>CM065802.1:121341595-122601880 GCA_033398695.1 Orobanche coerulescens | reverse complement strand
CCGGACGACCATCCTTCGGAACTTGCCGACCTACACTTGGAGACCGACCGTCTCTCGGTACCTGGCGACCTACCTTTGGTGACCGACCATTGGCGACCTCCATCCACTGGCCGATGGCGACCTCGGATGATCAGCTAGAGACGATCGCCTCATATCGATCTCCACCGATGGCCATCCAGTCGGCGAAGGCCGAACCTTGAGACTGACACCACGTGCAAGGACCGAGACAAGATCCGCGAATCTCGGGCCATTGACCACGCGCCCGCGATTCTTCCACCACCCGACAAGCCGCCGAAATCTTGTCAAGAGGCCGCATGTTGGCCGACTCGACGCGTGTTGCCCTCATCGACCGCCAGTGTGGCGCCTCTTCCTTGGACTTTAGCCCGACATCCAGCATCTTACTTGGACTTTAGCCCGACAGCCCAGGAGATCGGCACATTATTATATTGGCCGCCGGGCGATCGGCAGATTAAGATAATGGCCGACAGGCGATCGGCCACTACAGGACAGGACCCGGCTGCCCCTATATAAGCAAGGCACCCTGCACTTGGACACTTCTTCAGCTTCCTTCGGCAATATCGCGATTTGAGCATACAATACAGAAGCAAAACACACACACTTGGCTAACATCCAACTCTTGGCAACAGCTATCTTTCGGTCTTACTTCTCCCGGCCTATCTCATCCAGCAGATTATCGGCGGGGACGAAGAACACCAAGCTTCGCTCAAGAGCCGGTTTAACAGAGTCTTTTTACACTCATTGTATTTAGATTTCTCTCATTAATACTTGTATCCACGAATATTCGTATTAATAACATCTCGCGAGAGCATTCAAGCCCGGGCCTAACAAACCCGGCAAATCTTGTATTATTTATCTTCTCTCGGAAGTGCTCCCGCAATTGTTGTTTGTTGTCCGTCTTCCAGCAGTATTAATCTTCGGATAAATATTTTGGGCAACAACAACATCGTCGCCTACCACGGGGCCAAGAGATCGGTACATGATCGCCTCGGCTCCCGCTCCGAGAGACAGACCATGAGCAGCCAGGCTACGGCGATGGCTGCAATGCAGTGCCATCTCGACGAAATGAAGGCGCTCATAGAAACTGGGGCAGGCACCAAGAGATCGATCGCCGAACCAAGTGAGCCGCTCACGGTCCAGATCGAGATTGCCCCCGTGCAACCGAAGATCGCTCCTCCCCAAACACCTCTGTATGAGGGGAGATCGGACCCTGAGACCCACTTGAGCAAGTTTCGGATCTACATGACCGGATGTGGGACATCAGATACGACGAAGTGCCGAATGTTCCCATTAACATTGGGCGATCTTCCCCATAGGTGGTACATCTCATTGCCACCGCGCTCGATCAACTGTTTTGAGAAGCTGGCGAACGACTTCACGACGTATTTCGCCACCAAGGTCGCTCGGCCGGAAGGTCCCCACCGCATGATGAAGATCAGGCAGGGGAAAGACGAGCCCGATGAAGATTACATCGACCGGGTGGATGAAATAGTCCTCACCGGCTAGCCCATTAGCGATGAGCTCGCCCTCTACTCGGTCCTGGGGGATTCTATGGCCATTCACCCATGTTTAGGCACCTCACGAAGGACATCCCCCGACCTACGAGATCTTCCGCATTAAGGCGCCGACTTTCTGGCCAGGCAGAGGATGCTCACCCTTCGCCTAGGCGAGGGATCCACCGGAGAAGGGAAGGCGCCATCTCCCGTCCCGAAGAAGGCGATCGCCAAGCCTAGAAAGGCGGTTGTAAAGCCGCCCGGTGAGTTCAAGGCCTTCGAGGATGTGGAAATTCACCTCCTCCGCAACCTCAAACTGTCTCCGGCCCATATCTTCAATGCCATCAAGGGGCGCGAATGGCTTAGCAAGCCGAAGCCGATGAGGGACAACGGTCATCTTGACCGTAGTAAATTTTGTGCCTACCACAAAAGTCCCAGCCACAACACCAGCCAATGCCGTAACCTCCTCAGACAACTCTGGAGATTGTTCGAGGAAGGCAAGCTGGACAATTTAGTGACCAAGCCAGAACCCCAGGCAGAAAGGACCAGGGGATGCGATCATCGAGAGAACGATGACCGTCAACCTCCCAATCCGGTCACCAGGATCGTGCAAAACGAGACGGAGTACTCATACGAGTAGATCCCTCCAATCAACCGGCCGGATCAATATGCTTGAGTCGGGAGGTGGAAACCTCGGAGGTCTTTTCCCAATTTCCACCATATCAAATAGAAAGCGGAAGGCCGAGCTGAGGGAATTCGTGGGAGTCCATGTCGTGGTGCCCCCAGAGCCAACCATCTCCAGAGACGCGCTCATCTCCTTCTCCAACAATGATAGGGAGGGAGTGCAGTGCCCCAAAGAGGATGCATTGGTGATCTCTGCATGTATCCTTGGGAAAATGGTCGACCGCGTGCTGGTTGACAATGGGAGCTTTTGCAACATCATCTGATCTGGACCAGCTCAGCAACCTGACCAAGTTTATCAAGCCATTCGATACTGTGCTTCAAGGGTACGGCGACAACACGGTCCAAGCCTATGGAAGGATCAAGCTCTCTGTCGAGCTAATCTGCTGTTACGATCCCAAGGTTAAGATCACTAGGAACCTCAATTTTGTAATCATAGATAGGCCCAGCATTTATAATGGGTTCCTAGGTCACCCCTTTCTAGAAACCTTTGAGGCGGTCGCCTCTTCTTTCTTTTTTATCAGATCAAGTTCCCACTACCGATGGGACAATGCATCAGTAAAAGGAGACCAGCTAATGGCAAAGAAATGTTTGAATTACTCCCGTGTCGTAACTTCCCCTTTAAATGTTTCCTGTACTATTTGTAACATTGAGACGATCGACATTCAACCGATGGAGATCGACAACCCAAGCACCTCATACCAGCCCGACTCAGAGGACGACATCTCACATCAATTGTCGGACGACATCGAGCCAAGGATCGGCTTCGAGCCAAGCTCGACGTTGATCCAAGGATCGAGTCCGGCGATCATTCCAAATGAGAAGTGACCATCCCCATCGAAGAGTTGGAAAGTATAACAATCGATCCGGCTCGCCCGGAGTGGGAAGTGCAGATCGGCTCCAGCTCGGTCCCGAGTTAAAAGAAGATCTGATCAGTTTACTACGAAAGAACATCGGAGTCTTTGCCTGGTCACATCAAGATATGGTTTGTTGGAATATTTATTCCACACATTATTTAATTTGTGTTTTGATGATTAAAGTTGCTAAACTACAAAACAACATCGAGGCGAAGCAAAACGGCGAAGCAGACGAAGACGCAAAAAGTTGCAATCTGGACTGCATTAGCGCACGCTAAGGCACATAAGTTAGCGCGCGCTAACGAGGAGTCAACTGCATGTCAGCCAAGTTTAGAAGTAAGCTGCAGTGAAGTCGCCTGAAGGATAGCGCACGCAAGTTATTCAATGTTAGCGCACGCTAAGCATCTAAAGTTAGCGCACGCTATACAATCCATATTAACGCACGCTATCGTATTATTCCAGAGGACAGTGAAGTTTGGAAGGAAATCAGAAATGGATTTAACGCACGCTACACAGTAGTATTAGCGCACGCTAAGATGTTTGAATCTAGTCAATCCGAACGTTGGGAAAAGCAGGTCAAAGTCAGCATATCAAACGGTCACTTTGACAATCCATGCAACGGATATATTGGATTAGCGCACGCTACAAAGGAAGTGGTAGCGCACGCTAACTGTTAAGGGCAGTAGCCACTGGACTGAAATATAAAGTGATTAACGCACGCTACATGAAAGCCTTTACGTACGCTAGAGCAAAAATGTGCGATAGCGCACGCTAAGAAGGAAGGCTAGCGCACGCTAGCTAGTCAACCGGGCAAAGAACGGCTAGTAAGGAGGAAGAAGGCTATAAATACCAAGGAGTTGGCATTATTCCATACAACAACATTGAGCAAAGCATACATACGTGTTATATCATTGTAAACATTATAGTTGTTGTTCTTGAGCTTAATTAAGAGTGATTGAGTGTTATACACAAGATCATACACGAGTGATAAAAAGAAAAGGTACGATTTGATTCGGTGTTATTAGGATCAAGGATCCGGCATTGTTAGAATCACAATCGCTATCTTAGTGAGGTTTATCTAGTACCCATAGAAAGCTAGAGTGGTTGATTCCTTATCCAATAGAAAAGGAAAAACGGTTTTACTCGGACCGATAGAAGACGAGCTTGTAACGGTAATCCCTCGACCGATAGAAGAGAGGCGTAGAGGTTTTGATCTTAAGCCTAAGGAAAAAGATACATCGAGAGAGGACGTAGGCTTCGTTAATAGCCGAACCTCTATAAATCCTTGTGTGATTTATTTTCCGCAATTTATTTTCGCTTCCGCATAAAACGGCGCAAATATCCGATTTGGTACCCAAAAATTGGTATCGGAGCGGTACTCCAATACGCGGCTTAACATCCGAGGAGAAAAGATCCAATGGCGTTCCAAATGGCTCCAGTCGAAGGCCTTGCTCTCAACCGACCACCATTTTTTGATGGCGCAAACTTCATGACATGGAAGAAGAAGATGTCGATATTCATTCGAGCTTACGACATCGAACTTTGGAAGGTGATTTGTCTTGGTCCCAAAATCCCGACGAACTCAAACGGAACTCTCAAAACCTTTGAAGAGTATGACGATGCGGATTGGAAAAACGACCATTATAATTGCAAAGCGACGCAATTATTATACTGTGCTTTAAATCCGGAAGAACACAACCGGATATCATCGTGTGATAGTGCCAAAGAAATCTGGAAAATGCTTGAGGTAACACACGAAGGTACGTCTCAAGTCAAGGAGACGAAGATAAACATGCTCCTTCACGATTATGAATTATTCCAAATGAAGGACGATGAATCCATCTCGATTATGCTCGACCGATTTTCGGTTATCACAAATGGATTAGCATGTTACGGAAAACCACTATCGAGTAGTGAGAAAGTAAAGAAAATTCTCCGATCACTACCTCGAGAATGGGACGGTACGGTTACGGCAATAATGGAATCAAAAGATTTAAATACTCTCGATTTTAGTGCTCTCGTTGGTTCTCTTATCAACTACGAGATTGTCCTAAAATCTCGGAATGCCAAACCAAAACCGAAGGAGAGGTCGATAGCCTTCAAGGCTAAAATGTCGAAGAAGAAAGAAGAAACCCCGGTGGACGAAAGTGACGAAGAAATGGCATATTATGCCAAAAATATTAATAAGTTCCAACACTTATTAAACCGGAGAAAGAAGGACATTCAAGCGGGCGAACCTAAGAAATTCGACAACACTTGTCGATTATGTGGTAAACTGTGCCACTTTGCTAAGAAGCGTCGAGTAAAGCAAAAGGAGGTTCTAATCGCAACATGGAGCGACGAAGATCCCGATGAAGATTTTCTTGAACAAAACAATCTCGCGCTCATGGCCCGGAGTTCATTCGACGATAGCGACGTCGAAAGCCAAGTAAGTAATTCCTACGACGAACTTTTTGAAGCATTCGAGTTACTACATACGGACTATCAAAATGCTTTAAATGAAATTAAGTCCCTCAAGTCTAAATATAAAACTTTGGAAATTGAAAATTCCAAAATACTTGAAAAAGGGAAATTTGTCGAAATTGATCATTCGAAATGCCTTGAAAATGAAAATATTTTGAAAAATGATCTTTTAAAAGTTCAAGATGAACTAAAAATTTTGACAAAGAAATTCTCGTGCGGCAACGATAAATTTGAACAAATGTTATGTGTTCAAAAATATACGCTAAATAAAGAGGGGTTAGGATTCAAATCACGTTCGAAAAATGAATCCGTCAATTTCAAAATACCCCGATGTGAAAAATGTTTGAAAATTGGGCATCACATTTCAAATTGCAAAAGCCCAAGACGGACGATAAAAATTAAAAAGATTTGGGTTCCTAAAGGAACAAACGTTTCAAACATCGTCTATGTTTCAAAAGAAAAACCAACTATCGGTTGGATCCCAAAAAAATAAACTTTGACAATTGATATTTTACAAAGAGGGAGAAGGAAATAATATTTTCAGGGGGAGTTTATACCCTTATTAATGCATAAATTGGTATCATGCATATTTATATTTCATTTGGTATCCTCTATATTTTTTTACTTTTTGATGAAAACAAAAAGGGGGAGAAAGATATGAATTGAGATAAAAATGATAAAAATGAGAAGGAGATGAAGAGGAGATAAAAATGAGAAAAATCGAAGAAGTCGAAAAGAAAAGAAAAAGCATACAAATAGGGGGAGTTGAAAAAAAATTGAAAAACGAAAAACGACGGAGTTGAAAAATGAAGAAGTCGAAAAAGAAGAAAAAGAAAAGAATTGGAGAAACTAACGAAACGATCAAAGCCGAAAACTTTGATTCGTATAAATATGCATATATTATTTTTTACAGATTATCCAATTCAAGGGTTGTTTTGTAATCATCAAAAAGGGGGAGATTGTTGGAATATTTATTCCACACATTATTTAATTTGTGTTTTGATGATTAAAGTTGCTAAACTACAAAACAACATCGAGGCGAAGCAAAACGGCGAAGCAGACGAAGACGCAAAAAGTTGCAATCTGGACTGCATTAGCGCACGCTAAGGCACATAAGTTAGCGCGCGCTAACGAGGAGTCAACTGCATGTCAGCCAAGTTTAGAAGTAAGCTGCAGTGAAGTCGCCTGAAGGATAGCGCACGCAAGTTATTCAATGTTAGCGCACGCTAAGCATCTAAAGTTAGCGCACGCTATACAATCCATATTAACGCACGCTATCGTATTATTCCAGAGGACAGTGAAGTTTGGAAGGAAATCAGAAATGGATTTAACGCACGCTACACAGTAGTATTAGCGCACGCTAAGATGTTTGAATCTAGTCAATCCGAACGTTGGGAAAAGCAGGTCAAAGTCAGCATATCAATCACTACTTTGACAATCCATGCAATGATATATTGGATTAGCGACGCTACAAAGGAGGTGGTAGCGCACGCTAATCGTTAAGGGCGTGAGCCACCGGATCGAAATATAAAGTGATTAACGACGCTACATGAAAGCCTTTACGACGCTAGAGAGAAAAATGTGCGATAGCGCACGCTAAGAAGGAAGGCTAGCGCACGCTAGCTAGTCATTGGCAAAGAACGGCTAGTAAGGAGGAAGAAGGCTATAAATACCAAGGAGTTGGCATTATTCCATACAACAACATTGAGCAAAGCATACATACGTGTTATATCATTGTAAACATTATAGTTGTTGTTCTTGAGCTTAATTAAGAGTGATTGAGTGTTATACACAAGATCATACACGAGTGATAAAAAGAAAAGATACGATTTGATTCGGTGTTATTAGGATCAAGGATCCGGCATTGTTAGAATCACAATCGCTATCTTAGTGAGGTTTATCTAGTACCCATAGAAAGCTAGAGTGGTTGATTCCTTATCCAATAGAAAAGGAAAAACGGTTTTACTCGGACCGATAGAAGACGAGCTTGTAACGGTAATCCCTCGACCGATAGAAGAGAGGCGTAGAGGTTTTGATCTTAAGCCTAAGGAAAAAGATACATCGAGAGAGGACGTAGGCTTCGTTAATAGCCGAACCTCTATAAATTCTTGTGTGATTTATTTTCCGCAATTTATTTTCGCTTCCGCATAAAACGGCGCAAATATCCGATTTGGTACCCAACATGGTTGGCATCAGTCCTGAACACGCTTGCCACTATCTAAAGATCGACCCAGCAAGGAAGCCTGTTCACCAGAAACGTAGGAAATTCGGTCCTGAGAAGTATGTTGCGCTCGACGCAGAAGTCAAAAAGCTACTCGACAACAAACTGATCGGAGTAGCTACCGACGAGCCATAGTGGGTAGCCACTGCGGTGCTCATCAAAAAGGCGAGCAACTCCTGGAGGTTATGCAGCGATTTCACCGACCTCAACGCGGTATGTCCGAAAGACCACTTTCCAATGCCTCATATTGACCACTTGGTCGATAGCACGGCAGGTTGCGAAATGATGTCGTTTATGGACGCCTTCACCGGGTACAATCAGATCCCAATGGCGGATAAAGACGTAAAACACACGTCATTCCACATGAAAAAAGACGTGTACTTTTGGGTCCGAATGCCGTTCGGTCTGAAAAATGCGGGGGCGACCTACCAACGACTAGTCAACGGGATGTTCGCCGATCAGATCGGCAAGACATTGGAGGTTTACATTGACGACATCGTGGTCAAGAGCCTCAAAAAGGAAGATCACCTCAAAGACCTTGCGGAGACGTTCGCCATCCTCGAGAAATTTAACATGAAACTGAACCCCAATAAATGCAACTTTGGGGTAAGCTCCGGAAAGTTCCTGGGGCACAACGTAATCCAAAGGGGGATCGAAGCGAACCACACCAAGATCAAGGCGATCCTCGACATGCAGGAGCCACAGAATGTCAAGCAGGTGCAACGCCTCACGGGGTGTCTAGCAGCCCTTAACCGTTTCTTTTCTCGGCTCCGAGACAAAAGCAAGCCATTCTTCGCCACCATAAAGAATAAGAAATTTGCATGGACGAAGGAAAGTCAAATGGCGTTCGCCAAAATCAAGGAGTATCTGTCTAATCCCCAAATTTTGGCAAAACTAATCCCCGGCGAAAAGCTATTCCTCTACCGGCCAGCCTCGGAGGTCACGCTGAGCGCTGTATTAGTGCGAGAAGTAGGGCAAGCCCACTTGCCGATCTACTTCGTCAGTCGAGAACTTCATGACGTGGAAACGCGTTACACACCTCTGGAGAAGCTCGCCTATGCACTAGTCATGAGTGTTCGCAAGCTAAGAGCCTATTTCTTCGAACACCAAGTGGAGGTTCTGACGACTCTCCCTCTAAGGAAAGTTTTCCACCGGCCAAACACTGACGGACGACTCCTCAAGTGGTCACTGGAGATCGCCCAATACGGTGTCACTTACGCTCCTCGCATGGTGATCAAAGGCCAAGCTCTGGCGGATTTCGTGGTGGAATTAACGTTCCTGCCCAGTCCGACCCAGGTCGGCCGTCCCGCCTGGAAATTGTTCGTAGATGGCTCGGCGACCAGGACGCGAGCAGGGGCAGGGATTTTCCTCATCAGCCCCGACGGCTAGAGTTTTACAAATGCAGTGCGTTTTCGGTTCAGTGCGACCAATAATGAAGCCGAGTACGAAGCCTTGGTAGGCGGGCTCGGTCTAGCACTCGCCATGGACGTTCGTCGCCTTCACATCTTCATGGAGTCCCTCTTGGTCGTGAACCATGTCAAGGGGGAATATGAGGCGCGTGGCGAACAGATGATCAAATATCAAGAATTGGTCGCCGAAATGTGCACAAAGTTTGAAGAAATGCTAATCGAACAAGTCCCGAGAGAGCACAACTCCCAGGCCGATGCCCTATCCAAACTCGCATCGTCAGATGGGGCGGCGGACTTCTCTAACATCCAAATCACTAAGTCGGCAAGATCGGCGATCGACAAAAGCCTGGTCACCACAGTTGCCATCACCGAAGAGAACTGGATGACTCCGTTCGTTGAGTACTTGAAGGACAGAATGGTCCCTGTAGATCGGATCAAGGCTCGCCAGCTTAAGCTCTGAGCAACCAGATACACCCTATTCGACGACCGACTTTACATGAAAGCTTTCAGCCTTCCTCTCCTCAAATGCATTATGCTGGAGGAAGGCCGACTTGTTTTAGCCGAAATCCATGACGGAATCTGTAGAAATCACGCTGGAGGTCGAGCTCTCATCCACAATACGACCAGGCAAGGGTTTTTCTGGACTACCCTGTAAAAGGACGCGATCGCCTACGCCCGGTCTTGTCACAGGTGTCAAATAATGGGCCCGAACATCAAGCTCTCCCCCGAGCAGCTCACCTCTATGTACAGTCCGTGGCCGTTCGCCCAATGGGGCATAGACCTCATCGGTCCTTTGCCGCGGCACCAGGGGGATGTAAATTCACTATCGTGGGGGTCGATTATTTCACGAAATAGGCAGAGGCCGAACCACTCAACAAAATCGGCCAAGAACAAGTGATCAAGTTCATTTGGAAGAACATCATCTGCCGTTTCGGTCTACCTTAAGGATATCATCTTCGACAATGGAAAGCAGTTCGACGGTTTGGAAGTTATGCAATTCTGCAAAAAATGTGGAATTAAAAAGTTGTTCTCGACACCTTACCACCCTCAAACAAAGGGGCAGGTAGAGGTTGTAAACAAGATCCTCAAGCACACGATCAAAGCAAGACTCGAATCCAAACAAGGACGATGGGCGAGCGATCTCCCGGATGTTTTGTGGTCCTACTGAACGATGACCCGAAATTCAACCGGCGAGACCCCATTCGCCCTCTTTTTCGGAACAGAACCAGTGATCCCATCGGAGATCGCCGTCCTCAGCCACCGAACGGAACAACAGATGACGATGGACAACGATGTAGCTCGGCGGATCAACTTGGATATGCTCGAGGAACAACGACTGACCTTGAAAATGAAGAACACGATCCACAAAAGGAAATCCGAAAAATTCTTCAATTCGAAGGTCAAGGAAAGGCGTTTTCAAGTGGGCGACCTAGTCCTCAAAAAGATCCAGACCCACACGGGAGTGTTTGGCCCGAATTGGGAGGGCCCATTCAGGATATCCAAGTGGCTGACCAAAGGAGCTTACGAGCTCCAACACCCAGACGGCACTCCGGACCAATATCCCAGGAACGCCATTCATTTGAAGAAATACTATCAATAAAAACTCCCTGTATTCATTTATCTAATGTACAAAGAGCTTAATAAGATTTTCCAATCCTCTCTAAATGATTCGCCTCGGCAAAGCAAACAAAAAGAGGATGACTCGCTCGCCCTCCAAGAGTTCGTCATCTAACATGATAGACCTAGGCAAGCGATCGCCTCCCCAGCACAACGTATACCGTCGAAGATCGTCATCTAACATGACAAATTCGAGGTAGAAAAGTGCAGCCATGGTAGCGGAGTCGATTAATCCAACGGCGCCCTGTGCAAGGACTCCTCTAGGCAGAGACCGTCCGCTTCATCGCTTCATTGCGAGGCAAAACGTAGCCTACGGAGGACCTTCACAATTAAGTGAGTCGTGAGAAGGTAACCATCAGACGGAATGTCGCTCGCGCACAAGACATAGTAGTGGAGGTCGGTTCCATCGAACCCCACGACCGTGCAAAGTCTTTTCAGGCTGGGACGTTCGGCCTTCCTCGAGGAATCGACAAAATTGAATATCGCAAGAACCAACGTAAAGATAGCTCGCTGAACGAATTATTTTCGTTCCCTTACTTTCACTAAGTAAACAAAAACAATGGGTAGAGCGGATCCATACATACGACCAGGAGAACGGAGCCATACATACGATCGACTTTGTTCAGATACACATATGACGATCGGTTTTGTTCTAAAATTTACAAGTATGAATTTAAGTATACCAATCCATCCGGAGATCTACAGACAACGATCGATCCTCAAACACGTGTAAAGTCAAATGCAAAAGATCCAAACAGTCGATCATAAAAGCAAGGAATCAGATGCAATTATTTATTTCATTTCATTCGAAATACTTGTACAAGCGCCCGAAGGCAAAAGCGCCCGAAGGCAGAATACAACAAAGCTGAAAAATTACAAGTGAAAACAAAATGAAAGCTGATCGCCATTCGCTGCCTTCGCCATCGGGCTGGATCGTTCCGGCCTTCGCCACCGGCAGCTGGGTCGACGTGCGCCTCCTCGCCGGCATCCGGGTGAACGAGATTGTCCGGCAACGGATACCAGCTCAAGTCAATTCCGAGGTCAGAGAGGTCGAGGATCGGCACAAAGAAAGCCGGCTGCAGAGGGTGCTCAAGCACGTAGGCTTTGAAATTATCAACTAGAGGGCCGACCTCAAGCCCTCCCTTCTTGGCAGCGCGGATGGCGTCAGCATAAGCCATATATTAGGCAAATTCGCTGACGTACTCCACGCTGAGTAAGGGATCGGACTCGGTCGCCTTCAGCTTCTCCCTCAGCCCCGCGATCGTTTGATCCGCGCCCTGGAGCTCGGCAACCTTAGCAGCCACTTCTCCCTTCGACGACTCCAGTTCACCGTTCAACCGGTCCACGACCGCTTTTAGTTCAGTCGCCTCCTTCTGCGAGGCCGCGTACAACCGGTGGGATTCCGTCATTTGATCACGCATCCGGTCGGCCGCCCAGGCCCGGTCGAGATCCTGCTTCACCTGCTTGGCCGCCTCCAAGGATTCCTTCTCCATTTCTGCGATCCTATCGGCAAACTTGGCATTCTGATTCCGAGAAGCCTCGAGGTCCACATGGAGACGGGCGGTAGAGGGCCACCCCTCATAATCCTTCATGGCCTGAGCGGCCATCGTCGCCATTTGAAGGGCCAGAGCAAGGGTCGCCTGCATGGCGTCTCTGGACCGCCGGCGCGTGATCGCATCCAGATCAGTCGTCCAAGCCTTCGGAAGGGCGGCGATAGCCCGAGAGACGTAGTGAGGGACGTCGCTAGGCTCGTGGGGAGATCTGCTCGCGAGGAAGTCCGACACCATTGGCGAGCAATTCGGGTCAGCAAGACGGACCCTGCACCAAGAACAAAAGAGTTAGTATGACTCCTACACAAGTTGTAACACCCCCGATATATTCAGGAATATTATAGCGCCGTAAATCCTTTACATAAGGATTTACAAGGCTGAAGAATTGAACAAGTATAAAAGGGTACTGACGAATGGAAATAACGAAATTACAGTACAACAGTTCTGACCAAATACAGAAATAGTACGATTGTTCAACAGAACTCAATAATACATCACCAAATTCAAATCATCACAAACGACTTCGTACTCGAGTACTTATTGAAATAACGAATAAACAACAGATAAATAAACCCGGTCGGGACATCACTCTGCACCCTCGTCGTCATACGGCCCGGTGGTTGTTTCCCCGCTCTCCTGGATCCTGAACACAAACAAAATGTTCACCCCCGAAGGGGTTAGCACAACGATGCTAGTACAAGTACCACAACATATTATTCATATCCCACGAAGAATAATAATAACGTAAACGACAAAATACCAACGAGTCTTCTCCTACGAGAAACTCAAACATAACATACACAACTGATAATCACAACATGATATCAATACATACACATGGTAATTCCATCGATCCAGCGTTCACTGCCTAGAACCCACGATGATCCCGTCAGACCAACCCGTGGTGGAAAAACCCGTCCGATGATCCAACATGACGCTAGCATAGATCCCCGGATGATCCCGTCGGACCAACACGAGGTGGACATACAATAACGACATACATGCACGACAATATGTATAATAACAATACATAAAACAATTAAGGTACTTGCCTCGATTTGAAGACAATAACAACACTTCCACGAAAATGAACACTCGAAGATCGTCCTCCTCAATCAATCACGTAACGAGGCCAAACCTTAACAAAAGAAATGATATAGGATTTATCTCACGTCGTACGAATGTTTAACAATTCGATTCACGGCCAAAAGTTCATAAAATGCACCGCTCAATCGCTTAGCGCACGCTAAGTACTCTGTAGCGTCGTTAAGTCCGCTCGATAGCGCACGCAAACAACAAAGCCTAGCGCACGCTAACGATGCATGGTCGATTTCACCGACACCAATCGACTTGCTCGATGGTCTAGCGTACGTTACGTACCAAACGTAGCGCACGCTAACTTGTGCTCGATAGCGCACGTTAATATTCATAGCATAGCGTGCGCTATCTATGCATGGCAGTTTACTGCTGAGCAGTAAACTGTTCTTGCCATGATCGAAATAATGAAATCTTGCATGATAATTTATGTTACTTCCATGAATACCAAGTTCATACCCTTATGAATGATTTTACGGATAAAGACAACTTCGGATTCAAGGATATGCATACCAATTTAAAACCATATTCCATTCCGACTTCAAATCTTCATACGACAATTCGAAAAGTTTAACGGTTGATATCAACACCTCTATATCAATCCATATTATCATACTGAAGTTGATAAACGTCCTTTATATACTAGATAAATCCTTCCATGATCAAACCTTTACATTTATCTAACAATAAGGATGTTAACGTCTAGTCCAAGATTACTATGAAATCATCTATTAGATTCGGTTTACCAATGATAGAAGCTTCTCTTCACATAATCAGTGTAATAAGATTCGAATCATGATGATTATAATCAAGGAATTTAAGGCTTATTCATCTCACTATTCCAAACATGATATACTTGGATAATTCATCTATGAAAATCCATATCTTGTTAACATGATCATCCAAATCGTTAGAATCCAACTCTAAGTCTGGAGATAGATTGAACATACCTTAAAATGATGAAAATCACTGAACCGTAAGGTAGAATCCAACTCCGGTTGGTTGTATGCCACTCCAAGGTGCTATTCCACTTCCATGAACATTCCCAAGTGATAACCAATGTATAAACACTAACAATATGTGTTCTAAGTGTAAAGAAGTATTACTACAACTCTCTGAACTCTCAAGGATGAAGAAAGGGCGAAAGAAATGAAAGCCAAAACGGTTGATGTCCCATTTATAATATTCTGCATTATCAACAAGTTAGCACACGCTACTAAGCATCCCTTAGCGTGCGCTAATAATGGTTGACTTCAGAATTATCCGGGTGCGTCTGCGGGAATCTTATCCGGACCCATGTCCCGGCTGGCGCATGTGCTAGCTGTCCCGCTCAATAATTGAGTCCTTAGCGCACGTTACTCCTACCTGCATAGCGTGCGCTAATAATGGCCCGATAGCGCGCGTTAAGATACATTCTTAGCGTGCGCTATCACGAGGTTGCATGAGCAATTTTGCGTGATTCTATACTTATGTACAATGATATTAATGCATGAAATATCATACTCCAATAATCAAAACCACCAATCCGAATAATACAGGGTTTGAATACAGATGAAATACACTGTAATAAATTCAGATATTACATACTCTCCTACTAAAAAGGAGTTTCGTCCCGAAACTCAAGACGAAAATAACTCGGGATATCTAGACTTCATATCAGCTTCCGTTTCCCAGGTGGCTTCTTCCATTCCGTGACGTGACCACTGAACTTTGACCAAAACGATTGGTTTATTCCTCAGTTGCTTAACTCGACTCTCGAGTATCTTGACTGGTCTTTCTTCAAACGTCCCATCCTGCGCGACTTCGATCTCGCCGAAATCAATGATATGACTGGGATCTGGTATATACCTCCGTAACTGGGATACGTGGAACACGTTATGAACATGGCACAATGACGGCGGTAATGCTAATCTGTATGCCAACTCCCCAACTCTCTCGAGGATCTCAAATGGTCCGATATATCTCGGACTCAGCTTTCCTTTCATTCCGAAACGAAAGATTCCCCGACTAGGAGAAACCTTCAAAAGTACATGGTCTCCAGTATTGAACTCCAATGGGCGACGACGTACGTCCGCATAGGATTTCTGGCGACTCTGGGCGGTCAACAGCCTTTTACGAATCAAGGCTATCTTCTCTCGAGTCTGCACGATCAACTCTGGTTCTGTTATGATCAAATCTGACGAATCGTCCCAGCATAGGGGCGATCTGCATCTCCTTCCGTATAATGCCTCAAATGGTGCCATCTTAATAGAAGCATGCCAGCTATTGTTGTAGGTAAATTCAATCAACGGTAGATGAACTTCCCAATCATTTGACCAATCTAAGGCACATGCCCTTAGCATGTCTTCCACCGTTTGTATAGTTCTCTCAGATAGTCCGTCAGTCTGCGGGTGATAAGTTGTACTGAAGTTCAATTCGGTCCCCAAGGCCTTATGAACTGCTTTCCAAAAGTGAGACACAAAACGGCCGTCTCGATCAGAAACAATGGTCTTCGGCATACCATGCAATCGAACTATCTCCGAAATAAATACTCGTGCCAACCTCTCTGGTCCCCACGTATCCTTAATGCCTATAAAATGAGCCGATTTGGTTAAACGATCAACTATCACCCAAATCATGTTCATTCCTGTCCTGGTTTTCGGCATATTAGTGATAAAGTCCATCGATATGTCCTCCCACTTCCATTCAGGAATCGGGAGCGGCTTCAACATTCCAGCAGGTCGTTGATGCTCAATCTTAACCTGCTGACAAGTCAAGCATTTCGAAATATAGTCTGCTCCTTCTTTCTTCATGTTGCCCCACCAGAAATTCTGCTTCAAGTCCTTATACATTTTACTGGTGCCCGGGTAGATAGAATAGGGCGAACTATGAGCTTCCTTCATAATCGTCTGTTTCAGAACATCAACATCGGGAACGCAGAGTCGGTTCTGAAATCTCAAAACTCCATCGTCATGAATTATGAATCCGGGGGCCTTTCCTCTGATCACTTCATCATGTAACCGAATCATCAGAGGATCATCTACTTGTCTAGATTTGATTTCTTCGGTTAATGATGAAGTTATCTTCATCACGCACAGCTGTCCTTGGACTCTTTGTAACCATACCTCAATTCCTTCACGAATCATCTCTCGCTGAAGGCCAAGTTGGGAGGTCAGCGTCTCCAGCATCTGAATAGAGACAGGCTTGCGGCTAAGTGCATCGGCCACTACATTCGCTTTGCCTGGATGATATAAAATCTCCAAGTCATAGTCCTTAATCAGTTCCAACCATATTCTTTGCCGCATGTTCAACTCTTTCTGACTAAATATGTACTTGAGACTCTTATGATCCGTAAAGATCTGACAGTGAGTCCCATACAGATAATGCCTCCAGATCTTCAAAGCAAAAACTACTGCTGCTAGCTCTAAATCATGTGTCGGGTAATTCACTTCATAAGGTTTCAGTTGTCGCGACGCATAAGCGATCACCTTATCATTCTGCATCAACACGCACCCAAGTCCTTGGTTCGAAGCATCACTGTAAACTATGAATCCTCCAGTTCCCTGCGGAAGTGATAGAATTGGCGCAGTCGTCAATCTCTTCTTCAGTTCATCAAAACTAATCTGACACAATTCATTCCATTCGAACTTTTGAGTTTTCTGCAGGAGTCGAGTAAGTGGGCGGGAGATTTTAGAAAACCCTCCACGAATCGACGATAATATCCAGCAAGTCCTAAGAAGCTTCGGACTTCTTTCACGTTCTTTGGAGGCTTCCAATCCAATATTGCTTCGATCTTCTGAGGATCCACTCGGACTCCTTTAGCTGACACCACATGGCCGAGGAACATTACTTCCTTTAACCAGAATTCACACTTAGAAAGTTTGGCGTACAATTGCTCGTTTCTCAAAAGTTCCAATACAATCCGCAAATGCTGCGCATGTTCTTCCGGACTGTTAGAATACACCAGGATGTCGTCAATAAACACGACCACAAATTTATCCAAAAATTCAATGAACACACGGTTCATCAATTGCATAAATACAGCAGGTGCGTTAGTGAGACCAAACGGCATCACTACAAACTCATAATGCCCGTAGCGAGTTCTGAATGCTGATTTCGGAACATCAGATTCCTTAATCCTCAGCTGATGGTATCCTGATCTCAGATCGATTTTAGAAAATAATGTTGCCCCTTGCAACTGGTCAAACAGATCATCAATCCGTGGCAACGGATACTTGTTCTTAATCGTCATTTTGTTCAGCTCTCGATAGTCAATACACAGTCGGAGCGATCCATCCTTCTTTCGGACGAAAAGAACTGGCGCTCCCCAGGGTGAAACGCTTGGCTGAATATAGCCCTTGTCCAGTAACTCCTCCACCGCTTCTTGATTCGTACATCTCAGTAGGTGCCATATGATACGTTGCCTTGGAAATCGGTGTAGCTCCGGGTTCCAGCTCAATGGTAAATTCTACATCCCTTCGTGGAGGTAGCCCAGGTAACTCGTCAGGAAATACATCTGGAAATTCGTTCACAACAGGAATGGATGAAAGTTCCACAATTTCGTCTTCTTTCTTCATTGCGTAACACCGGTGCAGATGTACTGTTTCAACAATTTGACAGCTTTCATCGCCTTGATCAATTTTCCTGAGCTTCCCGGTTTCCATCCTTCAAACAGAATTTCGGAACCATCGTCAGCGATCAGCGAGATATTCCTCCTTTGGTAGTTCACAATTGCTCCATATCGATTAAGCTAATCGTCTCCGAGTATCAGGTCGTCTCCTTGCATTTCTATCACGATCAGATTTGAGAGCCACTCTGTGCCTCCAAATGATACAGGGAAATTTCTAGTTTCTAAATTTCCGACAATCCTCTCTCCACTCGGTAAACCAACAACATAAGGTTCACAAGCATGAAAACCGGAAATATTCAAACGATTTACACAAGACAAATATATGAAAGAATGTGTAGCTCCTGTATCGAATAAAACGCTAACTGGCTGGGAAAGGATCTGGACAGTGCGACAGCAGCATCCTGATCGTGTGTTCTTCTCATCTCGTATAGACGTGTGGGAGCATATCCGGCACTCGATGTCCCCTTTCGGTCCCATTGTCCTCTGCCTCGCCCGCGGCCAAAATTCTGAGGCATCTGAACACTTTGCTCCGTCTGTGGAATACTGGCCTCCTTCTGGACTGGCTGTGGTGTACGGGCTCTAAAAGACTTTGCAGCCTCTTCACAAAACACCGCCCGATGTCCCTCTCGTCCACAATCAAAACAAGTCACGGCAGGAAGGGGGCAATTCCGTCGATAGTGCCCCGTCTGGGTGCAGTTAAAGCATTTCCTGGTAACATCAATAATAGTTGATGTCGCTCCAAAGTTCTTTCCGATCCTAACTGGGTGCGGAGGTTTCTTGAAAGAGTGAAAAGAGGACTGGGCCTTACGGGCCCCACTGTTCTTCTGCTCTGTAAAAGTACCAGAGACTTTCTGCTTCTTGGATTCTGAAAATTTCTCCATGGCTGCTTCCTTGATCTCATACGCCAACGCCTTATCCTGGTATTGACGGAGTGTGGTACATTCAAATCCAGACATGTACCTCTGGATTTCTGGTTTCATCCTCATATCGAAATGGATCATCATTTCTGCATCTGTTCTGACCAGATGTCGAACAAATGCCAGCTGCTGGTTAAACGTCTTGATCGCCTGGGATACTGGCACATCAGAAGGCTGAGCGGAGAAAAACTCCCGAACTTTGGCTTCCCTCACAGGACGAGGGCAATACTGAGCTTCCATCATCAATCTAAACTCTGTCTAATCGGCATCATGGTCTACAGGCCGGATGGCTTCCCACCATTCGGACGCTTCCCCTATCAGAAAATATTGAGCGATAGAGGCTCTCCTGTCGTCTGGGCAGTTAATTCCAGCAAATATTTTCTCCAGCTCCTTCACCCAATGATCCCAGGTGGGAGTCTCAGAAATACCGTCGAATTTGGGTGGTTGCATCTTCGCCACTTCTTGCAGCCACCGGTCACCTCGATTTCCCATGTCTGGGATCCCTTGCTGTCTCTCTCCCTGCTGTAGTCCCACCGCCACTTGCATTCGGTCCACGACCTGGGCGAACTGAGTCATCTGCTTCACCACTTGACGAAGGATCTCTGGTACACAGCAGATCTCGGTTCATTATTAACAGTTGTTGCGGCTCGCCCGAGCTATGATCGGCCCGGGTTAGAAGGCGACGCTTCCTTTCGGCATTTCTTCGTCCGCGTCCACGACCGCGACCACGTCCACGTCCGCCTCTCAACATATCAGAAGCATAAATACTCAATATACAGGAAACAACATCGTTCTAATATTCGAGTATAAAGAGACACAACATGTAAAGAACAAGATAGAGTTTAGGAACTTACAACCACTGTTCGCATGAAGACGTAGGCAGTGCAGTGATGTCATTCACGGCCGGTTACCCCAAAAGACATAAATGACCCCTATTTCAACCCAACGACCAAGATATCCATAGTCTTAGCTTCGATACCATATTCTACAACACCCCCGATATATTCAGGAATATTACAGCGCCGTAAATCCTTTACATAAGGATTTACAAGGCTGAAGAATTGAACAAGTATAAAAGGGTACTGACGAATGGAAATAATGGAATTACAGTACATCAGTTCTGACCAAATACAGAAATAGTACGATTGTTCAACAGAACTCAATAATACATCACCAAATTCAAATCATCACAAATGACTTCGTACTCGAGTACTTATTGAAATAACGAATAAACAACAGATAAATAAACCCGGTCGGGACATCACTCTGCACCCTCGTCGTCATACGCCCAAAGTGGTTGTTTCCCGCTCTCCCGGATCCCGAACACAAACAAAATGTTCACCCCGAAGGGGTTAGCACAACGATGCTAGTACAAGTACCACAACATATTATTCATATCCCACGAAGAATAATAATAACGTAAACGACAAAATACCAACGAGTCTTCTCTACGAAAACTCAAACATAACATACACAATCGATAATCACAACATGATATCAATACATACACATGGTAATTCCATCGATCCAAAAGCTTCACCGCCTAGAACCCACGATGATCCCGCTGACCAACCCGTGGTGGAAAACCCGTCCGATGATCCAAACAAGACGCTAGCATAGATCCTGGATGATCCCGCTTGACCAACACGAGGTGGACATACAATAACGACATACATGCACGACAATATGTATAATAACAATACATAAAACAATTAAGGTACTTGCCTCGATTTGAAGACAATAACAACACTTCCACGAAAATGAACACTCGAAGATCGTCCTCCTCAATCAATCACGTAACGAGGCCAAACCTTAACAAAAGAAATGATATAGGATTTATCTCACGTCGTACGAATGTTTAACAATTCGATTCACGGCCAAAAGTTCATAAAATGCACCGCTCGAATCGCTTAGCGCACGCTAAGTACTGTAGCGTGGCGCTTAAGTTCCGCTTTCGATAGCGCACGCAAACAAGAAAGCCTAGCGCACGCTAACGATGCATGGTCAGTACTTCACTGACCAGCCAACTGACTCGTCTGATGGTCTAGCGTACGTTACGTACCAAACGTAGCGCACGCTAACTTGTGCTCGATAACGCACGTTAATATTCATAGCATAGCGTGCGCTATCTATGCATGGCAGTTTACTGCTGAGCAGTAAACTGTTCTTGCCATGATCGAAACAATGAAATCTTGCGTGATAATTCATGTTACTTCCATGAATACCAAGTTCATACCCTTATGAATGATTTTACGGATAAAGACAACTTCGGATTCAAGGATATGCATACCAATTTAAAACCATATTCCATTCCGACTTCAAATCTTCATACGACAATTCGAAAAGATTAACGGTTGATATCAACACCTCTATATCAATCCATATTATCATACTGAAGTTGATAAACGTCCTATATATACTAGATAAATCCTTCCATGATGAAACCTTTAGATTTATCTAACAATAAGGATGTTAACGTCTAGTCCAAGATTACTATGAAATCATCTATTAGATTCGGTTTACCAATGATAGAAGCTTCTCTTCACATAATCAGTGTAATAAGATTCGAATCATGATGATTATAATCAAGGTATTTAAGGCTTATTCATCTCACTATTCCAAACATGATATACTTGGATAATTCATCTATGAAAATCCATATCTTGTTAACATGATCATCCAAATCGTTAGAATCCAACTCTAAGTCTGGAGATAGATTGAAAAAACCTTAAAATGATGAAAATCACTGAACCGTAAGGTAGAATCCAACTCCGGTTGGTTGTATGCCACTCCAAGGTGCTATTCCACTTCCATGAACATTCCCAAGTGATAACCAATGTATAAACACTAACAATATGTGTTCTAAGTGTAAAGAAGTATTACTACAGCTCTCTGAACTCTCAAGGATGAAGAAAGGGCGAAAGAAATGAAAGCCAAAACGGTTGATGTCCCATTTATAATATTCTGCGTTATTAACAAGTTAGCGCACGCTACTAAGCATCCCTTAGCGTGCGCTAATAATGGTTGACTTCAAAATTGTCCGGGTGCGTCCGCGGGAATCTTATCCGGACCCATGTCCCGGCTGGCGCATGTGCTAGCTGTCCCGCTCAATAATTGAGTCCTTAGCGCACGTTACTCCTACCTGCATAGCGTGCGCTAATAATGGCCCGATAGCGCGCCTTAAGATACATTCTTAGCGTGCGCTATCACGAGGTTGCATGAGCAATTTTGCATGATTCTATACTTATGTACAATGATATTAATGCACGAAATATCATACTCCAATAATCAAAACCACCAATCAGAATAATACAGGGTTTGAATACAGATGAAATACACTGTAATAAATCCGGATATTACACAAGTGACATAACTCAGCAGAGCAACCAAGCTTACCTTTCAACCTTCTCTGGGTCGCGGCCAAAGAAAAGGCTTGCCACGCGGGGTCTGGGCATCAGCGGCCGCCATGGCCTGTAGGAAGGCCGATGAGGGCGTAAACCCCTCCGCCATTGGAACTGCAGAAAGTGGAGGTGCGCAGACTGGTGGCATCACTGTGGGAGCCTCGGCAGCAACAGAGGGCGAAGGATCCTCCGGGCTCCGCCTCTTGCGGTTGAGCTGGAGTTGTTCCTCCTCCCGAGCCTCCGGCTCATTGACGATCGGACCCACGAGAGGCCTCGCCTCCGGGGTAGGATGGATCATCGCCGCAGGGGCACAAATTGTCTTCTTCCCTTGTCGGAGACAACTCATGACCCCAGGGTTCGACATGGAAATTTCTCGCGGTGGCTCGGAATAGCGGGGGAAGTAGATCTCTGCTAGAGAAGACAATCAACCAAGTTAGTCGTCTTCGTCAATCAAAGGCGATCGTCAAGCAAAAGGAGATCATAAACATTTGTACCTGGGACCCTTAAGTGGTGGGGAAATCGGAACAACCGAGCGGCCAACCAATGAGCTTCGTTGTTGATCACGCGAGCGTCGATGTAGCTATCCGGAAGACTGCGGATTCGCTCCCAGACAATCGAAAAATCAAATGGTAGGTCGCCTGTTGCCGGAACAAGGGCACCTGCAAAAAGGAAACCAAATTAGATCAGTTCAAGATGTATCTAAACGAAGGATGAGTCAAAACTCTTACTCGGATTCCTCTCCCGGAAGCCGGTGGGGATATCCAACTCATCGTCACATTTGTCGCTCGCGGCCGATTTCCACGCATCGCTGACCCAACACCACTTTGTCAGGTCACCTCGGACCTTGTTCGGCACCCCAAGAACCATCTGGCCCGAGCGACCCTGGATGTGGTAGCCGCCAACGGAACCTTTTCGCGCTGTCAGCTTAAAGAGATAGTTCATCTCCAGCGCAGAAGGAAGACGGAACAGCCAGTGACCGCTAAATAGAGTGAAAGTGCTGACGATCTGCAACCAGGCGTTCGGCGTCAATTGGAGCGGCGCCACATTCCAAGCAGCCAATAGATACGACACGGCGAACAGCAGTGGGAACTGCAGTCCGGCCCCCATGATCAACTCGTTAACGGCGACCATACCCTCAGGAGGTTGGTCGACACGTTCGTTCTCGGTAGGCATATATAGTGAAACATCGGAGGGGACATGGAACTCCACCCTCCAACGAGTCAAATCCTTCTTGGTCACCGAACTCTTGATCTGGCCAAGGGTCCACGCGGAGCGGCTCGCGGCCCGATATAACATTCGCTTTACGGGTTCATGGGGGTGGGCGA
Organism: Orobanche coerulescens; assembly: GCA_033398695.1. NCBI lineage: Eukaryota > Viridiplantae > Streptophyta > Magnoliopsida > Lamiales > Orobanchaceae > Orobanche > Orobanche coerulescens. The sequence continues at coordinate 122,578,224 of CM065802.1, read as the reverse complement.
CCGACGAAAGTCGAACTTAGGACGTGGGCCGGCTAAACTCTCCATAAGCTCGGCAAATTCTAAAAAGGCTTTGCCAAACACACAATTCTGCTCCCAGTACAGTCTTATTGCCTCCTCCTCGTCGGCCAGCGAGCGCTTCTGCTCTGCCTCCGCCGACTTTGCCGCGTCAGCCTCGTTGAAGAGTTCTTCAACCTCCGAGGGTTCGATCCCAGCGCAGATGGCCTCGACGGCCATCTTCACGTGAAAATCCGCAGAGGTTTCATCCCGAGCAGTCGAAATTACGGCGGCGGAAGTGCTACCCGCCTCAAAGGCGATCGTCATAATAGCCGGGCGACCGTTTCTTGGCACCTGGCGATCGCCTATAGTACCCGATCGAGGACGACTATCTTATACCACGTGTAAAACCAACATCTGTCAAAGTCTACGAAGACCGAACCTCGGGATGAAGGTCCACGTGTAGATCTGCAAAAGGCACCGCAAGAACAGGCTTGACTCCAGCCCGTCAACAGTTGTCAGTGACAAGGACGGCCTCACCTACCGACAGACCCGCCGAAAGGTCCTAGGTTGGACCTCCCAAGACTGCGACATAAGACACATGTCGCCTCCTCTTTGGTTCGCGCATCTAGCTGCCAGCAGCGGCTGCGGACTTTAAGGAAACAATCCCATGTACTGGGATGATCGCCCGCTTAATTTAATATAAGAACGGCGATCGCCCATGTAGGACAGGGAGATCCCAACAACCTCCTTTCCTTTAAATAGGAAACCTCCAGCATTGGAAAAAGGGACGTTAAGAGGTGAACACGATTACCCACAGTAAACAATACAGAGAACACTTCATCTTTGTAACAAGAACTCACAGAGCTTTTAACTCTGGTTCTTCCGGCAATCATCAGCACTCGAGGGTTAGATAACTAGGGGCATTACACTCATTGTAATTATACTCTAACATTAATACTCATACTCTAAAGCAGCATGGACAATTAGCATGCGCTAAGCAGACGATAGCGTGCGCTATCTACCAACCTTAACATGCGCTCACGAGACTCCAGTCCCAGACCAGTGGTTCCAGGACTTCCTCTGGGCTGTCGGTTATCATGCGCTACACACCCGGTAGCATGTGCTAACAAAGACACAATAGCGCGCGCTACGCCACAAGCGATAGCGTGCGCTACGTTTGTTACTCACCCGTAGCCATATCCAGCAAATCATTATGTATAATATTTTGGGTCACAACATGTTTGTAAAGTAAAGATGCGCCATGTCGGTCCGATCGAAGAGGCTTAAGTGATGACCTGTTTGGTTTTCAACTACGGCCTTAAATTCCTTCATTCTTTTGAAAGATTTTGGATTTATATTTCATTAAGTACACGAACCCATACCTAGTATAGCCATCAGTGAATGTAATGAAATACTAAAAACCCTCGCGCCACTTCAAAAGGGCCATATATGTTCGGTATGGATCAATCCAAGTTTTTCAATAGCTCTTTCAAAAGTCCTTGTAAAGGGTAAATTAGTCATTTTGCCTTGAAGGCATGATTCACAAGTTGGATAGGATTCGATCCCAATGGACCTATAAGCCCATCTTTGTCTATTTTATAAACCTTGGTCTGACCAACATGACCAAGTGTAATATGCCATTTAAGTGCTTGGTTTTTATCATCCCTACCATGCTTCCTAGTTATAGTATTCACTAGTAGTTTTATTCTTTAAATTTAAATGGTATAAACCATTTAATAATGTAGCAGTGCCAACCAATTTATTTCTAAAATAAATGCGACAAGACCCATTTGCAATAAAGAAATAAAATCCCTTACGGTCCATGACCAGAATTGATACAATATTTTTGTGCCCCTTGGGCAACACAAGTACATCATACAAAGTAATAATAAAACCAGATTCTAAACCCAGCATAAGTGATCCGATGACAATAGCCTCGACACTATGCCTGCTTCCGACTATCACCATCACACCTCCAGCTCCAAGCTTTCTACTTCGTTCTAGATCCTGGTTCATTGTACATATATGAGTAACTCGCACAAGAATCAAGTATCTAAGAACTAGAATTAATAGTTGTAGAACAATTCGTTTCCAAAACTGGCAGTCCCGTACCTAAAGGCGCATTGTGGTCAAGTTTTGGACATTATCTCCTGCAGTGGCCTCGATCACTGCATTTGTGGCATGCATCTATATTCTACGCCCCCTTACTCTTAGGAAGCATTGGGGCTTTGCCCGTACCCTTGTTGATCTTGGTTTTAGGACCCAGTTTCTTCTTGTACTTTTTCTTCTTATTCCTATACCTCCAAGGCCCAAAAGAAATGATAAGTGCATCTCTTTCCCCCTTGTCTTCATGTGGGATTGGTCAGTCGATAGTTTGTTCATTAGCCCAGCTAAGTCATATGCAATCTCATTACAGTTGAAGTTGAAGTTGAGGATAAATTGACAAAAGGAGTCAGGAAGTTACTGCAAAATGAGGTCAGTTTGGAGGGAGTGATGTACAAATTTATTACTCGCAAGTGTACGAATCACTTTTGTAGGTAGCGTTAAGTAACTCCGAGGTCGATCTCTCAAGGAGTTGGAAACGGGATAATTTTTTAGTTATGTCTATCAAATAGTCGAATTAGCACAATGAGAGAAAAGTAAATCAAAACAACGTAAGTAATTCGATTGAGAGGTAAGATTATAACCACTAGTGCAGAAAATTAAATTAATTTCAAAACGTTAAAAACTACGAATTTATGGTTAGGATTTTCTTGAGAAACTTCTATGAGAATGATATGAAAATTTTGAATCACCGACACATATTTAATCAATTGTTAGTTTCGATACTCAAAGAATTAATAGTTTGGAATCACCGATTGCTCATAATTAAAAGAAAACCGTTTGATGGCGACAAATCCTAAAAATTGTGATTGCTCTTTTCAAAAACAAGAGAAACTCTTTTGATGGAGATGAATCCCTACTTACAATCGATTAGCTAACTACTTTTGATGGGGTAATTCACTAAAAAGTCGCAGAAAAATATTTTAAAACATTCACAATCACTTCTATCGGATCGTTTGATGGCGAAACTGATAAAAACTTTCGTATTTAGCAATATTAGCAACTTAGAATCAGGTTTGATGATCTAAATCCTAAGTTCTCCTGTGTATAAACAATATTTGTACACAACATTATTAAAAAGACTAACTAATTAGATAGAAAATCGATAGAGAAATAATTCCAAACTCCTTCCTAGAAAAACAATCAAAACTAACTAAAAACATGTGCGTGTTCAATCTAAACACCCATATAAAAATATTAGCTACTCATGACGATTTGAATTATAATAGCAAAAATAATATAGCAAAACATGGTAGAAATCCTTCCCTTAAAATCCGCAGTCGAGTTCCCGAGGATGGTTTGAAGTTCTTCCTTCAATTTCTCGCTAAATCTCCATAGAAGGGATGAAAATCACTCACAAAATGTATCTCTAGATGTTTGGAATACTCAAAATATCATAAAAACTGAGTTCTCATCCAGTCCTTCCTTTCATTTTTCGGATATTGGGTTAAGGAATATTTATACATCTCTAAAAACCCTAAAAATGCAGAAAAATATTACTCTGCCGTGATGAGGGACCGCGGTCCAAGCCTTTACAGACCGAGGTCTGCATGTGGTCCAGACTTGTGCGGTTTTTATCTGTCCTGGGGTCCAAATTTGTGAGACCCCGGTCCAGAATTGTAAGGGACCCCGGTCCAATCCTTTTGGACCATGGTCTGGTCCTGGTCATTTTTCTGGAGCTACCCGATGTGCGGTCTTCATTGCAGATCACGGTCCTGAGCGCGACCATAGTTCAGAAGCCATATCTCCCTCAACACACCTTCAAATTTAGTGTATAATATACTGTTGCGAAGATAATTCCACGAGAAATCCATACATATAGAAAACACATCCCAATTCGAAGTAATGAATTTGAAAATTGGGAAATACGACCGACATTGCCTCATTTTTTATCTTTTAAGCTCCATTCTCGGTCCCGACTTGCTTCTTGATCAATAAAAGACCGGAAAACATCCATAAAGGTAAATTTTCACCACATTTTTCTTCCGATACACCTAAAATATAATAACACAAAAACCCAAGCGTAAGAGACACAATGTAAAACCCCACAAAAATATCATGTAAGTGTTAGACTTAGTATATATAGTTGTAAGATATCATCTCATTGTTATGAATAAATTTTGTTACGAACCCCTTGATGTTTCGATCGATTAATTGTTAATTTCCCAAATTTAAATTTTATTAAACATTTAGCACACATATTAATTAAATACTATACTAAAATAACTAATGGGCCAAGACCTAAAACATAAACTTAATAGATTGGGCTCAACCCAACATACTTTACAACTAACTAATTAGCCCAACCCAACCAATTAAATTACCAACTATTACAATTATAATCATACTTTTAAATTAACAAAAAAAATGATACACACACACACACACACATATGAGAGGCCGGGGGGGGGGGGGGGAGGGAAATTCTAGAGTCTTCATGCAAGACTCTTCACACATGTTCCCATTTCACTTCCCAACCCTCATTATCCTAACTTTAAATACTTACACACCCTTTACACTTACAACAACAATAAAATAATCTACATTGAGAGACTAGAGAGAGAGGAAGAAGGAGGAGGAAGAAGAAAATTCAAGCAAAAAAAAAAATAGTTAATTCTTTTCCCACATTTCCTTTTGTAAATTATAGTTGCTACCATCCTAATCTAACTAAATCTTAAGACATGCAAACAAAATATATATCTTGGATGTATGAATCGGCCAAACCATATAGAGTAAGAGGGGAGATGGTTTTTCCACTTACGGGACCTAGAATCGACTACTTTCGGCAAAAAAATCGAGGTGGGTGAAACTCTTCAAACTTTTAAATTAATAACTCTTATTTTTGCTTGTGATGCATGTTTTAAATCTGAAAGTTCTTCATATATAATGTTGAGAAATTTGTGAAAAACTTCATGTTAGAATTTATGCTATAAAATTTATATTAAAAATACATATATATCGTTTTCTTCATGAACTATGATTTTAAAGTTATGAAAAATATAGAGCATGCACCAATCTGAATTTCTTATATGAATGCATGTTTTAAAGATGTATTATATAATTATTTTAATATGCAATATGATTTTAGTAAATTTAAATGACATCCGATTTGGTAGTCGGATTCCGATTATGTGAAAAATTAAAATTTCATGACTTCTTCGTAATTTCTTGTAAAATCTATCAAAAATCTGGAACTTGTGTTATATAACTAAGATATGGTATGTGTATAAATTATTTGTAGTCAAAACGGGACTTGAAATGAGTAAACAGAACTTTTGGGCATAGTTCGTAAATTCTTAAAGTTTGGGTACTAAACTGAAATTTACGAAAATAAAACATTCTGGACCTTGAACAGTACATATTATATCATGTATGGTCTGTTCGTAAATTTTCAAGTGACTCGGAGTTCGATATCTAAACTTATTAGTCCAAATTGCAATTTTAAAATAATTTTGGGGGTCAAATGCTAGAAAACAAAAATTCTGGACTAAGTCCAAATTTTTCTTAAATTTTCACAAATATGGACTTCCAGGTTTATCACGAGTCATTTCGTAAAGTTTCGTTAAATTCCGAGCTAAATTCATAGCTCTATAAGCCTCGGAACGATTTTCTTAAGTTTTGGGGTGATACCGTAATTTTTGGAAATATCAGTCCCGAAACTGAAAATTTCCGAATTTCCCTTATATCTGGACTCTAGGAAGTATTTTTGGCTTCCTCATAAATTTTCATAACCATCCGATTTCGTTTCATACTCCAAACGCTTAGGCTCAAACCTAAGGGTAAAAACGTCCTTTCGACCTATTTCGGAAAACCCTCGTTTCATTTCGTCGAACCTACCCATTTAATATATCTGACCTAAACCCAACAAACCGTTAATAAAAATTTTGAGAGTATTTTCAAATTATATACAAGTCCTGTCCCGTATTATCGTGCCACAAATATAAGTAACCATATTCCATACTTAATCAAAAGACGCTATTAACCTCACTCACCGAATGTTTACGTGATAATTATGAAATGCATCAATTTGATAACTGTGACTGTCCGGGAACTAAGTGCTATACAAACAATGTGCCACGGACGGGTCTGCCTCTAACTCTATCGGGACAAAGTGCCACGTCGACGGACGGGGGCCACCTCTTGAGCTCATACGAAACAGAGAGCCGACCTACAATCTGGGGGCCACCTCTTGAGTTGTAGGAGCCACCTCTAGAGTCCCAAATCGAGTCGGGACGGTTAGACCGAGTCTTCGATCGAGCAGCGCGGCTGCGGTTCATGAACAAGGCTACCGTTGTTTCCTATTCCCATAACCGAGGAACGGAGTGTTCCGAGGAACCTGGGTCGTAGACTTGGGATATAATCGCGATTATGGTGTGATCTGGGTATTGACCCACAACTAAGGACATACCGAGCCCAGATAAGAGATAAGGAAGCACACGCTAAGTGTGAGAGTGAAGGCTCAGCTATTGGGGCGACGGTCCAAATCTTGGGGCGACGGCCTATATTGCTAGAAGTAATAAGGAGAGTCTAGAATCAAAAGTCCACCTCCGCACGATTCGAAACTGGATTGACTTATCGACTGACTGACTGACTGCTTGACTTGACATCTGTCCACGGGGACAGGATTATAATATTACAATTACATAATGATTATTGTTTTTATAAAATTTCGATGTAATTGTAACTGTTCCCACTTTCTCATAATTGATAAAATTATGCATCACTTAAAAATTTTCAAAGAAAAGAGCACACTCACACACGAACACCCACTCACTGAGACCTTTTATCTCACCCCACCGTTTTCCCTTTTAAAACCAGAGAATGAGCCACCAGCCGAAGACGAAGAAGTTTTCGAGGAAGAGACTGAATAGAAGACCGCCATCAAGATATAGAATTTCTGTTGTTATTCCGACTTGTAATAATTATTTATGCTTCGTACTTAACTCATTTGGTCTTTTTTCGCTGCAAACTTATGGTCGGTGTAATTTTGATTTTCAGCTTTTGTCACAACGAATATTAGAACGTCGGGTTAAGATTGTTGTTTTGAAATATTATCCAATCGTTATTTTGCTTTCGCTATTTATTGTTGCACTTTGCTTAATTGATCGACCGATGCGTTACGCCCTCGTCCTTCCCGATGTTGGGGGCGTGACATAAGTGGTATCGGAGCTCGCTTTGTGAGAAGGACACTTACAACGGGCTAACCAGGATAAGATTTTTCATACTTAGATGGGAATTCCACCTAGGACGAAGTGAACCATAGGACTGAGACCTAAAGTAGATTTCTCGAGTCAATTCTCATAAAGATCTCTTTCGACTTGTCATTATTCACTTGGAATATGCATAGTCAAATTCAAATTTCCTAAGTCATTGGCTAAGGTACTTATCCACGGCAATTCCCCGACTGAATCAATCCTTCTATTGAACTCTTGAAACGGATATAGATTATTTCACTTATCTATTTCTCAAAGTCATATCACTATTCATTCGAAAATGGGGTATTATTATTTCTTGGTTGCTAGTATCGTATAAGCATATTTGTTGAATCATTAAGTTCACTGCCTTAATGATTATTCATACTTAATAGAGCCTTATATTGGATATTAGATTTTACGAGATGCTGACTTAGTTTCATTTTATTAACTAGATAGACCCCACAGATAAAAAGGTTATGAACAAGGAAAACGAGGATACACCTACTCCACCGACGACGATCACTGAAGATCAGCTTCGACAGGCACTGGCTCAGATTGAGAGCGTTACGAGACCCCTCGTGGATGCGGTAACCTTGACTGACACCCGTGAGAGACAGAACCAATCTTTGAGGGAGGCTATCGCATGTATGCATCAGGACGCGTCGACATTCCGCAGTCAGAGGAACGAACTACTTGAAGCATTAGAGCATATGAGACCGGAGTACTTGGAGCTAGAGCGTAAAGTGGAATCCCTGGGGAGTCAGCTATGCTTAAAGGATCGGACTATTGCCCAGCTTCATAGAACCAAATTCTTCCAGACGCATAAGATCAAAATGCTGTAGAAAACGATCTGTTCCACACGTCGCGAGCATGAAGAGTTCCAGATGGTGCCGAGGAAGAAATTAGCTATGGTGATGCGACTATTCCCATACTCCTTGACTGAGGTAGGGGAGGCATCACATGCTCCACCGACGAACCCTACGCATTTTGAGGAGGATCCGGAGGACTTAGAGGAGAATCCAGAGGATGACCCGGAGGAGGACCCCGATGAGGATGTGAGGATGGGTTTTGGAGAGGACTAGAGACTTGGTTATGAAGTTATGTTATTTATTTCTAATTGATATTTTCCTAGAATGTGAGACTAAATGACTAAATTTCGTATTTTGGTGTGTTACGGTTGTGTATTAACGATAAACTTATTTAAATATGACGGTCTTGATTAATAGAATAATGTAGTTACTTATAGCAACGATTATCAATTGATATGCACTCAGTTAGTTTTATATATTAACTTGATTCATTAACAAATCTTTAAAAACAACTAGCTTTTATCACATTATACCAACTATGTTTACATCTTTATGTTATAATCACAATATCTACAAATTATTAGTGTTCAATCGTGCACTTAATTCTGCATAACAACATAGAATACTAATAATTTCATATAAGATCGTAAATCCTCACACATTCCCTAACTTATAATAGATGGCTGACCGAAGATGTGGATGCCCTCGCATGAATCGTGACGAACAACATCAACGCGATGATCGCTCACGCTCTCCTCCACAAGGAGGAAATGGGAACGATACCATGGATCAAGCCCTCGCTCAATTGGCAAACTTCCTACAACAGCAGACTGCAAACAACGGGAACAACAACGAAACTCATGATCGCACCTTGGAAAGATTCTTATGCTTCAACCCGCCTACCTTTGACGGGGAACCCGACGATATCAAAGCTGAACTCTGGCTGGAGAGAATTGAGGGAATTTTCAACGCCATTCAGTATGCTGATGAACAACGGATATCACTAGCTACATTCCGACTCGAGGCCGTAGCTCATGACTGGTGGGGGAGTGTAAACGAGCACTGAACGAGAGAAAACCATGTCAAGACATGGGCTAACTTCCTGACCGACTTTCAAACTCAATACGTGTCAGCAGCAGCTAGAGAAGCTAGACGAGACGAGTTCTACCACTTGAAGCAAGGAGCCATGACAGTCGCTCAATATGAAGCCCAGTTTAACAGGTTATCTAAATACGCACCCGGATTGGTAACAACTGAGGAAGACAAGCTGTACAAATTCACTAGAGGACTGAGGCAGTCGCTTCAACAGAGCCTTTTAACTGTTCAACTAACGACACTTGCCGAAGATGTGGTAGCTGCCACTCGGATCGAAAGCGGAACGGCAAGACTAGCTCAAGTCGTTTCTCCAACAATACCAAGAGGCCTGCTACCCGACCAACATCAAGGCCACCACAGAAGTTTAAGAGGACGGGAGCTCAGGGGAGTCCAAGCGAAGCAAAAGCACCAGTTCTCACCAAACCAACAGCGCCATGCACCCACTGTGGTAGGAAAGGACATAAGTCTGATTTGTGTTGGAGGAAGCTCGGAAAGTGCCTACGTTGCGGCAGTTCAGATTTCAAATTCGAGAAGCCCAGATATGGACTCCCCGGCGGTCAAACCAGCTACTGCAGCTAAGCCAGGAAACAACCGAGGGAAAGCCCAACATGAGTATTTGCTCTAACTGACCAGGAGGCACCGGAAAACAACGATGTGGTGGAAGGTACACTCCTGATATCTAATCAACTTGCACGAACACTTATAGCTCCAGGATCGTCCCACTCGTTTGTTGCACCGCATTTTTCTAAGAAACTTGATAGACCGTTAGGATCCTTACCATTATGCCTAGAAGTATATACCCCGATGGGAGTTAGTCAACTAGCGGATAAAGTCCATTCTGCGTGTGATATGATCATCAGTGGTAACTGTTACTCTGCCAATTTAGTAGTGCTTCCAATATTGGAGTATGACGTCATCCTAGGAATAGATTGGCTATCCAAACACTATGCACAATTGGATTGTCATTCTAAGATATTTAGGTTTTGCGAACCTAACAAGCCAATTGTGGAATTAATTGGAGACGCTAGAGTCAACCTAGCACCTATAATATCAGCTATCAAGGCTAGGAAGGCAGTTGCCAAAGGGGCAACTGGATTTTTAGCCTTCATCATTAACAAGACTAAGAGTAAGTCGGGCATAGAAACCGTACGTGTAGTATCCGAATACCCTGACGTATTTCCCGAAGAATTAACCTCCCTACCACCTGACAGAGAGGTTGAATTTAATATCGAAATCATGCCTGGGAAGGCACCCATTGCAAAGGCACCATACCAAATGGAACCACTGGAGCTGCAAGAGTTGAAGGTCCAACTGCAGAATTTACTCGGCGTGGGTTTTGTACAACCTAGTGTATCACCTTGGGGAGCTCCAGTATTATTTGTCAAAAAGAAGGACGGAACATTGAGGCTTTGCATAGATTATCGTGAACTCAACAACATTACAGTTAAAAATAAGTATCCTCTCCCGAGAATAGATGAGTTGTTTGAACAACTCCAAGGAGCTACGGTGTATTCCAAGTTCGATCTTCAACAAGGATACTACCAGTTAAAGATTAAGAATGAAGATGTTCCTAAAACTGCATTCCAAACTAGATACGGCCACTACGAGTTTGTAGTGATGCCTTTTGGACTGACGAATGCTCCTGCGGCATTTATGGATTTAATGCACAGAGTATTTCAACCCTATCTCGACCAATTTGTAGTAATTTTCATCGATGACATACTCGTGTACTCTAAGTCGGAAAAAGGTCACGAGAGGTATCTTAGACTAGTGTTGGATACACTAAGGCAGCACAAGTTGTATGCCAAGTACAACAAATGTGAATTTTGGTTGAGGGAAGTGGCGTTTCTGGGCCACATTATTTCTGGAGAAGGGATTGCAGTAGATCCATCTAAAATAGAAACTAGTATGGACTGGAAGAGGCCGGAAAATGTCACTGAGGTCAGAAGCTTTCTTGGACTTGCGGGCTACTACCGCAAATTCATCAAAGACTTCGCAAAGATAGCGGGACCCCTCACCCGGCTAACCCAGAAACAAGTAAAATTTGAATGGACGGATAAATGCGATTCAAGTTTCCAGGAACTCAAGAAGAGATTTACCACCGCACCAATACTGACACTTCCAGAAGGAACCCAATGATTTGTCGTATATAGTGACGTCTCAAAGGATGGCCTCGGTGCCGTACTGATGCAGAATGGTAAAGTTATCGCATATGCTTCCAGGCAACTCAAGACGCATGAGAAGAATTATCCAACGCACGACCTCGAACTTGCTGCAATAGTATTCACCTTAAAGAAATGACGACATCATTTATATGGCGTTGAATTCACCGTGTTTACGGATCATAAAAGTCTCAAGTACCTATTTTCTCAAAAGGAACTTAATCTCCGACAGAGAAGATGGGTAGAACTTTTAGAAGATTACCATTGTGAAATTCAACACCACCCAGGGAAAGAAAATGTCGTGGCCGATGCCCTAAGTAGAAAGGCTAGAGTGGCCCGACTCATGGTTTGAGAATGGCAAGCTATCGAGGAACTGAGCTACCTGAAACCCATTCACGAAGGTGCTCGTTTAAATTGCGCCAACCTCACTGTTAAATCGAATCTATTGGACGATATTCGATTAGCCCAAGAGAGAGATCCAAAACTTCAAGAGTTTAAGGACAAGATCGCTAAGGGAGAGAAACCCGAGTTTACAATTACCAAGGACGGAATTGTAAGGTTTAAGGGATGATTATGCATACCTCATGACGGGGAGCTCAAAAGATGAATTCTCGAGGAAGCTCATTGCTCGAGATATACGATACACCCAGAAGGTAACAAGATGTACCGAGACTTGAAGAAACACTTTTGGTGGGTGAAGATTCAGAACTAAGTGGCAGAATTCGTGTCCCGATGCCTCACATGTCAGAGAGTCAAAGCTGAACATCAGCGACCCTCAGGACTACTACAACCACTAGAAGTCCCAGAATGGAAATGGGAAATGGTAACCATGAATTTTATCATGGATTTGCTGACCAAAAGGGGAGGCTATAACACCATTTGGGTGATCGTCGACAGATTGAAGAAATCATCACATTTCGTGCCGGTTAAAAAGGACGACAGTCTGCAAATGCTGGCTAGGATTTATATTAGAGAAATCTATCGTCTCCATGGAGTGCCCGCGGACATAGTATCGGACAGAGATCCTAGATTCGTATCTCATTTTTGGAAAGTCTTTCAGAAGGAATTAGGAACTTCCTTAAGCTTCAGCACTAGTGCGTATCCCCAGACTGACGGGCAATCTGAGCGAACCATCCAGATTACTTGATTCTTCATAGGGGTGGATATAGATAAGGCATAGTCAAGTAATGTAGATGGGATTGTAATATGATTAGAAAATGAAACAGATACCACAGAATGAGTTGCACCAGTATCAAATAAGATAAAAACAGCTCGACCAAACATATATAAGGTTCCCGTAACGGTACCTGCAGCAGTCGCCGCCTGATCTCTGGTCAAAGCAAACACCTGACCTTTAGTAGCTGGCTGTTTCCCATTACCCTTTCCATTATTCTTAGGACATTCACGAGCTTGATGTCCTATTACACCACAAGAAAAGCATCCTCCAGTGACTCTGTGACACGGTTTTCCTGGATGCAGCTTCCCACATGTAGCACATGGGGGAGAAGTAGCCTTATCAGGAAACCTCTTCTGATTAGAAGGACCAGAACCGGACCCACACCCAGAAGCACAGTTGAAATGCTGACCACGGTCACGCCCAAACCTCTGACTGTTATCACCCCGTCTATCATAGTTTCTCTGATCCTGCACCTTCGGGGTATTCACTGGAGTAGGTGACAAATCCTGTCGAATCCTGTCACCTTCTCTATTCCTCTTATTACTGTTCTTAGACCTCTCTCAAAGAATCTCAATGTTACGAGCTGCGTTCGCCACATGGGTGACATCTGTGAACTCTGTGTTCACAATACCATCAAGAATCCAATCGTTCAACGCCCATTTAAAATTCTTGGCCTGCTCTTCATGTGTACCAGCCTTAGCCCCCAAAAACCCAGCCAAACGAAGGAATCTCTTCATGAACTCACCAATAGTTTCATCCTCCAACTGACGAATAGTATGATACTCACGTTCATACTTTTGCTGTTCTGATCTAGGGAAGTACTGCAGAAAGAAAGCATCACGAAACTCCTGCCAAGTCATAGCAGCAACAAAAACATCTCAACCCTTAGCCTGCTTGAATGCCTTCCACCAACTCAAGACATCACCCTCCAGCTTATAGCTAGCCAGCCTAGCTTTGAATTCATCCGCACAACCTAACACCTCGAAAATCTTCTCCACATGCGCAATCCAGTTCTCAGCATCGACTGGAGTGTTAGCAGTGCTGAATGATTTGGGTTTTTGATTCCAAAAACGCTCTAGCCAAACATGCATAGTGGGGGGAACATACCCACCAGAACCACCAGAAGTCCCTGTCTGACGAATCTCATTAGTTATCCTGGCAGTGAGATCCGGTAACAAGGCTTGAATAGCCGCAGCAACAGCCGTGTTAAAAGCAGCTTCATCACTTCCAGATGAGGTAGTAGTACGAGTGTTCACCATCTAAAAGATCAATAAACGAAACAGAAAAGACAATATTAGAGGCTAAGATCAAAATATAAAGGAAAACGGTTAAAGCAGAAGGAAGCCTAATGTCTACCCAATCCTCACAGGTCATAACCTAAGCTCTACAGGTCGAACCTAGGCTCTGATACCATAATTGTAACACCCGAACCCGAAAAGGGCCAAAATGTAAAATTATGGTGACAATCAGAACATACTAACGCAAGCGGAAGACTTTATTATAAAATAAATACTGAGTCAAGTAAAACAACGACTTCCAAAGTATTATCTCGACAAAGTCTCAATGAAAGAAATAATCCAAAATATAAGTCTGAAATGAAATAAAATTCCAAAATACTAAGTCTTAAAATACTCCATAAATGGGAATCTAAATATGGGTAGGTCCTCTAGCTCCTACTCTCAACGCTCATGCCCAGCATCCTGCTTATTACCTGCCGCAGAGAAAAGAAAATGCAGCTGAGCTAACGCTCAGTGAACAAATATAAATAATGAAAGGTAATAAGCATAAACGAAAGAATATTGAATGAATCTAAGAGAACCTGCTGAACAAGATGTCGAAGGAAATACGGAACAAACGATGAAGGAGTCAAAACTTAAACAAAGGAAAAATATAGAACGGATGTCAAGCATAAACAGAGAAAAATGCCCAAGTAGCAAACAAATAGAAAATCGTACAAGGGAGTCTAGCTCTCCACATGTACTAATGTGAAATGGGGTGTACTGCACACACACGAGTCCATTCACCAAATTCTAAACATAACTAAGTACCTAGGATGCACCCATACGCTCCCTGCAAAACAGATATACATATGCCAAGTTCTAGACTAAGCATACATACAATATACACGGGCCAAGTGCGCTATATATAGCAATATAAACAAATGGGAACTCCGTGGACAAATTCACACCTCCACAGATAGTGTCAATACCATTGGTGCATCAATGGCAAGGTCATGGAACCCCCATGACTGGTTAAACAAATATGGGCAACATAAATAGGAAAATGATGTATATAATAATCGTGAGGGACAATTTCTAATTTTCTACTAAGATGATGACTATAGAAATGAATATATCATCAAGAAATAATCAAATAAACAACAAAGCAAATAAGGATCAATAGCATCGAATAACCAACATCTGGAAGAATAAAGTCATGAGAAACTCTTACTGAAAGAGGGCAGAATATCTGTACCTTAGAAAAATGAAAGCAATAGGAAAATGAACACAAGAAAAGGTGGATCACTTCTTCTCCACTGAATCTACACGAAATTATAATCATATATTACTTATACGTTCATTAAAATCATAACGGATTCATTACTCCAAAGTTACTTATTAATAGGTTAAGGGTTTCACATGTGAATCTGGTTCCATTTTCTTATGATTTTTAAAGCATAACAAATAAAGTTCTGAGGTTTTACAATTTTTCTTGTGATTACCACATGAGTTAAGCACCTCCCCAATTTTTTTCCAGATTTTATTTCTAAGTGCAAATATCATTTCAAAAATCGTTTTCCCAAACCTGTCCAGAAATTGTACTGCAGGTATACCCCAAAAGTTTTGCATTTATAAACATAGTTAAACCTTTCCGAAAAATCTAAACAAATTACAGGAAGTCCCTTATAACTTAGATAATACATCTGTAAAAGATGAGCTCTTAACCCTTTATATATTTGACATGACAAATCACACAAGTCGACTGAAATAATTTTCTGAAAATGCTGTTTTGACATACGCTCACATAAAATTCAGAAACATGCCCAAATCGACTCCAATTCACTCCAAACCAATTGGATCAGTTAGTAATCTCTTTAAAATTAGTTATGGACTCAATAAACTCAGAAAAACGCTTTGTTATCATCAAGATTCACCCTACTCAATCCGATCCAAAAATTAGACAGCATACTTTGAAACAAAAACAACACAACCTAAATCCCGTAAAATTTAAAAACATGACCAATACAACTCCGATTTCCTTCAAACCAATTGGAAAACTTAACTAAGATATTAAACTAGGTTTTCATGTAAAAATACAGAATAAAACACTTATGAATCTCGATCTATAACACGCACATATTCGACTAAACAGGCTGTCCACATACAGAAATTATATTAGACCACCATAATACATGTAATAGGTTTATATATATATATCAGATTTAGGGCTGAATAAAGACGGGTCGAACAATAGCAATATGGGTCATTCAAAACAGAAAACAAGGGTCGAATACACAAGGTTTTAGCATGTTACTTTTTATGATTTTATGTGACAAATATAACGAGACAACAACATACATACAAACATGATTCAATTAAGTTTCTTAGCATGATTATTATAGTTCTTATGACATGTTTACTACTGATTATAGACATTATATAAGTGTCGAATGAAAGGGAAAAACAAATAGGATGAGAGTACCTTGCGGCAAAAATAATGAGGCAAAGAGGGAACCAAAACCAAACCCACGAATCAAGATACAAACTATCTAAGGACACCACGATCAAACACCTTCAAACCTTCCTTCTTCTTGATCTTGAGGGCTGAACTAAAGAGACAATGGCTGCTTAGGGTTTTGATAAGGAGAGGGAAGAATATTTCCGTATGTTTGTGAAATAATAATGAGGAGTGTGCGTTTGGTTAAAAAGAAAACAGAAAGTTATAATTGCGATTCAATTTGCATTGATTCGTTTGTTACTAATCGTGATTATAGGGCTGAATATATGGAGTTCATATCTCTTTTTAATTAGTGAAACCGTATGATATAAGAGTCAAGAAACGTGTGATTGATTTGTAGAGAATTAGGAAAGTTTTGAATTAGTAATAAACTTATATTTAGGCATATTACTTAGGTTAACTTATTTAATACATTAACATAACATAACATATAGTTTTAGGTTTAATTTAAATGTTTACAAAGCTTAGGGTAATTTATGAAATTAGAAGAAAATTTGTATCCGAATTTTAGAGTTTTACAGTACTACATTGTATTGTGTAATTCATTAATCTCCATTCGCCGGGTGGTGTAATATCCGCAATTTCGAATTTCGGTAATTTTCTTTTTTCGGCGGAAGTCCGTTTTGACGACTCGCTCATGACCGTTTCGTCATTTCGAGAATGATTAATTCTGCACTTTTTGTCATCCGAGTTCGTTTCGGTATCGTTTTATTGAGTTCCGAGCTTTTTAGCGACTTTTCTGCACTTGAGTTCGATTCTTGCGAATCTCGTCCGAAACTGTTGTTTCGAGTTTCTCGTAAGTTCATTTAATGTTATTATTCATGTTGCGAGCTTTGGTTCGGTGTTTCGATCGTGTATCGTGATTTCCGGGCGCTTTGGGCCATTTTTGTAATTTCCCAAAGTTTGGGGTAATTACTTCCGTTGTCGAATTCCGACACTTCGGGTGGTCGGAATCGTGTGTTCTCTTAGCGCTTGGATTCGTCTTTGCGAGTACTTCATAACCGTATCTTCGGTTTTTACTCAGATTCGGGTTTCGAGATCGTCCGGCCCGTCGGAGTGGCCACGGCCGAGTCACAGCCGGAGCAGGGCCTGGACTGGCCGAGTTACGGCCGTAAGGTGCCGGTTACTGCCGTAATGTGTGCCAGTTACGGCCGTAAATATGATCGGGTACGGCCGTACGAGTGCTGAGCATCTTCCGGACGAAGGTCGGTTACGGCCGTAATGTGTGCCAGTTACGGCCATAAGTGCCCGACGATTCTTTGGTGATTTTTGGCGAATGCGATTCGGCCGCCATAAGGCCTTGAAATCGGCCGTAAGGATCGCCGAGTACGGCGTAAGGGCCGAGTTACGGCCGTAAGGCCTTTGCCGATTCACGTAGTAACCCTGCCGGCTATATATAGCCTGGGCTCGGCCAGACTTCATTTTTACTCGATTTTTCTCCTTCTTTCGGCGGCTGGCGACGGGTGCGACGGGAAATGGAGTTCTTGGTCGATCCTACTCAATTCCAAGATGTTTTGGAAGATCCTTGTTGATTATATCATCATCCAATCCGTGTATTTCGTCGAATCAAGGTATATTTCTCGATTTTCCTTCAAGTTGACTTTTCATAGAATTTGTTCTTGATTTCGATTCTAGCCCGATTTTGATACATCGGTTGGTGTAGTATGATGTTATTAATCGTGTTCTATGGGTTTTATATCCATATATCGAGTTTGTTTAACTCGATTGACGATTCGAGTGTTCTTGGGAATTATTGAACATTTAGTGTTCGATTAAATGTCCCAATGAGTTTCCCTTCGATAGTTTGTTGGGATTTCCGTTGTTTTGGCCTTGATTCTCGTTGTAACCATGCATTATTGTTCCTTCCGGAGGTTTATAGGTGTTTGAGGATTCCAATGTTGAATCCCGTTTGGTGATTGATGATTCGTGTGGTGTTATTCTCGTAATACTCGTGGTGCTATCGCGTTCTTGATATTGTTCGGGGGTTCGGGGCTGTTCAACCGCGTCCTATCCGTCGTCTCATTGCGATTGTGGTTTCGAGGCAAGTACCTTGCCCATACTATTCTTGTTTTGTGGATATAATAATTGGTGATCGTCTTAGTGTATTTGTTTGTTTGTTTGAAATGTGTTTTCAAAAGATTTCGGTTTGGCCTCGTTAAAGGCTCCCTTTCGAAACGCGCGTGTGTTTTGTGAATGGTGTGTTCCGGGAATTGATTATGATTTGGTTATTTTGAACGTTGAAGGCTTTGATGATATCCATGTTTAAAGTTATGGAATCGTGTATTCCGTGTTTAATCTTGTTATTGTGTTTTGAAGAGTTTGATAATGGTGTCGGATAAGTGGCCATCTCTAGTAAGTATTCTTGATGAGCTTACATTCTTATCATATTAGTATTGCATGAGTAACGTGTGTGTGCTCACTACGAGTTAGATCCGACGGGGTCTCGGTAGGGGTCCACAGAGGCGTGGGTCCGCGAGCTTGCTTTTAACCACTACGGGTTAGATCCGACGGGGTCTCGGTAGGGGTCCACAGAGGCGTGGGTCCGCGGTTAATTGTGGTGCATTTTACAAATGTGTTTTGAGATTGGCGTTTCCGGAAACGAGTGTTTTGAACGGTTTTCATGATTGCATGCATCGACTAAGTGTGTAAGAGGTAAGTTGTTCGTTTGGCCTACTTGGCTAGGATGACACTAGAGTATTTTGTTGTTTGTGTTAAATCCTTTAATTGTGGATTTTGATGTTGGAAGACGAACCTTGTTGTCGTTCTCGTGTACTGTGAGTTGATGAGATTTGGGGCTAAAATCCCAATGGTTTTGTAAAGGTCATTTTACGGATTTGGGGCTAAAATCCCAATGGTTTGATAAAGGTCAGTTTACGGAAAGTAAACCTTTAGGGCGGTGACCCCCTTTCGTCTTGTAAGTTTTGAAAAGTGGGATTTGATAATCCTAAATTGTTTTCTATTAAAACTCTCGATGGCATTCTAAACTGTTTTATAAATTATTTCCATTGATTTGTGATCTTTCGGTTTTGGAACGTTTTCTCAAATTCTTGCCTCGGGAAGTACTTTTCGTTTCGTTTGGATCTTTGAGGATTCCTAGTTATTGTTATTCGTGGAATGTGAATTGTATGGCTCGTATTTGCACTTTGTTCTTGCACTAGCAAAACAGTGGAGTTTTGCTAACCCCCGAGTATTCGGGGGGTGGATGTCTATTTTTGCATTCAGGTTTTGGAGCATAACACAGGGTCGGCACGAAGGATGATGAAAGATGATCGATACTAATCACATGAGGAACCGTACATTTGTTTATTGGTTCAGTTGTACTTTATTTTCTGCTGCTATATTTTTCCCGTTGTACGGGTGTGGTTGTGTTTTGACCCCTGCGTGGGTATGAGTTGTATTTGAGTTGTATGTATTTATTGAAAGACCAAATCGGTCTACTGAGTCATTTTAGCCTTAAAGGTGATGTTTAGATGTTTGATTATAGTTATCAGCCTGGTAGATCCTCGAGGAGAGGGTCTACGACGTGTAATATCCCTGAGTGGATTGGGGGTGTTACATAAATGGTATCGGAACTTAGGTTGAGGAAAACCTAGGCTGTCGGGTCAAGTCGTGTTGTTTGAGTCTTGTTTCGTCGGATTTTATCTGACTGAGTCGTGTCGCGACGCGTCGTATGAGTTTGTTGGTCGTGATTAGTATCGTGGGGCGATCATCATCTTCGTGCGACCTGTGGCTGTAAGTCTCCCTTCTTTGTGTTGTGCCTCGTGCGACACGAGCTATTTTTATGATTGTTTGTTCAGTGACGGAATCCTCTTATGGATTTTGATTTCCTGAAATGTGGTTATTTGACTCTAATATTTTGTTCATATGAGGAGTAGTGTTGCTGGATTGTGCATGTTGAACTGTATTTCTTTTATCCGCTGCGTGAGTTCTTTTGTAATGACTTTCGGTATTTTACCGACCGAGTTTTATTTCGAAAACCGATTGCCTTAACCGAGTTTTTGGCATTATGGCCTTGATCATTTTGGCGAAATTCTTATGACGGTATTTAGCATTTTGTAAATGGCTTCTGTGAGTTTTTGAAATATTACCGTCATCGGCCTTTTTGGCATTTTTGTAAATGGTTTTTAGCCTGGGGTTCCGACGCGGGACCCACAGCGCTATGATGTTCCGTGTGATTACCTGAAATTTTTGGGCATTCTAGCCTTTTTGGCGTCGTCCTTTTTGGCAGTGAATTATTTTCGAAAACTTGAGTATCTTAGAAATAAATTTCGAGACGTACGTTTCAAATGAATTGTTTTCTCGCGGTACTTCTAAGGTGCCACAATCTGTTTCAAAATTCTTCTACCTCGAGGACCAAAATGTTTTGAGATATTTTCAATGTTTTATAAACACTTTTACTTAGACCCGAGGGTCGAATATTCTGAAAGCTTTTCACTAAAAGAAAGTGTCCTCATTTTTATCAAATGCGAAATGGTTTTCCAAAGTCTCGATAACGAGGTATCACGTTTGTACTTTTTTTGAAAGGTGATACTCAAGATCAACCGGTGTTCTTCTAAATTATTTTCAAAATGAGGTTTTCGTTTTTAAAACCTATCCATTCCCATTTGAGGGTTGGGTATGTATGTATGATATTCGCATTGTCATTTTGATGTTTGCTCCCGAGTATGATCGAATTGGCGGTGTGAGCGTTGAGTCGATTTCCACACATTTGTTGTGTTAGCCCTCTGTGAGAGGTGGGATGTTGGTATTGAATATTGTCGTCTCGTAGTGATTTCTGCATTGTCGCGTATGTGCGAGCTGTTAGAGATTGGTTTGGTATGACCGTGTGCATCGGTGATGGTTCCGTTATGTGTCGGTTGTTTAATGTCTTATTACCTTGCTCCCATTTTTGTGAATTTTGTGGATGAGGTCGGAGGTAATACCCGTACTGTTTTGACTTCTGTATTTTCTCTTTCTCCTTTCTTGCAACTCGTTCGTGTTCGTTGATACTTTCTGAACTTGTTTTGTATTTCGATTTCATCGTTTGAACGAACTGTGATCTTGTTGTGGGTCGATCTGGTTATCGCTGTGACTTTTTCGAGTTCGGTTCGATTCTTGTGAACCTTGTTCGGAAGTGACATCATTTGGTTCTATTAGTTCTTTTATTCGAAGTGGATCGGATTTGGAACTCTTGTGTTTTCGACTCTGTCGACTCATTATGTTTGTTGACATTTCTGAGCTTGTCCTGCCCCTTGCTTTTGTTGATCGAACGAGTGTGGTATTGTTTCGGAATAACTCGTTTGTCGTTGTGACTTTTCAATCGCTATTCCCTTTCCTGTGGATCTTATGGGAATGCATGTCTTGTAGTTCTCACCAGATCATCCTCGGAGTTGTTGTTTGAATTTTATTATCCTTCGTGTTTCGGACATGATTGTTCGATCTTTGTTGTCTCGATCGTTTGCTTGTTCGGTTTTTGTTCTCGTTTAGTGATTGTTGAGCATTCAGGATCCTTCATAATTCCCTTAAGTTGGGAAATTGGTCTCGTTTTCGGTCTTCCAACCCTTGGGCAGTGGAATTCCGTAATTGTTCAGCGATTGGCTCGCGTTTTGATTGATGTATCGTTGGGTCATAAATCTTATTGATTTTCGTTCGTTGTGTTTTGTGATTGTTCGGATAATTGACTTGACTATATTATCCGTTTGATGACGCTTGTCATTTGTTGGTTTTATTATATTCCTAACGGCGATGTTGTGTTGGTCGTCGTGGAGCGTGTTTTCACGTCGTATGTCTCTTTGCGTTTCTTGCAGCGTTTCGCCGTCGGGCGCGAGTTTTCGGTTTTTGCGTATCTCGTCGAGTTTTCCTGGCAGGGGATATTGCTTCTCCCTACTTATTTTAAGTTTCCGGACGAAACTTCTTTTAAGGAGGGTAGAATGTAATATCCGCAATTTCGAATTTCGGTAATTTTCTTTTTTCGGCGGAAGTCCATTTTGACGACTCGCTCATGACCGTTTCGTCATTTCGAGAATGATTAATTCTGCACTTTTTGTCATCCGAGTTCGTTTCGGTATCGTTTTGTTGAGTTCCGAGCTTTTTAGCGACTTTTCCGCACTTGAGTTCGATTCTTGCGAATCTCGTCCGAAACTATTGTTTCGAGTTTCTCGTAAGTTCATTTAATGTTATTATTCATGTTACGAGCTTTGGTTCGGTATTTCGATCATGTATCGGGATTTCCGGGCGCTTTGGGCCATTTTTGTAATTTTCCAAAGTTTGGGGTAATTACTTCCGTTGTCGAATTCCGACACTTCGGGTGGTCGGAATCGTGTGTTCTCTTAGCGCTTGGATTCGTCTTTGCGAGTACTTCGTAACCGTATCTTCGGTATTTACTCAGGTTCGGGTTTCGGGGTCGTCCGGGCCGTCGGAGTGGCCACGACCGAGTCACGGCCGGAGCAGGCTCGACTGGCCGAGTTACGGCCGTAAGGTGCCGTTACGGCCGTAATGTGTGCCGCCACGGCCGTAAGTGTGATCGGCACGGCCAGACGGGCGCCGAGCATCTTCCGGACGAAGGCTTTACGGCCGTAATGTGTGCGCCACGGCCGTAAGTGCCCGGCGCTTGCCGGATCGATTTTTGACGAATGCCGGTTACGGCCGTAAGGCCTGCCGAGTACGGCCGTAAGGGCCGAGTTACGGCCGTAAGGCACTGCCGGTTACGGCCGTAACCCTGCCGGCTATATATAGCCTCGGCTCGACCACACTTCATTTTTACTCGATTTTTCTCCTTCTTTCGGCGGCTGGCGACGGGTGCGACGGGAAATGGAGTTCTTGGTCGATCCTACTCAATTCCAAGATGTTTTGGAAGATCCTTGTTGATTATATCATCATCCAATCCGTGTATTTCGTCGAATCAAGGTATATTTCTCGATTTTCCTTCAAGTTGACTTTTCGGAGAATTTGTTCTTGATTTCGATTCTAGCCCGATTTTGATACATCGGTTGGTGTAGTATGATGTTATTAATCCTGTTCTATGGGTTGTATATCCATATATCGAGTTTGTTTAACTCGATTGACGATTCGAGTGTTCTTGGGAATTATTGAACATTTAGTGTTCGATTAAATGTCCCAATGAGTTTCCCTTCGATAGTTTGTTGGGATATCCGTTGTTTTGGCCTTGATTCTCGTCGTAACCATGCGTTATTGTTCCTTCCGGAGGTTTATAGGTGTTCTAGGATTCCGATGTTGAATCCTGTTTGGTGATTGATGATTCGTGTGGTGTTATTCTCGTAATACTCGTGGTGCTATCGCGTTCTTCATATTGTTGGGGGGTTCGGGGCTATTCGACCGCGTCATATCCGTCGTCTCGTTGCGATTGTGGTTTCGAGGCAAGTACCTTGCCCATACTATTCTTGTTTTGTGGATATAATAATTGGTGATCGTCTTGGTGTATTTGTTTGTTTGTTTGAAATGTGTTTTCAAAAGATTTCGGTTTGGCCTCGTTAAAGGCTTTCTTTCAAAACGCGCGTGTGTTTTTTGAACGGTGTGTTCCAGGAATTGATTATGATTTGGTTATTTTGAACGTTGAAGGCTTTGATGATATCCCTGTTGTTTAACGTTATGGAATCGTGTATTCCGTGTTTAATCTTGTTATTGTGTTTTGAAGAGTTTGATAATGGTGTCGGATAAGTGGCCATCTCTAGTAAGTATTCTTGATGAGCTTACATTCTTAGCATATTAGTATTGCATGAGTAACGTGTGTGTGTGTATCCTCACTACGGGTTAGATCCGACGGGGTCTCGGTAGGGGTCCACAGAGGCGTGGGTCCGCGAGCTTGCTTTTAACCACTACGGGTTAGATCTGACGGGGTCTCGGTAGGGGTCCACAGAGGCGTGGGTCCGCGGTTAATTGTTGTGCATTTTACAAATGTGTTTTGAGATTGGCGTTTCCGGAAACGAGTGTTTTGAATGGTTTTCATGATTGCATGCATCGACTAAGTGTGTAAGAGGTAAGTTATTCGTTTGGCTTACTTGGCTAGGATGACACTAGAGTATTTTGTTGTTTGTGTTAAATCCTTTAATTGTGGATTTTGATGTTGGAAGACGAACCTTGTTGTCGTTCTCGTGTACTGTGAGTTGATGAGATTTGGGGCTAAAATCCCAATGGTTTTGTAAAGGTCATTTTACGCATTTTGGGGCTAAAATCCCAACGGTTTGATAAAGGTCAGTTTACGGAAAGTAAACCTTTGGGGCGGTGACCCCCTTTCGTATTTTAAGTTTTGAAAAGTGGGATTTGATAATCCTAAATTGTTTTCTATTAAAACTCTCGATGGCATTCTAAACTGTTTTATAAATTATTTCCATTGATTTGTGATCTTTCGGTTTTGGAACGTTTTCTCAAATTCTTGCCTCGGGAAGTACTTTTTGTTTCGTTTGGATCTTTGAGGATTCCTAGTTATTGTTATTCGTGGAATGTAAATTGTATGGCTCGTATTTGCACTTTGTTCTTGCACTAGCAAAACAGTGGAGTTTTGCTAACTCCCGAGTATTCGGGGGGTGGATGTCTATTTTTGCATTCAGGTTTTGGAGCATAACACAGGGTCGGCACGAAGGATGATGAAAGATGATCGATACTAATCACATGAGGAACCGTACATTTGTTTATTGGTTCACTTGTACTTTATTTTCTGCTGCTATATTTTTCCCGTTGTACGGGTGTGGTTGTGTTTTGACCCCTGCGTGGGTATGAGTTGTATTTGAGTTGTATGTATTTATTGAAAGACCAAATCGTTCTACTGAGTCATTTTAGCCTTAAAGGCGATGTTTAGATGTTTGATTTTAGTTATCAGCCTGGTAGATCCTCGAGGAGAGGGTCTACGGCGTGTAATATCCCTGAGTGGATTAGGGGTGTTACAGGTGGGTCCCAGTCGGGGGTCCACGGCACTGTAATGCCCGCCTAGTTTGGGGTGTTACAAAACATAGGTGATCTATCTCCGTATCTCGATGACGATGGAATTACGGAATTGAGGACAATTCCTTTTAAAGAAGGAGGGAATGATACGAAATCGACTACTCCAAGTGAAGAAGACGAAGTGAGGATCGACATAAAATACCTTGAACATACACCTACGTACTTAGGCGAAGAAACAGATACAAGACTTGGAGTAACCTTGGTGATCGGACTCGGAATAACTTAGCTGTGACGACATGCATCATGATTAGGTCCAAGTTGGTGAAGATTCGACCGATCTTGTCTAAGATAATAAAGATTTCATCCCATTTCTTTATAATAAAGTGATGCATGATATCTCAAGAATATCATGGGAATGAGATTTCACCCATCCTTTATCCCCTTTGTTTGCAAGCAGCATGGAGTGTGTCATACCTTTTTGTTGTCCTTTTCCTTTATTTTAAAAGATCATGTATCTTACCTTTTTAATATTTTAAGTAATCTTGTAAGGCTACTCTTTTCTATAAGTAGTCATGTTTGGGTTGTAATGTGGAGACATTGAATTATAAAAAAAAAATACATTGTGTATTGTTTAAAGTGTTGGACGAGTTTCCCTACAAAATTTGGTTATTATTCGACGCATTTTCGAATTTAAATCTGATCGATTCTCAATAGGTCTTGAGAAGAAATCACCTTATCGAATTATAGGTCTAGTTCGATAAACACCTGTTTCCTGTCCTGTTTCGGTAGAAAAACTCCCCCTATTCATACAGTTTTTACATTTCGTTCCATACTTCAAATTATTGTTCGTGTTCCCTGTTCGCCAAAGACATTCCTCTTGCTTTCGATACAGGGTTGTACCTGATCGGGAGTTCGTATCAGTTGTTGTTCGATTGTCCGAAGCTTGCTTCCTATTTTCGTTGCCTCCGACCAAAATTTGCTGTTTCAATTGTTTCTGTTTGGAGTTGGCTGTTCTGGTTCATTTCCACTCGGACAGTTCTTATCTTGTGCGCGTGCCGTTTTTTATTATTCTTTATCGAATCAATGCTATCGCCTCTGTCTTGTGCGCGTGCTTCGCCCATTATTGTTGTCAGACGTCATATCGCTGCTTCCTAATCTTTGTTCGATTCCTTTTGGCGAAGTGTTGTTCGCTTCCGCTCGTGAAACAGCCTTCCGCTATATGAAGCATACACTACGACCTTTTACATAATTTGTCTAATAATTATATAGGTTGTGAACTATTATATTATTTTATAAGGCACCGATAATGTGACCTTCCGTGTGACACCAACACACCACATTATCTACAATATAAAATAATTAGATATTCCATTTGCATAACTATAACGTGAATAAATATGCAAAACATGTGATTAAATGTAATTAATATTCTCATAGGTAGTTACAGGGAAATAAGGTAATACAAGCATAAAGTATGCTTTGCAGACAACCCTAACAAGTTGTACTTGAGACGAAGGAGCTTGTAGGAGACTTGTACCTAGAGATGCTGGACTTTATCTGATTTTGTATATAGATTGATTGAGAAAATAGCCAATATCTAACCCCATGAGAGATACCTAGTGTTCCAGAAGCCTGGATAGGACGAGATGGTGATTATGGCACTATAACTAAGTCTTTACTAGATACCATGTCAACTCGAAAGGCAGTAAAGATGTCGAAGAAGAGCAATTGGAAAGGCTACTTGGTAAATATCATGGATAGTCGAACCGTAAAGTTATCTCCAGCAGATGTTCCAATAGTACGGGAATTTGAAGATGTATTTCCCGAGGATCTGCTAGGATCCCCTCCAGATAGACAAGTTGACTTTACCATTGATTTGGTACCAGGAGCAGTTCCAGTATTGAGAGCATCTTATAGGCTGGCATCTCAGGAATTACAAGAACTGGAGGAACAGCTGCAAGAGCCTTTAGATAAGGGAATCATTCGACCGAGTGTGTCACCTTGGGGCCCATTAGTATCATTCATATAGAAATAAGAAGGTACCTTGAGCATGTTCATCAACTCTAGAGAACTGAGTTGCCTCACTATCAAGAATACATACCCATTATCTAGAATTGATGACCTTTTCGATCTACTAAAGGGAGCAAGTGTTGTTCTTAAAAATTGATCTTAGATCGGGCTATCATCAGTTGAAGATTAAGGAGTTTGATATTTTTAAGATGGTATTTAGAGATCATTACGGGCAATATAAATTAATAATTATGCCTTTTGGACTGTCGAATGTACCAGCGGTCTCCATAGATCTTATGAACCAAGTTTTTTGATCAGCTTGTGATTGTCTTTGTAGATGATATCTTGGTGTACTCTAGTAGCGAGGTGCTGCATGAGGAGAACCTTAGAGTTGTACTCGGTAACTTGAGAAGGGAAAACTTGTATGCAAGTTATCGAAGTGCGAGTATTGGCTAAACTGCGTCAGTTTTCTTGGACACGTGGCTATAGCCTAATGTATTAAAGTCGACCCAGCGAAGGTAGAAGTTGTGAACATTTGGATAGCACCTACTAATGTTTTAATATCTGCATTTTTCTTTTCCCATTATTTTCATTTTTTGGTGTATTTTTCATTTTTAGCGACTCGTTTGTAACCGTATTGATATTTCGAGAATATTTAATACTGGACTTTTTGTCATCCGATCTTGTTTCGGACTTGTTTTACTCAATTCTATGTTTAATGTCTTTTTCCGTCGCTATTTCGTTCGATTATCGTAACCGTTGTTCGGAACCGCCTTAACATGCAATAGGATTTTAGTCAATTTAAATGACATCCGATTTGGTAGTAGGATTCCGATTATGTGAAAAATTGAAATTTCATGACTTCTTCGTAATTTCTTGTAAACTCTATCAAAAATCTGGAACTTGTGTTATATGACTAATATATGGTATGTGGATAAATTATTTGTGGCCAGAACGGGACTTGAAACGAGTAAACAGAACTTTTGGGCATAATTCGTAAATTCTTAAAGTTTGGGTACTAAACTGAAATTTACGAAATAAAATATTCTGGACCTTGTACAGTACATATTATATCATGTATAGTCTGTTCGTAAATTTTTAAGTGATTCGGAGTTCGATATCTAAACTTATTAGTCCAAATTGCAATTTTAAAACAATTTTGGGGGTCAAATGCAAGAAAACAAAAATTCTGGACTAAGTCCGATTTTTTCTGGAATTTTCACAAATCTGGAATTCCAGGTTCATCACGAATCATATCGTAAAGTTTCGTTAAATTCCGAGCTATATTCATAGCTCTATAAGCTTCGGAACGATTTTCTTAAGTTTTGGGGTGATACCATAATGTCTGGAAATTTCAGTCCCGAAACTGAAAATTTCCGAATTTCCCCTTAAATCCGGAGTCGAGGAAGTATTTTTGGCTTCCTCATAAATTTTCATAACCATCCGGTTTCGTTTCATACTCCAAACGCTTAGACTCAAACCTAAGGGTAAAAACGTCCTTTCGACCTATTTCGGAAAACCCTCGTTTCCTTTCGTCGAATGTACCCATTTAATATATCTGACCTAAACCCAACAAACCGTTAATAAAAATTTTGAGAGTATTTTCAAATTATATATAAGTCCTGTCCCGTATTATCGTGCCACAAATATAAGTAACCATATTCCATACTTAATCAAAAGACGCTATTAATAATACGGGACAGGACTTATATATAATTTGAAAATAACAGTAACCATATTCCGTACTTAATCAAAAGACGCTATTAACCTCACTGACCGAATGTTTATGTGATAATTGTGAAATGCGTCAATTTGATAACTGTAACTATCCGAGAACTAAGTGCTATACAAAAAAAGTGTCACGGATGGGTCCGCCTCTAACTCTATCGGGACAAAGTGCCACGTCGACGGATGGGGGACACCTCTTGAGCTCATACGAAATAGAGAGCTGACCTACAATCCGGGGGCCACCTCTTAGGTTGTAGGAGCCACCTCTAGAGTTCCAAATCGAGTCGGTACGGTTAGACCGAGTCTTGGATCGAGCCGCGCAGCTGCGGTTCATGAACAAGGCTACCGTTGTTTCCTATTCCCATAACCGAGGAACGGAGTGTTCCGAGGGACCTGGATCGTAGACTTGGGGTATAATCGCGATTATGGTGTGATTCGGGTATTGACCCACAGCTAAGGATATACCGAGCCCAGATAAGAGATAAGAAAGCACACGCTAAGTGTGAGAGCGAAGGCTCAGCTATTGGGGCGACGGTCCAAATCTTGGGGCGACGGCCCATATTGCTAGGAGTAATAAGGAGAGTCTAGAATTCAACGTCCACATCTGCAGGATTCAAAACTGGATTGACTGATCGACTGATTGACTGACTGCTTGACTTGACATCCGTCCACGGGGACAGGATTATAATATTACAACTACATAATGATTATTGTTTTAATAAAATTCCGATGTAATTGTAACTGTTTCCACTTTCTCATAATTGATAAAATTTGCATCACTTAAAAATTTTCATAGAAAAGAGCCACACTCGCACACGAACACCCACCCACTGAGATCTTTTATCTCACCCCACCGTTTTCCCTTTTAAAACCAGAGAATGAGCCACCAGCCGAAGACGAAGAAGTTTTCGAGGAAGAGACTGAATAGAAGACCGCCATCAAGACTTAGAATTTTTGTTGTTATTCCGACTTGTAATAATTATTTATGCTTCGTACTTAACTCGTTTGGTATTTTTCCGCTGCAAACTTATGATCAGTGTAATTTTGATTTTCAGCTTTTGTCACAACGAATCTTAGAATATCGGGTTAAGATTGTTGTTTTGAAATATTATCCAATCGTTATTTTGCTTCCGCTATTTATTGTTGCACTTTGATTAATTGATCGACCCATGCGTCGCGCCCTCATCCTTCCCGATGTTGGGGGCATGACACAAAAAATACTTGAAAACGAGCAAAAGCAAGGCTAAAAAGAATAGAATGAGACGGTCAAAAACGACTCATCAAATCCCCCCAAAACTAAACTTTTGCTTGTCCTCAAGCAAAAAGAAAGAAAATAAAACCACACAATACAACAAAGATAAGGATTGCGTAACCAAGTTAACCTTAAGCTCCGCATAATCATCCAAGAATATACAAGTGTCGTGAAATCGCATAATACCCCGTGAAAGCGCAAACTCACAAATGAACATATGGCAAAAAAATCGTTTCATCCAACATGTAAGAAGCAAGTAAAAGTAGTCCCTCACGAAATTTGTTAGTTCACTTATCTCTCAAGTGTTTAGATTGGACAATTACGCTCAAACTCGATTCTAACGGAAAGATTCTACTATATGCTTGCACTTCTTCTCTAATCAAATGTATCAATATTCACAAAAAAGAACTCATAGGGTCTTACTTTTAGTTGTAATAGTGTTGTGGCTCAGGTTGGGAAAATTTGGCTAGTAGTTACAAGTTCAGTCCATGTAGAGCATATACAATGCTCACAGATATGAAATAAACACTCAAAGCAAGATCGATCACTCTACTTCAATTCACCCGTATATATATTTTTCAATTCTAGGCCTTATTAAGTGAAATTCTTTTGATATTGGCCTAGTTATCACAACCCAACGACTTTCCCTTTTGTTTTTCTTAGGCTCAGTCCTCTCCTCCCCTTTCTTTTTCCAAGTCTCGATGGAACGTCCATTTTTTTAGGGGAACGGGCGAGAAGATTTTTTGCCTCTATACACCACAAACTTTGTACACCCTCATTTTTCAAAGACACCCTCTCATACTTTTACGAGGACCAACACTTGGGTAAGTTATGGCTTTTTGGGAGCGGAGCTATAAGATGTGGGGTTTCGAAAAAATAGACGGCTAAAGGCTCAATGGGGCTAGCAAAAGGATAATCATATGAAATGGTGGGTACTTTTTAGACAAGTATGTTCAAGACAAAGAATGGGCAGCACTAATCATTTCTTGTGTAGGTAAATATCAACACACAATCAGACAGAATCATGCAAGTTCTAAAGAAAACAAACCGCTAGAATATAAATTCACACAAGAAATAATTTTATACCGCTAAAGATAAACGATTTATTTAGGCACAAAAACTCATGGATTTTGGACTACTAAACCCTTTTCTCGTACATCAAATCAAGTAATTGAAACCATGCATTCAAAAGTAAGCAAAAACAATCACTTCGCATTATACAACCCCATAGAACATGCATAAACTCAGCTAAACATGCATACTCCCAATAGTTAACAAGTTTATATGATCCAACAAACACACATACACTTGGGAAAACTAAACACGCTCAAACTAAAGACAAACAAAATTAAGTCAGGAAAAATGTGAAAACGCAAATTAAAAAGAAACAAAATAAAACTAGCGGATTAAGAAGTGTGTTTTTATCGCGGGGCACCATACTTTTGTGCTCGGGTCTCAACTTTCGATAGGCTAGGCTTCTTCCTCCCATAAATATCTCCTTTTTAGAATTCCTACACACTACAGATAAAAATAAATAAAAGCATAATAATAATAATAGCGATAAAATTTTAAAACTCCCTTGGGTTGCCTCCCAAGCAGCCCTTTTTTATAGTTTTTAGCTCGACTCTTTAGTTTCTTCTATCTTGGATTAAATGGAAACGTGTCAGGTCCATCCACATAGCTCGTCATTTTTCGCTCATTTTCCTTCGTCAGGGATAGTGGTTCCATGGATTTCCATTGTGATTTTTTCACCATTTCAATTTTCATTATGATCGTCACCATGAAATGTCTTCCTTGAAGAATAAGTGACGTGATTTTTGTTGGTGATGTTTCTTCTATGTTTGGTATCACGAAATCTATTGGGGTTATCACCTACCCAAACCTAGTTGCGAGTTTATTGGTTTTTGTGTTAAGTTAATACTCACTCCTAAGTTCGCATTGGGAACTTCTTTCTCCACGAAAAGAACTTCCATGTAAAAGCTTTCTAGGTCCTCTTTTTGATGTATTGATTTGACTGCTCGCTCTTATTCTCTTCAATTGGCTTCTCGATTGTATCTTTAGATTTCTCCCAAGGAATTCAAGTCTCATAAGATTGAGTAGTAGTTGCTCGGATTTCTTCATCATTCTACTCATCCTCTTCAATCGCCATAGATTTCTCCGATTGACTCGGCAATTCTTCTTTCTCAAGTTCTATGTTCTTCACTAGGGCTTCAAATGAGTTGATGCTCTTTGCGGTTTCCTATTAGCTTGCTTTACTAGCTTGGATGAATGAATACAAGCTTTGTTCAAGAGAAATTATGCTTTGTTCCTTCGCGAGTTCGCTTTGAAAGTCGTAGTTGCTATTATAGTAGATCGGTGTGTCGACATTGTAGGGGATCGATTTGTTCTTCCATGAATAGTTTAGGTGGTTTCTCAGCACCGGATGATACTCATTTGGTGGAGGAGTGTTTCTAAAATTGTTCCAGTAGTCCTTCATGCGATCTTCCCATTTAGGCATTTCTTCATTATGCCCCATAGCCCAATGAGATTGCTCCGATTCTCCCTCACAGTCATAGATATATGGGCAAACATTAAATCCCTGCCCATTCATTCCACATGCATAGCAAACTTTTCTTCGTTGATGTTCAGATTCCTTGAAATTTTGATCATAATAACTCATTCCACAATCCCGATAACTGTAATTCCTCTCGTAGTCCATCTCGCAGCGTGTTACTCTTCTTGGGATTGTTCCAACTGTATAGCATTTGTCGATCAATGGAAGAAGCAGATTCCCAACGATTTTCTACCCAGTGCTGCAATATCAAAGAGCTAGAACAAAATGTTTAGAGAATAAAGGAAACGGAAATAATAAAAACAACTAAAATAAATGAATAATAAATACAGGCCAAAAACACGGAAAATAAATAATTCAACTATTATGTAAACAAAACTAAAAGCTAAACGCCAACTCCATGGCAACAGCACCAAAAACTTGATGTACAAATTTATTACTCGCAAGTGTACGAATCGCTTTTGTAGGTAGTGATAAGTAACTCCGAGGTCGATCTCTCAAGGAGTTGGAACCGGGATAATTTTTTAGTTGTCTCTCAAATAGTCAAATTAGCACAATGAGAGCAAAGTAAATCTAAACACCATAAGTAATCCGATTGGGAGGTAAGATTATAACCACTAGTGCAGAAAATTAAATTAATTGCAAAACGTTAAAAACTACAAATATATGGTTTGGATTTTCTAGAGAAACTTTTATGAGAATGATATGGGAATTTAGAATCACGACAAACATGTAATCAATCGTTAGTCTCGATGCTCAAAGAATTAATGGTTAGGAATCACCGATTGCTCACAATTAAAAGAAAACCATTTGATTGCGGCAAATCCTAAAAATTGTGATTTCTCTTTTCAAGAATAAGAGAAACTCCTTTGATAGGGATGAATACCTACTTAAAATCGATTAGCTAACTACTTTTGATGGGTTAATTCAGTAAAAGGTCACAAAAAAAGGTTTTAGAACATTCAAAATCACTTCTATCGGATCGTTTGATGGCGAAACTGATAAAAACTCTCATATTTAGCAATATTAGCAACTTAGAATCAGGTTTGATGATCTAAATCCTAAGTTCTCTTGTGTCTAAAAAATATTCATCCACAAAATCATTAAAAGTACCGATTAATTCGATAGGATAACGATAGAGAAATAATTCCAAACTCCATAGAAAAAAACAAAACTAACAACTAAAAATATGTGTGTGGTTCAATCTAAACACCCATACAAGAAGATTAGCTACTCATGAAAATTTGAATAATAATAGCAAAAATAATATAGCAAAACATGGTAGAAGTCCTTCCCTTACAATCCGCAATCGAGTTCCCGAGGAAGGCTTGATGTTCTTCCTTCAATTTCTCGCTAAATCTCCATAGATGGGATGAAAATCACTAACAAAATGTATCTCTAGATGTTTGGAATACTCAAAATATCATAAAAACTGAGTTCTCATCGAGTCCTTCCTTCCCTTTTTTGGATATTGGGTTAACGGGTATTTATACATCTCTAAAAAAACCCTAAAAACACAGAAAAATATTACTCTGCCGCAATCAAGGACCGCGGTCTAAGCCTTTTAAACCACGGTCTGCATGTGGTCCAGACCTGTGTAGTTTTTATCTGTCATAGGGTCCAAATTTGTGAGACCCCAGTCCACAATTGTGAGGGACCCCGGTCCAAGCCTTTTAGATAGCGGTCCGGTCCTGGCCATTTTTCTGGAGCTACCCGATGCGCGGTCTTCATTTCAGATCGCAGTCCCGAGCGCGATCTTAGTCCAGAAGTCATATCTCCCTCAATACACCTTGGAATTTAGCGTAAAATATAACATTGTGAATATAATTTCATGAGGAATACACATTCTAATTCGTAGTAATGAATCTGAAAATTAGGAAATATGACCTTTATCATTTAAGCTCCGTTCTCGCTCCCGACTTGCTTCTTGATCAATAAAAGACCGGAAAACATCCATAAAGGTAAATTTTCACCACATTCTTCATCTGATACACCTAAAATACAGAAACACAATACCCAAGCATAAAAGACACAAAAACGCTTGAAAACAAGCAAAACCAAGGCAAAAAATAATAGGTTGAGACGGTCAAAAACCGACTCAATGGGGAGACATGCATCAGAAAACCAAGAGCTTCCAATCTCTCAATTATCAAGATCATTTTGAGGACATGGTTCCTAACTATCTATCCTTCCTTCATCTTGGCGCCGAACAGTTGCTTTGATATCTCATATCTTGCAGTTCGACTATGCTCTTTGTAGAGGTTAGTCAGGTGCGCTAAGATGGCTCTCGAAGACGTAATCTTTTCATGGGCACATTGAAGCTCATTAGTCATTGAGCCTAACATGCACCCACACAATCTTATGTCGTCTTTCACCCATTTCTCATGGGAGTCGACTTCTGGCTAATTGGCTCGGGACCTTGTAGGAGCCGCTGGGTTGTCCGCCTCCAAGATATACCCCAATATTTACATCACGAGGACAATCATCAAGTTCCGTAGTCAATCCACAAAGTTAGGACCCATCAGGGTGCCATTTCGAGTAGTATAGATAGTGGGTTCGACATCATTTTGAGAGTGTTGCATGTTTAACTACATAGAATAATGCTAGATTCGTTAGTGGTTGTTTAATTATGTTCCGAGTATAGAATTTTAAGGCCTTTCTATATTCATTAATTCAGCTCCCACTATTTTATCCACATTACACACTCTTATGTGGAATTCGGAAGTCATAATTGACTTCATAGTGGTGATTGATTTCATTACAAAGCTTAATAGAAGGCAACCCATTCAATTTCTATTCTATCATTCTGTATAAAGTGGTGTCTAACACCAATCCATCCAATGGATGATTTGATCTTCTTTTACCACTACTTTACTTGCCCTCAACCCATACAGTTTGTATGGCTCACTGAACTATCTAAGTTTAAACCGTCAACTCCTATCAGTCTGACAATTGAATCTCACCCGGCAACCCATACGGCTTCTAGTGGTTTGATTTGTAACAACCGAAGGCATCTAATTCACTCTAGAAATGTGTCGAACTTCCCCAAAATACTACACCGATATACTCAGAAGAATAGTATTTCGGTTTAGATTTCGATTTCTCGTGAGTTTGATGGAGGGTAGGAAACATCGTAACCTTTATAACTTAGTGTTTTTAAGTGAGAGTATTATGCGTATGTTACACTTGTAACACCCCAACTTTAACGGGATTGCCACAAGCTGGAGATCTTTCCACAAAGGTATACCAAGCTGTCATCATTCAAACAAAATGACACAAGACCATTTCAATGATATATGAAATAACTAGTATGGTCGTGGCCTCGGTTATAACATTTTATGTACAACATACTTTATCAATTTTCAATATCTCGCTTGCTGACACACGGGACTTCCACAATAAAGAAAAACAACATATAATGAATAAAATCACAAATCCGACATCAGATTGACAAATTAACCGACTCTTTCTTTGAGAGCCTAACACCCTTGTTGTCCATCAGTCCCATGTGTTCCCCATGCCAGCTTCTCGATCTCGGAGTCACGTGAAATTCATGAAAGGAATTTCCCCCATCTAGGATGTTAGTGATGGAATCACTAGTGCAAGTATATAATCATATGAAATATATTAAGTCACTTACCAAAAAGCATTTTTACAAAGCATTTCAATATTCCGGAATATCATTCGAATTTATCTCATAGTTTATCAGGGTTAATCACCCACAAAACAAATCCATATCACTCAATGCTTATCCGTGTCCCGCCCCCTCAAGGTACGGAACCTTATATGGACATCCTTAGGTGGATAACCTCACGTTCACGATCTACCCTCAAGGTACGAGTCCCCATACGCCTCGTCGGGCATCCTTTGGTGAACAACACATCCTTTCCCACTCATGTACATAATTCATTATTCATAACTGCACAAAACACATTACATACAAGTAAATACTTGCCTTGTTGCTAGTACACGAAGAAAAAAATGAACGGAAGGGTTTTGACCCAAGTCCTTCTCAAGGAATTCGACCCTAATATCATATTAATACTCAGTCAACCATTATACGAGGGAAAATAATCATAGAACATCCGAATCCCCCACTATGCATTTCAATGTACATCTTGAAGGCATTAATTTGGTCCAACTCGACCAGTCGGAGAAACACTAACAATTAAACATAGAACAACAAGGAAATTGATAGAATACAACTATATCATAGATAATGCATCACCAGTATAAGGTACATCGAATGAAAAGAACAAATTCTACCCCAGAAACCCCAAATACCCAAAACTAAAGTTCTAAGAGTTTTACCTCGATCCGGAGGATGAACGAAGAT
Organism: Orobanche coerulescens; assembly: GCA_033398695.1. Classification (NCBI taxonomy): domain Eukaryota; kingdom Viridiplantae; phylum Streptophyta; class Magnoliopsida; order Lamiales; family Orobanchaceae; genus Orobanche; species Orobanche coerulescens. The sequence continues at coordinate 122,541,194 of CM065802.1, read as the reverse complement.
GAAGCGATGTTTAATCCATACCAGGAGCTCTACAATGATGTTAGATGATGGTTTTTTGTCGAAGTTTTGCACTAAAATGCTCAAAATGCCCGCTGGCCACCGAGAAGGGGAAAGAAAGGGAGAAAATGACGAAGTGAAGGCTGCAACCCGCTTATATAGGATGGAGCATCGTTACGTACGCAACAGTCCTTGTGTTACGTACGTTAAGCTCTTAACGCACGTTAAGCTGCCTACATTCCACACACAACGGATTTCACAGAGGCAATTGCCTCGATGCAATAGTTAATGTTACATACGCTGCATGGGCAATTTAGCATATGTAATGGACTGTAACGCACGTTACGCCCTGAGTCTAATGTGCACAAGAGTTCACCCAATGCCTATTGTCCAAGTGCACCAGGTATCTTCACGTATGTTCTGAAATTACTATAGCATATGTAATTGACTCTAACATACGTTACTTCTTGGGATAGCGTATGTAAGGGTGCTAACAGAGGCTTCTGCCTCAAACCTTTAGGTAAGTTCACGTACGCTACAGTCAGGATTGGCGTACGTTAAGTTTGATCCTTACATACGATAATCTTGGTACATAACATACGTAACCTATGTGAAATAGCAGCACTGCTCCAACATATTGGTGTACTATACGACTACAGACATAATGTACAACTACTCAACCATAACAATGCGCCCAGTCTAAATATTACATAACGAACTCAAGTACTAACAAGTTTTGATAAAAGTATAACAGAATATGAACTAGCATTACATCAAGTACAAATGAAGCACAAGAATTGGAAAGTACGGAAACATTAAGTATGGATATTACATTCTCCCCCTCTAAAAAGAACTTTCGTCCCGAAACTTATGAAGTGAACAATTCAGGGTATCTCGATTTCATGCTCTCTTCCATATCCCATGTGGCCTCTTTCACTCTATTTCTCGACCATTGTACCTTAACCAAAGGAATGATTTTGTGTCTAAGTTGCTTGATCCGGCATCCCAAAATATGGATTGGTCTCTCTTTAATCATGATATCCGGTCCCACTCCAATCTCCCCATAATCGATAATATGACTTGGATCCGGAACATATTTTATCAACTGAGAAACGTGAAATACGTTATGCACATGCGTTAACGATGGCGGAAGACCCAGACGATCGGCCAGATTCCCAACTTGTTCTAGAATCTCAAATGGTCCAATATACCTCGGGATAAGTTTATCCTCCTCCCGAAGAGATAAACTCTACGGTCCAGCGGCACCTTCAACAAAACGTGATCTCTGACTTCGAATTCCAACAGATGATGATGGACGACCGCATAAGATTTCTGTCGGCTCTGAGCAGTCAAAAGTCTACCAAGAGTGAAGGCGATCTTCTCTATCGTCTCAACTAACATATTTGGTTTGGTTCTGATCAACTCAGATGAATGATCCCAACATAGCGGTGATCTGCACCACCTCCCATATAAAGCCTCAAACGGTTCCATTTTAATCGAGGCGTGCCAACTGTTGTTGTACGTAAACTCAATTAGTGGAAAGTACGATTCCTAGTCATCCCTCCAGTATAGGGCACACGCTCTCAGCATATCTTTGAGAGTCTGAATCATCTATTCTGACTGTTCCTCAGTTTGTGGCTGATACGACGTACTGAGTCGCAACTCAGTACCCAATGTCCGGTGAACAGACTACCAAAAGAAAGATACAAACTGGCCATCCTGATCAGAAATAATATCTTTGGAGTCCCGTGTAACCGCACGATCTCCACAATAAACACACGAGCGAATCATTTGAATCCTTATATCCATAATTCTTAGGAAATGAGCTGATTTGGTTAATCGATCGACAACAACCTAAATCATGTTCAATGTAGTACAGGTCATTGGCATACTTCTGATGAAATCCATCGATATATCCTCCAATTTCCACTCGAGAATAGGAAGAGGTTTCAACAACCCTGCCGGTTGTTAATGCTCGATCTTAACCTATTGACAGGTCAAACACTTCGATAAGAACTCACTAACATCCTTCTTCAGATTGTCCCACTAGAAGTTACTTTTTACATCCTTGTATATTTTACTTGTATCTGGATGGATGTAGTATGATGAAGTGTAAGATTCCTTTAGAATCGTCTGCCTCCCTCATTGCATGGCACATACAGTCTACCTCTGTATCTATTCTGCTGGGGAGTCCTGGATGCAGAGAGCTCATGCTGGATCCCATTCTGATCGCTGTAATCAGTGATTGCCTTGTTGAGAAACTCTCCTCCTCTATCTGATCTGATCTTGATGATGGATAGGGATTTCTCATTCTGGATCCTTCTCAGCAGCTCAGGTAGCTTGGTCAAGGTTTCACTTTTCCTATACAAGAAGATAATCTAAGTGTACCTTGAGTAATCATCTACTACAACAAGTGCATGCTTTCGGCCGCTCAGAGTCCTTGGCTTGATAGGACCAAATAGATCCATGTGGAGTAGATCTAAGATCCTTGATGTGAGAGTTGTAGGCTGGACTGGCTTGAATGATGATCTGGTCTGCTTTCCTTTCTGACAGGCATCACATATTTGCTTCCTTCTTGAACGCTCCATCTGGAAGTCCTCTGACCAGCTTCTGAGAACTGATCTTGTTGATGGCTTCGAAGTTCAGGTGACATAATCTTTTGTGCCACAGCCATCCGTTCTCAGCTACTGTCTTGGATAGAAAACAGGAGTTAGGTGTTCCTGTGTTCCAATCTATCATGTAGACATCTCTCCTTCTGAATCCTTGTAGCTTCACTTCACCAGATAAGATATCTATCACCATGCATTTCCAGATGGTGAAGACTACTAGATTCTTCTCATCACAAAACTGGCTTATGCTCAGGAGGTTGTACTTGAGCCCTTTGACATAATGAACTTTGGATATTACAATATTTCCTCGGTGCAGCTCTCCAAAGCCCTTTGTTTGTCCTCTAGAGCTATCTCCAAAGGTTACATCAGGACCTCTTTCTTTGGTGTATTTGGACATCATCTTTTTGTTCCCGGTCATGTGCCTTGAGCATCCAGAATCTACAAACCATTCTTCACCTCCAAAGTTTGAATTTGTGGAGATGTGGTTGTAGTCCTTCCACCTTTTCTGCAATCAAACAAGCAGAGATTTAGGTACCCAGATCTGTGTGGGTCCTCTCGGGTTAGCTGGTTTCCTGGAGAATTGATTTCTCCTTGGATTATAAAAATTGTTATTATTATTACCCTTATAAGGTGTGTAAGGTCTAGGTCTGTATCTCCTGTTGGGATTGTATACTGGATATTCCTCAAAATATTGATAGTGTGGGCCATTTCTAAATCTTGGCTGAGACCATTTATTAAATCTTTGAGGTCTCCACACTTGTTCATTTCGGAAATTAGGATAACCTTGAGGTTTCCATCTGCCCCTCCCATTTTGAAATCTGTTTTTAGGGAGTTGTTGAAAATAGTGGGCATGTTGTCTGGGCTGCTGCTTATGCCTGGGCCATTGCATAGTCACTTGTCTAGGTGGCTGCCTTGTGTAACCTCGCTGCAGCCTAGACTTGTGACTTGGATGTTGCCTATTTTTAAATATCGGTTTATATGTAGGCTCAGCAGTCGAGACAATTGTTTCTCCCTTGACGAAAGTGGTTTTGGAACTAGAGGGAGTGTGAGGATCATATTCAAGGCCTGATCTGGAATATAGTGGCCTTTTATTGGTACACAATACTTCCAGAGTTGAAGACGCCTTCAGGGAGGTTATTTCCTGTGCCTGAGTCTTATTTGCCTGAGTCAGCTTAGTAAATTCGGCTTTGACATGAGCAAGTGCAGCTGATTTTTCTTTAAGTAAAACAGTTAGTCGATTTATCTCAGCTGCATTAACATCAGCCTGGTTTTTCAAGTCAGCTGCAGTTATCTCAACCTTATTCAGTTCTAGGCTGAGTTTTTCAAAATCATTTTTCAGCTGCCTATTCTCATCTTGCAGCTGAGTCTTCTCGGCTGATACAGCTAGGTGTGCAGATTTAAGTGTCTCAAAATCATTAAATAGCTGATTTACAGATTCGTGCAGATCCATATCTTGTGACATGGATGAACTATTATTTGAACCAGAGGGTTTTGATGTTACCCCTTCACCAGCTAAGTTGGCCATCAGGCAGTCATACTTTTCATCATCATCAGAAAAGAATCGCTGCTTGATTCTACATGCTCCTGATCTTCTCCGATGAGGGCCTTCCTTCTATCTTCTTTTCTGCCCACATCCTTCTTGCTCTCGTACTTCTTGAGATCAGGACAGTCGATTTGGATGTGTCCTGTCTTATGACAATTGTAGCACTCCACCTTCCAGCTTCCAGCTTTCTGGTTCCTTCTGGGATTCTCCTTATAATTTTTTTTGTATTTGGAGTAGTTTTTCCGGAAGTTGCTGAACCTTTGCATTATAAACGCCATTTCTTCCTCAAAATCTAATGGATTTGGAGGCTTTACATCAGATAGGCTCTTGGAGGGGGACTCGGCTGCAAAGGCTATTCCCTTCTCTGCAGGCTCGGTTGAGGATGAACTTGGAAGCTCGAACTCATAAGCCTTCAGATCAGAGAACAGCTCTTGGATCTTTATTTTATTAAGATCATTGGACTCTCTCATGGCCACTTCCTTCATACTCCATTTAGGATTGAGAGATCTTAGAACCTTCAACGCCATTTCCCTGTTGCCATAAGATTTGCCGAGGGAATTGATCTCGTTGATGATTTCAGTGAACCTTGTGTCCACTTGGTCTATGGATTCGCCATTCTTCATTTTGAAGTAGTCAAATTTTTAAATAGCAATTGACAACTTGTTTTCCTTGATCAGCTCCGTTCCTTCACACATTAGGGCTAATGTGTCCCAGATTTCTTTGGCATTCTTGCAATTCTTGATCTTGACCATGGTGGATTTGTCAAGAGTTTGACATAGCACATCTCTGGCCTGGTTATCAAGATTGGCCAGCTTTCTTTCTTCGGGAGTCAGCTCTGTCCTCTTCTTTGGGATCTTGTCTGGCTTCCCTGATGCGATCTCCTCTGCAGTGTTATCCTTCTCGAAGATGAATGGACCGTCCTCTATGATGAACCACATGTCATCATGGATTGAAGATAAGTCTGCCTACATCCTTATCTTCCAAAGATCATACTCGTCAACTGAAAACACAAGTAGTCTAGAATGCATGTATTCCATTATAAAATGAGAGTAAAGATATATCTATGATATAGATCTGGTTCGTGAAATAAATGAACCAACCTCTCTGATACCACTTGTAGGTCACAAGTCGTCCAGGAATAAGTCTAGAGGGGGGGGGGTGAATAGACTTATTGAAACTCTTAAACTCTTTTTCTCAAAGAGTAAGTTTCTTCAGCTGATAGATAAACAAATGACTTGGAGTCGTTTGTTCTTAATACGTGCAGAAGTCAGCTGATGACGAATGTAAAACAACTAATGAAACACTTAACAATGAATGCAGCAGTTAAAGTATGATGCTATAAAACAGTAAAGTACGCAGGCAATTAGAGTGGTCTCAGAGGTGGGGTAATCCTCTACTAATCCACTTTTCTCCAAACCAGTTGGAGATGAATTCACTATAATTTTCAACCAGTGATAAAAATTACAGTGATTCAACCAAACTACAACAGCTTCCAACCAGTGGAAATCCGTGCCGTTGTAACACACTTGACTGCCTTGCACCTATTGATCCTCGATCCTTGGATGCCTTTACAGTCTCGAACTTCAACCAGTGAAGTACCCCGAACTCAGGATTTAAGACACGAGTTTTTGTCTTCTCCAACTAAGAGCTTCTTCAAGTATGAACTTTTTAGAACCGCTCTTTTCACGATGCTGTATTTTGCTTTTAGATTGCTAGAATGCTTTGATCGCTTGAAAGTATGTTTGCACCGATTGTTGCTCAACTTCAAATCTTCGGATATATATAGGTGTTGATCCATGAGCATTTCTTCATAGTCGTTGCAAATCTGTAACAAATAAGTCCGTTGGAGAAAGACTTCTTTGTTTATTCTTTTCTGAATGTTGCAAGGCTGGATTCCCATATTTTAATCTATCTTCCGACCGTTGTGAAGACTCTGCATGTGATGCGCCAAATCTTTTGAATATAATACGATTAAAGTCTTCAAGGTCGGTCTGGATGAATTATTTAATTCATATCTTTTGCGGGAATCTCTCCAATTTGTCTCTTCACGTTGCATGTGACTTTCCGTAATATTTGACTTTTCAACGCATGCTGACGTGGAGTTGGAGTACTTGGCTGATCTCGACTAGGCTGATGTGCAGTTAACTTCTCTGCAGTCTGGACCTCTCTGATGTTCACTAATTAGGACATGTCTGTTCAGATGACTTGTCTGAGGTATCTTGAATGCAGTCTGGTCAAACATCCCTGATGATTTTTGTTGACCAGAACTACTCTGACTTGACTCGTGCGTACTTCTCTGATGAACTCAGCTGATCTTTAGTACTTAGCCGATTTTTAGCCTAACTTATTTTTGGCCTATAGAAGATACTCATTTGGTTCTTCTTTACATTTTGCCAAGTTTTATACTTAACATTATTTGGCCTATGGAAGATACTCATTTGGTTCTTCCTTACATTTTTGCCAAGTAATAAACATTTGAATTTATATTAATGATATCATCAAAATCTAGCAAGTATTCGTAACACAAAACGTTCCACTCCTTATTGGATAAGGGGGTCGGCACTGGAAAGGTTTATAGCTCAAATACTTAATCGTTCGCAAGTCGATGAAACTTGACTGGGCGCTAAGTTTATGTGAAGACTTGTATGACGTGTTCTTTGACATGGAGAGTGCCTATCGAACACTAATGGTTAGTGGGATCAAACGTTATAGGTGTGCTAATTGGATTAGTATACTCGAACTGACTCACCCTCGATTCGTCACACGGATTTCACTACGGGACAGTCAATGACGGAATCGAAAGGTTGTGATAGGTATTCGTGAACCTTCGACTTGAGGATTTAGTAGGGATGTGCTTGTGACGTCAAGATTTTCATTAGAGTAGTTCGACCCTGTAAACCGGAAGGCGGGGGTCAACCTCAACGTGCATCTTGACGGGCAAGTAGCAGGTCCTACTGAATACCAAGATAGAATTCTTTCTCCCGTTAGTGAGCGGGTTATATGTCCTATGCGGTTATTGGCAGATGAGATCATAAGTCTTTGGCCAAAGCATTGGATCTAGTTGTATTAGATAAACGAGAGCTCGATGATCTCAATTTGCATTAACGCATGCATAGAGTCAAGTACAGAGAGGGTTTGACTGACCGTGAACCTATATCTTGATCGGGACATCTGAAAGAAGGGTTTATACGCATACTGGTATTCACGACAGAATAGTTCTTGAATGATCCCAATCATTTGTTCTCAGTTAGGGTACAGTGTAGGCCGCCAGGCTGGCTAGGTGGTACTACTACTCTTTGGTTCCTCCCATTGCTGACTGAGACGGTCCTACCGAGTCGCGCAATAGGATTGACGATGGAATGAATCGAGCTTAATCTCTTATTATGAATATTAGATATTGGATATCTAATTTGGGATATTGGATGTCTAAATTGATTTATTGGATAAATTAATTTACGGCCTAATGAATTAAATAAATTACAAGGTGATTAATTTAATTCATGAATATAATTATTTCTTGGAGAAATTAATTATGTCATTATGTATTTGATATGATTAAATAATTGGATTAATTAATCGATATAAATAGATCGAAACGGAATCGGATTTTATATGTTTGGACTCACGGGAGTCCGAAACGAACCAAACTCATCCGATTCCTTCTAGAGACCGCCCCCACCTTGATTCCTTACCTTGGTCTTAGTCTTGATTTGGTTGGTGAAGTACTTATGACTTGTGAGATATCATATCTCTTAAAATAAGGATAAAAGGGATTTTGTGGGATTTGTAAGTAGAATAAAGGAAGACTACTCCTATCTCATCTCACATTGATTCCATACGTGAATTTAGCAAAGGAGAAAGAGAAAAGAGTTTCTTTTCATAGTCTTCATCTTTCTTCATTTTTCACTTCTTGATTGTTCTTGGAGAAAATCAAGATATTCATTGAGAGTGTGATTTATACACTTTGAGTGTTAGAATCAAAAGCTTTATCATCCTAGCTCTAGCCGTATCCTTGGAGTATAGCAAGGTGATCGTCATCCCGTTCATTTCTCCAGCGCGTGGCAAGTAGAGGCGTTGTATTTTCGACGTTGGATCATCCAAGGGCTTGGAGCATATTGGATCGTAGGGATATACAACTAAAGCTTGGGGAATAGTTCAAGAGAAGGAATCCATTTAATTAACGGACTACAAGGGTGAGTTTCTTACATCTCTCGTGTTTTCGTTTATATATTCGTATATACATAGCTCGATCGATCCTCGTAGGGATTCAGATCGAATTAATTATCGTTTTACCACTTCCGCTGGGCCTTCGTTTTAGGCACCGAATCCCAACATCCGACCCTAGTCACATACTTTAGTTCGAGGAAATCGAGATCGCAGATGAGCATGCGTACGAGGAGCGTCCTGTACGAGTCCTCGAGCGGTGAATCAAACAGTTTAGGAACAAGATGATTCCTTTGGTTAAGATCCAGTGGTCTAGACACGAAGTTGAAGAGGCTACATGGGAAACCGAAGATAGTATGCAGAAGAGTTATCCCGAATTGTTTGACCCTTAGTTTCGGGGACAAAACTCTTTTAAGGGGGTGTATGTAATACTCGGCTATAATTTCATTTAATATCATTCAGTAATTATCACTTAGTATTTTTTCACTCATTAATCATTCATCCACCATATTCATTCATTGTATTCACCGTCGGAGAAATTCGTATCGTGTATCAGTAATTTATTCGTCATTCAACCTGGTTGGAGAATCGGGCCGAGAATATCATCTTTGTCATCTTTGTAGTGGGTTGTGTGTGAGGAGTAGCGCACGCTAAGTACTCTCTTTAGCATGCGCTAATTGAGTACGGGTAGCGCACGCTACCTCTCAGCATTAGCGCATGCTAGTGTGGTTCGGCAGACAGTCCAGAAGGCACTGGACGGGATTAGTTAGATTCATAGCGCATGCTACAATTGGAGTATAACATACGTTAATGGTGTTTGTAGTGCACGCTATTGGAATCCATCAGCGCACGCTAGCGTATTGGAACAGACAGTCCAGTGGGTACTGGACTGAGATGGAATAAAACGTAGCGCACGCTAGGAGTGGCTATAGCGTACACAAGGGTTAGTTTGGTAGCGCACGCTAAGCATCAGGTAGCGCGCGCTAAGGCTCAACCAGACCAGAGGACAATAGGTTCTGGACTCCAGTATTCTGGACATCAACCATCAGGTAGCGCGCGCTAATACAAGGTTAACGCACGCTAAAAAGGGACATTAGCGCATGCTACCAAGGTACGTAGCGCACGCTACCAAGGTACGTAGCGCACGCTAACGAATGCAGGCAGCGGGTACTGGACTACCCGGTTGTAACACCCCCAAGACATTCAGGGCATATTACAGCGCCGTGGACCCCACACTGTGGAATCCACCAGGCTAACGTACCAACAAGACATTCGTCAACGACAAACAATCATCAATAAAATGACAATTTGAATAAGAGACTACAATCCAACAAATAGAATCCAACATCAACCCATTTCCCAAAACAGGAACACAACATTAAAAATTTTGAAAGGAAGTACTCGAGTACTTAAACCAGTTTTACAATACAGAAATCCCAAAATAAGATATCAATAATAACCGATAGACAGAACACCAAAAATCGACTACTGGACGGTATCATGCTTGCCCATCATCCTCATACGGCTCAAGTGCTCGTTTGTCCCCACGATCGATACCTGAAATACAAAAAGTATTTCCCCCATTTAAGGGGTTAGCGACAACTGCTAGTGCAAGTACAATCCATTTGAACTACATTCTAATCAGATGAATATATGCGCCAAAAATCATTTTAGAAAACATTTTATATTCCGGAATATTTACAATGTACAATCCCAAAACACATTATCTCCAACAAATCACAATTCAAAGTTAACCGTCGGTACGAGACTCACGACCACCGTACCCCGCAGAGCCCCGTTGGACATCCCTGGGTGGCTAACCACAGTTCGCGATATGCACACTCATGGCACTACGTATCCCTAGAGGTCCCGTCGGACCGTCCCTAGGTGAACATACACATATTCATCCACAACAACCACGATAAAGCCATAATTCAAATACTAGAACATGTAAACAAATGTAAAGTACTTGCCTTTGAGACATTCTTGAAGAAACGGAAGTGAAACACGACTACGAATGGTCCGGGTGAAAAACGACGGTTCCTAAACGAAGGATCAACATAGTTCAGTCCCAACGGACAACAATACTCTATTGGGATACACCCGTAACCCCAATTACAATTCATGACAAAAACGACCAATCGATACGGGCGAGGGTTTACGCAAAATCTCCCCGTATCAACAATTCACGGATTAATTTGAGGAAAACGGATTGAGAATTCCTCAATAACAACAATCGGTAAGAAATTACGTAACATAATTGAACAATTCAGAACTAATCCTTAGAATCCCGGAAAACCCCCCAAAGTTGACAAGTTAGGGTTCTAGATGAAAATACCTTGAATTCGGACGATGGAGGATGATTATGCTGATGATAATATGCTAACACGACTCTACGGTGATGGAATTTGAAGAGAACTCCGACCAGTACCGGTGGAAATCTCCTCTGAAGTCGCACGTCGAAGAAAACGAAGAGAAAAGAATAAAACTGCTGTTTCTGGACTGCCCGCTGACTTATATAAATTACATAGTTAGCGCACGCTAACTGACACAAGTAGCACGCGCTAACGGGACTTAAAACAGTCCAGTAGCTAAATAACAATCGTTAGCGCACGCTAACAGTAACGTGTTAGCGTACGCTAACCGCACATCGTTAGCGCACGCAAGGGAGAAAGAGTAGCGTGCGCTATCAATACAGTAGTTTAGCACTGCCCAACCCAGAATGCTGCTGTCGAAGGTACGAAACTCAAAATGCACGACAAGGCCAGAATCCAGAAATACGAACACGAAAGATACAATACGACGGAGTTAAGCGATGAAAGAAAATACAATTCCGACCATCGGAGGGGCCGTAATGCGACAACAAAAATGAGATTCCCTAAACTATTAGGAAATTACAAAAATGGCCCAAGTGTCCGAAAATCATGAAACGACGTCGGATTTACAAACCGAAAGTCTCAAGATGACCAACTCAATCATACAAACTTGTACAAACCAAGAAACAATGAAAACGAACGAGTTTTATGAGAATCGAACGTTCATACGGCAAACCATGTCATAAAATGAAATTACGTGAAAACATCATCAAAACTCGTCCAAATGGAAAAACTCCAAGAACAAAGTAGATTCAAAATGTTGAAATGGTTACAAGCGAGTCGACAAAAATAGACATACACCAAAAATGGAAACTACTAAAAATGGAAAGTTACGGATATTACATTCTCCCCCTCTAAAGTTTCGTCCCGAAACTTAAGAATCAAAAAGCTCGGGGTGTCTCGAACGCATATCCTCCTCTAACTCCCATCTCGCTTCTTCTACTCCGTATCTCGACCATTGCACCTTAAGCAAAGGAATGGTTTTGTGCCTTAACTGTTTGTCCCGACGCTCCAAAATCTTGACGGGCCTCTCCTCAAACGTAACATCCTTCTCGATCTCCACGTATCCAAAGTCAATAATGCGGGATGGGTCCAGAACGTACTTCCTCAACTGGGAAACGTGAAATACGCTATGAACATGACTCAGCGACGGAGGTAAAGCCAAACGGTATGCCAACTCACCGACTCTCTCCAATATCTCGAAAGGTCCAATATATCTCGGGCTGAGTTTCCCCTTCTTCCCAAAATGGAAAACTCCTTTCGTTGGAGACACTCTCAACAGAACATGATTTCCCACCTCAAACTCCAAAGGTCGACGCCTAACATCCGCATAAGACTTTTGTCGACTCTGAGCAGCCAACATCCTCTTTCTAATCAACTCAACTTTCTCCCTCGTTTCTAACATGAGGTCCGGCTCAGTGCCAACCAAATCGGACGGCTCATCCCAACATATCGGTGATCGGAAATGTCGGCCATAAAGTGCCTCATACGGTGCCATCTTAATCGACACGTGCCAGCTATTATTATAAGTAAACTCAATCAAGGCCAGATGTTCCTCCCAGCCACTACTCCAGTCTAACGCACACGCGCACAACAAATCCTCGAACAACTGAATGGTACGTTCGGACTGCCCATCGGTCTGGGGATGGAAAGAAGTGCTCAAACGTAATCGTGTCCCCAATGCCTTATGTACCGCCTGCCAAAAATGCGATACAAATCGGCCATCTCTATCCGAAATAATGGTCTTCGGCGTACCATGAAGTCTCACTATCTGCGCGATAAAAACACGAGCCAACTTTTCTGGACCCCAAGTATCCTTGATGCCCAGAAAATGTGCCGACTTAGTCAGTCGGTCTACAATCACCCACACCATATTCATACCAGTCTTCGTCCTCGGCAAACCCGTGACAAAATCCATTGAGATATCCTCCCACTTCCACTTCGGGATGGGAAGTGGCTTCAACAACCTGGCTGGACGCTGATGCTCAATCTTGACTTGCTGACAAGTCAAACACTTAGCCACAAACTGAACTACCTCATTCTTCATGTCGTTCCACCAGAATTTTTTTCTTAAATCCTTATACATTTTACTCGAGCCTGGATGGACTGAGTAAGGTGACGCATGAGCCTCTCGCATAATACTCTGTCTCAATTCCGAGTCATTCGGAACACACAACCGACCTCGGAATCTCAACACACTGTCCTCATGAATAATGAATCCCGGGGCTTTCCCCTTCCCTACACTCTCTCGAAGCTAAATAACCATCGGGTCCTCCAACTGTCCCGATTTAATGTCATCGACCAGAGATGAAGAAATCTCAAGAGTACGCAACTGCCTGGAACTCTCTGGTAGTGCAACCTCAATGCTCAACCTCATAAACTCTCGATGAAGTCCCGACTGAGCCGTAAGTAGCTCAAGCACCCGAAGCGATACCGATTTCCGGCTCAAGGCATCTGTTACCACGTTAGCCTTTCCCGGATGATAAAGGATCTCAAGATCGTAATCCTTAATCAACTCCAACCATCTCCTCTGTCTCATATTAAGCTCTTTATGCGTAAAAATGTACTTCACGCTCTTGTGATCGGTGAAAATCTGACACGACGAGCCATACAAGTAATGAAGCCAGATCTTCAATGCAAATATGACTGCGGCCAACTCAAGATCGTGCGTAGGGTAATTCAACTCGAACGGTTTCAACTGACGGGAAGCATAGGCAATCGTCCTCCCGTGCTGCATGAGTACACATCCGAGCCCTTGGCCCGAAGCATCACCGAAAACTAAGAAACCCTCATTACCACTCGGTAAAGCCAAAACAGGAGCGGTCGTCAACCGCTTCTTCAATTCCTCAAAACTATTCTCTCTCTCATCGGTCCACACAAACTTCTCTGACTTCTGTAACAACTGAGTCAGCGGTAGAGCGAGCTTAGAGAACCCCTCGATGAATCTACGGTAATACCCGGCCAAACCCAGAAAACTGCGGACCTCCTTCACGTTCTTGGGCGGCGCCCAATCCAACACTGCCTCTACCTTATGTGGGTCCACACAAACACCCTCGGCCGAGATCACATGACCGATAAACATAACCTCGTGTAACCAAAACTCACACTTTGAGAACTTCGCAAAAAGATGCTGAGTTCTCAAAATATCTAACACGATATGCAAATGACGGGCGTGCTCCTCCTCGCTCCTTGAGTAAATCAGGATGTCGTCAATAAAAATGACTATGCACTTATCGAGGTATTCGATAAAGACTTTGTTCATAAGCTGCATGAACACGGCTGGGGCGTTGGTTAGCCCAAAAGGCATAACCACAAACTCGTAGTGATCGTATCTCGTCCGAAAGACCGTCTTTGGAATATCGGTATCCTTCACTCGGAGCTGATAATACCCCAATCTCAAATCAATCTTCGAAAACACAGTTGCCCCTTGCAACTGATCAAACAAGTCATCAATCCTCGGGAGCGGATACTTGTTTTTTATGGTCACTTTGTTCAACTCTCGGTAGTCGATACACAAACGAAGTGACCCATCCTTCTTCTTTACAAATAGGACCGGTGCGCCCCAAGGTGAATCGCTCGGTCGAATATATCCCATGTCTAGCAACTCTCCCAACTGTTTCTTCAGCTCCAGCATCTCGGCGGGCGCCATACGGTATGGCATCTTAGAGATCAGTGCTGCACCTGGCTCTAAATCGACGGTAAACTCAACTTCTCGGTCCGGCGGCAAACCCGGCAACCCGTCTGGAAAGACATCAGGATACTCACACACTACTGGAATAGACGAAAGCTCGACTCTCCCTTCTTCCGATCTCAAATCGTAACAGCAATAGCCCATGCAACCTCCCCGAAGAAGCCTCCCCGCCCTCAAGGCGCTAATCTAGGGTCTCTGGCTACTCCGCTTACGCCCCACGAAAGAATGCTCGGTACCGTCAGAGCCTAACATCGAAACAGTCTTCGTTCTATAATTCATGATCGCCCCATGACGGTCCAGCCAATCCTCACCAAGAATCAAATCCTCATCTTTAATATCTACCGCGATCAGATTAGAAGGCCAAACCCTCCCCGCGATACTCACAGAAAAATCTCTAATCTCACGATCCCCCATGATGCTATCCCTACTAGGAAGTTTAGCAACAAAAGGCTCACAAGCAACTAGGCAATCAACATGCAGACGACGCACACAATCCATAGATATAAAATAATGCATAGCACCAGAATCGAACAATACGGAAACAGGATGATCAAGGATGTGGACGGTACCTGTAGCCACCGTCGCGTCAGGGTCTCCTGCTCGTCTCATCTCATACACTCGGGGCGGAACCGACCCCGTACTAGAAGCTCCCCCTCTAGAAGGATGCCCATATCCTCGACCTCTACCAAACCTCTGCTGCGGTTGAGGAACTGTCGGTGCCTGATTCACACTCGGCTCTCCCGCAGCTGGGGCTGATATCTGAGTAACTGGAGTCCGAGCTGAATCCGTACAAAACTTAGCACGATAACCCATCTGACCACAAGCAAGACACTGAATCGGAGGCCTATCACACTCACTCATCGTGTGGCCCGGGCGACTACAGTTGAAGCACGTAGGACCACGGACGGAACCAGTAGGAGCAGACCTAGAACCGTTTCCTCGCCCGGATGGCGGCCCGGCCCCGAGACTCGCGAACAGGCCGAGCCTTCGGATACCCTCTGACTTGCCTCCCGAACCGGCCAGGAGGTCTTGTGCTTCTATCCTTGATTGCCGTCTGCAGCCATGACGACATCTCGTAAGCCATCGCTTTGTTCTGATCCTCTTTCAAAGTCGTGCACCCCAGACCAGCCATGTAGTGCTGCACCCTCGGTTTCATCCGCATATCAAAGTGGCGGATCTTGTCAAGCTCATCTCGGACTTAGTTTCTCACATAATGCAGTTGTTGATTGTAGTCTTTGATAGCTTGAGAAATAGGAACATCTTGGGGCTTAGCCTCAAAGAAGGCTCGGATCCTCCCCTCTTTCACTGGCCATGGACAGAATTCATCTTCCATCAGATCCCGAAACTCCGCCCACGTAGCTGCCCGGTCGCGCGGTCTCACCGCTTGCCACCACGTTGCTGCCTCTTTGGCGAGGAAGTACTGAGCAATGGGTACTTTCCTCTCCTCAGAACAATTAGCAGCCTCAAATACTTTTTCCATCTCGAAAAGCCAACTCTCCCATCCGGAAGGGTCGGAAGTATCATCAAACTGCGGAGTGTTGGAAAGTAAAACACAGCAGAAGCGAAGTTTGGGAAAATATGATAAAAGCGTTTTACGCATCTACGAGCATTAGATCTATTTAGGCATGCTAATTAATTAATTACTAAGACTAACAAGCAATTTAAATATTATTTATTATTTATTAATTAAATATGTTGATTAAATTAAAATATCCTAATCTAGATCCAAGATCATAGGATATTACCTTTTGAAGCGGTTGGTTATTTCCTTCTTGATCGCCTTGTATTTCTACATTCAGATCTTCTAGAGTATGATCCGCCTTGAACCGGACGTTGTGTGGGCAACGAGCTACCGGAACTTGCTTGGACACCTTATGGATCGGCCGAATCTACCTTGTCTCACAACTCTCGATTTTATTTTCTTCAAGTAATTCCGATATGTAGCAAGAATTAAAGTGTTATCTCAATTGTGGAATCAAAGACACAAGTCAAGATCCACAATTAAACACTTAGAAAAAAATCGAAATTTCTTGTGCAAGTTGAAGCATAAAATCGGCCAACACCATAATCTCCTATTTGTAGGCTCTTGGACTACTACTAGGGATCTAAAGGAGGATTATGGAAGGACTCCCAATTAATTCATCTTACCTTATTAGGACTCTTCCTAATATATGATGAATCAATTAATATCAACTTAGTCCACTAAAAAGTTGATATTGCACTTCCTAACAAAATCCCAAATTACGAAATTGGGCTCCTTATTAAATATATTATTTCCCGTGTTTAAGATATCGAATGTCCATTAATTAATTATAAGCTCTTGTGACTTTAATTAATTAATATCTTATCCAAGAGTAGTACCACTCGAACCTTATTATTATATCGGAATTAAATCCACTGCGGGGTTTAATATAATAATCATTATCGAGCTCCTCAAGGGGACATCATCAACCCGCACAGTCGGGACACGATTTCTAGTAATAATAATAATTGTCGTATAAACAATATTATTGCCAAGATACGAGGCTTATTGAGTCGATCATTTTGACTCTCACCTATGGTAAATCAAAGCAATAATTATTATAAATACACAATTAAATATTATATACTTAGAATTAAGAAATAATAATTATCCGAGATTTACGTTCTTCTTACGATCGATCTGAGAAGACACTATCTCACCTCGATCTGTTCAACGTATGCAAATACGCTAATGTATGCTAATAGTCAAGACCAACTATTCTCAAGCATACACTACAACCCTTTATATAATTTGTCTAATAATTATATAGGTTGTGAACTATTATATTATTTTATAAGGCACCGATAATGTGATCTTCCGTGTGACACCAACACACCACATTATCTACAATATAAAATAATTAGACATTTCATTTGCATAACCATAACGTGAATTAATATGCAAAACATGTGATTAAATATAATTAATATCCTCATAGGTATTAATAGGGAAATTAGGTAATACAAGCATAAAGTATGCTTTGCAGTATACAATCCTAACAATCTCCCACTTATACTCAAAGCATGCTTTTAAGTATACTACTCTATTACATAGTCTCTCATTTCTCCCACTTATACTCAAAGCAATGCTGCCATACACCGTAATCCCATTCCTTCCACATGCCTTTTAAAAACTTTTGAAGGTAGGCCTTTCGTGAAAGGGTCAGCAAGATTATCTTCCGATGCAACCCTGGCTACAACTATGTCTCCTTCCTTTACGAAGTGTCGTATGATGTGGTACTTGCGGTTGATATGTTTACTTGCCTGATGGGCTCGTGGTTCCCTCGAATTTGCGACTGCACCAGTATTATCACAATAAAGTGTAATACCCTCTGGCAAATCGGGAATCACATCTAAGTCTGCAGAAGTACTTGAGCCACCTTTGCCTCCTTGGGCGCCTCGGAAGGCCGCCACGTACTCGGCTTCCATGGTAGAGTCCGAGATGCATTTACGCTTCACACTCCTCCAACTAATGGCTCCACCTCCCGTGCTAAACACATAACCCGAAGTAGACTTGGACTTTTCTTTGTCCGATGAAAATCAGTCGAGTGTAACCCAAAGCAGTTAAATCGATTGATATACAAGCATGTACTCCCTAGTCCTTCTCAGGTACTTGAGTATGTGCTTGACAGCAATCCAGTGTCCTGGTCCTGGGTTCGACTGATATCTAGCAGCCATGCCCACGGCATGACAGATATCTAGTCTAGTGCAAAGCATATCATACATGAGACTTCCCACAGCGGATGCATAAGGGACCATCTTCATGTCATCTATCTCCTTTTGTGTCTTAGGACACATGTTCTTAGATAGTTGAATTCCATGTTTGTAAGGTAGAAAACCTTTCTTGGAATTCTCCATGCTAAACAGCTTCAGCACTGTATCGATATAGGATGCCTGGGATAAGCACAACATCCTCTTCTTCCGATCACGAAAGATCCTGATTCCAAGGATGTGTCCTGCTTCTCCTAGATCCTTCATATCAAACTGCTCAGATAGCCATACCCGTACGTCCGACAATTCCTTCACGTTGTTTCCAATCAGAAGGATATCGTCTACATACAGTACAAGAAACACCAACACGTTTCCATCACATTTATTATACACACAACTCTCACTCAGACATTAGACGAATCCATATGACTGGACTACTTCGTCAAAACGAGTGTTCCAAGATCTAGATGCTTGCTTAAGTCCATAAATGGATTTCTTAAGTTTGCACACCAAGTGCTCTTCTCCTTTAGCAATGAATCCCTCTGCTTGGCGCATATAGATTTCCTTGTCTAGACTCCCATTCAAGAATGCAGTCTTGACATCCATCTGCCAAATCTCCAGATCCAAATGCGCAGCTATAGCTAAAAGAATCCGGATTGACTTAAGCATGGCTACCGTCGAAAAGGTTTCATCATAATCGATGCCCTCTTTCTGAGTGTAACCTTTTGCAACAAGCCTTGTTTTGAAGGTTTCAACCTTCCCGTCACGTCCTTTCTTTCGCTTGTAGACCCATTTACTCCCAATGGCTTGTACACCATCAGGTAGCTCTACTAGCTCCCACACTTGATTGGAATCCATAGATCCCATTTCTGATTCCATTGCTTCTTGCCAGGAGTCAGCATCTTTATCTTGGATTGCCTCCTTTTAGGTCCAGGGAACCGATTCATCTTCATCTGGGATTGAGTCCGAAGACTTTCCCACGCCTATGAATCGTTCGGGCTATCGAACAACCCTCCCACTACGACGAGGCAAATCCTGAGTTGGTGTAAAAGTTTCAGAATCGATACGTGGTGCAGTGTTAGTTGGCGCTTGTACGATTGGTATAGACGGAGTCTCGCCCCTCAGCTCTTCCAGAATTATTTCGCTCATGGGCTTGTGACTAATCATATAATCCTCTTCCAGAAATCGGGCATTGGTGCTAACAATGACATTCTGATCCTGGGGACTATAGAACAAGCCACCCTTCGTTCCCTTAGGGTATCCCACAAACACTCGTACTTCTGTGCGAGATGCCAACTTATCAGCTTCCTTATTCAGAACATGTGCTGGAGTACCCCAAATCCGAACATGTCCTAGACTGGGCTTATGCCCACTCCACAGTTCTGTGGGTGTTTTTGGAACTGATTTGGAAGGCACCAGGTTTAGAATGTACGCCGCTGTTTCTAAGGCGTATCCCCAAAACGAAATAGGTAAATCTGAATAACTCATCATTGATCTAACTATTTCTAAAAGAGTCTTATTCCTTCTTTCAGCCACACCATTTTGTTGTGGAGTTCCCGGCACGGTGAGCTGGGATGAAATCCCCTCATTCGCCAAGAAATCCAAAAACTCTCCACTAAGGTATTCGCCACCACGATCAGATCGTAGTGACTTGATACTCTTCCCATGACGCTTCTCCGTTTCAGCCTTGAAGTCTCTGAACTTGTCAAAAGCTTCAGACTTACGTCGCATCAAAAAGATGTATCCATATCTCGAATAATCATCTATGAACGTGATGAAATATTCGAAACCTCCCCTAGCATGGATATTCATTGGACCACATACATCCGTATGAACCAATTCTAACACATCCTGAGCACGGTTTCCTTTGGTTTTAAAAACCCTTTTGGTCATCTTACCTTCCAGACAGGATTCACAAATTGGAAATGACTCAACTTGGAGATCATCCAATGGGCCATCATCTACCAATCTTTGAATCCTTCTAAGGTTTACATGTCCTAACCGTAAATGCCACAGATATGTTTGGTTTATGCTTGAAGGTTCTTTTCTCTTTTTAGGTTTAGACAAAGAGTTAAGTGATTTATGCATAGGAGTTTGTGCAGTATTAACAATATATAGTCCATTATTAAAAGTACCTCTGCAAATATATTCACCGCTTCTTTTCTTAATAATGGCATCATCATCAAAAGAAACTGAATAACCATCGCATTTTAATTTAGAAACCGAAATTAAAATCATTCTAAAATCTGGTACTAATAATACATTATTGAGAACTAATAATTTATCATTAATCTTCAACTGCACGACTCCCACTGCAACAGCCATAAGCCTGGAATAATTGCCCCAGTTGATGGTAATCTCGCCCGCACTAAGCTACTTGGTTACCTGAAAACCATGCGAGTCAAAGCAAACATGATCAGTGGAGCCTGAATCAACTATCCACGAAGTGGAAGAACAAGCTGCCAAACATGTTTTGACTACTAGTGCACGAGACATACCTTTCTTAAGAGCAGGGCAGTCCGCTTTAAAATGTCCTTTCTGACCGCACTTGTAGCACTTTCCCTTTGGCTTTTGTTCGCCTCGGGGTGAGGAGCCTTGCTTTTCACCTTGAGGGCTGCCACTTATACAGCCAACCTACTTCTTCTTCTTTCCCCATTTGGGTTTGGAAGAAGTAGCCCGGTTGCCGCAAGAATTTGATGATAACCTTGTTTGAAGAGACCTTCAGCAGACTGAAGCTCTGTCAGAAGTTCCGCCAAACTATATGTCCTACGGTTCATATTGTAGTTGAGGCGAAACTGCTCAAAGCTTCTAGGTAAGCTGCCTAAGATAATATCGACCTGCGTTTCCGCATCGATAGTATCCCCCAGTAGCTCAGTTCGTTCAAATGAGACATCATTTTTAGAACAGGATCCCTTACTGGAGTCCCTTCAGACATTTGGGTTGTCATCAATACCCTCATAGCATTTTGTCTAGCCGCCCGGTTCTGATGACCAAACATCTCGGTGAGACTTTTCATCATTTCCGCGGCCGAACCCATCGTCTGATGCTGATGCTGCAATACATTTGTCAGTGAAGCCAAAATGTAACAGCGAGCCATCTCATCAGACTTTTTCCATTTCCGGAATTCCGCCAACTCTTCGGGAGTGGCATCCGGTTCTGGTTCTAGAGGGCTCTCCTCGATTAAGACAAACTTATGCCCCTCAGCAGTCAGGACAATGTCAAGATTTCTTTTCCAATCGGCAAAGTTAGTGCCATCTAGTTTATTTTCTTTGAGAATAACAGCTAGTGGATTGAAAGACATCTGAGAATAAAAATTAAAAACATCCATCACATAATGCATAGCAAAATATATCGAAAAACCTCAAAAACACAATATATATGCTAGCAACCAACACCTCAAAAAATCCGCACATGCAAGCCACGATCATGTGGACGTTTACACATACATTTTTCAAGTAGAGTTTTACGTCTTTAATTTTACTATCTAGTCAAATAACGTTATGACAAGTAAAATTAATAGTTGGTTCCTCTTGGCCATGTATTAATTAACATAGACTCCGATGGAGAGCTTATTAATTAATACACCTAAGTTAACACCATAATTTAACATCCTTAAAATATTATCTTTTAAATAATAGTCCTACAGATGGAGAGGTCCTATCATAAAAAGTAATATTTACCTTATGTTATCGTTTCGAAATTTAAAACTAGTGAACCTATAATTAGCACATCCGATATGGAGGAAGACTCTAATGTCAACGCGCATGCTAATTACTTCACAATTTAAATTAATTATGGAGGCCAATTTGATTTTAATTAAAATAAAAATCAATTTAATCACTTAGTTATTTTAGCCTTAAGGTTTTTAATTTTCTCGTCCTAACATGCAAGGAAACATATCACGCATACATCCATACATGCCATACATCAAAACAATAAAAACCAAAAATAAAGCATGGATAATTAAATTTATCCAATTATCATGGTCTTCTTCCTTGAGTTGAATCCGAGAAAATCTTGACTCGATCTCTCCCTGAAACAAGCATCTCGTCGCTTCTCCCGGCCGTGGATTTTCAAAATTAAAATTTTACTTTTATGCAAAATTAATTACATAAAAAAATTAATTTTAAATCCCGACTTCAATGGACGAATTAACGGCGGTGAAAACGGACCGGACCAAAAATGGGCTTCGGCCCGAACCAAATAACCGCTCGGACCATTGCCGGCCAGCTGCGGCCCGCTTCGGCTGCTCGGCGGCCTCTCGCCGCCGGCACCTATTGCTTGCCGCGCTTGCCAGCAGCGATCCCTGATCCGGTTCTGCTCTATTTCTTCGCGATCCGTCTTTTCCGAATTCGATTACAATTTTATACAAAATAAAATACATCGAAATTACATCAAGATTTACACGAAAAAATAAAACTACCTAGAACTACCCGCGGATTTTCTCACGGGAAAATCCATTACATGCCTAAAAAATCGGGCCAATCCAACAATTGCATAATTAATAAAATAAATAAATAAATGCACCATTCATATAAACCATGATAATTGGATCATATCACCCAAGAACACATCTAGCAAAATATTCCAACATCAAAATATATGAATATTTAAATTGCTATCAATTAATCACTAAAATTAATTAAAGTAGCAAAAGCCTAAAAATCCGCCCGATACCAATTGTTGGAAAGTAAAACGCAGCGGAAGCGAAGTTTGGAAAAATATGATAAAAGCGTTTTACGCATCTACGAGCATTAGATCTATTTAGGCATGCTAATTAATTAATTACTAAGACTAACAAGCAATTTAAATATTATTTATTATTTATTAATTAAATATGTTGATTAAATTAAAATATCCTAATCTAGATCCAAGATCATAGGATATTACCTTTTGAAGCGGTTGGTTATTTCCTTCTTGATCGCCTTGTATTTCTACCTTCAGATCTTCTAGAGTATGATCCGCCTTGAACCGGACGTTGTGTGGGCAACGAGCTACCGGAACTTGCTTGGACACCTTATGGATCGGCCGAATCTACCTTGCCTCACAACTCTCGATTTTATTTTCTTCAAGTAATTCCGATATGTAGCAAGAATTAAAGTGTTATCTCAATTGTGGAATCAAAGACACAAGTCAAGAACCACAATTAAACACTTAGAAAAAAATCGAAATTTCTTGTGCAAGTTGAAGCATAAAATCGGCCAACACCATAATGTCCTATTTATAGGCTGTTGGACTACTACTAGGGATCTAAAGGAGGATTATGGAAGGACTCCCAATTAATTCATCTTACCTTATTAGGACTCTTCCTAATATATGATGAATCAATTAATATCAACTTAGTCCACTAAAAAGTTGATATTGCACTTCCTACCAAAATCCCAAATTACGAAATTGGGCTCCTTATTAAATATATTATTTCCCGTGTTTAAGATATCGAATGTCTATTAATTAATTATAAGCTACCGATACTTTAATTAATTAATATCTTATCCAAGAGTAGTACCACTCGAACCTTATTATTATATCGAATTAAATCCACTGCAGGGTTTAATATAATAATCATTATCGAGCTCCTCAAGGGGACATCATCAACCCGCACGAGTCGGGACACGATTTCTAGTAATAATAATAATTGTCGTATAAACAATATTATTGCCCAAGATACGAGGCTTATTGAGTCGATCATTTTGACTCTCACCTATGGTAAATCAAAGCAATAATTATTATAAATACACAATTAAATATTATATACTTAGAATTAAGAAATAATAATTATCCGAGATTTACGTTCTTCTTACAACAAGATGTAAGACACTATCTCACCTCGATCTGTTCAACGTATGCAAATACGCTAATGTATGCTAATAGTCAAGACCAACTATTCTCAAGCATACACTACAACCCTTTATATAATTTGTCTAATAATTATATAGGTTGTGAACTATTATATTATTTTATAAGGCACCGATAATGTGATCTTCCGTGTGACACCAACACACCACATTATCTACAATATAAAATAATTAGACATTTCATTTGCATAACCATAACGTGAATTAATATGCAAAACATGTGATTAAATATAATTAATATCCTCATAGGTAGTAATAGGGAAATTAGGTAATACAAGCATAAAGTATGCTTTGCAGTATACAATCCTGACACGGAGGACGCATATGAATCACGTCCTGAAGTAACTTATCATTGCCGGATCCAGTAGGCGGAACCGGGTTGGCATTAGCTTGGCCGACCAGAACGGCCTGAGTTCGTAGCGTCATCTGGTTTGCTACTTGCTGCAAAATGTTGGCCACTCCAACATTCTCATGTGTATTACCGGAGCTAGCAGACTGGTCCTGCTGACCTCCGGAACTAGGGGGAACACTGTTCGACAAAGAAGGCATCGCCGAATCAGTTCCCGAGTGATCGGACATGGCCGCCCCACCGGCTGCGCCACGTCCCCTACCGCGTCCGCGTCCTCTACCAGCAGGAATTCTGAAGAAGTAACGGGTAAGTACAATTCAAACGCAAAACGTAACAAGATACTAAGATAGGAATGGAACAGAATGGTGAAACGAGTCAAGTTAGGAAAAACTTACGAGCACCGGCGTACTGAGATGATGGCATAGCGGTGATACTCTTCCAGAAACGACACTTAACTAGACCCAATTAACTGACAGCCTAGGTATCCATAAACCTAAGCTCCTATACCATATTCTGTAACACCCCCAAGACATTCAGGGCATATTACAGCACCGTGGACCCCACACTGTGGAATCCACCAGGCTAACGTACCAACAAGACATTCGTCAACGACAAACAATCATCAATAAAATGACAATTTTAATAAGGACTACAATCCGACAAATAGAATCCAACATCAACCCATTTCCCAAAACGGGAACACAACATTAAAAATTTTGAAAGGAAGTACTCGAGTACTTAAACCAGTTTTACAATACAGAAATCCCAAAACAAGATATCAATAATAACCGATAGATAGAACACCAATAATCGACTACTGGACGGTATCATGCTTGCCCATCATCCTCATACGGCTCAAGTGCTCGTTTGTCCCCACGATCGATACCTGAAATACAAAAAGTATTTCCCCCATTTAAGGGGTTAGCGACAGCTGCTAGTGCAAGTACAATCCATTTGAACTACATTCTAATCAGATGAATATATGCGCCAAAAATCATTTAGAAAACATTTTATATTCCGGAATATTTACAATGTACAATCACAAAACACATTATCTCCAACAAATCACAATTCAAAGTTAACCGTCGGTACGAGACTCACGGCCACCGTACCCCGCAGAGCCCCGTCGGACATCCCTGGGTGGCTAACCACAGTTCGCGATACGCACACTCACGGCACTACGTATCCCTAGAGGTCCCGTCGGACCGTCCCTAGGTGAACATACACATATCCATCCACAACAACCACGATAAAGCCATAATTCAAATACTAGAACATGTAAACAAATGTAAAGTACTTGCCTTTGAGACATTCTTGAAGAAACGGAAGTGAAACACGACTACGAACGGTCCGGGTGGAAAACGACGGTTCCTAAACAAAGGATCAACATAGTTCAGTCCCAATAGACAACAATACTCCATTGGAATACACCCATAATCCCGATTACAATTCATGACAAAAACGACCAATCGATACGGGCGAGGTTTTACGCAAAATCTCCCCGTATCAACAATTCACGGATTAATTCGAGGAAAACGGATTGAGAATCACTCAATAACAACAACCGGTAAGAAATTACGTAACATAATTGAACAATTCGGAACTAATCCTTAGAATCCCGGAAAAAACCCCCAAAGTTGACAAGTTAGGGTTCTAGATGAAAATATCTTGAATTCGGATGATGGAGGATGATTATGCTGATGATAATATGCTAACACGACTCTATGGTGATGGAATTTAAAGGGAACTCCGACCAGTACCGGTGGAAATCGCCTCTGAAGTCGCACGTCGAAGAAAACGAAGAGAAAAGAATAATACTGCTGTTTCTGGACTGCCCGCTGACTTATATAAATTGCATAGTTAGCGCACGCTAACTGATTCAAGTAGCGCGCGCTAACGGGACTTAAAACAGTCCAGTAGCTAAATAACAATCGTTAGCGCACGCTAATAGTAACGTGTTAGCGTACGCTAACCGCACATCGTTAGCGCACGCAAGGGAGAAAGAGTAGCGTGCGCTATCAATACAGCAGTTCAGCACTGCCCAGCCCAGAATGCTGCTGTCGAAGGTACGAAACTCAAAACGCACGACAAGGCCAGAATCCAGAAATACGAGCACGAAATATACAATACGACGGAGTTAAGCACAGAAAGAAAATACGATTCCGACCACCGGAGGGTCCGTAATGCGACAACGAAAATGAGATTCCCTAAACTATTAGGAAATTACAAAAATGGCCCAAGTGTCCGAAAATCACGAAACGACGTCGGATTTACAAACCGAAAGTCTCAACATGACCAACTCAATCATACAAACTTGTACAAACCAAGAGACAACGAAAACGAACGAGTTTTATGAGAATCGAACGTTCATACGGCAAAACATGTCATAAAATGAAATTACGTGAAAACATCATCAAAACTCGTCCAAATGGAAAAACTCCAAGAACAAAGTAGATTCAAAATGTCGAAATAGTTACAAGCGAGTCGATAAAAATAGACTTAGACCAAAAATGGAAACTGCTAAAAATGGAAAGTTACGGATATTACATTCTCCCCCTCTAAAGTTTCGTCCCGAAACTTAAGAATCAAAAAGCTCGGGGTGTCTCGAACGCATATCCTCCTCTAACTCCCATGTCGCTTCTTCTACTCCGTGTCTCGACCATTTCACCTTAACCAAAGGAATGGTTTTGTGCCTTAACTGTTTGTCTCGACGCTCCAAAATCTTGACGGGCCTCTCCTCAAATGTAACATCCTTCTCGATCTCCACGTCTCCAAAGTCAATAATGTGGGATGGGTCTGGAATGTACTTCCTCAACTGGGAAACGTGAAATACGCTATGAACATGACTCAGCGACGGAGGTAAAGCCAAACGGTATGCTAACTCACCGACTCTCTCCAATATCTCGAAAGGTCCAATATATCTCGGGCTGAGTTTCCCTTTCTTCCCAAAATGGAAAACTCCTTTCGTTGGAGACACTCTCAACAGAACATGATCTCCAAGCTCAAACTCCAAAGGTCGACGGTTAACATCCGCTTAAGACTTTTGTCGACTCTGAGCAGCCAACATCCTCTTTCTAATCAACTCAACTTTCTCCTTCGTTTCTAACATGAGGTCCGGCTCGGTGCCAACCAAATCGGACGGCTCATCCCAACATATCGGTGATCGGCAACGTCGGCCATAAAGTGCCTCATACGGTGCCATCTTAATCGATGCATGCCAGCTATTATTATAAGTAAACTCAATCAAGGCCAGATGTTCCTCCCAATCACTACTCCAGTCTAACACACACGCGCGCAACAAATCCTCGAACGTCTGAATGGTACGTTCGGACTGCCCATCGGTCTGGGGATGGAAAGAAGTGCTCAAACGTAATTGTGTCCCCAATGCCTTATGTACCGCCTGCCAAAAATGCGATACAAATCGGCCATCTCTATCTGAAATAATGGTCTTCGGCGTACCATGAAGTCTCACTATCTGCGCGATAAAAAAACGAGCCAACTTTTCTGGACCCCAAGTATCCTTGATGCCCATAAAATGTGCCGACTTAGTCAGTCGGTCTACAATCACCCACACCATATTCATACCAGTCTTCGTCCTCGGCAAACCCATGACAAAATCTATAGAGATATCCTCCCACTTCCACTCTGAGATGGGAAGTGGCTTCAACAACCCGGCTGGCCGCTGATGCTCAATCTTGACTTGCTGACAAGGTAAACACTTAGCCACAAACTGAACTACCTCATTCTTCATGTCGTTCCACCAGAATTTTTTTCTTAAATCCTTATACATTTTACTCGAGCCTGGATGGACTGAGTAAGGTGACGCATGGGCCTCTTGCATAATACTCTGTCTCAATTCCGAGTCATTCGGAACACACAACCGACCTCGGAATCTCAACACACCATCCTCATGAATAACGAATCCCGGGGCTTTCCCCTTCCCTACACTCTCTCGAAGCTGAATAAACATCAGGTCCTCCAACTGTCCAGATTTAATGTCATCGACCCGAGATGAAGAAATCTCAAGAGTACGCAACTGCCTGGAACTCTCTGGTAGTACAAACTCAATGCTCAACCTCATAAACTCTCGCTGAAGTCCCGACTGAGCCGTAAGTAGCTCAAGCGCCCGAAGCGATACCGATTTCCGGCTCAAGGCATCTCTTACCACGTTAGCCTTGCCCGGATGATAAAGGATCTCAAGATCGTAATCCTTAATCAACTCCAACCATCTCCTCTGTCTCATATTAAGATCTTTCTGCGTAAAAATGTACTTCAGGCTCTTGTGATCGGTGAAAATCTGACACGACGAGCCATACAAGTAATGACGCCATATCTTCAACGCAAATACGACTGCGGCCAACTCAAGATCGTGCGTAGGGTAATTCAACTCAAACGGTTTCAACTGACGGGAAGCATAGGCAATCGTCCTCCCGTGATGCATGAGTACACATCCGAGCCCTTGGCCCGAAGCATCACCGAAAACTGAGAAACCCTCATTACCACTCGGTAAAGCCAAAACAGGAGCGGTCGTCAACCGCTTCTTCAATTCCTCAAAACTATTCTGTCTCTCATCGGTCCACACAAACTTCTCTGACTTCTGTAACAACTGAGTCAGCGGTCGAGCGAGCTTAGAGAACCCCTCGACGAATCTACGGTAATACCCGACCAAACCCAGAAAACTGCGGACCTCCTTCATGTTCTTGGGCGGCGCCCAATCCAACACTGCCTCTACCTTATGTGGGTCCACACAAACACCCTCGGCCGAGATCACATGACCGAGAAACATAACCTCCTGTAACCAAAACTCACACTTTGAGAACTTCGCAAAAAGATGATGAGTTCTCAAAATATCTAACACGATATGAAAATGACGGGCGTGCTCCTCCTCGCTCCTCGAGTAAATCAGGATGTCGTCAATAAAAATGACTATGCACTTATCGAGGTATTCGATAAAGACTTTGTTCATAAGCTGCATGAACACGGCTGGGGCGTTGGTTAGCCCAAAAGGCATAACCACAAACTCGTAGTGACCGTATCTCGTCCTAAAGACCGTCTTTGGAATATCAGTATCCTTCACTCGGAGCTGATAATACCCCAATCTCAAATAAATCTTTGAAAACACGGTTGCCCCTTGCAACTGATCAAACAAGTCATCAATCCTCGGGAGCGGATACTTGTTTTTGATGGTCACTTTCTTCAACTCTCGGTAGTCGATACACAAACGAAGTGACCCATCCTTCTTCTTTACAAATAGGACCGGTGCGCCCCAAGGTGAAGCGCTCGGTCGAATATATCCCATGTCTAGCAACTCTCCCAACTGTTTCTTCAGCTCCAGCATCTCGGCGGGCGCCATACGGTATGGCATCTTAGAGATCAGTGCTGCACCCGGCTCTAAATCGACAGTAAACTCAACTTCTCGGTCCGACGGCAAACCCGGCAACTCATCTGGAAAGACATCAGGATACTCACACACTACCGGAATAGACGAAAGCTCGACTCTCCCTTCTTCCGATCTCAAATCATAACACCAATAGCCCATGCAACCTCCCCGAAGAAGCCTCCCCACCTTCAAGGCGCTAATCAAGGGTCTCTGGCTACTCCGCTTACGCCCCACGAAAGAATGCTCGGTACCGTCAGAGCCTAACATCGAAACAGTCCTCGTTATATAATTCATGATCGCCCCATGACGGTCCAGCCAATCCTCACCAAGAATCAAATCCTCATATTTAATATCTACCGCGATCAGATTAGAAGGCCAAACCCTCCCCGCGATACTCACAGAAAAATCTCTAATCTCACGATCCCCCATGATACTATCCCTACTAGGAAGTTTAACAACAAAAGGCTCACAAGCAACTAGGCAATCAACATGAAGACGACGCACACAATCCATAGATATAAAAGAATGCATAGCACCAGAATCGAACAATACGGAAACAGGATGATCAAGGATGTGGACGGTACCTGTAGCCACCGTCGCGTCAGGGTCTCCTGCTCGTCTCATCTCATACACTCGGGGTGGAACCGACCCCGCTCCCCCTCTAGAAGGATGCCCACATCCTCGACCTCTACCAAAACTCTGCTGCGGCTGAGGAACTGTCGGTGCCTGATTCACACTCGGCTCTCCCGCAGCTGGGGCTGATATCTGAGTAACTGGAGCCCGAGCTTCATCCGTACAAAACTTAGCACGATGTCCCATCCGACCACAAGCATGACACTGAATCGGAGGCCTATCACACTCACTCATCATGTGGCCCGGGCGACTACAGTTGAAGCACGTAGGACCACGAACGGAACCAGTAGGAGCAGACCTAGAACCGTTTCCTCGCCCAACTGATGGCGACTGACCCCCGAAGACTCGCGAACCAGACTGAGCCTTCGGATACCCTCCTGACTTGCCTCCCGAAAACTGACTGGAGGTCTTGTTCTTCTTTCCTTCAGTTGCCGTCTCTATCGCAGAAAACGACATCTCGTAAGCCATCGCTTTGTTCTGATACTCTTTCAAAGTCGTGCACCCCAGACCAGCCATGTAGTGGCGCACCCTCGGTTTCATCTGCATATCAAAGTGGCGGATCTTGTCAAGCTCATCTCGGACTTGGTTTCTCACATAATGCAGTTGTTGATTGTAGTCTTTGATAGCTTGAGAAATAGGAACATCTTGGGGCTCAGCCTCAAAGAAGGCTCGGATCCTCCCCTCTTTCACTGGCCATGGACAGAATTCATCTTCCATCAGATCCCGAAACTCTGCCCACGTAGCTGCCCGGTCGCGCAGTCTCACCGCTTGCCACCACGTTGCTGCCTCCTTGGCGAGGAAGTACTGAGCAATGGGTACTTTCCTCTCCTCAGAATAATTAGCAGCCTCAAATACTTTTTCCATCTCGAAAAGCCAACTCTCCCATCCGGAAGGGTCGGAAGCATCATCAAACTGCGGAGGTCGCATACGAATCACGTCCTGAAGTAACTTATCATTGCCGGATCCAGTAGGCGGAACCGGGTTGGCATTAGCTTGGCCGACCAGAACGGCCTGAGTTCGTAGCGTCATCTGGTTTGCTACTTGCTGCAAAATGTTGGCCACTCCAACATTCTCATGTGTATTACCGTAGCTAGCAGACTGGTCCTGCTGACCTCCGGAACTAGGGGGAACACAGTTTGACAAAGAAGGCATTGCCGAATCAGTTCCCGAGTGATCGGACATGGCCGCCCCACCGGATGCGCCACGTCCCCTACCGCATCCGCGACCGCGTCCACGTCCTTTACCAGCAGGAATTCTGAAGAAGTAACGGGTAAGTACAATTCAAACGCAAAACGTAATAAGATACTAAGATAGGAATGTAACAGAATGGTGAAACGAGTCAAGTTAGGAAAAAATTACGAGCACGGCATACTGAGATGATGGCATAGCAGTGATACTCTTCCAGAAACGAAACATAACTAGACCCAATTAACCGACAGCCTAGGTATCCATAAACCTAAGCTCCGATACCATATTCTGTAACACCCCCAAGACATTCAGGGCATATTACAGCGCCGTGGACCCCACACTGTGGAATCCACCAGGCTAACGTACCAACAAGACATTCGTCAACGACAAACAATAATCAATAAAACGACAATTTAAATAAGAGACTACAATCCGACAAATAGAATCCAACATCAACCCATTTCCCAAAATGGGAACACAACATTAAAATTTTTGAAAGGAAGTACTTGAGTACTTAAAACCAGTTTTACAATACAGAAATCCCAAAACAAGATATCAATAATAACCGATAGACAGAACACCAATAATTGACTACTGGACGGTATCATGCTTGCCCATCATCCTCATACGGCTCAAGTGCTCATTTGTCCCCACGATCGATACCTGAAATACAAAAAGTATTTGCCCCATTTAAGGGGTTAGCGACAACTGCTAGTGCAAGTACAATCCATTTGAACTACATTCTTATCATATGAATATATGCGCTAAAAATCATTTTAGAAAACATTTTATATTCCGGAATACTTACAATGTACAATCACAAAACACATTATCTCCAACAAATCACAATTCAAAGTTCACCATCGGTACGAGACTCACGGCCACCGTACCCCGCAGAGCCCCGTCGGACATCCCTGGGTGGCTAACCACAGTTCGCGATACGCACACTCACGGCACTACGTATCCCTAGAGGTCCCGTCGGACCGTCCCTAGGTGAACATACACATATCCATCCACAACAACCACGATAAAGCCATAATTCAAATACTAGAACATGTAAACAATTGTAAAGTACTTGCCTTTGAGACATTCTTGAAGAAACGGAAGTGAAACACGACTACGAACGGTCCGGGTGGAAAACGACGGTTCCTAAACAAAGGATCAACATAGTTCAGTCCCAATGGACAACAATACTCTATTGGAATACACCCGTAACCCCGATTACAATTCATGACAAAAACGACCAATCGATACGGGCGAGGGTTTACGCAAAATCTCCCCGTACCAACAATTCACGGATTAATTTGAGGAAAACGGATTGAGAATCACTCAATAACAACAACCGGTAAGAAATTACGTAACATAATTGAACAATTCGGAAATAATCCTTAGAATCTCGGAAAACCCCCAAAGTTGACAAGTTAGGGTTCTAGATAAAAATACCTTGAATTCGGACGATGGAGGATGATTATGCTGATGATAATATGCTAACACGACTCTACGGTGATGGAATTTGAAGAGAACTCCGACCAGTACCGGTGGAAATCGCCTCTGAAGTCGCACGTCGAAGAAAACGAAGAGAAAAGAATAAAACTGCTGTTTCTGGACTGTCCGCTGACTTATATAAATTGCATAGTTAGCGCATGCTAACTGACACAAGTAGCGCGCGTTAACGGGACTTAAAACAGTCTAGTAGCTAAATAACAATCGTTAGCGCACGCTAACAGTAACGTGTTAGCGTACGCTAACCGCACATCGTTAGCGCACGCAAGGGAGAAAGAGTAGTGTGTGCTATCAATACAGCAGTTCAGCAGTGCCCAGCCCAGAATGCTGCTGTCGAAGGTACGAAACTCAAAACGCACGACAAGGCCAGAATCCAGAAATACGAACACGAAATATACAATACGACGGAGTTAAGCGCTGAAAGAAATTACAATTCCGACCACCGGAGGGTCCGTAATGCGACAACGAAAATGAGATTCCCTAAACTATTAGGAAATTACAAAAATGGCCCAAGTGTCCAAAAATCACGAAACGACGTCGGATTTACAAACCGAAAGTCTCAACATGACCAACTCAATCATACAAACTTGTACAAACAAGAAACAACAAAAACGAATGAGTTTTATGAGAATCGAACGTTCATACGGCAAAACATGTCATAAAATGAAATTACGTGAAAAAATCATCAAAACTCGTCCAAATGGAAAAACTCCAAGAACAAAGTAGATTCAAAATGTCAAAACAGTTACAAGCGAGTTGATAAAAATAGATATACACCAAAAATGGAAACTGCTAAAAATGGAAAGTTACGGATATTACACCGGTAAACCTGCTAGCACATGCTAAGCACAGGAGCTAGCGCGCGCTAAACTAGGTTTATTATATATATGTTAGTTCAGTCCGATTTTCGTCATTTTTCACATCTCACTTCGTTTTTGGGCGTTTTTAGGCGAGTTTGGATGAATCGTGGAGATCTTTTCGAGCTGCAATCATCTAACATCATTTTCAAGCTTCTAGTTCGGATTTATTATCATATAATCCTCTCCAACACACCAAATCAAGGTAAACATTCTTGAATCTAGAATTTCAGGATTTGAGTGTTTTCCTTCCGATCTCTTTATGTTAGCTTGCTATTATGTTGGAATACGTTAGAAATGGATTATCTACCATGTATGCTTGTATTCTTATGAATTTATTGGTGTGTTTTTCGGATTTGTCGAGTATTTGAAGAATTATTCAAGAACACCGTAAGGGTTGACTTTGGGATTTTTGGGGTTTCGACTAGAGGTTGTCGTAATCTCGAATGGAGTATTGCTATTGGATTATTTGATTGTATTGATGATGTTTTGTTAGAGTTGAACTACTCATTGGGAGGTTGGGTTCGATATATTTGGGTTTAGTTGTAAATAATAGGAGATTGTTTACAAAGTGGTTGTCGAAATGCCCCAATGAATTTGGATTTGTTGTATCGACCTTTTGAGTTGGTTATTATCGTGCTTGATACGTATATTGAGCATTTGTTGGTAATTATGTTATTCAAGGTTATTCGAGCGAATGGTATTTTCCACTTAGGACATTGTTCGAGGAAGGACTTTCTTCACCGGTACCTGTGTAAGTTAATTCTTACTCGGTTAAAAGGATATTCATTCCTTTCGTTGTTGTTCATTCATATTCATAATTTATTCATGATGTATTATTCATGTCGAGACTTGTAATTATCAAACTAATCATTTAATTCACGAGGAACGACGGTTCCAATCATTTCAGTGAGCTATCATTCATTTCATTATCATTTCATCTCGGTGAGTCATTCTTGACCCTTGTCGATTTGTTCTTCGTTGATATTCATCAAGTTCACTTTTGTTCTTATGATCTTCTGGATTCATATTGCTTGGCCGGGTGGTTATGTGTGGAATTTTTAGTCGGTAACACGATAGTCATGTGAAGGGTTCACCGACACAATGGACTGTGCACACGGTAACGTGCCTCCATGAGACTAATTAGGTACAAGGACGGGTGTGTCCGGACATTCGTCTTGTGCACTTGCACGTCTCATTACGGGCGTACTATGATGCCCCTCTTCAGCTTGATTTCATGTCATATATATTTAAGGATTGTGCTTGTTCAACTCTTGAGGATTGTTGTTCTGTGTAACTGACCCCGTTGGAGATATTGTTTTTAGGTCATAGAAAGGCAAAAGCATGGGAAGAGAATGTTGGCGGCGAGGAGTCCCAGTGATACTAGTAGGGGGCCCCATGTAACACCCCCGAGTTATTCAGGGATATTACAGCGCCGTAAGCCCCGCCGTGGGACCCACAAGGCTAAACATACGCGGAACCATAAAATTTGACCGATAAGGTCTACACACAATGGGATGAAAAACAATACAAAGGTATTCAAAACATAACCAATGTATTCACAAACAACACAACTCGAATCAATACTTCGGCAACCACAGGCCGGAACATCAAGGAAAATGGAAAACAATACTCGAGTATTCAATAGTCGATCCAGTACAACAACACTGAATGGGAAACTCCAAACATGACTGGAAGAAAAACACAGTATCACACTTTCCCACCATCTTCATGCCGACCCGATACCTGCCTGTCCGCTCTCTTGGAACCTGAAATACACAAAACGTATTTCCCCCATAAAGGGGTTAGCCGTCGAATAGCTAGTGCAAGGATATCAAGTATGAAACACAATACTTCTCGACAATAAGGTAAATGTAACCGTCAATTCGTCAATTCAAGACTAGTATTCTGGAATAACTAAATCTTATAGCATCACATCAAGACGTATATGAATGCCGTAGAAACGGTTCGTTCATATCATCCGTCAATACATGTATGAATGCCGTAGAAACGGTTCGTTCATATCATGCCATCAATTCATATATGAATGCCGTAGAAACGGTTCATTCATATCATGCCAACAATATATCTATGAATGCCGTATAAATGGTTCGTTCATATCATACCATCAATATTTCTTACTTTCATAGTCGAGAACGTGCAATCGTAATTATATACTTGCCTTTGAGACATCGAGAAAACGAACGGAAAAAGGGGTATGAGATCGGTAGGTCCAAGAACGCGCATCCGGCACCTAAACGATTCGCAAGGAATATGATAATCAATTATCCATATTCAAATTACACGAAGAAACCCCCCGAAACCCGTCTACGATTCATAAAGATATACGGATAATCAACTAGAGGTTGGAAAGTCGTCCAAAAATCTCACAAGTCCGAAAACGGCACAATCCAAACCATAAAATCGTAGGAAAAGCATGCATACGGTATAGATACATCATAATCTCAAGGTTCTCAAGCTTCCAAACGGATAAATCGGACGAATCTACGAAAAACCCCAAAATTCCCAAAAAGTAGGGTTCTAAGGATTTTTACCTTGATTCGGACGCTAGGAGGAGTTATATGTTGAGAAATCCTTGTTCTCCAACCAAATATGTTGTTGTTGGAAGGAATATTGCTTCCAATCGCCCAAGATCGTCTCTCCCGAGCGATTTCCGTCGAAAAGGAGTGAAGTAGGTGAGAAATGACGAAATGGAAGTCAACTGTCATATTTATATCTGCCCAGTCTAGCGCACGCTACGCCTCCTTCATTAGCGTGCGCTAGCGAAGTTACCAGGTAGTCCAGTGGCTACTGCCATAAGACGTTAGCGCGCGCTACGAAACATCCTTTGCGTGCGCTAACTGCTGCCCTGCCAAAATCTCAGCTTAATGCCTCGGTCCGCTAGCGTGCGTTAATACTGAGCACTAGCGTGCGTTACACAACACATATAGCGTACGCTAGACGCTGCCTAGCGTGCGCTACCTGCTAGTCCAGAAAGTCTGAAACTTTACTGCTTCTACTGACCAAAACATTAGCGTGCGCTACCATTATGCCTTAGCGTGCGCTCATGCGATTTTAGCGTGCGCTAGCCGAAGCATAGCGTGGGCTACCTGATAGTCCAGAAACCTGACAACCTCACTGCCTCTGCCGACCCGGCCATTAGCGTGCGCTACGGACGGATGTTAGCGTGCGCTACTAACCACGAATAGCGCGCGCTAACGAACTCCTAGCGTGCGTTAATCCGCCAGTCCAGAGAGCAGTCTGAGTTACTGGTTCTGACCTGACTGGTCCCTTAGCGCGCGCTACGGTTCAAAGCTAGCGTGCGCTAATCAAGCTGAATTAGCGTGCGTTAGCCTAGGCCTAGCGTGCGCTATTCCTCTGGCCCAGAACACTTCCGAAAGGTCTAAACAATATGATCGTGGCCTAAACAAGGCACAAAACTTAATAACAATATCAACAACATCTCTATGCGTTTATAGAGCGACAAAAATAAGGAGAACGGAAAGGTCAAACGGTCAATAAAAGTACGGGTATTACATTCTACCCCTCTAAAAAGAAGTTTCGTCCCGAAACTTAAGAAATAAATAATTCGGGGTATTCCACCCACATCTTCTCTTCCATCTCCCAAGTTGCTTCCTCGACTCCATGTCTCGACCATTGCACTTTAACCAGTGGAATGGTCTTATGCCGAAGTTGTTTCTCGCGATGCTCAAGGATCTTCACGGGTTTCTCCGGAAAGGTAACATCCTCGGCTACGTCAATCTCACTGTAGTCGATAATGTGGCTCGGATCCGGTACGTACTTCCTCAACTGAGACACATGAAAAACACTGTGGACGTGACTCAAAGCTGGAGGCAAAGCCAAGCGATACGCTAGATCCCCAACTCTATCCAAAATCTCGAAGGGCCCGATATACCTCGGACTAAGTTTCCCCTTTTTCCCAAAGCGGAAGACCCCTCTGGTCGGCGACACCTTGAGTAAGACATGATCTCCCACTTCAAACTCCAAGGGTCGACGACGAGTATCAGCATAAGATTTCTGACGACTCTGGGCAGTCAGCAATCGGTCCCGGATGATAGAAATCTTTTCCTTAGTCTCTATCAACATATCCGGCTCCGTCCCAACTAGCTCAGAAGCCTCATCCCAACATAATGGCGACCTACATCGCCTACCATAGAGTTCCTCGAAGGGTGCCATTTTGATTGACGCGTGCCAACTATTATTGTAAGAAAACTCGATCAATGGCAAATGAAGCTCCCAATCATTACTCCAATCTAAGGCACAAGCTCGTAACATATCTTCCAACGTCTGAATCGTCCTCTCTGTCTGACCGTCCGACTGAGGATGAAAAGAAGTGCTCAATCTCAACTCCGTACCCAAAGCCTGATGAACGGCCTGCCAAAAATGCGATACGAAACGGCCGTCTCGATCAGAAACAATGGTCTTGGGGGTTCCGTGTAACCTCACGATCTCAGCAATAAAGGTTCGAGCCAGTCTATCTGGTCCCCAAGTATCCTTAATACCCAAGAAGTGTGCTGACTTGGTCAACCGATCGACAATTACCCAAATCATATTCATTCCGGCTCGAGTCCTCGGCATGCCAGTGATGAAATCCATAGAGATCTCTTCCCACTTCCACTCGGGAATGGGAAGCGGTTTCAACAACCCCGCTGGTCGTTGATGTTCGATCTTGACTTGTTGACACGTCAAGCACCATAGTACAAACTCCGTAACATCCTTCTTCATATTATTCCACCAAAAATTACGCTTCAAATCTTTGTACATCTTACTCGTCCCGGGGTGGATTGAGTAAGGCGTAGCATGAGCTTCTCGGAGAATTCTCTGCCTCAACTCTAAATCGTTCGGGACACAAAGCCTGCCCTGAAATCTCAGAATACTATCCTCGTGAACCATAAAGACAGGAGCTTTTCCTTTAATTACGTCTTTCTTCAGTTGAGAAATCATCGGGTCACTCCACTGCTTCCCCTTGATGTCATCAACTAAGAACGATGTAATTTCGAGAGTACACTGTTGTCCACTACGCTGAAGCCAAACTTCTATCCCTTGCTCAATTAAATCCTGATGAATTTTAAATGAGATGTAAGAACCTCGAGCATTTGAAGAGATGCCGATTTGCGGCTCAAAGCATCCGCAACGACATTAGCTTTTCCGGGGTGGTAAAGAATTTCTAAATCATAATCCTTTATCAACTCTAACCAACGCCTCTGTCTCATATTCAGCTCCTTCTGACTGAAAATATACTTCAGGCTCTTGTGATCGGTATAAATCCGGCACGGTGAACCATACAAATAATGCCGCCAAATCTTGAGTGCGAAGACAATTGCGGCCAATTCCAAATCGTGGGTAGGATAATTCATCTCATAGGGCTTTAATTGTCGTGACGCAAAAGCTATCGTCTTATCATACTGCATAAGTACACAACCCAAACCTTGACCCGAAGCATCACTATAAACTGCAAAGCCCTCGCTACCATGTGGCAAGGTTAAAATCGGTGCTGAAGTCAAACGCCTCTTCAGTTCATCGAAGCTCTGTTGTCTTTCATCCGTCCAAACAAACTTTTCGGTATTCTGGAGTAATTTCGTAAGCGGCCGAGCGAGTTTCGAGAACCCCTCGACAAACCGACGGTAATATCCAGCAAGGCCCAAAAAGCTACGAACTTCCTTAACATTTTTAGGCGGTGCCCAATCTAGCACTGCCTAAATCTTCTG
Source organism: Orobanche coerulescens (assembly GCA_033398695.1). Taxonomy (NCBI): domain Eukaryota; kingdom Viridiplantae; phylum Streptophyta; class Magnoliopsida; order Lamiales; family Orobanchaceae; genus Orobanche; species Orobanche coerulescens. The sequence goes on along the minus strand of CM065802.1, from coordinate 122,501,589 downwards.
TGGGTCTACACGAACCCCTTCAGCCGAGATCACATGGCCGAGAAACATAACTTCTTCCAACCAAAATTCGCATTTTGAGAATTTTGCATAGAGATGCTCGGTTCTCAAAATATCTAAAACCAAACGCAAGTGTCGGGCATGTTCCTCCTTATCTCGAGAATATATCAAGATGTCATCAATAAAGACGACTACACACCTGTCGAGGTACTCGATGAATATCTTATTCATTAACTGCATGAATACTGCCGGTGCATTAGTTAACCCAAAAGGCATAACTACAAATTCATAATGCCCGTATCTCGTCCGAAATTCCGTCTTCGGAACGTCAGACTCCCTCACCTTGAGTTGATAATATCCTGATCTTAAATCAATCTTCGAGAAAACCGTAGCCCCTTGCAATTGGTCAAATAATTCGTCTATACGAGGCAAGGGATATTTGTTTTTGATGGTTACTTTGTTCAGCTCACGGTAGTCGATGCACAAACGTAGTGAACCATCCTTCTTCCTCACGAAAGGAACAGGCGCGCCCCAAGGCGAAGCGATCGGTCTGATGTACCCTCTTTCCAGAAGTTCTCCCAACTGATTCTTCAATTCTTGCATCTCGGAAGGTGCCATCCGATAAGGTGCTTTAGAAATCGGAGCCGCATCTGGCTCTAAGTCCACTGTAAATTCTATCTCTCGATCTGGCGGTAATCCCGGGAGTTCATCCGGAAAAACGTCGGGGTACTCACTAACAACCGGGATCGAAGAGAAATCGATTTCGTTTCCTTCCGTTTTCAAGGCATAACACCAATAGCCCGTACAACCTTTATTCAAAAGTTTTACGGTCTTCATGGCACTGATAAGTAACTTGGATAGTCCTGACTTATGCCCCAAAAATGAGTACTCGGATCCGTCTTTAGTCATCATGGTGATAATCTTGGTACGGTAGTTCATAATCGCTTGATGATTATCAAGCCAATCCTCGCCGAGGATCACATCCTCGCCTTCTATATCAACTACGATCAGATTCGATAACCATTCCATACCGGATATACTCACCGGAAAATCTCTAATCTCCCGATTCCCCACAATCCTATCCCCGCTAGGCAGTTTCACGATAAAGGGATCGCAAGCAGTTAAACAAGTTATATTCAAACGGCGCACACAATCCAAAGATATAAAAGAATGTGTAGCACCTGTATCAAAGAGTACACGGACTGGATAAGATAAAATATGGATGGTACCTGAAGCCACCGCTGCGTCGGGTTCGTCTGTTCGACGCATCTCATAAACCCGAGGTTGTACCGAACCGACGCTAGAATTTCCCCCTCCAGCATTCTGACCCCGTCCCCGGCCCCTGCCGAAATTCTGTTGAGGTTGACCAAAAGATTGACGTTGATTCATACTTTGATCAAGTGGTGCTGGGGCAGAAGCCCGAGTGTCCAAAGTCTGATTTGGTTCGAAACAATAAGCCGCCCTATGCCCCATCTGTCCGCACGTGTGACACTTCAATGGTGGAAAGTTGCATTCCAAACTGACGTGGCCTGGACGGCCACAATTATAGCAAGTCACCGTGCGATTTGTGGTGCCCGGAGTAGGACGGTAACCTCTCTTTCCTTTATTAGAACGTGACGACTGTCCGGCATATCGGTTAGTTGTCTGTGACCTCGGAAAGTTGCCACCCTTAGAGCCAGAAAAATTGCCCGCGACTTTCTGCTTCTTCGGTTCTTCAACGGTATCGTTGTTGGGGCTTAACATATCATGGGCTAAAGCTCTGTCCTGATACTCCTTCAGTTTGGTACAAGCAAATCCGGCCATGTACCGTCGTAAGTCCAAATTCATCCGCATATCAAAATAACGGATCTTATCACGCTCGTTCCGTACTTGATCCTTCACGTGGATTAGTTGTTGGTTGTACTCAACAATCGCTTGCGAAACAGGAATGTTTTGCGGTTTAGCCTCGAAAAAGGCTCGGATTCGGCTCTCTCGCACCGGCCAAGGACAAAACTCGGCCTCCAAAAGTTCCTTAAATTCCTCCCATGTGGCAATGCGATCCTGTGGCTTGATGACCTTCCACCAGGTAGCGGCCTCCTTGGTGAGGAAATACTGAGCAATCGGTACTTTCCTCACTTCGGGGCAGTCAACCGCCTCGAAAATCTTTTCCAATTCCGCTAGCCAGTCTTCCCATCCTAACGGATATGTGGCACCGCCAAATTGTGGAGGGTGCATACAAATTACATTCTGAAGCAAGGCATCCGTGTTCGGGTTCGGATTATTCAGCTGAACTGTTTGGGCTAAAATGGTCATCTGGGCGGCCAATTGTTGAAGTACATTCGCAACTCCAACGTCCGCGTTGTTCCACAGCCATTCGGTCGTCTTTGACTTTCGGTGTCGGGATGCACCGAGTTTGACAAGTCAGGTTGGTTGACCCCATGTAATCGATGGAAACGGCCGGGCCACGACCTCTTCCACGTCCACGGCCACGACCACGGCCACAGCCCCTACCAGCTGACATACTGAAGAACACACAAGTCACGCAAGCACAATTAAATTACACGTCATCAAAGTGACCGATTCTCACGAATACTAACAAAACGAAGCAAAACGGACAAGGAAACACCAGAAGAGTAAGAGGTCTTACAAGTACCGGTCGCACTGTGATGATGGCAAAGTAGTGATACTGCGGACAAATGACAACTCGATCGACCCAAAAGACCGACAACCTAGGTATCCATAGACCTAAACTCTGATACCATATTCTGTAACACCCCCGAGTTATTAAGGGATATTACAGCGCCGTAAGCCCCGCCGTGGGACCCACAAGGCTAAACATACGCGGAACCATAAATTTTGACCGATAAGGTCTACACACAATGGGATGAAAAACAATACAAAGGTATTCAAAACATAACCAATGTATTCACAAACAACACAACTCGAATCAATACTTCGGCAACCACAGGCCGGAACATCAAGGAAAATGGAAAACAATACTCGAGTATTCAATAGTCGATCTAGTACAACAACACTGAATGGGAAACTCCAAACATGACTGGAAGAAAAACACAGTATCACACTTGCCCACCATCTTCATGCCGACCCGATACCTGCCTGTCCGCTCTCTTGGAACCTGAAATACATAAAATGTATTTCCCCCATAAAGGGGTTAGCCGTCGAATAGCTAGTGCAAGGATATCAAGTATGAAACACAATACTTATCGAAATGTAACCGTCAATTCGTCAATTCAAGACTAGTATTCCGGAATAACTAAATCTCATAGCATCACATCAAGACGTATATGAATGCCATAGAAACGGTTCATTCAAATCATCCGTCAATACATGTATGAATGCCGTAGAAACGGTTCGTTCATATCATGCCATCAATTCATATATGAATGCCATAGAAACGGTTCGTTCATATCATGCCAACAATATATCTATGAATGCCGTATAAACGGTTCGTTCATATCATACCATCAATATTTCTGACTTTCATAGTCGAGAACGTGCAATCGTAATTATATACTTGCCTTTGAGACATCGAGAAAATGAACGGAAAAAGGGGTATGAGATCGGTAGGTCCAAGAACGCGCTTCCGGCACCTAAACGATTCGCAAGGAATATGATAATCAATTATCCATATTCAAATTACACGAATAAACCCCCCGAAACCCGTCTACGATTCATAAAGATATACGGATAATCAACTAGAGGTTGGAAAGTCGTCCAAAAATCTCACAAGTCCGAAAACAGCACAATCCAAACCATAAAATCGTAGGAAAAGCATGCATACGGTATAGATACATCATAATCTCAAGGTTCTCAAGCTTCCAAACGGATAAATAGGACGAATCTACGAAAAACCCCAAAATTCCCAAAAAGTAGGGTTCTAAGGATTTTTACCTTGATTCGGACGCTAGGAGGAGTTAGATGTTGAGAAATACTTGTTCTCCAACCAAATATGTTGTTGTTGGAAGGAAGATTGCTTCCAATCGCCCAAGATCGTCTCTCCCGAGCGATTTCCATCGAAAAGGAGTGAAGTAGGTGAGAAATGACGAAATGGAAGTCAACTGTCATATTTATATCTGCCCAGTCTAGCGCACGCTACGCCTCCTTCATTAGCGTGCGCTAGCGAAGTTACCGGGTAGTCCAGTGGCTACTGCCATAAGACGTTAGCGCGCGCTACAAAACATCCTTTGCGTGCGCTAACTGCTGCCCTGCCAAAATCTCAGCTTACTGCCTCGGTCCGCTAGCGTGCGTTACACAACACATATAGCGTACGCTAGACGCTGCCTAGCGTGCGCTACCTGCTAGTCCAGAAAGTCTGAAACTCCACTGCTTCTACTGACCAAAACATTAGCGTGCGCTACCATTATGCCTTAGCGTGCGCTACGTAACAGTTTTAGCATGCGCTAGCCGAAGCATAGCGTGCGCTACCTGATAGTCCAGAAACCTGACAACCTCACTGCCTTTGCCGACCCGGCCATTAGCGTGCGCTACGGACGGATGTTAGCGTGCGCTACTAACCACGAATAGCGCGCGCTAACGAACTCCTAGCGTGCGTTAATCCGCCCGATCCGAGAGCGATCGAGTTCTCGGTTGACTGATCGGGTCCCTTAGCGCGCGCTACGGTTCAAAGCTAGCGTGCGCTAATCAAGCTGAATAAGCGTGCGTTAGCCTAGGCCTAGCGTGCGCTATTCCTCTGGCCCAGAACACTTCCGAAAGGTCTAAACAATATGATCGTGGCCTAAACAAGGCACGAAACTTAATAACAATATCAACAACATCTCTATGCGTTTATAGAGCGACAAAAATAAGGAGAACGGAAAGGTCAAACGGTCAATAAAAGTACGGGTATTACACCCCAGTCTCTTCATTTGATCATGTTTCTTTGTCATGTATTTTTCCGCTGCAGTTCTGTTTGGATTTTTATTTCATTCAGTGTTGTATATTTTATCTTCATATAAAATATACATATATTCTGTATTCCTGGGTGTGTTGTACTTGAAACTCCTCATCGGATAAATTGATAACATAATGTGGTTCGGTACTACATTGTATTATGTAATTCATTAATTTTCATCCGCCTGGTGGTCCCAGTCGGGGGTCCAAGACACTGTAATGTCCACCTAGTTTGGGGTGTTACAAGTCTGTCCATTTATTCATGTGTCTTTGATGTGTATTTTTCCGCTGCAGTTCCGTTTGGATTTTAATTTTATTAAGTATTGTATATTTTATCTTCATATGAAATATACATGTATTCTATATTTCCTGGGTGTATTGTACTTGAAACTCCTCATCGGAGTAATTGTGATATAATGTGGTTCGGTACTACAATTATATTATTTAATTCATTAATTTTCATTCGCCTGGTGGGTCCCAGTTGGGGGTCCACGGCACTGTAATATCCGCATAGTTTGGGGTGCTACATTATCCTCTATTAACAAGATTTAATCAAGAAGTAAAGACTTAATCAGAGCTATTATAGTCATTCCTTGCTACAACAAGACTTAATCAAGAAGTAAAAGCTTAATCGGAGCTGTTATAGCCAATTCTGAGCACAAAACGCTCGAATCTAATCAATAGACACGAGTTTTCATAGAGTTCTGACTCGAAGGCATGTATCGTAGTCTTATCTCCTATTAACAAGACTTAATCAGGAAGTTTACTTATTGATTCAAAATATAATGTGGTCTTATCTTCTTGATTTAATCACGAAGTAAAAGGCTTAATCGGAGCTATTGTAGTTAATTCCTTGCTACAATAAGACTTATCAAGAAGTAAAAGCTTAAGCGGAGCTGTTATAGCCAATTCTCAATTCAAAATGCTCGAATCTAATCAACAAACCCGAGTTTTTGTAGAGTTACGAGTCGAATACATGTAACGTGGTCTTATCTCATATTAACAAGATTTAATCAAGAAGTAAAGGCTTAATCGGAGCTATTATAGCCAATCCTTGCTACAACAAGACTTATGTAACACCCCAAACTAGGCGGATGTTACAGTGCCGTGGACCTCCAACTGGGACCCACCAGGCGAACGAAAATTTATGAATTTAATAATATAATTGTAGTACCGAACCACAATATATCATTAATCACTCCGATGAGGAGTTTCATTACAACACACCCAAGATAATACAGAATAAATGTATATTTTATATGAAGATAAAATATACAACACTGAATGAAATGAATATACAAACGGAAGTCTGCAACGAAAATAAAATAAAGAAAACACGAGTGAATGAAAAGGACGGGGGCCCCCTACAAGCATCAATGGATCTCCTCGCCATCAACGTTCTCTTCCCGTGCCTTAGCCTTGCCATGACCTGAAAACAACATCCCACAATAGGGTCAGTTACACAGAACAACAATCCTCAAGAGTTGAAATAAAAATAATCATGATATATCTTAATTATGAAATGAAGCTGAAGAGAGGCATCATAGTACACCCGTAATGGAATGTGCACGTGCACAAGACGAATGTCCGGACACACCCGCCATTGTACCTAATTAGTCTCACAGAGGTACATTACCGTGTGCACAGTCTAATGTGTCGGTGAACCCAACACATGACCATCACGTGCCCGACTAAAAATCCCACACATCCACACCCGGCCGCGCAATATGAACCCAGAAGGTCATATGAACAAGAATGACCATGAAGAATAATAACGAATAACAATCCGACAAAGTCAAGAATGACTCACCGAGATGAAATGATAGTGAAATGAATGATAGCTCAATGAAATGATTGGAACCGTCGTTCTTCGTGAATGAAGTGATTAATTGACAATTACAAGTCTCAATACGGTTAATACATTATGAATGAATTATGATTATGAATGAACAACAACGAAAGGAATGGAAATCCTTTTAACCGAGTAAGAATTAACTTACTCAACCGGTGAAGAATGTCCTTCCTCGAACAAATGTCCTACAATGAGATGCGGGTCGCTCGAACAACCTTGAATGACAATTACCAACAAACGCTCAATATACGTATCAAACACGATTATAACAAACTCAAACGTCGATACAACAATATCCAAACTCATTGAGGCGTCCTAGCGAACACTTAACAAACACACATCCTTCGATAATATCTAAGTCCCGAATATATTTAAACCAACTCCAAAATGAGTATTTCAAACCATCAAAACACTTTCAATGATATCAATAATCCCATAGGAATCCACAATTCGAGTTAACGACAACATCTAATCGAAAACCCCCAAAATATCAAAGTGTTCTTGAATCAAACCTCAACAATACATGAAATCCGAAATATACACTGAGTAATCCATTGGAAAACATTTATAAAAGGTAGATAATCCATATGTAACATACTCCAACAACAATCCAAGCTAACACGAAGAAATCGGAAGGAAAAACCCAAAATCCAAAATTCTAGATCCAAGAAGATTATTACCTTGATTAGATGTCATGAGGATGATGAAATGATGATTAATCCAAATGACAAGCTTGAAGATGATGATTGATGTTTACACCTCAAAGAACACTCTCCAAATCGCTTGGAATCGCCCAAAACCGCCGAAGAAACGAAGAGATATGACAAATGACGAAGAAAGGACTGGACTGTCCTATATATAGCAAGTCCCAGTTAGCGTGCGCTAGCTCCTGTGCGTAGCGTGCGCTAATGGGTGCACTGGGTAGTCCAGTACCCTCTGCTCGCAACGGTAGCGTGCGCTACATACCTTTTGTAGCGTGCACTACAACCATTTAATTAGCGTGCGTTAACACAAATGGTTAGCATGCGCTAACAAATTATCTGATGCCTAGTACTGGAGTATAGAACCTTCTGTTCTCTGATATGATTCGCGGTAGCACGCGCTACACACAGGATTCAGCGTGCGCTACTAACCCCGACTAGCGTACGCTACTAACAACTCATAGTGTGCGTTAGGAATAAATCCAATTCAGTCCAGTAGCCACTGGACTCTGCCTGATCTGACCTTAGCGCGCGCTACACCAACTGCATAACATGCGTTACTATGACCTAATAGTGCGCGCTACTTACCATTCGTAGCGTGCGCTGCTTACAATCCGAACTGCAGTCCAGTGCCTTCTGGACTGCCTGCTGAACTACACTATGCGCTAGTGTTGAGAGGTGGCGTGCGCTACCCGTACTCAATTAGCGCACGCTAAAGAGAGTACGTAGCGTGCGCTACTCCTCACACACAGCACACTATGAAGATGACAATGATGATAAACACGGCACGATTCTCCAACTAGATTGATGAGGAATGACGACTAATACACGATATAATTACTCTGAACGATGAATACAATGATTGAATATGAGTGACAAATGATCATTAATGAGTGAAAATTACTGAGTGACAATTATTAAACGATAAATATTGAGTGATAATGACTGAATTACAACAGGGTATTACATACACCTCCCCTTAAAAGAGTTTCGTCCCCGAAACTAAGGGTCAAACAACTCGGGATAACTCTCCCGCATACTATCTTCGGTTTCCCAAGTAGCTTCTTCGACTCCGTGTCTAGACCACTGAATTTTGTCCAAAGGAATCGTCTTGTTCCTCAACTGTTTGATTCGCCGCTCTAAGACTCGTATAGGACGCTTCTCGTATGAATGATCATCGGCGATCTCGATTTCATCGAACTGAAGTATGTGGCTCGGGTCGGAAACATACTTTCTTAACTGAGAGACGTGAAACACATTATGAATTCGGCTCAATGCTGGAGGTAAGGCCAAACGATAAGCTAACTCGCCTACTCGACCCAAAATCTCAAATGGTCCAATGAATCTCGGACTCAACTTTCCCCTCTTCCCAAAAGGGAAGATACCACGACTCGGGGATACCTTGACCAAAACATGGTCACCCGTCTCGAACTATAATGGTCGACGACGATTATCTGCATATGATTTCTGTCGACTCTGAACGGTCAACAAATGACTCCTGATCAAAGCTACCTTCTCACGGGCGGCTACAAGCATATCGGGCTCGGTGCCGATTGATTCTGATAAGTCATCCTAACACAAAGGAGATCGACAATGACGACCGTACAAGGCCTTGTAAGGTGCCATCTTAATCGAAGCATGCCAACTATTATTGTACGTGAACTCGATCAACGGTAGTTGGGCCTCCCAATCATCTTTCCAATCAAGAACACATGCCCTCAACATGTCTTCCAAGGTCTGAATAGTCCTCTCTGATTATCCGTCAGACTGAGGATGAAAAGATGTACTGAGATTAAGCTGAGTTCCCATAAAACGATGAACTGATTTCCAAAAATGAGACACGAATCGTCCGTCACGATCGGAAACGATACTTTTAGGAGTACTGTGCAGTCTCACTATCTCTTTGATAAACAACTGGGCAAGTCTCTCGGGACCGCACGTATCCTTAATCTCAAGGAAATGAGCTGATTTAGTTAAGCGGTCCACAATTACCCAGATTGTATTCATGCCACGACGAATCGTCGGCAAACTCGTGATGAAGTCTATTGAAATATCCTCCCACTTCCACTCTGGAATAGGGAGAGATTTCAGCATACCCGTCGGTCACTGATGTTCTATCTTGACTTGCTGACAGGTCAAACATCTAGAAACATATTCCGCGACTTCTCGCTTCATATTACTCCACCAGTAATTTTGTTTCAAGTCTTTGTACATCTTGCTAGACCCCAGATGAACGGAATAAGGGGTAGCATGAGCTTCTCTCAAAATCGAGTTTTTCAACTTGTCATTCGCCAGTACGCACAACCGATTCTTAAATCGCAAAAGTCCATCCTCGTGGACTAAAAATCCAGGGGCTTCCCCTGAGTCACATCCTCTCGAATGCGTAACAAAAATGGGTCCGAACCCTGATTCTCCCTGATCGCCTCCTCAAGTGGCGATGAAATCTCTAACGTACAAAGTTGCCATTGTACTCGCTGTAACCAGACCTCGATCTCGGGTCTCAGAAATTCCTGTTGAAGTTCCTTCTGAACTATTAATCGAGCAAGCATCTGCTCTTGAATGGACTTACGACTCAAGGCGTCGGCGACAACGTTTGCCTTGCCCGGGTGGTAAAGTATCTCGATATCATAATCTTTGATTAGTTCCAACCACCGTGTCTGTCGCATACTTAACTCCTTCTGAGTAAATATATACTTTAAACTCTTATGATCGGTGAATATCTGACAAGTAACGCCATAAAGATAATGACGCCAAATCTTCAATGCAAACACCACAGCTGCTAGCTCCAGGTTGTGGGTCGGATAATTAACCTCGTAAGGTCTCAACTGTCGTGAAGCATAAGCAATAACTTTACCGTTCTGCATTAGTACACATCCGAGACCCTGTCCGGATGCATCACTATAAACCACAAATCCTTCCATCCCTTGCTTTAAAGAAAGGACAGGTGCTGAAATTAACCGGCTCTTGAGTTCTTCAAAACTCTGTTGACATGCGTCGGACCACATGTATTTCTTATCCTTCCGTAAAAGGTTCGTCATGGGTTGAGCGATTTTAGAAAATCCTTCCACAAATCGCTGATAATAACCAACTAATCCGAGGAAACTTCGGATTTCCTTAACATTGTTCGGAGGTAGCCAATCTCGGATAGCCTCCGTCTTTTGAGGGTCGACACGAACTCCGTCTGACGAAATTACATATCCGAGAAACGTCACTTCGGACATCCATAACTCACAGTTGTAAAACTTTCCAAAAAGTTGCTCTCGTCTCAACACGTCGAGCACCTGATGAAGGTGAAACTCGTGTTCCTCCCGGTCACGAGAATAAATTAAAATGTCATCAATAAAGACAACTACGAACTGATCCAATTAGTTGATGAAAACCCGATTCATTAACTCCATGAATACCATAGGTGCATTAGTTAACCCAAACGGCATAACCACAAACACATAATGACCATAGCGTGTTCGGAACGTCGTCCATGCGATATCCGACTCTCGAATTCGCAACTGATGATATCCAGATCTTAAGTCGATCTTGGAAAATACTGAAGCTCCCTAAAGTTGATCCAAAATATCATCGGTACGGGGTATAGGATACTTATTCTTGATCGTCACCCGGTTCAATTCCCAATAATCAATACACAAGCGGAACGAACCATCCTTCTTCTTGACAAATAACACTGGTGCTCCCCACGGGGACGCACTCAGTCGAATATAACCCTTCTCGGTCAAATCCTCTAATTGATTCTTCAACTCCTGCATTTCGGTCGGGGCCATCCGGTACGGTGACTTCGATATTGGGGATGTACCGGGCTCAAACTCAATCGTGAATTCCACATTTCTCTGTGGAGGCAACCCAGGTAACTCGTCTGGGAATACATCAGCATATTCTATCACTATAGGAATATCCGTCAACATTATTGATGGTTTCTCAGTCTTGGTCATAAAGCACCAATAACCGACACACCTCTGACTGAGTAATCTCACTGCTTTCATCAAGTTTATGACTCTCCCAGAATAGCTGGGATTCCCTCCCTGAAATACACATTCGACCGCATCGTATGAAATGATAGTGACTATATGCTTACGGACACTAATAACGGCATCGTTACGATCCATCCAATCAATACCCAAGATGACGTCGTCTCTCAGTAAATCCACCACGATTAGGTCTGCTAACCAATCACGGCCATGAAGCTGAATCAGACAATCATTAATCTCACGATTCCCGATAATTCTTCTACCATCAGGTAGACCAATGACATAAGGCTCACAACTAGTAGCACTACCCAAACGTAGTCTACTCAAACATGACTCGAAAATGAATGAATGCGATGCACCAGTATCAAAAAGGGTACACACAGGTTGACATAGAATATAGAGTGTACCTGAGATCATCTGGGCCTCTGGATCTTCGGTCTTCTTCATCTCGTAAATTCGGGGCTTGCCGGCCCCCGAATTTGACGCTCCCGTCTGATAGCTCTTGGCTCCGCCTTTATTTGCTCCTGTCATCTTGAACGATGCAGACTGAGTGGCCTGATTCTGCACCGCTGAATGTCTCGGGGCCTGAGATGACGCCGGAGTAGGTTTAGAGTCTCTTCGGCAAAAACGGGCCTTATGCCCAACAACCCCACAGTTATGGCACGTGACAGTCTGCCTCGGACACTTGGTGCTGAAATGACCCTGTTCTTCACAGTTGAAACAGGTGATGGCCGAACTGGCCACTCGTGACTGAGATTCCGCGGTTCTAGGCGCCATAGGAGGTCGCTCAGAAAAAGTAGAGCCCGCACGTGGTTTCTTGAAAGTGGCCTGACTTCCGTCAGACTGATTACGATTCTTAGACTTCTTGCCAGTAGATGAAGGTTGTTGCTTAGCAATTTCCTTAGCAGTAAGCTCATAAGTAAGAGCTTTCTTAATGAATTCGGCCAGAGTAGTGCAATTGTGATTAAGCAACTGCATCCGCATACGAGGCTTCAACCTCTTACTGAAATACTTGATCTTGTCCGCCTCGGAGTGAATAATGGACGAGGCGAACGAAAGTACCTCCTGAAATTTCTCGGCGATGGCGAGAACATCATCATCCGCTGAGAGGTTGGGAGTGAGTAATTCTGACAACTTGGCCTCCCTGAGTGGGGCCGGATAATACCTCTCCATCATGAGAGTCCTGAATTGATCCCATGTACAAGATCCGTCGGTGGGCTTCAACGACAACCACCATGAATGTGCACCCTTACCCAGATAGTAAGCCGCAACTGAAACTTTGTGTCCCTTAGGACAGTCCACCATAGCAAACAGTTTCTCGAAATGTTCAAGCCAGTGAATGATATCTGCCGGCTCAGATGAGCCCTCGAAGGTAGGTGGCCTCTGGCGAGAGATGTCGCCAATGATACTGCCCACACCCTTCTCTTGCCTCTGAGGTGGCGGCGAAGGAGCCTGCTGATTTTGAGTAGTTGAGTTATGCATTTTCTCCATTAGCTGTGCCATCTGAGTCATTTGGGCCATCATGCCCTGCATAAAAGCGAGGGGATCAACCCGAACACCTTCTGACTGAGATGTGTCCCGGGTACGACTCCCTGATAGTGAACATCCAGGTGAATGAGTGGCAGCATCACTGCTCGATGAGTTAGCATTATTCCTAGCATTAGCGCATGTATTCACACGAGCTCTCGGGTTTCGGCCCACACCACGGCCTCTTCCCCCCGTGTCCTCTGCCAGCTCTTTCCATACTGAAGTGGAAAGTCATATGATGATTATATATCGCGCATGAATATCACATTATGATTATATTATGAAATGATGAGAATGAGCATACGCGCTCAAACACAATGATTACATGAATGATCAACTGAAGTAACGTGATTATCTGATGAAATTCTTGAAATAATTATCTTGAACAAGTTAACAAGATTAATGATATGATCCTCAAGATCAACAACTGAACAATGAAATGAACTGAGTGATTAATGAATTAACATGATCGACTTGATCACAAATGAAAATGATGAATGAGGATTGTTGACTGTTGAATGATAAATGAGTGATTCTTATTGCCAGAAATTATACCATGGCATCAGAAATCTTACTGTTCTTTGGTCTGAGGGGCTCGGCTCTTGCACAGGTCACATGTGACGTGAAAGTCCAATGATACTAGTCTGATGAACGATGATTTCAAATGATACATGACTCGAAAGGTAGTATTCAAAACCACGCTCCGATACCAACTCTGTAACACCCCAAACTAGGCGGATATTACAGTGTCGTGGACCCCCAACTAGGACGCACCAGGCGAATGAAAATTTATGAATTTAATAATATAATTGTAGTACCGAACCACAATATATCATTAATCACTCCGATGAGGAGTTTCATTACAACACACCTAAGATAATACAGAATAAATGTATATTTTATGTGAATATAAAATATACAACACTAAATGAAATGAATATCCAAACGGAAGTCTGCAGCGGAAATAAAATAAAGAAAACACGAGTGAATGAAAAGGACTGGCCCCCCTACTAGTATCATTGGAACTCCTCGCCGTCAACGTTCTCTTCCCGTGCCTTAGCCTTGCCATGACCTGAAAACACCATCCCCCAACGGGGTCAGTTACACAGAACAACAATCCTCAAGAGTTGAAATAAACACAATCATGATATATTTTAATTATGAAATGAAGCTGAAGAGAGGCATCATAGTACACCCGTAATGGAATGTGCACGTGCACAAGACGAATGTCCGGACACACCCGCCATTGTACCTAATTAGTCTCACAGAGGTACATTACCGTTTGCACAGTCCAATGTGTCGGTGAACCCAACACATGACCATCACGTGCCCGACTAAAAATCCCACACATCCACACCTGGCCGCGCAATATGAACCCAGAAGGTCATATGAACAAGAATGACCATGAAGAATAATAATGAATAACAATCCGACAAAGTCAAGAATGACTCACCGAGATGAAATGATAGTGAAATGAATGATAGCTCAATGAAATGATGGGAACCATCATTCCTCGTGAATGAAGTGATTAATTGACAATTACAAGTATCAATATGGTTAATACATTATGAATGAATTATGATTATAAATTAACAACAACGAAAGGAATGAAAATCCTTTTAACTGAGTAAGAATTAACTTACTCAACCGGTGAAGAATGTCCTTCCTCGAACAAACGTCCTACAATGAGATGTGGGTCGCTCGAACAACCTTGATGACAATTACCAACAAACGCTCAATATACATATCAAACACGATTATAACCAACTCAAACGTCGATACAACAATATCCAAACTCATTGAGGCGTCCCAGCGAACACTTAACAAACACACATCCTTCGATAATATCCAAGTCCCGAATATAATAAAACCAACTCCAAAATGAGTATTTCAAACCATCAAAACACTTTCAATGATATCAATAATCCCACAGGAATCCACAATTCGAGTTAACTACAACATCTAATCGAAAACCCCCAAAATATCAAAGTGTTCTTGAATCAAACCTCAACAATACATGAAATCTGAAATATACACTGAGTAATCCGTGGGAAAACATTTATCCAAGGTAGATAATCCATATCTAACATACTCCAACAACAATCCAAGCTTACACGAAGAAATCGGAAGGAAAAACCCAAAATCCAAAATTCTAGATCCAAGAAGATTATTACCTTGATTAGATGTGATGAGGATGATGAAATGATGATTAATCTGAATGATAAGCTTGAAGATGATGATTGATGATTACACCTCGAAGTACACTCTCCAAATCGCCCAAAACCGCCGAAGAAACGAAGAGAAATGATAAATGACGAAGAAAGGACTTGACTGTCCTCTATATAGCAAGTCCTAGTTAGCGTGCGCTAGATCCTGTGCGTAGCGTGCGCTAACGGGTGCACTGGGTAGTCCAGTACCCTCTGCTCGCAATGGTAGCGTGCGCTACGCACCTGTTGTAGTGTGCGCTACAACCATTTAATTAGCGTGCATTAACACAAATGGTTAGCGTGCGCTAACGAATTATCTGATGCCCAGTACTGGAGTCCAGAATCTTCTGTTCTCTGATCTGATTCGCAGTAGCGCGCACTACACACAGGATTCAGCGTTCGCTACTAACCCCGACTAGCGTATGCTATTAACAACTCGTAGCGTGCATTAGGAATAAATCCAATTCAGTCCAGTAGCCACTGGACTCTGCCTGATCTAACCTTAGCGCGCGCTACACCAACTGCATAGCGTGCGTTACTCTGACCTAATAGCGCGCGCTACTTACCATTCGTAGCGTGCGCTACTTACAATCCCAACTGTAGTCCAGTGCCTTTTGGACTGCCTGCTGAACTACACTAGCGTGCGCTAGTGTTGAGAGGTGGCGTGCGCTACCCGTACTCAATTAGCGCACGCTAAAGAGAGTACGTAGCGTGCGCTACTCCTCACACACAACACACTATGAAGATGACAACGATGATAAACACGGCACGATTCTCCAACTAGATTGATGATTAATGAGGACTGATACATGATATAATTACTCTGAATGATGAATACAATGATTGAATATGAGTGACAAATGATCATTAATGAGTGAAAATTACTAAACGATAAATATTGAGTGATAATGACTGAATTACAACCGGGTATTACAACTTAATCAAAAAGTAAAAGCTTGATCCTTTTATAGCCAATTCTGAGTACAAAAGGTTCCATTCTAATCAATAAACACGGGTTTGTATAGAGTTCCAACTCGAATGCATGTAACATGGTCTTATCTCCTATTAACAAGACTTCATCAATAAGTAAATATTTAATCTAAGGCATTATAGCCAATTCTAAATACAAAATGCTCGAATCTAATCAATAAACCAGAGTTTTTGTAGAGTTCCGACTCGAATACATGTAATATGGTCTTATCCTCTATTAACAAGATTTAGTCCGGAAGTAAAGGCTTAATCGGAGCTATTATAGTTAATCCTTACTACAGCAAGACTTAATCAAGAAGTAAAAGCTTAATCGGAGCTGTTATGGCCAATTCTGAGTATAAAAGGCTCGAATCTTATCAGTAAACCCGAGTTTTCATAGAGTTCAGACTCGAATGCATTTAACATAGTCTTATCTCCTATTAACAAGACTTAATCAGTAAGTTTACTTCTTGATTCAAAATGTAATGTGGTCTTATCTTCTTGATTTAGTCACGAAGTAAAAGCTTAATCAGAGTTATTGTAGTCAATACCTTGCTACAATAAGACTTAATCAAGAAGTAAAAGCTTAAGAGGAGCTGTTATAGCCAATTCTCAATTCAAAATGCTCGAATCTAATCAATAAACCCGAGTTTTCATAGAGTTCCGACTCGAATACATGTAAGGTGGTCTTATCTCTTATTAACAAAATTTAATCAAGAAGTGAAGGCTTAATCGGAGCTATTATAGCCAATCCTTGCTAGAACAAGACTTAATAGAAGTAAAAGCTTAATTGGAGTTGTTATACCAATCCTCAGTATAAAAGGCTCGAATCTAACCAATAAGCCCGAGTTTTTGTAGAGTTCCAACTAAAATACATGTACCGTGGTCTTATTTCCTATTAACTAGACTTAAAAAAAAAAGTAAAGGCTTAATCTAAGTTATTATAGCAAATTATCAATTCAAAATGCTCTAATATAATCAATAAACCCGAGTTCTCGTAAAGTTCTGACTCGTCATGTAATGTGGTTTTATCTCCTATTAACAAGATTTAGTCAAGAAGTAAAGGTTTAATCGGAGCTATTATACTCAATCCTTGCTACAACAAGACTTAATCAAAAAGTAAAACCTTAATCGGAGCTGTTATAGCCAATTCTGAGTACAAAAGGCTCCATTCTAATCAATAAACCCAAGTTTGCATAGAGTCCCAACTAGCATGCATGTAACATGGTCTTATCTTCTATTAACAAGAGTTAATCAATAAGTAAAGGTTTAATCTAATCTATTATAGCCATTTCTCAATAGAAAATGCTCGAATCTAATTAATAAACCAGAGTTTTCATAGAATTCCGACTCGAGTACATGTAACGTGGTGTTATCCTCTATTAACAAGATTTAAACAGGAAGTAAAGGCTTAATCGGAGCTATTATAGTCAATCATTGCTACAACAAGACTTAATAAAGAAGTAAAAGCTTAATCGGAGCTGTTATAGCCGATTATGAGCACAAAACGCTCGAATCTAATTATTAAACCCAAGTTTTCATAGAGTTCTGACTCGAAGGCATGTCACGTAGTCTTATATCCTATTAACAAGACTTAATCAGGAAGTTTACTTCTTGATTCAAAATATAATGTGGTCTTATCTTCTTGATTTAATCACGAAGTAAAGGCTTAATCGGAGCTATTGTAGTCAATTCCTTGCCACAATAAGACTTAATCAAGAAGTAAAATCTCAAGCGGAGCTGTTATAGCCAATTCTCAATTCAAAATGCTCGAATCTAATCAATAAACCCGAGTTTTCATAGAGTTACGACTCGAATACATGTAATGTGGTCTTATCTCATATTAACATGATTTAATCAAGAAGTAAAGGCTTAATCGGAGAAATTATAGCCAATCCTTGCTACAACAAGACTTAATCAAAAAGTAAAAGATTGATCGAAGCTGTTATAGCCAATTACGAGTACAAAAGGCTCCATTCTAATCAATAAACACGGGTTTTCATAGAGTTCCAACTCGAATGCATGTAACATGGTCTTATATCCTATTAACAAGACTTAATCAATAAGTAAATATTTAATCTAATCCATTATAGCCAATTCTCAATACAAAATGCTTGAATCTAATCAATAAACTAGAGTTTTCGTAGAGTTCCGACTCGAATACATGTAATGTGGTCTTATCCTCTATTAACAAGATTTAATCCATAAGTAAAGGCTTAATCAGAGCTATTATAGTCAATAATTCTACAACAAGACTTAATCAAGAAGTAAAAGCTTAATCGGAGCGGTTATAGCTAATTCTGAGTATAAAAGGCTCAAATCTAATCAGTAAACCCGAGTTTTCATAGAGTTCTGACTCGAATGCATGTAACGTAGTCTTATCTCCTATTAACAAGACTTAATCAGGAAGTTTACTTCTTGATTCAAAATCTAATGTGGTCTTATCTTCTTGATTTAGTCACGAAGTAAAAGCTTAATCAGAGTTATTGTAGTCAATCACTTGCTACAACAAGACCTAATCAAGAAGTAAAAGCTTAAGCGGAGCTGTTATAGCCAATTATCAATTCAAAATGCTCGAATCTCATCAATAAACCTGAGTTTTCTTAGAGTTGTTGTTATGCCAATCCTTAGTATAAAAGGCTCGAATCTAACCAATAAGCCCGAGTTTTCGTAGAGTTTCGACTCGAATACATGTAACATAGCTATAATACACGGTTGTGAATTCATTGATTATCATTCAGTAATTGTTACTCATAAATTTTTCACTCAGTAATAATCATTCATCATTCATATTCATTCAATTGTGTTCATCGTTTGGTATATCTTTCCGGGTATCTGCTATCATTCGTCGTTTAACCCTGTTTGGGAAGCGAGATGAGGATATTATTATGATCGTTGTAATTTTCCAGTAAGTTGATGTTGATGTTGGAGTTCATATCATTTCACATTTCTCTTTCTAGTTCGGTTCGAGCTATTTTGGACCAACTATCTTAATCACTGCTCGGAACCGCCATTTTGGGGTTCCTGCACTTCCATTTCGTGTTATTGTTCCCAAGTTTTGACTTCTATTACATTTATTCTCTTTTCGGGTCATTTTTCATCACTTTTTAGTCACGAGAAGCGTGTGCTGCGGCACAGGGGAGTGTGCGCCGCAGCACACACATCATGCAGGGCAGCCTGGCGCGGCTGTACTGCGCGCCGCGACCCACTGCTGGCCGGGCCACGGCACCAGCTGGGCGCTGGGAGCAATTTCGGCCGGGGGCCGCGGCACACTCTGGCCGGGCTGCGGCACGCGAGTCAGATTTCCTTTTTTTCAACGAATTTTTGAGGAGAGAAGTTCATTTCATCATTTTCTTCATTCTTCCTCTCCTTGGGCGAATTTGTAGGCGATTTAGAATCATCAATCTCAGAGATTTCATACTCCTTGAGTTCTTGGTGTGGATTAACAACACTTACTTGGATTCTTCATCCTAAATCTAAGGTAATTTCTTCAAACCCTGGTTTTTGATTTTCAGTTGGAGTATGATACGTGAAGGATATACGTATGATTATGGGTTTTTATGTATTATCATTGAATTGTTGGAGGATCAAGAACACATTAAATGTTGATTTTGGAATTGGGGTTTTCGACTAGATGTTGTTGTAATCTCGAATGGAGTATTCCTATTGGATTATTGATGGTATTAATGATGTTTTGTTGGATTGAATCACTCATTGGAGGATGGTTTTCGGTATAATTGGGATTAGTTGTAAACAATGGGAGATTGTTTACAACGTGTTTGTTAAATTGCCCCAATGAGTTTGTGTAGTGTTGTATCGGCTTTTGAGTTGGTTCTGATCACGATTGATTCGTATATTAAGCGAATTGTTGGTATATGTGTTATTCAAGGTTGTTCGAGTGACCGGTATTTCCATTAAGGAAGTTGATCCTGGAAGGACTTTCTCGCTTCAGTTTGAGGCAAGTTTTATACTTGTACTAGTCAATGAGATTAATGTTATCATATATGTGTATGAATGTGTTGTATCGTTCCGAGACTTAGTCTCTTCATGAGTTCATTGATATTAAAGGATCGTTCGATACGATGCTCTTCGGCAATTATGCCAAATATTTATTATTGTTCATTAATGGCCGGTTCAGGGCATTGGGATATTCGTTGGTAATGTTATTGTCGATATCCAGTTCGCAGTATCGATGTATCGATTGTTGTTGTTGATATTGATGTCGATCTAAGACATAATTGTAATCATTGTTATTGATATTGGTGTTTTCGTTGGCGTATTCGTTCCTCATCTTCGTCATCGGTAACCAATTAAAGGTGCCGAGGCATTCATTGTATCACTATTATCGATTGGTCGTTTTACAGCAATCGAGGTACTCAATCATTCATTGTATCATTGTTATCGATTGGCCGTTCTAAGGCAATCGAGGTGTTCGATCATTCGTTGTATCATTGTTATCGATTTGTCGTTCTAAGGCAATCAAGGTATTGAATCATCCGCTGCATCATTTTTCTCTTTTGGCCATTCTATGGCAATCGAGGTATTGAATTGGGACTATTGAGGACGTGCCCATCCGTGAATTACTGTCATCGTGTTGGCCGACTCAAGGCAGCACACTATCATTCTTGTGAACCGGTAATCTTTGAATCGTTAGCGTTTGTGGTTAATTGTGTTTTGGAGGCTAGTCTCGACTAGTTCTCGATGGGTAAGCTTGGGCTTGAACCTTCGCTTTTGGTTTCCCAACACGTACAGCTCAGTAGGTCACGGTCATGTTGATGATCTCATTATGGGTAAGTCTGGGGATTGAACCTTTGCGGTTGGTCTCCCAGCACCTGCAATTCAGCAGGTCACGGTCACTGGGTGATCTCATTATGGGTAAGTTTGGGGCGTGAAAATTCGCGGTTGGTTTCCCAACACCTACAGCTCAGTAGGTCACGGTCATGTTCATGATCTCATTATGGGTAAGTCTGGGGCTTGAACCTTTGCGGTTTGTTTCCCAGCACCTGCAATTCACTAGGTCACGGTCATTGGGTGATCTCATTATGGGTAAGTTTGGGGCTTGAACCTTCGCGGTTGGTTTCCCAACACCTACAGCTCAGTAGGTCACGGTCATGGTCATGATCTCATTATGGGTAAGTTTGGGGCTTAAACCTTCGCGGTTGGTTTCCCAACACCTACAGTTCAATAGGTCACGGCTATTGGATGGTCTCACTGTGATATGGCTTCGTGCCGTGGCTTCGGCCCTCATTGACACAGCTTCGGGCTGTTTTGGTTTCAGGTGATTGTGTTGACTGATAGCTTCGGCTGAGTGGATTTCAGGCCTTTGTGATGTTTTGGTAATTTCATTGGAGCCTTCGGGCATTGTGATTCATAATTAATTCAGTTCTAGTTTGGTTCACGTCGTGTAATTCATTGTGGTGCTCTATAATTATGATTCGCCGTTGGGCACTTATGTTCTAACCTGTTGAACAGGTATTAATAGTTATGCCGTGGGCATAGTATTTCATAAATGCTCGGTTCTTACCTTGGGTTGTGAGCATCTCATATTATTATTATCATTATACCATTTCATTATGCCTTTGGATGCATATCATGTTATACATGTATTTGATTTTCATTATCTAGATGACTGACCCCGTGGGGGCGGAACATGTTTTCATGTCTTAGGTCCTTGCGAGGAGAGAGTTGAGACACAGGGGCATGACGATGGCGATGAGGTATTCGAGCGATACTAGTCCGAGTTGTTCATGTTGGTCAGTCAGTTGGAGTGTTCTCCAGTTTGTCAGTCATTGTCATTATGTATTACCCGAGCAGATGCTCGTGGATGTTGTTGTATTTTTATTTTGGCCATGTAGGCCAATCGTTGTCACTGAAATTCCACATCGGAATATCGTGTTGGATATCATAGTAGGGACTGTGATTTCCTTGT
This sequence comes from Orobanche coerulescens, assembly GCA_033398695.1. Classification (NCBI taxonomy): domain Eukaryota; kingdom Viridiplantae; phylum Streptophyta; class Magnoliopsida; order Lamiales; family Orobanchaceae; genus Orobanche; species Orobanche coerulescens. The sequence goes on along the minus strand of CM065802.1, from coordinate 122,479,537 downwards.
TGGTCAGTTTGATGTATTTTAGTCGTTTCCGCCTGGTGGATCTCCTGCAGTAGTGTTCACAGCACTGTAATAACCCAATAGGATTTGGGGATGTTACAGAAGATGGTATCAGAGCGTTGGGTTGTGAGATACCCCGATATGTGAGTTATGTTGCTCTACCGACGTGGTAATAGTGGGACTGTCAGGTTATGACAAACTGGACGGTCGGGTTTTATGAGTCGTGAAATTTGTTTCACTGCACGAGTCATTCATTCATCAGTCGTCGTTAGTGAAGACTAGTATCGCAAGACCTCGAAGCTTCGTATGACCAGTGTAAGGACTCGATTCTCTTTATGTTCATACATTCATCATGTCATTAATTATACATGCTTTGTTGAAACCTATATGTGATATTAGTGATTACGATTGAATCATGACTAATTGTTTTGGAGCACGTGTGACCTGTGCAAGCGATAAGAATCAACTCATTCATCAGTCAACAATCATCAATCATCATTTTTGATCTTGTCGATCATGTTAATTAATTAATCACTCAGTCAATCTCATTGCTCAGTTATGATCTCGTGGATTGAATTATCAACCTTGTTAACTTGTTCAAGATAATCATTTCAGGAATTTCATCAGATAATCACGTCACCGCACTTGACCTTTCATGCGATCTTATCATATTCCGGCGTAATGTCAATGATCATTTTATTGCATTATTAATGCATTCATTGTGATAGAGCGTGTATACTCATTATTATCATTCCGTAATGTAATCATAATGCAATCTTCACGCGGCATCTATAATTATCATGTGACTTTCCAGCTTCAGTATGGATAGTGTAATACCCGATTATGAATTCATTGATTATCATTCAGTAATTTTCACTCAGAAATTTTTCGCTCAGTAATAATCATTCATCAGTCATATTCATTCAATTGTGTTCACCATTCGGCGTATTTTAGAATAGTGTGTCAGTTGTTATTCGTCATTCATCACTGTTTTAGATCGAGATGAGAATATTTTCATCATTATCATCATATTTTGGTGGTATATGTGTGAGGTAGCGCACGCTACATACTCTTGATAGCACGCGCTAATGGAGTACAGGTAGCGCACGCTATAGCTCAGTATTAGCGCACGCTAGCGCAAGTGAGGCTGACAGTCCAGAAGGTACTGGGCTGATTTGGAAAATTCATAATGCACGCTATGAGTGGTAAGTAGCGTACATTAATTGTGCTGGCAACGCATGCTAAGGCATAAGAGTAGCGCATACTAACGCGAGCAGGCCAGAGGACAGTAGGTTCTGGACTCCAGTTGTTGGGTATCGAACATCAGTTATCGCACGCTAACATTTTGGGTTAACGCACGTTATCGGAAGGCGTTAGCATACGATACCAAGTTTGTAGCGCATGCTAACGAAGTATTCAGAGCTCACTGGACTGCCCAGTAACCCGCTAGTGCACACTAAATATCAGGACATAGCGCACGCCAAACTGGGATCAGTATAAATTGGACAGTTCAGTCCAGTTTCATCATTTTCACTTCTATCTTCCTCCTCCCGTCGGTTTTGGGCGATTTTGGACTGTTGGTGAAGGGTTCTTCGATTTGGAACCACCTATCATCATTTTCAAGCTTCTAAGTTGTATTAATCATCATTCAATCCTTTCCAACACACCAAATCAAGGTAAACATCTCTTGGATATAGAATTTCAGAATTTGAGTGTTTTACTTCCGATCTCTTCAAGTTAGCTTGATATTATGTTGGAATATGTTAGATATGGATTATCTACCTTGGATACATGTATTTCTATGGATTTATTGGTGTATATTTCGGAATTTATGAATATTTGGAATTGTTCAAGAACACCTTGGGTGTTGACTTTGGAATTATGGGGGTTTTCGACTAGATGTTGTCGTAATCTCGAATGAAGTATTCCTATTAGATTATTAATGGTATTAATGGGATTTTCTTGGATTGAATCATTCATTGAAAGTCGGTTTTTGGTATAATTGAGATTATTTGTAAACAATTGAAGATTGTTTACAATGTGTTTGTTAAATTGCCCCAATGAGTTTTGGGTAGTGTTGTATCGACTTTTGAGTTGGTTGTTATCATGCTTGATTCGTATATTAAGCGAATCATTGGTATTTGTGTTATTTAAGGTTGTTCGAGCAGCCGACAAATCCATTAAGGACGTTGATCATGGAAGGACTTTCGCGCCTTCGGTTTGAGGCAAGTTTTATACTTGTACTAGTCAATGAGATTAAAGTTACCATATATGTGTATGAATGTGTTGTATCATTCTGAGACTTAGTCTCTTCATGAATTCATTGATATTAGGGGATCATTTGATACGATACTCTTCGACAATTATGCCAAATGTTATTATTGTTCATTAATGGCCAGTTCAAGGCATTGGGATACTCGTTGTTCATGTTATTGTCGATAGCCGGTTCGCAGTATCGATGTATCGATTGTTGTTGTTTATATTGATGTCAATCTAAGACATTGTTGTAATCATTGTCATTAATGTTGGCGTCCTGTCATTCATATTATTTCGGCTGATTGAAGGCATTGGTGTATTCGTTCTCATCTTCGTCGTCGGTAATCGATTAAAGTTGCCGAGGCATTCATTGAGCCATTGTTATCGATTGGCTGCTCTAAGGCAATCGAAGTGCTTAATCATTCATGGGATCATTGTTATCGATTGGCCATTCTAAGGCAATCGAGGTATTGAGTCATCGGCTGCATCATTTTTATCGGTTGGCCATTCTAAGGCAATCGAGGTATTGAATTGGGACTACCGAAGACGTGCCCATCCGTGAATTACTGTCATCGTGTCGGCCGACTCAAGGCATCACACTATCATTCTTGGGAACCGGTAATGTTTGAATCGTTGCCGTTTGTGGTTAATTATGTTTTGGAGGCTAGTCTCGACTAGTGCTCGATGGGAAAGCTTGGGCTTGAACCTTCGCATTTGGTTCCCAACACCTACATCTCAGTAGGTCACGGTCATGTTGATGATCTCATTATGGGTAAGTCTGGGGCTTGAACCTTTGCGGTTGGTTTCCCAGCACCTGCAATTCAGCAGGTCACGGTCACTGGGTGATCTCATTATGGGTAAGTTTGGGGCTTGAACCTTCGCGGTTGGTTTACCAACACCTATAGCTCAGTAGGTCACGGTTATGTTGATGATCTCATTATGGGTAAGTCTGGGGCTTGAATCTTTGTGGTTGGTTCCCATCACCTGCAATTCAGCAGGTCACGGTCACTGGGTGATCTCATTATGGGTAAGTTTGGGGCTTGAACCTTCGCGGTTGGTTTCCAAACACCTACAGCTCAGTAGGTCACGGTCATGGTCATGATCTCATTATGGGTAAGTTTGGGGCTTGAACCTTCACTGTTGGTTTCCCAACACCTACAGTAGTAGGTCACAGCCATTGGATGGTCTCATTATGATATGGCTTCGTGCCGTGGCTTCGGCCCTCATTGATACAGCTTCGGGCCATTTTGGTTTCAGGTGATTATGTTGATTGACAGCTTCGGCTGAGTGGCTTTCAGGTCTTTGTGATGTTTTGTTAATTTCATTGGAGCCTTCGGGCATTCTGATTCATAATTAATTCAGTTCTGGTTTGGTTCACGTCGTGTAATTCATTGTGGTGCTCTATAATTATGATTCGCCATTGGCACTTATATTCTAACTTGTTGAACAGGTATTAATAGTTATGCCGTGGGCACAGTATTTCACAAATGATCGGTTCTTACCTTGGGTTGTGAGCATCTCATATTATTATTATCATTGTACCGTTTCATTCTGCCTTTGGATGCATATCATGTTATGCATCTATTTGATTTTCATTATCTGGATGACTGACCCCGTAGGGGCAGAACATGTTTTCATGTTTTATGTGCTTGCGAGGAGAGAGTTTAGACACAGGGGCATGACAATGGCGACGAGGCGTTCGAGCGATACTAGTCCGAGTTGTTCATGTTGGTCAGTCAGTTGGAGTGTTCTCCAGTTTGTCAGTTATTGTCATTATGTATTACCCGAGTAGATTCTCGTAGATGTTGTTGTATTTTTATTTTGGCCATGTAGGCCCATCGTTGTCGTTGAAATTCCTCATCGGAATATCATGTCGGATATCATAGTAGGGACTGTGATTTCCCTTGTTGGTCAGTTTGATGTATTTTAGTCGTTTCCGCCTGGTAGATCTCCTGGTGTGGGGTTCACGACACTGTAATAACCCAATAGGATTTGGGGTGTTATAGAAGATGGTATGAGAGCGTTGGGTTGTGACATACCCAAATATGTGAGTTATGTTGCTCTACCGACGTGGCAGTAGTGGGACTGTCAGGTTATGACAATCTAGACAGTCGGGTTTTGTGAGTCGTGAAATTTGTTCGACTGCACGAGTCATTCATTCATCGAGTCGTCGTCAGTGAAGACTAGTATCGCAAGACCTCGAAGCTTCATATGACCTGTGTAAGGACTCAATTCTCTTTATGTTCATACATTCATCATGTCATTAATTATACATGCTTTGTTAAAACCTATATGTGATATTGGTGATTACGATTGATTTATGAATAATTGTTTTGGAGCACGTGTGACCTGTGCAAGCGATAAGAATCAACTCATTCATCAGTCAACAATCCTCAATCATCATTTTTTATCCTGTCGATCATGTTAATTAATTAATCACTCAGTCAATCTCATTGCTCAGTTATGATCTTGTGGATCAAATTATCAACCTTGTTAACTTGTTCAAGAGAATCATTTCAGGAATTTCATCAGAAAATCACATCACCGCACTTGACCTTCCATGCGATCTTATCATATTCCGGCGTCATGTCAATGATCATTTTATTGCATTGTTAATGCATTCATTGTGATAGAGCGTGTATGCTCATTATTATCATTCCGTAACGTAATCATAATGCGATCTTCACGCGAGATCTATAATTATCATGTGACTTTCCAGCTTCAGTATGGATAATGTAATACCTGGTTTTGAATTCATTATCATTCAGTAATTTTCACTTAGAAATTTTTCACTCAGTAATACTCATTCATTAGTCATATTCATTCAATTGTGTTCACCATTCGGCGTATTTTAGAATCATGTGTCAGTTGTTATTCGTCATTCATCACTGTTTGATATCGAGATGAGAATATTTTCATCATTGTCATCATATTTTTGGTGGTATGTGTGTGAGGTAGCGCACGCTACATACTCTTGTTAGCGCGCGCTAATGGAGTACAGGTAGCGCACGCTAGCGCAAGTGAGGCTGACAGTCCAGAAGGTACTGGGCTGATTTGGGAAATTCGTAGTGCACGCTATGAGTGGTAAGTAGCGTACGCTAATTGTGCTGGCAATGCACGCTAAGGTATAAGAGTAGCGCACGCTAACGCGAGCAGGGCAGAGGACAGTAGGTTTTGGACTCCAGTTGCTGGGTATCGAACATCAGTTAGTGCACGCTAACATTTTGGGTTAACGCACGTTATCGGAAGGCATTAACGTACGCTACCAAGTTCGTAGCGCATGCTAACGAAGCAGTCAGATCTCACTGGACTGCCCAGTAACCCGCTAGCGTATGCTAAATATCAGGACATAGCGCACGCTAAACTGGGATCAGTATAAATTGGACAGTTCAGTCCAGTTTTGTCATTTTCATTTCTCTCTTCCTACTCCCGTCGGTTTTGGGCGATTATGGACTGTTGGTGAAGGGTTCTTTGATCTGGAACCACCTATCATCATTTTCAAGCTTCTAAGTTGGATTAATCATCATTCAATCCTTTCCAACACACCCAATCAAGGTAAACATCTCTTGGATCTAGAATTTTGAAATTTGAGTGTTTTACTTCCGATCTCTTCAAGTTAGCTTGATATTATGTTGGAATATGTTAGATATGGATTATCTACCTTGGATACATGTATTTTTATGGATTTATTGGTGTATATTTTGGAATTTGTGAATATTTGGAATTGTTCAAGAACACCTTGGGTGTTAGCTTTGGAATTTTGGGGGTTTTCGACTAGATGTTGTCGTAATCTCGAATGAAGTATTCCTATCGGTTTCGGTATAATTGAGATTAGTTGTAAACAATTGAAGATTGTTTACAACGTGTTTGTTAAATTGCTCCAATGAGTTTTGGGTAGTGTTGTATCGACTTTTGAGTTGGTTGTTATCATGCTTGATTCGTATATTTAGTGAATCGTTGGTATTTGTGTTATTCAAGGTTGTTCGAGTAGCCGACAATTCCATTAAGGACGTTGATCATGGAAGGACTTTCGCACCTTCGGTGTGAGGCAAGTTTTATACTTGTACTAGTCAATGAGATTAATGTTATCATATATGTGTATGAATGTGTTGTATCATTCCGAGACTTAGTATCTTCATGAATTCATTGATATTAGGGGATTGTTCCATACGATACTCTTCGACAATTATGCCAAATGTTATTATTGTTCATTAATGGCCGGTTAAAGGCATTGGGATACTCGTTGTTAATGTTATTGTCGATAGCCGGTTCGTGGTATCGATTGTTGTTGTTAATATTGATGTCGATCTAAGACATTGTTGTAATCATTGTCATTAATGTTGGCGTCCTGTCATTCATATTATATCGGCCGATTGAAGGCATTGGCGTATTCGTTCTCATTTTCGTCGTCGCTAACCGATTAAAGGTGCTGGGACATTCATTGAGTCATTGTTATCGATTGGACTCTCTAAGGCAATCGAAGTACTCAATCATTCATGGGATCATTGTTATCGGTTGGCCATTCTAAGGTAATCGAGGTATTGAATCATCCGCTGCATCATTTTTATCGATTGGCCATTCTAGGGCAATCGAGGTATTGAATTGGGACTATCGAGGATGTGCCCATCTGTGAATTACTGTCGTCGTGTTGGCCGACTCAAGGTAGCACTCTATCATTCTTGCGAAGCCAATAATCCTTGAATCGTTGCCGTTTGTGGTTAATTATGTTTTGGAGGCTAGTCTCGACTAGTGCTTGATGGGTAAGCTTGGGTCTTGAACCTTCGCGTTTGGTTTCCCAACACCTACAGATTAGTAGGTCACGGCCATGTTGATGATTTCATTATGGGTAAGTCTGGGGCTTGAACCTTTGCGGTTGGTTTCCTAGCACCTGCAATTCAGCAGATCACGGTCACTAGGTGATCTCATTATGGGTAAGTTTGGGGCTTGAACCTTCGCGGTTGGTTTCCTAATAGCTACAGCTCAGTAGGTCACAGTCATGTTGATGATCTCATTATGGGTAAGTCTGGGGCTTGAACCTTTGCGGTTGGTTTCCCAGCACCTGCAATTCAGCAGGTCACGGTCAATGGGTGATCTCATTAGGGGGAAGTTTGGGGCTTGAACCTTTGGGGTTGGTTTCCCAACACCTACAGCTCAGTAGGTCACGGTCATGGTCATGATCTAATTATGGGTAAGTTTGGGGCTTGAACCTTAGCGGTTGGTTTCCCAACACCTACAGTTCAGTATGTCACGGCCATTGGATGGTCTCATTGTGATACAGCTTCGTGCCGTGGCTTCGTCCCTTATTGATATAGCTTCGGGATGTTTTGGCTTAAGGTGATTGTGTTGATTGGCAGCTTCGGCTAAGTGACTTTAAGTCCTTTGTAATGCCTTGGTAGTTTCATTGGAGCCTCGGGCATTGTGATTTATAATTAATTCAGTTCTAGTTTGGTTCACGTCGTGTAATTCATTGTGGTGTTCTGTAATTATGATTCGCCATTGGGCACTTATGTTCTAATCTGTTGAACAGGTATTAATAGTATGCTGTGGGCATAGTATTTCACGAATGCTTCTTACCTTGGTTTGTGAGCATCTCGTCTTATTATTATCATTGTACCGCTTCATTCTGCATTTGGATGCATATCATGTTATACATGTATTTGATGTTCATTATCTGGATGACTGACCCCGTGGGGGCGGAACATGTTTTCATCTTTTAGGTGCTTGCGAGGAGAGAGTTGAGACACAGGGGCATGATGAAGGCGATGAGGCATTCGAGCGATACTAGTCAGATATGTTCATGTTGGTTAGTCAGTTGGAGTGTTCTCCAGTTTGTTAGCCATTGTCATTATGTATTACCCAAGCAGATGCTCGTGGATGTTGTTGATTTTTATTTTGGCCATGCAGGCCCATCGTAGTCGTTGAAATTCCTTATCGGAATATTGTGTCGGATATCATAGTAGGGACTGTGATCTCCCTTGTTGGTTAATTTGATGTATTCTAGTCATGTTCGCCTGGTGGATCTCCTGGCATGGGGTCCACGACACTGTAATAACCCAATAGGATTTGGGGGTGTTACAAAAGATGGTATCAGAGAGTTGGGTTGTGAGATACCCTGATATGTGAGTTATGTGGCTCTACCGGCGCGGTAGTAATGGGACTATCAGGTTATGACAATCTGGACAGTCGAGTTTTGTGAGTCGTAAAATTTGTACGACTGCACGAGTCATTCATTCATCGAGTCGTCGTCAGTGAAGACTAGTATCGCGATACCTTGAAGCTTCGTATGACCTGTGTGAGGACTCGTTTCTCTTTATATTCATACATTCATCATGTCATTAATTATACATGTTTTGTTGAAACCTATATGTGATATTAGTGTTACGATTGATTCATGACTAATTATTTTGGAGCACGGGCAGGGCCGTCCATGGGCCTGTGCAACCTGTGCTACTGCACAGGGCCCAGGCCCAGTGTCAATCTTTCAGGGCCCAATATATAAGTAAAAGATATATAAAAGTGTTTCGAATAATACAATAAATATTGTCTTGACCTAGTGGGAAGTAGGAGAGCTTGAGGTGTCGTCGGTAGTAACCCGAGTTCGATTCCCATTGTGCTCCTTTTTTCTTCCTGTTTTTTTCTAACTTACTTTTTTCTTTTTTTTTTTTGTTTTCACCTTCTCTTCTTTCCCTTTTTTTTATCTTATTTTTTTCTTTTTTATTTTTTTTTTTGTGTTTTTCTTCTTTTGGTAATAGTTTTTCTTTTGTTTTTTACTATTATTTTTTGGCTTCTTTTTATAATGTTACGAAAAACTGATTATATTAAATATATTATATTATATTGCTTTTAAAATGTATTCAACCAAAAAAATATTATTTTTAGCAAAAAAATTGAATAAATATTTGAAAATTTCGGATTATAAGTTCAACATTTTAAAATCAAAATTAATTCAATTAACATTTATTTTTTCAGAATATTGTGATTTAGTATGCTACACCAAATTTCTATTAACGGATTAAAATAGTTTTTTTAGAAATTTAATTTCTTGTAACTACAGTATTTTTTAAATTTATATTTATTCTTCTTATCTTTGATTATTGGGTATATTCATAAATAATTTTGACCCGAAGATAAATTTTGTAAAACTGAGGTGACCAATTTAATAAAATTAGGGGCTCCATATATAAGATTTGAACAGGGCCCCTCAATTGGTTGGGACGGCCCTGAGCACGGGTGACATGCGTAAGCATTAAGGATCAACTCATTCATCAGTAAACAATTCTCAATCATCACTTTTGATCTTGTCGATCATGTTAATTCATTAATCACTCAGTCAATCTCATCGCTCAATTGTGACCTTCTGGATCGAATTACCAACCTTGTTAACTTGTTCAAAATAACCATTTCAAGAATTTCATCAGATAATCATGTCACATCACTTGACCTTTCATGCAATCCTATCATATTCTGGCTTCATGTGGACGATCATTTTGCTGCATTATTAATAGATTCATTGTGATAAACGTGTATGCTCATTATTATCATTCCGTAACGTAATCATAATGCGATATTCATGCGTGATCTATAATCATCATGTGACCTTCCTGCTTCAGTATGGGTAGAGCTGTCAGAGGACGTAGGGGAAGAGGCCGCGGTGCGGGCCGAAACCCGGGATCTCGTGTGAATACCCACGCGAATATGAGGGATAACATGTGTTCATCAGTTAGCTTTGCTACTCATTCACTGTCAGATAATCATTCACTATCAGGGAGTCGTACCTGAGAAGTAGCTCAATCGGAAGGTGTTCGGGTAGACCCATTCATATGCATACAGGGCATGATGGCCCAGATGACTCAGATGACGCGTCTGTTGGAGGCCATGCAGACCTCGATGGTTTGTGGTCCACCACAACAGGGATTCCATGTGTCGTTTCATGGACATACTAGAGGAGTAAATCAGATTGTTGGCGAAATCTCTCGTCAGAGACCGCCTACTTTTGAGGGTTCGTCAGAACCAGCTGATATTGTTCATTGGCTTGAGCATTTTAATAAACTCTTCGACATGGTTCAGTGTATGGAAGAGAGTAAAGTGGCAGTAGCGGCTTACTACTTGAGTAAGGGCGCTTATTCGTGGTGGCTTTCTGTGAAACCCACTGATCGTGATTGTGTTTGGAGTGAGTTCAGGACTCTCATGTTAGAGAGGTATTATCCAGCTCCACTTCGTGAAGCCAAGTTGTCAGAGGTTTTAAACCCCGAACCCGTCGACGACGAGGGTGTTATTTTCATTGCTGAGAAGTTTCAGGGACTTCTTCAGTTTGCTTCGTCTGTTATCCGTACTGAGGTGGATAAGATCAAGTATTTTAGCAAGAGGCTAAATCCGCAATTGAGGATGCAGTTGTTCAATCACAATTGTAATTCACTTAGTGAGTTCATCGAGAAGCCTCTTGGAGTAGAGCTTTTGATCAAGGAGCTTACTCAGAAGCATCCTTCAGCTTCTTCTGGTGGGAGGACTGGGATGTCGGTTCCTTCAGAGGGACATCGGGATCCGGCGCCAAGAGGTCGTTTTCTAGTCGTCTTCGTGCTGGGGAAGAATTTTCCTCTCAGACGACGAGTTCGAATGTTGTTTGCTTGAACTGTGATTCAGCAGGGCACGTTAGTACTCGGTGTACGGTGCCAGCAATTGTTTGTTTTCTGTGTGGGAGGCAGGGACACCTACGGAATTACTGCAGGAGTTCTAGTGTGGATAGATCTCGAGAGGGCTCACAAGCCTCGAGGGATTTTATTACTCCAGCCCGTGCATCATCCAGGGGGTCCTATCAGGCTTCGAGAGCCAAAGGTAAGGACTTTCATCACTGGTTTTGAACAAGTTAATTCTTGCTCGGTAATAGTATAATCATACATTTCATTGTCATTCATTCATTCATATAATTCATTCATCATACAACAATCATGTTGAGACTTGTGGTTATCAGATTGATCATTCAATTCACGAGGAACAATGGTTCCAATCACTTCATTTGAGCTATCACTCATTACGTTATTAATTCACCTCGGTGAGTCATTCTTGATCCATGTCGGATTTCTAGTCATTTATCATTCATCATAGTCACTCTCGTTTTTGTGACCTTCCGGGATCATATTAAGCGGTGAGTTCAGTATTGGGTCTTCCTTGAATCGATGAGATCGGGGGGGATCGATGATCTGAAGGATATCGATGTTGGGTACATTTGAGATGTAGCCTTCGGTTCAGGATTACTGTTTAACTTATTCTGCATCGTAGTATTGTGGTTGTGAACCATCTGTTGTCGATTTATCGTGTAACTATGGTAATTGAGAATCTTGAGATTTGGGTCATTGGTTTGGATTTCTTACCTTTGGTGTTGTACCCGAGATTTCATGATAATCCGAGTAAGTGTTCATTGTGAATTCGAGACGCCAAGTCAGGAGGACTTGGGCGTGCAATTGATATGGTCCCGAGGGCCATATGTGCATTGTTGTTTTTCTTTTGAGGCGTGAATCAGTGTTTGTTTGGGCGTCCGTTGCTGATGGACGGGGTGCGATTCGCATTAAGGAGTATTCACGGGGATGTTGTTTTCAGATTGTAATAGATAGTTCACATCCCGAGTTGTTTACCATCAGTTTCGAGGCCGAAATTCTTTTAAGAGGGGGAGTATGTAATACACTGTTGTGAATTCATTGATTATCATTCAATAATTTTCACTCAAAAAATTTTCGCTCAGTAAAAATCATTCATCAGTCATATTCATTTAATTGTGTTCACCATTGGGCGTATTTTAGAATCGTGTGTCAGTTGTTATTCGTCATTCATCACTATTTGAGATCGAGATGAGAATATTTTCATCATTGTCATCATATATTTAGTGGTATGTGTGTGAGGTAGCGCACGCTACATACTCTTGTAAGCGCGCGCTAATGGAGTACAGGTAGCGCACGCTATAGCTCAGTATTAGCGCACGCTAGCGTAAGTGAGGATAACAGTCCAGAAGGTACTGGGCTGATTTAGGAAATTCGTAGCACACGCTATGAGTGGTAAGTAGCGTACGCTAATTGTGCTGGAAACACACGCTAAGGCATAAGAGTAGCGCACGCTAACGCGAGCAGGGCAGAGGACAGTAGGTTCTGGAATCCAGTTGCTGGGTATCAAACATCAGTTAGCGCACGCTAACATTTTGGGTTAACGCACGTTATCGGAAGGCGTTAGTGTACACTACCAAGTTCGTAGTGCATGCTAACGAAGTAGTCAGAGCTCATTGGGCTGCCCAGTATTCCACTAGCGCATGCTAAATATCAGGACATAGCGCACGCTAAACTGGGATCAGTATAAATTAAACAGTTCAGTCCAGTTTCATCATTTTCACTTCTCTCTTCCTCCTCCCGTCGGTTTTGGGCGATTTTGGACTGTTGGTGAAGGGTTCTTCGATCTGGAACCACCTATCATCATTTTCAAGCTTCTAAGTCGGATTAATCATCATTCAATCCTTTCCAACACACCAAATCAAGGTAAACATCTCTTGGATCTAGAATTTCAGAATTTGAGTGTTTTACTTCCGATCTCTTCAAGTTAGCTTAATATTATGTTGGAATATGTTAGATATGGATTATCTTGCTTGGATACATGTATTTTTATGGATTTATTGGTGTATATTTCAGAATTTGTGAATATTTGGCATTGTTCAAGAACACCTTGGGTGTTGACTTTGGAATTTTGGGGGTTTTCGACTAGATGTTGTCGTAATCTCGAATGAAGTATTCCTATTGGATTATTAATGGTATTAATGAGATTTTGTTGGATTGAATCATTCATTGGAAGTCGGTTTTCGGTATAATTGAGAATAGATGTAAACAATTGAAGATTGTTTACAAAGTGTTTGTTAAATTGCCCCAATGAGTTTTGGGTAGTTTTGTATCGACTTTTGAGTTGGTTGTGATCATGCTTGATTCGTATATTAAGCGAATCGTTGGTATTTGTGTTATTCAAGGTTGTTCGAGTGGCCGACAATTCCATTAAGGACGTTGATCATGGAAGGACTTTCTCGCCTTCGGTTTGAGGCAAGTTTTATACTTGTACTAGTCAATGAGATTAATGTTATCATATATGTGTATGAATGTGTTGTATCATTCCGAGACTTAGTCTCTTCATGAATTCATTGATATTTGGGTATCGTTCGATACGATACTCTTCGACAATTATGCCAAATGTTATTATTGTTCATTATGGCTGGTTCAAGGCATTGGGATACTCGTTGTTAATGTTATTGTCGATAGCCGGTTCGCGGTATCAATGTATCGATTGTTTTTGTTAATATTGATGTCGATATAAGACATTGTTGTAATCATTGTGATTAATGTTGGCGTCCTGACATTCATATTATATCGGCCTATTGAAGCCATTGGCATATTCATTCTCATCTTCGTCGTCGGTAACCGATTAATGGTGCCGAGCCATTCATTGAGTCATTGTTATCGATTGGACACTCCAAGGCAATAGAAGTGCTCGTTAATTCATGGGATCATTGTTATCGGTTGACCATTCTAAGGCAATCGAGGTATTGAATCATCCACTGCATCATTGTTATCGGTTGACTATTCTAAGGCAATCGAGGTATTGAATTGGGGTTGTCGAGGATAGTTCCCATCCGTTGTGTCGTTGTTATCGATTGACCATTTTAAGGTAATCGAGGTATTGAATTGGGATCGCCGAGGACGGTGCCCATCCGTGAGTCATTGTTGTCGTGTTGGCTAACTCAAGGCAGCACACTATCATTCTCGTGAATTCGGTAATCTTGGGGATCATTGCCGTTTGTGATTAATTGTGTTTTGGAGGCTAGTCTCGGCTAGTGCTCGATGGGTAAGTTTGGGGAGTTTGAAACCTTCGCGGTTGACTTCCCAACACCTACAGTTTAGTAGGTCAACGGTTACTGGGTGATTTCATTATGGGTAAGTTTGGGGAGTTTGAAACCTTCGCGGTTGACTTCCCAACACCTACAGTTAAGTAGGTCAACGGTCACTGGGTAATTTCATTATGGGTAAGTTTGGGGAGTTTGACACCTTCGCGGTTGGCTTCCCAACACCTACAGTTCAGTAGGTCAACGGTCATTGGGTGATTTCATTATGGGTAAGTTTGGGTAGTTTGAAACCTTCGCGGTTGGCTTCCCAACACCTACAGCTCAGTAGGTCAATGTCCATTGGATGGTTTCATTGTGATACGGCTTCATGCCGTGGCTTCGGCCCTTACTGTGATACGGCTTCGTGCCATGGCTTCGGCCCTCATTGATACAGCTTCGGGCTGTTTTGGCTTCAGGTGATTGTGTTGATTGACAGTTTCGACTGAGTGGCTTTTAGGCCTTTGTAATGCCTTGGTAATTTCATTGGAGCCTTCGGGCATTGTGATTCATAATTAATTCAGTTCTGGTTTGGTTCACGTCGTGTAACTCATTGTGGTGCTCTATAATTATGATTCCCCGTTGGGCACTTATGTTCTAACCTATTGAACAGGTATTAATAGTTATGTCGTGGGCATAGTATTTCATGAATGCTCGGTTCTTACATTGGTTTGTGAGCATCTCGTATTATTATTATCATTGTACCGTTTCATTCTGCCTTTGGGTGCATATCATGTTATACATGTATTTGATTTTCATTATCTGGATGACTGACCCCGTGGGGGCGGAACATGTTTTCATGTTTTAGGTGCTTGAGAGGAAAGAGTTGAGACATAGGGGCATGATGAAGGCGATGAGGCATTCGAGCGATACTAGTCCGAGATGTTCATGTTGGTCAGTCAGTTGGAGTGTTCTCCAGTTTGTCAGCCATTGTCATTATGTATTACCCAAGCAGATGCTCGTGGATGTAGTTGTATTTTTATTTTGGCCATGTAGGCCCATCATCGTCTTTGAAATTCCTTATCGGAATATTGTGTTGGATATCATAGTAGGGACTGTGATCCCCCTTGTTGGTTAATTTGATGTATTTTAGTCATGTTCGTCTGGTGGATCTCCTGGCATGGGGTCCACGGCACTGTAACAACCCAATAGGATTTGGGGGTGTTACAGATAGAGCTGTCAGAGGACGCAGGGGAAGAGGTCGCGGTGCGGGCTGAAACCCAGGATCTCATGTCAATACCCGCGCGAATGCGAGGGATAACATGCTACTCATTCACTGTCAGATAATCATTCACTGTCAGGGAGTCGTACCCGAGATGCAGCTCAATCGGAAGGTGTTCGGGTGGACCCATTCATATGCATGCAGGTCATGATGGCCCAGATGACTCAGATGACGCGTTTGATAGAGACCATGCAGACCTCGATGGTTCGTGGTCCACCACAGCAGGGATTCCAGGTGCCGTTTCATGGACAGACTGGAGGATTAAGTTAGATTTTTGGTGATATCTCTCGTCAGAGACCGCCTACTTTTGAGGGTTCGTTGGAACCAGCTCATATTGTTCATGGCTTGAGCATTTTGATAAACTCTTTGACATGGTTAAGTGTTCGGAAGAGAGTAAGGTGGCAGTGGCGGCTTACTACTTGAGCAAGGGTGCTTATTCTTGGTGGCTTTCTGTGAAACCCACCGATCGTGATTGTATTTGGAGCAACTTCAAGACTCTCATGATAGAGAGGTATTATCCGGCTCCACTTCATGAAGCCATGTTATCAGAGGATTTAAACCCCGAATCCATCGAGGACGAGGGTGTTATTGTCATTGCTGAGAAGTTTCAGGGACTACTTCAGTTTGCTTCGTCTGTTATCCGTAGTAAGGCAGATAAGATCAAGTATTTTAGCAAGAGGCTAAATCCGCAGTTGAGGATGCAGTTGTTCAATCACCATTGTAATTCGCTTAGTGAGTTCATCGAGAAAGCTCTTGGAGTAGAGCTTTTGATTAGGGAGCTTGCTCGGAAGCACCCTTCAGTTTCTTCCGATGGGAGGACTAGGATGCCGGTTCGTTCTGAGGGACATCGGACTCCAACGTCCAAGAGATCGTTTTCTAGACGTCTTCGTGCTGAGAAAGTATCTTCATCTCATACGACAAGTTCGACTGTTGTTTGCTTTAACTGTGATACAATAGGACATCGCAGTACCCGGTACTCGATGCAGGCCGTTGTTTGTTTTCTATGTGGGAGGCAGGGACACCCTCAGAAATACTGCAAGAGATCTAGTGCTAGTAGATCTCAAGAGAGCTCTAGGGCCTCGAGGTATTTTGTTACTTTAGCCCATACATCATCCAAGGGGTCCTATCAGGCTTCGAGAGCCAGAGGTAAGGGCATTTATCACCGGTTTGAACAAGTTAATTCTTGCTCGGTAATAGTATAATCATTCATTTCATTGTCGTTCATTCATTCATATAATTCATTAATCATACATCAATCATGTTGAGACTTGTAATGATCAAACTAATAATTCAATTCACGAGGAACAACGGTTCCAATCATTTCATTTGAGCTATCACTCATATCGTTATTAGTTCACCTCGGTGAGTCATTCTTGATCCTTGTTGGATTTCTAGTCATTTATCATTCATCATAGTCACTCACGTTCTTGTGATCTTCCGGGATCATATGAAGCGGTGAGTTCAGATTTGTGTCTTCCTTGAATCGAGGAGATCGAGGGGACCGATGATCTGGAGGATATCGATGTTAGGTACATTTGAGATGCAGCCTTGTTTTCCGGATTACTGCTTAACTTAATCTGCATTGTAGTATTGTGGTTGTGAACCATATCTTGTTGATTTGTCTTGTAACTATAGTATTTGAGAATCTCGAGATTTGGGTCATTGGTTGGGATTTCTCCCCTTTGGTGTTGTACCCGACATTTCGTGATAATCTGAGTAATTGTTCATTGTGATTCAAGACGTCAAGTCATGAGAACTTTGGCGTACGATTGATATGGTTTCGAGGATGCAATTGTTGCTTTTCTTTTGAGGCAGGAGTCAGTGCTTGCATGGGCATCGGACGCCGATGAGGACGGGGAAGTGTACATCGATGGATTGTAGACATGTTCAGTGAGCGGCTCCTTCGGGATGTGTACGCTGGTGTTTCGAATCATGCGGTTGGTACGACTTTATGGCTGGCCTCTGGCAGAGTGCATATCATTTCGAATTTCTCTTTCCTGTTCAGTTCGAGCTATTTTGGACCATCTCTCGTAATCACTGCTCGGAACTGCTGGTTTCGGCACTTCCATTTCGTGTTTTCGTTCCCAAGTTTTGAGTTCTATTACATTTATTCTCTTTTCAGGTCGTTTTTCATCACTTTTTGGTTACGAGCAGCGTGTGCCGTGGCACAGGGGAGTGTGCGCCGCGGCACACACATCAAGCATGGCAGCCTGGCGCGGCTGTACCGCGCGCCTCAGCACACTGTTGGCTGGGCCGCGGCACCAGCTGGGCGCTGGGAGCAATTTTCGGCCGCGGGCCGCGGCACACTCAGGCCGGCCCACAACACGCGAGTAAGATTTCCTCTTTTTTAGCGAATTTTTGAGGAGAGAAGTTCATTTCATCATTTTCTTCATTCCTCCTCTCCTTGGGCAATTCTTGGGCGAATTTGTGGGCGATTTAGCATCATCAATCTCAGATATTTCATCCTCCTTGAGTTCTTGGTGTGGAGTAACAGCACCTACTTGGATTCTTCATCCTAAATCTTAGGTAATTTCTTCAATCCCTGGTTTTCAATTTTCAGTTGGAGTATGTTGTTTTGGAGGATATAATCATGATATGTGCAGGATATAAATATGATTATGGGTTTTAATGTATTATCATTGAATTGTTGGAGGATTATTCAAGAACACATTGAATGTTGATTTGGGAATTGGGGGTTTCGACAAGATGTTGTCATAATCTCGAATGGAGTATTCCTATTGGGTTATTGATGGTATTAATGATGTTTTGTTGGATTGAATCACTCATTGGATGATAGTTTTCGGTATAATTAGGATTAGTTGTAAATAATGGGAGATTGTTTACAACGTATTTGTTAAATTGCCCCAATGAGTTTGGGTAGTGTTGTATTGACTTTTGAGTTGGTTTTGATCACGATTAATTCGTATATTAAGCGAATTATTGGTACTTGTGTTATTCAAGGTTGTTCGAGCGGCCGGTATTTCCATTAAGGACATTGATCGTGGAAGGACTTTCTCGCCTTCAGTTTGAGGCAAGTTTTATACCTGTACTAATGAGATTAATGTTATCATATATGTGTATGAATGTGTTATATCGTTCCGAGACTTAGTCTCTTCATGAGTTCATTGATATTAAAGGATCGTTCGATACAATACTCTTTGGCAATTATGCTAAATGTTTATTATTTTTCATTAATGGCCGGTTCAAGGCATTGGGATAATCGTTATTAATGTTATTGTCAATAGCCTATTCGCGGTATCGATGTATCGATTGTTGTTGTCGATATTGATGTCGATCTAAGACATCGTTGTAATCATTGTTATTGATATTGATGTTTTGTCATTGACGTTGTGTTGGCCGATTGATGGCATTGGCGTATTCGTTCCTCATCTTTGTCGTCGGTAACCGATTAAAGGTGTCGAGGCATTCGTTGTATCATTGTTATCGATTGGCCATTCTACGGCAATCGAGGTGCTCAATCATTCATTGTATCATTCTACTGCATAGTATTTCACAAATGCTCGGTTCTTACCTTGGGTTGTGAGCATCTCATATTATTATTATCATTGTACCATTTCATTCTGCGTTTGGATGCATATCATGTTATACATGTATTTGATTTTCATTATCTGGATGACTGACCCCGTAGGGGCGGAACATGTTTTCATGTTTTAGGTGCTTGCGAGGAGAGAGTTTAGACATAGGGGCATGACAATGGTGACGAGGCGTTCGAGCGATACTAGTCCGAGTTGTTCATGTTGGTCAGTCAGTTGGAGTGTTCTCCAGTTTGTGAGTTATTGTCATTATGTATTACCCGAGCAGATTCTCGTGGATGTTGTTGTATTTTTATTTTGGCCATGTAGGCCCATCGTTGTCGTTGAAATTCCTCATCGTTGTTTGCAACGTGTTTGTTAAATTTCCCCAATGAGTTTGGGTAGTGTTGTATTGACTTTTGAGTTGGTTGTGATCACGATTGATTCGTATATTAAGCGAATTATTGGTACTTGTGTTATTCAAGGTTGTTCGAGCGGCCGGTATTTCCATTAAGGACATTGATCGTGGAAGGACTTTCTCGCCTTCAGTTTGAGGCAAGTTTTATACCTGTACTAATGAGATTAATGTTATCATATATGTGTATGAATGTGTTATATCGTTCCGAGACTTAGTCTCTTCATGAGTTCATTGATATTAAGGGATCGCTCGATACAATACTCTTTGGCAATTATGCTAAATGTTTATTATTGTTCATTAATGGCCGGTTCAAGGCATTGGGATAATCGTTGTTAATGTTATTGTCAATATCCTGTTCGTGGTATCGATGTATCGATTGTTGTTGTCGATATTGATGTCGATCTAAGACATCGTTGTAATCATTGTTATTGATATTGATGTTTTGTCATTGACGTTGTGTTGGCCGATTGATGGCATTGGCGTATTCGTTCCTCATCTTTGTCGTCGGTAACCGATTAAAGGTGCCGAGGCATTCATTGTATCATTGTTATCGATTGGCCATTCTATGGCAATCGAGGTGCTCAATCATTCATTGTATCATTCTACTGCATAGTATTTCACAAATGCTCGGTTCTTACCTTGGGTTGTGAGCATCTCATATTATTATTATCATTGTACCATTTCATTCTGCGTTTGGATGCATATCATGTTATACATGTATTTGATTTTCATTATCTGGATGACTGACCCCGTAGGGGCGGAACATGTTTTCATGTTTTAGGTGCTTGCGAGGAGAGAGTTTAGACATAGGGGCATGACAATGGTGACGAGGCGTTCGAGCGATACTAGTCCGAGTTGTTCATGTTGGTTAGTCAGTTGGAGTGTTCTCCAGTTTGTCAGTTATTGTCATTATGTATTACCCGAGCAGATTCTCGTGGATGTTGTTGTATTTTTATTTTGGCCATGTAGGCCCATCGTTGTCTTTGAAATTCCTCATCGTTGTTTGCAACGTGTTTGTTAAATTGCCCCAATGAGTTTGGGTAGTGTTGTATTGATTTTTGAGTTGGTTGTGATCACGATTGATTCGTATATTAAGCGAATTATTGGTACTTGTGTTATTCAAGGTTGTTCGAGCGGCCGGTATTTCCATTAAGGACATTGATCGTTAAAGGACTTTCTCGCCTTCAGTTTGAGGCAAGTTTTATACCTGTACTAATGAGATTAATGTTATCATATATGTGTATGAATGTGTTATATCGTTCCGAGACTTAGTCTCTTCATGACTTCATTGATATTAAGGGATCGTTCGATACAATACTCTTTGGCAATTATGCTAAATGTTTATTACTGTTCATTAATGGCCGGTTCAAGGCATTGGGATAATCGTTGTTAATGTTATTGTCAATAGCCTGTTCGCGTTATCGATGTATCGATTGTTGTTGTCGATATTGATATCGATCTAAGGCATCGTTGTAATCATTGTTATTGATATTGATGTTTTGTCATTGACGTTGTGTTGGCCGATTGATGGCATTGGCGTATTCGTTCCTCATCTTTGTCGTCGGTAACCGATTAAAGGTGTCGAGCCATTCATTGTATCATTGTTATCGATTGGCCATTCTACGGCAATCGAGGTGCTCAATCATTCATTGTATCATTCTACTGCACAGTATTTCACAAATGCTCGGTTCTTACCTTGGGCTGTGAGCATCTCATATTATTATTATCATTGTACCATTTCATTCTGCCTTTGGATGCATATCATGTTATACATGTATTTGATTTTCATTATCTGGATGACTGACCCCGTAGGGGCGGAACATGTTTTCATGTTTTAGGTGCTTGCGAGGAGAGAGTTTAGACACAGGGGCATGACAATGGCGACGAGGCGTTCGAGCGATACTAGTCCGAGTTGTTCATGTTGGTCAGTCAGTTGGAGTGTTCTCCAGTTTGTCAGTTATTGTCATTATGTATTACCCGAGCAGATTCTCGTGGATGTTGTTGTATTTTTATTTTGGCCATGTAGGCCCATCGTTGTCGTTGAAGATGGTATCAGAGCGTTGGGTTGTGAGATACCCTAATATGTGAGTTATGTTGCTCTACCGACGTGGTAGTAGTGGGACTGTCAGGTTATGACAACCTGGACAGTCGGGTTTTGTGAGTCGTGAAATTTGTTCGACTGCACGAGTCATTCATTCATCGAGTCGTCGTTAGTGAAGACTAGTATCGCAAGACCTCGAAGCTTCGTATGACCTGTGTAAGGACTCGATTCTCTTTATGTTCATACATTCATCATGTCATTAATTATACATGCTTTGTTGAAACCTATATGTGATACTGGTGATTACGATTGATTTATGACTAATTGTTTTGGAGCACGTGTGACCTGTGCAAGCGATAAGAATCAACTCATTCATCAGTCAAAAATCCTCAATCATCATTTTTTATCCCGTCGATCATGTTAATTCATTAATCACTGAGTCAATCTCATTGCTCATTTATGATCTTGTAGATCAAATTATCAACCTTGTTAACTTGTTCAAGATAATCATCTTAGAAATTTCATCAGATAATCACATCACCGCACTTGACCTTTCATGCGATCTTATCATATTCCGGCGTCATGTCAATGATCATTTTATTGAATTGTTAATGCATTCATTGTAATAGAGCATGTATGCTCATTATTATCATTCCGTAACGTAATCATAATGCGATCTTCACGCGAGATCTATAATTATCATGTGACTTTCCAGCTTCAGTATGGATAGTGTAATACCTCGTTGTGAATTCATTATCATTCAGTAATTTTCACTTAGAAATTTTTCGCTCAGTAATAATCATTCATCACTCATATTCATTCAATTGTGTTCACCATTCGGCGTATTTTAGAATCATGTGTCACTTGTTATTCGTCATTCATCACTGTTTGATATCGAGATGAGAATATTTTCATCATTGTCATCATATTTTTGGTGGTATGTGTGTGAGGTAGCGCACGCTACATACTCTTGTTAGCGCGCGCTAATGGAGTACAGGTAGCGCACGCTATAGTTCAGTATTAGCGCACGCTAGCGCAAGTGAGGCTGACAGTCCAGAAGGTACTGGCTGATTTGGGAAATTCGTAGCGCACGCTATGAGTGGTAAGTAGCGTATGCTAATTGTGCTGGCAATGCACGCTAAGGCATAAGAGTAGCGCACGCTAACACGAGTAGGGCAGAGGACAGTAGGTTCTGGACTCCAGTTGTTGGGTATCGAACATCAGTTAGCGCACGCTAACATTTTGGGTTAACGCACGTTATCGGAAGGCGTTAGCGTATGCTACCAAGTTCGTAGCGCATGCTAACGAAGCAGTCAGATCCCACTGGACTGCCCAGTAACCCGCTAGCGTACGCTAAATATCAGGACATAGCGCACGCTAAACTGGGATCAGTGTAAATTGGACAGTTCAGTCCAGTTTTGTCATTTTCACTTCTCTCTTCCTACTCCCGTCGGTTTTGGGCGATTTTGGACTGTTGGTGAAGGGTTCTTCGATTTGGAACCACCTATCATCATTTTAAAGCTTCTCAGTTAGATTAATTATCATTCAATCCTTTCCAACACACCAAATCAAGGTAAACATCTCTTGGATCTAGAATTTCGAAATTTGAGTGTTTTACTTCCGATCTCTTCAAGTTACCTTGATATTATGTTGGAATATGTTAGATATGGATTATCTACCATGGATGCATATATTTCTACAGATTTATTGGTGTATATTTTGGAATTTGTGAATATTTGGAATTGTTCAAGAACACCTTAGGTGTTAACTTTGGAATTTTGGGGGTTTTTGACTAGATGTTGTCGTAATCTCAAATGAAGTATTCCTATTGGATTATTAATGGTATTAATGAGATTTTGTTGGATTGAATCATTCATTGGAAGTCGGTTTTCGGTATAATTGAGATTAGTTGTAAACAACTGAAGATTGTTTACAACGTGTTTGTTAAATTGCTCCAATGAGTTTTGGGTAGTGTTGTATCGACTTTTGAGTTGGTTGTTATCATGCTTGATTCGTATATTAAGTTAATCGTTGGTATTTGTGTTATTCAAGGTTGTTCGAGCAGCCGACAATTCCATTAAGGACGTTGATCATGGAAGGACTCTCACCTTCGGTTTGAGGCAAGTTTTATACTTGTACTAGTCAATGAGATTAATGTTATCATATATGTGTATGAATGTGTTGTATCATTCCGAGACTTAGTCTCTTCATGAATTCATTGATATTAGGGGATCGTTCGATACGATACTCTTCGACAATTATGCCAAATGTTATTATTGTTCATTAATGGCCGGTTCAAGGCATTGGGATACTCGTTGTTAATGTTATTGTCGATAGCCGGTTCGCAGTATCGATGTATCGATTGTTGTTGTTAATATTGATGTCGATCTAAGACATTATTGTAATCATTGTCATTAATGTTGGCGTCCTGTCATTCATAATATATCGGCCGATTGAAGGCATTGGCGTATTCGTTCTCATTTTCATCGTCGGTAACCGATTAAAGGTGCCGGGGCATTCATTGAGTCATTTTTATCGATTGGCCTCTCTAAGGCAATCGAAGTACTCAATCATTTATGGGATCATTGTTATCGGTTGGCCATTCTAAGGTAATCGAGGTATTGAATCATCCGCTGCATCATTTTTATCGATTGGCCATTCTAAGGCAATCGAGGTATTGAATTGGGACTATCGAGGATGTGCCCATCCGTGAATTACTGTCGTCGTGTTGGCCGACTCAAGGCAGCACTCTATCATTCTTACAAAGCCAATAATCCTTGAATCGTTGCCGTTTGTGGTTAATTGTGTTTTGGAGGCTAGTCTCGACTAGTGCTTGATGGGTAAGCTTGGGTCTTGAACCTTCGCGGTTGGTTTACCAACACCTATAGCTCAGTAGGTCACGGTTATGTTGATGATCTCATTATGGGTAAGTCTGGGGCTTGAATCTTTGTGGTTGGTTCCCATCACCTGCAATTCAGCAGGTCACGGTCACTGGGTGATCTCATTATGGGTAAGTTTGGGGCTTGAACCTTCGCGGTTGGTTTCCAAACACCTACAACTCAGTAGGTCACGATCATGGTCATGATCTCATTATGGGTAAGTTTGGGGCTTGAACCTTTGCGGTTGGTTTCCCAACACCTACAATTCAGTATGTCACGGCCATTGGATGGTCTCATTGTGATACGGCTTCGTGCCGTGGCTTCGTCCCTTATTGATATAGCTTCGGGCTGTTTTGGATTATGGTGATTGTGTTGATTGACAGCTTCGGCTAAGTGGCTTTCAGGCCTTTGTAATGCCTTGGTAGTTTCATTGGAGCCTTCGGGCATTGTGATTCATAATTAATTCAGTTCTGGTTTGGTTCATGTCGTGTAATTCATTATGGTACTCTATGATTATGATTCGCCGTTGGGCACTTATGTTCTAACCTGCTGAACAGGTATTAATAGTATGCCGTGGGACAGATGAAAATTTACTCAGCATAAGTTAATATTGTGATGAAAACAACTTGATAGTCTTCACCAAATGGAACTATATGGTGATTGATCTCGAAAATGGATAAGTGAAGCTACAAGGCTATAGAAGAAGGGATAGATGGTTGTGGCACAAGAGAATGTCTCAATTTCAAAGATCTTAACAAGATAAGCTCACAGAATCTAGTCACAGGTCTTCCAGAAGAAATATTCACGAAAGAGACTACGTGTGATGCATGCCAGAAGAGAAAGCTGATAATAGCATCATTCAAGTAAATTCAACCAACCACTCTAACCAGCAGGGTACTGGGACTGGTACACATGGAGCTCTTTATATCTATTAAGCCAAGGACTTTGAGTGGAAGAAAGTATGCCTTAGTAGTTGTAGATGACTACTCAAGATACACTTGGATTGTCTTCCTCTACAAAAGGAGAGACATTAACCAAGCTGCCTGACCTTATGAGGAATTCAAAATGAGCAATCCATGTCTATAATCAAGATCATATCAGGTAAAGGAGTGGAACTTATCGACAGAGCCATAACCGATTATAGTGATTAACATGAAGTTTCAACTGCAAGAACACCACAACAAAGTGGTGTAGCTAAAAGGAGTAACAGAACCCTCAAGGAAGCAACCATGACTATGACTGCTGAAGCTGACCTTCCCAAGAGGTTCTAGGATGAAGCTATTAACAAAGCCTGTCATACACAGGAGATATGTATGATAGTAGGGAGAACCTGCAAAACTCCATGTGAGATTTGGAATTTTATATTACCATCTATTACGTATTTTCGAATTTTTGGTTATAAGTGTGTCATCCACAAGAATGGCAAAAAACAACAGAATGTTTTTTATGGTAAGACTAATGACGATCTCTTTATGGATACTCCCAAATAAGCAAAACACACAAAGTTTTTAACAAAACAACATTAATTGTGGAAGAAACACCTCATGTTGTCTTTGATGAATGTACTGCTGATTACATGAATCAGGTTGAGCAAATTGAGAAAAAGCTAAAAGAAACCACCTTTGAAGAAATCATTATAAAAGATACAAGTATGATAGACTCGTCTGATGAAGACCCATCTGCAGATCATCTTTGATATGCAAACTTAGTTGTCGAGATTTCAGACACAGCTGAACCAGCTGCAGCTGCTGAACAACAAGATCCATCTGACATACAACCAGGTCCATCACCTCAGCTGAAGCAAAGAATGATACAAAAAATTCTTAGGGAAACTCATCAAGGGGAACAAGTAATTATGATCAACAACCAATATGATAAGATGAAATCCCCATCCAACAAATCATTAGGAACCTTACAGATGGTATCAACACCATGAAATCAAAAGACACAATAGGAATGACTATATACCCATGCTTTATGTCTCATATGGAACCTAAGACAACTGAACAAGCCTTGGATGACTATACTTGGGTGAATTCCATGCAAGAAGAAATAAATCAGATGAAAAGAAACAATTTATGGGGGTTAGTAGACAGACCATCCTATAAGAAAGTCATAGGCACCAAGTGGGTGTTGAGAATAGTGCCCTAGGACATTCGATGTGTCTTGATTTGTAATTGTCACATTTAAATAAAGTTATTTGTTATCATTTATCTTTCGTTGATTATTATAATATGTGTATGTTTTAATATTATTATAATCGAATAATAGTTATTAAAGGTTCACGTATACTATCACAACCTTTAGATTCATCATCGACTCTCCAAGAGTGAATACCGTGTGACTGTATCAAATATGAGTCGTGTTGGAGTATACTGGTCCTATCAATATGATACAAATTCTCACTTGTGATGCGAATTCGCTATCGATACAGCGGAAGGCTTTTTTTGACGAGCGGAAACTAGCGGCAAGAAGTCATCGAAGGCGATGACAACGGCTACATAAAGAACAATACTGTCGAATGATGAAAACGGTAATTCGATACAGCAACAATATAGAAATTTGGCCAACTGGAAAATGACTCGAAACAGGCCACCTCCAAACAGCGACACTCGAAACAGCACGTTTTGGACGGAAGCGAAGTTAAAACAGGAAAACAAGTTCAAAGGATCGAACAACACTTTATGCGAAATATCGGACAAGTATAAAACTGTATCGAGAAACAAACAGAATATCGAAACTGGATATAAACAGATGTTCTTATCAAATTAGACCTATAATTCGATAAGGCGATTTCTCCTCAAGACCTATTGAGAATCAATCAGATTAATACTCGAAACGCGTCGAATAAAAACCAAGTTTTGATGAAAAGCATTCACCAGGGGAAAAACACAAAGTGTTCTTATTTCTTCAACATTCAATTGTCTTTCATTACAACTCTACTGCCGCTATTTATAAGCAAAAGAAGTCTGATGAGATAAATTAAACTAATACAAGTTGAGCTTAAAATAAGGAAAGATAATAAAAAGGTTCCCCATGTCACTTGTTGACGAAAGTAAAAGTTGGGTCTTTTTCTCCAAGTTGCTTGCTGACAGCCGCCTTTTTTTCCAAGAATCCTGCTACTTTTTGTAAGAGAAAGCTGAACATCCTATATTTGTTTAGTTGCCACTTGATCCTTTTTCCCTCCCCAAGATGCTGCTTGTCTTTTGATTAAGTTATCCCAATTCTGACTATTAAGGTAACTCCGTGCCTCGTTTCTGTTTTCTCGCCTAAGTAGGTTGTAGTGCGGTCGAGGTGTTTTACGTCAGTTCTTACTTCGTATTCTTCGCTTGGAGTAGTCGGCTTCGTATCATTCCCTCCTTCTTTAAAAGGAATTGTCCTCAATTCCGCAATCCCATCGTCGTCAAGGTAAGGAGATAGATCACCTATGTTGAAAGTAGCATGCACTCCGTAATCACCCGGAAGTTCTAACTTGTAAGCATTGTCATTCACCTTCACAATTATTTTAAATGGCCCCTCAGCTCGTGGCATTAACTTGTTCTTATGTTTACTCGGAAATCGCTCCTTTCTCAAATGTACCCAAACTAAATCTCCAACTTCGAATAATCTCGTTTTTTTTTGCTTGATCGACTTCCTTTTGTACGCCTCGTTCACCTCCTTGATTCGTTCACGTACCTGTTCGTGTAATTTCATCATTGATTTCAGCTTCGACTCTGCATCCCTATGCACCAATTCGTCACTCGGTAACGAAATTAAGTCTATCAGTATGTAAGGATTCAACCCGTAAACTACTTCAAATGGAGAATGGGTTGTGGCATGAGTAGGAGAATGGTTGTAAGCAAACTCCGCATGCGCGAGCTTCAAATCCCAATCCTTTTGCGTCTTGCTTACTAAGCCTCGCAACAGCGTCCCCAGTGTTCGGTTAGTCACTTCAGTTTGTCCGTCTGTTTGAGGATGATGCGAAGTACTAAACAACAGCTTGGTTCCCAGCTTCCTCCATAATGTGTTCGAAAAGTCGCTTAAAAACTTTGAGTCCCGGTCCGAAACAATAGTTTTTGGAACTCCATGTAATCGCACCACCTCCCGGAAATACAAGTCAGCAACATTACTTGCATCATCGGTTTTGTGACAAGGAACAAAATGCGCCATCTTTGAAAAACGATCGACAACCACCATAATCGCATCCTTACCTCGTTGGGTTCGAGGCAAAGCCACAATGAAATCCATTGATACATCTTCCCATGGCCTCTCCGGAATCGGTAAAGGTGTGTAGACTCCTGGTTTGAACGAACTCTTCGCAACATGGCACGTCACACATTTACTAATTATATTATTCACATCCCCCTGCATCCTTGGCCAATAAAAATGTTCTTTAAGCACATCCAATGTCTTGGCCGAACCAAAGTGGCCAGCCAAACCTCCCCCGTGAGCCTCTCGAACCAGCAATTCTCGAATCGTGTGCCTGGGTAGACAAAGGCGATTTTCCTTAAAAAGAAAGCCCTCCTGTATCAAAAATTCTCCCACCGGGCCAGGTTTGCACAGGGCGAAGGTCTCGCCAAAATCCGCATCACCTTCGTAATACTCCTTTACTGTATCGAATCCAAGCAAACGAACATCAAGAGTGGCGAGTAAGGCATAACGCTAGACAATGCGTCTGCCACAATATTGCTCTTGCCATCCTTATACTTTGATGAGAAGTGAAATGATTGTAAGAATTCCACCCACTTCGCATGCCTGGGACTTAACTTGTGCTCTCCGTTAATATACTTCAAGGATTCATGGTCCGAGTGTATGATAAAATGCCTTGGCCGAAGATAGTGACTCCAATGATCTAGAGCCCTCACAATAGCATAAAACTCCTTGTCGTATGTACAATAATTTAGACGAGCACCATTTAATTTCTCGGAAAAATAAGCAATAGGCCGCTTTCCCTGAATGAGAACCGCTCCAATGCTAACTCCGCTAGCATCACATTCTACCTCGAATGGTTGCGAAAAATTGGGTAATGCTAAGATTGGTGCTTCACACAACTTCGCCTTCAAATTTGCAAACGACTCCTGAGCAGTCCGGCTCCAATTAAACGTGCCCTTCTTCAAACATTCGGTTATTGGGCTTGCAATGGTACTGAAGTCTCGAATGAATCTTCGGTAAAATGAAGCCAGTCCGTGGAACGATCTAACTTCCGTCACTGTAGTGGGAATTGGCCAGGACTTAATTGCTTCGATCTTTGCTTGATCGACCGACACTCCATCCCTTGAAACAATATAGCCAAGAAAGACTATACTTTCGACCAAAAATGAGCACTTCTCCCTTTTTCCATACAGCTTCTGGTCTCTAAGGGTTTCAAAGACTTGCCTCAAGTGTTCGAAATGTTCTTGCAACGATCGGTTGTAGATCAAAATATCATCTAAGTATACAACCACAAATTTCCCTAAAAATGGCTTAAGTACCTCATTCATCAAGCGCATGAAAGTACTCGGCGCATTTGTAAGGCCGAACGGCATAACGGTCCATTCGTACAGTCCGTGTTTAGTTTTGAAGGCCGTCTTCCACTCATCTCCTTCTCTCATCCGGATTTGGTGATACCCACTTCGTAGGTCAACCTTTAAAAAGATTACGGAACCGTGTAATTCATCCAACATGTCATCAAGCCTTGGAATCGGAAATCGATACTTGATGGTTATATTATTCACGGCTCGACTGTCAATACACATCCTCCAAGATCCGTCTTTCTTAGGAATCAGTAATACTGGAACCGCACAAGGACTTAGGCTTTCTCGAACATACCCGCGATCCATTAGTTCCTCGATTTGGTTTTGTAATTCCTTCGTCTCCTCGGGATTACATCTATAGGCATCTTTGTTAGGGAGCGACACACCCGGTATGAGGTCGATCTGATGTTCAATCTCGCGAATTGGTGGTAAACCCGATGGTAATTCTTCGGGAAAAACATCCGCAAATTCATGCAATAAAGCATCCATCCTTTCGTTTCGCACAACCATGTTACCATTCCGTGTCTCCTTCAGAACCAACAAGTACACACAATTGCCATCCTTAATAGCATGTTCCACATATCATTCGCTAGCAAACATGGCCAGTTTTGGCTTTTCACTCCGACTAGAACTCATAGAGTGAATAGCCTGAGGTGACATTGGTTTAAGCACAATCTTCTTGCCTTTATCCCGTAACTCGTACTCATTGCTTCTTCCTCGGTGTAAAACGTCCCTATCAAACATCCATGGCCTTCCCAACAGCACATGACATGCATCCATCGGAAGTACATCACATAATACGTTGTCTTCATATGAACCCATGGCTAGTCCAATCCTCACTTGTTTAGTCACCCTTATTTTGCTCCCATCATCGAGCCAATGCAAAGTGTAAGGTTTCAGGTGAGCCGTAGTGGTCAGCCCAAGTTTGGTCACCATCTCACTGGAAGCGACGTTGGTGCAACTCCCTCCATCAACGATCAAACTACACCATTTATTTCCAACTTGACACTTCGTGTGAAATATTTGATTCCGCTGTTCCGAATCATTCGAAACAGCTTTGGCTTGTAGCGTCCGCAAAACTAAAGCCGTGTCATAGCTTGGAGCATCGTAAGTCTCACATTCTTCTCCTTCTTCGTCCTTCGTGTCGAAATCAAATACGTCACCCAGTCTTTCTTCCTCAACCAACAATTCGTCTCGGATCGTGACAGCTTCTCTTAGGGTTACCACTCGTTTGTTTGGAAATGCATTTTGATAATGTCTGAACCCTTGACATTTGAAACATATCACTTTAGCCAAACTTGTCTCCTTCGGTACGTAGGGTACAATTGTCTTAGCAGGAATCGCAACAGGAACCGGATTCGGTACAGTTGCTTTAGCAGCTGAACTAGATCCGACGCTTGGGTTTCCAAATTTGACTGGAACTCGGGTTTGTACATCTTCATCCTGTTTTGAGCTTCCAGCTTCACACATAACCCACATAATGTATTGAAGTCCTCGTATGGATACAGTTCCACCGAGTTAGCTATGCTTCGGTTTAAGCCACGCAAGAATCGTGACATCTTCTGCTCCTCATTCTCCTCTATTTCTCCCATTAAGGTTAGATTTTCAAACTCCTCAATGTACTCACTGACATTTAACTTTCCTTGCATGAGATCTGCAATCTTCCTGTACAAGGACAACCTATGTGATGCTGGTACATATCTTTTATGAAGTTTTCTTTTCAATGAATCCCACGAACGGATCTTTTCTTTTCCCGCACGAGCTCTTCGTGTTTTCACTCCTTCGTACCAAAGTGAAGCTCATTTACCCAACTTGAGAATTGCATACTTACACCTTTTCTCATCGTCAAGGTCTTTAAATTCGATCATACGATCAATTTTACGTTCCCATTCCAGGTAAACTTCTGGATCTGTTCCGCCAACGAACTCTGGAAGCCCGTTCACCTTGAACTCTTCGACATGGCGTGAGGGTCGTTCATAGTCACCACGCCTAGGTTGCCAACGCTAGTCGTGTTGTTCTGGTACGTCACGCAATGCGTCACGAAGTTTTGCCAAGAAATCAGTGTCGTTGAGATCCATAATGCCAAAGATCAAGAACTTGGTCTCCGATACCACTTATGATACGAATTCTCACTTGTGATGCAAATTCACTATCGATACAGTGGAAGGCTTTTTTTGACGAGCGAAAACTAGCGGCAAGAAGTCATCGAGGCGATGACAACACTCGCTAAAGAATAATCTTGTCGAATGATGAAAACGGTAATTCGATACAGCAACAAGATAGAAATTTGGCGAATTGGAAAATGACTCGAAACAGGCCACCTCCAAACAGCGACACTCGAAACAACACGTTTTGAATGAAAGTGAAGTTAAAACAGGAAAACAAGTTCAAAGGATCGAACAACACTTTATGCGAAATATTGGACAAGTATAAAACTGTATCGAGAAACAAACAGAATATCGAAACTGGATATAAACAGATGTTCTTATCAAATTAGACTTTCGATAAGGCGATTTCTCCTCAAGACCTATTGAGAATCAATCAGATTAATACTCGAAACGCGTCGAATAAAAACCAAGTTTTGATGAAAAGCATTCACCAGGGGAAAAACACAAAGTTTTCTTATTTCTTCAACATTCAAATGTCTTTCATTACAACTCTACTGCCGCTATTTATAGGCAAAAGCAGTCTGATGAGATAAATTAAACTAATACAAGTTGAGCTTAAAATAAGGAAAGATAATAAAAAGGTTCCCCATGTCACTTGTTGACGAAAGTAAAAGCTGGGTCTTTGTCTCCAAGTTGCTTGGTGACAGCCGCCTTTTTTTTCCAAGAATCCTACTACTTTTTGTAAGAGAAAGCTGAACATCCTATATTTGTTTAGTTGCCACTTGATCCTTTTTCCCTCCCCAAGATGCTGCTTGTCTTTTGTTTAAGTTATCCCAATTCCGACTATTAAGGTAACTCCGTGCCTCGTTTCTGTTTTCTCGCCTAAGTAGGTTGTAGTGCGGTCGAGGTGTTTTACGTCAATTCTTACTTCGTCTTCTTCGCTTGGAGTAGTCGGCTTCGTATCACAATATACCTATAACTATACTATCAAGACATGCACATGCCCTAGCATCAGTTATACAAGTTTCACGAATAATAAGATTATTCAAATATCTCTGGTACAATCGCATTGAGTAGAGACTCAAGTGATTAATATACTAGTATAAGTTTGATTGATAATCATCGGATGATTATGTGTATGGTACGGATCAATCTTATGGGTTTGGTTGGAGAACTAATACTGGACAGACCCGGATTGAGATCACTGCATGGAAATGTCATAAGTGAATCTCAATATAATAGTATGTCAATAAATCCTTGAACATGAGATTATCATAGAGTCTAACATGATAACTACTATACCTTGACGTAATCCAACATCATCTGAAACATGGTGATCATAAAGGTTAGCGATCGGGATTAGTGGGAGTCCTGCAGAGGGCAATGAATAATCAAGATGGGGATTTGTCCCTTTCTTTAGTTAGAGATATCTGTTGGACCCCGCGATAAGTAGGACTGAAAGAAATGCATGGCCATGCTCAAATGAGGAGTCATTTTATTCAATCAGTCTATTTAAGATCGAGAAAGCATTTGAACATAATAAGTATGACAATCTCCATGACTTAGTTCAAACATGATATCGCGTGACAAAGAGATTTGACATGCTAAAAGGTTTAATGGACTATTAACTTATATTATTTGGGTAATCATAATGTCTTGCTAGAGGCCGCTTATGATTTATTATTTAATAAGGTACTAAATAATTGCCAACATAATATAAGACTTTGGGTCGCACATACGACAATTTTAGACAAGCAGGAATAAATATCAACTGGGAATAATAAAAATAATATTGGATATTATATTTATAAGGAGATTAAATAATAAGTAATATATATAATATTCGATATTATATTTATAAGGAGATTAAATAATAAGTAATATATATAATATTGGATATTATATATATTGTATTATTTAATAAGATGAGGGGTAACTAAGCAAATACTAGATTCTTGAAACTAGGGTTTACTTGGTATAAATATAAGGTCTTGGACAAGGAGTTCTCATAAGAAGAAAATTAAACAACCCTAGCCAAAACAGATATAAATCGCCTCCCCCCCCAGTTCTCATTAGACTGGCCGAAATTCTTGTACTGTAGAAGATTAATATTGGTCATCTTGTCTTCCCTTAGTTGATCTTGATCAATAGTACAATCCTACTAGTAAAGAATTTGTGTTGTACTATTATCAAAATTATTCGTAAGGATCAAGAAATCCGGCTTGTGTAATTGTTCGTGTGTGGATCACCCAAAGAGGAAGGAAATATTCATCTGCTTCTAGTCCGGATCTAGATCTGTTCGTCGGATTAAGGTAATTCGATTAACCCTTTAATCAAATAATTAAATTACTGCATCAGATCCTAAATTGGGTTTTCATATTTATTCTTCCGCTGGGTTTTTACTGCTGAATTATGTATTCGATGCATAGAAAACCCAACAGTGGTAACTTGCAAGTAATTTAATTATTTATGTAGAACATGTTTATGTATAAATTATGTTCTTGATTATATTTATAAAATATAGATTTTATAAAACAATTTTTTCTGTTTTAATTTAATTAAATCGAATCGTTTAAAAATAATTTTCTGAACTGTTTTTCGCATAAACTGTTGTCCAGAATAGTTCTGGAACAGCACAGCGATTCGGGCATGTTCGGACAGGTCGGGCAGATTCAGGTCGGGTCCAGATCGGACCAGGACCCGCAGGCCGCGGTAAAATAGCAAAATTATACCGCAACCAAGGGGATTCGAACCTGCGCTAGTTAAGCCGATGGCCGCACCCGCACCATCTTGGCTGGAGCACAATTTTGTGAATCTTGTTCACTGATATTCTACTTGACTCCTGTTTTTGAAAAATCAAAATTAATGTTTGGAAAATGCATTATTGCGGCTGGCGGGATTTGAACCCGTGCAGCCTTTTGGGGGAGATACGCGCTCTGCCATCAGTGAATCTTGTTCACTGATATTCTACTTGACTCCTGTTTTTGAAAAATCAAAATTAATGTTTGGAAGATGCATTTTTGCGGCCGGTGGGATTTAAACCCGCGCGGCCGTTTGGGGGAGAAGTGCGCTTGGCCATCTAGGCTAAGGATCCAGATTGTTAAATTTTGACTCAGATTTTATTTATAGCCTGACTATCAGGCAAATTTTAATTTTTATAATTATATGCTTTCTTAATTATTTGATAATTATTTATGGTATGTGTATGGTGTATGGCATGACCATAAATTGACCAATATGATTGGATACTTTATTTCCTTATGGGTTGGTTTTATGGCCTGCATGTCGTTTACTTATATTTGGTTTTACGGCTTGCGAGTCGTCTATTTAAATTATTGAATTATTTTACGGCATGTGTGTCGTTTGCACATCATGTAATTTAATTTACTAGTGTAGTATTAAATTCATTAATGTAATGAAGACAAGAAGGACGAGAAGGACAGACTCGAGTAGCCAATTGATCGCGTATGACGTTCCAAGGAGTTGGGAAGATCAATGAAGACCAATTGCAACGTTTTAGATTGACCCTTGTGATTTTCATGTTGGCTCATGGAAATCAGGTTAGGAATTATGGTCATGCTATACACGGTCCTATACTTTTAATTGTCATGTGATGCGATGTATGTTTAAATTTATGCATGTATGTGATGCTATGTATGTTTAGATGTATGTTAGCAAACATAGACATTAACATAGGATAAAATCACTCGTTAAATTTTAAATGCCGTTCATTTGAAAAACATCTATCAAGACTTCGATCATCTTGAGTGGGTCATGCCAAAGCTGGGAGCTCGGATTATCTTAGTAAGGTAGGATGGGTAATGGTGATACCTCTGTGTTTTAATGAACTAAGAATTCAAAAGAGTTTTGAACCTTAAGGCATAAGATGCGATTATAACATGCTTGAGCATAAGATGCCAAATCCCATGAATATAATCTAAGAGTTACATATGATGTAATCGATAAAGAGTTATCCACCTAAAGTAGTTCAATTCTAGGTGTCATGCCAAAGCTGAGTTTAGAATTGTGCAAAATGGG
The DNA here is from genome assembly GCA_033398695.1 of Orobanche coerulescens. NCBI lineage: Eukaryota > Viridiplantae > Streptophyta > Magnoliopsida > Lamiales > Orobanchaceae > Orobanche > Orobanche coerulescens. The sequence goes on along the minus strand of CM065802.1, from coordinate 122,443,654 downwards.
ATCTTACCCCACTAAAATTACAAATGTTGTAAAATTAAGGGTACTTTGTTTTAGTGGGAGTATTTTTCGAGACATAAAATACTGTGACTAAATACTTTGCATATTGACTTTTGTAGATAATATAAAATGGCATCAAATAACACGTCCACCATTTCACTGCGATCCATCCTTGAGAAGGACAAGCTCAAGGAAAACGGCAGCAACTATCTGGATTGGATCCGGAGCTTGAGAATAGTTCTCAGGCAAGAAAGAAAGATGTATGTTCTTGAAGAAGAAGTTCTAATGTGCCTGCTGACAACGCAAACAAAGCAACAAAATACAAATGGAAGAAATATTGTGATGATTCCATTGATGTCAGTTGTCTTATGTTGGCTACCATTTGTCCAGAACTTTAGAAGAATGTGGAGGAAATGGAAGCTTATGAGCTAAATGCTCACCTCAAGGAAACTTTATTGAAGCATTCTAGGCAAGAGAGGTATGAGACCTTTCAAGCCTTATATGCTTGCAAGATGGTTGAGAGGACATTTGTCAGCACTCATGTACTCAAGATGAAAGGATATATTGATCATCTTGAAAGGCTTGGTTTTCCACTTTTTCAGTAGCACTCCACGGATGTGATCCTAAACTCATTGTCCGATAGTTTCGGTCAGTTCATTATGAACTAGAATATGAATGAGATGGAGAAGTCCATTGATGAGGTGCATGGGATGCTTAAAACGGCTGAGCAGAATATTAAGAAGAAACCAAGCCACGTGCTGATGGTCAGCAATGGGAAGTCCAAGGGCAAGGGTAAGGCAAAAGTTGCCAAATCTAAAGACTTTACTAAGCCAGTTTTTAAGGCTAAAGCTCCCAAAGATGGAAATTGCTATCATTGTAATAAACCAGGACACTGGAAAAGAAATTACAAGGTTTACTTGGAAGAGCTAAAGCATACCAAGGGTAGTGAGACTACCATAGGTATATTAGTTATAGAAGTTAACTTATGTAATATCCGGATTTATTACTATGTATTTGACCTGTATTCGAACCCTGTATTATTCGGAATTGTAATCTTGATGATTGGAGTATGATATTTCTTGCATTGGCACCCTTGTACTTGAGTATTTCAACATACAAATTTTCTCATGCAAACTCATGATAGCGCACGCTAAGAATGTAGCTTAACGCGCGCTATCGAGCTACTACTAGCGCATGCTAGTTATGTAGGAGTTGCGTGCGCTAAGCACTCAATTATTGAGCGGGACGGCTAGCACATGCGCCAGCCGGGACATGGGTCCGGATAAGATTCCCGCGGACGAACCTGGACAGTTTTGAAGTCAACTCTTATTAGCGCGCGCTAAGGAATGCTTAGTAGCGTGCGCTAATTAGCTAAAGTGCATAATATTATAAATGAGACAACAACCCATTTTGGCTTACATTTCATTCATCCATTCTTCATTTTTGAGAGGCCAGAGAGCTATAATAATCCTTCTACACACTTAGAACACATCTTATTGATCCTTGTATATTGGTTATCACTTGTGAGTGATCATTGAAATGGAATAGCACCTTGGAGTGGCATACAACCAACCGGGGTCAGATTCTACCTTACGGTTCAGTGATTTACATCATATTAAGGTATGTTCAACCTATCTCCAGACTTAGAGTTGGATTCTAAAGAATTAGATGATCATGTTAACAAGATATTGATTGTCACTAGTGAATTATTCAACATGCATCATGTTTGGAATATAGAGATGATTATGCCTCAAGTACCTCGATTATGAACACCATGATTCGAATCTTATTACAATGAACAAGTAGAGGAAGCCTCTATCATTGGTAATCCAAATCTAGTAGATGACTTCATAGCAATCATGGACTTGACTTTAACATCATTATTGTTAGATGAATATAAAGGATTGATCATGGAAGGATTTATCTAGTATAGATGGAATGTTAAACAATTACAGTATGATAATTTTGATTGATATTAAGGTGTCGATATCAACCGTTAAGCCTTTCGAATTGTCGTATGAAGATTGTAGTCGAAATGGAAGATGGTTTCATAATAGTATATATATCCTTGAACCCGAAGTTGTTGTTATCCGTTAGATCATTCATAGCCGTATGAACAGGATATTCATGGAAGTAACATGAACTAACACTGAGGATTTCATTTGGTATAATCATGTTGAGGTCCGTCTACTGCCCAGCAGTAAACTGCCATGCAGAGTTAGCGCACGCTAAGCTATGTAGATTAACGTGCACTATCGAGCACGAGTTAGCGTATGCTACGTTTGGTACGTAACGTACGCTAGGCCACCAGACGAGCCAGTCGACTGATCAGTTAAGTACTGACCATGCATAGTTAGCGTACGCTAGGCTATGTTGTTTACGTGCGCTATCGAGCAGACTTAACATACGCTGCACGGAGTACCTAGCGTGCGCTAAGCAGTTCAGGCATATTACATTTTATGAGCTTTTGACCGTAAATCGAATTGTTAGACATTCGTACGATGTGAGATAAATCCTATATTATTTATTTTGTTAAGGTTTGAGCTTGATACGTGATTGATTGAGGGGGGGACGACCTTCGAGTGTTCGTTTTTGTCGAAGTATTGTTCTTATCTTCAAATCGAGGCAAGTACCTTATTTGTTTTATGTATTGATGTTATACATATTGTCGTGCATGTATGTAGTTGTTGTATGTCCACCTCGTGTTGGTTCGACGGGATCATCGGGGGATCTATGCTAGCGTACGCTGGATCATCGGACGGGTTTTTCCACCACGGGTTGGTCTGACGGGATCATCGTGGGTTCTAGGCAGTGAACGCTGGATCGATGGAATTACCATGTGTATGTCATGATATCATGTTGTGATTATCAGTTGTGTATGTTATGTTTGAGTTTCTCGCTGGAGAAGACTCGTTCGACATTTTATCATTTACGTTATTATTATTATTCTGCGTGTGACGTTGAATAATATGTTATGGTACTTGTACTAGCATCGTTGTGCTAACCCCTTCGGGGGTGAACATGTTGTTTATGTTCAGGATCTAGGAGAGCGGGAAAACAACCACTAGAGCTGCATGACGACGAGGGTGCAGAGTGATGTTCCGGCCGGGTTTATTTGTCTGTTGTTTATTGGTTATTTCAATAAGTACTCGAGTACGAAGTCATTTATGATGAATTTGAACTTAGTGTTGTATTATTAAGTCCCTGTTGAACAAATTGTACTTTCAGTATTTGGTCAGAACTGTTGTATCTTAATTCCGATATTTCCATTCGTTAATATTTCTTAATGTCTGTTCAATTCTTCAGCCTTGTAAATCCTTATGTAAAGGATTTACGGCGCTGTAATATTCCTGAATATATCGGGGGTGTTACAGAATATGGTATCGGAGCTAAGATTATGGTTATCTTGGCCGTTGGGTTAAAATAGGGGTCATTTATGTCTTTTGAGGTAACCGGCCGTGAATGATATCACTGCACTGCCTACGTCTTCATGCGAACGGTGGTTGTAAGTTCCTAAACTCTACCTCGTTCTTTACATGTTGTGTCTCTTTATACTCTAATATTAGAACGATGTTGTTTCCTGTATATTGAGTATTTATGCTTACAGTATGTTGAGAGGCGGGCGTGGACGTGGTCGCGGTCGTGGACGCGGACGAAGAAATGCTGAAAGGAAAGCGTCGCCTTCTAATCAGGCTAGTCATAGCTCAGGCGAGCCGCGACAATCTATTAATAACGAACCGGAACCTGCTGTACCAGAGATCCTTCGTCAAGTGGTGAACCAGATGACTCAGTTCGCCCAAGTCGTGGACCGAATGCAAGTGGCGGTGGGACTACAGCAGGGAGAGAGACAGCAAGGGATCCTAGACATGGGAAATCGAGGTGACCGGTGGCTGCAAGAGGTGGCGAAGATGCAACCACCCAAATTCGATGGTATTTCTGAGACTCCCACCTGGGACCGTTGGTTGAAGGAACTGGAGAAAATCTTTGCCGGAATTAACTGCCCAGACGACCGGAGAGCCTCTATCGCTCAATACTTTCTGATAGGGGAAGCGTCCAAATGGTGGGAAGCCATCCGGCCTGTAGACCATGATGCTGATTGGACAGAGTTTAGATTGATTATGAAAGCTCAGTATTGCCCTCGTCCTGTGAGGGAAGCCAATGTTCGGGAATTTTTCTCCGCATGACCTTCGATGTGCAGTATCCTGCAATTAAAACGTTTAACCAGCAGCTGGCATTTGTTCGACATCTGGTCAGAACAGATGCAGAAATGATGATCCATTTCGATATGAGGATGAAACCAGAAATCCATAGGTACATGTCCGGATTTGAATGTACCACACTCCGTCAATACCAGGATAAGGCGTTGGCGTATGAGATCAAGGAAGCAGCTATGGAGAAATTTTTGGAATCCAAGAAACAGAAAGTCTCTGGTACTTTTACAGAGCACAAGAACAGCGGGCCCCGTAAGGCCCAGTCATCCTTTCACTCTTTCAAGAAACCTCCGCACCCAGTTAGGAGCGGAAAGAACTTCAGAGCGACATCAACTATTATTGATGTTACCAGGAAATGCTTTAACTGCGCCCAGACGGGACACTATCGACGGAATTGCCCCCTACCTGCCGTGACTTGTTTTGATTGTGGACGAAAGGGACATCGGGCAGTGTTTTGTGAAGAGGCTGCAAAGTCTTTTAGAGCCCGTACACCACAGCCAGTCCAGAAGGAAGCCAGTATCCAACAGACGCAGCAAAGTGTTCAGATGCCTCAGAATTTTGGCCGCGAACGAGGCAAAGGACAATGGGACCGAAAGGGGACATCGAGTGCCGGATCTGCTCCCCCACATTTATACGAGATTAGGAGGACAAACGATCAGGATGCTGCTGTCGCATCAGGTATTGTCCAGATCCTTTCCCAGCCAGTTAGCTTTTTATTCGATACATGAGCTACACATTCTTTCATATCTTTGTCTTGTGTAAATCGTTTGAATATTTACGGTTTTCATACTTGTGAACCTTATGTTGTTGGTTTACCGAGTGGAGAGAGGATTGTCGGGAACATAGAAACTAGAAATTTCCCAGTATCATTTGGAGGCAGAGAGTGGCTCTCAAATTTGATTGTAATAGAAATGCAAGGAGACGACCTGATACTCGGAGACGATTGGCTTAATCGATATGGAGCAATTGTAAACTACCGAAGGAGGAATATCTCGCTGATCGCTGACGATGGTTCCGAAATATTGTTCGAGGGGTGGAAACCGGGAAGCTCAGGAAAATTGATCAAGACAATGAAAGCTGTCAAATTGTTGAAACAGGGCTGTACCAGATATTGGTGTTATGCAATGAAGAAAGAAGACGAAATTACGGAACTTTCATCCATTCCTGTTGTGAATGAATTTCCAGATGTATTTCCTGACGAGTTACGTGGACTACCTCCACGAAGAGATGTAGAATTTACCATTGAGCTAGAACCTGGAGCTATACCAATTTCTAAGGCGCCGTATCGTATGGCACCTACTGAGATGTATGAACTGAAAAAGCAGCAGGAGGAGTTACTGGACAAAGGCTATATTCAGCCAAGCGTTTCGCCCTGGGGAGCGCCAGTTCTTTTTGTCCGAAAGAAGGATGGATCGCTTCGACTGTGTATTGACTATCGAGAGCTGAACAAGATGACGATTAAGAACAAGTATCCATTGCCACAGATTGATGATCTGTTTGACCAGTTGCAAGGGGCAACAGTATTTTCTAAAATCGATCTCAGATCAGGGTATCATCAGCTGAGGATTAAGGAATCTGATGTTCCGAAATCAGCGTTCACAACTCACTACGGGCATTATGAGTTTGTAGTGATGCCGTTTGGTCTCACTAACGCACCTGCTGTATTTATGCAATTGATGAACCGAGTGTTCATCGAATTTTTGGATAAATTTGTGGTCGTGTTCATTGATGACATTCTGGTATATTCTAAGAGCCCGGAAGAACATGCGCAGCATTTGCGGATTGTATTGGAACTTTTGAGAAGCGAGCAATTGTACGCCAAACTTTCTAAGTGTGAATTCTGGCTAAAGGAAGTAATGTTCCTCAGCCATGTGGTGTCAGCTAAAGGAGTCCGAGTAGATCCTTAGAAGATCGAAGCAATTATGGATTGGAAGCCTCCAAAGAACGTGAAAGAAGTCCGAAGTTTCTTAGGACTTGCTGGGTATTATCATCGGTTCGTGGAAGGGTTTTCCAAAATCTCCCGCCCACTTATTCGACTCCTACAGAAAACTCAAAAGTTTGAGTGGAACGAGTCGTGTCAGACTAGTTTTGATGAATTAAAGAAGAGAGTGACGACGGCACCAATTCTATCACTTCCACAGGGGACTGGAGGATTCATAGTTTACAGTAATGCTTCGAACCAAGGACTCGGATGCGTATTGATGCAGAATGACAAGGTGATCGCTTATGCTTCACGACAGCTGAAACCTTATGAAGTGAATTACCCAACACATGATTTGGAGCTAGCAGCAGTAGTTTTTGCTTTGAAGATCTGGAGGCATTATCTGTACGGGACTCACTGTCAGATCTTTACGGATCACAAGAGTCTCAAATACATATTCAGTCAGAAAGAGTTGAACATGCGGCAAAGAAGATGGTTAGAGCTGATCAAGGACTATGACTTGGAGATTTTGTATCATCCAGGCAAAGCAAATGTAGTGGCCGATGCACTCAGCCGCAAACCTGTTTCTATTCAGATGCTGGAGACGCTGTCCTCCCAACTTAGCCTTCAACGAGAGATGATTCGAGAAGGAATTGAAGTGTGGTTACAAAGAGTCCAAGGACAACTGTGCGTGATGGAAATAACTTCATCATTAACCGAAGAAATCAAATCTAGACAGGCAGATGGTCCTCTGATGATTCAGTTACGTGATGAAGTGATCAAGGGAAAGGCCCCCGGATTCATAATTCATGATGATGGAGTTTTGAGATTTTAGAACCGACTCTGCGTTCCCGATGTCGATGTTCTGAAACAGACAATTATGAAGGAAGCTCACAATTCGCCCTATTCTATCCACCCAGGCACCAGTAAGATGTATAAGGACTTGAAGCAGAATTTCTGGTGGGGCAACATGAAGAAAGATGTAACGGACTATGTTTCGAAATGCTTGACTTGTCAGGCGGTTAAGATCGAGCATCAACGGCCTACCAGAATGTTGAAGCCACTCCCGATTCCTGAATGGAAGTAGGAAGACATATCGATGGACTTTATCACTAGTATGCCGAGAACCAAGACAGGAATGAACATGATTTGGGTGATAGTTGATCGTTTAACCAAATCAGATCATTTTCTAAGTATTAAGGACACGTGGGGACCAGAGAGGTTGGCACGAGTATTTATATCAGAGATAGTTCGATTGCATGGTACGCCGAAGACCATTATTTCTGATCGAGACGGCCGTTTTGTGTCTCATTTTTGGAAAGCAGTTCATAAGGCCTTGGGGACCGAATTGAACTTCAGTACAACTTATCACCCGCAGATTGACGGACAATCCAAGAGGACCATTCAAACGGTGGAAGATATGCTGAGGGCCTGTGCCTTAGATTGGTCAACTGGTTGGGAAGTTCATCTACCGTTGATTGAATTTACCTACAACAATAGTTGGCATGCTTCCATTAAGATGGCACCGTTTGAGGCATTATATGGGAGGAGATGTAGATCGCCCCTATGTTGGGACGATTCGTCAGACTTGATCGGAACAGAACCAGAGTTGATCGTGCAAACTCGAGAGAAGAGAGCCTTGATTCGTGAAAGGCTGTTGACCGCCCAGAGTCGCCAGAAATCTTACGTAGACGTACGCCGTCGCCCTTTGGAGTTCAGTACGGGAGACCACGTACTTTTAAAAGTTTCTCCTACTCGAGGAATTTTTCGTTTTGGAAGAAGGGGAAAGCTGAGTCCGAGATATATCGGACCATTTGAGATCCTTGAGAGAGTTGGGGAGTTGGCATACAGATTGGCATTGCCGCCGTCATTATGCCATGTTCATAACGTGTTCCACGTATCCCAGTTACGGAGGTATATACCAGATCCCAGTCATATCATTGATTTCGGCGAGATCGAAGTCGCGCAGGATGGCACGTTTGAAGAAAGACCGGTCAAGATACTCGAGAGTCGAGTTAAGCAGTTAAGGAACAAACCAATCGTTTTGGTCAAAGTTCAATGGTCACGTCACGGAATGGAAGAAGCCACATGGGAAACGGAAGATGGCATGAAGTCCAGATATCCCGAGTTATTTTCGTCTTGAGTTTCGAGACGAAACTCCTTTTTAGTAGGAGAGTATGTAATATCCGGATTTATTACTGTGTATTTTACCTGTATTCGAACCCTGTATTATTCGGAATTGTAATCTTGATGATTGGAGTATGATATTTCTTGCATTGGCATCCTTGTAAACTCGTGATAGCGCATGCTAAGAATGTAGCTTAACGCACGCTATCGAGCTACTACTAGCGCACGCTAGTTATGTAGGAGTTGCATGCGCTAAGCACTCAATTATTGAGCGGGACGGCTAGCACATGCGCCAGCTGGGACATGGGTCCGGATAAGATTCCCGCGGACGAACCTGGACAGTTTTGAAGTCAACTCTTATTAGCGCGCGCTAAGGAATGCTTAGTAGCGTGCGCTAATTAGCTAAAGTGCAGAATATTATAAATGAGACAACAACCCGTTTTGGCTTACATTTCATTCGTCCATTCTTCATTCTTGAGAGGCCAGAGAGCTATAATAATCCTTCTACACACTTAGAACACATCTTATTGATCCTTGTATATTGGTTATCACTTGTGAGTGATCATTGAAATGGAATAGCACCTTGGAGTGGCATACAACCAACCGGAGTCGGATTCTACCTTACGGTTCAGTGATTTTCGTCATATTAAGATATGTTCAACCTATCTCCAGACTTAGAGTTGGATTCTAAAGAATTAGATGATCATGTTAACAAGATATTGATTGTCACTAGTGAATTATTCAACATGCATCATGTTTGGAATATAGAGATGGTTATGCCTCAAGTACCTTGATTATGAACACCATGATTCGAATCTTATTACAATGAACAAGTAGAGGAAGCTTCTATCATTGGTAATCCAAATCTAGTAGATGACTTCATAGCAATCATGGACTTGACTTTAACATCATTATTGTTAGATGAATCTAAAGGATTGATCATGGAAGGACTAAACCCTAAAGGATTGATCATGGAAGGATTATTATTGTGGGAACGAGTGATTGAACAAAGGATCAGGAAATGTGTGAAGATAACAGAAAATCAGTTTGGATTTATGCCTGGAAGATCGACCATGGAAGCAATTTATCTTATCCGGCAGTTGATGGAACATTATCGAGATAAAAAGAAAGATCTGCATATGGTTTTTATTGAATTAGAGAAGGCATATGATAAAGTACCAAGAGAAGTACTTTGGTGGGCCTTAGCAAAGAAGGGTGTATCGCGGAAATATATTGACATTATAAAGGACATGTATGAGGGAGCTAGTACAAGTGTACGTACTAATGTTGGGAGGACAGAAGAATTCCCTATTACGATTGGGGTGCATCAAGGATCTGCTCTTAGTCCTTTTCTCTTTGCCATAGTCATGGACGAATTGACAAGAGAAATTCAAAATGACGTTCCGTGGTGTATGATGTTTGCAGATGATATTGTGTTGATTGATGAAACGAAGGTTGGAGTGCAACAGAAATTGGAACTTTGGAGGGATACTTTGGAAGCTCGAGGCTTTAGGCTGAGCAGAAGTAAGACTGAATATATGGAGTGTAGGTTTAGCGAAAACAGTGATAGAGAGGCGGGGATGATCACATTTGATGGGAAAGTTGTTCATGGATCCACTTTCTTTCGGTATCTTGGATCTATTATCCAAAAGGATGGAGAGCTAGATGGCGATGTGGCTCACAGAATAAAGGCAGGGTGGTTGAAGTGGAAGAGTGCCACAGGGGTTTTATGTGATCGGCATGCCTCATAGATTAAAGGGTAAATTTTACCGCACGGCAATTAGGCCTGCGTTGTTATATGGCACCGAGTGTTGGGCTCAAAAAAAGAGTCACGATCAAAAGATGAAAGTGGCAGAGATGCGTAAGCAACCATCTAACAGTGGTCAAACAAAAAATGATCGGCTCAGAAATGAGGTGATCAGAGAGAAGGTAAGAGTTGCGTCTATAGAAGACAAGATGATGGAGAATCGATTACGATGGTTTGGTCATGTGAGAAGAAGACCTATTGATGCCCCAGTGAGGAGGCTAGAAAGTTGGGGAGCAAGTAATGTTGTGAAAGGTAGAGGAAGACCCAAGAAAACTTGGATAAAGATGATTGAAAATGATATGCGGTTTCTTGGAATTGGAGAAAGTATGGCGATGGAGAGGCAAATGTGGCGGGAAAGAATACGGATGGTGGATGGAGTCTGATTCTTTTTTTTTTTTTTTTTAATTCCTTTATTCTTTTATTTCATGTTTTCTTTTTTTTTTTTTTTTTTCTTTTTCTTTTTTTTTCTTTTTTTTTTCATTCATTCTCTTTTTTTATTTGCTTTTTTCTCTACTTTTTCCCTCTTTTTTCCTTTTATGTTATTTATGTAACGATTATTGACGGTTTCAAAGTTTGATTCATGTTAGCCGACCCCAAATCATTTTGGGACTAAGGCTTAGATGTTGTTGTTGTTGTAGATGGAATGTTAAACAATTACAGTATGATAATTTTGATTGATATTAAGGTGTCGATATCAACCGTTAAGCCTTTCGAATTGTCGTATGAAGATTGTAGTCGAAATGGAAGATGGTTTCATAATAGTATATATATCCTTGAACCCGAAGTTGTTGTTATCCGTTAGATCATTCATAGCCGTATGAACAGGATATTCATGGAAGTAACATGAACTAACACTGAGGATTTCATTTGGTATAATCATGTTGAGGTCCGTCTACTGCCCAGCAGTAAACTGCCATGCAGAGTTAGCGCACGCTAAGCTATGTAGATTAACGTGCGCTATCGAGCACGAGTTAGCGTACGCTACGTTTGGTACGTAACGTACGCTTGGCCACCAGACGATCGATCGGATCGATCGGTAATCGACCATGCATAGTTAGCGTACGCTAGGCTTTGTTGTTTACGTGCGCTATCGAGCAGACTTAACGCACGCTACACAGAGTACTTAGCGTGCGCTAAGTAGTTCAGGCAGATTACATTTTATGAGCTTTTGACCGTAAATCGAATTGTTAGACATTCGTACGATATGAGGTAAATCCTATATTATTTCTTTTGTTAAGGTTTGAGCTTGATACGTGATTGATTGAGGGGGGGATGACCTTCGAGTGTTTGTTTTCGTGGAAGTATATTGTTCTTATCTTCAAATGGAGGCAAGTACCTTATTTGTTTTATGTATTGATGTTGTACATATTGTCGTGCATGTATGTCGTTGTTGTATGTCCACCTCGTGTTGGTTCGACGGGATCATCGGGGGATCTATGCTAGCGTGCGCTGGATCATCGGACGGGTTTTTCCACCACGGGTTGGTCTGAAGGGATCATCGTGGGTTCTAGGCAGTTAACGCTGGATCGACGGAATTACCATGTGTATGTTATGATATCATGTTGTGATTATCAGTTGTGTATGTTATGTTTGAGTTTCTCGCAGGAGAAGACACGTTCGACATTTTATCATTTACGTTATTATTATTATTCTGCGTGTGACGTTGAATAATATGTTGTGGTACTTATACTAGCATTGTTGTGCTAACCCCATCGGGGGTGAACATGTTGTTTATGTTCAGGATCCAGGAGAGCGGGAAAACAACCACTGGAGCTGCATGACGACGAGGGTGCAGAGTGATGTTCCGATCGGGTTTATTTGTCTGTTGTTTATTGGTTATTTCAATAAGTACTCGAGTACGAAGTCATTTATGATGAATTTGAATTTAGTGATGTATTATTAAGTCCTTGTTGAACAAATAGTACTTTTAGTATTTGGTCACAACTGTTGTATCTTAATTCCGATATTTCCATTCGTTAATATTTCTTAATGTCTGTTCAATTCTTCAGCCTTGTAAATCCTTATGTAAAGGATTTACGGCGCTGTAATATTCCTGAATATATTGGGGGTGTTACGACTTATCTACTTCTAACTCCTGGGTATTGGATACTGGATGTGGATCTCACATTTGTACAAATGTGCAGGGGTTCAGAAGCAATAGAGAGCTGAAGAAAGGGGAAGTGAATCTAAGAGTTGGCAATGGAGCAAGAGTTGCTGCACTAGCCGTAGGAACTTATGATCTAGTTTTACCCAATGGGATTTTGTTAGTTTTGAACAATTGCTATTATGTTCCTGCTATGAATAGGAATATTATTTCAGTTTCTACATTAGAATGTGAAGGTTACAGTTTTCTTATTAAGAATAAGATTATTTGTATTTTCTTTGATGACTTGCTTTATGGTACTGCAAAGTTATATACTGGCCTTTACAATATTGATCTAGATGCGTCCGACACTTTGGAAGTCTATAACATTGCATCCAAGAAACCTAAGCTCAATGATTCTAATCCGACTTACTTATGGCATTGTCGACTTGGTCAAATAAACGAGAAACGCATTTCTAAATTCCATAATGATGGACTTTTAGACTCTTTTGACTACGAATCATATGGGACATGCTAATCTTGTTTATTGGGCAAGATGACGAAGAATACTTTCACCGGTCATGGAGAAAGGGCTACTGATCTATTAGGCCTAATACATACTGATGTATGCGGACCTCTTAGCACTCATGCCGAAGGCGGATACCAATACTTCATTACATTTACCGATGATTTTAGCCGATATGGATATGTTTATCTTATGAAGTATAAACATGAATCTTTTGAAATGTTCAAAAATTCCAGAATGAAGTACTGAATCAACTTGGAAAGACAACTAAAGGCCTTCGATCGGATCGAGGTGGAAAATACTTGAGGGTGCAGTCCATGTATGACAATCAAGTTTGGAACTTGATAAATCCACCTGAGGGTGTTAAAACAACTGGGTGTAAATGGGTCTATAAGAAGAAGAAATACATGGATGATAATCTGCATACCTATAAAGCTAGACTAGTGGCAAAAGGTTATAGACAGATTCATGGTGTTGACTATGATGAGACTTTTTCGCCAGTAGTCATGCTTAAATCAATTAGAATTTTATTTGCCATTGCCGCATACTATGATTATGAAATATGGCAAATGTATGTCAAAACAGCATTTCTTAATGGAAACTTATGTGTACATGACACAACCTGAAGGTTTTGTTCATCCAGAAAATTCTAAAAAGGTTTGCAAGCTTCAAAGATCCATTTATGGGTTGAAGCAGTCTTCTCGGCGCTGGAATCTTCATTTTGATGAAACTGTCAAAGAGTTTGGGTTCATTCAAAATGAAGATGAACCATCTATGTACAAGAATGTTAGTGGGAGCATAGTTATTTTCTTAGTCTTATATGTGGATGACGTATTACTCATTGGAAATGACATTCCCACAGTGCAGACGGTCAAGACTTGGTTGGTGTAACACCCCAAACTAGGCGGATATTACAGTGCCGTAGATCCCCAACTGGGACCCACCAGGCAAATGAAAATGAATGAATTACACAAGATAAATGTAGTACCGAACTACATTACAACAATAATTACTCCGATGAGGAGTTTAATTACAACACACCAGGACAACACTGAATACTAGTGTATTTTATATGAAGATAAAATACACAACACTGAATGAAACGGAGTATTCAAATGAAAGTCTGCAGCGGAAAATGAAGGACAATAACATGAATAACTGAAAGATCGGGGCCCCCTACTAGTATCACTAGGACTCCTCGACATCAACATCTTTGTTCCGTGCGTTTGCCTTGCCATGACACGAAAAACAAAATCCCCAAACGGGCCGATTACAAAGAACAACAATCCTCAAGGGTTGAAAATACACAATCATGATATATCTGAAATTATGAATTATTCTGTCAAAACATACGCAATCAAACATGCTATATGAATCGACTAATCAGTACGGCTCAAAGGAATGGCGCCACACTACGTCCGGGATGGAAATGTGTCCGTGCACAAGCCACCAACGATCAAACACGCGTGGTCTTGTACCTAATCAGTATCACGAGCAATCGACTCGTGTGCACAGTCCAATGTGAGGCCACCAACCAACACACGACTATAATGTGCCCGACATGAAAATCCTACACATACCAACCGGCACGCCAGTATGACCCGGAATGCCACAATATGACAAAAGTGACAATGAAAATGAATAATGACTCACCAAGATTGAGTGATGGTGAAATGAATGATAGCTCAATGGAATGATCGGAACCGTCGTTCCTTATGACTGAGGTGATTAATTGACAATGACGAGTTTTGATACGATTAATACAATGATGAATGTGTTATGATTATGAATGAACAACGACAAAAGGAATGAATATCCTTTTAACCGAGTAAGAATTAACTTACACAATACCGATGAAGAATGTCCGTCCACGAACAACGTCCTAACCAAGATACCGATCGCTCGAACAACCTTGAATAACAATAATTACCAACAATCGTTCAATACACGCATCAAGTAACAAAACACGACTAACCCAACGGTCGAAACAACGATAATCAAACTCATAAGGCATTCCAACGAATACATAACCAACCACACAACTTCGGAATTATCCAATCCCGAATATGTCGAAACCAAACCAAAATGAGTATTTCGAACTAACAAAACACTTCAATGACATCAATAATCCATTAGGAAACCATAATTCATGGTTACAACAACATCAATCGGAAAATCCCCAATTAACCAAAGTCAACCCCAAGGGTTCTTGAAATAGTTCAAAATAACCATTAAATCCGTAGGAATATATTTATCCAAGGTAGATAATCCATATCTAACATATTCCGATGATAATCCAAGCTTACACGAAGAAATCGGAAGGAAAACTCAAAATCCGAAATCCAAGATCCAAGAAATTAATACCTTTGATTTGATGTATTGGAGATGATGAAGTGATGATAATCCAACTCAAAGACTTGAAGATGATGATTGATGATTACACCTTGAAGAATACCCTCAAAATCGCCCAAATCGCCAAGAACCGACGAGAGAAAGAGATTAGGATGATAAATGACGAACACTGACTAACCTGTCCAATTTATAGTCGCACGAGGTTAGCGTGCGCTAGCCCTAATGCGTAGCGTGCGCTAACGGGAAATTTGGGTATTCCGGTACCACTGTCCGAACACGGTAGCGCGCGCTACGTACCTTTTGTAGCGTGCGCTACGACCATACAACTAGCGTGCTCTAAGATCCATTATTAGCTTCCGAAAACGAAATATAGATGCCCGATCGGAGTCCGTAAAACCTGTCGCCCTCCGATTCGACTCGATAGCGTGCGCTACAACCATAGTTTAGCGTGCGCTAATATATCGGTTGCGTGACGCTAACAACAATACATAGCGTGCGCTATGAAATAATCCAAAGGTACCCAAAGAGCCACCGGACTCAACCTCGATCCGTCCCTAGCGCGCGCTACTCCACACATATAGCGTGCGCTACTACAACCCGTTAGCGCGCTACTTACCACTCGTAGCGTGCGCTACAATAATCTCACTGCACCCAAGACCTTCCGGATCGCAACAGACAACCTTAGCGTGCGCTAAAGCCGAGTGGTAGCGTGCGCTACCTATACCCAATTAGCGTACGCTAAAAGGATTATGTAGCGTGCGCTACTCCTCACGCATACCGCAACGAAATGACAATGATGATAAACGCGTACGAAACTCCAATCCGATTAGTGATGAATGACGATTGATATACGATACAATTACTCAATGATGAATACCATGACTGAACTGAGTGACAATTGATTAATAATGAGTGAAAATTAATGAGTATCAATTCTTGAATGATAAATCTTGAATGATAATTCTCAATTACAACCGGTATTACATACACCCTTAAAAGAGTTTCGTCCTCGAAACTAAGGGTAAACAACTCGGGACATGAACTATCCATCACGATCGCAAACAATAATGTCCAAATAGTTCTCGGGACCAAATCAATCGCACGCCCAAGTCCCCAAGTCTTGACGTCTCGGATCACAATGAACGATTTCCCAAAAATATCACGAAGTCTCGGTATGACACCAAAAGGAAAGCATCAAACGATCTCAAAATCTCAAGATTCTCAAATACGATCATTATAAGATAGATCAACAATAAATGATCCACAACCATGACACATTAATACGGATTGAGTTATATAGTCATCTGAAAGACAAGGCTATATATCAAATGTACCCAACATCGATATCCTCCATACCATCGATCTCCTCGATCCCAACGATTCGACGAAGACCCAAACCTGAACTCACCGCTTAAAATGACCCCGAAAGGTTACCAAAACGAGAGTGACTAAGATGAATGATAAATGATTAGATATCCGACAAGGATCAAGAATGACTCGCCGAGGTGAACTAATAACGAAATGAGTGATAACCCAAATGAAATTATTGGAACCATTGTTCCCCGTGAAGTGAATGATTGGTTGATAAATATAAGTCTTAACGTGATTGATATATGATGAATGACCTATGCGAACAATTGAACGACGATGAAATGAATGATTATCCTATTACTGAGCAAGAATTAACTTGCTCAACACCGGTGATGAATGTCCCGTTGTATCACTGTTTAAGCAAACAACAGTCGAACTCGTTGTCTGAGATGAAGATGCTCTCCCAGCATGAATACGACTAGAAACGATCTCTTGGACGTCGGAGTCCGATGTCCCTCGGAACTCCTTCCATACCGAGGCAGGAAAGTCACGTGATAATCACAGATCTCGTATGAAGATTGCACTATGATTACGAGATGAAGTGATAACAATGAGCATACATGCTCTAACAAAATGGATGCATTAATAATGCAATAAAACGATCGTTGACATGACGCCGTAATATGAGAAGATCGCATGAAAAATCAAGTGAGGTGACAAGCCTATCTGATGAAATTCCTGAAATGATTACCTTGAACAAGTTCACAAGATTGAAAAATTTGATTCACAAGATCAACAACTGAACCGTGAGATGGACTGGATGGTTAATAAATTAATCGAACAATGAGATTGACTCCGTGATGAATGAATTAATTGAACAATGAGATTAACTGAGTGATGAATGAATTGACTGAACAATGAGATTGACTGAGTGATGAATGAATTGATTGAACAATGAGGTTAACTGAGTGATGAATGAATTAACTGAACAATTTTTAGAAAATCCTTCCACAAACCGCCGATAATAGCCGGCTAATCCGAGAAAGCTTCGGATTTGCTTAACATTCTTCGGAGGTGACCAATCTTGGATAGCCTTCGTCTTCTGAGGATCAACACGCACTCCATCTGATGAAATTACAGGTCCGAGAAAAGTCACTTCGGACATCCAGCACTCACCTTTGGAAAACTTCCCATAAAGTTGCTCGCCTTAACACGTCTAAACCTGATGAAAATGAACCTCGTGTTCCTCCCGGTCACGAGAATAATCAAAATGTCATCGATGAAGACAACAACAAAACTGATCCAAAAGTCGATGAAAACCCGATTCATTAACTCCATGAATACCGCAGGTGCAATAATCAACCCAACCGGCATAACCGCAAACTTAACGACCATAGCGTGTTCGAAAAGCCGTCCTCGTGACATCCGACTCTCGAATCCGCAACTGATGATATCCAGATCTTAAGTCGATCTTGGAAGATACTGAAGCTCCCTGAAGTTGATCCAAAAGATCGTCGATACGGGATAGAGGATACTAATCTTGATCCTCACCCTGTTCAACTCCTGATAATAATACACACACGAACGAACCATACCTCTCCTTGACAGATAACACTGGTGCTCCCCACGGGAACACACTCGGTCGGAGATAACCTTTCTCGAACTAATCCTCAAGTTGAATCTTCATCTCCTGCATTTGGTCGGGGCCATCCGATACGGTGTCTTCGATAATGGGGACGTACCGGCTCCAACTCACTCCTGAATTCCACTACTCTATGAGAAAGCAACCAGATAACTCGTCTGGAATACATCGTCAAACGATGACAATGATACCATGAATGATTGAACATTTCGATTGCCCGAGAATGGTCAATCGATAAAAAGTGATACAATGAATGATTGAACATCTCGATTGCCTTAGAAATGCCAATCGATGAAAATGATGCAATGTATGATTGAATAACTCGATTGCCTTAGAAAGGCCAATCGATGAAGATGATACAATGAATGATTAAATAGCTCGATTGCCTTAGAAAGGCCAATCGATGAAAATGATACAATGAATGATTAAATAGCTCGATTGCCTTAGAAAGGCCAATCGATGAAAATGATACAATGAATGATTGAATAACTCGATTGCCTTAGAAAGGCCAATCGATGAAAATGATACAATGAATGACTGAATAACTCGATTGCCCTAGGAAGGCCAATCGATGAAAATGATACAATGAATGACTGAACAACTTGCTTGCGGAATTTCTCTGCTTCCATCATAATAGTAATCCTTCTGGGACAACGGGGATTACCTCCCTGAAGTACACATTCGACGACCAACGACGAAAATGATAGTGACCATGCGCTTACGAACATTGAGAACGGCATCATGACAATCCATCTAATTAACACTCAATATTACATCGTCCTTAGATAAATTCACCACGATTAGGTCCACTGACCAATTGCGGTCATTAAGCTTACCCTGGGTATGATTTCCGAAAATCTTCTATCGTCAGGTACACCGATGGTATGAGGTCCACAAGCAATAGGACTATCCAAATTAAGTTTATTCAATCATGACTTGAAAATGAATGAATGCGGTGCACCAGTATCAAAAGGTACACACGGCCGAAATAAAATTACGAGTATACCCGAGATCGTTCGCCACCGGATCGTCGATCCTCTTCATCACATGAATCCGACTCGCTGCCCCGAACCGACGCCTCCGTCGATAAATACGAGCTCCCACTCTATTTGCTTCCATTGTCTTAAACGACGTTGACAAAGCAACTGATTCAAACGCTGGTTGCTTCGGGCCCGAGATGCCACCGAGCCGACTTGGAGTTCTTTCGCAAAAACGGGCCTTATGCCCAAAATTACCACAATTATGACATGTGATAGACGGCGCCGTACACCTAGTACCGAATGGCCCGCCCCACGGTTGAAACAGATGATGGCCGAATCGCCGCTCGACCGAGATCCCGCAGATTAGGTGCCGTAGGAGGACGCCGAAACGGTAGGACCCGCACGAGGTTTCTTGGAGGTTGACCAACCGCCTTCGACCGATTACGCCGTTGATTTCTTGCCGAAAGATGAAGGTTGTTGTTCAAGACTTTCCTTAGTAGCCATCTCATACGGGAGAGTTCTCTCGATTAATCCGGTCAGTGGCGCAATGATGATTGAGCAACCGCACATGGGTCATCATGGCTCGCATAAAAGTGAGTGGATCAACCCGAACATCTTCTCGGTCGAGCCGAGTCCCGGCACGATTTCCGGCAAGCAGTGATTATTTCTCGGTCTGTCCGCACCGCGCCTCTCCCCGTGCATCTCGATAGCTCTCTCCATATCGAAGTAGGAAGGTCGCATAATGATTATATTTCCCGCATGATTAGCACGTTATGATTATGTCATGAGATGATGAAAATGAGTATACATGCTCTAACTTAGTGATTATATGAATGATTTACTGAAGTTACATGATTATCTGATGAAATTCTTGAAATGATTATCTTGAATAACTTAACAAGATTGATAATATGATCATCCAGATTGACAACTGAGTAATGAAATGAATTGAGTAATTAACGAGTTAACATGATCATCCTCATTATTAACTGAGTAATGAAATGAATTGAGTGATTGATGAGTTAATATGATCGTGCCGATCATAATGAATGATGATATTTGAGGATTGTTAAATGATGAATGATGAATGAATGACTATTGCCAGAAATTATACCATGGCGTTAGAAGTCTTACAGTTCTTTCGGTCTGATTGGCTTGGCATCTGCACAGGTCACACGTGACGCGAAAGTCCAATGATACTAGTCCGATGACGATGATTTCAAATGAGACATGACTTGTAGAGTAGTATTCAAAACCACTCTCTGATACCAACTCTGTAACACCCCAAACTAGGCGGATATTACAGTGCCGTAGATCCCCAACTGGGACCCACCAAGCAAATGAAAATGAATGAATTACACAAGATAAATGTAGTACCGAACTACATTACAACAATAATTACTCCGATGAGGAGTTTAATTACAACACACCAGGACAACACTGAATACTAGTGTATTTTATATGAAGATAAAATACACAACACTGAATGAAACGGAGTATTCAAATGAAAGTCTGCAGCGGAAAATGAAGGACAATAACATGAATAACTGAAAGATCGGGGCCCCCTACTAGTATCACTAGGACTCCTCGACATCAACATGCTGTTCCCGTGCGTTTGCCTTGCCATGACCTGAAAAACAAAATCCCCAAACGGGGTCAGTTACAAAGAACAACAATCCTCAAGGGTTGAAAATACACAATCATGATATATCTGAAATTATGAATTATTCTGTCAAAACATACGCAATCAAACATGCTATATGAATCGACTAATCAGTACGGCTCAAAGGAATGGCGCCACACTACGTCCGGGATGGAAATGTGTCCGCACAAGCCACCAACGATCAAACACGCGTGGTCTTGTACCTAATCGCCTCACGAGCAATCGACTCGTGTGCACACCCAATGTGAGGCCACCAACCAACACACGACTATAATGTGCCCGACATGAAAATCCTACACATACCAACTGCACGCCAAGATGACCCTAATGCCACAATATGACAAAAGTGACAATGAAAATGAATAATGACTCACCAAGATTGAGTGATGGTGAAATGAATGATAGCTCAATGGAATGATCGGAACCGTCGTTCCTTATGACTGAGGTGATTAATTGACAATGACAAGTTTTGATACGATTAATACAATTATGAATGTGTTATGATTATGAATGAACAACGACAAAAGGAATGAATATCCTTTTAACCGAGTAAGAATTAACTTACACAATACCGATGAAGAATGTCCGTCCACGAACAACGTCCTAACCAAGATACCGAACGCTCGAACAACCTTGAATAACAATAATTACCAACAATCGTTCAATACACGCATCAAGTAACAAAACACGACTAACCCAACGGTCGAAACAACGATAATCAAACTCATAAGGCATTCCAACGAATACATAACCAACCACACAACTTCGGAATTATCCAATCCCGAATATGTCGAAACCAAACCAAAATGAGTATTTCGAACTAACAAAACACTTCAATGACATCAATAATCCATTAGGAAACCATAATTCATGGTTACAACAACATCAATCGGAAAATCCCCAATTAACCAAAGTCAACCCCAAGGGTTCTTGAAATAGTTCCGAAAATAACCATTAAATCCGTAGGAATATATTTATCCAAGGTAGATAATCCATATCTAACATATTCCGATGATAATCCAAGCTTACACGACGAAATCGGAAGGAAAAACTCAAAATTCCGAAATCCAAGATCCAAGAAATTAATACCTTTGATTTGATGTATTGGAGATGATGAAGTGATGATAATCCAACTCAAAGACTTGAAGATGATGATTGATGATTACACCTTGAAGAATACCCTCAAAATCGCCCAAATCGCCAAGAACCGACGAGAGAAAGAGATTAGGATGATAAATGACGAACTCTGACTAAACTGTCCAATTTATAGTCGCAAAGTTAGCGTGCGCTAGCCCTAATGCGTAGCGTGCGCTAACGGGAAATTTGGGTATTCCAGTACCCACTGTCCGAACACGGTAGCACGCGCTACGTACCTTTTGTAGCGTGCGCTACGACCATACAACTAGCGTGCGCTAAGATCCATTATTAGCGTGCGCTAACGAAATATTGATGCCCGATCGAGTCCGTAAAACCTGTCGCCCTCCGATTCGACTCGATAGCGTGCGCTACAACCATAGTTTAGCGTGCGCTAATATATCGGTTGCGTACACTAACAACAATACATAGCGTGCGCTATGAAATAATCCAGTGCAGTCCAGTAGCCACTGGACTCAACCTGATCCGTCCCTAGCGCGCGCTACTCCACACATATAGCGTGCGCTACTACAACCCGTTAGCGCGCCATTTACCACTCGTAGCGTGCGCTACAAATAATCTCACTGCAGTCCGGTACCTTCCGGATCGCAGCCAGACAACCTTAGCGTGCGCTAAAGCCGAGTGGTAGCGTGCGCTACCTATACCCAATTAGCGTACGCTAAAAGGATTATGTAGCGTGCGCTACTCCTCACGCATACCGCAACGAAATGACAATGATGATAAACGCGGCACGAAACTCCAATCCGATTAGTGATGAATGACGATTGATATACGATACAATTACTCTGAATGATGAATACCATGACTGAATCTGAGTGACAATTGATTAATAATGAGTGAAAATTACTGAGTATCAATTACTGAATGATAAATACTGAATGATAATTACTGAATTACAACCGGGTATTACAGTTGGGAAGTTGTTTCTCAATGAAAGATTTAGGAGAAGCTGCTTACATTCTTGGGATAAAAATCTATAGAGATAGATCAAAGAGATTGATTGGTCTGATTCAATGTACCTACATTAATAAAATATTGAAGAGGTTCAATATGAAAGACTCGAAAAGAGGACTCTTGCTAATGTCCCATGGCATTCATCTGATTGAGACTCAGAGTCCTTCGACTCCTGATGAGCGAGCCGGCATGATGAAGATACCATACACTTCTGCCATTGGATCGATTGTATGCTATGATTTGTACTCGACCAGATGTATCGTTTGCCCTTAGCATGACAAGTCGATACCAATCGAATCCAGGTGAAAGTCAATGGACAACAGTGAAAACCATCCTAGAGTACTTAAGAAGAACTAAGGATGATTTCCTAGTTTATGGAGGGCTGGGTAACGAGCTGGCTGTAAATGGTTACGGTGATGCATGTTTTGAAACTGACAGAGACGATTTTAAATCGCAAACTGGTTATGTGTTTGTATTGAATGGAGGTGATGTGAGTTGGAAGAGTTCCAAGCAAAGTACGGTTCCTGATTCTGTTACAGAAGCTGAGTACCTGGCAGCATCGGATGTAGCTAAGGAATCCGTATGGATCAAGAAGTGCGTTACCAAACTAGGAGTGGTGCCGACCATCCAGGGTCCCATAAGCCTTTATTATGACAATAATGGTTCTATTTCACAAGCTAAAGAGCCTAGGTCCCATCATAATGTAACACCCCCAATCCGCTCAGGGATATTACACGTCGTAGACCCTCTCCTCGAGGATCTACCAGGCTGATAACTAAAATCGAACATCTAAACCTCGCCTTTAAGGCTAAAATGACTCAGTAGACCGACTTGGTCTTTCAATAATAACATACAACTCAATTTCAAACACATACCCACGCAGGGGTCAAAATACAATAAACTCCCGTACAACGGGGAAAAGATACTGCAGCGGAAAAGAAAATACAACTAGACCAAAACGACATCAACAGATCCTCGTGTGATTAGTATCGTTCATCTTTCATCATCCTTCGTGCCGACCCTGTGCTATGCTCCAAAACCTGAATGCAAAAATAGACATCCACCCCCCGAATACTCGGGGGTTAGCAAAACTCCACTGTTTTGCTAGTGCAAGTACAAGTGCAAAAATACGAGCCACACAATACAAGTTCCAAGAACAATAATAATCAGGAATCCTCAAAGATCCAAACGTAAAGAAAAGTACTTCCCGAGGCAAGAGTTTGGGTAAACATTTCCAAAACCGAAAGATCGCAAATAAGGGAAACAATTTACAAAACAGTTTAAAATGCCATCGAGAGTT
The DNA here is from genome assembly GCA_033398695.1 of Orobanche coerulescens. NCBI lineage: Eukaryota > Viridiplantae > Streptophyta > Magnoliopsida > Lamiales > Orobanchaceae > Orobanche > Orobanche coerulescens. The sequence continues at coordinate 122,419,625 of CM065802.1, read as the reverse complement.
TTAATAGAAAATAATTTAGTATTATAAAATCCTTCTCTTTTCAAAATTCAATAGGGTCACAGCCTAAATGTTTTGTTTTCGCAAATAGGAAACCACCAACAATTTACAGGGTCAGAGCCCAACATCACGTGTCCTCAACGGACGTAAAATCAACGAAACATAATCACGCACGCGCATCGCCTAGGACCGGGACGCTACCACCGACATCCCACCCGAGGCCTCGAAGGACCCTCCCGACCTGGCTAGCGAAACAAATCACACACATCTCACGGTTGGATCAATCGCTTGTTGCATCCTGGCCACATGATCACATGCCATGTGCCACCGTAGATTATCTCAGGCTCTCACGGTTGGATCAATCACTTGTTGCATCCTGACCACATGATCACGTGCCATGTGTCACCGTAGACCTTCAACCATATCCACACATTCACACAAATAACATATCACATCAAGGATATTCAAACAATTCGCCTGAGGCATCAAACACTTAGCAAAACACCACGTCAAACCACAACGCACCGAAATGAAATAATATACGTCCACACACAATACCAAGTGCAACATGAACACCAAGCATATACATAGAATTCACATAGTTATTCACGAACCACACCAATCACAAAACACACACGGTTTTGAAAGAGGGCCTTTAACGAGGCTAACCAAATCTTTTGAAAACTCATTTCAATCAAACAAACAAATCAAGACGATCACCACCATCATATCCACGAAACAAGAAAAGTATGGACAAGGTACTTGCCTCGAATAAGAACAACGCGAGAATCGACCAAAGTAGGTTGACACGAACCGATTACGAACCCGCCGACTCCACCGATCGCCAACTCACGTCATAAACTACGAAGGACAATAATAACAATGAAATGAATTCCATAACACGACTCAAAGCCGTTGAATTCAAAGAACGAATGACGAAAGTTCAAGGATTTCCCAAAACGGCCAAGAACACGATTCGTTCCACAAATCACGAAAACGAATTGAAGTTGAAATATGGATATACAATCCATAGAATATGTTTAACAACATCATTTAACCATAATCGATCCATCGAAAATGGATGAAAACGAGATCGGGACAAATCACCCAAAAAGTCAATTGAAGGAAATCAAGAATTATACTTCGATTCGACGAAGAACAATGGATTAAATGATGTTAAACACAAGAATACTATCAAGATTAATCATACCCATCATGAATTAATCAACAACACGGAACGAATCGGACAAAAATGCAAAAATCCCCAAATTCACGAAAATAGGGTTCTAAGGAAGATTACCTTGATTATTGGATCAAAGGATGATAACGGACGATTGATTGATGTTATGAACTCAAGGACTTCATGGATTTGTTGTTAAACAACATGGCTCCTTGATCTCAAAACCTCCGCCGCGAAAGAAAAGATTGAAATAAAAAAATGAGTTGAAACAGTGTCGCTTATATAGGCGATCACTTAGGCGCCTAGCGTGCGCGGCGTGCGCTAGCGGGCCGACCATGGTCGATCCTGAGGCTCTGGACTGATCCTCGCCTGTAGCGCGCTAGATTCCGGCGTGCGCTACGCTCGCTGCTAGCGCGCTGCAGCCGACGGCCGTAGCGCGGCGCTACGGCCAACTCTGGAGTCCGTAACCACCGGGGCCTCACCGCCGCCCTGTAGCGTGCGCTGGGTGCCGCATAGCGTGCGCTACGACTGCCGGTTAGCGTGCGCAGCCTCCGGCAGTAGCGTACGCTATGCCGGTCCCTGCCGCGCCCGTCCGGCCAGAGCCCAGCAACCGTGCCGGTTCCTCCCGCAACCGTCCGGCCAGCGCCCGGCTGCCGTGGCCTGGCGACTCGATTTCCGAAAACGCACGGAACGAACACGACGAAAAGTTCGCGGACGACATCAATGACCCGAAATTAAAAAATAATGCAATAATTAATCATACGCGACCAAGAAACGGGTCGAGACAACAATTACAGATACGGATACCCGTAACTTTCAAGAAATTACAAAATGGCCCAAAACGCCCGGAAATCACGATACGTGATCGAATAACCAAACGGAAGTTCACAACACGTCTAACAAAGTTAAACGGACTTACGGGAAACTCGAAACAGCAGTTTCGAACGAGATTCGCAAGAACCGAACTCAAGTGCGGAAAAGTTGTTAAAAAGCACGGAACTCAACAAAACGACTCTGAAACGAACTCGGATGTCAAAAAGTGTAGAATTAATCATTATCAGAATGACGAAACTGTCATGAGCGAGTCGTCAAAACGGACTTCGGCCGAAAAAAGAAATTTACCAAAAATCGAAAATTGCGGATATTACACATAATTCCAAATATATAGTCAGAAAATATCACCTAGTCAGAGAGATCGTCAGACGAGGAGATATTACAATATGCAAAGTAGCAACGGAAGAGAATGTTACAATATTCCAAGCATGTTGAGCATGCTAGAGAGATAGGACTAAAAGTTATGAATGAATGGTCCTACTGCAAGTGGGAGATTGTTGGGAATAGTGCCCTGGGACATTCGGTGTGCCTTGATTTGTAATTGTCATATTTAAATAAAGTTATTTAATATTATTTATTTCTCGTTGATTATTATAATGTGTGCATGTTTTAATATTATGATAATCGAATAATAGTTATTCACGAATAATAAGATTATTCAAATGTCCTTGGTACAATCGTGTTGAGTAGAGACTCAAGTGATCAATATACTAGTATAAGTTTGATTGATAATCATCGGATGATTATGTTGGGATTCGGTGCCTAAAACGAAGGCCCAGCGGAAGCAGTAAAACGAAAATTAATTCGATCCGAATCCCTACGAGGATCGATCGAGCTATGCATATACGAATACAAAATAAACAAAAGAAGATTCGAAATCATACCCTTATCGTCCGTTGATTATATGGAGTTCCTTCTCTTGAGATATTCCCAAACGATCCAAAGTGCTCCAAGCCCTTGGATGATCCAACGCCGAAATACCGCATCTCTACTTGTCACACACCGGAGAAATGAACGGAATGACAACACTCGATTAACCTCTAAGGTTACGGCTAGAATCAAGTGATGAAGTTTTTATTATTATAACACTCTCAGTGTATAATTTATATCTCTCAATAAATATCTTGATTTTCTGCAAGAACAACCAAGAAGTAAAATGAAGAAAGATGAAGACTATGAAAGCAACTCTTTTCTCTCACTCTCTTGTTGAAATCACGTATGGAATGGTGTGATTAGCAGGGAGTAGTCTGCCTTTATTCCTTTTACAAATCCCACAAAATCACCTTTATCCTTATTTTAAGAGATATCTTATCTCTAAGGTCATAAGTCCTCCACCAACCAAATAAAGACAAAGACCAAGGCAAAGCATCAAAGTGGGGCGGCCTCTAGAAGGAATCGGACGAGTTCGGTTCGTTTCGGACTCCCGTGAGTCCAAACAGATAAACTCTGATTCCGTTCCGATGTATTTATATTAATTAATTAATCTAATTAATTAATCATATCAAATACATAACAATATAATTAATTTCTCCAAGAAATAATTATATTTATGAATTAAATTAATCACCCAGTAATTTGTTTAATTCATTTGGCCGTAAATTAATTTATCCAATAAATCAATTTAGATATCCAATGTCCCAATTAATTAGATATCCAATATCTAATATTCATAATGAGAGAATAAGCTCAATTCATTCCGTCGTCAATCCTATTGCGCGACTCGGTATGTTCGTCTCAGTCAGCAATGGGAGGAACCAAAGAGTAGTAGTACCACCTAGCCAGCCTGGCGGCCTACACTGTACCCCAATTGAGAACGAATGATTGGGATCATTCAAGAACCATTCTGTCGTGAATACCAGTATACGTATAAACCCTTCTTTCAAATTTCCCGATCAAGTTATATGGTCACGGTCAGTCAAACCCTATCAGTACTTGATGCTATGCATGCATTAATGCAAATTGAGATCATCGAGCTCGTGTATCCAATACAACTAGCTCTAATGCTTTGGCCAAAGACTTATGATCTCATCTGCCAATAACCGCATAGGACATATAACCCGCTCACTAACGGGAGAAAGAATTCTATCTTGGTATTCAGTAGGACCTGCTACTTGCCCATCAAGATGCACGTCGAGGTTGACCCCCACCTTCCAGTTTATAGGGTCGAACTACTCTAATGAAAATCTTGACGTCACAAGCACATCCTTACTAAATCCTCAAGTCGAAGGTTCAAGAATACCTATCACAACCTTTGGATCCCGTCATTGACTGTCCCGGAGTGAAATCCGTGTGACGAATCGAGGGTGAGTCGGTCCGAGTATACTAATCCAATTAGCATACCTATAACGTGTGATCCCACTAACCATTAGTGTTCGACAAGGCACTCACAAGTCAAAGAACACGTCATACAAGTCTTCTCATAAACTTAACGCCCAGTCAAGTTTCATCGACTTGCGAACGATTAAGTATTTGAGCTATAAACCTTTCCAGTGCCGACCTTCTTATCCAATAAGGAGTGGAACATTTTGCTCTCAAATACACAGACTAGTTTCTATACATATATTTACGAGTTAGGAATGCCAGTAACTTCCAGTAAATAAAGAAACATACATTGCCTTATATCAATAATTTACATAATTACAAGTACAATGCCCTCACTCAACATCCTCGGAGTGGCATTCGAGGGTATACTCCCAACAGATTATGCGTATGGTACGGATCAATCTTATGGGTATTGGTTGAAGAACTAATACTGGACAGACCCGCATTGAGATCACTGCATGAAAATGTCATAAGTGAATCTCAATGTAATAGTATGTCAATAAATCCTTGAACCAGAGATTTTTTATAGAGTCTAACATGATAACTGCTATGCCTTGACGTAATCCAACGTCATCTGAAACATGGTGATCATAAAGGTTAGCGATCGGGATTAGTGGGAGTCATGTAGAGGGTAATGAATTATCAAGATGGGGATTTATCCCTCTTTTTAGTGAGAGAGATATCTGCTGGCCCCTCGATAAGTAGGACTGAAGGAAATGCATGGTCATGCTCAAAAGAGGAGTCATTTGATTCAATCAGTCTACTTAAGATCGAGAACGCATTTGAACATAATAAGTATGACAATCTCCGTGACTTAGTTCAAACATGATATCGCGTGACAAAGGGATTTGACACGTTAAAAGGTTTAATGGACTATTAACTTATATTATTTAGATAATCATAATATCTTGCTAGAGGCCTCTTATGATTTATTATTTAATAAGGTATTAGATAATTGCCAACATAATATAAGCCGTTGGGTTGCACATACGACAATTATAGAGAGGCAGGAATAAATATCAACTGGTAATAATAAATATAATATTGGATATTATATTTATAAGGAGATTAAATAATAAGTAATATATATAATATTGGATATTATATATATTGTATTATTTAATAAGATGAGGGGTAACTAAGCAAATACTAGATTCTTGAATCTAGAGTTTACTTAATATAAATATAAGGTCTTGGACAAGGAGTTGTCATAAAGAGAAAATTACACAACCCTAGCCAAAACAGATAAAAATCGCCCCCCGCCCTCCCAGTTATCATTAGACTGGCCGAAATTCTTCTACTGTAGAAGATTAATATTGGTCATCTTGTTTTCCCTTAGTTGATCTTGATCAATAGTACAATCCTTCCAGCAAGGAATTTCTGTTGTACTATTTATAAATATTATTCGTAAGGATCTAGCAATCCGGCTTGTGGAATTGTTCGTGTGTGGATCACCCAAAGAGGAAGGAGATATTCATCTTCTTAAAGTCCGGATCTAGATCTGTTCGTCGGATTAAGGTAGTTCGATTAACCCTTTAATCAAACAATTAAATTACTGCATGCGATCCTAAATTGAGTTTTCATATTTATTCTTCCGCTGCATTTTTACTGCCGATTTATGTATTCGATGCATGGAAAACCCAACAATGAGTATACAAGAAAAATGTGATGTGGGTGGAATTGTTGTTAGGAATAAAGGAATACTGGTAGCAAAAAGATGTGCTCAATGTGAAAGAATAAATTTTGATGAACCAATGCACCAGTAGCAAGATTGGAAGCAATGAGGCTATTTCTTCCTTATGCAGCCTTCAAGGACTTAGATGTGTAACAAATGGATGTGAAAAGTTCTTTCCTCAATGGAGTTCTTGAGAAAGAAATATATGTAGAGCAGCCTCCTGATTTATCAAAGGAGACAAAGTGTAAAAACTTATCAAGGCCCTCTATTGACTCAAACAGTCCCCAAGAGACTGGTATGAGACGCTATCCATAGTTCTTGAGAAGAATGGATTCAGCAAAGGAAAAATATACAAGACACTTTTCATTACTGAACATGAAAACCACATACTATTGGTTCAAATATATGTGAATGATATCATTTTTGGCTCAAACAATCCATAACTATGTGAAAAATTCTCAAACCTTATGCAAGGAGAATTTAAAATGAGCATGATGGGTAAACTAAATTTCGTTCTTGGTTTACAAATCGAACAGGTTGACACAGGTATATTCATCAATCAAGCAAGTATACAAGGGAGCTGATCAAGAGATTTGGCATGGAGTCAGCCAATCGCTTAAGAATATGAATGAGGACATCGTTGCATATTGATACAAATAAAGAAGGCACTCTAGTGGAGCCAACCCACTATAGAGAATTGATTGGATCACTGATGTATCTGTAATACCCAAGATTTCTATTTTTGGTTACTTTGAATTATTGATGGTTGTGCCGATTATTTTGTTGCGTTGTTGATTATTTGGAATTTTCCCTATGTTATGTACGATATGTTATACCGTGATGTAGTGTTTTTCGAATGAGACTTGTTGCTGCGTACACCTTTTTGGTAAAACATGTTCTTATGGTGTGGTATGTTATTGTTTTGAATCATATACAGTGCATTAATGTATCCGGGACGTTGCCGAATGCCCGACCCGACTGTCAGAGTCGTTGAGACTCACTACTGTGTTCAGTAGTGGTGTTACGGACGTAGGAATTATGAGTTACGGTCGTAAGTGTTGTTGGTTACGGCCATAAGTGTCTTTTATTACGGCCGTAGTGAGTCCTGTGTTACGGCCGTAAACCGTTGTTGTTACTGCCGTAATGAACATTCATATTTTGGGCAGTAGTTCAGAGGGGAACTTACGGCCATAAGTCCTGAGTGTTACGGCTGTAAGGATGAAGAGTTATGGCCGTAATTTGTGCGTGTTACGGCCGTAACATGCCACTGGTTTATATACCAAAAGCAGCACCATTTCCGGGGACAGAAGTCATTTCTTCCCCATTTCATCCCCTTCATTCCTTTTCCGGATTTTTGAGAGAAAGTGCGATTCTTGAGTTTGAGGAGGCGATCTTCATCGATTTGGGAAGCTTGATTCGTATCGATCATCATCTTCCACTTCATTCGTCCGGATCGGAGGTAATTTCATGAAATCTCCTAGGGTTGACTTTCAGATTTTTCCTTCTTGATTTTGTTGTTCGTTCGATTTTGATGAATCGGTTGTTGTTATTGATTGTTGATAAACATGTTCTATGGGTTGTATATCCGTATCTTGAGTTTGTTTGAACCCAATCAGGATTTTTGATGTTCTAAGGAAATCTTGAACATTTAATGTCCGATTAAATGTCTCAAAGGGTTTCCTTCGGTTCTTGGATGTGTTTTCCATTGTTCTCAATCGTTATACTCGTAGTAATCATGTTTTCATTGTTATTCACGGATGGTGGTAGGTATTTGAGGTTTTCCAGATTGTGCCGTGTTCGTCGGAGCTTTCGGTATCGGTTATCGAGGCAAGTATTTTGTCCATACACTTCGTGTTTCTTAGATGTGATAAATGATAATAGACTTTGTGTGTTTACTTGGAGTACTCATAACGAACATTCAAAAGGATTGATATAATCCCTATAATGACTTTTTTTTCAAAAACACTCAAGTACTTTACGAACGAATGAGTTCTATGGATATGTACATTATGGATGCGAATTGATACATATTGCCTTTGTACTATGTGATTATAAAAGCCCTTTTTCCCTTGTTAAGGGTTGAACATTTGAATGTGTATTCGTTTGATGAGTGCGAATTGTTGTGTTTGTAATGGTTATTGATCCCTTGGTAAAAGGTGGTATTATTCGGTATTGCTCGGGAAGTATATCTCCTCGTAGTATGTGATCATTTTTTAAGTGATGTTCTACTGGGTAGGGTTCGTTGAGACCTCCGGGATTCGTCCTTGTTAGTACGGGTCGAATTTTACCATAGGGTTATCCAAACCGGGTATGTCTCTAGGAGACTCTGAGGTTCTTGCTTGCTAGCACGATGCCAGAATAACTTATGGGCATATATCTGGATATGTTGCATACTCGTCATGGGTTATCCAAAATGGGTACGTCGTCGCAAGGCTCCGAGGTTCGTCCTTGCTAGCACAATTCCAGGATAACTATGAGTGTATGTTATATGTCCGTTATGGAATGCTAATGATTGTGTTGTTTGTGTGACCCTTGTTATGGTGATGTATGTTAACCACTCAGGGATGGGACTTCGAGTCCTCTGAGGGATCATAGCTTAAGGTATGGATCTTTCGTTTGATTACCATTGGTTTATTCAATCGGGTACGCACGTAGAGGCTCCGAGGTTCATGCTTACTAGCATGGGAACGACAATGACCTTTGGGCGTATGATTGAGATGGACGTTTGGGTCGTAGACCTCGTAATTCATTATTATGATTGATATGGATGTTTGGGTCGTGGACCTCGTAATTTATTGTCGGATTATTAATTTGGGAAAATAAATCTTTGAATTGTGACCCTAAAAAGGAATTTCATAAAGATGAGGATTACTAAATCCTAAATGTATTTTTCTGGAAACACCCGAGATCTTTAAAACGCTTTACAAGTTGTTTAGTTGTTCTATTACTGCCTTTCAAGGCTTTGGACTATCTTTTTCAAATAAACATCTCGGGAAATCTATCGCTGTGTTCTGACTCGATGATTACTCAAATAATTATATTCTTGGAATATGACGTGTATGGCTCGTAATTGCACTTTATACTTGTACTAGCAAAATAGTGGAATTTTGCTAACCCCCGAGTAATCGGGGGATGGATGTCTGTATTGCATTCAGGTACATGCAGATTCTTGGGGAGCAAACCACGGGATTGGTACGAAGGATGATGGAAGATAAATGATACTAATCACATGAGGGCCAGTATTGGGTATTCGACGTGGTTGAATTGTATTATTCTTTCGGTTGTATTGTTCTCCTGTCTTATGGGAGTGTTGTTTGTATATTGACCCCTGTGCGGGTATGAGTTTCTTGACAGAGTTGTATATGATGTTCACGTTGTATGTATTGATGAAAGACCAAATCGGTCTACTGTTTCATTTGTTTAGCCATGTCGGCATTAGATATGATGTCTTGTGTTGGTATGCAGCCTAGTAGATCCTCTTAAGAGGGTCAGCGGCGCTGTAATTTTCCCAAATGGGTTGGGGCTGTCACAGAATATGGTATCAGAGCTTAGGTTGTGGAAACCTAGGTTGTCGGGTCAAGTCGAGTATTGTTGAGTTTTGGTTTGTCGGATTTTGTCTGACTGAATCGTGTCACGATGCGTCATCTGAGTTGTCGGCCGTGATTAGTATCGTGATGCAACCATCATATTCGTGCGATCTATGGATGTAAGTCTCCTATTTTATGTGATTTATCTGTGTCTCATGACTCTATTTACATGCGTGTCACGGAGATGGAATTCGTATTTGATACTTGTGGTATATTATGTGTATAATGAACTTGAAGTACTGATGGATTTGACACCGAGTGGTGCAGTATGATGAGAAAACTTGAAACATTAATGTTTTTCGATAGGTGTATTGGTATTAGTGTTGATTGATAACTCATATAGATGGTATCGACATGTGTACGAATTAATATTCATTAGTTATACCGTTAAACTTGGAGAGATGGTTTGACATATGTTGAAATTAGTGCTCCCGAGTTGTGTTTGTTGAACTAGTGATTTTGATTGCCTTATGGGCATATGTTTGATAGTTAATTGTGATTGACTAATTGTTGTTGTTTACAACCAATATGTGCCTATTGGTAATTATATCCGCTGTGTGCGTGTTTGAAAATCATTTCCTAAAATTCCTTAGACCTGAGTGTATTTTGGAAAATCAACTTTCGAAAATATTTTGACGATGTGGTCGTATGGCGGTGTATTATGGATTTTGAAAAATGATATGAATTTAGGCAAGCCAGCCTTATATTTTAAAGAAAACCTTTCGACGGCATTTGAGAATGGTGTTTTGAAGTGTCTTGAGATATTTTGAGAAATGTTTCCGTCGCGAATCCCTTGTTGTGTTTGAAGGGGTTTTCAAAATGATTTTTTTTACTTATCGGTTTTATATTCCAATAACTCGAATATACGAATTTAGAAATCTTTCACACTATCAAAATTTTTATATTCTAAATAAAAAATGTGACTTTTACTTTCAAAAATAATTAGTGAAAGAAGAAAAATCTTACATGATTTAAACTCTGAATTTGGATTTGGAAAATTTTCTAATTGAGTCGGTTAGGGCAAGCTAATCGCATTTATAGTGTGCGTTCTAGATAGATTTATTGATTAAGGCGATATGCTAGAGTTGGAACTAAAGCGACTGCTTGTGAGACCAAATAAATTGATTTATTGTTATTTTGTCATTCTCACTGGAGAACTATTGTTGTATGCCTAAATGTTATAATGGCATGATTTGGTTTGCTCATGGTTTCTATGATGTTATCCCGACGTGATTGTGGATCCGTGGGAATGATTAGTATGGGTATGAGTGTTTTCACCTGGGAATGGTTCGGTGAAACCTATGTTGGTCGGTGCCAGAAGAGCATGACCACGGGATACATCTTTTGAGGTTAAATGTGATGATATTGTTTCAGAAGAAATTAATATTTCGGAAAGTTGGTTTGCAACTGTTTTCAAAGGGAGATGGTGAAAACTTATGATTCATTAATTTGGTAAAACAGCCCGAAGTTTCCAATTGTCATAAGTATTTCCAAATTTTACTTTGGAAAAATATATGAATTGAAATACTTTCTAATGATATTATTCAAATGGACACCTCGTGGAGTTTTGAAAAGAATGTTAAAAATGATTGGCTACCATGTATAGTATATTATGACCGTGGTTGTAATGTGTTAATGTTCTGTTGATACGGTTATGTGAACCATTAATTACGATCATAAGTTTCATTTGTTGCAATTTTAAACTTTTGTAGTTGTGTATCCGGAGTGGATATTACAGTGTTACTATTTGTTGCCTTATGTCGATATGTTGTGTCGAGATTGGCACTTTGGTATATTACTTTGCGATGTTGTGTTTCATCGTGTTGAGTGGCTATTTGCTCAGTATGCCAAGGGGCAGAGGCCGCAGTTGTGGCCGCGGCACAGATGGTCGTGGAGATCAGATGCAGAACCAAGAGAATATTGCCGGGAATGGCATTGGCATTGATGTTGCTACTATATTGCAACAAGTAGCAACACAGACGACTCAGTTAACCCAGGCGGTGCAACGTAACTCAGGTGTGAACCAGAACGTCGGCGCAATCCAATGGCTACAAGAAGTGGTTTGTATGAATCCCTTTCATTTCGCGGGTGCCGCGGATGCATTAGGCTGGGGTGGTTAGCTTTTCCAGTTGGAAAAGATATTCGAGGCAGTTGATTGTCCCGAAGAATGGAAAGTACCTATCGCTCAGTACCTTCTTAATAGAGATGCCACTAACTGGTGGGAGGCTGTTAAGCCTCGGGATCGTGTTGTCATGTAGATGGAATTCCATGAATTGATGGAACCCGAGTTTTGTCCAGAACCGATCAGAGAGCAGAGAATTCGTGATTTTTATTTGGGCAAACTGCTAGAGGCACCGGTGTCTCAGTCTATCATCGATTATAGCAAATAAATCTGCTATGTGCGAGATTAGGTGAGGACTGAAGAAGAGAAGATCCGTTACTTTGACATGTGGATGAATCCGTAGATTCACCAGTATATGGCGGGATTCACTTGCACTATATTTAGAGAGTATCAGAATCAGGCATTAGACTTTGAAATATCCTCATCACCGACTGAGCATAGGACCGAGTCGTAGAAGCAGAAGACGGTTGATGATTTTCCTATTAGTTCAAGAGATGGAGCTTCTAAACTACAGCACCGTGGCCTTTATGCCGTGAAGCTCCGCACTCGACGAGTAGAACTGAGAGTTTTAAGTCATCATCTTCGACTCCTGGTAAGGCCAGGAGCTAGTTCAACTATAATGTGCCATGTTTGTGCACATTGTCCTTCCCAGCCAGTAACGTGTTGCAAGTGCATACTTGAGGGACACAGAATCCAATTTTGTGAGATGTTTGCCGAGTCTTCCGGGATCTGGGCATCAGCACCGATATCGGGATCGAGTTTGAAGTATCCTTGAGAGATACTGTCTGTCCGTTACTACAATGTTGCTGCCTTGTTTTGTGTTTTAAGTTTTGGGACGAAACTTCTATTAAGGAGGGTAGAATGTAATACCCAAGATTTCAATTTCTGGATACTTTGGATTATTGATGGTTGTGCCGGTTATTTTTTTGTGTTGTTGATTATTTGGAATTTTCCCTATGTTATGTACGGTATGTTATACCGTGATGTAGTGCTCGTCTAATGAGACTTTTTGCCGCGTGTGCCTTTTTAGTAAAACGTGTGCTTGTGGTGTGGTATGTTATTATTTTGAATCATAGACGGTGCATTAGTGTAACCGGGACGTTGTCGAGTGCCCGACCTGACTATCGGAGTCGTTGAGAGTCACTACTATGTTCAATAGTGGTGTTACACCCGTAAGAGTTATGAGTTACGGCCGTAAGTAGCTTTTATTATAATCGTAGTGAGTCCTGTGTTACTACCGTAAACCGTTGTTGTTACGACTGTAATGAACGTTCGTATTTTGGGCAGTAGTCCAGAGGGGTACTTACGGCCATAAGTCCTGAGTGTTACAGCCATAAAGATGAAGAGTTATGGCTGTAAGTTGTTCCTGTTACGTCCGTAAAATGCCACTGGTTTATATACCAGAGGCATCACCATTTGCGGGGACAGAAGTCATATCTTCCCCATTTTGTCCCCTGCGTTCCTTTTCGTGATTTTTGAGAGCATTGGTGATTCTTGAGTTTGAGGAGGTGATCTTCATCGATTCGGGAAGCCTGATTCGTATCTATCATCATCTTCCACTTCATTCATCCGGATCGGAGGTAATTTCTTGAAATCTCCTGGGGTTGACTTTTGGAATTTTCCTTCTTGATTTCGTTGTTCGTCCGATTTTGATGAATCAGTTATTGTTATTGAGTGTTGTTAAACATGTTCTATGGGTTGTATATCCGTATCTTGAGTTTGGCTGAACCCAATCGTGATTATTGATGTTCTAAGGAAATCTTGAACGTTTAATGTCCGATTAAATGTCTCAAAGGGTTTCCTTCAGTTCTTGGATGTGTTTTCCATTGTTTTCAATCGTTATACTCGTAGTAATCGTGTTTTCATTGTTATTCACGGATGGTGGTAGGTATTCGAGATTTTCCCGGTTGTGCTATGTTCGTTGGAGCTTTCGGTATCGGTTATCGAGGCAAGTATCTTGTCCATACATTTCGTGTTTCTTAAATATGATAAATGATAATCGACTTTGTGTGTTTACTTGGAGTATTCATAACAAACTTTCAAAAGGATTGCTATAATCCCTTTAATGACTTTCTTTCAAAAACGCTCAAGTACTTTACGAACGAATGAGTTATATGGATATGTGCATTATGGATGCGAATTGATACATATTGCCTTCGTACTATGTGATTATAAAAGCCCTTTTCCCTTGTTAAAGGTTGATTGTTTGAATGTGTTCGTTTGATGAGTGCGAATTGTTGTGTTTGTAATGGTTATTGACCCCTTGGTAAAAGGTGGTATTATTCGGTATTGCTCGGGAAGTATATCTCCTCGTAGTATGTGATAATTTTGTAAGTGATGTTCTACCGGGTAGGGTTCATTGAGACCTCCAGGATCCGTCCTTGTTAGTACAGGTCGAATTTTACCACAGGGTTATCCAAACTGGGTATGTCTCGAGGAGACTACGAGGTTCGTGCTTGCTAGCACGATGCCAGGATAACTTATGGGAGTATATTTAGATATGTTGCATACTCGTCATGGGTTATCCAAAACGGGTACGTCGTCGCGAGGCTCCGAGGTTCGTGCTTGCTAGCATGATGCCAGGATAACTATGAGTGTATGTTATATGTCCGTTGTGGAATGCTAATGATTGTGTTGTTTGTGTGACCCTTGTTATGGTGATGTGTGTTAACCACTCAGGGATGGGACTTTGAGTCCTCTAAGGGATCGTAGCTTATAGCGCGAAACCACGGTTAATCATGAGGTACGGATCTTCCGTTTGATTACCATTGGTTTATTCACTCGAGTACGCATGTAGAGGCTCCGAGGTTCATGCTTGCTAGCATGGGAACGAGAATAACCTTTGGGTGTATGATTTAGATGGACGTTTGGGTGGTAGACCCCGTAATTCATTATTTAGATTCATATGGATGTTTGGGTCGTGGACACCGTAATTTATTGTCAGATTATTAATTTGGGAAAACAAATCTTTGAATTGTGACCCTAAAGTGGAATTTCATAAAGATGAGGATTCCTAAATCCTAAATGTATTTTTCTGGAAACACCCGATATCTTTAAAACGATTTACAAGTTGTTTACTTGTTCTATTACTGCCTTTCAAGGCTTTGGACTATCTTTTCAAATAAAACTTCTCGGGAAATCTATTACTGCCTCTTATGAGAGTGTTGTTGTATTTTGACCCCTGTGCGGGTATTAGTTTCCTGATAGAGTTGTATATGATGTTCACATTGTATGTATTGATGAAAGACCAAATAGGTCTACTGTTTCATTTGTTCAGCCATGTTGGTATTAGATACGATGTCTTGTTTCGGTATTCAGCCTAGTAGATCCTCTTAAGAGGGTCTGCGGTGCTGTAATATTCCCAAATGGGTTGGGAGCGTTATAGTATCGAAATGCAAGCAGACTAGACATATCATACATAGTTGAGGTACGTACAAGATTCCAATCCAAACCAAACAAGTCACACAAGAAGCAGCTAAAAGGATTATCAAATATCTAAAATCCAAAATCAATGTTGGATTATGGTATCCTAACGATGATAATTTTGAATTATCAATTTATTCTTATGCTGATTTTGCAAGTTGTAATATCAATAGGAAAAACACAAGTGGAACATGTTGGAGAAGTATAATTGAGTTATCAAACTCTTTTGCGTTGCGGAAGCGTAATTAAAGTGCGGAAGATAAACGACATAAGAGTTATAGAGGTTCGGCCAAACATGCCTACGTCCTCTCTCCGTATATTTTTCTATAGGCTTAAGATCAACCTCTGCACCTCGTCTTCTATCGGCCTGAGGGATGCCATTAAAATATCGTCTTGTATCGGTCCGAGATAAACCGTTACACTCTTGTCTTTATGTCAGGTAATCTGTTTTCCTTTTCTATTGGACAAGGAAGCAACTTATCTAGCTTTGTATTGGTACTAGACAAACCTCACTTGGATTTAGATATGATTCTAATAATGCCGGATCAACGATCTTAATAACACTGAATCAATCTACAATACAAATCTTTCCTCTCGTGTATGTTTTCGTGTATGAACACTCAAACACTTATCAATTAAGCATAAATACAAAAAACGATAGTGTATACAATATAACAAGTATGTGTATCAGTTCCTTGAAGTTGTTATTTTTATTGATACCAAATTGTTTGGTATTTATAGGCTCAAAGTCTCAACTAGCCGTTGCTCACTGCTGCCTTAATTACGTACGTTAAGTACTATCCATTACGAATGTTAAGACTCGTTATGTATGTTATCTTCATATGGTTACGTACGTTAAGCTATATGCAGATCAGTCCATTAGCTTTCGTTTCTTCCATTACGTAGGTTATCGTAACCTCATTACGTGTGTTATTTTCCTCAGATAGCCGTTGATATGATGACATATGCCGTGACGTCATAATGGTCATATAGTTTGAATTCTGATACAAACTTTTCATTACGTACATTATGTATCCTTTGTTACCTACATTATCCTCCACTGTATTACGTACGTTATCATTCATGTGTTGCGTACGTTATACATTTTATTTCTTCACTTCTTTGCCTTCTAGTCCAGTTCGAGCGTCTTCGACTTCTTTGTTGTTTTGTTTTGCTTCCTTGTTGTTTTTCATTGATTAACAACTAATCATCAAAACTTAATTATAAATGTATGGAATAAAATATTCCAACAATCTCCTTTTTGATGATAACAAAACAACACTCTTCAATGGGATAAACCTGCAAAATAAAAACATATATCAATCAAAGTTTTCGGCTTTGTCCGTTTCGTTAGTTTCCATCTCCCATTATTCCTTCTTCTTCTTTTCAACTTCTTCTTTTCTTTTTCATCTTTTCGACTTTCGCCTTCGTCTTTTCTTGATCGAGATATTTTTTATTTTTCTCGTCATTCTTTCATGACTCTTTCTCCCATTATCATATTCTCCGATTCTCCCCCTTTTTGTTATCAGCAAAAAGTGCATATATGATTATAGAATAGATAATAAAATCATAATAAATATATGCAGAAATGGGTAAAACTCCCCCTGACAAAAATCTCCCCTTAGAAAAATATAAAACTCCCCCTGAGTTAAATATTAATATGAATAAAATTAATTTTGATTTTTGGGGATCCGACCGACTCTCGTTTTTTCATTTGAAACATAGACGATATTCGGTATTGTGGTTCCTTCAGGAATTCAAAGTGTGTTAATATTGATCGTCCGTCTTGGGCTTTTGCAAATCGAAATGTGATGCGCAAGTTTCAAACATTTCTCACATCGGGGTATTTTAAAATTTAAGGATTTGGTTTTATTACACGGTTTGAATCATATCCCCTGTTTATTTAAAGAGTATTTTTGAACGGAAAGCATTTGTTCAAACTTGTCATTTCCGCATGAAAATTTATTCGTTAAATTTTTAAGCTCGTTTTGAACTTTCAAAAGATCATCCTTTAATTTATTTTCAACTTCAAGGCACGAATGAAGATCAACATATTTTTCTTCCAAGTCATGTAATTTGATCCGTAGAAAAATGGAGGTCTATTTAGAGCAAGACCTTCGACCGGTGCAAATTGAAATGCCATGGGATCATCTTCTCCTCGGATGTTAAGCCAATTTTTATGGATACCTGCTCCGATACCAATTGTTTGAGAATTTTGTACCTTCATCGTTTGAAATTTACGCGAAGTATAATAGAGTTGTCAAACTCTTTGAGTTGCGGAAGGGTAATGAAAGTGCGGAAGATAAACGACACAAGATTTAAAGAGGTTCGGCCAATTGTTCCTACGTCCTCTCTCCGTATCTTTTTCTATAGGCTTAAGATCAACCTATGTGCCTCGTCTTCTGTCAGTCCGAGGGATACCGTTACAGTCCCGTCTTCCATCGGTCCGAGATAAACCGTTACACACTTCTCTTTATGTCGGTCCATGATAAACCGTTTTTCTTTTCTATTGGACAAGGAAGCACCTATCTATCTTTCTATTGGTACTAGACAAACCTCACTTAGATTTAGATATGATTCTAGTAATGCCTGATCAACAATCCTAATAACACCAAATCAATTTACAATCCGTATCTTTCCTCTCGTGTGTGTTTTTATGTATGAACACTCAAACACTTATTGTAACACCCCCAATCCGCTCAGGGATATTACACGCCGTAGACCCTCTCCTCGAGGATCTACCAGGCTGGTAACAACATTTAACATCTCGACAATGCCTTCAAGGCAAAATGACTCAGTAGACCGATTTGGTCTTTCAATAAAATATACAACTCGATTACAAACACATACCCACGCAGGGGTCAAAATACAATAAACTCCCGTACAACGGGGAAAAGGTACTGCAGCGGAAAAGAAAATACAACTAGACCAATACGACATCAACGGATCCTCGTGTGATTAGTATCGTTCATCTTTCATCATCCTTCGTGCCGACCCTATGCCATGCTCCAAAACCTGAATGCAAAAATAGACATCCACCCCCCGAATACTCGGGGGTTAGCAAAACTCCACTGTTTTGCTAGTGCAAGTATAAAATACGAAAACGAGCCATACATATCATACTCCACGGAACATGTTAATCACAAACATACTTCCCGAGGTAAATCACTTAATCAAAACGGTTAAATCGAAAGATAGGGGTAAACCCGATATACATCTTGTGAAAATATTTTACGATCTCGGGAGTTTTGAAAACACATTGGGATTTAAGAATTCTCAAACCTTTCAAAAACGTTTAGGGACACAGCCCAAAAGTCATTTTCCCAAAACATAAATCCGATAACAACAAATGGGGTCCACGAACCGATCATACCACAACAACCTGTTTCCACAGATTATTCGCGTCCCGTGCTAGCAAGCCACGGACCTCACATGCTCCCGTAGAACAAACCCGAGTGAATAACCCACAGGGAAACTATATCAAATCACATGTCACCGTAACCGCAGTCACGTGACTACAAGCACATATACGTACATAATCAAACCACAACCATAAGTTATCCCGGCATCGCGCTAACAAGCCACGAACCTCGGAGTCCCCGCAAGACATACCCGATGATACCCCACAAGCTATCTCGGCATCGGGCTAACAAGCCACGAAGCTCGGAGTCCCCGCAAGACATACCCGTATTGGATAACCCTACGGTTTCGCCCGACCCATACTAGCAAGTATGGATACCGGAGATTCAACAATCCTACCCGGAGGCACATCACATACATCAAGCACACAACAATAATCACTTATCAAGCCAAACAACATTAAGTATCACAACCTCCTTTGAAGGAGTAACAACTAATATCACACACATTACGTTCTTACCGAACAAGTACACAATAACAATACGTAATCCCCGGCAAAGGATTACGGTCTATCAACTCACTCGAAGTGATCATATTATCTTTAAACATACAAAACCAGCACACATATTCCGAGAACACATATTCACGAAGTATACGAATTATCGTTGAAAGACAACATTTATCGAGAACATACCGATCCCTTTTTACGTTCATTAAACATTGGATTTTTCATAAAATCATTTATCAAGAATTATATCAACGAAACATGAAATGTATGGGCAAGATACTTGCCTCAAAATCGGCACGCAAGTATCCCGACGAACACGGCTCAGCGGAAGCTTCAAACGCCCAATGCTATCGAAGCGGAAGACGGCGGCGAGCGAAAGGGTTCAACACGATTTCTTCGCAAGAAACACGACCTAACATCATACAATCAATAAATCATCGATCATACGAGGAAGAATAATCGTAGAACGCCCGACAACCCCTCTAAGACATTTTACGGACACCTTCAAGGCGTCGGTCAAGAACTCGACCCAAATAACGAATCGATACGATCCAACCATGGAATAACAAGGAAATGATATAATACATCTAAATATTCATCAATACATCATAATCCTAAGTTAAATCGGATTAATCGGACGAAAACAACCAAAACCCCCAAATTCCCCAAAACTAGATTTCTAGGAAATCGGCACGGTCGCTCGATCAAAGGATGTTATAGGACGGATGATTGACGATATGAACCTCAAACTTCATGGATATGTTGTTAAACAACATGGCTTCAAGCTTAGAACACGCCCGGCCGGAAGAGGAGAAGAAGAAGGTGAAAAATGGCAAGAAAAACGTCTGCGGGGCCTTTTATAGGGGTTGATGCTGCGGACACGCGGCCGTGCCGATCGGCGGTCGTGTATCGCATACCGGCCGAGGGGCAGTGACCGTCAAGCGGCTGACTCGGCACGACTCGGCCGTGTCACGGAACACGGTCGGGCGTGTCGGCGATCGTCTCGAGCTTATCCGGAAGAATGCAGCGCAGGCCGTGTCGGACGACACTGGCCGAAGTCGGTCGGCGAAACCCGGCATTTCGGACGAAATGCAGCACGGGCGTGTCGGACGACACGGGGGTTCGGCCGTGATGGATCGCCAATAACGAGCGGGTGAGCTAAAACGACCATAACTCTCTCGTACGGACTCCGATTGACTCACCGTTTGAACCATTGGAAAGCTAACTCGATGCTCTATAATATTGCAAAGATTTAGAATTTTTGGAGTTACCAAAAATTAATGGTGACTTTACAAAGTCGAGCTCCCACGTGAAAAAGTCGATTAAGGACACGGAACTCAATAAAACGACACCGAAACGAACTCGGATGACAAAAAGTGCAGAATTAATCATTCTCGAAATGACGAAAGGTCATGAGCGAGTCGTCAAAACGGACTTCCGCCGAAAAAAAGAAAATTACCGAAATTCGAAATTGCGGATATTACATTCTACCCTCCTTAAAAGAAGTTTCGTCCCGAAACTTAAAACAAGTAGGGAGAAGCAATATCCCGCCAGGAAAACTCAATGAGATACGCAAGAAACGCGTAACTAATGCCAAACGGCGAAACGTTACATACAACGCAACGGAATATACGGTGTGAAAACACGCTCCACGACGACCAACACAACGTCGCCGTTAGGGATATAATAGAACCAACAAGTGACAAGCGTCATCAAATGGATAATACAATCAAGTCAATTATCCGAACAATCACAAAACACAACGAACGAAAATCAATACGATTGACCAACCCAACGGTACATCAATCAAAACGCGAGCCAATCGCCGAACAAATACGGAATTCCACCGCTCAAGGGTTGGAAGATCGAAACGAGACTAATTTCCCGAACTTAAGGGAATTAGGAAGGAGCTTGAACGCTCAACAATCACGAAACGAGAACAAAACTGAACAAACAAATGATCGAGACAACAAAAATCGAACAATCATGTCCGAAATACGAAGGATAATAAAATTCAAACAACAACCCCAAGGTTCACATCTCGACTCGAGACAATATATGATCCGGTGAAAACAACAGGATGTGCATTCATATAAGATCCACATGAAAGGGAATAGCAATAGAAAAGTCACAACGACAAACGAGTTATTCCGAAATAATACCACACTCGCGATCAACAAAAGCAAGGAGCAGGACAAGCTCAGAAATGTCAACGAACATAAATGAGTCGACAAAGTAGAATATACAGAAGTTCAAGATCCAGTCCACTTCGAATAAAAGAATTAGTAGAACCAAAAGATGTTACTTCCGAACAAGGTTCACAAGAATCGAACCGAATTCGGAAAGTTACAGCGATAACCAGATTGACCCAAAACAAGATCACAGCTCATTCGAATGATGAACCCGAAATACAAAACAAGTTCAGACAGTATCAACGAACACGAGCGAATCGATAGACTGGAGAAAGAGAAAATACAGAAGTCTAAAAACAACACGGGTACTACATTCGACCTCTTATAAAAGAAGGTCGCCCCCGCAACTCACAACAGCGAAATCAAAGTGACGACCCAACAAGCAACCGACAGAAACATCCTTCGAAGGCCTCTCAAAGCCGATTCCGATGACTGTGCTGAAGCGCGAACTCCGAAAGTCTTGGTAGCCAATTCGCAAAATTGAATTCGGTGTCCCTCGAGTCCACACTTGAAATGTGTTACCGACGAGAAGGACAATATACACGTGCATGCCCCGGCACATTACGGTTGAAACGTCTCGGCTCGACATACCGAAAATACAAATGCTCGCTACAAGGGATCCAAACACCGCAAAACAACATACCGGAGATGCCAACTCAAAGATAACATATCAACGTATACAAAAATCACAACAACAACGGCATCATTCGACAATTCCAACATCCCGAACGATGACCAAGACACAATCACAAACATCATGAAACAATCACCCATGTGTATAACGCACAAAAATCCAGGTTTTAACAACTCACACTAGTGCGACAACACGCAAATCACCACGAGGCGATAAACAGTAAACACCAGTTCACACCTCTCACAGAGGGCCAACAAAACATATGCGTGGAGAACGACTCGACGCTCACGCCACCAATTCAATCACAATTCGGGGTTGACACCATAACGAAAGTTCGAAAACCATACACGCATTTCCGGTCCGCAAACAGGAATGATAGGTTTTAAAAACGAAAACCACCTTTGAAGACAGTTTGGAAACAACAGTTGATCTTGAGTATCATTTTACAAAAGGTAGTACAAACACCATTATCGAGACTTTGAAAATCATCTTGCGTTTGAACAAAAACGAGGACACCTTTTTTTTTCGTGAAAAACTTTCAAAATATTCGACCCTTGGGTCTAAGCAACTGCATTTGAAAATATTTCAAAATATTTTTGGTCCTCAACCGGAAAATTTTTGAAATGTATTGCGGCATTAGAAAACACCTTGAAAACACCGCAAGAAAATAATTCGTTTTAAAAGTACGTCTCGAATTTTAATTTTCTAAGATACTCAAGATTTTCAAAAATAATTCAATGGGTTAGAATGCCCAAAATTTTCAGGTAATTACAAGGAACAATATAGCGCCGTGGGTCCCGCGCCGGAACTCACCAGGCTAAAAACCATTTACAAAAACGCCAAAAAGGCCGATGACGGTAATATTTCAAAAACTCACGAAAGCCATTTACAAAATACTAAATACCGTCATAGGAATTTCGCCAAAATGATCAAGGCCATAATGCCAAAAACTCGGTTAAGGGAATTGATTTTGAAATAAAACTCGGTAAAATACCGAAAGTCATTGCAAAAGAACTCACGCAGCGGATAAAAGAAATACGGTTCAACATACACAATCGAGCAACACTACTCCTCATATGAACGAAATATGAGGGTCAAATAACCACATATCAAGAAGTAAAAATCCATAAGAGGATTCCATCAATTAACAAATAATCATAAAATTAGCTCGTGTCACACGAGGCACAACACAAAGAAGGGAGACTTACATTCACATGTCGCACGAAGATGATGATCGCCCACGATACTAATCACGACCAACAAACTCAAACGACGCGTCGCGACACGACTCAGTCAGATAAAATCCGACGAGACAAAACTCAACAAACACCACTGACCCGACAGCCTAGGTTTCCACAACCTAAGCTCCGATACCATTCTGTAACACCCCCAATCCGCTCAGGGATATTACACGCCGTAGACCCTCTCCTCGAGGATCTACCAGGCTGGTAACAACATTTAACATCTCGACAATGCCTTCAAGGCAAAATGACTCAGTAGACCGATTTGGTCTTTCAATAAAATATACAACTCGATTACAAACACATACCCACGCAGGGGTCAAAATACAATAAACTCCCGTACAACGGGGAAAAGGTACTGCAGCGGAAAAGAAAATACAACTAGACCAATACGACATCAACGGATCCTTGTGTGATTAGTATCGTTCATCTTTCATCATCCTTCGTGCCGACCCTATGCCATGCTCCAAAACCTGAATGCAAAAATAGACATCCACCCCCCGAATACTCGGGGGTTAGCAAAACTCCACTGTTTTGCTAGTGCAAGTATAAAATACGAAAACGAGCCATACATATCATACTCCACGGAACATGTTAATCACAAACATACTTCCCGAGGTAAATCACTTAATCAAAATGGTTAAATCGAAAGATAGGGGTAAACCCGATATACATCTTGTGAAAATATTTTACGATCTCGGGAGTTTTGAAAACACATTGGGATTTAAGAATTCTCAAACCTTTCAAAAACGTTTAGGGACACAGCCCAAAAGTCATTTTCCCAAAACATAAATCCGATAACAACAAATGGGGTCCACGACCCGATCATACCACAACAACCTGTTTCCACAGATTATTCGCGTCCCGTGCTAGCAAGCCACGGACCTCAGATGCTCCCGTAGAACAAACCCGAGTGAATAACCCACAGGGAAACTATATCAAATCACATGTCACCGTAACCGCAGTCACGTGACTACAAGCACATATACGTACATAATCAAACCACAACCATAAGTTATCCCGGCATCGCGCTAACAAGCCACGAACCTCGGAGTCCCCGCAAAACATACCCGATGATACCCCTCAAGCTATCTCGGCATCGGGCTAACAAGCCACGAACCTCGGAGTCCCCGCAAGACATACCCGTATTGGATAACCCTACGGTTTCGCCCGACCCATACTAGCAAGTATGGATCCCGGAGATTCAACAATCCTACCCGGAGGCACATCACATACATCAAGCACACAACAATAATCACTTATCAAGCCAAACAACATTAAGTATCACAACCTCCTTTCAAGGAGTAACAACTAATATCACACACATTACGTTCTTACCGAACAAGTACACAATAACAATACGTAATCCCCGGCAAAGGATTACGGTCTATCAACTCACTCAGTGATCATATTATCTTTAAACATACAAAACCAACACACATATTCCGAGAACACATATTCACGAAGTATACGAATTATCGTTGAAAGACAACATTTATCGAGAACATACCGATCCCTTTACGTTCATTAAACATTGGATTTTCATAAAATCATTTATCAAGAATTATATCAACGAAACATGAAATGTATGGGCAAGATACTTGCCTCAAAATCGCACGCAAGTATCCCGACGAACACGGCTCAACCGGAAAGCTTCAAACGCCCAATGCTATCGAAGCGGAAGACGGCGACGAACGAAAGGGTTCAACATGATTTCTTCGCAAGAAACACGACCCTAACATCATACAATCAATAAATCATCGATCATACGAGGAAGAATAATCGTAGAACGCCCGACAACCCCTAAGACATTTTAGGACACCTTCAAGGCGTCGGTCAAGAACTCGACCCAAATAACGAATCGATACGATCCAACCATGGAATAACAAGGAAATGATATAATACATCTAAATATTCATCAATACATCATAATCCTAAGTTAAATCGGATTAATCGGACGAAAACAACCAAAACCCCAAATTCCCCAAAACTAGATTTCTAGGAAATCGGCACGGTCGCTCGATCAAAGGATGTTATAGGACGGATGATTGACGATATGAACCTCAAACTTCATGGATATGTTGTTAAACAACATGGCTTCAAGCTTAGAACACGCCCGGCCGGAAGAGGAGAAGAAGAAGGTGAAAAATGGCAAGAAAACGTCTGCGGGGCCTTTTATAGGGGTTGGCGCTGCCGGACATGGCCGTGCCAATCGGCACGGTCGTGTCATACCGGCCGACAGGGGCGGTGACCGTCTCGACAATGACTTCGGCACGACTCGACCGTGTCTGGAACACGGTCGGGCGTGTCGGCGATCGTCTTAGGCTTATCCTAAGAAATGCAGCGCAGGCCGTGTCGGACGACACGGCCGAGTTCGGTCGGCGAAACTTCGGCATTTCGGACGAAAATGCGGCACGGGCCGTGTCGGACGACACGGTCGGGTTCGGCCGGCAGTGATCGCCAATAACGAGCGGGTGAGCTAAAACGACCATAACTCTCTCGCACGGACTCATTGACTCACCGCTTGAACCATTGGAAAGCTAACTCGATGCTCTATAATATTGCAAAGATTTAGAATTTTTGGAGTTACCAAAAATTAATGGTGACTTTACAAAGTCGAACTCCCACGTGAAAAGTCGATTAAGGACACGGAACTCAATAAAACGACACAAACGAACTCGGATGACAAAAAGTGCGAATTAATCATTCTCGAAATGACGAAAGGTCATGAGCGAGTCGTCAAAACGGACTTCCGCCAAAAAAGAAAATTACGAAATTGCGGATATTACATTCTACCCTCCTTAAAAGAAGTTTCGTCCCGAAACTTAAAACAAGTAGGGAGAAGCAATATCCCGCCAGGAAAACTCAATGAGATACGCAAGAAACGCGTAACTAATGCCAAACGGCGAAACGTTACATACAACACAACGGAATATACGGTGTGAAAACACGCTCCACGACGACCAACACAACGTCGCCGTTAGGGATATAATAGAACCAACAAGTGACAAGCGTCATCAAATGGATAATACAATCAAGTCAATTATCCGAACAATCACAAAACACAACGAACGAAAATCAATACGATTGACCAACCCAACGGTACATCAATCAAAACGCGAGCCAATCGCTGAACAAATACGGAATTCCACCGCTCAAGGGTTGGAAGATCGAAAACGAGACTAATTTCCCGAACTTAAGGGAATTAGGAAGGAGCTTGAACGCTCAACAATCACGAAACGAGAACAAAACCGAACAAACAAATGATCGAGACAACAAAAATCGAACAATCATGTCCGAAATACGAAGGATAATAAAATTCAAACAACAACCCCAAGGTTCACATCTCGACTCGAGACAATATATGATCCGGTGAAAACAACAGGATGTGCATTCATATAAGATCCACATGAAAGGGAATAGCAATAGAAAAGTCACAACGACAAACGAGTTATTCCGAAATAATACCACACTCGTTCGATCAACAAAAGCAAGGATCATGACACGCTCTGAAATGTCAACTAACATTAATGAGTAGACTAAGTAGAATATTCTGAAGTTCAAGATCCAGTCCACTTCGAATAAAAGAACTAGTAGAACCAAAGATGTTACTTAGAACAAGGTTCACAAGAATCGAACCGAATTCGGAAAGTTACAATGATAACAGATTGACCCAAAACAAGATCACAGCTCATTCGAATGATGAACCCGAAATACAAAACAAGTTCAGACAGTATCAACGAACACGAGCGAATCGATAGACTGGAGAAAGAGAAAATACAGAAGTCTAAAAACAACACGGGTACTACATTCGACCTCTTATAAAAGAAGGTCGCCCCCGCAACTCACAACAGCGAAATCAAAGTGACGACCCAACAAGCAACCGACAGAAACATCCTTCGAAGGCCTCTCAAAGCCGATTCCGATGACTGTGCTGAAGCGCGAACTCCGAAAGTCTCGGTAGCCAATTCGCAAAATTGAATTCGGTGTCCCTCGAGTCCACACTTGAAATGTGTTACCGACGAGAAGGACAATATACACGTGCATGCCCCGGCACATTACGGTTGAAACGTCTCGGCTCGGCATACCGAAAATACAAATGCTCGATACAATGGATCAAAACACCGCAAAACAACATACCGGAGATGCCAACTCAGCATAACATATCAACGTATACAAAAATCACAACAACAACGGCATCATTCGACAATTCCAACATCCCGAACGACAGCCAGCACACAATCACAAACATCATGAAACAATCACCCATGTGTATAACGCACAAAAATCCAGGTTTTAACAACTCACACTAGTGAGACAACACGCAAATCACCACGAGGCGATAAACAGTAAACACCAGTTCACACCTCTCACAGAGGGCCAACAAAACATATGCGTGGAGAACGACTCGACGCTCACGCCACCAATTCAATCACAATTCGGGGTTGACACCGTAATGAAAGTTCGAAAACCATACACGCATTTCCGGTCCGCAAACAGGAATGATAGGTTTTAAAAACGAAAACCACCTTTGAAGACAGTTTGGAAACAACAGTTGATCTTGAGTATCATTTTACAAAAGGTAGTACAAACACCATTATCGAGACTTTGAAAATCATCTTGCGTTTGAACAAAAACGAGGACACCTTTTTTTTTTCGTGAAAAACTTTCAAAATATTCGACCCTTGGGTCTAAGCAACTACATTTGAAAATATTTCAAAATATTTTTGGTCCTCAACCGGAAAATTTTTGAAATGTATTGCGGCATTAGAAAACACCTTGAAAACACCGCAAGAAAATAATTCGTTTTAAAAGTACGTCTCGAATTTTAATTTTCTAAGATACTCAAGATTTTCAAAAATAATTCAATGGGTTAGAATGCCCAAAATTTTCAGGTAATTACAAGGAACAATATAGCGCCGTGGGTCCCGCGCCGGAACTCACCAGGCTAAAAACCATTTACAAAAACGCCAAAAAGGCCGATGACGGTAATATTTCAAAAACTCACGAAAGCCATTTACAAAATACTAAATACCGTCATAGGAATTTCGCCAAAATGATCAAGGCCATAATGCCAAAAACTCGGTTAAGGGAATTGATTTTCGAAATAAAACTCGGTCGGTAAAATACCGAAAGTCATTGCAAAAGAACTCACGCAGCGGATAAAAGAAATACGGTTCAACATACACAATCGAGCAACACTACTCCTCATATGAACGAAATATGAGGGTCAAATAACCACATATCAAGAAGTAAAAATCCATAAGAGGATTCCATCAATTAACAAATAATCATAAAAATAGCTCGTGTCACACGAGGCACAACACAAAGAAGGGAGACTTACATTCACATGTCGCACGAAGATGATGATCGCCCACGATACTAATCACGACCAACAAACTCAAACGACGCGTCGCGACACGACTCAGTCAGATAAAATCCGACGAGACAAAACTCAACAAACACCACTGACCCGACAGCCTAGGTTTCCACAACCTAAGCTCCGATACCATTCTGTAACACCCCCAATCCGCTCAGGGATATTACACGCCGTAGACCCTCTCCTCGAGGATCTACCAGGCTGGTAACAACATTTAACATCTCGACAATGCCTTCAAGGGCAAAATGACTCAGTAGACCGATTTGGTCTTTCAATAAAATATACAACTCGATTACAAACACATACCCACGCAGGGGTCAAAATACAATAAACTCCGTACAACGGGGAAAAGGTACTGCGGCGGAAAAGAAAATACAACTAGACCAATACGACATCAACGGATCCTTGTGTGATTAGTATCGTTCATCTTTCATCATCCTTCGTGCCGACCCTATGCCATGCTCCAAAACCTGAATGCAAAAATAGACATCCACCCCCCGAATACTCGGGGGTTAGCAAACTCCACTGTTTTGCTAGTGCAAGTATAAAATACGAAAACGAGCCATACATATCATACTCCACGGAACATGTTAATCACAAACATACTTCCCGAGGTAAATCACTTAATCAAAATGGTTAAATCGAAAGATAGGGGTAAACCCGATATACATCTTGTGAAAATATTTTACGATCTCGGGAGTTTTGAAAACACATTGGGATTTAAGAATTCTCAAACCTTTCAAAAACGTTTAGGGACACAACCCAAAAGTCATTTTCCCAAAACATAAATCCGATAACAACAAATGGGGTCCACGACCCGATCATACCACAACAACCTGTTTCCACAGATTATTCGCGTCCCGTGCTAGCAAGCCACGGACCTCAGATGCTCCCGTAGAACAAACCCGAGTGAATAACCCACAGGGAAAC
This sequence comes from Orobanche coerulescens, assembly GCA_033398695.1. Lineage (NCBI taxonomy): Eukaryota > Viridiplantae > Streptophyta > Magnoliopsida > Lamiales > Orobanchaceae > Orobanche > Orobanche coerulescens. The sequence goes on along the minus strand of CM065802.1, from coordinate 122,390,240 downwards.
TATATCAAATCACATGTCACCGTAACCATGATCACGTGACTACAAGCACATATACGTACATAATCAAACCACAACCATAAGTTATCCCGGCATCGCGCTAACAAGCCACGAACCTCGGAGTCCCCGCAAAACATACCCGATGATACCCCTCAAGCTATCTCGGCATCGGGCTAACAAGCCACGAACCTCGGAGTCCCCGCAAGACATACCCGTATTGGATAACCCTACGGTTTCGCCCGACCCATACTAGCAAGTATAGATCCCGGAGATTCAACAATCCTACCCGGAGGCACATCACATACATCAAGCACACAACAATAATCACTTATCAAGCCAAACAACATTAAGTATCACAACCTCCTTTCAAGGAGTAACAACTAATATCACACACATTACGTTCTTACCGAACAAGTACACAATAACAATACGTAATCCCCGGCAAAGGATTACGGTCTATCAACTCACTCGAAGTGATCATATTATCTTTAAACATACAAAACCAACACACATATTCCGAGAACACATATTCACGAAGTATACGAATTATCGTTGAAAGACAACATTTATCGAGAACATACCGATCCCTTTTTACGTTCATTAAACATTGGATTTTTCATAAAATCATTTATCAAGAATTATATCAACGAAACATGAAATGTATGGGCAAGATACTTGCCTCAAAATCGGCATGCAAGTATCCCGACGAACACGGCTCAACCGGAAAGCTTCGAAACGCCCAATGCTATCGAAACGGAAGACGACGACGAACGAAAGGGTTCAACATGATTTCTTCGCAAGAAACACGACCCTAACATCATACAATCAATAAATCATCGATCATACGAGGAAGAATAATCGTAGAACGCCCGACAACCCCTCTAAGACATTTTACCGGACACCTTCAAGGCGTCGGTCAAGAACTCGACCCAAATAACGAATCGATACGATCCAACCATGGAATAACAAGGGAAATGATATAATACATCTAAATATTCATCAATACATCATAATCCTAAGTTAAATCGGATTAATCGGACGAAAACAACCAAAACCCCAAATTCCCAAACTAGATTTCTAGGAAATCGACTGGTCGCTTCGATCAAAGGATGTTATAGGACGGATGATTGACGATATGAACCTCAAACTTCATGGATATGTTGTTAAACAACATGGCTTCAAGCTTAGAACACGCCCGGCTTCGGAAGAGGAGAAGAAGAAGGTGAAAAATGGCAAGAAAACGTCTGCAGGCCTTTATAGGGGTTGGCTGCCGGACACGGCCGTGCCAATCGGCACGGTCGTGTGTCGCATACCGGCCGACAGGCGATGACCCGTCCGGCGACTCGGCACGACTCGGCCGTGTCTGGAACACGGTCGGGCGTGTCGGCGATCGTCTTAGGCTTATCCTAAGAAGAAATGCAGACGGCCGTGTCGGACGACACGGCCGAGTTCGGTCGGCGAAACCGGCATTTCCGACGAGTGCGGCACGGGCCGTGTCGGACGACACGGTCGGGTTCGGCGGTGATCGCCAATAACGAGCGGGTGAGCTAAAACGACCATAACTCTCTCGTACGGACTCCGATTGACTCACCGTTTGAACCATTGGAAAGCTAACTCGATGCTCTATAATATTGCAAAGATTTAGAATTTTTGGAGTTACCAAAAATTAATGGTGACTTTACAAAGTCGAACTCCCACGTGAAAAAGTCGATTAAGGACACGAAACTCAATAAAACGACACCGAAACGAACTCGGATGACAAAAAGTGCAGAATTAATCATTCTCGAAATGACGAAAGGTCATGAGCGAGTCGTCAAAACGGACTTCCGCCGAAAAAAAGAAAATTACCGAAATTCGAAATTGCGGATATTACATTCTACCCTCCTTAAAAGAAGTTTCGTCCCGAAACTTAAAACAAGTAGGGAGAAGCAATATCCCGCCAGGAAAACTCAATGAGATACGCAAGAAACGCGTAACTAATGCCAAACGGCGAAACGTTACATACAACACAACGGAATATACGGTGTGAAAACACGCTCCACGACGACCAACACAACGTCGCCGTTAGGGATATAATAGAACCAACAAGTGACAAGCGTCATCAAATGGATAATACAATCAAGTCAATTATCCGAACAATCACAAAACACAACGAACGAAAATCAATACGATTGACCAACCCAACGGTACATCAATCAAAACGCGAGCCAATCGCCGAACAAATACGGAATTCCACCGCTCAAGGGTTGGAAGATCGAAAACGAGACTAATTTCCCGAACTTAAGGGAATTAGGAAGGAGCTTGAACGCTCAACAATCACGAAACGAGAACAAAACTGAACAAACAAATGATCGAGACAACAAAAATCGAACAATCATGTCCGAAATACGAAGGATAATAAAATTCAAACAACAACCCCAAGGTTCACATCTCGACTCGAGACAATATATGATCCGGTGAAAACAACAGGATGTGCATTCATATAAGATCCACATGAAAGGGAATAGCAATAGAAAAGTCACAACGACAAACGAGTTATTAGAAATAATACCACACTCGCTCGATCAACAAAAGCAAGGAGCAGACAAGCTCGAAATGTCAACGAACATAAATGAGTCGACAAAGTAGAATATCTGAGTTCAAGATCCAGTCACTTCGAATAAAAGAACTAGTAGAACCAAAGATGTTACTTAGAACAAGGTTCACAAGAATCGAACCGAATTCGGAAAGTTACGATAACGAATTGACCCAAAACAAGATCACGGCTCATTCGAATGATGAACCCGAAATACAAAACAAGTTCAGACGGTATCAACGAACACGAGCGAATCGATAGGCTGGAGAAAGAGAAAATACGAAGTCTAAAAACAACACGGGTACTACATTCGACCTCTTATAAAAGAAGGTCGCCCGCAACTCACAACAATGAAATCAAAGTGACGACCCAACAAGCAACCGACGAAACATCCTTGAAGGCCTCTCAAAGCCGATTCCGATGACTGTGCTGAAGCGCGAACTCCGAAAGTCTCGGTAGCCATTTCGCAAAATTGAATTCGGTGTCCCTCGAGTCCACACTTGAAATGTGTTACCGACGAGAAGGACAATATACACGTGCATGCCCCGGCACATTACGGTTGAAACGTCTCGGCTCGGCATACCGAAAATACAAATGCTCGATACAATGGATCAAAACACCGCAAAACAACATACCGGAGATGCCAACTCAGCATAACATATCAACGTATACAAAAATCACAACAACAACGGCATCATTCGACAATTCCAACATCCCGAACGACAGCCAGCACACAATCACAAACATCATGAAACAATCACCCATGTGTATAACGCACAAAAATCCAGGTTTTAACAACTCACACTAGTGCGACAACACGCAAATCACCACGAGGCGATAAACAGTAAACACCAGTTCACACCTCTCACAGAGGGCCAACAAAACATATGCGTGGAGAACGACTCGACGCTCACGCCACCAATTCAATCACAATTCGGGGTTGACACCGTAACGAAAGTTCGAAAACCATACACGCATTTCCGGTCCGCAAACAGGAATGATAGGTTTTAAAACTAAAACCACCTTTGAAGACAGTTTGGAAACAACAGTTGATCTTGAGTATCATTTTACAAAAGGTAGTACAAACACCATTATCGAGACTTTGAAAATCATCTTGCGTTTGAACAAAAACGAGGACACCTTTTTTTTTCGTGAAAAACTTTCAAAATATTCGACCCTTGGGTCTAAGCAACTACATTTGAAAATATTTCAAAATATTTTTGGTCCTCAACCGGAAAATTTTTGAAATGTATTGCGGCATTAGAAAACACCTTGAAAACACCGCAAGAAAATAATTCGTTTTAAAAGTACGTCTCGAATTTTAATTTTCTAAGATACTCAAGATTTTCAAAAATAATTCAATGGGTTAGAATGCCCAAAATTTTCAGGTAATTACAAGGAACAATATAGCGCCGTGGGTCCCGCGCCGGAACTCACCAGGCTAAAACCATTTACAAAAACGCCAAAAAGGCCGATGACGGTAATATTTCAAAAACTCACGAAAGCCATTTACAAAATACTAAATACCGTCATGGGAATTTCGCCAAAATGATCAAGGCCATAATGCCAAAAACTCGGTTAAGGGAATTGATTTTCGAAATAAAACTCGGTCGGTAAAATACCGAAAGTCATTGCAAAAGAACTCACGCAGCGGATAAAAGAAATACGGTTCAACATACACAATCGAGCAACACTACTCCTCATATGAACGAAATATGAGGGTCAAATAACCACATATCAAGAAGTAAAAATCCATAAGATGATTCCATCAATTAACAAATAATCATAAAAATAGCTCATGTCACACGAGGCACAACACAAAGAAGGGAGACTTACATTCACAGGTCGCACGAAGATGATGATCGCCCACGATACTAATCACGACCAACAAACTCAAACGACGCGTCGCGACACGACTCAGTCAGATAAAATCCGACGAGACAAAACTCAACAGACACCACTGACCCGACAGCCTAGGTTTCCACAACCTAAGCTCCGATACCATTCTGTAACACCCCCAATCCGCTCAGGGATATTACACGCCGTAGACCCTCTCCTCGAGGATCTACCAGGCTGGTAACAACATTTAACATCTCGACAATGCCTTCAAGGCAAAATGACTCAGTAGACCGATTTGGTCTTTCAATAAAATATACAACTCGATTACAAACACATACCCACGCAGGGGTCAAAATACAATAAACTCCCGTACAACGGGGAAAAGGTACTGCAATGGAAAAGAAAATACAACTAGACCAATACGACATCAACGGATCCTCGTGTGATTAGTATCGTTCATCTTTCATCATCCTTCGTGCCGAATTCTATGCCATGCTCCAAAACCTGAATGCAAAAATAGACATCCACCCCCCGAATACTCGGGGGTTAGCAAAACTCCACTGTTTTGCTAGTGCAAGTATAAAATACGAAAATGAGCCATACATATCATACTCCACGGAACATGTTAATCACAAACATACTTCCCGAGGTAAATCACTTAATCAAAATGGTTAAATCGAAAGATAGGGGTAAACCCGATATACATCTTGTGAAAATATTTTACGATCTCGGGAGTTTTGAAAACACATTGGGATTTAAGAATTCTCAAACCTTTCAAAACGCTAGGACACAACCAAAAGTCATTTTCCCAAAACATAAATCCGATAACAACAAATGGGGTCCACGACCCGATCATACCACAACAACTGTTTCCACAGATTATTCGCGTCCGTGCTAGCAAGCCACGGACCTCGATGCTCCCGTAGAACAAACCCGAGTGAATAACCCACAGGGAAACTATATCAAATCACATGTCACCGTAAATCATGATCACGTGACTACAAGCACATATACGTACATAATCAAACCACAACCATAAGTTATCCGGCATCGCGCTAACAAGCCACGAACCTCGGAGTCCCCGCAAAACATACCCGATGATACCCCACAAGCTATCTCGGCATCGGGCTAACAAGCCACGAACCTCGGAGTCCCCGCAAGACATACTCAGATTGATAACCCTACGGTTTCGCCCGACCCATACTAGCAAGTATGGATCCCGGAGATTCAACAATCCTACCCGAGGCACATCACATACATCAAGCACACAACAATAATCACTTATCAAGCCAAACAACATTAAGTATCACAACCTCCTTTCAAGGAGTAACAACTAATATCACACACATTACGTTCTTACCGAACAAGTACACAATAACAATACGTAATCCCCGCAAAGGATTACGGTCTATCAACTCACTCAAGTGATCATATTATCTTTAAACATACAAAACCAACACACATATTCCGAGAACACATATTCACGAAGTATACGAATTATCGTTGAAAGACAACATTTATCGAGAACATACCGATCCCTTTACGTTCATTAAACATCGATTTTTCATAAAATCATTTTTCAAGAATTATATCAACGAAACATGAAATGTATGGGCAAGATAATTGCCTCAAAATCTGAACGCAAGTATCCCGACGAACACGGCTCAACCGGAAAGCTTCGAAACGCCCAATGCTATCGAAACGGAAGACGACGACGAACGAAAGGGTTCAACACGATTTCTTCGCAAGAAACACGACCCTAACATCATACAATCAATAAATCATCGATCATACGAGGAAGAATAATCGTAGAACGCCCGACAACCCCTCTAAGACATTTTACCGGACACCTTCAAGGCGTCGGTCAAGAACTCGACCCAAATAACGAATCGATACGATCCAACCATGGAATAACAAGGGAAATGATATAATACATCTAAATATTCATCAATACATCATAATCCTAAGTTAAATCGGATTAATCGGACGAAAACAACCAAAACCCCCAAATTCCCCAAAACTAGATTTCTAGGAAATCTGAACTGATTCGATCTATCAAAGGATGTTATAGTACGGATGATTGACGATATAAACCTCCAAACTTCATGGATATGTTGTTAAACAACATGGCTTCAAGCTTAGAACACGCCTACTTCTAAGAGGAGAAGAAGAAGGTGAAAATGGCAAGAAAAACGTCTCATAGGGCCTTTATAGGGTCGATCGTCGCCGACACGGCCCGCCAATCGGCACGGCCGTGTCGCATACCGGCCGACAGGACAAAGGACCCGTCCGACAATGACGGCGACTCGACTGCCGTGTCCGAACACGGTCGGGCGTGTCGGCAATGCCTTAGGCTTATCCTAAGAGTACGGCACGGCCGCGGTTTGACGACACGGCCGAGTTCGGGTCGGCGTAAACTTCGCATTTCCGGACGAGTACGGCACGGCCGCGGTCGGACGACACGGTCGGGTTCGCCGCGGTGATCGCCAATAACGAGCGGGTGAGCTAAAACGAACATAACTCTCTCAGACGGACTCGATTGACTCACCGCTTGAACCATTGGAAAGCTAACTCGATGCTCTATAATATTGCAAAGATTTAGAATTTTTGGAGTTACCAAAAATTAATGGTGACTTTACAAAGTCGAACTCCCACGTGAAAAAGTCGATTAAGGACACGGAACTCAATAAAACGACACCGAAACGAACTCGGATGACAAAAAGTGCAGAATTAATCATTCTCGAAATGACGAAAGGTCATGAGCGAGTCGTCAAAACGGACTTCCGCCGAAAAAAAAAGAAAATTACCGAAATTCGAAATTGCGGATATTACATTCTACCCTCCTTAAAAGAAGTTTCGTCCCGAAACTTAAAACAAGTAGGGAGAAGCAATATCCCGCCAGGAAAACTCAATGAGATACGCAAGAAACGCGTAACTAATGCCAAACGGCGAAACGTTACATACAACGCAACGGAATATACGGTGTGAAAACACGCTCCACGACGACCAACACAACGTCGCCGTTAGGGATATAATAGAACCAACAAGTGACAAGCGTCATCAAATGGATAATACAATCAAGTCAATTATCCGAACAATCACAAAACACAACGAACGAAAATCAATACGATTGACCAACCCAACGGTACATCAATCAAAACGCGAGCCAATCGCCGAACAAATACGGAATTCCACCGCTCAAGGGTTGGAAGATCGAAAACGAGACTAATTTCCCGAACTTAAGGGAATTAGGAAGGAGCTTGAACGCCAAAGCAATCACGAAACGAGAACAAAACCGAACAAACAAATGATCGAGACAACAAAAATCGAACAATCATGTCCGAAATACGAAGGATAATAAAATTCAAACAACAACCTCAAGGTTCACATCTCGACTCGAGACAATATATGATCCGGTGAAAACAACAGATGTGCATTCATATAAGATCCACATGAAAGGGAATAGCAATAGAAAAGTCACAACGACAAACGAGTTATTCGAAATAATACCACACTCGCTCGATCAACAAAAGCAAGGAGCAGGACAAGCTCGAAATGTCAACGAACATAAATGAGTCGACAAAGTAGAATATACAAGTTCAAGATCCACCACTTCGAATAAAAGAACTAGTAGAACTAAAGATGTTACTTCCGAACAAGGTTCACAAGAATCGAACCGAATTCGGAAAGTTACAATGATAACTGATTGACCCAAAACAAGATCACGGCTCATTCGAATGATGAACCCGAAATACAAAACAAGTTCGATAAGGTATCAACGAACACGAGCGAATCGATAGACTGGAGAAATAGAAAATACGAAGTCTAAAAACAACACGGGTACTACATTCGACCTCTTATAAAAGAAGGTCGCCCCGCAACTCACAACAAATAAATCAAAGTGACGACACAACAAGCAACCGACGAAACATCCTTCGAAGGCCTCTCAAAGCCGATTCCGATGATCGTGCTGAAGCGCGAACTCCGAAAGTCTCGGAGCCAATTCGCAAAATCAATTCGGTGTCCTCGAGTCCACACTTGAAATGTGTTACCGACGAGAAGGACAATATACACGTGCATGCCCCGGCACATTACGGTTGAAACGTCTCGGCTCGGCATACCGAAAATACAAATGCTCGATACAATGGATCAAAACACCGCAAAACAACATACCGGAGATGCCAACTCAGCATAACATATCAACGTATACAAAAATCACAACAACAACGGCATCATTCGACAATTCCAACATCCCGAACGACAGCCAGCACACAATCACAAACATCATGAAACAATCACCCATGTGTATAACGCACAAAAATCCAGGTTTTAACAACTCACACTAGTGCGACAACACGCAAATCACCACGAGGCGATAAACAGTAAACACCAGTTCACACCTCTCACAGGAGGGCCAACAAAACATATGCGTGGAGAACGACTCGACGCTCACGCCACCAATTCAATCACAATTCGGGGTTGACACCGTAACGAAAGTTCGAAAACCATACACGCATTTTCGGTCCGCAAACAGGAATGATAGGTTTTAAAAACGAAAACCACCTTTGAAGACAGTTTGGAAACAACAGTTGATCTTGAGTATCATTTTACAGAAGGTAGTACAAACACCATTATCGAGACTTTGAAAATCATCTTGCGTTTGAACAAAAACGAGGACACCTTTTTTTTTTCGTGAAAAACTTTCAAAATATTCGACCCTTGGGTCTAAGCAACTGCATTTGAAAATATTTCAAAATATTTTTGGTCCTCAACCGGAAATTTTTTGAAATGTATTGCGGGATTAGAAAACACCTTGAAAACACCGCAAGAAAATAATTCGTTTTAAAAGTACGTCTCGAATTTTAATTTTCTAAGATACTCAAGATTTTCAAAAATAATTCAATGGGTTAGAATGCCCAAAATTTTCAGGTAATTACAAGGAACAATATAGCGCCGTGGGTCCCGTGACCGAACTCACTGTGCTAAAAACCATTTACAAAATGCCAAAAAGGCCGATGACGGTAATATTTCAAAACTCACGAAAGCCATTTACAAAATACTAAATACCGTCATAGGAATTTCGCCAAAATGATCAAGGCCATAATGCCAAAACTCGGTTAAGGGAATTGATTTTCAAATAAAACTCGGTCGGTAAAATACCGAAAGTCATTGCAAAAGAACTCACGCAGCGGATAAAAGAAATACGGTTCAACATACACAATCGAGCAACACTACTCCTCATATGAACGAAATATGAGGGTCAAATAACCACATATCAAGAAGTAAAAATCCATAAGAGGATTCCATCAATTAACAAATAATCATAAAAATAGCTCGTGTCACACGAGGCACAACACAAAGAAGGGAGACTTACATTCACAGGTCGCACGAAGATGATGATCGCCCACGATACTAATCACGACCAACAAACTCAAACGACGCGTCGCGACACGACTCAGTCAGATAAAATCCGACGAGACGAAACTCAACAGACACCACTGACCTGACAGCCTAGGTTTCCACAACCTAAGCTCCGATACCATTCTGTAACACCCCCAATCCGCTCAGGGATATTACACGTCGTAGACCCTCTCCTCGAGGATCTACCAGGCTGGTAACAACATTTAACATCTCGACAATGCCTTCAAGGCAAAATGACTCAGTAGACCGATTTGGTCTTTCAATAAAATATACAACTCGATTACAAACACATACCCACGCAGGGGTCAAAATACAATAAACTCCCGTACAATGGGGAAAAGGTACTGCAGCGGAAAAGAAAATACAACTAGACCAATACGACATCAACGGATCCTCGTGTGATTAGTATCGTTCATCTTTCATCATCCTTCGTGCCGACCCTATGCCATGCTCCAAAACCTGAATGCAAAAATAGACATCCACCCCCCGAATACTCGGGGGTTAGCAAAACTCCACTGTTTTGCTAGTGCAAGTATAAAATACGAAAACGAGCCATACATATCATACTCCACGGACCTCAGATGCTCCCGTAGAACAAACCCGAGTGAATAACCCACAGGGAAACTATATCAAATCACATGTCACCGTAACCGCAGTCACGTGACTACAAGCACATATACGTACATAATCAAACCACAACCATAAGTTATCCCGGCATCGCGCTAACAAGCCACGAACCTCGGAGTCCCTGCAAGACATACCCGATGATACCCCACAAGCTATCTCGGCATCGGGCTAACAAGCCACGAACCTCGGAGTCCCCGCAAGACATACCCGTATTGGATAACCCTACGGTTTCGCCCGACCCATACTAGCAAGTATGGATCCCGGAGATTCAACAATCCTACCCGGAGGCACATCACATACATCAAGCACACAACAATAATCACTTATCAAGCCAAACAACATTAAGTATCACAACCTCCTTTCAAGGAGTAACAACTAATATCATACACATTACGTTCTTACCGAACAAGTACACAATAACAATACGTAATCCCCGACAAAGGATTACGGTCTATCAACTCACTCGAAGTGATCATATTATCTTTAAACATACAACCAACACACATATTCCGAGAACACATATTCACGAAGTATACGAATTATCGTTGAAAGACAACATTTATCGAGAACATACCGATCCCTTTTTACGTTCATTAAACATTGGATTTTTCATAAAATCATTTATCAAGAATTATATCAACGAAACATGAAATGTATGGGCAAGATACTTGCCTCAAAATCGGCACGCAAGTATCCCGACGAACACGGCTCAACCGAAAAGCTTCGAAACGCCCAATGCTATCGAAACGGAAGACGACGACGAACGAAAGGGTTCAACACGATTTCTTCGCAAGAAACACGACCCTAACATCATACAATCAATAAATCATCGATCATACGAGGAAGACTAATCGTAGAACGCCCGACAACCCCTCTAAGACATTTTACCGGACACCTTCAAGGCGTCGGTCAAGAACTCGACCCAAATAACGAATCGATACGATCCAACCATGGAATAACAAGGGAAATGATATAATACATCTAAATATTCATCAATACATCATAATCCTAAGTTAAATCGGATTAATCGGACGAAAACAACCAAAACCCCCAAATTCCCCAAAACTAGATTTCTAGGAAATCGACGATTCGCTAGATCAAAGGATGTTATAGGACGGATGATTGACGATATGAAGCTCCAAACTTCATGGATATGTTGTTAAACAACATGGCTTCAAGCTTAGAACACGCCCAGCTTCGGAAGAGGAGAAGAAGAAGGTGAAAAATGGCAAGAAAAACGTCTGCAGGGCCTTTTATAGGGTTGATGCTGCGGACACGGCCGTGCCGATCGGCACGGCCGTGTCGCATACCGGCCGACAGGGACGGTGACCCGTCAAGCGGCTGACTTCGGCACGACTCGGCCGTGTCACGGAACACGGTCGGGCGTGTCGGCGATCGTCTCGAGCTTATCCGGAAGAAATGCAGACGGGCCGTGTCGGACGACACGGCCGAGTTCGGTCGGCAGAAACTTCGGCATTTCCGGACGAGTACGGCACGGGCCGTGTCGGACGACACGGTCGGGTTCGGCCGGCAGTGATCGGCCAATAACGAGCGGGTTAGCTAAAACGACCATAACTCTCTCGTACGGACTCCGATTGACTCACCGTTTGAACCATTGGAAAGTTAACTCGATGCTCTATAATATTGCAAAGATTTAGAATTTTTGGAGTTACCAAAAATTAATGGTGACTTTACAAAGTCGAACTCCCACGTGAAAAAGTCGATTAAGGACACGGAACTCAATAAAACGACACCGAAACGAACTCGGATGACAAAAAGTGCAGAATTAATCATTCTCGAAATGACGAAAGGTCATGAGCGAGTCGTCAAAACGGACTTCTGCCGAAAAAAAGAAAATTACCGAAATTCGAAATTGCGGATATTACACTTATCAATTAAGCACAAATAAAATAACGATAGTGTATACAATGATAATAAGTATGTGTATAAGTTCTTTGAAGTTGTTGTTTTTATTGATACCCAATGGTTTGGTATTTATAGGCTCAAAGGCTCAACTAGTCGTTGCTCACTGCTGCCTTCATTACGTACGTTAAGTACTATCCATTACGTACGTTAAGACTCGTTACATACGTTACCTTAATCTGGTTACGTACGTTAAGCTATGTGCGGATCAGTCCAGTAGCTTTCGTTTCTTCCATTATGTATGTTATCATAACCTCATTACGTACGTTATTTTCCTTAGATAGCCGTTGATATGATAACATATGCCGTGACGTCACAACGGTCATATAGTTTGAATTGTGATACAAACTTTTCATTACGTACGTTATGTATCCTTTGTTACATACGTTATCCTTTACTGTATTACGTACGTTATCATTCAGGTGTTGCGTATGTTATACATGTTATTTCTTCACTTCTTTGCTTTTCAGTCTGGTTCGAACGTCTTCGACTTCTTTATTGTTTTGTTTTGCTTCCTTGTTGTTTTTCTTTGACTAACAACTAATTATCAAAACTCAAATATAAATGTATGGAATAAAATATTACTACAATCTCCCCGTTTCTGATGATTACATAACAACACTCTTCAATGGGATAAACCTGTAAAATAAAATCATATACGGATCAAAGTTTTTGGCTTTATCCGTTTCGTTAGTTTCCATCTCCCCATTATCCCTTTTTCTTCTTTTCAGCTTCTTCTTTTCTCTTTCATCTTTTCGACTTTCTCCTTCGATCGATCGGGATATTTTTTATTTTTCTCATCATTCTTTCATGACTTTTTCTCCCATTCTCCTATTCTCCTATTCTCCCCATTTTTGTTATCAGCAAAAAGTGCATATATAATTATAGAATAGATAATAAAATCATAATAAATATATGCAAAAATGGGTAAAACTCCCCCTGACAAAAATCTCCCCTTAAAAAAATATAAAACTCCACCTGAGTTAAATACTAATATGAATAAAATCAATTTTGATTTTTGGGGATCCAACCGACTTTCGGTTTTTTATTTGAATCATAGACAATATTCGGTATTGTGGTTCCTTTACGAATTCAAAGTGTCTTAATATTGATCGTCCGTCTTGGGCTTTTGCAAATCGAAATGTGATGCCCAAGTTTTAAACATTTCTCACATCGGGTATTTTATAATTATGTATTCGGTTTTATTACACGGTTTGAATCCTATGCCTTGTGTATTTAAAGAGTATTTTTGAATGGAAAGCATTTGTTCAAACTTGTCATTTTCGCACAAAAATTTGTTCGTTAAATTTTTAAGTTCGTTTTGAACTTCCAAAAGATCATCCTTTAATTTATTTTCATCTTCAAGGCATTTAGTATGATAAGTTTCTGTAAATTTCCCCTTTTCATTTAATTTGGAAATTTTGATTTCCAATAATTTATTTTTCGATTGGAGATATTTAATTTCAAATAAAGCATTTTGAAAATTAGTAGTAAAAGTTCGAATGCTTCAAATAATTCGTCTTGAGACGATGTACTAACCTGGCTTTCGACATCGCTTTCGACGAACTTCTTGCCATGACTGTGAGGTTATTTTGAACATATTCATCATCATCCTCTTTGTCACTCCATGTAGCTATAAGAACTTCTTTCTTAGGATTTGAGCATCGGCAATTTTTAGCAAAGTGGCCTGGTTTACCATAGTTTCAACAGTTGTTGTCGAATTTCTTAGATTCGCCCGATTTGATGTCCTTCCTTCTCCGGTTCAATAAGTTTTGAAACTTATTTATATTCTTGGCATAATATTCCAATTCTTCATCGTCTTCGTCTACCGGGATTTCTTCTTTTCGAGACATCTTTGCTTTCAAAGCTATGGATGTAATATCCGACAGTAATTCTTATCTATTGTTGTATTATTCAGATAATTTGAGCACCGTTGTAATCGTGATACATTCAGTTAATTTTTATTGATGTCGGGATACATCAGAATAGACTTGATTATGACTATCATTCGCATTGTGGTTGATTTCTTGACGTTGTGTAGATTGTTACATTTTTGAGATAGATTTTTGGTGTTTTTAACGTACGCTAAGGCCTTAACCTAACGTACTCTAGATTGTTAGCTTTATGTATGTAATGGGATGCTAGTTACGTACGTAATGCTTGGGAATCTTATCTGATCTCATTTTCGGCGTGGGGGCTGGACATGATTCGGATAAATGGCTTTTTTGAGGCATCCAAGTTGACGTATATTACGTACGTAATGCTCTGGCCTATAACGTACGTAATGATGTTAGTGTTTTGAGACAGTAACATCTATGGACATATTACGTACGTAACACTTTCAGTGTGCGTACGTAAAGAAGTTAACGTACATTATCTTCATGCGATAACATACGTAACTAGCTGTGCAGTTTATAAAAAGACAGGTTGTGTCTTTCATTTGCACGTCCAAACTCTGAATTTTCTCTCCAACAATCGTTCATCTGCCTCACTAGACCGATTTTACACCCTTCCAACTTGTGTTTGAGCTTTACATCTTGGATTGGAGCTTGTTGATTGGGAGTTTAGAGTTGTTTCTTGAAGCTTGGAGTGTGTTCTTGTGGTTTGGTGATTTGTTCTTCGTTTCTGAAGGTATGATGTAGGATTCTACTCTATATTTTCATGGTTATGATGTTAGTGTTGTGGTATACTACACCTAGAGATGAATTAATCATGTAAAACATGTTTGTAGTTAAACTTTCCAACACTCCTTGATAATTATGGTAACTAAGGGTTTAGAATGAGGTGTTCTTGATGACTTAATGGTAATGACCATGTTTAAAAGAATCATACTGTTGGCCACTAAGTATATAGAGTACAGCTTGGAAAGTGTTTTAAGCAACAAGCTGTACTATTTTCAAAACTGAGTGCGTAGCGGAAGTCTTGTTAAAGTAAGTTGCTGTAAATACAGCAACTCGGTATGAAGTGTATACTTAAAATAATCACAGATATTAAAACGGTAAATGCAAAAGGTAAATGACACAGTAATTAAAGTGATTCGAGGTAAACCCCTCTACGTCCACTGGTCCTCCACACGGGAGTTAAAATGTTTATTATAAATACTACGTACACAACTACGTATTTATAATCAAACCTATCAATGTATCGTTCACACAGATTGATACAATGATTGAAGCTTTCAATTGTTCACACATATTGGTTTAGGCTTTCACTTGACTAACTTCTTCACACACAGTTCCGAAGCTTTGTCTCTTTAATGCAAGTTCGTCATACACAGTTCGGGAAAAGCAATGCTTTCTCAGTCCACACAGGGCTGATGGGTTTGTTCAATGATAGAATGATGGTTTGAACAACAACTTGACTTTCTTGAGATTGAGCTGATGATGTGTTGTTCATGATTGGGCACTTGGATATTTCTTCTCTCATAATATACAGTATACTTGAAGTAATATGTTTGCTCAAAATATTCGTGGAAGCGCTTGTTATCATAGTGATAGTTTTTCAGATGTAAGTTCGTGTGTCTCCCTAATCTTCAAACTCTTTGGTATATGTAGCCTTTGAATTGATCCGTTGAGATTAATCCGTTGAGCAACAGTCCGTGACAACTGGATGGTTGACTTGTATAAACCAAGATCCAGATTTTGCATTATTTAAAGATCTCTGTCGGATTTAGTATTTAAATACTTCATCCTTTAAGTATTAAAATACTTCTTATCGAACGGGCCTTGACATTAGCGAATACCAAAGATTCCATTTCAAACGGTCTTCACTCCTATTTCGATAGGTATTGAATGTCTCAATACTTTACAGCTTGAATGCTGTATCCATTTATGCTGTAGGCTATAAAGGAGAGGTCGTTATATGGAATATTTGTTGTATGAAGGGATAGCTTCCATACTTGGCGCTTATAGACTCTTGTTGCTGTATGATGATGATTTGTCTTCGATACAGGACCAGAAACTTCGATTAGACTTTCGATACAGCAGCTTGCTGTATGCTGGATTGGCACATTGTCAAAACACTTTATCAAAGCCACGATACAGGGATTGTTATCCCAACAATTTCCCCCTTTTTGATAATACGCCAAGTATTCCTTAAATCCTTTTGTTGTTTTCCAAACAGTCTTTGATGATGCCAAAACCTTGACATCTAACATCTTCTAGGAGGGCAGACTTCTTGGTCTTCTTTCGAATGTTTTGGCCTTCCGCAATTAGCCTAACACTTAGAACTGCTCGCAGGCAAGTTCAACTTTTAAAGAGAAGAGTATTACATCTTTAAGCTTATGATTGGCGCACAGGCACAATCTTACAGTGTTATCTAGAAACATACAAGTGAGTCTATGAATTGTTCGCCGACAAGTTCATACAGCTTAACATTTAACAAGTTTTCATACTTATATTAAATTTGGCAATTTGATTGAGTATCGTAATCATAAAAAAACACAGTAGATTATGAGTTGTAATCTTTCATGAGAAAAATATTTTATTGATATTGAAAAAATGATTACAATGTTTTTGCTATCTCAAAACAAATAAGAATAATACAGGAGGGAATCTAGCTCCTATAATCAGAATGCCTCCAAGGCCTTTTAGGGTCATTCTTGGTACTCTTCCACCAGTTTTGATGAGCGTCCCTGTTTCGATTTTGATAGATAGCTTGACCTTCATAGGACTTATCGAAAACTAGGATCCAATCTTCTGGATGGGTAACCAAGTCACCTTGCTTGTGCTTGGACTTCATCTTCTGCTGGAGCGGGAGCGTTCCTTCATCTAACCTCTTCTTGAATTCTGCGGTGGCTTCCTGCACAGTCTTACAACTATTGAATATGGCGGAATCCCTGATAAGAACTACAAAGTAACTTAACAGTTCATTTTTCCTCCAATTCTTGATCTCGTCGGCAGTTGGCTGTCGGTTGGCCGGGAGGTTTATAGCTTGCATCTTCTCAACGAGGTTCTTCCAAGGAAACTTAGGGTCCTAGAATTCTGGGCGATCTCCCTGTATCCTGACATTGTGAGTCGGAGATGCTAAACGATTGATTTCAACAGTGATGCTGTCTCCTAATGCAACTTCCAACTCCTACTCTTGCTCAAGCCTCAATCTCCTAGCAGCTTCCCTCGCCTCTTCCCCCTTTTTGGCGTCATCAAGATATGAGACCTTTTCATCTAAGCGCTCCAAGATTTTCATAGCAGCATCCTGTTTGGTCTCAAAACTTTTCATATCTTGAATCTTTTTGTCGTGGGCTCGAAGCTGGGAACCTGATTCAATAAGAGCGGATGCTGTCGTGGCCTCAGACATATGAAGCTTTGATTGTTCTTCCATCAGGATCTGCTCCTGACGCTGTTGCAATTGGTTGAGTGCCTGCTTGAAGACGGTAGGAAGAATTCGGAAGGCTTCTTCAACTTTAGAAACTTCATGCCTCATACCGGTTATTTCTTCAACGGCAGACGGATGTAACGAATCAATATCCTTTTCAACAGCATGCAGGGCATTCACGGCATCTTGCAAGAAAACAGTTTGGCGGCCAAGAGCATGCAGTTGCTCTTTCTTCTCGGCGGTTCGTGGAGAGTCTGTCTTGGAAAAATCTTCAACTCCATTCAACTTTCTCAAGTTCACATTGGGACGTGAATCGAGTTGGACATCCTCAGGTATTATACCGTCGTCGGATTCCAAAATAGTTTAGGGTGCGGTAGTATCAGATGCTAGCTCGGCAACAGGGGTTGCTGTATTCTCCTGTTCTGAAATAGGTTCTGAAGACATAGGTAGAGGAGGAACTGATTCCTCCTGCTGTCTCTCAGCGTCCGCCTGCTCCTGCAGAGGGATTGATTCATTGTGCGGGATGGCGCTGGTCTAGTCGTCGGTGGCGACAGGCGCAGGTGCCTGTTCAACGGTTGGTTTTTCCTCCGCTACAGGAGGGACTGAATCCTCGCTGTTGGGAACATTATTTTGGCTTGAGGTCCCTTGATCCTGTTGGGTTTCCTCACGACTCATTTTCAGACCTGCCTGTAGGGCATCGTCGTCGTCGTCCGAGTCATGATCAGATTTGGGACTGTGGGGATCTGAGCCAATGGATTTTGCTTTTCCTTTCTTGCGGGCATCTGCCATGTCCATCAGGCGGCTGGCGATCAACTCTTTACAGCACAGGTTGTCCCATTGGATCAGGGCCTCAACATCTCGAGAGTCCGTTACTTCCAAGACAAACTGTTCTTCTTCGCACCAATAGCTATAGTTGTACAAAGTGTTGTACGGAGCGAGCCTATAGGCTTTCCACTGGATAAAGCATTCATAAGCCTGCTCTATTTGCACAGAAAGCAAAGTCTTGTTGATTATGGTGTCTGGGAGGGGCTGCGTACAGCGCTTGTGTTTACTGTAAGCACGGGTTCTTCGACATGTGTGGGTTCCTGTGTTGGAGATGGATCCCGAACATGGGTTGGTACCCTGATGGGAGATGGATCCTGTACGGGTGTGGAATCTCGAATAGGAGATATGGCTATTGGCTCCAAAGGGGCAGTTGACTCGCTAGAGTCTTTTAAGTTGGAAGATGTCTGAATATCCGTCGTAGCTGCCAAAGGTTCAGGATCTACCATCGCGACAGTAGCAGTCATTTCTTCCGTAGGGATTGCGCCCTGGGGGCTCTATATAGTGGGTTGGGCTGTTGAAGGAGCATCCTTGGAGATTTCTGTAGCTTTGACTTTTCTGAGCCTCCTTAGCTTCCTTTTAGGTTTCTCACCAACAATGGGAGTTTTGCTGTGAGATCTCTTCCTTTTCTTTGAGGTCTCCTCACTGTGGGACTTCGAAGACACATCCCTAAGATCGGCAGAAAAGGGCAAATTTTGGACAAAAGATCTGTTCGCAATCAGGGGTCCTTTGTTGAAAACGGAGGGTCTGATGCTTCCCATGTATGTCCGAGAATTGATCTTCTTTGCTTCATCGGCTTGCGGAACACCGTATTTCATCATAATTTAATTTAGAAGCAAACCAACGGACTTCTTTTGTGAGGCAGGCATGGATACTTCTTCCTACGGCCTCTTGAGAATTATTTGACACCAGTTGACCTTTTCAGAGGTCATTATGGCGACCATCATCCTAAATCTCAAATTGGTGCACATCTCGAACGCACCTGTTCTATTCTCAATTACACGACAACAAAAATCGTGTAAATAAACAAAAGGTTGACAAAATAGTTTCTTGTGGCAAGAAGTGTGAACCATTTCAACCGATGCTGAATCGGTGAATAAGCCATAGTAACTGGTCAGGAGTTCTTGGGACCCAAAGGTCTTAAGTTCTTCCATGGAAAGGCCATCAGCAGGAAGCCTATAAATATTCTGAAGCAGCTCTTGGTCAACACGGATCTCCACTCCGCGAATGACAGCAGTGATGTCATCAACGTTTCCTCTTCGTGCAAGAGAAAAGAAACGGACAGAAGCATTGAGGTAAAATTCCTCAACCATTTGTGCATCGAAACACTCAGCGGTGTGACTCCCAAGGCGATAAAGGCCTTGTTGACGAATCCTCGTGATGACATACTCCATCGATTCGACATCATCACCTTCAGTACGAACACATTCAACCACTACAGATCGAGCAAAGATCCGTCCGTCGATGATGTTAGAGGTCTTCTTGAGAGAGAGGAAGTCTGAGAAGATGCCATTGATGATTCTCGAAGAAAATTGAAGAAGATTCAAAGAGAAATGCAGTAAAAGCAATAAGACTTGTAGGGTGTATGCTCAAGGACTCGTTCAATATACAGAAAGCATAAAGAGTGTGAAGAGGTATTAACAGTCCTTTTTATAGTGGGCGGCAGTGTAGGGTTTTCGGACAATGAACGGTTAGATTTAAGGGATGGGAACCATTGTTTAAAATGGACGACCACGTTGGACTGAGTGTAACCCGTACGACATATCCATCTAATTTTAATATGAGAGCTGGTCCCACATCTGACATATTAAATTTTCCTTATTGCCCGAAATGGCGGTGTGAAATTAATAAAATAATTTGAAACATCGTGGCTTTTGAGATACTAATGTCCAGATGTCGTGTAAAGAATTTAATGTAAAAGACTTTTTAATTCTAACAGGGCACGTGGACATAAAAATCGTTTTAAAATAAATAACATGATAATTGATTTCCCATAGTATGTGCTGTATCTGCGAAAATACAGTGTTCCCCCTTGAAAGGTACATACGAGTTTCAATTCAATACAACAACTTTTGGATTACTGCTGTATTCATGGGTCATACTGTATTCCCCATTAGTTATTGCACACGTCAACTGTAGGATAATTCATGTCTCTTTGTCTCTACAGTGTTGTTCTGATAGTCTGAGTGTACAGATTACTAACGGTGGATACTGTATTCTTGGGTCTTACAGCATTCCTCCTCAATTGCTGAGTAAAAGCATTAAAAACTTACAGGGAGTCAGGATATAGCAATCCCAATTCTTGTCGAAGTATGCAGAATCTTGCTGTGACGAGAGGTTTGGTAAAGATGTCGGCTAACTGGATATCTGTATGAACTTTTTCAAGCCGAACATCCTTGTTCTCAACATGATTCCTGATGAAGTGATGCTTTATGTTAATATGCTTAGTGCGCGAGTGTAATACAGGGTTGTGCATTATTGCAATTGCACTCGTGCTATCTCACATAATCGGTGTTTCTTTGGCTTCAATTCCATAGTCTGACAGTTGTTGTTGCATCCAAAGGATCTGCATACAGCAACTACCAGCACCATAGTATTCCGATTCAGCTGTTGAAAGCGAGTTTGCCAATTGTTTCTTGCTAAACCAAGACACGAGTCTAGGCCCAAGAAAGTGACAAGTTCCACTTGTGCTCTTCCTATCTAGGTTGCAGCCTCCGAGATCCGAGTCACTGTAGCCAACTAAATCGAATCCGCCTTCTTTAGGATACCATAGTCCTACATCGACTGTTCCTTTGATGTATTTCAGGATTCGTTTGGCTGTTGCGAAGTGTGATTCTTTAGGTGCTACTTGATATCGCACACACACTCTTATAGCAAACTGGATATCGTGCTTGCTAGCCATTAGGTACAGGAGTGAGCCAATTAGCTTCCTGTAGAGTGATTGATCAACCGGCTTTCCATCTTCATCAGCACTAATTTGCACGGAAGTGCTCATGGGGGTTGACGATGATTTGGAAGTATTCATTCCAAACTTGTTGAGAAACTCCTTGCTGTATTTTTCCTGGTTGATGAATATCCCTGTAGGCAACTGCTTTACCTGCAATCCTAGGAAATAACTAAGTTCTCCCATCATACTCATTTCAAATTTACTTTGCATGAGGTGAGAGAACCTTTGACACAAAGCAAGGTTAGTTGAGCCAAATATTATATCATCTCCATATATTTGAACCATCAGGAGGTCACCACCTTCCTGTATTTTAAATAAGGTCTTGTCCACAGCACCTTTCTCGTTATCGGTTAGATACTGGTACAGAGTCTCATACCACGCTCTAGGGGCTTGTTTAAGTCCATAC
Source organism: Orobanche coerulescens (assembly GCA_033398695.1). Lineage (NCBI taxonomy): Eukaryota > Viridiplantae > Streptophyta > Magnoliopsida > Lamiales > Orobanchaceae > Orobanche > Orobanche coerulescens. Next base: position 122,368,370 of record CM065802.1, on the reverse strand, counting down.
AATGCTTTTCTTAGCCTGTATACGATGTATCCGCCTTCTGGATTGGCAAACCCTGGTGGTTCTTCAACATATACTTCTTTGGCAAGGTCTCCCTTCAGGAATGCACACTTTACGTCTATTTGATATACAATGAAGCTCTTATGGGTGGCAAAGGCTAAAAATATCCTTATGGCTTCTAGTCTGGCTACAGGGGCAAATGTTTCATCGTAGTATATGCCTTCTTCCTGTCTGTAGCCTTGGGAGACTATTCGGGATTTGTTTCTGATAATGAGTCCATTTCTATCCTTCTTGTTTCTAAATACCCATTTGGTTCCAATTACGCATTGATGCGAAGGTCTGGGTACTAGATACCATACGTTATTCCTTTCGAAATCGTTAAGCTCTTCTTCCATAGAAGTAATCTAACGAGAGTTGTCTAGAGCTTATTTGGTAGAAATAGGTTCGGATTGGGCTAAGAATACAACAATAGTGCACATTTTGAGTCTTCTAAGCTCGGATTGAGATTTCCATTCAGGAAATGGAGATATCTCAGACTCGGGTTCTTCTTGCGCACATAGTACATTTCCTTATGTACTCTGTATTCTCCTACGGGTAGATACTCCAGCATCAATATTTCCTATGATCAACTCCTATGGGTGATCTCTCAACCATCTTCTATCAGGTTCTAATTCGGGGTGCCGTACTGTATCTTGAGTTGCTGTAGCTTCGGCTTCAGCTTCTACAGCATCGGCTTCATCTACTTCAGTTCTTACAGCTACGTGGTTGATTTCTAAGTCAACGACAGGCTCTATAGGAGTTGGTGGATCTATGATGGAAAGTTGTTGGATGTTTTGAGTAAGTTCTTCTACTCCTGTAGGATCATGGTGAGGTTCGTCGAACACAACATGTACTGATTCCTCAATTGTTAGCTTCCTTTTATTAAAGATCCTGTAAGCTTTGCTAATAAAGGAATATCCTACAAATATCCCTTCATCCGATTTCTCATTGAAGGTTCTAAGTTGATCCTTCCCATTGTTCAATACATAACACCTGCATCCAAATATGTGAAAGTATGAAACTAGTGGGGTTTTGTTCGTAAGCAGTTTGGTTGTGGTGCTTGTTGAAGATACAACAGTTTTGTGTATAACACGCTGTATTGGTGGCTTCGCCCCAGAAACGCTGTGGTAACTTGCTTGCGGTAATCATTGTCCTTGTTGCTTCCTTCAGCGTCCTGTTCTTTCACTCAGCAACACCAATTTGTTGAGGTGTACGGGCAGCTGAGTATTCGTGCTGTATCCTATTTTCTGAACAGTATTGATCTATAAAGCGGTTAGTGAATTCCGTACCTCTGTCGGAACGAATGGACACGATACTCAATCCTTTCTGATTCTGAAGCTTTGTCAGGTGCTCGGGCAGCTTTGATGTTGTTTCCTTCTTCTTGCTTAGGAAGATTGTCCAAGCATACCTAGAAAAGTCATCAATAATAACGATACAATATTTCTTACCTCCCAAACTTACCTGGTCTACAGGTCCATAGAGATCCATGCCTAGCATTTATAGAACTCTGTGAGAGGAAAGGTAGGATTTGCTCTTCAGGGTGGACTTGATTTGCTTGCCTTTCTGACAGGGTCCACAAATGCTGTCTTTTTGGAATGACACATTGGGAAATCCTCTAACCATTCCCTGTCTGGAAAGCATGCTGAGAGTCTTGAAGTTGACATGAGACATCCTTTTGTGCCATAGCGAGCTTAAATCTGCAGTGCCTTTGGCAACAAAACAAGGAATTATGGAGCTCGTAGGCATCCAGTCAGCAATATACATATTACCTGATCTGCTTCCTGTGAGCACAACTTCTTTGGTCATGATGTTCTTCACTCTACAGTGATCTATATAGAACTTCACCAAGAACTGTTTGTCACAGAACTGGATAATACTAAGTAGATTGTACTGTAAGCCTTCAACATAAGCTACATCGGTGACTTTGAATTTTCCGACAAGCAGGTTTCCGTTCCCTCTTGTTTTTCCTATAGATTTATCATCAAAGCGAACTTTTAGACCGCGACCTTCTATGTAATCTGACAACTTGCTTTTGTCTCCCGTCATGTGCTGTGAACATCCGTTGTTGAAGTACCAGATGTCCTTCTCTAGGATGTCCTATATGCAAATAAATTTAGTAGATTTAGGTCCCCTTTGATTGTTGGGTCCATGGATGTTAGTGCCTTTAGGTACCCAGATTTTCCTGACAGCAATAGGTTTACTGTAGGATGTTTTAGGTCCGAAGTTGCGATGTCTACGTGGGGCATGTACGTAGTCGCTATAACCATGATAATTATTATGCATGTAAAATTCAGGGTTATTATTATTAATCCAGTACGAATGCCGTCTTAGAGGTGGAGCCATTTTCTTCGGCCTTACAGCTTGCCTTCTGGGTCTCTAGTTGGATTCCCAAAGCTGTTGTTGATACTGTGCGGAAACTTGCTTTCGCGAGGGATAACGAGGCTCCAGTATCTAATATCTAGGCGTGCTGTACTGAAAGTACTGCCGTGCGGGCCTTTGATATCTGGATACAGCCTTCTTTCTGAACGGATGTTGACGCTGTTGATATGCTCGGGGAGCATGCTGTTGAGTACGCCTTACAGGTCTGAATAGCTGGTGATTCCGCTGTTTGGAATATGACTGTGGTGGCGGAATGGCAACTTTTGCTATTCGCGGTGCAATGGGTTCCGTCACAGGACTCGGAATTTCTCCCGATACAGGAATGGGTTCCACACCCCTGACGAACACAGTACTAGTTTTTACTTTGTTGGAAAATGAGCAGTATCCTAAGCCACTTTTATCATGAGCATGTTGCCCGGTGCTTCGAATTTATTCCATTCTTTTGGATGATTTCTCGAAAGATTTCAGAATGGGCTCAAGTTCTCCTTCTCGTTTTTCGAGAGTTCTTACTTTGGCTTGTAGCAGAACAAAATCATTTGTCTTGTTTTCAATAAGAGATTTAGCCTCACTTAGTTCATGAGCAAGTTGATGATTGCTCTCCATGAGTTTTTCATAATCGACTTTGCTGTTTTCACAATCAACAAACATATTTTCGTAATTTAGTTTTAGCAAGTTGTTTTCTTCTTTCAGCTCTAGGTTAGAAATTTGGAGTTGTATGCTTTCATTTTTCAATGTCTCATGGGCCTTTTGAATGTTCTTAATCTCATTCATCATATTTTCAAAAGTATGAGATGCATTGGTACGAATAGTTGAGGTTGAGCTTACCTCATCATCGCTATCTTCATCTTTCGGAATATCTTTGGCCATAAAGCACATATAGGCTTTATTTTCGAAATCATCATCAGATGAGTCACTGTCAGTGACTACCTGAAGACATTCTTCGGATTTTGAAGCTGTGGGGGAGGCTTATGGTTCACCAATCAGGGCCTTGAGCTTGTTTTTCCAAGCACATCTTCTTTCATCTTTTTCTTGTTGCTCGGCTTCCGGCAACCTTTGAACTTTAGGATGAGGACATTTGTTTGCATAATGTCCTGGTTTCCTGTAATTGTAACATAGGTTAGCATCACCAGAGGAAGTTTCTGTACTTAACTTGTGAACATTCTTGTTGCTCGGCTTCCGACTGCTTGATGAACTTCTTGAACTTATGCATGAGGAGCGCCATTTCATCTCGAGATAAGATGTCGTCTTCACTGTCAGCATTCTTGTGAATGGGCTTTGATGAGCTCGGCATGCTGTGTCTTCGGATAAATACAACGGCTAATGCTGTAGTCCTTGCAGGAGATTCTTCCGCTTTCTCTCTCCTATCTATGTCATACTCAAATGCTTTGATGTCAGAAGAGAGATCAAAAGTAGATATTTCATTAAGATTGCATGACACACGCATAGCTGTGGTCTTAATGTCCCATCGGGCAGGGAGAGATCAGAAAATTTTTAGGTTCTTCTCCTTTTGGGTATAAATTTTGCCCAATGCTTCAAGTTCACCAATAATACCAGTAAATCTGAGGTCAAGTTCCTCAAGTGTCTCAGTTGGTTTCATTTCAAAAGATTCAAATTGCTAAGTCAATTTTGAAATTTTGTTTTCTTTTGAGAGGTTAGTTCCCTCACAAATTAACTTGAGTTTATCCCAGATATCTTTGGCTGATTTTCAGCTCTTTACCTTAGAGAACGTGCATTTGTCAAGAGTGACAAATAGCGCATTCTTCGCATCATTTCTGAGGTTGGCGTGCTTTCTATCATCAGAAGTCCATTGTTCGCGCTCTTTCTCGAGCATCTCGGCATGAGCTTGGCCTTCAATCCTTGGGGCCGGATTTACCTTCATGATATTTATAGGGCCATCCTATATAACAAAAATCATCTCTTCATGCATTGCTGCAAGATGAGCCTCCATCCTAATTCTCCAATCGTCAAACTCTTTAGTAGAAAACATGGGGACTTTATTGATCATTGATGTATCCATATGAGAATATAGGGAAGAAAAATACTGTTTTAAACAAAAATAAGTGATTTTGGATCTGATTCGGTTAAAAATACGACTGATTCTTTTTGGAATCAACCGCCCCGATACTACTCGTTGGCCACTAAGTATACAGAATACAGCTTGGAAAGTGTTTTAAGCAACAAGATGTACTATTTTCAAATCTGAGTGTGTAGCGGAAGTTTTGTAAAAGTAAGTTGATATAAATACAACAACTCGGTATGAAGTGTATACTTAAAATAATCACAGATATTAAAACAGTAAATGCAGAAGGTAAATGATGCAGTAATTAAAGTAGTTCGAGGTAAAACCCTCTACGTCCACTAGTCCTCCACACAGGAGTTAAAATGTTTATTATAAATACTACGTACACAACTACATATTTATAATGAAACCTATCAATGTATCATTCACACAGATTGATACAATGATTGAACCTTTCACCCGTTCACACAGATTGGTTTAGGCTTTCACTTCACTAACTTCTTCACCGCTTTGTCTCTTCAATGCAATTCCATCACACACAGTTCGGGAAAAGCAATGTGTAACACCCGCTAACCTAGCAGCTGAACCGCAAAGTGGTCTGTGCTATTAAGTTGGGGAGTATCACTCTTTTACACTTTGAAAAGCCAAAATTTTAAATTTGGTAATAGCAAGAACTTAGCGAAATAACATAAACTGGTATTATTCTCAAAACATTACACAACCTTTAGTTTAATACTTAAAGAAAACCATAACAGAGCGATCTTATTCAAAACACAACATAGTCTTCCAGCATAGGGGCAAAATAGCTGGGGAATGGCATATGGACAAGTCTCCAACTGGCACTGAAGAAGTATGGTCAACCCCTAAACATGAGCATTGTCACATGTATCATAAGAATCTAGTGAGCTAATGGCTCAGTAAGATGGGACTTCTGTAATAGCAAAGTATCACATATCACATCCATCAATAAATAACTACTTTATATGATATAGTCATGTTCTTGTAAAATCCTTTCTTTGGGTACCCTTGAAGTGTGGTACTCGACTGATAGTGATAAGCCATGGTTTTCAGAACCTGTTCATATAATTAGCCAATAAAACGTGTATACGGGGGTTCCCATACTGGTTTTACAACCATTGGTATTAGCCGTATTCAACCTTTTTCATTTAGCGTGGGTTTCCTTGACCAACTTTCAGCCGCAAGTATTTGCCACCACGTTTTGGGTCCGCCGTTCCCCAGCATACCGTGCCTACCCAACTTCAATTGAGTACCATACTTCCTGTTCTTAAACATTCTTTCACATACACATGTTATGCATGATCATTCAATAACAGTGACATATGAAAATATCAATCAATATATGATCCTTATGATACAGCAAGGAAAAGCCTCATCTTACCTCAAGTCCAGTTGCGTATTGAAGTGAAAAGATCAACTTCTCTATCTAGATGGATGTGCTAAAATCCCTGAATTACTTAACCATATTGCACTTAACATTACCTTCATGAATGCTACAAAATGTTGGAATGCAATTTAGGATCATCTATGACTTATCCCTTCACAACTAGTTACTGTGATGCAATAATTATACGTATATACCCATTAATACTATGCTTTAACTTCATATACTTCTCCTTTAATTATACCAGAAAACTTATTCTGAAAATTTGAACATATAGTAATTTATTAACCTATTCTACAACAACATAATTGTTCAAGAGAGTTTATCAAAACACTTGAATAACATAATTTGTTTAGCTTATAACCGCTTGAATATAAGTTATATTTGCATCAAATTTTCATATAACATCCCTAAGATACTGGAGAAAAAATATATGGGAACACCAGCCCCTGAACTATATGAAATATGCACAATCCATATATGTTAATAAAAGGTGGCAGAATTGAGTTCTATGTTGTCTAGTGATGATTTAGGCTCTATAAACCCACAATAAACACAAGGTTAAGCCATGGATGAATTCTTAACATTATCATGACATGTCTAAGGGCCTGTAAAAACCCTCCTTTCATCGAAATAATCATTAAAGACATCAAGAACATGAAGAAAACAAAGGAATCTCACCTTGATTCTCAAAGGATATGAGGTGTTGGTGTGTTGATGGTTTTTCTTGAATTTTATGGTGATTTTTTGGATATGGATGCTTCTAGGTCGAGTCCAGAGTGTTAATGAGGGTTGAGGGTCGATTTTCCTCTCTTATCCAAGTGATGGAGGCGGTTTTGAGGGTGAAATACTCTCAGATAGCTTCTATAAATCATGTTTGAAAGACTGGATCGGTTCAAGTAGTTATAGGCCATTTGTTGGTTGGTTTAAACTGGTTGTTGATAGATATTGAACATTTTTAGGGTATAAATGTCTGGTCTAGTGGTTTTGTAGAAGTTTAAGGTGTATTTTATTGTTTAAACCGGTTACTATGCAGAAAGCATTAAAAATGCTAATAAGGGATTTTATTGTCAAGCTTTCTAAACCTTTATACATATAATACTATAGATAATAATGAAAGGTCTCACTTATGAATATGATATGGCGATGATTATAAAATAAAATATATGTTCAACTGGTTCCGACCGCAACTGGAACGAATAGAGAAGTGACATGTCCAATTACTTAACACGTGATGCCGTATGCAACTACAAATTGAACCATTTATAATGTAGATAAGAATCAAATATTTGACACATTTTATTAGGTTAAAAAATGTTATCTACTTTATTCATATATCTAAATTTACTCAATATACACACCACAAAGCTCTTGGGTTAAACTAGTTAACCTACGATAGACCTGTCAGTGACCCTATCAGTACTTATATGTTTGCCACCTATGCTTAGAGCTAATTTAACTATGAGGTGGAGTGAATCATCATATGTGAAAGTACTGTAAAAATGCATTTAACAAATAAAATCACTCGTAGTGATTTAGCACATCGATCTCCGTTAACCAAGAAACTGAGCTTCTCACTGCAATGAGACATTTATAAAGACACATTTTACCATGTTAGGAGGAATAAATAACATGTTGCATGTATCATAGACATGAAACATAATTAAGCATATAAATAGCAATTATCCATGCTCATGAAATGTCTACTTGTATGCCATGCTTTCCTAATGCATATTATGTAAATGCATTTAGGTATAAAATGGTTATTGGCTTAGAAGGGAATAATCGGGAATTACAATCCTCCCCTCCTCATAAAATTTCATCCTCGAAATTGTCATACCTTACAGTTTTGGATACTTTCTTTGCATTTGTTCCTCTCTTTCCCACGTCGCCTCTTCAACAGCATGATTCCTCCACAAAATCTTTACCAAATTAATCTCCTTGTTTCTTAGTTTCTTTAATTTCTTATCAAGAACCTGAAGCGGCTTCTCTTCATAGGATAAATCTGGGGGTAATTCCAACAGCTCATAATTTAACACATGTGAGGGGTTTGAAATCTACTTCTTTAACATGGACACATGGAAGACATTATGCACACCAGATAGTGAAGGAGGTAAGGCTACTCTATAAGCTCTATCACCAACTCTCTCAAGAATATGAAATGTTCTAACATATATCGGGCTAAGTTTTCCTTTCTTCCCAAATCTCGTTATGCTTTTCATTGGAGATACCCTCAAGAACACATGGTCTCCAACTGCAAAGTCTAAATCTCTTCTTCGAATATCTGCATAACTATTCTGTCTACTTTGTGCAATCTTCATTCGTTCTCTTATCTTTTCTACTACCATAGCAGTCTGTTTTATCATTTCTGGGCCCAGTAGACTTGTTTCCCCAAATTCATCCCAGTGTATCAGAGATCCACATTTTCTCCCATGTAGTGCTTCATAAGGTGCCATCCCAATTGTAGATTGGTAACTGTTGTTGTAGGTGAACTCTACCAATGGAAGCTTTGTATCCCAATTGCCCTTGAAATCTAGTATGCATGCTCTCAAAATATCTTCGAGTATTTGAATAACTCTTTTTGACTGCCCATCACTTTGTGGATGAAATGCGGTGCTGAAAGCAAGCTTCGTACCCATTGCATTATGTAAACTTTTCCAAAATGCAGATGTGAATTTAGGGTCCCTGTCGGATACTATCGATACTGGCACCCCATGTAGTCGGACTATCTCTTTAATATATTCCTGGGCATATCGATCCATATTATATGTGGATTTTACAGAGCAGATTTGGTCAATCTATCAACAATCACCCATATCGAATTATACCCACTTTGAGTCCTTGGTATCCCAAGAACAAAATCCATTATAATGTGTTCCTATTTCCATTCCGGAATTGGTAAAGGCTTCAATAATCCTGTTGGTCTCTGATGTTCAGTTTTGATCTGCTGGCAAGTTAGACATTCTGCCACGAATTTTGCAATATCTTTCTTCATGTTAGGCCACCAATAATGTTGTTGCAAGTCTTTATACATTTTTGTGCTACATGGATGTATTAAATAAGTACTGGAATGAGCCTCCTTCAGAATGTCCCCTATGATGGTTGCATCGGCTGGCACACACAGTCTCCCTTTATATCGTAATATTTTATCACTAGAGACTGAGAAGTTTGGTAATTTGCCCTCATCAACTTTTCCCCTCAATTTGCCTATGTACTGATCCGCCTTCTGGGTTTCTTTGATTATATCTTGAAGTGCAGGTTTCAATACGAGTGCTGATAACGAACAAATCTTCCTTTTGGGCACAATTCCCAATTCTAATTTTTGCAAGTCTAATAATAGTGGCTTCTGCGTGATTAGAAAGGAATACATAGACTTTCTACTTAGTGCACATGCAACCACATTCGCCTTAACAGGATGATAATTGATCTCACAATCATCGTCTTTCACCAATTCTAACCATCTCCGCTGTCTCATATTCATCTCCTTCTGTGTGAAAAAGTACTTCAAACTTTTGTGGTTTGTATAGATTTCGCCTTTTGCACCATATAGGTAATGCCTCCAAATTTTTAGTGCAAAGACAACAACAGCCAGTTGTAGATCATTTGTTAGATAATTCTTTTCATATTATTTTAATTGGATGTAGGCATAGGCTATTACCTTCCCATGTTGCATTAATACAGCACCCAAACCATTTTTAGAAGCATCAGTGTAAACTACAAAGCCACATGTTCCTATCGGAGTGGCAAGGACAGGAGCTGTAGTTAATCTATGCTTTAGTTCCTGGAAACTCTCCTCGCAAGCATCAGTCCAAACAAACTTTGTATTCTTCCTTGTTAACAATGTCAATGGGTTTGCAATCTTTGAGAATCCTTGTACAAACCGTCGGTAGTAGCCGGCTAGTCCTAAGAAACTTCGAACCTCTGATACATTCGTTGGTGTTGGCTAGTTACTCACCGCCTCTACCTTGTTTGGATCAACTGAAATGCCATCCTTGGATACCACATGCCCTAAAAATACCACTTGTTCTATCCAGAATTCACATTTCTTGAATTTAACATACAATCATTTTTCTTTGAGAATTTGAAGCACAATTCTGAGATGTTCTTTATGCTCATCTCTATCATGTGAATAGATAAGGATATCATCGATAAACACCACCACAAATTAATCAAGGAACTCTTTGAATACCCGGTTCATCAGATCCATAAATGCTGCTGGATCATTTGTCAAACCAAAAGGCATCACTAAAAATTCATAGTGACCATATCCCATTCTAAATATTATCTTTTGGTTATCTTCTTCTTTGACCTTCAGTTGATGATATCCGGAACGTAAATCAGTCTCTGAGAATACTGATGCTCCTTGCTACTGATCAAATAAATCATCTATCCTTGGAAGAGGATATTTGTTCTTGATGGTAACCTTATTCAGTTCTCTATAGTCAATGCATAATCGCAATGAGCCATCTTTCTTTTTCACAAATAAGACAGGCGCTCCCCAAGGTGAACAACTACTGATGAATCCCTCATCAAGTAATTATTGTACCTAAATTTTTAATTCTTTCAATTCTATTGGTGCCATTCTGTATGGGGCTTTAGAAATAGGGGTAGTCCCTGGCATTACATCGATTGCAAACTCAATTTCCCGCTCTGGAGGAAACCCTGGTAGATCATTTGGAAACACCTCAGGAAATTCTTTAACCACATCTACATCTTCAGGCTTCAATTTCATTTCAAGGGAGGTGTCCAAAACATTAGCCAAATAGCCAGTACACCCCTTATTTAAAATCTTTCTAGCTTTCAGTGCAGTTATAATTGGCAAAGAGCACGAATATGAATTACCTCTAAAAATAAACCGTCCTCCGTTTGCTGGTTGAAAGGCCACAATCTTCTTATTACAGTCGACATTTGCACAATATTTAGCTAGCCAGCCCATACCAAGGATAACGTCAAAATTAGATATTGGTAGGACAACAAGGTCGGCGTAGAGTACCCTCCCGCCAATTCGAACTGTATAAGCCCTCAACATTTGGTCAGAATCCTTATTTTCTCCAAACGGAGCAGCCACATTATAACCAACTTTCAATAGTTCTGGTTTAATGCCCGATTTTCTCATAAATGCATATGATGCAAATGAATGTGTGGATCCTGGGTCTATCAATGTACATGCAGGAATTCCTAAGATCAGAATGGTACCTGAGACTACAGAAGCATCTGCGTCAGCTTGTTCTCGTGTCATTGCCAACAACCTTTCTTGAACTTTATTCTCTGGGTTTGGGCAATCTCTCGCCATATGTCTGGGCTTGTTGCATCTGAAACAGTTATTGAATCCGACAAAACATTCTCCGAAGTGATTTTTCCCACATTTAGTACACCTGGGCTTCTCAGTTGTATTTGGGGCATGTATCGCTGTAGGATGCTTTTGATTGGCTTTGCCTGGTTTTTGCTCCAGTTTCTTCTAATGTGCTGAATTTTTTGAAGCAAATGCTTGCCTCTTCTGCTGATATGACCTTTATATATCCTTTTCATCAGCTTCTACGAGCAGCGCTTTGTCAACTATTTCTCTGAACTCAGTTAATGTAGACATTCTCACATCTCTTCTAATTTCAGGTCGGAGGCCTCTTAGGAAATGATCCATCATCTCAGCATTATCACTAGCAATATAGGGAACATACCTGCAGCCTTCTTTAATTTTTTGGATATATTCACAAACAGACATGTCCCCTTGCTTCAGTTCCAAAAAATCTTTGAACTTGATAGATCGGGTATCCCTGGTGAAGTATTTATCATAAAATATTACTTTACATCTCTCCCATGTCAGCTCTTCCATGTTGACTGCAAGTTTGGCTCCTTCCCACCAAGTTCTGGCATCCTTTTTGAGTTAAAAGACCGCACAAAGTATCTTCTCAGCATCTTCGATGTGCATGTAATCAAAGATAACATCAAATGATTTGACCCATTCCTCTGCAACAATAGGATCAGACCCACCATGAAAATCAGAAGGTTCCGTTTTCCTAAATTTCACATATACTGCTGGTCCATTATTATTTCTTGGTGGAGGTTGTCGGTTTTGTTCCTGGTTTCTTTGTTGCATATTTAGCAATTGTTGCATTTGTTCACCATACATCCTTGTCTGTTGCTGCATCATCTCTGCCAAATTCTCAAGAAGGTTGTGCTTTGGATTTGGATCATCTCTTGTCTTTCTTTTGGGTGCCATCACTTCCGATGTACAGCCCAATCTCACCCATTCATAAGTCAATAACAAACACACAATAATGACAATGACAATTAATAGATTGTAATCTATTAAACATAATACTTAACAGATAATCGTTGACCACATCCCTCAGTCGAGAATGTCCATATGCCATCTTCTGTCTGCAGGAAAGATTTAAACCTTCGCTCCGATACCATAACTGTAACACCCCCTAACCTATCAGCTGAACCGCAAAGTGGTCCGTGCTATTAAGTTGGGTAGTATCACTCTTTTACACTTTAAAAAGCCAAAATTTTAAATTTGGTAACAGCAAGAACTCAGGGAGATAACGCAAATTGGTATTATTTGCACAAAACATTACACAACCTTAAGTTTAATACATAAACAAAACCAAAACAGAGCGATCTTATTCAAAACACAACATAGTCTTCCAGCATAAGGGCAAAATAGCTAGGGAATGGCATATGGACAAGTCTCCGACTGACAACACTGAAGAAGTATGGTCAACCCCTAAACATGAGCATTGTCACCTGTATCATAAGAATCTAGTGAGCTAATGGCTCAGTAAGATGAGAATTCTGTAATAGCAAAGTATCACATATCACATTCATCAACAAATAACTACTTTATATGATATAGTCATGTTTTTGTAAAATCCTTTCTTCGGGTACCCTTGAAGTGTGGTACTCGACTGATAGTGATAACCCATGGTTTTCGGAACCTGTTTATATAATTGTCCAATAGAACGTGTATACGGGGGTTCCCATACTGGTTTTTCAACCAATAGTATTAGCCGTATTTAACCTTTTTCATTTAGTGTGGGTTTCCTTAACCGACCTTTAGCCGCAAGTATTTGCCACCATGTTTTGGGTCCGCCGGTCCCTCGCATCCCGTGCCTCCGCCATCAATCGAGTAACATACTTCCTGTTCTTAAACATTCTTTCACATACACATGTTATGCATGATCATTCAATAACAGTCACATATGAAAATATCAATCAATATATGATCCTTATGATACAGCAAGGAAAAGCCTCATCTTACCTCAGGTCTAGTTGCATATTGAAGTGAAAAGATCAGCTTCTCTATCTAGATGGATGTGCTAAATCCCTGAATTAATTAACCATATTGCACTTAACATTACCTTCATGAATGCTACAAAATGTTGAAATACAATTTAGGATCATCTATGACTTATCCCTTCACAACTAGTTACTGTGATGCAATGATTATACATATATACCCATTCATACTATGATTTAACTTCATATACTTCTCCTTTACTTATACCATAAAACTTATTCTGAAAATATGAACATGTAGTAATTTATTAACCTATTCTACAACATAATTGTTCAAGAGAGTTTATCAAAACCTTTGAATAACATAACTTGTTTAGCTTATAACCGCTTGAATATAACTTGGATTTGCATAAAATTTTGATAACACATCCCTAAAATACTGGAGAACAAATATATGGGAACACCAGCCCCTGAACTATATGAAATATGAACAATCCATATATGTTTATAAAAGGTGGCAGAATTGAGTTCTATGTTGTCTAGTGATGATTTAGGCTCTATAAACTCACAATAAACACAAGGTAAAGCCATATATGAATTCATAACATTATAATGACATGTCTAAGGGCCTGGAAGACCCTCCTTTCATCTAAATAATCATTAAAGACATCAAGAACATGAAGAAAACAAAGGAAACTCACCTTGATTCTCAAAGGATATGAGGTGTTGGTGTTTTGATGTTTTTTCTTGATTTTTTTGGTGATTTTTCGGATATGGATGCTTCTAGGTCGAGTACAGAGTGTTGATGAGGGTTGAGGATTGATTTTCCTCTCTTATCCAAGTGATGGAGGCAGTTTTGAGGGTGAAATACCGAAGATACCCTCAAATAGCTTCTATAAATCATGTTTGAAAGACTGGATCGGTTCAAGTAGTTATAGGCAATTTATTGGTTGGTTTAACCGGTTCTTGATAGATATTGAAAATATTTACGGTATAAACATCTGGTCTAGTGGTTTTGTATAAGTTTAAGGTGTATTTTTATTGTTTGAACCGGTTACTATGCAGAAAGCATTAAAAATGCTAATAAGGGATTTTATTGTCAAACTTTCTAAACCTTCACACCTATAATGCTATATATAAGAATGAAAGGGCTCACTTATCAATATGATATGGTGATGATTATAAAATAAAAGATAAGTTCAACTGGTTCCGACCGCAACTGGAATGAATAGAGAAGTGACATGTCCAATTACTTAACAGGTGATGCCGTATGCAACTACAAATTGAACCATTTATAATGTAGATAAGAATCAAATATTTGACACATTTTATTAGGTTAAAAAATGTTATCTACTTTATTCATATATCTAAATTTACTCAACATACACGCCACAAAGCTCTGGTGTTAAACTGGTTAACCTACGATAGACCTGTCAGTGACCCTATCAGTACTTATATGTTTGCCACCTATGCTTAGAGCTAATTTAGCTATGAGGTGGAGTGAATCATCATATGTGAAAGTACTGTAAAAATGCAATTAACAAATAAAATCACTCGTAGTCATTTAGCACATCGATCTCCATTAACCGAGAAACTAAGCTTCTCACTGCAATGAGACATTTATAAAGACACATTTTACCACGTTAGGAGGAATAAATAACATGTTGCATGTATCATAGACCTGAAACATAATTAAGCACATAAATAGAAATTATCCATGCTCATGAAATGTCTACATGTATGCCATGATTCCGTAATGCATATTATGTAAATGCATTTATGTATAAAATGGTTATTGGCTTAGAAGGGAATAACCGGATTACGCAATGCTTTCTCAGTCCACACAGGGCTGATGGGTTTGTTCAATGATAGAACGATGGTTTGAACAACAACTTGATTTTCTTGAGATTGAGCTGATTATGTGTTGTTCAAGGTTGAGCACTTGGATATTTCTTCACTCAGAATATGCAGTATACTTGAAGAGATATATTTGCTCTGAATATTCATGTAAGCGCTTGTTATCTTAGTAATAGTTTTTCAGATATAAGTTCTTGTGTCTCCCTGATCTTCAAAATCTTGGGGATATATATAGCCTTTGAATAGATCCGTTGAGATTGATCCTTTGAGCAAAAGTCCATGACAACTAGATGGTTGACTTGTATAAACCAAGATCCGGATTTTGTGTTGTTTGAACATCTCTGTCGGGTTTAGTATTTAAATACTTTATCCTTTCAGTATTTAAATACTTCTTATCAAACGGGACTTGACTTTACCGAAAACCAAAGATTCTTTTTCAAATGGTCTTCAGTCCTGTTTCAATAGGTATTCAATGTCTCAATACTTTACTGCTTGAATGTTGTATCCATTTATGCTGTAGGCTATAAAGGAGAGGTCGCTGTATGGAATGTTTGCTGTATGAAGGGACGGCTTCCATACTTGGCGCTTTTAGACTCTTGTTGCTGTATGATGATGATAAGTCTTCGATACAAGGATCAGCAACTTCGATTAGACTTTCGATACAACAGCTTGCTGTATGCTGGATTGGCACATTGTCAAAACACTTTATCAAAGCCATGATATAGGGATTGTTATACCAGCACATACTCTTCTTGTTAAGTTTATTAACATCATTACGACAATAGTAATCCTTAGTTCATCGTAGTTAAGTTTAATTGATGGAATTTTTGACGTAAAATGTATTAGAACACCATGTTTAAAACTTGGTGAATGTTAGGGAATTAGAGTGATTTTCCTTGGTCTAGAAATCTTAGTAGGCTTAAATCCGCTGCTGTCTAGGCTCGTCAAGCCTTTGAGAAATGATAATAGGGTTTTGATTAGCACAAACTCTTATATGTTCATGATAATCGGTTGTAATGATGTCTTAGGAATGTATTGATCATCATAATAAGTTGATAATGTTCTTAGGAAGGTATTGATTATTAGTGATAATGTTGGTTCTCAAAACGATCCTTGTGTAATAAAGGACGTAGATGTTAAAGAACTTGGTTAATCCGATTAAAAATGGGGAATTGAAGGTATTTAATGTATACACTTGTTTATAGTAATAATGAAAGTATTAAAGGACATTTTAGTAAAGTAATCCGATTTGTGGAAGATAAACCATATGTATTGAATTTCACCAATAGTTGATAAAATGTTCATTTAAATAGGATTAATTGAACGAGTAGGTTTCGTATGTCATTCCCTACGAATTGATATCAATATTGGGTGAATGTATTGTTGAATTAATTACATTTCATTCAAGGTTGCTTGTTCGATTGAGTATATAATCAAGGATACCGTCCGTTTGATCGTCTGGAGAAAGACTATCGTTCGCCTACGGAATTGAGGCAAGTTATCTTGCTTGGTTATAATGATGATTTAATTCTTGTGATGGTAATACATTTCGTGTATATGAAACACTTATTGAATTTGTGATTCGTAGATCGATATTGTTCTTGATGATGTTCCGTTTCTCATTATGGGATTCCATTCCCAAGTTCGACACTTTGAATAATTGATCTCGTTGATCCTTATTGTCACTTCAGTGAGTTTCTTGATCCTTAATCGGATATGTGATTTGTTGAATTCATTGTCATGTTGTACCGTGACATATCTGGAATCATATATGCGTGCCGATTGGTTATTGTGTAGGATTTTTAACCAGGCACATATATAGTCATACGTGGATGTTTTCGTATTGGACTGTGCACACGAGACGTAGTTCGTGAGGCTAATTAGGTACATCGTCACACGTATATTCTGGATTCCGTATATGGTGTGGACATGTACACAGACATATTTCCGGATCGGGCATACTGTGATGTCCATCTTTGAGCCATATTGTTTGATCGTTCATAGTCCATGTACGATTGGATATGTTTGACGGTTTGTGACTGATTGTTCATACGCCCGAGGGGTATGTTCAATAATCAGGATGTTTTCTTGAGATCAAATATATGTGAATTGTATAATGTCGGGAGAATCATTTATCATGTATATCTGACCCTGTGTTTTTGGCGAAATACTTGTGTTGTATTTGAGGTCGAGGTAAAGGCAAAGCACGGGAAGAGCATGGTGACAGCGAAGGGGTCGAAGGATACTAGTTCGGGGGACCCAATTCTTTTGTTTTCCGGTTATGTTCAAAACGTGTTATGTTACTTTATTCCGCTTTATTTAAACTATTCTCCGATTGTTTTGATATTCACAGTGTATTCCATCTTTATATGGTTTATACTTGTAGTTCGGATCCTCTGTATAATAAGGCCGTTGGCCATACCATTAATAAACTCCTAATCGGAGTAGTGACTATTTATTGTGGTTCGGTATCACAAGGTAATACTTATTTAATCTGTATTTTGGTATCGCCTGGTGGGTCCCAGTGTGGGGTCCATGGCACTGTAATAGCCGCCTTTTTGGGATGTTAGAGAAGATGGTATAGGAGAGTTGTTTTCTCTTTAAGAGTCGTTGTGAAATGAACTAGTATCAAGAGACCTTCGTGTCACGTGTGACCTGTGCAAGCGCCTGACCCTACGAGCCAAATACGGTATGTACTTTACGAGTCATGATTTAATTACTGGCATGATATTGATATCGGAATGGATCTCTTTGTTGATCTTGTTATTTCGAGGATCTGTGGCAGGATTTATCTGATTGATAATTCGAGGTAAATTCTGGATTGATTATGTGATTGAAATTATTCGACTCGACGTCGACATGATATTCTGTGTGGCATTGGTCGTGTCGATAATTCATTGTGAACTGTTTTCCTGAATATGTAATTCCTTGTTGCTATTAACTTAGCATGAATTTTGATTGGTATCTTGAACTTTACTTATGGTTATCATTATGGTTTGATTCTTTCAGTATGGAAAGAAATCTGCGAGGCCGTGGCAGAAGGGGACGAGGCTGCGGAAGGGGCCGAATCCTGATACCACGAGCCAACAGGCGCGCAAATATGGAGAAGAGTTCCACAGGCAGTGATTCACCTTCTAGGGACCAATCGCACCACACTGTACACGAGGATGAGCGTGTCGATCCTTACATTGTGATGCAGGGCATGATGGCTCAGATGACCCAGATGGGTCAATTAATGGAAGCTATGCAGAGAGCTACTACCGACTAGCAACAGGGGCCTCATCCTCCACCTCCTGTGCATGGCGGGCCCGTGAGTCGGATCATTAGCAACATCTCCCGCCAGCGACCCCCAACCTTTGAAGGCTCCTCTGAGCCTAATGACATTGTTCATTGGATTGAACACTTTGAGAAATTATTCGAGATGTTGGACTACGCCGAAGAGAATCGCATATCCGTAGCAGCTTACTATCTTAGCAAGGGCGCCCACACCTGGTGGCTTTCAGTGAGGCCAGCTGATGGTGTGTATACTTCGGAGGAATTTAAAAACCTCATGTTAGACCGTTACTATCCAGGGCCACTCTGTGAAGCCAAGCTGTCAGAATTACTGAACCCGGACCCGTCTGAAGACGATGATGTACTATCTGTTGCCGAGAAATTTCAGGCACTTCATCCTTTCGCCTCGTCGATTGTCCTAACGGAGTCCGATAAGATCAAATATTTTCTCAAGAGGCTTAAACTCTGAATGAGAATGCAGCTGTTGAATGACCACTATACGACCCTACCGGAGTTCATCAAGAAAGCTCTGGAACACGAACTTATCGCAAAGGAGATTTCCAAGAAGCAACCACAGTCCAACAACAAGAGATCCAGGAACCAGAACCAGACTGACAGTAACCGGGGAACATTCAGAAAGCTCCAGTCGTTGACGAATCCTTATGAACGACCACCCATGGCATCAAAGCCATCCGGATCGCACTCTCAAGCGGTCAACACCTCTGTTGTGTGCTATAACTGTGGCGACCAAGGTCACATCAGCTCCAGATGCCCGAAGCCGGCCGTCGCATTCCATATTTGTGGGAAGAATGGGCATCGTGCTCGTTATTGCAGGAATGGACTGGGACGTGATCCAGTAGCATCTCATGCTCCAGTTCAGTCTTTTGTCCAGGACCGTGTGCCTCCGTCCACTTCTTATCAGACTACCGGGGCAAACAGAGGATTGGGCCGTGGAAACCAAGCTGGCACATCTGGTGCCGGAGCTGCAAAACCTAGGATTTACGAGACGAAGAAGGCAGATGATCCCGAAGCCAGCATGATTGCAGGTACTCTCAAGATCCGATCTCAGCCTGTCTGTGTTCTTTTTTATATTGGTGCTTCACACTCCTTTTTATCTGCTTCTTGTTTGAGTTGTTTGCAAATTGATCATGTTACAAATTTTGAACCTTATGTAATTGGTCTACCCGATGGTAGAATGATTGTTGAGAATCGTGAAGTGCAGAACTGTCGGATTCGCATGAACGACCGTGAGTGGTTGTCAAACTTAATTGTGCTCGATTTGCCTAAAGATGATTTAATCTTGGTATCTATTGGATGGATAGTCATGATGCCATACTTAGTGTCCGCAAGCGGATAGTGACCATCCCATCTGACGATGGTGTTGAGTGTATTTATCAGGGTGATAATCCCAGCCGTTCCGGGAGAGTCATCAGTGTTATGAAAGCAGTGAAACTGCTTAATCAAGGGTGTATTAGTTATTGGTGTTACATGACCAAAACAGCGTATCGACCAGTTGAATTAGCCGATATTCCCGTAGTCCAGGACTACCTAGATGTATTTCCAGACGAGTTGCCAGGCTTACCTCCACATCGAGAGGTAGAGTTTACTATTGAATTAGATCCAGGTACATCCCCACTTTCGAAAGTACCGTATCGTATGGCTCCGACCGAGATGCAAGAGTTGAAGAACCAGCTTGAGGAGTTAACTGAGAAAGGCTATATTCGACCTAGTGCATCCCCTTGGGGAGAACCAGTGCTATTTGTAGGAAAGAAAAACGGATCTCTGGATTAGTGTATCGATTACCATGAGCTGAACAGGGTAACCATCAAGAATATATATCCATTGCCGCGTATTGATGATTTATTGGATCAACTTCAGGGGGCTGCTGTGTTTTCTACGATCGACTTGAGGTCCAGGTATCATCAGTTGAGGATTCGAGAGTCTGAAATTTGGAAGACCGCTTTTCGTACTCACCATGGACATTATGAGTTCGTAGTGATGCCTTTTGGACTAACTAATGCATCGACGGTATTCATGTAGTTGATGATTCGGGTTTTTATTAATTATCTGGATCGCTTTGTAGTCGTTTTTATTGACGACATTCTGATTTACTCTCGTGACCATGAAGAGCATGAACGTCATCTCCACCAAGTTCTCGATGCGTTGAGGCGGAAGCAGCTTTATGGGAAGTTTTCTAAATGTGAATTCTGGATGCCTGACATGATCTTTCTTGGGCATGTGATATCAGCCGAATGGGTGAGAGTAGACTCATAGAAGATAAGCTATCCGAGACTGGCTACCTCTGAAGAATGTGAAGAAAGTACGGAGTTTCATGGGTTTAGCAGGTTATTACTGACGGTTCGTGGAAGGTTTTTCCAAGATTGCGCAACCGATGACTAACCTGTTGAGGAAGGATAAAAAGTATTTGTGGTCAGAGGCATGTCAGCAAAGTTTTGATGAAGTCAAGTGTCGATTTATTTCAGCACCTATTTTGGTTCTACCAAAAGGAACTGAAGGGTTCGTGGTATATAGTGACGTGTCGAGATAGGGCCTTGGATGTGTACTGATGCGGGAAGGGAAAGTGATTGACTATGCATCGAGACAATTGCGACCCTATGATGTTAACTCTCCGACCCATGATTTGGAGCTAGCAGCCGTGGTGTTTGCTTTGAAAATATGGCGTTACTATCTGTATGGAGTTACCTGTCAGATCTTTACTGATCACAAGAGCCTGAAGTACATTTTTACTCAGAAGGAGTTGAACATGAGGCAGAGAAGGTGTCTAAAACTAATCAAAGACTATGATATTGAGATCCTCTATCATTCGGGCCAAGCAAATGTGGTTTCCGACGCCTTAAGTCGTAAGACAGTACATGAACAGATGCTTGCCCACTTGAAAGCTCATAGAGAATTGCAGTTGGAGCTCGTGAGGCTGGAAATTGAAGTCTGGATAAAACGTATTTAGGGGCAGCTCTACACACTTGAGATTCCATCATCCGTTAATGATACAATCAGATCGAAGCAGGTTACAGACCCATTCTTATCTCGAGTTCGGGATGAAGTAACTCAAGGAAAAGCCCCTGGATTTGTGATCCACGAGGATAGATTGATACGCTTCAGGAATTGAGTTTGTGTACCCATAGACGAAGAGTTGAGGAACTCTATCATGAGAGAGGCCCATGCTACACCGTACTCTATTCACCCGGGGTCTATTAAGATGTATAAGAATTTGAAGCAAGGTTATTAGTGGGGGAATATGAAACGCCAGGTTGCAGAATTTGTTCCGAGATGTTTAGCCTGTCAACAAGTTAAGATTGAGCATCAGCGACCCGCAGGAATGATGAAACCGCTCCCGATTCCTGAGTGGAAATGGGAGGACATATCGATGGATTTTATCACTAGCTTGTCGATGAGTCGTCCAGGGATGAATACGATTTGGGTGATTGTGGACCGTCAAACCAAATCAGCCCACTTTTTGGAGATTAAAGACACATGGGGACCCGAGAAATTGGCCCAGCTGTTTATTAAAGAGATTGTAAGGTTACATGGTACCCCAAGAGTATTGTATCGGATCATGATGGGCGATTCGTGTCTCACTTCTAGAAAGAAGTTTATCGTGCGATGGGTACGCAATTGAACTTCAGTACGACATTTCCTCCGCAGAGTGATGGCCAGTCCGAAAGGACTATCCAGCTCTAGAGGATATGTTGAGGGCGTGCGCTCTTGATTGGAAGGATGATTGGGAAGCCCAACTGCCTTTGGTGGAATTCACTTTCAATAATAGTTAGCACGCTTCGAATCATATGGCACCTTATGAAGCATTGTATGGCCGTCGTTGTAGGTCTCCCTTATGTTGGGATGACCTGTCTGAATCTTTTGGTACAGAACCTGATATGTTGTTAGCAGCTCGTGAGAAGATCACCCTGATTAAGAGTCATTTGTTAATGGCTTAAAGTCGACAGAATCTTACGCAGACAACCATCGATGACTGCTTGAGTTCGAGGTTAGCGACCATGTGCTAATTCAGCACTGGATGTCTCTCTCTTCCCAACGTTCTGCTGCTGAAATCCACTCTGCTGCGTCTGGTTCACACTTGTTTCCTTCGGAACTGGTGCTGGAGTGTGGGTACCAAAAGATCTAGTAGCGGCTCCACAGAAGGCCGCACGGTGCCCTTCTTGCCCACAATCGTAACAAGTCACAGAAGATGCGGGGCAATCACGTCGAATATGCCCTGCTCGACCACAATTGTAGCATTTCCTTGATGCGTCCGAATCACGATGTTGTCCGGAACTTCTTTCCGCCTTTAGAAGGATGTGGAGGTTTCCTAGCCGAATAAAAGGAAGACTGGCCCTTGCGGGCCCCACCACTCTTGTTTTCTGCAAAGCTGCCGGTCACCTTCTGCTTCTTTGCCTCTACTGATTTCTCCACCGCCGCCTCTTTCATGTCGTAGGCCAGCGCTTTTTCTTGATACTGTCGCAACGTAGTACACTCGAATCCGGACATGTACTGCTGAATCTCCGGCTTCATCCGCATATCAAAATGAAAAATCTTTTCTGCCTCCGTTCTGACCAAGTGTCGTACACAAGTCAGCTGATGATTAAAAGTTTTAATTACATCTGTCACAAATGCCTCCGAACTCTGTGGTGAGAAAAACTCTCAGATCTTTGCCTCTCTAACGGGACGAGGACAATACTGTGCTTCCATCATTAGTTTGAATTCCGTCCAATCCGCATTATAATCCTCGGGTCGAATAGCCTCCCACCAATCAAAGGCCTCCCACGGAAAATACCGGGCAATGGGAACCTTCCAGCCTCGGGACGCTTAAGACCCGCGAATATCTTCTCCAACTCCTTGAGCCGTGATCCCGGGTAAGTGCCTCACAGATCCATCAAATTTTGGCGGGTGCAATTTAACCACCTCAAAGAATCCATCTGTCTCCCGATTATCCTCGTGGTGCCTTTGTCCCATCGCCGTCTGCATGCGATCAACGACTGAGCGAATCAAGCTGGTTTATCTGCGCCACCACTGTTGAAGCACTCCCGGCATGTTAGGATTTGCGTCATCATTCGCTGATCCTTGCGCCCTCCGTAATGGGAATCGGTTCGACTAGCCGATATTTCGGGGGTAGTTGCGGAATCCTCATGTCTCATGTTACCACGTCCGCGTCCACGACCGCGTCCGCGTCCACGTCCTCCTCTCAACATACTGTAAACGCAATTTCTCAATATCCAGAATAAAATTTTTCGAAATAAAGTCCGTCAATTCTCACAAAACAGTAATTAAGGAAAACGGTAGTATAAGAGATTAAGAGACTTACAACCACGGTCCACATGACGACTTCGGCTGAACAGTGATGTTACAAACGACCCGTAAATCAAATAACGTAAACAGACCCAACTAAAACCCGACTGCCAAGATATCCATGAATCTTAGCTCCGATACCATATTCTGTAACACCCCGAGATATTCGAATAATTACGCCGTAAACCCTTTAAGTAAGGATTTACAAGGCTAATTAAAAAGAAAGTAAATCTAAGACATCAATATCATGGAAGTTCAAGTTTGTGAAAACGCATAACCGGTTCAACGAGTAATTAATACAACCATATCGAATTAATATCAATAAGACACGCGTACTCGAGTACGAAACCAAACCAAGAAATCAAAACTCCAATAACACTAAACATCACCGAACCCCTTCGTCGTCCACGCTTGCATCGTGGTCGCTTCTCCGCTCTCCTCGGCTACCTGAACATCAAAACAAATGTCCACCCCGAAGGGGTTAGCAAAACGATGCTAGTACAAGTATCATATTAAACAATTCGAATATGCATCAACAATACATAACAAGATACACCACACGGACTTCCGCTACTGGAATCCGACAATGCGAATCTACAAGATTCCATTACACAGCATGGGTATTCCAATGATCCAGCGCCCTCAGCATAGATCCCAAGATGATCCCGTCGGACCAACACGAGGTGGAAATAACCCGTCCAATGATCCAGCGCCCTCAGCCTAGATCCCAAGATGATCCCGTCGGACCAACACGAGGTGGACATCCGATCCAGCGCCCTCAGCATAGATCGTACAACGTATACAAACACAACTCATGCATAAACATATGCCAAATCATTATGTTCATCAACATGAACATATAAACACTATATAACGAATACCATGGCAAATCAACGAAGTAAATATCATGTTCAACATCATGAATAATCATACGCATGCTCCAAAAATACCAATATTAACATATCACGATACTTGCCTCGAAGATGGCAAGAAACGATATACTTCAATGATCTCAACCCACTCGAAGGTAGCCTCCTTCGATCAACGTAGCAAGCTCGAACCTTAACAAAAGGAATGATATACAAATCATCTCAAGTCGAACAATGGCCTAACAATTCGGCCTACGGCCGAAAAGCTCAAAATAATCAATGCATGCGGATTGCTTAGCGCGCCACGTACGTAACGCGGCGCTAAGCCGGATCGTTAGCGACGCTATCGTATAAGACTAGCGTCGCTAGCCACGATCGGGCACCCGGCCGGGTCTCATAACGCACGCTACGCACGCTGCGGCGTTAATCGGGACCCGATAGCGCACGTTAACTCACACATGTTAGCGTGCGCTAATTTTGCATGGCGAGAATCGCAAACCGAAAATGGGTTGAATGATGAAGAACTCATGAATTCTACCGTGATAATACAAGTTATCCTCGGGCATATCATGCTAATAAGGTTTGTGGAAGTTTTATGATTATGAAATACAAATATACGGATAGTCATCTCCATATCATAATCCATCTACGATCTTCAAGAAATAATCTAAGTTCCGATCGTCTTACGTTTCAAAACACAAGATTCCAACGTGTACAACGTAGCAATCGGTAATATCCGACATCGATCATAAATCGATTTGAACATGCTTAGGAGTCCTTATAATAAGATGGTTCGAAGGTTCATACGATATATAGTGCCGATACGTCAAAAGTATCCTTCTAACATGTGATGACCGATTAGAACGAAATACTTGCTATCCAAACATGATTCAAACTTCCTTAGGAACATTACTAACATCGGTGAAGAATCACCTACCTCAAAGTAGTGAAGAACACGGAGGAAAATGAAGCAATCCAACACCGAAGGCTTGAACACCAATCTCCAATGATATACGATCTTCAATCTCGAACCAGGAGGTTGATATGAAGTGTTTAGGACGAAGGGAGTTATGTTCTAAGTGTAAGAGTTCGGGTTATGGGAGGAGAAGAACTGAAATCACGAATAGTATGTTGTCCTATTTATAATAAATGGCTATTAGCGCGCGCTAGTCCCTGCTCGTAGCGTGCGCTAACGGCTGTGTGACTTAACTGGAGTCAGCACTTAGCGTGCGCTATTCACATGTCTGTAGCGTGCGCTAAGGCGTTGACTTGGCTTTTCCCGAAAGCCGTCCAGGTTCATTCGACACAATCCGACAAGGGTCCCCCGGCCAGATCTCACCTACCGCACGTCTCAATCGATCTGACCACGCATAGCGTGCGCTAATGACACTCTGTAGCGTGCGCTATGAATCCATGTTAGCGTACGCTACACGTAGCCTATAGCGTGCGCTACATGCACAGAATTACAATCTTTATATCACATATACGAAATTATACGCTCGACAACATCGGATTATGAAATACGGAGAATAATACTCAGACAAAAGTACAATTATTACAATATCACAAGTTCTAATTACATAACAGAAATCTCGGGTATTACAATTGGTTTATGCATAATACTGTTATTCATATGCTGCAACCATTTCCTAAATCTTTATTCATGTTTTATTCAAGTATTAAAACTGTTTAGAGGAGATTATCAATGTTTCGATAGGCATTGCCTTGGCATGGAAATATATCAAATCCATTTGGATGAGCATGTTGGTTTTTTATGTATGTAAACTGCACATTAACTTGGAGTTATGTGTTAATATACTTCTGAACAAACCACAAATTTTTAGGACTTAAAAAATAGTTAAAGGTGGTGTTATACACAAAATAGTCAGGTAATTGCTAATGTAATGTTAGGAATTCTTAAGATTATGTTAGAAAATGTTCAAATTTTTTCATGAGCTCACCTCTTTGTTATTCGAAAAAAAAAGACATTTTACTTTGTTCTCAGTTTCTTCTCTCTGGCATAATAGGTGGAAACTTAAGATGGTTTATATTGGTTCTGATCTCATGTAATGCATGATTTGAAAAGGCATTCCATTAACTGTCATTCCAAGCTATCATTCCAGTAACTGACATTCCAATAACTGTCATTGAAAAGGCATTCCAGTAACTGTCATTCCAAGCTATCATTCGTAGCTGAAATTTATGTCATCAAATTTATTAATGTACATAACTACTGGAAAGCGTAGCTATGCTCAAAGCATTTTTATGCATATGTGCATATTATCGGTCAAGTTTGCTGCCTGCATATTTTCAAGTCTTGATACTTGTGTTTTAAGTTTGCTGCCTGCATTTTCAAGTTTGCTCAAAGCATTTTGCTGTGTTGTGATTTAGAATGTTCAATTTGTTGATTGTGAGAGCAACTTGTTGTATATTGTAAAATCTTATTGGTTTTGAAGTTAGTTTGGATTGTGTAGTCTGTACAAGAAAGAAACCTTTGTCTTCTTAATCAATCATGCAACATACTTAGCTGGATGGGTACAAATGAAGTGGTGGCAAAAGGGAGAGTATCTGCCATTGATCCTTCAAGCAAAGTGCATGGCTATGTGTTGGGACCAGATTGTTATAGAGTTGAGGTCAAGGAAGCTGTCAATCCTAGAGCAGAATTCTACCTATTACAGCCAGAGTTTTCAGTCATGGAAGATGCAGTTGGGAGTACGATTGCGTGGCCAATTAAGTATATTATCCCACGCACTTGAATAATTTGTAGTTGTGTTCTTTTCTAGTTTTTTGCTATATGCATATAGCGAATTTTCGTTGAGCTTGTGCATTATTTTGATGTTGGCACACTATAGTCCATGACAATTTGATTAGGATGTTCGTGTATAGCTGGCATCACAATGTTGATGCAAATATAAATGCTTGGATCTATGATGTAATTGAACATTTGGATCTGTAACTAGAAATATTAATGCTATTTTGACCCCTGTAAGTTGTAATATTTTTTTGTACAAAGTGTATTTATAATGACATGTAAAAACTGTCATTAAAATGTTTCAATGATGGAAAGTAACTATCATATAAACAAATATAATGACATATTGAGAGTTACAATGATAGGGTAACATTGTTGTTGAAAATCTTTTATAACAATTGAGAGACGTCGTTGAAAATATTTAATAACAGTTGCAAAATGTCAATAGATAACTTCTTTGATGAAATAAGAGTGTCATCATAAACTATATTATGACTTTTAACAAACGTCGTTGAAGTTTGCCCCTACAATGACACTTCTATGACGAAGAAAGTTTGTCATCATAAACTATATTATGACGTTTAACAGACGTCGTTGAAGTCCGGCCCTATAATGATACTTGTATGACGAAAAAAGTTTGTCGTCATAAATTATATTATGACGTTTAACAAACGTCGATGAAGGTTGGGCTTACAATGACACTTCTATGACAGAAATAGAGTGTCATCATAAACTATATTATGACGTTTATCAAACGTCGTTGAAGGCCGCCCCTACAATGACACACGCTTTAATGATGTTTCGGACGACACACAGTAACTATCATTGAAGGCATTCCATGACATTTTTTATGTGTCATGGAAAGGGTCATTTCTACTAGTGTTAGTCAAGCGCTCCATGACGCGGAAACGCGTTACACGCCTCTGGAAAAGCTCGCCTACGCATTAGTCATGAGTGTTCGCAAGGTGAGGGCTTACTTCTTCGAACACCAAGTGGAGGTTCTGACGACTCTCCCTCTAAGGCAGGTTCTGCACCGACCGGACACCAACGGGCGACTCCTCAAGTGGTCACTAGAGGTCACCCAATACGGAGTCACGTATGCTCCTCGCACGGAGATCAAAGTCCATGCTCTGGCAGATTTCGTGGTGGAACTAACGTTCCTGCCCAGTCCGACCCAGGTCGGCCGTCCTGCCTGGAAATTGTACGTAGATGGCTCGGCGACCAGCTCGCGAGCAGGGGTAGGGATTGTCCTCATCAGCCCCGATGGCCAAAGTTTTACAAATGCTGTGCGTTTTGGATTCCGTGCGACCAATAATGAAGATGAATACGAATCCTTTGTAGGCGGGCTCGATCTAGCACTCGCCATGGACGTTCGTCACCTCCACATATTCATGGACTCCCTCTTGGTCGTGAACTAAGTCAAGGGGGAATATGAGGCGCGCGGCGCACAAATGATCAAATATCAAGAATTGGTCACCGAAATGTGCACAAAGTTTGAAGAAGTGCTGATCGAACAAGTCCAGAGAGAGCACAATTCCCAGGCCGATGCCCTATCCAAACTCGCATCGTTAGATGGGGCGGCAGACTTCTCTAACATCCAAATCACGAAGTCAGCAAAATCGGCGACCGACAAAAGCCTGGTCACCATAGTTGCCATCGCTGAAGAGAACTGGATGACTCCGTTCATTAAATACTTGAAGGATGGAACGGTCCCCGCATATCGGATCAAATCTCTCCAGCTTCAGCTCCGAGCAACCAGATACACCCTATTGGACGACCGTCTTTACAAGCGAACCTTCAGCATTCCTCTTCTCAAATGCATTACGCTGGAGGAAGGCCGACTTGTTTTAGCCGAAATCCATGACGGGATCTGTGGAAATCACGCTGGAGGGCAAGCTCTCATCCAAAAGACGACCAAGCAAGGCTTTTTCTGGCCTACCCTACAAAAAGACGCGATCGCCTATGCCCGATCTTGTCACAAGTGTCAAGTAATGGCCCCGAACATCAAGCTCTCCCCCGAGCAGCTCACTTCTATATATAGTCTGTGGCCATTCGCCCAATGGGCATCGACCTCATCGGTCCTTTGCCGACGGCGCCAGGGGGATGTAAATTTGCCATCGTGGGGGTCAATTATTTCACGAAATGGACAGAGGCCGAGCTACTCAACAAGATCGGCCAAGAACAAGTAATCAAGTTCATTTGGAAGAACATCATATGCCGGTTCAGTCTACCTCAGGCTATCATCTCCTACAACGGAAAGCAGTTCGACGGTTTGGAAGTTATGCAATTCTGCGAGAAATGGGGAATTAAAAAGCTGTTCTCGGCCCCTTACCACCCTCAGATGAACGGGCAGGTAGAGGCTGTAAACAATATTCTCAAACATATGATCAAAGCAAGACTTTTATCCAAACAAGGACTATGGGCGAGCAAGCTCCTGAATGTTTTGTGGTCCTACCGAACGACGACCCGAAAATCAACCGGCGAAACCCCATTCGCCCTCGCCTTCGGAACAGAAGTGGTGATCCCTTCGAAGATTGCCGTCCTCATCCATCGAATTGCACAACAAATGACGGCGGACAATGATGTAGCCTGACGGATCGACTTGGATATGCTCGAGGAACGACGACTGACCTCGGAAATGAAGAACACGATCCACAAAAGGAAAACCGAGAAATTATTCAATTCGAAGGTCAAGGAAAGGCGATTCCAAGTGGGCGACCTAGTCCTCGAAAAGGTCCAGACTCACATGGGAGTATTTGACCCGAATTGGCAGGGCCCCTTCAGGATATCCAAATGGCAGACCAAAGGAGCCTACGAGCTCCAACACCTAGACGGCACACCGGACCAATATCCCTGGAACTCCGTTCATTTGAAGAAATACTATCAATAAAAACTATGTATTCAGTTACCCAATGTACGAAGAGCTTAATGAGATTTTCCGATCCCCTCTATATGATTCGCCTCGACAGTACAAACAAATAAAAAAGAGGATGACTCGCTCGCCCTCCAAGAGGTCGTCATCTAACTTGATGGACCTATGCAAGCGA
The DNA here is from genome assembly GCA_033398695.1 of Orobanche coerulescens. Classification (NCBI taxonomy): domain Eukaryota; kingdom Viridiplantae; phylum Streptophyta; class Magnoliopsida; order Lamiales; family Orobanchaceae; genus Orobanche; species Orobanche coerulescens. Next base: position 122,338,195 of record CM065802.1, on the reverse strand, counting down.
TCGCCCCCCCCCCCCCAGCACAACGTATACCGTCGAGGGTCGTCATCTAACATGGCGATCCAAGGTAGAAAAGTGCAGCCATGGTTATGGAGGTCGATGGAACCGATATCCCATCCATGCAAGGTTCCTTTGGGTAGAGATCTCCTGCCTTCCGTTTAAATACAAGGCAGGCGTATCCGAAGGACCCTCCAAAATAGATCAGTGGACACGTTCGCCCGTCCTCGTATCCATCATGTAACATGGTAGACCTGGACAATGCGACGCGTCCTTCCCCCTGTCACAACGTATGCCCTCTTAGGCAGAAAAGTGCTAACAAGCCACGGTAGCGAAGTCGATTTATCTGAGGCGCCCCGTGCAAGGACTCCTCCAGGCAGAGACCGTCCGCCGCATCGCTACATTGCGAGGCAAAACGTAGCATACGGAGGACCCTTACAATTAAGTGAGTTGTGAGAAGTTAACCATCAGACGGAATGTCGCTCGCGCACAAGACATAGTCGTAGAGGTCGGTTCCATCGAACCCCGTGACTGTGCGAAATCTTTCCAGTATGGGACGTTAGGCCTCCCTCGAGGAATCAACAAAATCGAAGATCACAAGAACCAAATTAATGTTAGCTCGCTAAACAAATTATTTTCTTTCCCTTACTTTCACCAAGTAAACAAAAACAAGTGGCAGAACGGAGCCATACATGCGATTAGGAGGACGGAACCACATACGATCGGCTTTGTTCAGATACACATATGACGATCGGTTTTGTTTAGAAATTTAAAAGCAAGAATTTTAAGTATGCCAATACATTCGGAGCTATACATACAACAAACACTCCTTAAACACTTGTGTAAAGTCAAATGCGAAAGATTCAGACATACAATCGTACAAGAAAGGAATCAGATGCAATTATGTATTATATTCCATTCAAGTTATTTGTACATACGCCCGAAGGCAAAACACGATGAAACTGAAAAATTACAAGGGAAAACAAAATGAAAGTGATCTGACTCAGGCCGCCCCCGCCTGGCCTTCGTCACCAGCTGCTGGATCGGCGTGCGCTTCCTCGCCGGCTTCCGGATGAATGAGTTTATCCGGTGACAGATACCAGCTCAGGTCGATTCCAAGGTCGGAGAGGTCAAGGATCGGCACAAAGAAGGCCGGCTACAGGGGATGCTCAAGCACATAGGCTTTGAAGTTATCGATCAGAGGGCCGACCTCGAGCCCTCCCTTCTGTTGGAACATTTAGTTCCATACATAAATTAAAAGTGTTTTGATGATTAAAGTTGTTAAACAAAACAAAACAAAACAACAAAGAGGCGAAGCCAAGAATCGAAGAAAACGAAGCTGGAAAATAGTGTTCTGCACAAGCCTAACGTACGTAACTCAGCATGATTAACGTACGTAAATGAAGCAGCCTTACGTACGTAATGGAAGTAATATAACGTACCTAAGTCAAGTTCAAACCAGATGAACGTTGGACGAGTCGAAGTGAAAAAGGTGGCAACGGACATATGACGTCAGCAGTGACGTACTATTAACGTACGTAATGAAAAGTATGATAACGTACGTAAAGAAAGAAACGAATGTTACTGGACTAAATCTGAAAGATGCTTACGTACGTAACCCGTGTTGGTTAACGTACGTAACGATGCTTACATACGTAATGGGATGGATATAGCGTACGTAACTAAGGTCCTGGCAGCTAACGGCTAGTTCGAAGATGGAGACTATAAATACCATGTCTATGGTATTGATTGAGTACAACAACTCAAGCAAACGAGACATACATCTGAGAATCATATTGATACTATTGTTGTTGTAATATTGAGCTTACATTGAGTGATTGAGTGTTTGACACAAAATCATACACGAGTGGTAAAAGAGAAGATACGATTGGATTCGGTATTATTAGGATCAAGGATCCGGCATTGTTAGAATCGCAATCGCTATCTAAGTGAGGTCTATCTAGTACCCATAGAAAGCTAGAGTGGTTGATTCCTTATCCAATAGAAAAGGAAAATGGTTTAACTTGGACCGACGCAAAGACAAGTATGAGTGGTTTATCACAGACCAATAGAAGACGTGATTGTAACGGTTATACCTCGACCGATAGAAGAGAGGCGTAGAGGTTGCTATCTTTAACCTATTGAAAATGATAAAGAGAGGACGTAGGCTCGTTTATAGCCGAACCTCTATAAATCCTCATGTCCTTTATTTTCCGCACTTGATATTTACGCTTCCGCAAACGGCGCAATATCCGACCCCATTCCCATCAATTGGTATCGGAGCGGTACTCCAATACGCGGCTTATCATCCGAGGAGAAAAAGATCCAATGGCGTTTCAATTTGCTCTAGTCAAAGGCCTTGCTCTCAACCGACCACCATTCTTCGATGGCTCAAATTATTTGACATGGAAGAAAAATATGTCGATCTTTATTCGTGCCTATGATATAGAGATTTGTAGGATTATTTGCCTTGGCCCGAAAGTTCCAATCAAATCCGACGGTACGCTCAAATTTTTTGAAGAATACGACGATGCCGATTGGAAAAATGACCATCTAAATTGTAAGGCCACCCAACTTTTATTTTGTGCCTTAAATCCCGAAGAGGTTAATCGAATCTCGTCGTGTGAGAGTGCGAAAGAAATATGGAAAATTCTTGAAATCACACACGAAGGGACAACTCAAGTCAAGGAGACGAAGATCAATATGCTTCTCCATGACTACGAGTTATTCATGATGAAGGGTGACGAGTCCATAACCAATATGCTCCACCGATTCTCGGTCATCACCAATGGACTTGCCTCGTTCGGAAAACCATTATCTAGTAGTGAAAAAGTTAAGAAAATTTTATGATCACTACCTAGCGAATGGGACGGCACCGTGACCGCGATTATGGAATCTAAAGATCTCAACACGCTCGATTTTAGTGCCCTTGTTGGTTCACTAATCAATTATGAGATCATGTTAAAATCACGAAGTGTCAAACCGAAGCCGAAGGAATGATCATTAACCATGAAGGCTAAGATGTCGAAAAAGAAAGATGAAACCCCGATGGAAGAAAGCGACGAAGAAGCGGCATATTATGCCAAGAATATTAATAAATTCCAAACCTTATTAAACCGGAGGAAGAAGGATATCTCGAGCGAAACGAAGAAGTTCGACAACTCTTGTCGACAATGTGGAAAACCAGGCCACATCGCTAAGCATTGCCGAGCCAAACCGAAAAAGGAGGTTCTCGTGGCAACATGGAGCGATGAAGACGAAGACAATGATTTCATCAATCAAAATAATCTCGCTCTCATGGCCCGAAGTTCGTTCGACGACAGCGACATCGAAAGCCAAGTAAGTACATTCTCCCGTGATGAACTTTTTGATGCATTTGAGTTATTACATACGGATTTCCAAAATGCTTTATCGGAAATTAAATCCATTAAGTCTAAAATTAAATCTTTGGAAATTGAAAATTCCAAAATTATCGAGAAGGGAAAATTTGTCGAAATCGATCATTCGAAATGCATTGAAAATGAGAATATTTTGAAAAATGATCTTTTAAAAGTTCAAGATGAACTAAAAATTTTGACAAAGAAATTCTCGTGCGGCAACGATAAATTTGAACAAATGTTATGTGTTCAAAAATATACTTTAAATAAAGAGGGGTTAGGATTCAAACCACATTCGAAAAACAAATCCGTTAATTTTAAAATACCCCATTACGAAAAATGTTTGAAAATCGGGCATCACATTTCAAATTGCAAAAGCCCTCGCCGGACGATAAAAATTAAGAAAATTTGGGTTACTAAAGGAACAAATATTTCAAATATTGTTTATGTCTCGAAACAAAAACCAACTATATGTTGGATCCCCAAAAATTGATTTTTGTATTTTACTCAGGGGGAGAATTTTTTTTAGGGGAGATATTATTCTCAGGGGGGTTTTTACCCTTTATGTAATTATTCATAAATTGTATCATGCATATTTTATATTTTGGTATTATTTATTTCAAATTTTTTTACTTTTTGATGAACACAAAAAGGGGGAGAGAAAGGAGGAAAATGGGATTTACCCTGAAAGGGGGAGAAACGAAGAAGTCGAAAAAATGACAGAAAAAGAATAATGCGGAGACGTTGAAAAGACGATGAAAATTTGAAAAGTCGAAAAGAAAAAGAAAAAGAAAGAAGGAGATAGAAGAAGTCGAAAAATAAATGGGAGAAGAAACTAACGAAACGGACAAAGTTGAAAACTTTGGTCTGTAGACATATACATATATTTGTAATTTTTGCAGGAAAATCCCATTGACGAAGTGTTGTTTTGTAATCATCAAAAAGGGGGATATTGTTGGAACATTTAGTTCCATACATAAATTAAAAGTGTTCTGATGATTAAAGTTGCTAAACAAAATAAAACAACAAAGAGGCGAATCCAAGAATCGAAGAAAACGAAGCTGGAAAATAGTGTTCTGCACAAGCCTAATGTACGTAACTCAGCATGATTAACGTACGTAAATGAAGCAGCCTTACGTACGTAATGGAAGTAATATAACGTACGTAAGTCAAGTTCAAACCAGGTGAACGTTGGACGAGTCGAAGTAAAAAAGGTGGCAACGGACATATGACATCAGCAGTGACGTACTATTAACGTACGTAATGAAAAGTATGATAACGTACGTAAAGAAAGAAACGAATGTTACTGGACTAAATCTGGAAGATGCGTACGTACGTAACCCGTGTTGGTTAACGTACGTAACGATGCTTACGTACGTAATGGGATGGATATAGCGTACGTAACTAAGATACTGGCAGCTAACGGCTAGTTTGAAGATGGAGGCTATAAATACCATGTCTATGGTATTGATTGAGTACAACAACTCAAGCAAACGATACATACATCTGAGAATCATATTGATACTATTGTTGTTGTAATATTGAGCTTACATCGAGTGATTGAGTGTTATACACAAAATCATACACGAGTGGTAAAAGAGAAGATACGATTGGATTCGATATTATTAGGATCAAGGATCCAGCATTGTTAGAATCGCAATCGCTATCTAAGTGAGGTCTATCTAGTACCCATAGAAAGCTAGAGTGGTTGATTCCTTATCCAATAGAAAAGGAAAACGGTTTAACTTGGACCGACGCAAAGACAAGTACGAGTGGTTTATCACGGACCAATAGAAGACGTGATTGTAACGGTTATACCTCGACCGATAGAAGAGAGGCGTAGAGGTTGCTATCTTTAACCTATTGAAAAAGATAAAGAGAGGACGTAGGCTCGTTTATAGCCGAACCTCTATAAATCCTCGTGTCCTTTATTTTCTGCACTTGATATTTACGCTTCCGCAAACGGCGCAATATTCGACCCCGTTCCCATCACCTTCTTGGCAGCGCGGATGGCGTCAGCGTAAGCCATGTAATAGGAAAACTCGCGGACATACTCCACGTTTAGGAAGGGATCAGCCTCAGTCACCTCCAACTTCTCCTTCAGCCCCGTAATTGTTTTGTCCGCATCCTGGAGCTCAGCAACCTTGGCAGCCAGCTCCCCCTTCGACGACTCCAACTCTCCATTTAACCGGTCCACCACCGCCTTTAGCCCGGTTGCCTCCTCCTGCGAGGCCGCATGCAACCGACGGGCCTCCATCATCTGATCGCGCATTCGGTCGGTCGCCGCCCGGGCCCGATCGAGTTCCTGCCTCATCCGATCGAGATCCTGCTTAGCCTGCTTGGCCGTCTCATCATACTCCTTCTCCATCGTCGCAATCCTATTGACTAACTCAGTGTTCCGACTCCGAGTAGCCTCGAGATCCAAATGGAGACAGGCACTAGAGGGCCTCCCCTCATAATCCTTTACAGCTTGAGCGGCCATCATCACCGCTTAGAGGGTCAGGGCAAGAGTTGCCTGCATTGTGTCTCCGGTCCGCCGATGCGCGATCGCATCCAGGTCGGTCGTCCAAGCCTTCGGTAGGGAGGAGATATCCCGAGAGACATAGTGAGGGACGTCGCTAGGCTCGCGGGGAGACCTACTTGCGAGGAAGTCCAACACCATTGGCGAGCAGTTCGGGTTGGAAAGGCGGACCCTGCAACAAGAACAAAGGAGTTAGTATGCCCCCTACACAAATGGCTTAGCTCAACAGATCAACCAAGCTTACCTTTCGACCTTCTCGGGGTCGGGGCCGAAAAAATGCCTGCCCCGCGGGTTCTGGGCATCAGCGGTCACCATGGCCTATAGGAAGGCCGATGAGGGCGTAGGCCCCTCTGCCATTGGAACAGCACAAATAGGAGGCGCGGCGACCAACGGCACCACTACGGACGCCTCAGCACCAACAGTTGGCAAGGGCTTCTCCGGCCTCCGCCTCTTGCGGTTGTGCTGAAGCTGCTCCTCTTCTTGAGCCTCTGGCTTGACGGCGATTGGCCCCATGATAGGTCTCACCTCAGAGATAGGATGGGTTGTCGCCGCAGGGGCACGGCCCGCCTTCTTCGCTTGGCGGAGACGATTGATAAGACCAGGGTTCGACATAGCAATTTCTCTCGGCAGCTCGGAGTAGCGGGGGAAATAGATCTCTGTCAAAGAAGATAATCAACCAGGTTAGACGTCTTCTTTAATCAAAGGCGATGGTCAAGCAAAAAGGAGATCGTAAACATTTGTACCTGGGACCTTTAAGTGGCGGGGAAAGCGAAACAACCGAGTGCCCAACCAATGATCTTCATTGTTGATCACGCGAGCATCGATGTAACTGTCCGGAAGACCACGGATTCGCTCCCATACGATCGAAAAGTCAAATGGAAGGTCTTCGGCCGCTGGAACAAGGGAGCCTGCAAAAACAAAACCAAATTAGATCAGTTCAAGGTGTATCCGAACAAAGGGTGAGTTAAAACCCTTACTCGGATTCCTCTCCCGAAAGCCGGTGGGGATATCCAACTCATCCTTGGGTTTGTCGCTCGCCGCCGACTTCCACGCTCCGCCGACCCAACACCATTTTGTCAGGTCGCCCCGGACCTTGTTCGACACCCCAAGGACCACCCGGCCCATGCGACCCTGAATGTGGTAGCCGCCAACTGAACCCTTATGCGCTGTCAGCTTAAAGAGGTAGTTCATTTCCAGCGCAGAAGGAAGACGGAACAACCTGTAACCGCCAAAAGAGTCAAAGTGATGATGATCTGCAACCAGGCATTCAACGTCAGTTGGAGCGGCGCCACATTCCAGGCGGTCAACAGATATGACACGGCGAACGACAATGGGAACTGCAATCCGGCCCCCATGATCAACTCGTTAACGGCGACCATACCCTCAGGAGTTTGGTCGGCGCGCTTGTTCTCGGTGGGCACATGCAGTGAAACATCGTAGGGGAGATGGAACTCCGCCCTCCAACGACTCAAGTCCTTCTTAGTTTCCGAACTCCTGAACTAGCCGAGGGTCCACGGGGAGCGGTCCGCGGCCTAAACTGACGTCCGCTTTATGGGTTCATAGGGGTGGGTGACCGAGTACGCGCGATAATCAAACTGAGGACGTGGTCCGGCTAGCCTCTCCATAAGCTCGGCAAATTCCAAAAAGGCCCGGCCGAACACATTGTTCTGCTCCCAGTACAGTCTCACTACCTCATCCTCGTCTACAGGCGAGTGCCTCTGCTCCGCCGCTGCCGACCTCGCCGCGTCAGCCTCGTTGAAAAGCTCTTCAACCTCCGCGGGTTCAATCCCGGTGCGAATGGCCTCGACAGCCATCTCCACATGAAAATCCGTGGAGGTTTCATCCCGGGCAATCGAAGTCGCGGCTGTGGAAGTGCTACCCGCCTTGTACACGGTGGATCCTCCTCCAGACATGTTCAAAGAGAAACGGGGGAGAAAAGTTTTTTGTTCTTACCTAGAGACTGAGTCGAACGTCCATCGACACTCAAAGCTTCAAGAAATTTCAACTATATCTTCTTCTCAGCCAAAAGCGCATAAAGATCTAAACCCCAGTAGCCCTAGCCCCTTTTATAGGCGAGACCAGGGACTTCTGTGCAAATAAGCGTAATCTCGAGGGCTGAAGTGCAACCGTCGGATAAGTCGCATTTAATGCCGCCCTAGAAATCCACTTATGCATCGTTTCGAGGGCACGCCAGACGATAAGTCTGACAAAACCGTCAGAATCTCCCAATAGGAGCACGACACGTGCCCCAGTGCCGTTTCAAAGCCCGCCTCCGCTTCCCGCTCTTTCCAGCATCCGGGGAGATCGTCCAAATTTGAAATCAGTTCATCCGGGAGACGATCATCCACTTCATAAGTAGATGAGTCGCTCATCTAAAACAAGCGATCGCCAGCAGAGCCACCTCACCCCACGTCTTCAACATCGGAGCGAGCTGGGGGGCAATTGTTGTGCGGCGATTTATACGCCTCGATGGCGATCGGCACAATGGTGGGAAGCCAACCAAAGAAGATAGATGCTGGGCAAGCGCCTAGCGATCGATGTCCAAGGTGATCGTCTATTGGCATCTGGCGATCGCCTCTAATGTCCGACTGGGGACGACCGTCCCATGCCACGTGTGAATCCGACACCCGTCAAAGCCTGTGAAGACTAAATCTCGGGTGAAGGCCCACGTGCAGATCTGCAAAAGGCGCCGCAAGAATAGGCCCTACTCCAGCCCATCAGCAGCTGTCAGTGATAAGGACGGACTCACCTACCGACAGACCCGCTGAAAGGTCCTAGGTGGGACCTCCCAAGGCAGCGAGAAGAGGCACCTGTCAACTCCTCATTGTTTCGCGCATCTGGCTGCCAGCAGCAGCTGCGGACTTTAAGGAAACAGTCCCACGTGCTGGGACGATCGTCCGCCTTATTTAAATGCAGGAACGGCGATCGCCCGCGGTGGACAGGGACATCCCAGCAACCTTTTATCCTATAAATAGGAGGCCTCCAGCATTGGCAATAGGGAGAGTGACAACGTTAACACGATTACACACAGCAAACAATACAGAGAACTCCTCATCTTTGTAACAAGAACTCACAAAGCCTCAACTCTGGTTCTTCCGACAATCATCAGTACTCGAGAGCTAAGATAACAAGGGTCTTTACACTCATTATAATTGTACTCTAATATTAATATTTGTACTCACAAGTATTCATATTAATAATATCTCGCGAGAGCATTCAATGCGGGACTAACAACCCTGGCAAATCATGTGTTATTTACCCTATGGACGTGCTCTCGCATTTTGTTTGTTACTCGTCTCTTCCGGCATATCATCTCTGGATAATATTTCGGGTAACAACAAGTAGGACAACAAGGTCGGCGTAGAGCACCCTCCCGCCAATTCGATGTAATACCCGGCCTTGGAGTTACTGTTATCATTGAGTAATTGTCACTCAGAAATTTTTTTCATTCAGTAATAATCATTCATCATTCATGTTCACCATTCGGACTAATGTTGAGTCGTGTATCGATATCTTTAATTGTTTCAACCTTGCTTGAGAATCGAGACGAGAATATTATCTTAATCGTTATAATTACTTCATTAATCGATATTGATATTGGAGTCCATATTAGTGACTCTATTGTGACCATTTCGTCATTATGAGAATGATTAATTCTACACTTTTTGTCATCCGAGTTCATCTCGATGTCGTTTTGTTGAGTTCCGTGTTCTTAAGCAACTTTTCCACGTATGAGTTCGACTTTGTAAAATCACCATTAATTCTTGGAAACTACAAAAATTCTGATTCTTTTAAATATTATATATCATCAAGTTAACTTTCCAATGGTTCAAATGGTTAATCAATCTGAGTCCGGACGAAGTAGTTATGGTCGAAATAGCTAAAATTGCACCGTGTGCCTTTTGATGCTGGAGCGGGCTGTACCGCGGCCCGCGGCCCCTTCTGGACAGGCCGCGGCACAAAGCTGTTTTGCTGGGCGTTTTTGGCCGTGGGCCGCGGCACACTCAGCCTGTGCCGCGGCACACAGTACAGATTTTGTATTTCTGCGTTTGTTGTGAAGAACATCCTCATTTCTTCACTTTCCTCCTTCCTCTCTCAACTTGGGCGATTTTGGGTGATTTTTGGGTGTTTTAACATTATCAAAACTCAGATAATTTCATATTCTTCAAGTAGTGGTGTGGATTAACAACATGTTTGTGGATTCTTCATCCTAATCCAAGGTAATTTCTTCAAACCTAGATTTAATTTTGAGTTGGAGCTTGATGTTCTGGATGATATAATCATGATTTGTAATGGATATACGTATGATTACGAGTTTTTATGAGTTATCATCAGATTGTTGAAAGTTTTTCTCAAGAATACTTTGAAGGTTGACTTGGAATTGGGATTTTCGATTAAATGTTATCGTAAGCTCCATTTGAGTATTCTTATTAGATTATTGATTGTATTGAAGGTGTTTTATTGGATTGAATCATTTGTTTGAAGTTGGTTTTCGATATAATTAGGTTTGGTTGTTTAGGATGGGAGGTTGTTTTCAAGGTGTTGTCGAAATGCCTCAATGAGTTTGGGATTTATTGTAACGACCTCTTGAATTGGTTGTGATCATGCTTGATTCGTGTATTAAACAAATTGTTGGTATTTGTGTCATTCAAGGTTGTTCAAGCGGCCGACAATTTCATTAAGGTAGTTGTTCGTGGAAGGACTTTCTCGCCATCGGTTTGAGGCAAGTTTTATACTTGTGCTAGTCAATGCGATTAATGTCATCATATATGTGTATTAATATGTTGTATCATTCCGAGACTTAGTCTCTCCCTGAGTTCATTGATATTAAGGGATCGTTCGATACGATACTCTTCGTCAATTATGCCAAACGTTATTATTGTTCATTAATGGCCGGTTCAAGGCATCGGGATACTCGTTGCTAATGTTATTGTCGATAGCCGGTCCGCGGTATCCATGTATCGATTATTGTTGCGATATTGATGTCGACCTAGGACGTCGTTGTAATCATCGTTATCAAGGTTGGTGTTTTATCATTGATGTTGTATTGGCCGATTGAAGGCATTGGCGTATTCATTTCTCTTTTTCATTGTCTATAACCGATTAAAGGTGCTGAGACATCCTTCGTATTATTGTTGTCGATTGGCAGTTCTAAGGCAATCGAGGTATTCAATCATTCATCGTATCATTGTTATCGATTAGCCGTTCTAAGGCAACCGAGGTATTCAATCATTCATCATATCATTGTTATCGATTGGCTATTCCAAGTCAGTCAAAGTATTCAATCACTCATCGCATCATTTTTATCGGTTGGCCATTCTAAGGCAATCGAGGTATTGAATTGGGATCGCCGAGGACGGTGCCCATCCGTGAGTCATTGTTGTCGTGTTGGCCGACTCAAGGCAGTACACTATCATTCTTGTGAATTCGGCAATCTTGGGATCGTTGCCGTTTGTTATTAGTTGTGTTTTGGAGGCTAGTCTGGCTAGTGCTCGATGGGTAAGTTTGGGGAGTTTGAAACTTTGGCGGTTGACTTCCCAACACCTATAGTCAATAGGTCAACGGTCACTATGTGATTTCATTATGGGTATGCTTGGGGAGTTTGAAACCTTCGCGGTTGACTTCGCAACACCTACATCTCAGCAGGTCAACGACCATTGGATGGTTTCATTATGATACGGCTTCGTGCCGTGGCTTCGGCCCTCATTGTGATACGGCTTCGTGCTGTGGCTTCGGCCCTCATTCTGATACGTCTTCGTGTCGTGGCTTCGGCCCTCATTGTGATACGACTTCATGTCGTGGCTTCGCCCTCATTGTGTTACGGCTTCATGCCGTGGCTTCGGCCCTCATTGTAATACGGCTTCGTAGCATGGCTTCGGCCCTCATTGTGATACGGCTTCGTGCCGTGGCTTTGGCCCTCATTAGTACATCTTCGGGCTATTTCGGTTTCAGGTGATTGTGATATTTACAGCTTCGGTTGAGTGGCTTTCAGGCATTTGTGATGTCTTGGTAATTTCATTAGAGCCTTCGGGCATTGTGATTTATATTTAATTCAGTCGTGGTGTGGTTCATGTTCGTGTAATTCATTGTGGTGCTTTACAAGCTATGTTTCGCCATTGGGCATTCATGTTCTAACCTGTTGAGCAGGTATTATTCATATGCTGTGGGCATAGTGTTTCACGAATGCTCGATTCTTAACTTGGTTTGTGAGCATCTCGTATTATTATCATTTTACCATATCATTCTGCCTTTGGATGCATATCATTCTATACATGTATTTGATGTTCATTATCTGGATGACTGACCACGTGGGGGCGGAACATGTTTTTATGTTTTAGGTGCTTGCGAGGAGAGAGTTGAGACACAGGGGCATGATGATGGCGACGAGGCATTCGAGCGATACTAGTCCGAGTTGTTCATGTTGGTCAGTCAGTTGGGGTGTACTCCAGTTTTATCAGTTGATGTATTTTCATTTTTGGCCATGTAGGCCCATCATTGTCTTTAAAATTCCTTATCGGAATATTGTGTTAGTTATCATATTAAGGGCTCTGGTTGCCCTTGTTGGTTACTTTAATGTAATGTCAGTCATGTTCGCCTGGTGGATCTCCTGATGTGGGGTCCACGGCACTGTAATGAACCAATGGGATTTGGGGGTGTTACATTCGAACTGTACAAGCCCACAACATTTGGTCAGAATCCATATTTTCTCCAAACGGAGTAGCCACATTATAACCAACTTTCAATAGTTCTGGTTTAATGCCCGATTTTCTCATAAATGCAAATGATGCAAATGAATGTGTGGATCCTGGGTCTATCAATGTAAGTGCAGGAATTCCTGAGATCAGAATGGTACCTGAGACTACGGAAGCACCTGTATCAGCTTGTTCTCATGTCATTGCAAATGTTGCGATATTTCTTACACGCAAGTGCACGTTATCGTTTACAAGTAATAAAGTGATGAGTGAGCATCGTTCCCACGAGGACTGAATCACCAACTACCGATTTTGTGTATTCTAGTTTTATTCGAACAATCGAATTTGGGTTTTGCAATTAATTTCTAAAAGAATTATTAAAAGTCTAAACAGTAGAAAACGATAGCTTGAAGAAAAGGGAATCAAATGTTGAATAAGTCTAGGATTCTGAATCCACCTCGGTTTATCCGAATTTACTTTCGATTATCCGTAGTAAATAATTTTCCCAATTTATTGAAGGCGGAGATTGCTAATGTATTCTACCGCCTCTCCCGAGGTCAATAGATTTGTCTAAAGGCGAATAACGCACTCTATCCCTAGGTGAATTAATTCGTCAATAGGCAAAAAACATAAAATCTCCAAAAGGCCACATAGTTCCTATGAGTATATTCCTATCTCACAGAAAAAAACGGTCCTCACCAATAGTTCCTCACCAATTCTCCTCTCCCGATTCGAATTGAATTATTAAATCACTACAACTATTGGCCAGATAATTGCAAGCATTAAACACAATTGGGAAAACTCAACAAAAAGGTAATTAATTAGATAATCTCAAGCAAACTCGTCAAAACGTAAGTTTCATCAAAATCCTAGATTAGGGTTTTAGCCTGGCATACTAATAATTGAAAATACAGAATAAATGAATGAAAGCATTAAAATCAAACGCAGATGAAGCTCGGATTCCTCCGTTCTTCGGCTTCCGCCCTCTGCCCTTGAAGTCTTCTGCTTTTCTTCCCTTCTGCCGTCTCCAAGCTCAAGATCCCCAGATTCCAAGATCAAAAGATCATTAATTAGGGTCTTAAACCCTTATTTATAGCTTTTCATATCCTCCAAATCGCGTCCGTATGAGTAGGTCGAAAACTGGCTTCGAAACGGCCCAAATCCGCACGGACATACAAAAACCGCCTAGTGTGCCGCGGCGCACTAAATTTGTGCCGCGGCACATTGCCTTCAGCTGGATGCCTGGGCGTCATTTAATTCTTCTGTGCCACGGCTCACCTGGACTGTGCCGCGGCACAGAGTACAGGTTACTTAGTGCCCGGCTGGGTGTCTTCCTGTGCCGCGGCCCTGCTTCCTTGTGCCGCGGCTCATAGCCAAAATTTGCCGTTTTCGCCCGTTTCGCATCGTTTATGCTTCCGGACTTCAACTTCCTGACAAACATACAAAATTAAGGCATTAAAGGCTCATTTAATCAAATTCACTCTTCAAAACAATACAAAATAATGATGAATAAGCGTATAAAAATACGCCTAACAAATACCCCCAAACTTAAGCCTTTGCCTGTCCTCAAGCAAAAAGAATTAATTTCAACAAAAGAATGTCATGAATCATCGTGCGACTCGTAGTGTTCAACCTAATCAATACTATCCTAAAATTCTCTCTGAATAATACGAGTGTCGTAATAGCGAGCTACACTCAGAACACTGATCCCACAAAGTAATCAAGTTCAGTCCTAATTACGCATTCATGAAGAAAATCTAGCTCAAAGATTAACAAACGTGAATCAAATCGACCGTCAATATGAAGGGCTAAAATAAACAAGCTAGTTCGTCCCGCTCCACAGTCTAATGGCAAAATTTTCACGAGTTTCATAAAAATAATCCTCGGACAGTATTCCCTTATATATATGCTCAAGAATTTGATTCGAGTTGACCACTAGGTTCGGATCTCGGGATGCTTCATCGGGATAATCCTAGGGTGGAACTTCCATTCTCATGTATTGGGAAACCGTTTGACGTAAAAGACACTCATGGGGCACATGGATGCTTCTAGTTACTAAGTTCCTTTCTACAGCGGAGAAACAACTCGAATATATAATTCCTGCATGTCCGAATCAAGGTCGCCGTTTTACGCGAGAGTAAACAACGGGTTACGCGAATACCCCCGGTTACTAGGTTCCCTATTATTGGCACATGTGAAATCTCTAAATCACTAATCAGGGTCGTCGTTTTACGCGAGAGTAAACACTGGGTCACGTGAATACCCCCGGTTACTAGACTTCCATTCATAGAACAAAATTATCTCGACTTTTGGGAAAAGCTGACCGACTCTAAACTCAATCTAGGTGCCAACACGACTAATATAACTGGACGACTAACTAACTGAAAAATTTAACCTAACGTGTCGACGGTGATTTTAAAACAAGTATGTATCCTCTCTTATCCGTCGAGACCTCTACAATCACGAAAAAATTTCGGACCTAATTGACTACTAAGCAGAAACAGAAATCACTGACTACAACTCGACTAAAACTCGACCGTTTCTTCAAAGAGAAAAACAGTGTCGTAACATCAGTATTACACAAATAGAAGCACGAAAAATTCACGAATAGAGAAAAATTAAGACAAGCAAGGCTATCGAAAAAAATAACGCAAAGTAATGAAAAGTGCAACGAAATAAAGTACAGCAATGAATGTAGCGACAAAAAGTAACCCCCCCCCCCGAACTTAGGATGTACATTGACCTCAATGGACAAAATATGATATGCAATAAAAGTAAAAGGTCAAGTACTCCCCTCCAGTCCTCTCACGAGCTGGTGCCGGCATCATCCGGTGAGGAGGGTGGTGTGGCTGGTCGGGCGGGTGCAATAAATGGTCCGTCGGGATGCATGATATGTAACACCCACAAAACCGCATGGGAATATTACACGCCGTAGACCCTTTCCACAAGGATCTACCAGGCTAAACATCCATAAACAACCAAATGCTTGCCCGGCCAGGGTCAAACAATATAATAATACAGACCGTTACAGTCACTTACACATAAACCCACGGACCGATGAGGTCACACAACTCTATCAGTAATCGACTAACAACATTACCCACACGGGGTAGAAACACAATCTGACGGAAGACTGAATCAACTCTAATAATACAACCAAACTCTACCAACTCTCGACTCTTGATTAGTATCGCAGCTCGTCATCCTCTTGTGCCAATCCTGTGACTGCTCCCTAAATCTGCATGTACCTGGACGCAAAACAGACATCCACCCCCCGATTACTCGGGGGTTAGTAAAACTCCACTGTTTTACTAGTGCAAGTATCAAATCATACGAAATATAACAAGCAAGTAATAATCGTGAATCAAATATAACGATCAAGTATCAAAATATCCCCGGGAGGTTTTCACAAGGAAATACAAGCTATGAAGCATTCGAAAATAAGATTATCATCTCGGGAACTTTTAGAATTTCAAAACCTTTCGAAAATCTTAGGGTCTTAACCCAAATCTCAAAATTGTATTTCAACAATTTACGGTACGAAAACATCTCCATAAATCTCATGGGGCTCGGCCCAACATTCTTTTCTTAAAACTTTCTTACAAAGAGTTTGATTTACAAAACATGATTCGTGACACCGTGATCCCCTGTCACGTGTCTCCGTAGGTTCAATAACCCGCACGGACTTAACCAATCACAACAATCACAACAATCAATCATGCTCATGACTCCGTGATCGCTTGCCACGAGTCTCCGTAGGTTCAACAACCCACACGGATTGAGCAAACACAACAATCACAACAATCAATCATGCTCATGACTCCGTGATCGCTTGCCACGAGTCTCCGTAGGTTCAACAACCCACACGGATTGAGCAAATGCAACAATCACAACAAAGAGTCCCGACACCGTAGTCCACTGCCACGTGTCACCGTAAGCCCCGTCGAGCCCGCACGGTCGGACGTACTGTGTCCTGATCCCATGGACCTGTGCCATGAATCATCGTAGGCCTCGTCAGACCCGCACGATTGGACCTCAGCACCACACACTAAGTTCTGATCCCATGGACCTGTGCCATGAATCCTCGTAGGCCCCGTCGAACCCGCACGAGTGAACTTAGCGTTCCAGCACACCACATTCACATTCACATTACATGCGATAATGAGCACAGTTAGTCAATCACGTTGATCACCACAAAATAGTACATCATACGCACATAACACAATCTCAATACTCTCAAAAAAACTTTCATCAATCAACATATCGCACGTTTGGTATACGATACATTGCACAACCAAGTGCACAACCATCCATATGTACGTCGCAATCCTGCACAAATGGCACAACACCTAACATGTATACCAACATAGCACTATTATCACAAAGCATTCAAATTACGGAATACACAACCGATTCAAACGGAACATATTTACGAAGGCAAGCAAAATCATCATAAATATCATACGTGATTACTAGTCGCAAGATACAAGTCGTATAGTAAGATACTTGCCTTACTAACCGCTACCGAATGCTCCGAAGAACACGGTTCGACCGGGAAGCTCGGATCCCAAAGAAGGCAACGAACGGAAGGGTTCCAACTCGAGTTCTTCACAACAATTCGTTCCTAAGTCACAACGATATCAATTCAATCACAATTTTACGAAAACGTATGGAACTTCCCAAGTTCTACTCATTGAAGCATTTTATCGGACACCTTGAGGGCATAGTCCAATTCAATCGATTATTCAAGGTAATACTCAAATTCGTTCCACAAAACTTCAGGGGTAATGAATGATTTCGAGTACACAACCATGTTCTAACAATAATCTAAACTAAAACGAATCAAATCGGCCAAAACATCAAGAAACCTCAAAAATTCCCAAAACCAAGAGTTTAGGTGTTCTTACCTTCGATCCGGGTGGAAGATGATGTAATCCATGAATCAAACTTCCAAAACGTGTTGTTCTATGATTCTCTTACTCAAATCCATCCACTTATGCTAAAGAAATCGCGAAAGAACGAAGGAAAAAATGAGAAATGGCCGGATGACTCGGTCCAGGCCATTAAATAGGCTGATCTGCACTGTGTGCCGCGGCACAGGACAAGTGTTCCGCGGCCCACGGCCAAAAAAACTGCCCAGCACTGGCTTAGTGCCGCGGCACAGCCGAAGTGTGCCGCGACACACTGATCCACTCCAACACCAAACAGGCACATCGTGCAGTCTTAGCTATTTCGACCATAACTCCTTCGTCCGGACTCCGATTGACTCACCGTTTGAACCATTGGAAAGCTAACTTGATACTTTATAATATTGCAAAGATTCAGAATTTTTGGAGTTTCCAAGAATTTATGGTGATTTTTACAAAGCCGAACTCATACTTAGAAAAGTCGTTTAGTAACCCTGAACTCAACAAAACGACACCGAAACCCGAACCTGAACACGAACCGAAGATACGGTTACGAAGTACTCGCAAAGACGAATCTAAGAGCTAGTAGAACACATGATTCCGACCACCCGAAGGCTCGAAATTCGACAACGGAAGGTAATTACCCCAAACTTTGGGAAATTACGAAAATGGCCCAAATGCCCGAAAATAGACAACGAATAATCAAACCGAAGCTCACAACACGTATAACAACGTTAAATGAACATACGAAAAACCCCAAACGAGAGTTTCGAACGAGATTCGCAAGAACCGAACTCAAGCGCGGAAAAGTCGCTAAAAAACACGGAACTCAACAAAGCATCACCGAAACGAACTCGGATGTCGAAAAGTGTAGAATTAATCATTCTCAGAATGATGGAACGGTCATGAGCGAGTCGTCAAAACGGACTTTCGCCGAAAAAGAAGAAATTACCGGAAATCGAAATTACGGGTATTACATTCTACCCCCCTTAAAAGAAGTTTCGTCCCGAAACTTAAAACAAGTAGGGAGAAGAGATATCCCTGCCAGGACAACTCGACGAGATACACAAAAACCGAAAACTCGCGCCCAACGGCGAAACGCTGCAAGAAACGCAAGGAGACATACGGCGTGAATACACGCTCCACGACGGCCAACACAACGCCACCGACAATGATTCAAAACAATAACGAGCAATTAACAACGCATCACATACCACATCATATGCACACATTTAGTCAAAGAAACGTACGCGACAACAAGTTGCACCCGGCTAAAACGGTTATGCGATAGAAACAAATAGAGTATTACGATAGAAATCATTCCGATTCTCATCAACAAGAAAATGTCTGACGTCAAAACACAAACAATTCAAGATAACGGAAAACGAAGGTACCGGATATTACATTCTATCTCACAAAAAATAAGTTTCGTCCCGAAACTTAAAATAAAACATCAGGGTAGACTACAAACAAAACCAAAAAGTTCACACAACAAATATCAATCTGTACTCGAATTACAACACAAATACAACACGCAACTATGCTATTGGGCACCACTGATCTCTCCACGCGTAGGGGCGGGATATCGGCTCCCGAACATCTCAACGACGGTCTTGCAGTGTACCGCCTGATGTCCCACATGTGCACATTTGAAACAGTTAACTTGGGGCGAGCGACAATTCTTACGAGTATGGCCCACACAGCTACAATTGAAACATAATTTCACGCCGCTTGTCTTACTCGGCTCGTGAGTAGGATTCTTAGACTGGTCAACCGAACGAGTAGTGCTCCCAGAAGGAAACTGTGAAGTAACAGGCTCACGGATCTCACTTCTCTGGCCTCTTGAAAAGTTACTCGAGGTCTTCTGTCTCTTACTCTCTGCATTCGATACCGAAACGGCCATCTCAATGGCTAAAGCTCGGTCCTGATATTCCTTCAGGGTGGTACACATGAACGGAGCCATACTCTCACGGATATGGGGTTTCATGCGCATATTGAAGTATCGGACCTTGTCCGCTTCACTTCTCACTTGATCACGAACATAAGCCAGATGTCGATTAAAATCGACTATGGCCTGGGATATCGACACATCCTGGGGCGCAGCTGAGAAAAACTCAACGATCCTGGATTCACGAACAAGCAACGGGCAATACTCTGCCTCCATGGCGGTCTTAAACTCAGCCCATGTAGGTGTGCGATCTGCAGCACTCTGACCGCCACCACCGCAGCTTCTTTGTCAAGCAAGTACTGAGCAATGGGTACCCTCTTCTCATTCGGACAAGCTACAGCATCAAATGTTCTGTCCAACTGGAAGAGCCAGCCTTCCCAACCTAACGAGTCAGATGAACCCACAAAACGGGGCGGCTGCATCCTCATCACATCTCGAATCCACTTACTAGCCCCGTTATCCCCATTCGGGTTCTCATTCCGATGTACGGCCTGATTCATCTGCACTAACTGATCAACCACCTGACGAAGGATGGTGGCGGCGCCAATGTCAACATTAACGCTAGTCGAATGTCCCTGATCTGTACTGAGCTGATCGGTACTCGGCAAGGAGGGAGTCGCCCTCTCACGCTCTTGATCACGACCACGACTACGACCACGTCCTCGGCCACGACCTCTCGGCATACTGAACGGACGACCAAACAGAATAACGCAACCATACAAACGTCACAACGTCCACATAGGACGATAATAGCAGCACGATAAAGCATCAACTCCAAGTCATCACACATGTGCATGAACTAACACTGTAATTTAAGAACTTCATTCAAAAATAATTCGCACAGTCACATCAACAGAGGTGTTTGGATTTTACCCAACCAAACACAGTCAAAACCACACACGTATCGTAGGGATCAAACACTCGCAGCAAAAAAAAAAAAAAAATATTTCCGGGGTATTATTCAAATGATAAAATTTTTTTTTAAAATTCTCAAGTTTGAAAAATTTGGTGAAATGAAATTTTTTTGAAAACACTTTTAATACCCCGATCGTCCAATCAAAACCATGTATCTCAACATTTAGAAAACACTGAAACATTCTCCGGCGAGCACAACAACACCACAAACTTATCACAACCACTTGCCCCAACACGTGGACATATGAAGTTCAAAATTCCAAAAACCAAAAATCGTTCTGCAAAATAAAAAAAAAAGATTTTCAAAATCCTTTAGTTCATAACCGAGACGACGGTAATATTTTATAATGTCCGAAGTACTTCAAAACACATTTTTCAAATACCGTCTGATTGTGTCATTTGAAAATACATGGCCCATTTGTCAAAGTTTAACAAATTTTAAAAATCCACATAAACCGTGGTTTGACCGCACCACCAAAATATTTTCCAAAAATCGATTTCTACAAAATTCTCAAACTGTAAAGTCCTACAGAAGATATTCTCAAACTGGACAAAAATTACAACATTCCAAAAATAGTCGAATTTAAAACCACATACACAAATGGCAACCACGGTCGCCAATTCAATCAAATGCATCTCGTGGTCTCAAGTTTAAACGCACAGCAAGATCATTCATCGGAGTTTCTCACAAACTCTACCGTTGATATCTTCACAGAACCCATCAAGGTTTACAACCTTCACACCATACCACCCCACGCGGTGGTTCAAAAGTAAAACAACAATACGCTCAGCTATACTCATACCATGTGCCACAAGTATTAAACATGACTACATCACACAATGCTGTGTAAACAAAATCATGCACCGCAATTAACTCACTAAGATAAAATCGAGATACACAGGTATTACGCATAAAGGAGGAGACTTACGTCCACAGGCCGCATGGAGATGACGGTTGCCCACGATACTAATCTCATCCGACAACATATCCGACACGTTGTGACTACGCACAACTCAACTTGTCACCTGACGACTCGAACGACAAGACAACACGTTACATGACAAACCACGACTCAACTCGACCCGACAGCCTAGGTTTCCGCAACCTAAGCTCCGATACCATAAATGTAACACCCCCAAAACCGCATGGGAATATTACACGCCGTAGACCCTTTCCACAAGGATCTACCAGGCTAAACATCCATAAACAACCAAATGCTTGCCCGGCCAGGGTCAAACAATATAATAATACTGCATTCTGATCACTTACACATAAACACACGGACCGATGAGTTCACACAACTCTATCAACAGAACTGACTAACAACATTACCCACACAGGGGTCGAAACACAATACAGCGGAAGACTGAATCAACTCTAATAATACAACCAAACTCTACCAACTCTCGACTCTTGATTAGTATCGCAGCTCGTCATCCTCTTGTGCCAATCCTGTGACTGCTCCCTAAATCTGCATGTACCTGGACGCAAAACAGACATCCACCCCCCGATTACTCGGGGGTTAGTAAAACTCCACTGTTTTACTAGTGCAAGTATCAAATCATACGATATATAACAAGCAAGTAATAATCGTGAATCAAATATAACGATCAAGTATCAAAATATCCCCGGGAGGTTTTCACAAGGAAATACAAGCTATGAAGCATTCGAAAATAAGATTATCATCTCGGGAACTTTTAGAATTTCAAAACCTTTCGAAAATCTTAGGGTCTTAACCCAAATCTGAAAATTGTATTTCAACAATTTACGGTACGAAAACATCTCCATAAATCTCATGGGGCTCGGCCCAACATTCTTTTCTTAAAACTTTCTTACAAAGAGTTTGATATACAAAACATGATTCGTGACACCGTGATCCCCTGTCACGTGTCTCCGTAGGTTCAATAACCCGCATGGACTTAACCAATCACAACAATCACAACAATCAATCACGCTCATGACTCCGTGATCGCTTGCCACGAGTCTCCGTAGGTTCAACAACCCACACGGATTGAGCAAACACAACAATCACAACAATCAATCATGCTCATGACTCCGTGATCGCTTGCCACGAGTCTCCGTAGGTTGAACAACCCACACAAATTGAGCAAACGCAACAATCACAACAAAGAGTCCCGACACCGTAGTCCACTGCCACGTGTCACCGTAAGCCCCGTCGAGCCCGCACGGTCGGACGTACTGTGTCTTGATCCCATGGACCTGTGCCATGAATCATCGTAGGCCTCGTCAGACCCGCACGATTGGACCTCAGCACCACACACTAAGTTCTGATCCCATGGACCTGTGCCATGAATCCTCGTAGGCCCAGTCGAACCCGTACGAGTGAACTTAGCGTTCCAGCACACCACATTCACATTCACATTACATGCGATAATGAGCAAGGTTAGTCAATCACGTTGATCACCACAAAATCTTACATCATACGCACATAACACAATCTCAATACTCTCAAAAAACTATCATCAATCAACATATCGCACGTTTGGTATACGATACATTGCACAACCAAGTGCACAACCATCCATATGTACGTCGCAATCCTGCACAAATGGCACAACGCCTAACATGTATACCAACATAGCACTATTATCACAAAGCCTTCAAATTACGGAATACACAACCGATTCAAACGGAACATATTTACGAAGGCAAGCAAAATCATCATAAATATCATACGTGATTACTAGTCGCAAGATACAAGTCGTATAGTAAGATACTTGCCTTACTAACCGCTACCGAATGCTCCGAAGAACACGGTTCGACCGGGAAGCTCGGATCCCAAAGAAGGCAACGAACGGAAGGGTTCCGACTCGAGTTCTTCACAACAATTCGTTCCTAAGTCACAACGATATCAATTCAATCACAATTCTACGAAAACGTATGGAACTTCCCAAGTTCTACTCATTGAAGCATTTTATCGGACACCTTGAGGGTATAGTCCAATTCAATCGATTATTCAAGGTAATACTCAAATTCGTTCCACAAAACTTCAGGGGTAATGAATGATTTCGAGTATATAACCATGTTCTAACAATAATCTAAACTAAAACGAATCAAATCGGCCAAAACATCAAGAAACCTCAAAAATTCCCAAAACCAAGAGTTTAGGTGTTCTTACCTTCGATCCGGGTGGAAGATGATGTAATCCATGAATCAAACTTCCAAAACGTGTTGTTCTATGATTCTCTTACTCAAATCCATCCACTTATGCTAAAGAAATCCATGGTTCTAAAAAACGCTAGCCGTTAGGCGTTCGGATTGCTAACGCCTAGCGCCCAGAGGATTACTCGGGGATTAATCGGGGAATAATCGGACTAGGCGGATTTATTTTTTATTATTATTTTAATATTTTTTATATAAAAAAAATTATATATATGTAAAATAATTAAAAATAATTAAAATTTAACCATTTCAACAGATATATAATCAATTATATATTAAATTTGAAATACTGATATAGATATCAATGAGTCCATATTATCCATAATATCTCAGTTTAGAAATTTGTAGTACTATTAGAACAAAATAAAAAAAATAAAAAAGTATAACCGCCTAGTCATCCGCCTAGTCGCCCACGTAGCTAGGAAATTTGAAACGTTGATATAGGTATAAAATAGTCCGTAGTATCTTATATTACCTTCATAGGTCCCAGCAGCCAGCATAGATGATCGATTCGTTACCCAAACGCCTAGTACAAGCGCCTAGGCCATAATCGGAACGGCCGAGGACCTTCTAGGGATTAATCGGAGGATTAATCGGCTTAGGCGGGGATTTTTAGTACACTGAAGAAATCGCGAAGGAACGAAGGAAAAAATGAGAAATGGCCGGATGACTCGGTCCAGGCCATTAAATAGGCTGATCTGCACTGTGTGCCGCGGCACTGGACAAGTGTGCCGCGGCCCACGGCCAAAATCGCCCGGCAAGCTTAGTGCCGCGGCACAGCCGAAGTGTGCCGCGGCACACGGTATAGTCCACTCCAACACCAAAAAGGCACATCGTGCAGTCTTAACTATTTCGACCATAACTCCTTCGTCCGGACTCTGATTGACTCACCGTTTGAACCATTGGAAAGCTAACTTGATGCTTTATAATATTGCAAAGATTCAGATTTTTTGGAGTTTCCAAGAATTTATGGTGATTTTTACAAAGCCGAACTCATACTTAGAAAAGTCGTTTAGTAACCCTGAACTCAACAAAACGACACCGAAACCAGAACCTGAACACGAACCGAAGATACGGTTACGAAGTACTCGCAAAGACGAATCTAAGAGCTAGTAGAACAGACGATTCCGACCACCCGAAGGCTCGAAATTCGACAACGGATGGTAATTACCCCAAACTTTGGGAAATTACGAAAATAGCCCAAATGCCCGAAAATAGACAACGAATAATCAAACCGAAGCTCACAACACGTATAACAACGTTAACTGAACATACGAAAAACCCCAAACAAGAGTTTCGAACGAGATTCGCAAGAACCGAACTCAAGCGCGGAAAAGTCGCTAAAAAACACGGAACTCAACAAAGCATCACCGAAACGAACTCGGATGTCAAAAAGTGCAAAATTAATCATTCTCAGAATGATGGAACGGTCATGAGCGAGTCGTCAAAACGGACTTTCGCCGAAAAAGAAGAAATTACCAGAAATCGAAATTACGGGTATTACATGATATGGGCCGTCCATGCGGCAAGGTGCTCCTGATGATAAGCGTCCCTCGCTGCCAGACGCCTCGCCTCTCGCCGGTTGGCCCGGCGGGCCTGCTCTCGCATCTCAGCTCTGATGGCAGCAATAACGCTCTCTCGCTCCGTCCGTTGCTCCTCTCGCATGGCAGCCATCATACTCTCCCTCTCTCTCCTCATCTCATCTCTCTCTCTCCTCAAATCCTCTCTCAGCTCCTCTCTCTCTCTCTCCTCAGATCCTCCCCCAGCCCATCAAACATCTCCTGCAATCTCTCTCTGTCGTGCGGCGGGCCGGCATCTCCATGTGTCAGCAAAAGAGGCTCGGGGGACCCCTCGTGGGCCTCCTCTAGCAGAAATCCTCTCCCCCGAGCGTGCGCCGGTGCTCCTCCCCACTGGTCAAAATGTGAGATGATGCGGTGGTCGATCGGGGCCTGGGGAGCAAGCATCGGCTCGTCGTGTGACCACGTCAGCCCCGACTGCCGGCACAAAGCGCAGATGAGAGAGGGGTGCTTCAACCCCGTCTTGGCCCCCCCTGGATACACTGGAAGATAGATCGGACCAGGATGGGGGCCACATCGAAACGCAGCCCGGAAGTGATAGCATAAAGTGTCCGGGCGCGGGAGAGAAAAACAGTGCGGATCTGGGAGGTGGGGTCAATGCGTGCGTAGATAAAATAAAGCCAGGCACGCCCTAGCCAGCTGAGGTGCGAGCTCTTGAAGTGGAAAGTGGAAGAACCCTGTGCGCGCTGCTCCCAGTCGGAATCGGACTGTGCAATAGTCTCGAGCAGGGCCTCCTTCGTGAGGCTGGTCATCACTCGGTCATAGGCCAACTCATCTACCACCGGAAACCCAAACAACCTCCGAATAGCAGCAGTGGAAAAATCAACTGTAACACCTCGGACATCGACCTGAGTCCGAGAGTCTAACGATGGCAACGTATGGCCTGCCCGAATGTGCTTGATGTGCGGCGGCGTAGAACTCTGCCTGATCGATATCACTGCTGGCTCGGGTGGTGCAGCGAATCGGGCCCACCCCATCTCATTTATCATAGCAAGCAGTTCCCCGTCCTGAGGGGCTAGAGTAAATCCCCTCTCCGGAATAAGAGGTCGCGGCCGAATCTTCTCATTGAAGATTTTGTGGATTTCAGGGTCAGAAAACTGGTGCCCCTCAGACTCGGCGCGGCTGCGAGAGGTTTCCCCTCGAGTGGGGGATGACTGAGTCCTGGCTCTCTTGCTCAGCTTTTTCGTCCTAGCCATAGTCAGTCCTGAAAAATACAACACCAGGGTTTATTTACGCAAACAATAACAACAATAATCATCACTCGGCTAAAGATATCCACCCGTAAATCAAGAATTTAACAAGAGAGCACATGCGTGAGAAAAAAAATGAAATTGGACTATAACGTTTAAACTGGACGTAAGGGTTGGGCTTGCTGTAATTTCAGAACGAATACGTTGCACAAAGATTCAAAAGATTGCTTTAACAAAGAAAATTTTTCACTTAGACAATTCATCAAACACCTTAAGGGCATCCTTTTAATTGAAGAACATATATGAATAAAGCTTCATTCAATCCCCAAAAACAATCAACACGAATCATATCTGATGACAAACGACATTATCCATTCATTCATAACCACAAATGAACATTAACAATCGATCAAAACTTCATATCCTCCAATTAACTATCCTAGAACTTTTCAAGGAAATAAGAATATTCAACCATCAAATGCACTACACAACCTCACATTCAAATTCATAAAACAAGTAGAGATTACAGTTTGGAACATACCTTGATTGGTTTGTAAAAAAAAAAATGCAAGAAAAAAAATCGCAAGAAGAAGACTGGAAGAAGTATTTCGGCCGGTCGCGCGCGCAAGGGAGATGAACAGGAAGGGAAAACTTACCTGGGGTGGTCGGCCGATTTCGGGTTATAAGGTACCTGGCCTTTCCAACTCCGCAAGGTGTGCCGCAGCACAGATCAAGTGAGCCACGGCACCGGGTACAATTCCTTTTACCTGTTTGCATGTTTTGTCGTGTGCCGCGGCTCAGTTTCAGTGTGCCGCGGATCAAGGCTCAAGTGTGCCGCGGCTCATTTATGCCGAGCCGCGGCACAGGGTACAGTGGGTTTAGCTTTCCCCTTCGATTTGTGTGTGCCGCGGCTCACAATAATTGTGCCGCGGCTCAGGCATCAGTTTCTCCCTTGGGACTTTCCTACACAGAATTTTGAGAAGAACACGTTAAAAGCGAGAGGCAGAAGCAAATTTAAGCACAAAAATGATGAAAAATAAAAATCAAGAATGCAAGAAAAATAAAGAAACGCAAAAATCTACAACTACGAACTCGGGTTGCCTCCCGAGAAGCGCTAAGTTTATAGTCTTCAGCCGGACCTATTTGAAAATGTTAGTTCGCTTTTCGCAAACTCCATTTGGTTTCCTCCCCGTTCATCGAACCGTTCATATGGTTTTCAAAATTATGACCATCGGTCGTTAACGATTCGACTTTCGGTTCGGACATCAAATGTTGTTTGCGGAAAGGTTTCGACGTGAACAACTTCCCGAAACACCCGTTTTTCTCATGATTAGATATCCGTTTGAATTCCAGCTTGTTTCCCTCCTTCAAAAATGACTTCATGACCTCAGCAGGCTTGTCTGAGTGCTCGAGAAATGCTACTCGTTCTACATCGTTCTTAAAAATTGGACCATCTGACACAGAATCTGAATTTTTCGACCGACGATGTGTTAGGTGCTTTCCTCTTTCAACGGCATCTACACTTTCAATTTGTGACCTTTTATCAACAATTCCGGGACATGGAAAAGATTTGAACACTTGGAACATGACATGCTCCTCTTGAACCCGCAGAGATAATTCTCCTTTTTTCCACGTCAATAAGAGTTCTGCCGGTCGCCAAAAATGGTCGTCCCAAGATAATCGGAATATCTTCATCTTCCTCCATGTCAAGAATGATAAAGTCCGCTGGAAAGATAAATTTATCCACCTTTACCAAAACATCCTCAATCACTCCCCTCGGATACTTAATCGAATGATCCGCTAATTGCAAGGAGACCGTCGTCGGTTTGGCTTCCCCAATGTCCAGTTTTTAAAAATCGACAGAGGCATGAGGTTAATACTAGCACCGAGATCGCACAGTGCCTTATTAAAAGAAAGATTCCCCATGGTGCACGGTATGTTGAAGCTTCCCGGATCTTTCAATTTTGGTGGGAGCTTCTTTTGAAGAATTGCGCTGCATTCCTCCACCATGGCGACAGTTTCAAACTCCTCGAGTTTTCTTTTCTTCGACAATATCTCTTTCATGAATTTAGCGTAGCTCGGCATTTGTTCCAACGCTTCGGCGAACGGAATGTTAATGTGAAGCTTTTTAAACACGTCAAGGAACTTAGAAAATTGTTTGTCCGCCTTTTTCTGCTGTAATCTCTGCGGAAACGGGACGGGGGGCACACATGTCTTCGGGTTATCCGGCAACGTTGTTGAAGGTTTCAAATCTTGTGACTCCTCTGTCTCTAAATTATTCTTTTCCTCAATTTCCTTCTTCTTTTCACACCGCTCGGGCTGGTCCAACACCTCCTTCCCACTTCTTAGACTGATCGCATTTAGACTCTCTATAGGATTTGTCTCGGTCGTGCTAGGCAATGCTCCCTCCGGGCGGGATGTCAACACATTAGCAATTTGGCCCAGCTGAACTTCCAACTTGCGAATGGAAGCGGAATGATTCTGCAATGTTGCTTCAGTACGAGTCATGAATTGACTCGTATTCGCTGCCAATTTCGCAAGTGCTTCCTCGAGAGAAACTTTTGGAGCGGGAGTGGGCTGCTGTTGGTTCTGAGCGAATGGGGGCTGGTTTGAGTTCTGCCCATTTCTCCACGAAAAGTTGGGATGATTACGCCACCCCGGATTATACGTGTTGGAGTACGGATTATTTTGTCGATTTCCATTTCCCAAAAATTGAGCTTGCTCCATCTGATGTTGCTCGAACGGATTTCCGACTTGACACTCCGCGCTCGGGTGAGATCCGTTACATCAATTGCATGTCTCAATGGTAACGGGGGAAGGTGCGTGCGAAAATGCTTGGAGCTGTTGGGTCAAGGCGGCGACTTGAGCTGACAATGTGGAAATCGGATCATTACTTGAAACTTCCATAACTCGCTTCGGCGTCAATCTTTCCGATGGCCATTGATATGCATTTGCGGCCATAGCTTCCAACAACGAGTGTGCCTCGGCCATAGTCTTTCCCATCAAAGCCCCATCGGCGGCTGCATCCACGAGAGTGCGTGTAGAGGCACTCAAACCATTGTAGAACGTCTGAATCTGAAGCCAATTAGGAAGGCCGTGATGAGGGCATCTCCGTAACAAATCTTTATACCGCTCCCATGCCTCGTGGAGCGATTCCATATCATACTGACCGAAAGTGGTGATCTCGTTTCTCAATCTCGCCGTCTTCGAAGGTGGGAAGAATTTGGCAAGGAAGGCTTGCGCTAACTCTGCCCATGTTGTGATCGACCCCGGCGGTAAGGAATTTAACCAAAATTTCGCTTTATCCCTCAAAGAGAAAGGGAAAAGCCGTAATCGGATCGCATCGTCGGTGACACCATTATTCTTGAACGTGTCACAAATTTCAAGGAAAGAAGCAATATGAGTGTTAGGGTCGTCATTCGGCAATCCACGGAATTGGCTCGCCTGCACCATCTGAATAATAGCAGGCTTGATCTCGAAATTGTTCGCCTGGATAGTGGGACGCCAAATTCCCGAAAAATTAGCATTGATCTGCGGCAAGGCATAGTCTCTAAGAGCTAGTGCCGGTTGCACTTGCTGCACATGGTTATCTCCTCCTTGAATCTCGATATTCTCGGCCATGATCACCGTAAATGCAGTAACTCGTTTCTCCTTCTTGTTCCTTCTCAGAGTGCGCTCGAGCTCGGTATCCAAAGGTAGTAGGCCTTCGTTACCGAGTTTTCTCATGCACTAAGCGAAAGATCTTGAAAGGAAAGACAAATAAACAAAATTAAATACAAAAATAATAAAATAAAAACGTTCAAACTAAGACTAGAAATACTGAAATCGATACTAGAAAATTTCAATCCCCGGCAACGGCGCCAAAAACTTGTTGCGATATTTCTTACACGCAAGTGCACGTTATCGTTTACAAGTAATAAAGTGATTAGTGAGTATTGTTCCCACGAGGACTGAATCACCAACTACTGATTTTGTGTATTCTAGTTTCATTCGAACAATCGAATTTGGGTTTTGCAATTAATTTCTAAAAGAATTATTAAAAGTCTAAACAGTAGAAAACGATAGCTTGAAGAAAAGGGAATCAAATGTTGAATAAGTCTAGGATTCTGAATCCGCCTCGGTTTATCCGAATTTACTTTCGATTATCCGTAGTAAATAATTTTCCCAATTTATTGAAGGCGGAGATTGCTAATGTATTCTACCGCCTCTCCCGAGGTCGGTAGATTTGTCTAAAGGCGAATAACGCACTCTATCCCTAGGTGAATTAATTCGTCAATAGGCGAAAAGCATAAAATCTCCAAAAGGCCACGTAGTTCCTATGAGTATATTCCTATCTCACAGAATAAAACGGTCCTCACGAATAGTTCCTCACCAATTCTCCTCTCCCGATTCGAATTGAATGATTAAATCACTACAACTATTGGCCAGATAATTTCAAGCATTAAACACAATTGGGAAAACTAAACAAAAAGGTAATTAATTAGATAATCTCAAGCAAACTCGTCAAAACGTAAGTTTCATCAAAATCCTAGATTAGGGTTTTAGCCTGACATACTAATAATTGAAAATACAGAATAAATGAATGAAAGCATTAAAATCAAACGCAGATGAAGCTCGGATTCCTCCGTTCTTCGGCTTCCGCCCTCTGCCCTTGAAGTCTTCTGCTTTTCTTCCCTTCTGCCGTCTCCAAGCTCAAGATCCCCAGATTCCAAGATCAAAAGATCATTAATTAGGGTCTTAAACCCTTATTTATAGCTTTTCATATCCTCAAAATCGCGTCCATATGAGTAGGTCGAAAACTGGCTTCGAAACGGCCCAAATCCGCGCGGACATACAAAAACCGCCTAGTGTGCCGCGGCGCACTAAATCTGTCCCGTGGCACATTGCCTTCAGCTGGATGCCTGGGCGTCATTTAATTCTTCTGTGCGGCGGCTCACCTGGACTGTGCCGCGGCACAGTCTGAGTTACTTAGTGCCCACTGGTGTCTTCCTGTGCCGCGGCCCTGCTTCCTTGTGCCGTGGCTCATAGATAAAATTTGCCGTTTTCGCCCGTTTCGCCTCGTTTACGCTTCCGGACTTCAACTTCCTGACAAACATACAAAATTAAGGCATTAAAGGCTCATTTAATCAAATTCACTCTTCAAAACAATACAAAATAATGATGAATAAGCGTATAAAAATATGCCTAACAGCAAACACCCTTCCCTGAACTTTATTCTCTGTGTTTGGGCAATCTCTCGCCATATGTCCGGGCTTCTTGCATCTGAAACAATTAGTGGACCCAACAAAATATTCTCCAAAGTGATTTTTCTCACATTTAGTACACTTGGACTTCTTAGTTGTATTTGGAGCATCTCTCACTGTAGGATGTTTCTGATTGGCTTTGGCTTGTTTTTGCTCCGATTTCTTCCAATGTGCTGAATTTTTTTTGAAGCAAATGCTTGCCTCTTCTGCTGATAAGACCTTTGTATCTCTTTTTCGTCAGCTTCTGCGAGCAGCACTTTGTCTATTATTTCTCTGAACTCAGTTAATGTAGACATTCTCACATCTCTTCTAATTTCGGTTCGGAGGCCTCTTAGGAAATGATCCACCTTCTCAGCATTATCCTTAGCAATATAGGAAACGTACCTGCAACCTTCTTCAAATTTCCGAATATATTCACAAACAGACATATCCCCTTGCTTCAGCTCCAAAAACTCTTTAACCTTGAGAGACCGTGCATCTCTGGTGAAGTATTTATCATAGAATATCACTTTAAATCTTTCCCACGTCAATCCTTCCAAGTTGACTGCAAGTTTGGCTCCTTCCCACCAAGTTCTGGCATCCTTTTTGAGTTGAAAGATCGCACAAAGTATCTTCTCAGCATCATCGATGTGCATATAATCAAAGATAACATCAAGTGATTTGACCCATTCCTATGCAACCATAGGATCAGCCCCACCATGAAAATCAGGAGGTTCCATTTTCCTACATTTTTCATACACTACTGGTCCATTATTATTTCTTGGTGGAGTTTGTCAGTTTTGTTCCTCGTTTCTTTGTTTCATATTCAGCAATTGTTGCATTTGTTCACCATACATCCTTGTATGTTGTTGCATCAGCTCAACTAAATTCTCAAGAAGGTTGTGGTTTGGATTTGGATCATATCTTGTCTTCCTTTTGGGTGCCATCACATCCGATGTACTGCCCAATCTCACCCATTCATAAGCCAATAACGAACAAACAATAATAATGATGACCACTAATAGATTGTAATCTATTAAACACAATACTTAATAGATAAAAGTTGACCATATCCCTCAGTCGAGAATCTCCATATGCCATCTTTTGTCTCCAGGAAAGATTTAAACCTTCGCTCCGATACCACAACTGTAACACCCCCTAACCTAGCAGCTGAACCGCAAAGGGGTCCGTGCTACTAAGTTGGGGAGTATCACGCTTTTATACTTTGAAAACCAGAATAAAAAATTTGGTAAAAGCAAGAACTCAGGAAAATAACGCAAACTGATATTATTTTGTTGAAAACATTACACAACCTTAAGTTTAATACATAAAAAAATATAACAGAGCGATCTTATTCAAAACAAAACATAGTCTTCCAGCATAGGGGCGAAATAGTGTAACACCCTCAATCTACTCAGGGATATTACACGCGGTAGACCCTTTCCTCAAGGATCTACTAGGCTGGTAAACAACGTCAAACATCTCAACAATGCCTTTAAGGCTAAAATGACTCAGTAGACCGACTTGGTCTTTCAATAAAATACATGCAACTCAAACACATTACATGCCCACGCAGGGGTCGAATACAACACACTCCCATACAACGGGAAAGAAATACTGCAGCGGAAATAAAATACAACTAAACCAATACGGCATCAACGGGTCCTCGTGTGATTAGTATCGTTCATCTTTCATCATCCTTCATGCCGACCCTGTGCTCTGCTCCAAAACCTGAATGCAATACAGACATCCACCCCCTGAATACTCGGGGGTTAGCAAAACTCCACTATTTTGCTAGTGCAAGTATAAAATACGAAAACGAGCCATACATATTATACTCCACGGAACATGTTAATCATAAACATACTTCCCGAGGTAAATCACTTAATCAAAATGGTTAAATCGAAAGATAGGGGTAAACCCGATATACATCTTGTGAAAATATTTTACGACCTCGCGAGTTTTGAAAACATTTGGGATTTTAAGAATTCTCAAGCCTTTCGAAAACATTTAGGGACACAACCCAAAAGTCATTTTCCCAAAACAATGTTACGATAACAACACACGGGGTCCATGACCTGATCATACCATAACAACCTGTTTCCACAGGTTATTTGCGTCCTGAGCTAGCAAGCCACGGACCTCAGATTCTCCCATAGAACAAACCGAGTGAATAACCCACAGGGAAACTATATCAAATCACATGTCACCGTAACAACAGTCACGTGACTACAAGCACAAATACGCACTTAACCAAACCACAGCCATAAGTTATCCCGGCATCGCACTAACAAGCTACGAACCTCGGAGTCCTCGCAAGACATACCCGACGATAACCCCATCAGTTATCTCGGCATCTGGCTAACAAGCCACGAACCTCGAAGTCCCCGCAAGACATACCCGGTGGATAACCCTACGGCCACGCCTGACCCATACTAGCAAGTATGGATCCCGGAGATTCAACAATCCTACCTCAAGGCACATCACATGCATCAAGCACACAACAATAATCACTTATCAAGCCAAACAACATTAAGCATCACAACCTCCTTTCAAAGGAGTAACAACCAATATCACCCGTCACGTATTCGCCGAACAAACACACATAACAACACGTAATCCTCGGTAAATGATTACGGGTTAATACATTCACTAAATGTGATCACAACATCTTTCAACATACGAAACTAACACACATAATTCGATAACACATTCACTCACGAAGTATATGAGTTATCGTTGAAAAACAATATTTAACGAGAACATACCGATCCTTTTTAACGTTCATTAAACATTTGGATTTCGTATAAAAATCATTTATCAACAATTATACCTATGAAACATGAAACGTATGGGCAAGATACTTGCCTCGAAACCACGAACAACGGAACCACGAATGGACACGGCTCAACCGGAAAGCTTGGAAACGCGTGATGCTAACGGAACGGAAGACGACGACGAACGGAAGGGTTCGAAGCGGTTTCTCCGCAAGAAACTCGACCCCAACATCATATAATCAATAAATCAACGATCATACGAGGAAGAATAATTGTAGAACGTCCGAAAACCCCTCTAAGACATTCTACCGGACACCTCCAAGGCATCGATCAAGAACTTGATAAAAAAAACGAATCGATACGATCCAACCATGGAATAACAAGGGAAATGATATAATACATCTAAATAATCAATAATCCATCGATAATCTAAGTTATTACGGCTCAAACGGATGAAATCCAACAAAAACCCCAATTTCCCCAAAACTAGATTATCAAGAAATCTAACCTTGATTCGGTAGATCGGAGGAGGTTATGGGATGATTGATTGATGTTGGTGTTGTGTCGAGAATTATACTCTTCGACTGGCGATCACCTAATAGATCGGGCGACCTCCTCAGAGATCGGGCGACCATGCCACAGCCGAGCAGCTGAGGCAGAACTGCCGATCAGAGACCAGGCGACCTAGCCTTAGCCCAGCAACCAAGGTAGATGGGCCGACCGAAGGTCCCAGGACAAGTCCCGGTGCCAAGCAATCGACATCTAAGACGATCGTCTCTCGGTACTTGGCGATCGACTCCTGGTGGCCGACTAGCAGACAATCATCTCTCGGTACTTGGCGATCGACTCCTGGTGGCCGAATAGCAGACGATCATCTCTCGACACTTGCCGATCGACCCTTGGTGACCGACCGATGCCGTCCCCTGGTGACCGACCAATGGCGACCGCCTCATGCCGCTCGAAGCCGATGGTCATCCAGTCGGCAAAGGCCAAAGCCCAGGACAGAACCCACTTGCAGTGCCTAGACAACATCCGCATTTCACGGATCATTGACCACAGCCTGTCAGCATCCGTCCACCAACCGACAGGCCCGCCGAAAGTTGTCCGTGGGACCGCCCGTGACAGCAACTCCGGATGCGTGCTGGCTCCTAATTGGACCACACAGCTGGCTGCCGGCAGTAGCCTTGGACTTTAGGCAGACAGCCCGTGTGACTTAAAGACGATTGCCCCATTATTATATTGGACGAAAGGCGATCGCCCGCCAGGAAACAAAGCATCTCACCCCCTATAAATAGAAGGCTCCCTGCACTGGTCCAAACTCTCTGGCATTCTCGCTATTTCAAGCACAATACAGAAGCATTACACACAACTTGGCTTTCTCCTACTCTTGGCAACAGCTATCTCTCGATCCATTCTTCTCTCTCAGCCTCTCTCACACAGAAGACGGTCGGCCGAGAGCAAGTACACCAAAGCTTCGCTCAAGAGCTGGATAATAGGATCTTTTTACATTCATTGTATTTAGATTCTCACATTAATACTTGTATCCACGAATATTTGTATTAATAACATCTCGCGAGAGCATTCAAGCCCGGGTCTAACAAACTCGGCAAATCTTGTGTTATTCACACCCCCTCGGAAGTGCTTCCGCAACCTTGTTTGTTGTCTGTCCATTCCAGCAGTATTTCATGTTCGGATAAATATTTCGGGCAACAACAATTGGCGCTAGAAGGAGGGCATCTAACCCTCAAATTTTTATTCCTACCGTCTTGAAGAACACTCACTGTTCTACGGGGCATATACCTGAAGAAACACTCACTGTTCTTCAGAGAAAGCTTTCAGAATCATGTCTTCCGCCTCCGCGTCGAAGAAAGCCGCTGGCCAGCCCGCCAGACGCCTCGTTCCGTCTCAGTCCGAGCCACAGCCGATGGCGGAAGGTATCCGCCGCGGTCCTAGACGCTCGATCCCGCCCCTGGGCGGCGGCCCAAGTCTTTCCCTTGATCAGTTCCAAACCGCGGAACAGATCGAGGAGGC
Organism: Orobanche coerulescens; assembly: GCA_033398695.1. NCBI lineage: Eukaryota > Viridiplantae > Streptophyta > Magnoliopsida > Lamiales > Orobanchaceae > Orobanche > Orobanche coerulescens. The sequence goes on along the minus strand of CM065802.1, from coordinate 122,301,860 downwards.
CATGGCCATTCTACAGGAGCGACGGAGTGCTCTTGACACACCTCCCGCTATCACCCCCTCGGCCATCCGCCGGAAGACCAAACGGAAGTTCAAGGCGTTGCTGACCGAGCGATCGCCAGGAGGCTCCCGTTTGCAGGGATAGGTGCTCGCCAGCCGGGGCACCTCTGTGTTCGATCGCCTCGGCAGTGACCCATCTTGGCGACCGGGGCAGTCTGCCCCATCCACGAGACGACGGAGTTCGAGTCCGTCACTAGGAGCTCGGCCTATCCGACTCCCAGAAGACCGACCAGCCATCTGGCTCCCCCTCGCCAAATAGCCGAGGTCGGCAGCAGCGGAGTCAGGAGATCGGTACATGATCGCCTCGGCTCCCGCTCCAAGAGCCTATCGACGAGCGACCATGCTACAGCGATGGCCGCAATGCAACGCCAGCTCAACGACATGAAGGCGCTCCTGGAATCCGGGGCAGGCGCCAAGAGCAAGATCGCTGAGCCGAGCGAGCCGCTCGCGGTCCACATCGAGCTCGCCCCCGTGCAGCACAAGATCGCTTCTCCTCAAACACCCTTGTACGAGGGGAGATCGAACCCCGAAACACACCTGAGCAAGTTCAACATCTACATGACCGGGTGTGGGGCATCGGACGTGAGCAGGTGCCGAATGTTCCCTCTGACGCTGGACGACCTTGCCCACAGGTGGTACGCCTCATTGCCGCCTCGGTCTATCGGCTCCTTTAACCAGCTGGCGAACGACTTCACAGCGTACTTCGCCAACAGGGTCGCTCGGCCAGAAGGTCCCCATTGCATGATGCGAATCAAACAAGGGAAAGAAGAATCCGACTCGGACTACATCGACTGGGTAGATGAGATCATCCTCAACGGCGAGCCCGTAAGCAATGAGATCGCCCTCTACTCGGTCCTAGGAGGATTCCATGGTCTTTCGCCTATGTTTAGGCATTTTACGAAGGACCAACCCTCGACCTACGCGCTCTTCTGAGCTAAGGCCGTAGACTTTCTGGCCAGGTAAAGGTTTCTTCTCAGCCTTTGAGCAGCGCAATCGGCGCCCGAACGACGATCTCCAGCCCGATCACCGCTATCAACCTATGAATAACGCGATCGGCAGCCGAACGAAGATCACCAGTCTTCCAGCCCGATCGCCATTATCAAGTAACATCACCAAAAACCGGAGGACTCGTTCACCATCGACAGTTCACTATCTAATATGGTGGACTACGGCACGAGATCGCCTCCACCACACTACGTGCAGCCATGGTCCTGGTAGTCAATGGAACCGGCTGCTTCGGCCATGCAAGGTCCCTTTGGGCCAAGATCGCCTGCCCTTCGTTTAAATACGAGGTCGGCGTAGTATGAGGGCCCTCCAAAACTAATCAGTGGACACGATCGCCCGCCCTCAAAGGTTCATTATCTAACATGGTGAACCCGGACAATGCGATGCGTCACTACCCCCGTCTCAACATACACCGTCGAGGTTCGCCATCTTCATGGCGGGCCGAGGTGGAAGCAGAGCTAACAAGCCGTGGAAGTGGAGTTGATAATCTGACGCCGCCCCGCGCAATGACTCCTCTAGACCAAGACCGCACGCCCTTCGTTTAAATATGAGGCGAGGCGCAGCCTAAGAGAGGACCCTCACAATAAAATGAGTGACGAGACACTCAATGTCGTTCGCGCACAAGACACGGTCATGGAGTCGGTCCATCGAACTCCGCGACTGTGCACGATTCCTCAAACGACGAAACCATCGAGTTTATGAGAGGGATCGGCCAATGTTGTTTTTTGCAGGTACAAGACCGAAAGATAGCTAGCCAATCGACCAGATCGCCCAAGTCCGAATCCAAAGTCAGCTCGACGGATCGTCCGTCCTCATATTACATGATCTCCAGCAAGAACCACCTCGCCCCATGTCTTCAACATCGGAGCAAGCTGGGGGTCAATTGTTGTGTCGAGAATTAAACTCTTCGACCGGCGATCGCCTCAGAGATCGGGCGACCTCCTCAGAGATCGGGCGACCGTGCCACAGCCGAGCAGCCGAGGCAGAACTGCCGATCAGAGACCAGGCGACCTAGCCTTAGCCCGGCAACCAAGGTAGATCGGCCGACCGAAGGTCCCAGGACAAGTCCCGGTGCCGAGCGATCGACATCTAAGACGATCGTCTCTCGGTACTTAGCGATCGACTCCTGGTGGCCGACTAGCAGACAATTATCTCTCGGTACTTGGCGATCGACTCCTGGTGGCCGACTAGCAGACGATCATCTCTCGACACTTGCCGATCGACCCTTGGTGACCGACCGATGCCGACCCCTGGTGACCGACCAATGGCGACCGCCTCATGCCGCTCGAAGCCGATGGTCATCCAGTCGGCAAAGGCCGAAGCCCAGGACAGAACCCACGTGCAGTGCCGAGACAAGATCCACATTTCACGGATCGTTGACCACAGCCTGTCAGCATCCATCCACCAACCGACAGGCCCGCCGAAAGGTGTCCGTGGGACCGCCCGTGATAGCAACTCCGAACGCGTGCTGGCTCCTCATTGGACCGCACAGCTGGCTGCCGGGAGCAGCCTTAGAATTTAGGCAGACATACCATGTGACTTAAAGACGATCGCCCCATTATTATATTGGACGAAAGGCGATTGCCCGCCGGGAAACAAGGCATCTCAGCCCCTATAAATAGAAGGCTCCCTGCACTGGTCCAAACTCTCTGGCATTCTCGCTATTACAAGCACAATACAGAAGCATTACACACAACTGGGCTTTCTCCTACTTTTGGCAACAGCTATCTCTCGACCCATTCTTCTCTCTCAGCCTCTCTCACACAGAAGATAGTCGGTCGAGAGCAAGAACACTAAAGCTTCGCTTAAGAGCTGGATAATAGGATCTTTTTACACTCATTGTATTTAGATTCTCACATTAATACTTGTATCCACGAATATTTGTATTAATAACATCTCGCGAGAGCATTCAAGCCCGGGTCTAACAAACCCGACAAATCTTGTGTTTTTCACACCCCCTCGGAAGTGCTCCCGTAACCTTGTTTGTTGTCCGTCCATTCCAACAGTATTTCATCTTCGGATGAATATTTCGCGCAACAACAGTTGGAAACTCAAGAGCTTCGTGGATTGATAGATAAACAACATCTAATCACGTACTCCATGCCCCAGCCGCGGAAGGAAATGAGAGGGATGAGAAAAATGGGTGTAAACCCGTCTGCTCGAACATATATATACTGCCCAGCATCCTGCCGACCACTTACGGCCGTAACCGGCAGACCTTACGGTCGTAACCGGCATTCGTTAAAATCCACCCACCGCCTGCCGATCGCTTACGGCCGTAACCGACAGGGCCTTACGGCCGTAACTCGGCACTTACGGCCGTACCCGGCAGGTCCTTACGGCCGTACCCGGCAGGTCCTTACGGCCGTAACCGGCATTCGTCCCAACACTGCCTGGCACCCGTACGGCCGTAACTGATAGCCCTTACGGACGTAACCGGCCTTCGTCCAGCCATGCCTGCCGAGCACGTACGGCCGTATCCGGCACCTTACGGCCGTAACTCGGCCAGGCCAGGCCCTGCTCCGGCCGTGACCGGCCGTGGCCACTCCGACGACCTGGACGACCGCGAAACCCGAACCTGAAGATGAATCGAAGATACATTTACGAAGTACTCGCAAAGACGAATCCGAGCACTAAGAGAACACACGATTCCGACCACCCGAAGGCTCGAAATTCGACAATGGAAAGTAATTACCCCAAACTTTGGGAAATTACAAAAATGGCCCAAAATGTCAAGAATACATGATACACGATTGAAACACCAAACCAAAGCTCACAACACGAATAATAACATTAAATGAACTTACGAGAAACTCGAAACAACAGTTTTGGACGAGATTCGCAAGAATCGAACTCAAGTGCGGAAAAGTCGCTACGAAGCACGGAACTAAACAAAACCACACCGAAACGAACTCGGATGACAAAAAGTGCAGAATTAATCATTCTCGAAATGACGAATTGGTCATGAGCGATTCTTCAAAATGGACTCCCGTGAAAAAAAGAAAATTACCGGAAATCGAAATTGCGGATATTACATACTACCCTCCTTAAAAGAAATTGCGTCCCGAAACTTAAAATAAGTAGGAAGATGCAATATCCCACCAGGAAAACTCAACGAGATACACAAGAAACGTGTAACTTACGCCCAACGGCAAAACGTTACAAGCAACGCAAAGGAATATACAGTGTGAAAACACGCTCCACGACGACCAACAAAACGCCACCGGTAGAGACATATTAAAACCAACAAGTGATAAGCATCATCAAATAGATAATACAATCAAGTCGATTATCCGAACAATCACAAAACACAACGAACGAAAATCAATATGATTGACCAACCCAACGGTACATCAATCAAAACGCGAGCCAATCGCTGAACAAATACGGAATTCCACCGCCCAAGGGTTGGAAGATCGAAAACGAGACTAATTTCCCGAACTTAAGGGAATTACGAAGGAGTCTGAACGTTCAACAATCACGAAACGAGATCAACAAAAACCGAACAATCAAACGATCGAACCACAACGATCGAGACAACAAAAATCAAACAATCATGTTGGGATCACGAAGAACAATAAGGTTCAACCGACAACTCCGAGGTTCACATCTCGACTCGAGAAAAAACATGATCCGGTGAAAACAACAAGATGTGCACTCACATAAGATCCACAGGAAAAGGAATAGAAATTGAAAAGTCACAACGACAAACGAGTTATCCCGAAACAATACCACGGGCAGGACAAGCTCAGAAAATGTCAACGAACATAAACGAGTCGACAGAGTCGAAAATACAGAAGTTCAAAATCTGATCCACTTCGAATAAAAGAACTAGTAGAACCAAAGGATGTTACTTCCGAACAAGGTTCACAAAAATCGAACCGAACTCGAAAAAGTTACAGCGATAACCAGATGACCCAAAACAAGATCACAGCTCGTTCGAACGATGATACCGAAATACAGAACAAGTTCAGAAAGTATCAACGAACACGAGCGAGTCGATAGACTTGAGAAAGAGGAAATGCAGAATTCCAAAAGCAATACGGGTATTACATTCAACCTCTTATAAAAGAAGGTCGTCCCTGTAACTCACAATAACGGAAACAAGGCAACAACACAAAAGCAGCCGACAGAAAAATCTCCCATGGACCTCTCAGAACCAATCCTGATATCTGTGCTGAAGCGCGAACTCCGAAAGTCTCGGTAGCTGATTCGCAAAACTGAATTATGTGTCCCTCAAGTCCGCACTTGAAACGCGATACTGACGAGAAGGACAATTTACACGTGCATGCCCCGGCACATCGCGGTTGAAACACCTCGGCTCGGCATACCGAAAATACAAATGCTAGATACAATGGGGCATAATGTCGCAAAACAACATAGCGGAGATGCCAACTCGACACAACAGAGAATTATAACACATATCATATACAACGATTACCATCGTAAAGTAATACATACACAAACACCACAGCAACGATGGTATCGTTCGACGACCTCAACAGCCCGAACGATAACCAGCACGTAATTACAACATCATGAAACAATCACACATGTACACAAACGTACAAACCCAGGCTTAAACAGCTCACACATTTGCGACAACACGCAATTCACTATGAGGCGACAACATTAAATACCACATTACACCTCTCACAGAGGGCTGGCCTAACAAATGCGTGGCGAACGACTCAATGCTTGCATCACCAATTCAAACATAACTCGGGGGTTAACACCCTAACGAAAATGCAAACATCATATAAACATAAATCGGGGGTTAAATACCGCACACAGGAACGATAGGTTTTAAAAAAAAATGAAAACCACCTTTTTTTTAAACAATTTGGAAACACCGGTAGATCTTGAGTATCACCTTACAAAAAGTAGTACAAACACCATTATCGAGACTTTGAAAACCATCTTGCGTTTGAACAAAAATGAGGACACTTTTCTTTTAGTTAAAAACTTTCAGAATATTCGACCCTGGGGTCTAAGCAAAGCATTTCTAAACAATTGAAAATATCTCAAAATATTTTGGTCCTCAACTGGAATAATTTTGAATCATACTGTGGCACCTTGAAGGTACCACGAGAAAATAATTTATTTTAAAATGTACGTCTCGAAATTTATTTTCTAAGATACTCAAGGTTTTCAAAGATAATTCAATGGGCAAGAATGCCCAAAAATTTCAGGTAATTACACGGAACATTATAGCGCCGTGGGTCCCGTACCCACCAGGCTAAAAACCATTTACAAAAATGCCAAAAAGGCCGATGACGGTAATATTTCAAAAACTTACTAAAGCCAATTAAAAAATACTAAATACCATCATAATAATTTCGCCAAAACGATCAAGGTCATCATGCCAAAAACTCGGTTAAGGGAATCGGTTTTCGAAATAAAACTCAGTCGGTAAAATACCGAAAGCCATTCTAAAAGAACTCACGCAGCGGATAAAAGGAATACAGTCCAACATGCACAATCCAGCAATACTACTCCTCATATGAATGAAATATGAGAGTCACATAACCACATATCATGAAATCAAAATCCATAAGAGGATTCCGTCAATTAATTCATAATCATACCTGTAACTCGCATCAGACGAGGCACAAACACAGAGAAGGGAGACTTACATCCACAGGTCGCACGAAGATGATGATCACCCCACGATACTAATCACGACCAACAAACTCAGGCGACGCATCGTGACACGACTCAGTCAGACAAATTATGACGAGACAAGAACTCAACGGACACCACTAAACCCAACAGCCTAGGTTTCCACAACCTAATCGCTCTGATACCATTTATGTAACACCCCCAATCCACTCGGGGATATTACACACCGTAGACCTTTTCCTCAAGGATCTACCAGGATGGTAAACAACGTCAAACATCTCAACAATGCCTTTAAGGCTAAAATGACTCAGTAGACCGATTTGGTCTTTCAATAAAATACATACAAGTCAAACACATTACATGCCCACGCAGGGGTCGAATACAACACACTCTCGTACAACGGGGAAAGAAATACTGCAGCGGAAATAAAATACAACTAAACCAATACGACATTAACGGGTCCTCGTGTGATTAGTATCGTTCATTTTTCATCATCCTTCATGCCGGCCCTGTGCTCTGCTCCAAAACCTGAATGCAATACAGACATCCACCCCCAGAATACTTGGGGGTTAGCAAAACTCCACTATTTTGCTAGTGCAAGTATAAAATACAAAAACGAGCCATACATATCATACTCCACGGAACATTTTAATCATAAACATACTTCCCGAGGTAAATCACTTAATCAAAATGGTTAAATCGAAAGATAGGGGTAAAACCGATATACATCTTGTGAAAATATTTTACGATATCGGGAGTTTTGAAAACATTTGGGATTTTAAGAATTCTCAAGCCTTTCGAAAACATTTAGGGACAAAGCCCAAAAGTCATTTTCCCAAAACAAAGTTACGATAACAACACACGGGGTCCATGACCCGATCGTACCATAACAACCTGTTTCCACAGGTTATTCGCTTCCCGTGCCAGCAAGCCACGGACCTCAGATGCTCCCATAGAACAAACCCGAGTGAATAACCCACAGGGAAACTATATCAAATCACATGTCACCGTAACAACAGTCACGTGACTACAAGCACAAATATGCACTTAACCAAACCACAACCATAAGTTATCCCGGAATCGCACTAACAAGCTACGAACCTCGGAGTCCCCGCAAGACATACCCAACGATAACCCCATCAGTTATCTCGGCATCGGGCTAACAAGCCACGAACCTCGGAGTCCCCGCAAGACATACCCGGTGGATAACCCTACGGCCACGCCCGACCCATACTAGCAAGTATGGATCTCGGAGATTCAGCAATCCTACCCGGAGGCACATCACATGCATCAAGCACACAACAATAATCACTTATCAAGCCAAACAACATTAAGCATCACAACCTCCTTTCAAAGGAGTAATAACCAATATCACCCATCATGTATTCGCCGAACAAACACACATAACAACACGTAATCCTCGGTAAATGATTACGGGTTAATACATTCACTAAATGTGATCACAACATCTTTCAACATATGAAACTAACACACATAATCCGATAACATATCCACTCACGAAATATACGAATTATCGTTGAAAAACAATATTTATCGAGAACATACTGATCATTTTTAACGTTCATTAAACATTTGGATTTCGTATAAAAATTATTTATCAACAATTATACCTATGAAACATGAAACGTATGGGCAAGATACTTGCCTCGAAACCATGAACAACGGAACCACGAATGGACACGGCTCAACCGGAAAGCTTGGAAACGCCTGATGCTATCGGAACGGAAGACGACGACGAACGGAAGGGTTCGAAGCGTTTTCTCCACAAGAAACTCGACCCTAACATCATATAATCAATAAATCAACGATCACACGAGGACCCGTTGATGTCGTATTGGTTTAGTTGTATTTTATTTCCGCTGCAGTATTTCTTTCTCATTGTACGGGAGTGTGTTGTATTCGACCCCTGCGTGGGCATGTAATGTGTTTGAGTTGTATGTATTTTATTGAAAGACAAAATCGGTCTACTGAGTCATTTTATCCTTAAAGGCATTGTTGAGATGTTTGACGTTGTTTACCAGCCTGGTAGATCCTTGAGGAAAGGGTCTACGGCGTGTAATATCCCTGAGTGGATTGGGGGTGTTACAAATAGCTGGGGAATGGCATATGAACAAGTCTCTGACTGGCAACACTGAAAAAGATAGTCAAACCCTAAACATGAGCATCATCACCTATATCATAAGAATCTAGTGAGCTAATGGCTCAGTGAGATGAGACTTCTATAATAGCAAGGTATCACATATCACATTCATCAACAAATAACTCTTTATATGATATAGTCATTACCTTGTAAAATCCTTGCTTCGGGTACCCTTGAAGTGTGATACTCGACTGATAGTGATTGGCCATGTTTTTCGGAACCTGTTCATATAATTGGCCAATAAAAGATGTATACGGCGGTTCCCATACTGGTTTTTCAACCAATGTGTCACGGGATGCCCGCGACCCCAAGCGGTATTACCTGATCACAGGCCACTCATGGGCCCACTTGCAGCTTTGTGGGATGCCGAGCCTCATCGCACTTCAAGTTATCATCTATAGTGTAGGGCTTTACTTTATTTTCCTTGTAATGTTGTTTTATTTTCCTTGTAATGTTGTAATAGCTAGTTAGTGCTTGTTCAGCTTTTCAATATCCAGTGTTGTCATTAACCTTTATTTTTCTAAGCCTATTATAGGGGGGAAGAGTGTACTGAAGAGTTGTAGTACGAATTGGCAAGTTTGCTGAGACCCTCCTATCCGTGTATGCTTGTAATCGTTGTTGCCTATTGTAATCGTTCATTGTATTAATATAAATCGATTTTCATCTTCAATTTTGTTGTGCCACTAAAACGCCTCGGCGTGATTGCGTCGTATTAGCACCAACTCTCGAACGAGTTAGGCGGACGTAGTCGGGTAAATTGACTACTAGCCGCATGGTGCGCATACAGTCTATACAAACTATAAGCGCCCCGTGACAGGTGGTATCAGGGCCCGGTTAAGGTCGAAAGAATGGAATCGGGTAACGAGACGGAAGTCCCTAGAAGGCAGGGCAAGAAAAAGGATGACGGAAAGAAGAAAGAGGCCGAGGCCTCTAAAGCCCAATTCGATAATCTAGAGCAAGAGTGCTACGGATTGAAATATGTTGTCGAGACCTTGGAGGGGAAGGTCGAGACCCTCGAGGCGGAGAATGAAGACCTCCGAGCCTAGTTGGGCGAATGCAGAGAAGTATGCCGGACCTTTGCTGATGCAATGGGAACCAACCATACGGCTGAAATGAGACGCGAGATGGAAGCAATGAGTATCCAGATTGTATTGCTTCAAAGAGATGTGAACAACACCCCCCATGTTGCTCAAGAACCTATTACGAGGATTCGGATCCCCGAACCAAGTTCCTATAGTGGAACACGAGATGCCAAGGAAGTTGAGAACTTCTTATTCGACATGGAACAGTACTTCCATGCCGCCAATGTTTTGGACGAGGTGAGAAAGGTGTCAACCGCCACAATGTATTTGGTTGATGATGCCAAATTGTGGTGGCGCACCAAATATGCGGACATTCAGGCCCAACGAGTAATAATTGATACTTGGGAACAACTGCGAGATGCCATGAGGCAACAATTCTTCCCAGAAAATGTTGAGTACAACGCAAGAAGGGCCTTGCGAGATTTGAAGCACACCGGTCTTATTCGAGATTATGTGAAGGCATTTTCGACGCATATGTTACACATTAGCGATATGTCGGAGAATGACCGGTTGTTTACGTTCCTGGAAGGTTTGAAGCCATTTGCTCATATGGAGCTTCTGTGCCAACGAGTAACAAACCTCAGTACCGCCATAGGAGCGGCAGAACGATTAATGGATTTCACGTCGGATCCTCGAAGAGATCGTCCAGTAACAACGAATATGGCACCGTCCCGGAGTGTAATGCCAAGACCGTTCAAACCTAACTCGAGTCGGAGTGTAGGGGATTGGCAAACCTATACTCAAGGAAGTTCATATGGGAGCATGAATCATAGCAAACCTACAGAAGGTCAGCAGGGCCCTCCCCAACGAATCATTAAATGTTTCCTATGTGATGGGCCTCATCATCTCAGTAATTGTTCGAAGAGGCAACTTTTGAGTGCCCTAACAAGCATTGTAGACTCGAGTTTGCAAACGAAAGAAGAGTTGCAAGTACCAGATGACGAAGGAAGATCGGAAGATGAGGAAACCCTTGGGGCCATCAATCAATGGTGTAACTCGTTAACCCATCAGGTGGCAGCTAAGGCAAGAGTGCCGACAAAAGCCAGAAAACATGTACCTGCACTCACGACCTGTGGCCCCGATAAGAGAAATAAGGGATTAATGTTTGTTGATGTTAAAATCAACGGGAAAAATATTCGTGCTATGATAGACTCAGGTGCCACCCATAATTATCTGGCGCGCCCCGAAGTGGGGAGACTTGGACTATTGTTAGAGAAAGGAGTGGGCCGGGTTAAAGCCGTCAACTCTCCGGCAAAACCAATCGCGGGGGTTGCCAAGGCTATTGGAATTAAGATAGGAGCCTTCGAGGGAAGGGCCGACCTATCTGTTTTGGAAATGGATGACTTCAAATTGATACTTGGGCTCGAGTACATGCGTGACACTCAAACCCTAGTCATGCCTTGTGCTGATGCACTCTTGGTCTTGGGGGATAAACCACATATTATCCCAACAATTAGCGCAACTCAAGGGCAAAATAACCTATCCGTGCTACACTTCAAGAAGGGATACATGCATGGTGAACCGTCCTTCCTATGCGCCTTGCAATTCGATGAAGTAGAGGAGTCGTCAGGTCCTATCCGTGAGGCGGTGAAGCACCTCCTAAACGAATTTGAAGATGTTATGCCCGGCGAACTGCCTCGGAAGCTTCCACCTAAGAGGGCGGTCGATCATGAGATTGAGTTGGTGCCGGGCACAAAACCTCCTGCCCGAGCCCCTTATCGTATGTCGCAACCTGAGCTCGTGGAACTCAAAAAGCAGTTAAAAGAGATGTTGGAATGTGGTATGATCCAACGGGCGAAATCACCCTATGGAGCTCCTGTTCTCTTTCAGAAAAAGTCTGATGGAACTTTGCGATTGTGTTGTGATTACCGTGCTCTAAATAAAATTACAGTGAAGAATATGTATCCTATTCCACTTGTAGCAGATTGCTTCAACCGACTCAGTGGAGCGGAATACTACACGAAGATCGATATGAGATCAGGTTATTGGCAAGTTCGCATCAAGGAGGGAGATGAACTGGAAACGACGATTGTCACACGTTATGGGGCCTTCGTGTTCTTAGTCATGCCCTTTGGCCTAACAAACGCCCCAGCTACTTTCAGCACCTTAATGAATCAAGTTCTCCAAGGGTTCTTGGACGAGTTTGTCGTGGTATACCTAGATGATATTGTTATATATATCCGAACCTTGGAAGAAAATGTGGAACATTTGCGAATGGTTCTTACTAGGCTTCGTGAGCATGAACTATATGTTAAGCTGTCGAAGTGCTCATTTGCCCAGAAGCGGATCAGTTTCTTGGGTCATATCGTTGAGTGTGGCAATATTAGCATGGACCCGAAAAAAATACGAGCAATCCAAGAATGGAAACCACCAACCGACGCACATGAGGTATGGTCATTTCTCGGGTTGGAAAATTACTATAGAAGATTTGTGATGGGGTATGCTGGAATAGCAAGACCCCTAACCGATTTGACAAGAAAGACAGAAGTTTGGAATTGGTCGCCGGAATGCCAGAATGCCTTTGACAACTTAAAGAAGGCCATCCTAACAGACCCGGTCCTCGCACTACCAGATCTATCCAAACCTTTTGTGGTTGAAACGGATGCTTCAGATATTGCTCTAGGAGGACTTTTAGTGCAAGATGGCCATCCTGTTGCCTTCAAGAGTAAGAAACTTAAGGAGGTCGAGAGGCGTTACACGGTGCATGAGAAAGAGCTTTTAGCAGTGGTCCATTGCCTTCGACTTTGGAGACATTACTTATTGGGGTTGCCGTTTATTGTAAAAACTGACAACACTGCAGTTAGTCACTTTCTATCCCAGCCAAAGCTTACTGGGAAACAAGCGAGATGGCAGGAACTATTGTCCGAGTTCAACTTTGTGATTGAGTATCGTGCCGGTTCTAGTAATCAGGTGGCGGATGCCCTGAGCCGCAGATCCGACCTAGCTGTTCTACAAGTGCTGGCAGCGCTTTCCTCGAGTGAGGTGACCACTCCATTAAAAGATCAAATAGGAGAACTAATGGGAGCCGATGCAGCGGCTCAATGTTTGGTGAACCTTGTCCGCTAGGGTACAACACGAAGATTTTGGCTAGAGGATGGTCTCTTATGGACCAAGGGGAGACGTCTGTATGTACCTCTAGGCGGCGATATGAGGAAAACTATTATTGCGGAATGTCACGACACTCTCTGGGCGGGCCACCTAGGAGAGGAGCGCATTGTGGCCTTAGTCCAATGAGCTTACTATTGGCCCCAAATGCGGGACGACATTGAGATGTTTGTCCGCACCTGCTTGGTGTGCCAACAAGATAAACCTGATCGACAAAAGAAGGTAGGTTTGCTGGAACCACTACTCATTCCTGTCAGGGCTTGGGAAAGTGTTTCTATGGATTATATCACCAGTCTACCAAAAGTTGGGGATCTTGATGCCATTATTGTTGTGGTAGACCGGTTCTCCAAATATGCTACATTCATAGCAGCACACAAGACAGTTTCGGCGGAAGAGACAGCTCAGCTCTTTTTCAAGCATATTATTAAGTATTGGGGACTGCCGAGGGACATTGTTAGTGACCGAGACACCTGGTTTACTAGTAACTTTTGGACTGAGCTCTTCAAACTACTCGGCTCTAAGTTGAATATGAGCTCTAGCTTCCACCCACAATCTGATGGCCAAACTGAAAGATTTAACTCAATGTTGGAGGAATATCTTCGACATTTTGTGAGCACTAATCAGAAGGACTGGGTGAAGCTTTTGGATGTTGCTCAACTGTGTTTTAATGCTCAAAAATGCTCTGCCACCAATAAGAGTGCTTTTGAAATTTGTAATGGGCAGCAACCACTCCTCCCGCACAATATTGATACTATTCCAAAAAACGCCAGGCCTACTTCGGCGCAAACATTCTCCCTTGAATGGGAACAAAACCTTGATTTGGCCCGTGGCTACCTGGAGAAGGCTCAAAAGCGGATGAAAAAATATGCTGATCTTAAACACCGCATTGTTGAATACTGTGTGGGTGACAAGGTAATGGTGAAGGTCCCGAACCAGAGTTCCTCCAGGGAAACACGGGGGAGAGATTCACGGCTAATGCAAAAATATATTGGGCCCCTAAACATCGTCAAAAGAGTTGGAAAGGTAGCCTACAAGCTTGAGTTATCCCAATGGTGGCGCATTCATAATGTCTTTCATGTCAGCCAACTCAAGCCATATCAGGCAGAAAAAGAGGACACCACACGCAACCTGCCCAACCGTCCACAACTGAAACTACGCAACTTGGGGAATAGGGTGGCCGAAGCTATTATCGACCACCGTGATGCAGGGCCGAGAAAGAATCTATACAAATAATATTTGGTGAAATGGCAGGGCTGCAGTATGGAGGAGAACACTTGGGAGAGGGCGACAACACTGAAAGCTTTTCAACCACTATTGGATGCTTATCTCACATCTATGGCACCGGGGACGTCACCAACTCAGAGGGGGGAGTGCTGTCATGGGATGCCCACTACCCCAAGCGGTATTACCTGATCACAGGCCACTCATCGGCCCACTTGCAGCTTTGTGGGATGCCGAGCCTCATCACACTTCAAGTTATCATCTATAGTGTATGGCTTTACTTTATTTTCCTTGTAATGTTGTTTTATTTTCCTTGTAATGTTGTAATATCTAGTTAGTGCTTGTTCAGCTTTTCAATATCCAGTGTTGTCATTAGCCTTTATTTTTCTAAGCCTATTATAGAGGGGAGAGTGTACTGAAGAGTTGTAGTACGAATTGGCAAGTTTGCTGAGACCCTCCTATCCGTGTATGCTTGTAATCGTTGTTGCCTATTGTAATCGTTCATTGTATTAATACAAATCGATTTTCATCTTCAATTTTGCTGTGCCACTAAAACGCCCCGGCGTGATTGCGTCGCATTAGCACCAACTCTCGAATGAGTTAGGCGGACATAGTCGGGTAAATTGACTACTAGCCGCACGGTGCGAGTACAGCCTATACAAACTATAAGCGCCCCGTGACACAATGGTATTAGTTGTATTCAACCTTTTTTATTCAGTGTGAGTTTCCTTGACTGACTTTCAGCCGCAAGTATTTGCCACCATGTTTTGGGTTCGCCGTTCCCCCACGTCCCGTGCCTACTCGCCATCAATCAAGTACCATACTTCCTTTTCTTAAACATTCTTTCACATGCACATGTTATGCATGATCATTCAATAACAGTCACATATGAAAATATCAATCAGTATATGATCCTTATGATACAGCAAGAAAAGCATCATCTTACCTCAGGTCCCGTGCCTGTTGATGTGAAAAGGTCAGTTTCTATAGATGGATGTGCTAAAATCCTTGGAGAAAAATCTAAAACCTCTTTGGGACTTTTATCAAACACCTTTGAAAAACTATCAGATTTGATCCTCCTGTTTGATCGGGCTTTTTGAGGCCTTTATTATTTTTGGAAGGGAAATCTGTTACGCGCGTATTAAAATAGAGGTTCACAGCTTCAAAATGGTATATTATTTGTTGGAAGATACTTACGTATATATGTATTTATAGGAGTCCAAATTCGTTTGAAAATCAACCTTACCCGGACAGCTGGAAGCCTTATCCGGACAGCTGGCCGAGAAGCTTTTGTCGGTCGTGACCGACCTTATCCGGACAGCTGGCCGAGAAACTTCTGTCGGTCGTGACCGACCTTATCCGGACAGCTAGACATCCTTATCCGGATAGTGGCCGAGAAGCTTCGGTCGACCGTGACCGGCAGCGGTCGGTAGGCGTGTCCGGCGGTGATCGGCAGATGTCCGTCAACTTGGCTCGGCCGGTTCGACCCCTTCCTAATATCCAAATTCGATTTTCTGACATGTTCCAGACTCTTCGGAGTTAAATCTTCGATATGCTCAGAACGGATTTTCGATAATAATAATAAAATAATTTAATATTATTTTTGCAATATAAGTGTTCTGTAATGAAAATTTTATCGTATCAAAATCGTCGGAACTTTTCGAAATCACATTCATCAATTATAAAAATGGCCCTTATAATTTATTTTGAAATCGTTTCGTTTTTTTTTAAAATCCTTCATTTTATGCTAGGAACATTATCGGTCCAAGTATTGGACAACCTGTAAATATCGAAACCCATGATCATTAGCAAAATAAATAGCATTTAAATAAGTCTTTGAATTTTTTAGGGTATTACAATTATTGTTTTATAATCGTTTAGCACATCGATCTCCTTACTGAGAAACTGAGCTCCTCACTGCAACAAAACATCTTACAAAATGACATTTATCATGTTACAAGAGATAATTAACATGTCGTATAAAATGTAATGCGAATGGACATAGCAGTTATTCATGCTCCTGAAATGTCTACTTGTATGCCATGCTTCCCTAATGCGTATTATGTAAATGCATTTAGGTATAAAATGGTTATTGGCTTAGAAGGGGATAATCGAGCATTACATTATCGTTTGGCATTACCGCCAGTTTGGAGTCGAATTCACAACGTATTCCATGTATCCTAGTTGAGGAAGTACGTTGCTGACCCGAGCCACATTATTCGATTCGAAGAAGTCGAGATAGCCGATGACCATTCATATGAAGAACGTCCCGTGCGGATACTTGAGAGGAGAGTCAAACAGTTGAGGAACAAGACGATTCCCTTATTGAAGATTCAGTGGTCGAGACACGGAGTCGAGGAGGCTACGTGGGAGACTTAGGATAGCATGCGAGAAAGATACCCCGAGTCGTTTACCCCTTAGTTTCGGGGACAAAACTCCTTTTAAAGGGAGGAGTATGTAATACCCGCGCTTTTACTACTGTATTCTTCTTTTAAATTAAGTATTGTCGCACCATATCTGCGTTTACTTGTTATAGACCTTAGCATATGTTAGCATACTCTCTTTACGTACGCTCTGTACGTAGCATTACATACATAACCCTCATATGTTAACGTGCATAATGTGGAGTATCTATCAGCAGCTCGCCTTTCGGCGGGTGGGGCCGAACATGGGTAGGTGGTCGGGAGTCGATCGTGACAGCCTAAGTCAACGGCCATTACGTACGTAATGGCTGTGCCGTAGCATACGTAATGTATAAGAGTCTTATGTACATTTGTTTGGCAACTTACGTAACAACATGTGTATTTTAAGTTAGTGACATCTGGTAATCTGTTACGTACATAATACTCGGAAGGTTACGTATGTAATCTCTTTAGCGTACATTAATATGTAGCCATAGCGTACGTAATGCTGAATTCGGGTTATAAAGGTATGAGTTGCCTTTCATTTCTGCACGACCTTTTTTCATCCTCTCTCCCTCAAAACCAATTCCCTGCCCCCTTAAATCATATTCTTGCCTTCCAATCTCGTATTAGAGCTACATCACTTGGATTATAGCTTGGTAACTAGAAGATAGGAGTGTGTTCTTGGAAGATTTGGTGTTATTCTTCATTCCTTTTCTTGAGGTTGGTTATCTTACTCTTGTTGTTCATATGATTATTGATGTTAGTAGTAGAATAACCTAATATATCATGATGAACATTGAATTTATGAACAAATCTAGTTTGGAATATGATAATATTGTTAGAATCCTTCCTTGAATGATTGATTAAATTGTGGATAGCATGTTCAATATAGAACCCTTAGTTAATCATGTTAAAATCAGGAGATCAAAGTTATGAATGTGTTCTTAATTGCTAGTAGGATCCTTTGACGTTATAGCCATATATTGGAGAAGGTTTAACAACTCATTGGTTTCATCATGCCAGCTGGTCGTTGATGCTCAATCTTGACCTGCTGACAGGTCAAACATTTCGAAACGAATTCGGCAACCTCCCGTATATGTTACCCCACCAATAATACGGCTTCAAATCCTTATACATTTTGTTCGATCCCGGGGTAGCATGAGCCTCCTTCAAAATAGTATTCCTCAACTCTTCGTCTGCTGGTACACATACTCGGTTTTTAAAGCGTATCAGTCCATCCTCGTGAACCACAAATCCAGGGGACTTCCCCTGATCGATTTCTCCTCGAATTCTGGATAAGAACGGGTCCGTCATCTGTTTCGTCCTGACCATCTCATCAAGGGATGATGAAATCTAAAGCGTGCACAGTTGTCCCTGAATGCGTTGTAACCAGACCTCAATCTCTGGTCTCATGAGCTCTAATTGCAACTCCTTCTGGGCGGTGAAACGACCCAATATCTGCTCATGCACTGTCTTGCGGCTCAAGGCATCGGCAACCACGTTTGCCTTGTCTGGATGATAAAGGATCTCGATATCATAGTCTTTGATTAGCTCTAACCACATCCTTTGTCTCATGTTCAACTCCTTTTGGGTAAAAATATACTTCAGGCTCTTGTGGTCCGTAAAAATCCGGCAGGTAACTCCATACAGATAGTGGCGCCAAATTTTTAAAGCAAACACTATGGCTGCTAACTCCAAATCATGAGTCGGGTAGTTGACGTCGTAAGGACGCAACTTTCTGGATGCATAGGCGATCACTTTCCCATCCTGCATTAATATGCAGCCAAGGCCTTGTCTCGATGCATCGCTATATACCACGAATCCTTCCGTTCCTTTAGGTAGAACCAAAACAGGTGTTGAAATTAATCGACTTTTGAGTTCATCAAAACTTTGCTGACATGCTTCCGACCACAAGTAATTCTTATCTTTCCTTAACAGATTAGTCATCGGTTGAGCAATTTTGGAAAATCCTTCCACGAATCGTCTGTAATAGCCTGCTAGACCCAGAAAACTACGAACTTCCTTCATGTTCTTCGGAGGTAGCCAGTCTCGGATAGCTTCTGTCTTCTGTGGGTCTACTCTTACTCCATCTGCTGATATTACATGTCCAAGAAAAATAACTTCAGACATCCAGAATTCACACTTAGAAAATTTTCCATAGAGTTGTTCTTGCCTTAATGCATCGAGAACCTGGCGGAGGTGACACTCATGCTCCTCATGATCACGAGAGTAGATCAGGATGTCATCAATAAAAACGACTACAAAACGATCCAGATAATTAATAAAAACTAGATTCATTAATTCCATGAATACTGCGGGTGCATTAGTCAGTCCGAATGGCATGACAACGAACTCATAATGTCCATAGCGAGTGCGAAAAGCTGTCTTCGGGACGTCAGACTCTCGAATCCGCAATTGGTGGTACCCGTATCTCAAGTCGATCTTGGAAAATATAGCGGCTCCCTGGAGATGATCCAATAGATCATCGATGCGAGGTAAAAGATATTTGTTCTTAATTGTTACTTTGTTCAGCTCACGGTAATCAATACACAAACGCAGCGATCCGTCCTTTTTCCGTACGAATAACACCGCCGCTCCCCAAGGGGATGCACTGGGTCGAACATATATTAAATTCTTTCATATTTTATTTTTATATTGATGTATCATGTATTATATTTTAGGTGAGTAATTTTATCTATAATCATGGATGGGCATTAGCATTGTTGAGGGAACACGCAAAGAAGGATCTTTTTCGCCCGGCTGCTACTAGATTTGCCACAGCTTACTTAACAATACAAAGTATGATAAATTTGAGGCAACCTTTGGAAGCCATGTTTGCTTCTTCTGAATGGTCAAGGCATGCCTTGTCAAAAAAATCGGAGGGTAAAACCGTAAAGAGGTGTATCTTTAATCCTAATTTTTGGACAAGTATGTCATATGCAGTAAGAAGTACAAAGCCTCTTGTAGGAGTGTTGAGGATGACGGATTCTGAAAAAGTGCCGGGAATGGGTTTCTTGTATGGTGCAATGGACAAAGCTAAAGAAGAAATAGCAAAAAATTTGGGTGGAGAGTTGGGAGCTTACAAAGAAATATGGAGTATTATTGATGAAAAATGGGATTTTCAAATGCATCGCGATTTACATGCAGCAGCATACTTTTTAAATCCTCGCTTCCAATATTCTGAAGGTTTCTCCCTTCGTTCGGAGGTCAAGTTGGGCTTGTATAATTGCCTAGGTAAACTTGTTACAAACAGAGTGGATAGAGGGAAAGCTGATGAACAAATTGATAAATTCAAAAAAGCAGAGGGCTTGTTCGGTAATCCACTAGCAAAGTCATCGGCTACTAAGCGATCTCCTGGTTAGTAAATAATTAAATATTGCTTCTTTTTTAATTATGTTTTATTTTTTTATATTTTCGTAGATTCTTAAATATTACCTATGTTATGTAGCTGATTGGTGGCTCCAATTTGGAGATAAAACACCTGAATTGACAAGCTTTGCGGTTAGAGTTTTAAGTCTTACGGCGTCCTCTTCGGCATGCGAGCGTAATTGGAGCATTTTTAATCATGTAAGCTTACGTAATGTAATTTATTTACACTTCTTATAATTCTTTGCTATTATGGCTAATATATATATATATATATATACACGTGTGTGATTTAGATACACACGAAGAAAAGAAATCGCTTGGCAACGGAAAAATTAAACAAGTTGCTGTACGTCATGTACAACAAGAAATTAAAAGATAGACACTTAAAGAGAAAGACACTTAAGGAAGATCAAAATCCATTAGTTCTTGATGAAATGCCATCGGATGATGAATGGATTGCGGATGAAGGCGAAGAATTTGGGAATCATGTTCCATTATTGGCGATACAAGATGCTCAAGATGTGGACGTTGAGGTGGAAGAAATTAATCAAGCGAGTGGAAGTTCACAACAAAAAAATTCACAATCAGACACTAGGAAAAATAGTTTGTTTCCCTTCGACCTTCTCCACCAAAATTACTTAATGAAATTGAACATTATAATTAATATGATCTTATTTTTATGATAGATCATAAACGTAAAAGGTTGCAATTAATCGATGAGGAATCAGAATGGGAAGATCGTGATGAAGAGGAGGAGGATGATAGAGCAATTAGATATGACGATGATTCCATGGATGATCCCTCAAGTGGCGGCGAAGATGGGAATAACGAGTTCGATGAGTTTTTTAAACCATTGGACACAAATGATTCAATATTTCATTAGATAATGATAATTGTTGCTGCTTTTTTTTTAATCTATGACATTTTGGAGTTTTTGCTTGAAGACACTTGTTTTATGTTTTATCTCCCTAGTTTTATGTTGCATATTATCTTGTTTGTGATGTCTTTTGACATATAACATTTAGTACTTATGATATTGTTGTTTATTATTTGTTATCTTATTTTTTTCCTGATTTTTGTCCTTAAATATTGAGGCGTCCGCCTCAGACCGCCTCGAGGCGTCCGCTTCGCTTCATGACTGCAAAACGCCTCGAAAACGCTTTTCGAGTTTTAAAACATTGCCTAGACCCTTATAAACTTTTACAGAACTAAATCTATCAGTGGCAGCTGCATATGGACAGTACATAAAAATCTTATTTTCTCCTTTTTAATGTTGTAATATTAAATTTGTGTTTTTGGGAGTTCGAACTTTTGAAATTTCAGCTTTTGCTTATTATTGTTTTAGAATATTAATTGATGATATTATCATAGTATAATTCGAGTCATAAATTTGGTTTGGAAATTTATTCTGAAAAAATAAGTATCTTAGTCTCTAAGGCCCTATAATCTTCACTAGATTTTTGCTGAATTAATTTTTTTTACTATTAATACTGATTTTAATCAATTAAAACTGATTTTTACTAATTAAAAATATTTTAACTTATTGAAACTATTTTTTACTGATTCACAATGTTCTTTTATTTTATGAAGTTACTAAGGCCCTATAATCTCTAAGGCCCTATAATCTTCACTAGATTAGAACTGACATTTACAAACTGAAACTGATTTTTACTTGTCAAAACTAATTTGTTTTAATGATTAAAACTATTTTTTTTTTACTGACTAGCACTCATTTTAAGTTGACGAGAATAGAGCCTACGCATATAAGGCATCCCTTAGAGATTTATCGTGTCCCCAAAATCTCAGGACCGGCCCTGATTTTTACTAATATATAATTAAAGTTATTAATAATCAAAATTGTACATTAATCGACATAATTCGATATGTGTTGCAGGTATATTAAAAAAACAGAGTTCAGTATGTTTTCATTACTAGAACAGACATACTTATCTCATCAGCAGGAACAGAACAAAATCAACAAGTACACCACAGAAATTCTCTTATATATCAAAGATAATCTGTCCTTGTTAATTAGGCAACACTTGCTAATGACATGAAACAGGGGAAAGCACTATAGAAAACATAGGCTCAAGTTTGCCACTAATAATGATTCATTAAGAAAAATAAATACAGTAAAACCTCTATACAGTAATATCTTTGGGACGGGGAAAAAATATTACTATAGGGAAGTTATTCCTTAATAGAGGTTTACATATAAAAAATTTTAAAAATAATTTAAATAGATATATAAATATATATTATATTTTTTAATACATAAATTAGAAGATATACCATAAAATTTTAAAACAAATTAACAAAATATTTACTTAAATATCTTAAATACATTATGAACTTGAAACTTACGTTAAGATTCATGAATATACATTTATTTAAAACGTAGATACATTACGCATGCATGTACCATGTCTTTTGGTTTTTTTACTAAGTATATATAAGTACTAGTGGTGAGTTTTTATATCATTTCAAACCAACAGTTTTATTATTTTAAACTAGCCATGGCACCTAAGAGCAAGCGAACCCAAATTACTGAAAATATTCGTGTCGAATTACGTAAAATGAAAGAAACTAACCCTGATTGGAAGCAAAAAGATCTTGCAAAATGGTTAGAAGACGCTCATAACCAACATTGGACATATTTTAAGACATCTTGAATTTTCACATATGTAACAATGATTATATATTGTTGGATATATATATATATATATGTATATTACGCAAAGTTATTCTTATATATAGAGAATTTTATAAAGGATGGACTTATAAAAAGTATAGAATATTACAATGTAGAGGTTATTCTTAATTATAACTGGTCCCGAGTTGGGACTGCAATTTTTTATTACAATAGAGAGTTTCTATATAGAGGTTTTACTGTATATATTTGTAAGTTCAAATTTCATTTAAATAAACCTGGGAGAAGTCTCAGTAAAAAAAATTAATAATCTTGCTTACTTAGTTTGGAGTGTTTGCTAATTTCTTGAATGTGGAAAGTGCCACATTTATCTTCAATCTTTATCTAAGGCTGGGAAGGGTTGAGCATGTCTAAGGCCTTGAGAATAAAAGTAAACGTGAAAGCATCTTCCTGCAGCTTTTGGAACCTACATCAAGGAAACCAGATCAAAACTCAAACATATACTAAATTCGTTCGAGACTATTAATTGCATTGTGAAGATGATATATATATATATATAGAGCGAGCAAGGGGGGCGGGGAGAGAGGGAGGGAGGGAGAGAGGGGGAGAGAGAGAGAGAGAGAGAGAGAGAGAGAGAGAGAGAGAGAGAGAGAGAGAGAGAGAGAGTATGGTGTTTGTCAAGAGAGTGGAACCCATTTAGAAATCCAAAGAAGCGGCAAGTCCAATAAAGGTTACAACTGCCCCATCTCGAACAATAAAGGTTGCAATTCCGCCACCTAGTTCGTATCATAAGCAACAGAAACCCCAGCCTGATAGACCTGTAAGACGCAATGCTAATCATCAACAGTATGCTCCCCGAGGATACCAACAGCATCAGCAGCCAGCCATAAAGAAGGTTGTATCTAAGTATCAGAGGTTTGCACCGTAGTACTATTAACAGTCTAGTGCACATAGATACTGGGTATAGAAACCCAGGTATCCGTCTATGAAGCAGGCTCCGCTTAATTATATCATCAACAGATCTGGGAATCCAACTGAAAACCTAGAAGGCAATCATTGAGGCCAAAGAGAATGGTTCCCCCTCCGAGAGGGCAATCGTATGTCTTTAGAATTTCAAAACCTACAAACATATAATTATGCTTGAAGTAAAAATCTTAGGGATGATGATGGATTATGTAGAACACAAGTATAACCTTTATTTATTCAAAATAATTGGGTGTATTGATAACTCAAGAAGGGGGTTGATCACTACATTAATATGTTGATAGTGTTTTAAGACGATTATAACAAATATGGGTAATAACGGTGCCGTAGAATTAATAACTGAATTCCATTACGTTGATCCTCGTGTATTAGGATGACGTAAATTAGGATGATGTTCTTGATATGCTTAAAACTTAAAGTTATTATTTCATTTCTGGATTGTCTTAACGTAATTATTGTGAAAATGACGAAGAATGTAAATAAACACAAATTTTTAAAATGATTTGACGTTAATCGGAAGTGTTGATGGATTGAGAGTATGTTTAATCATCATAGTATTACATTGATAATGTTCTTGACTTCAAACACTTGCCATTAATGTTAGAAAGTGTGGGCAAATCTCATAAACTTGTGATATGATGATCCATAATTGGAGCGTTAGAATGTTCAATAGGATAGTCGAAACTATTCGAGTAAAATTACAAATATTGTTTCTATGAATTAATACTATTATAGTACGAATGTGTTGTTGAATGAATTACGTTCCATTCAAGGTTGCTTGTTCAAGGGAGTATTGTTAGACGAAGATACCTTTTGTTGTTCATTCAAAGAAGGATTATTCATCTACGGAATTGAGGCAAGTTTTTTTTTTTTAAAAGAAAAAGCATCCAGTGTGGACGGGGGGTTGAGGCGGGACCCACCAACCTGTAGATAAGAAGAAATCAAGAAATACAAAGTATCAGCCCCGAATTAAGACCAAAAACGGGCCATAATTAGGGT
This sequence comes from Orobanche coerulescens, assembly GCA_033398695.1. NCBI lineage: Eukaryota > Viridiplantae > Streptophyta > Magnoliopsida > Lamiales > Orobanchaceae > Orobanche > Orobanche coerulescens. Next base: position 122,277,200 of record CM065802.1, on the reverse strand, counting down.
CCAAACATCGAAGAAATCTACGGCCTGCTAAAGAAATACAAAGTGCACCACAAACTGTGGGCTAATGTGCGGACCAATAACGGAACTCCGAATTATGACAAAAAATGGGCCATAATCCGGAAACCTAAAATCTAAAGTGCCTACGGCCCGCTAGATCAATACATGATGCACCACTAAAATTGTGGTCTAATGTGCGGACCAATAGGCAAGCAAGCAAGCAATCAATAAAATAAAAACCTATCTAAATCTAAAAGACGGATAACCAAGTTGATCCATCCGTATAAGGGAGAGAAGAAACGGAGGAGCAGTATCGTAAGTATAAGTCTGAATGCCGAGGGATGACATGTCGAGCTCAGAAAGATAGTCGGCCGGCCTGTTGCCCTCTTGGAAAATGTGAGTGACTCTGAACTGAATATCTCTGAGAATGTGTCAGATACGCATAAGAGTGTGACGAACCTGCCAAGATCCCCGATGGCCAGATGATAGCAGGGTCACCACAGCAGCAGCATCAAGCTCAATCCAAACATGTCTCGATCTCTGGGCAGCTAGAATCAATCCAATCGCCAATGCCTGGACCTCAGCATCAAAACTCGAAGAGGCCTGAAAAGAGGAATGAAAAGCAAGAAGGAGCTCTCCGTGGTGATCTCTAATCAGACCTCCCCCACCCACAATCTGTGTGTCTCTATAATGTTATGATGGTTATAATGATGGTTGAATTCTTGAGATTATTATGCGTTTCATGTATATAGAAATGTTCTGTGAATCTATGATTCATGACGTGGTGATATCCTTGATCGTGTTACCGTTTGTGGCGAGATTGCATGTAATACACGTAATTTTGATTTCCAGTAATTTCTTTTTTCAGCGTAAGTCTGTTTTGACGACTCGCTCATGACCGTTTCATCATTCTGGGAATGATTAATTCTACACTTTTTGACATCCGAGTTCGTTTCGGTGTCGTTTTGTTGAGTTCCGTGCTTTTTAGCGACTTTTCCGCACTTGAGTTCGATTCTTGCGAATTTCGTTCGAAACTGCTGTTTCGAGTTTCCCGTAAGTCCGTTTAACTTTGTTAAACGTGTTGTGAACTTCGGTTTGGTTATTCGATCACGTATCGTGATTTACGGGCGTTTGGGGCTATTTTGTAATTTACCCAAAGTTATGGGTATCCGTATATGTAATTATTGTATCGACCCGTCTCTTGGTCGCGTATGATTAATTATTATATTATGTTTTCATTTCAGGTCGATGATGTTGTCTGCGAGCTTTTCGTCGTGTTCGTTCCGTACGTTTTCGGAAATCGAGTCGTCGGGTCATGGCGGCAGAACAGCTGGCCGGATGGTGGCGGGTCCTGGCCGGACGGTTTCGGGCACTGGCTGGGCTGACGCGGCAAGAACCGGCGTCGCGCATGCTACTGCCGGAAGACTGCATGCGCTAACGGGCAGGAGTAGCGCACGTTATGCGGGCGGCCGACGCACGCTAGCGGGCCGAGGTAGTAAGGCAGTGGGGTACTGGACTTGGGTGGATCGGCAGGTAGCGCATGCTACTGCCGGAAACTACGTACGCTATGACCGGCAGGTAGAGCACGCTACGGCCGAAAGGCTGCGCGCGCTACTTGGTCGAGCAGTGTCTCTGGGTTGCGGCCTGGGCCGATAGCGTACGCTAGTTCGGCAGCCTAGCGCACGCTAGGCTGCACCTGTATAAATGTGACAGAGCAGTCACATTTCCTCTCGTTTTTCATTTCCTCTCTTTCTCTTCCGCGGCTGGAGACTTGGAGATATTCGAGCCATGATGTTTGTCAACAAATGCACGAAGTTATTGAGTTCATATCATCGATTAATCATCCGTTATCATCCTTGGATCCAGCGAATCAAGGTAATCTCTTCCTAGAAGCCTAAATTCTTAAATTTGGGGGGTTTTTGCGTTTTTGTCCGATTCGTTCCATATTATTGATTAATTCATGATGGGTATGATTAATCTTGGTAGTATTCTTGTGCTTAACATCATTTAATCCATTGTTCTTCGTCGAATCAAAGTGTATTTCTTGATTTCCTTCGAATTGACTTTTTGGGGGTTTTGTTCTCGATCTCGTTTTCCATCCGTTTTTGATGGATCGATTGTGGTTAAATGATGTTGATAAACATATTCTATGGATTGTATATCCATATTTCAACTTGGAATTCCGTTTTCGTGTTTTGACGGGACGAATCGTGTTCTTGGCCGTTTTGGGGAAAATCCTTAAATTTTCGTCATTCGTTCCTTGAATTCAGCGGCTTTGGGTCGTACTTTGGAATTCATTTTCGTTGTTATATTTGTCCTTCATAGTTTATTATCACGAGTTGGCATTCGGTGGAGTCGGTGGGTTCGTAGTCGGTTCGTGCCAACCTACTTCGGTCGATTCTCCGTGTTGTTCTTATTCGAGGCAAGGACCTTGTCCATACATTTCTTATTTTGTAGATATGATGATCGGTGATCGTCTTGGTGTGTTTGTTTTGTTGTTTGAAATGAAGCATAAAAATATTTCGGTTTGGCCTCGTTAAAGGCTCTCTTTCAAAATGCGTGTGTGTTTTGTGAACGGTGTGTTTTGGGAATTGATTATGATTTGATTATTTTGAACGTTGAAGGCTTTGATGATATCCCTGTTGTTTAAAGTTATGGAATTGTGTATTCCGTGTTTAATCTTGTCACTGTGTTTTGAAGAGTTTGATAACGGCGTCGAGTAAGTGGCTATCTCTAGTAAGTATTCTTGATGAACTTACATTCTTAGCATATTAGTACTGCATGAGTAACGTGTGTGTGTGTGTGTATGCGCACTACGGGTTAGATCCGACAGGGTCTTGGTAGGGATCCACGAAGCTGTGGAACCACGAGCTTTCTTTTAACCACTGTGGGTTAGATTTGACGGGGTCTCGGCAGGGGTCCACGAAGCTGTGGGTCCGCGGTTAATTGTGGTGTATTTTGCAATGTGATTTGGATTATTGGCATTTCCGGAAATGAGTGCTTTCGAATGGTTTTCATGATTGCATGCATCGACTAAGTCTGTAAGAGGTAAGTGTTCGTTTGGCTTACTTGGCTAGGATGGCACTAGAGTATTTTGTTGTTTGTGTTAAATCCTTTAATTGTGGATTTTGATGTTGGAAGATGAACCTTGTTGTCGTTCTCGTGTACTGTGAGTTGATGAGATTTGGGGTTAAAATCCCAACGGTTTTGTAAAGGTCATTTGACGGATTTGGGGCTAAAATCCCAGCGGTTTGGTAAAGGTTATTTTACGGAAAGTAAACCTTTGGGGCAGTGACCCCTTTCGTCTTTTGGGTTTTGAAAAGTGGGATTTGATAATCCTAAATTGTTTTCTATTAAAACTCCCGAAGGTATTTCAAATCATTTTATAAATTGTTTCCCTTGATGTTTTGATCTTGAAATTTTGGGAAGTCTTTACTCAAACTCTTGCCTCCGGAAGTGTTCATCCTGTTGTATTTGAATCTTTGAGGATTCCGGATTATTATCGTTCGTGGAATGTGAATTGTATGACTCGTGTTTTTGCACTTGTACTTGCACTAGCAAAACAGTGGAGTTTTCCTAACCCCCGAGTATTCGGGGGGTGGATGTCTGTTTTTGCATTCAGGTTTTGGGACAGGGTCGGCACGAAGGATGATGAAAGATGAACGATACTAATCACACGAGGATCCGTATGATGTCATTGGTTTAGTTGTATTTTATTTTACGCTGCAGTATTCTTTGCCCATTGTACGGGAGTATGTTGTATTCGACCCTTGCGAGGGCTTGTATTGTAATCGAGTTATATGTTTTATTGAAAGGCCAAATCGGTCTACTAAGTCATTTTAGCCTTCAAGGCATTGTCGAGATGTGTCATGTTGTTACTAGCCTGGTAAATCCTTCTGAGAAGGGTTTACGGCATGTAATATTCCCAGGAGGATCTGGGGGTGTTACATTGCATTCCCAAACTTATCGCCCTTGTTACCGTTTGCCTCATTGACCTTTGCTGTCACTTCGGTGAGTTGTTCGATTCCGTGATGAATGTGTAATTCGTTGCATTTCGTTGTCATGTTGCATCGTGATATCTCTGGAGTCATATCTGTGTGCCGATTGGTCATGTCTAGGAATTTTAGCCGGGCACTTGATGGTCATGCGTGGATGTTTTCCGCATTAGATCGTGCATACGAGATGTAGTTCGTGAGGGTAATTAGGTACATCGTCCCACGTATATTCTGGATTCCGTATACGGGGTGGACATGTGCACGGACACATTTTCGGAACGGGCGTACTGTGATGTCCGTCTTGAGCCATATTATTTGGTCGTTCGTATGTTTGGATATGTTCGACAGTTGGGACTGACTGTTTATATGCCTGCGGGGTATATTCAGTAGTCGGTTGTTTCTTGAGATCAGTATATATATATGAATTGTATAATGCCATGAGAATTATTATCATGTATAGCTGACTCTGTGGTTTGGGCGAAATACTTGTATTTCAGGGCGAGGAAAGGGCAAGGCACAGGAAGAGCACGATGGTGACGGAGGGTTTTGAAGGATGCTAATTCGGGGGCCCGAGTTTTTTGATGTTTGGTTATGTCTTTCAGTGATTTTTCATTTTATTTATTTCGGATGAATGTAAGATAATTTGTAAGGTATTCTCCATCTTCATATGGTCTATACCGCATTTGGATCCTGTGTATGGGTGCGTGAGCTGATATATGTATAATTTATACTCCACATCGGGGTTTGGATTAATATTGTGGTTCGGTACCACGTTGATGGGATGTTAAAGTTCATATTGTGATATCGCCTGGTGGGTCCCGGTGGGTGTCCACGGCACTGTAATAGCCGCCGTTCTCGGGGTGTTACAAACCACACATTCACATACATAGCACAATACAACAAAGACATCCAAACAATTTACCCGGAGGCATCAAACACTTAGCAAAAACACAACGTCAAACCACAACGCATCAAAAAGAGCCAATATATGTACACGCATTATAAAGCACAACAATAATACCTAGCGTATTCATAAAGTTCACATACTCATTTATGAAACACACCATTAGCAAAATACATACGGGTTTAAAAAGCGGGGCGGCCTTTAACGAGGCTAAACCAAATCTTTAAAAGTTCGTCTCAACACAACAAAACAAACACATTTAGACGATCACCGATCATCATATCCATAAAACAAGAAAAGTATGGACAAGGTCCTTGCCTAGAAACCACGATCGCAATGAGACGACGGATGGGATACGGTCGAATAGCCCCGAACTTCCGAACACTATCAAGAACATGATAGCACCGCGAAACTACGAGAATAATACCACACGAAATATCAATCACCAAATGGGATTCAACTCGGAATCCTCGAACACCTATAATCCTCCGGAAGGAACAACAAAACATGATTACGACGAGGATCAAGACCAAAAACAATGGAGATTACAACAAACTATCAAAGGAAAAACTAATTCGAACATTTGATCGAACATCAAATGTTCACTACACCTCAAGAACACCGAAATCACCCTTCGGTTTGAACGAACCAAAGATATGGATATACAATCTATAAAACATGTTTAACAACATCATTTAATAACAATCGATTCATCAAAATCGGATAGAAAATGAAATCAAGAACAAAACTCCCAAAAAGTCAACTCTAGGGATTCAAAAAAAATTCATTGATTCGGCGAAGAACAGTGGATTATATGATGTTATAATCACCTAGGATGCTCCAAAACACCATTGGATTGAGAAAAATCGGCCAAGATGGCGATCCCTAGTCGCCCTTGGCTCAACCCTGTGGAGAAATGAGGTGGAAATGATGTATCACGACTGCTGTCTAGTTTTTATACACTAGACCGCTTAGTGTGCGCTAATATTTAAGATTAGCGTGCGCTAACGGGACCTTCAGACCCAGTCCAGTAGCCCCTGGACTGCCCTGAATTATCAGGTAGCGTGTGCTATCCTCACCCTAGCGTGCGCTACTAACGCACTCTAGCATGCGCTATGATACTAAATAGTATGCACTGATCAACGTCTGAACCCAGTCCAGTAGCCTATGGACTGTTTCTGCACCACCAGTTAGCATATGCTACCACACCTGTAGCGTGCGCTAACAACCGCTCCATAGCACGCGCTAACTAATAAGTGTAGCGTGCGCTAACGACTCAGAAGGACAGCAACAGTGCTCTCAAAGCTGGTTACAACAACGGATTACTCTGATCGGAACACCAAGTTCAAGATACGCATGGAAATCTCCAGAATAAGATCATACTAAGAGCTTGAGCTACCATCAAGCCCACATGCGATAATTAAAAGGCTCAAGACAACAATTACGAATGCGGATACCCACAACCTTGGGTAAATTATGAAATGGCCCATAACGCCCGAAAATCACGATGCGTGATCGAATAACCAAACCAAAGTTCACAACATGTCTAACAATGTTAAACGGACTTATGGGAAAGTCGAAACAGCAGTTTCGAATGAGATTCTCGAGAATCGAACTCAAGTGCGGAAAAGCTACTAAGAAGCACGGAACTCAACAAAACAACACCGAAACGAACTCGGATGTCAAAAAGTGTAGAGTTAATCATTCTCGAAATGACGAAACGGTCACAACGAGTTGTCAAAATGGACTCTCGCCAAAAAAGGAAAATTACCGGAAATCGAAATTGCGGATATTACATACTACCCTCCTTAAAAGAAGTTTCGTCCCGAAACTTAAAACAAGTTGGGTGAAGCAATACCCGGCCAGGAAACACTCAATGAGATACACAAGAACTGAAAACTCGTGCCCAATCACGAAACGTTACAAGCAACGCAAAAAACATACGGCGTGAAAACACACTCCACGACGACCAACATAACGCCACAGGTCGAGACATAACAAAACCAACAAGGGAAAAGTGTCATCAAACAGATAATACAAACAAGTCAATTATCCGAACAATCACAAACACAAAGCACCTATTACAAGGAAACACGCACAGTCGAGAAAACAGAAAATAAACACAAAATGATCCACAAGGACAATCACAAGCAATTCGGACTACGCCGAAACCCTCAAAAACCACACTAGGCATCTCCGTGTCCTTTCGGAGCAGAGATGCAACCTCGATCCCCAAATCTCTCAGCTACCTTCTCGCAATGCACGGCTCGGTGACCCGCCTGGCCACAATTGAAACAGCTAACTAATGGTGAATGACAATTCTTCGCGGTATGGCCCGCTCGACTACAGTTATAACATGTCTTCATGCTGCTCACATTACTCACTGCAGGGGTACTACTCCTCTGATCACGCGATCGAGGAACCATCTTAGGACGACGAAACGAATTCCCAACCTCAGGGGTCCCACTCGCCAGATTTCCTGAAAAGTTCCCAGCGGTTTTCTATTTATTCGAGTCAGACAGACTCCCGGTCGATAATCTAGATAGCTCATAGGCTAACGCCCTATTCTGATAATCTCTCAAGGAAGTACAAGTGAGACCTACCATGTACCGACGAATCTCCAGCTTCATCCGCCTACTAAAATGACAGATCTTATCCTCCTCCGTCCTTACTTGATCCTGTACATAGTTGAGCTGTTTGCTAAAATCAATAATAGCTTGAGACAGCGTTACATCTTGCGGCTTCGCCGAAAATAATTCATTGATCCTCTGATTCCTGATTGGTTCCGGACAAAACTCATCTCTCATGAATCTATGGAACTCTGCCCACGTGACAACACGATCACGAGGCTTAATAGCCTCCCACCAACTGGCGGCATCCTTCTCAAGAAGATACTGAGCGACTGGCAACTTACGCTCTTCTGGACAATCGACTACCTCGAACATCATTTCCAACTGGAAATGCGCTCTTCTAGATAATCAACTACCTCGAACATCTTTTCCAACTGGAAAAGCCAACCATCCCGGCCTAATGCATCTACAGCACCAGCAAAACAAGGGGGATTCATACGAACCACTTCTCGAAGCCACTTATTTGCACCAGTGTTCTGGGTCACATCTGTAATACGCTGAACAGCCTAAGTCAACTGAGTCATCTGTGTGGCTACCTGCTGTAAAATAGTAGCAACACCGATACCGATATCATCACCGGCAGCATGATCTCGACCACGCGTCTGATCGCCACGACCACGACCACGGCCCCTCGGCAGAATGAATAAGTAACCACTCAGCACAACAGAAAATCATAACACATAACACATACAATGATTACCATCGTAAGGCAACACACACATGAATATCATAGCAACGACGACATTGTTCGGCGACATCGACGGCCTGAACGATAACCAGTGCACAATTACAAAACATCATGAAACAACCACAGATGTGTACAATCATACAAACCCAAGCTCTAACAGCTCGCATGGGTGCGACAACGCGCAATTCCCCATGAGGGGACAAACATTAAATACCAACATCACACCTCTCACGGAGGGCTAACACAGCGAATACGTGGCGAACGATTCAACGCTCATACCACCAATTTAATCACAACTCGGAGGGATAACACTCTAACGGCAATATTAACATCGTACACACATTCCCGGACCGCAAACAGGAATGATAGGTTTTAAAAATGAAAACCACCTTTTTGAAAACGATTTGGAAACACTTGTTGATCTTGAGTATTACCTTTCAAAAAGTAGTACAAACATCGTTATCGAGACTTTGAAAACCATCTTGCGTTTGATAAAAATGTGGAAACTTTTCTTTTAGTAAAAAACTTTCAGAAATATTCGACCCTCGGGTCTAAGCAAAGCATTTCTAAATAATTGAAAATATCTCTAAATATTTTGGTCCTCAACTGGAATAGTTTTGAATCATACTGTGGCACCTTGAAGGTACCGTGAGAAAATAATTCGTTTTATAAGTACGTCTCGAAATTTATTTTTTCAGATACTCAAGGTTTTCAAAAATCCAATAGGCCAGAATGCCCAAAACTCACATGTATCGACATTCACTTATACACATCATAGTACATGCATCAATTCGCTCAAAATCAAGACAATACATGTCTTCTTCAGGAAAACAAACAGTCAAAATATCACCGTCATAAGGACATAAATAGCGACAAACCTCCTCATATAACCGAAATATGAGAGTCACATAAACACATATCATGAAACCAAGAATCTACATAAAGATCCCATCATTTAATGACTAATCATACAAGTGGCTCGTGCCACACGAGGCACAACACAAAGAAGGGAGACTTACATCCACAGGTCGCACGAAGATGATTGTTGGCCACTAAGTATACTGGATACAGCTTGGGAAGTAGTTTAAACAACAAGTTGTATTGATTTTAAATCTGAGTGTGTAGCGGAAGTCTTAAATACAGTAAGTTGCTATGGATACAGCAACTCGATGTGCAGTGTATACTTAAATAATCACAGTAATTAAAACAAGTAAGGCAGAAGGTAAATAACACAATATTTAAAGTGGTTCGAGGTAAACCCCTCTACGTCCACTGGTCCTCCACACAGGAGTAAAAAGTTTATTATAATTACTATGTACACAACTACGTAATTATAACAACACACAATTAATATATCGTTCACACAGATTGATATACAGATCTTAGCTTCAACCGTTCACACAGATTGGTTTGAGCTAATGCTTGACTTGCTTCTTCACACATAGTTATGAAGCTTCGTCTTCCTCGATGTAATTCCTTCACACACAGTTCTGAAGTAGCAACGATTACTCAGTCCACACAGGGCTGATCTGGGTTTGTTCAAAGGATAGAACAGGGTATGAACAACAGCTTTGACTTTCTGAGCTTCTAGCTGATGAAATGTTGTTCAAGATGTTGAGCAATGTATATCTCTTAGATCTGAGTTGCAGTAAGCTTCTGGAGATATGTTTTGCTCTGACGAATATATTAATAGCTTTGTTACTTGGTAGCTTCGTATCTGATCTTCAACGCCTTGATGAGATATATATAGTCTTTTGAAAATATATCCATTGAGATAAATCCGTTTGAGCAAGATTCCGTTCCAACGGGATGAAAAACACGATCCGGATTTAGCGGGATTTGAAGATCTGTTGACTTACAGTATTTAAATACTTTATCTTTGAGTATTTAAATACTTTTATATCAACGGGACTTTGGCTTCTAGTGGGAACAGAAGAGTCCTTCTTTGTCCTATTGAGAGTTGTATGGAAGATCACTGTATTGACAATTCGAGATAGCTTCCATACTTAGTATTTATAAGACTTCTTTGCTGTACTGAAAGGTCCACTACTGCTGGATCTGTGGCAGTCCATCGATACAGGTTGACACTTCAACTTTTCGATACAGTTTCCTTACTGTATTGAGGGTTGGCATATTGTCAAAACCTCTTATCAACACTATTCGATACAGGGATTGATTATCCTGGCTGTTTCGATACAGGGTATTTGTTATTCCAACAATTTCTCCCTTTTTGACAATTCGCCAAGACTTTAAATCTTTCAAGTCCTTCTTGATGATGCCAAAACCTTCTTCATGAAATAATCTTCTTTGATGACTTCTGGCAGATTTCTTGGTCTTCTGTCAAATGATATGGCTTTCAGTAACTTAGACTAATTTATGAACTGCTCGCAGGCGAGTTCGATACAGCTAAGACTTTTTACAACCTAAGCTTATGATTGGTGTGTAGGCACAATCTTACAATGTATTCTAGATGCATACAACTGAAATTATGAACTGTTCGTAGACAAGTTCGTACAACTTAATTTTCAAACAAGTTTCTATACTTGTGATTGTTATCTCAACAATTTAAGTTATGTAATCATACATTAACACAGTATATTACGAGTTGTAATCTTTCAAGACAAGCAAACATTTTTATTGATATTAAAATAAATAGAGTACAAGGTTTGCTGTTTCGAAAGAAAAATTACAAACAAAACTAATATACTAAGGATTTCAGCTCCTATAGTCCGCATGTCTCCATGGCTTTTTCCCTGGGTCATTCTCGGTTCCACGCCACCAGTGCTGTAGAGAGTCATTGCCTCGATCTAGGTATATTGCTCTACCTTCATAGGATCTGTCAAAGGCAAGAATCCAGTCTTCTGTATGGGTGATCCGATCTCCTCTTTTATGCTTGGATTTCATATCTAGCTGGAGAGGAAGCTTTCCTTCTTCTAATATCTTCGTGAATTTGTCTGCATCCTCCGCTAATGTCTTATAACCTTTGAAGATGGCGGATTCCCTGATGAGTTTTATAAAATATCTCATCAACTCATTTTTCCTCCATTTCTTTACCTCTTTGGTAGTGGGATGGCGGTTGGTTGGCAGACAAATTTCAGAAGGTCTTTGGATTAATCTTTGCCATGGGACATTGGGATCATGAAACTCAAGTTGGGAACCTGAAATCTTGAAACTTTGAGAGGGAGGGGCTAGCTTATTTAGCTCGGCAGTAATGCTGTCTTGAGCAGCATTAAATTACCTTTCGTGCCGTAACCTTATTCTCCTAGCAGCTTCTCTTGCTTCTTCCCCCTTTTTGGCGTCATCAAGACGTCCTAGGATTTCCAGTGCGGCATCCTGTTTCGTCTCAATGTTTGTCATTCTCTCGACAAGGGTGGAAAGCACCTGCGACATATCCCTTATACTGTAATATCCGCAATTTCGAATTTCGGTAATTTTTTTTTTTTTTTTTTTCGGCGGAAGTCCGTTTTGACGACTCGCTCATGACCTTTCGTCATTTCGAGAATGATTAATTCTGCACTTTTTGTCATCCGAGTTCGTTTCGGTGTCGTTTTATTGAGTTCCGTGTCCTTAATCGACTTTTTCACGTGGGAGTTCGACTTTGTAAAGTCACCATTAATTTTTGGTAACTCCAAAAATTCTAAATCTTTGCAATATTATAGAGCATCGAGTTAGCTTTCCAATGGTTCAAACGGTGAGTCAATCGGAGTCCGGACGAGAGAGTTATGGTCGTTTTAGCTCACCCGCTCGTTATTGCCCGGTCACTGACGGCCGAACTCGGCCGTGTCGTCCGACACGGCCCGTGCCGTACTCGTCCGGAAATGCCGAAGTTTCTGTCTCAGGACCCGACCGTGTCGTCCGACACGGCCCGTGCCGAACTCCTCCGGATAAGCTCGAGGCATCGCCCACGCCCGACCGTGTTCCAGGACACGGTCGAGTCATGCCGAGTCGCTGTCGGACGGGTCACTATCGGAACGCCGTCCGTGCCGCGACCGTGTCAAGCAGGACACGGTCGAGTCCCTGTCGGCCAGCTGTGCGACACGACCGTGCCGATCGGCACGGGCCGTGTCCGGCAGGGCAGTCAACCCCTATAAAAGGCCCTGCAGACGTTTTTCTTGCCATTTTTCACCTTCCTCTTCTCCTCTTCCGCAGTTGGGCGTGTTCTAAGCTTGAAGCCATGTTGTTTAAAAACATATCCATGGAGTTTTGAGGTTCATATCATCAATCATCCGTCCTTTAACATCCTCCGATCTACCGAATCAGGTCAGATTTCCTAGAAATCTAGTTTTGGGGAAATTGGGTGTTTTGGTTGTTTTCATCCGTTTAATTCGATTTAGCTTAGGATTATGATGTATTGATGATTATTTAGATGTTTTATATCTTTTCCCTTGTTATTCCATGGTTGGATCGTATCGATTCGTTGTTTGAGTCGAGTTCTTGACCGACGCCTTGAAGGTGTCCGGTAAAATGTCTTAGAGGGGTTTTCGGGCGTTCTACGATTATTCTTCCTCGTATAATCGATGATTTATTGATTGTATGATGTTAGGGTCGTGTTTCTTGCGAAGAAACCGTGTTGAACCCTTTCGTTCGTCGTCGTCTTCCGTTTCGATAGCATTGGGCGTTTCGAAGCTTTCCGGTTGAGCCGTGTTCGTCGGGATACTTGCGTGCCGATTTTGAGGCTAGTACCTTGTCCATACTATTCTTGTTTTGTGAATATGATAATTGGTGATCGTCTTTATATGTTTGTTTGATTGTTTGAAACGAGTTTTCAAAAGATTCGATTAGCCTGGTTAAAGGCTCTCTTTCAAAACGCGTGTGTTTTGTAATTGTGTGAGTTGTAAGTGACTACGTGGATATTTGGATATGTTTGGTGTTGATGTTGCGCTTGATAATACATGTGTACGTATATTATCTCTTTTCAGTGCGTTGTGGATTGACGTGGTGTTTTGCTAAGTGTTTTTGAGGCCTCTGGGCGAATTGTTTGAATATCCTTGATGTGATATGTTGATTGTGTGAATGTGTGGATATGGTTGAAGGTCTACGGTGACACATGGCACGTGATCATGTGGTCAGGATGCAACAAGTGATTGATCCAACCGTGAGAGCCTAAGATAATCTACGGTGGCATATAGCATGTGATCATGTGGCCAGGATGCAACAAGCGATTGATCCAACCGTGAGATGTGTGATTTGTTTCGCTAGCCAGCTCGGGAGGGTCCTTCGAGGCCTCGAGTGGGATGTCGGTGGTAGCGTCCCGGTCCTAGGCGATGCGCGTGCGTGATTATGTTTCGTTGATTTTACATCCGTTGAGGACACATGATGTTGGGCTCTGACCCTGTTAATTGTTGGTGGTTTCCTATTTGCGAAAACAAAACCTTTGGGCTGTGACCCTGTTGATTTTTGGAAAGAGAAGGATTCGATAATCCTAAAATTGTTTTCTATTAAAACTCTCGATGGCATTTTAAACGGTTTTATAAATTGTTTCCCTTGATTTATGCTCTATCGGTTTTGGAGTGTTTTACCCAAACTCATGCCTCGGGAATTACTTTTCGTTACGTTTGAATCTCTGAGGATTTTCTGGTTATTGTTATTCGTGGAATGTGAATTGTATGGCTCGTATTTTTGCACTTGTACTTGCACTAGCAAAACAGTGGAGTTTTGCTAACCCCCGAGTATTCGGGGGTGGATGTCTATTTTTGCATTCAGGTTTTGGAGCATAGCACAGGGTCGGCACGAAGGATGATGAAAGATGAACGATACTAATCACACGAGGATCCGTTGATGTCGTATTGGTCTAGTTGTATTTTCTTTTCCGCTGCAGTATTTGTTTCCCGTTGTACGGGTGTGGTTGTATTTTGACCCCTGCGTGGGCATGAGTTGTATTTGAGTTGAATGTATTTGTTGAAAGAAGAAATCGGTCTACTGAGTCATTTTAGCCTTAAAGGCGAGGTTTAGATGTTTGATGTTAGTTATCAGCCTGGTAGATCCTCGAGGAGAGGGTCTACGGCGTGTAATATCCCTGAGCGGATTTAGGGGTGTTACAGAATGGTATCGGAGCCAGGTTGTGGAAACCTAGGCTGTCGGGTCAGTGGTGTCTATCGAGTTTTTGTATTTTCGGATTATGTCTGACTAAGTCGTGTCGCGACGCGTCGTCTGAGTTTTTTTTTTGGTCGTGATTAGTATCGTGGGCGATCATCATCTTCGTGCGACCTGTGGATGTAAGTCTCCCTTATTTGTGTTGAGCCTCGTGTGACACGAGCTATTTTTATGATTATTTGTTAAGTGACGGGATCCTCTTATGGATTTTGATTTCTTGAAACGTGACTATTTGACTCTCATATTTTGTTCGTATGATGAGTATTGTTGCTGGACTGTGCATGTCGAATTTTATTTCCTTTATCCGCTGCGTGAGTTCTTCTGTAATGGCTTTCGGTATTTTACCGACTGAGTTTTATTTTGAAAACCAATTCCTTAACCGAGTTTTTGACATTACGGCCTTGATCGTTTTGGCGAAATTCTTATGACGGTATTTATTATTTTCTAAATGGCTTCTGTGAGTTTTTGAAATATTACCGTCATCGGCCTTTTTGGCGTTTTTGTAAATGGTTTTAGCCTGGTGGGTTTCGGCGCGGGACCCACGGCGCTATATTATTCCTTGTAATTACATGAAATTTTTGGGCATTCTAGCCCATTGAATTATTTTTGAAAACCTTGAGTATCTTAGAAAATTAAAATTCGAGACGTACTTTTAAAACGAATTATTTTCTTGCGGTGTTTTCAAGTTGTTTTCTAATGCCGCAATACATTTCAAAAATTTTCCGGTTGAGGACCAAAAATATTTTGAGATATTTTCAAATTCAGTTGCTTAGACCCAAGGGTCGAATATTTTTTAAAGTTTTTCACTAAAAGAAAGGTGTCCTCATTTTTTTTCAAACGCAAGATGACTTTCAAAGTCTCGATAATGGTGTTTGTACTACTTTTTGTAAAATGACACTCAAGATCAACTGTTGTTTCCAAACTGTTTTCAAAAGGTGGTTTTTGTTTTTAAAACCTATCATTCCTGTTTGCGGACCGGAAATACGTGTATGGTTTTCGAACTTTCGTTACGGTGTTAACCCCGAATTGTGATCGAATTGGTGGCATGAACGTCGAGGTGTTTCCACGCATTTGTTGTACTAGCCCTCTGTGAGAGGTGTGAACCGGTATTTACTGTTTGTCACCTCGTGGTGATTTGCCTGTTGTCGCACGGGTGTGAGCTGTTGAAGCCTGAGTTTGTACGTTTGTGTACATGTGTGATTGTTTCATGATGTTTGTAATTATGTGCTGGTTATCGTTCGGGCCGTTGAGGTCGCCGAACGATACCGTCGTTGTTGTAGTGTTTGTGTGTGTATTACTTTACGATGGTAATCGTTGTATGTGTTATGTGTTATGATTTTCTGTTGTGCTGAATGGTTACTTATTCAGTATGCCGAGGGGCCGAGGTCGTGGTCGTGGTGACCGGATGCGTGATCGGGATCATGCTGCCGGTGATGGTATTGGTATTGGTGTTGCTACTGTTTTGCAGCAGGTAGCCACTCAGATGACACAGTTGACTCAGGCAGTTCAGCGTGTTACAGATGCGACCCAGCACACTGGTGCAAATCAGTGGCTTCGAGAAGTGGTTCGTATGAATCCCCCTCGTTTCGCTGGTGCTGCAGATGCATTAGGCTGGGATGGTTGGCTTTTCCAGTTGGAAAAGATATTCGAGGTAGTTGATTGTCCGGAAGAACGTAAGGTACCGGTCGCTCAGTATCTTCTCGACAAAGATGCCGCTAGCTGGTGGGAGGCCATTAAGCCACGAGATCGCGTTGTCATGTGGGAAGAGTTCCAGAAATTCATGAGAGATGAGTTTTGTCCGGAACCGATCAGAAATCAGAGGATTAATGAATTCTTTTCGGCAAAACCGCAGGATGTGCCGCTGTCTCAAGCTATTATTGATTTTAGCAAACAGCTCGGCTATGTGCAGAATCAAGTAAGGACAGAGGAGGACAATATTTGTCATTTTAGTAGGCGGATGAAGCCGGAGATTCGTCAGTACATGGCAGGTCTCGCTTGTACTTCCTTGAGAGATTATCAGAATAGGGCGTTAGCCTATGAGCTATCCAGATTATCGACCGAGAGTATGTCTGACTCGAAGAAACAGAAAACCATTGGGAACTTTTCAGGAAATCAGGGGAGTGGGCCTCTTGAGGTTGGGACTTCGTTTCGTCATCCCAAAATGGTTCCTAGATCGCGTGATCAGAGGAGTAGTACCCCTGCAGTGAGTAATGTGAGCACTTCGAAGATATGTTATAACTGTAGTCGAGCGGGCCATACTGCGAAGAATTGTCGTTCACCGTTAGTCAGCTGTTTCGAGTGTGGCCAAGTGGGTCACCGATCCGTACATTGCGAGACGGTAGCTGAGTTGTTTGGGGATCGAGGTTGCGTCTCTGATCCGAAAGGACACGGAGATGCCTAGTGTGGTTTTGAGGATTTCGGCGTAGTCCGAATTATTTATGATTGCCCTTGTGGATCGTTTTGTGTTTATTCTCTGTTTTCTCGACTGTGCGTGTTTTCTTGTAACAAGTACCTCGTGTTTTGTGATTGTTTGGATAATTGACTTGATTGCATTATATGTTTAATGTTATTGTATCCCTAACGGCGACGTTGTGTTGGTCGTCGTGGAGCGTGTTTTCACGTCGTATGTCTCTTTGCGTTTCTTGCAACGTTTCGCCGTTGGGCGCGAGTTTCCTATTTTTGTGTATCTCGTCGAGTTTTCCTGGCGGGTATATTACTCCCCCCTACTTGTTTTAAGTTTCGGGACGAAACTTCTTTTAAGGAGGGTAGAATGTAATATCCGCAATTTCGAATTTCGGTAATTTTTTTTTTTTTTTTTCGGCGGAAGTCCGTTTTGACGACTCGCTCATGACCTTTCGTCATTTCGAGAATGATTAATTCTGCACTTTTTGTCATCCGAGTTCGTTTCGGTGTCGTTTTATTGAGTTCCGTGTCCTTAATCGACTTTTTCACGTGGGAGTTCAACTTTGTAAAGTCACCATTAATTTTTGGTAACTCCAAAAATTCTAAATCTTTGCAATATTATAGAGCATCGAGTTAGCTTTCCAATGGTTCAAACGGTGAGTCAATCGGAGTCCGGACGAGAGAGTTATGGTCGTTTTAGCTCACCCGCTCGTTATTGGCGTCGGCCATCGGCCGAACTCGGCCGTGTCGTCCGACACGGCCCGTGCCGTACTCGTCCGGAAATGCCGAAGTTTCGTCTCAGACCCGACCGTGCCGTCCGACACGGCCGTGCCGAACTCCTCCGGATAAGCTCGAGACGATCGCCGACACGCCCGACCGTGTTCCAGACACGGCCGAGTCATGCCGAAGTCGCCGTCCGACGGTCATTGTCGGAAGGCCCTCCGCACCGCGACCGTGTCAAGCGGGCAGACACGGCCGAGTCCTGTCGGCCAGTATGCGACACGACCGTGCCGATCGGCACGGGCCGTGTCGGCAGGCGCCAACCCCTATAAAAGGCCCTGCAGACGTTTTTCTTGCCATTTTTCACCTTCTTCTTCTCCTCTTCCGCAGCTGGGCGTGTTCTAAGCTTGAAGCGATGTTGTTTAACAACATATCCATGGAGTTTTGAGGTTCATATCATCAATCATCCGTCCTTTAACATCCTCCGATCTACCGAATCAGGTCAGATTTCCTAGAAATCTAGTTTTGGGGAAATTGGGTGTTTTGGTTGTTTTCATCCGTTTAATCCGATTTAGCTTAGGATTATGATGTATTGATGATTATTTAGATGTTTTATATCATTTCCCTTGTTATCCAATGGTTGGATCGTATCGATTCGTTGTTTGAGTCGAGTTCTTGACCGACGCCTTGAAGGTGTCCGGTAAAATGTCTTAGAGGGGTTTTCGGGCGTTCTACGATTATTCTTCCTCGTATAATCGATGATTTATTGATTGTATGATGTTAGGGTCGTGTTTATTGCGAAGAAACCGTGTTGAACCCTTTCGTTCGTCGTCGTCTTCCGTTTCGATAGCATTGGGCGTTTCGAAGCTTTCCGGTTGAGCCGTGTACGTCGGGATACTTGCGTGCCGATTTTGAGGCAAGTACCTTGTCCATACTATTCTTGTTTTGTGAATATGATAATTGGTGATCGTCTTTATATGTTGGTTTGATTGTTTGAAACGAGTTTTCAAAAGATTCGATTAGCCTGGTTAAAGGCTCTCTTTCAAAACGCGTGTGTTTTGTAATTGTGTGAGTTGTAAGTGACTACGTGGATATTTGGATATGTTTGGTGTTGATGTTGCGCTTGATAATACGTGTGTACGTATATTATCTCTTTTCAGTGCGTTGTGGATTGACGTGGTGTTTTGCTAAGTGTTTGAGGCCTCTGGGCGAATTGTTTGAATATCCTTGATGTGATATGTTGATTGTGTGAATGTGTGGATATGGTTGAAGGTCTACGGTGACACATGGCACGTGATCATGTGGTCAGGATGCAACAAGTGATTGATCCAACCGTGAGAGCATGAGATAATCTACGGTGGCATATGGCATGTGATCATGTGGCCAGGATGCAACAAGCGATTGATCCAACCGTGAGATGTGTGATTTGTTTCGCTAGCCAGCTCGGGAGGGTCCTTCGAGGCCTCGAGTGGGATGTCGGTAGTAGCGTCCAGGTCCTAGGCGATGCGCGTGCGTGATTATGTTTCGTTGATTTTACGTCTGTTGAGGACACGTGATGTTGGGCTCTGACCCTGTTAATTGTTGGTGGTTTCCTATTTGCGAAAACAAAACCTTTGGGTTGTGACCCTGTTGATTTTTGGAAAGAGAAGAATTCGATAATCCTAAAATTGTTTTCTATTAAAACTCTCGATGGCATTTTAAACGGTTTTATAAATTGTTTCCCTTGATTTATGCTCTATCGGTTTTGGAGTGTTTTACCCAAACTCATGCCTCGGGAATTACTTTTCGTTACGTTTGAATCTCTGAGGATTTTCTGGTTATTGTTATTCGTGGAATGTGAATTGTATGGCTCGTATTTTTGCACTTGTACTTGCACTAGCAAAACAGTGGAGTTTTGCTAACCCCCGAGTATTCGGGGGGTGGATGTCTATTTTTGCATTCAGGTTTTGGAGCATAGCACAGGGTCGGCACGAAGGATGATGAAAGATGAACGATACTAATCACACGAGGATCCGTTGATGTCGTATTGGTCTAGTTGTATTTTCTTTTCCGCTGCAGTATTTGTTTCCCGTTGTACGGGTGTGGTTGTATTTTGACCCCTGCGTGGGCATGAGTTGTATTTGAGTCGAATGTATTTGTTGAAAGACCAAATCGGTCTACTGAGTCATTTTAGCCTTAAAGGCGAGGTTTAGATGTTTGATGTTAGTTATCAGCCTGGTAGATCCTCGAGGAGAGGGTCTACGGCGTGTAATATCCCTGAGCGGATTTAGGGGTGTTACAAATACTTTTGTCGTGGGCTCGAAGATGAGAAGTTGTTTCGATCATGGCAGCTGCGGTCTTGGCCTCTGATATGCAAGTTTTGGATGCCTCTTCTCTCAGGAGTTGCTCTTGTTTTTCTTGCATGATCTTCAGGGCTTGCTTGAGGACTTCTGGCAATAAAGTGAAGGCTTCTACTAATCAAGAGACTTCATGTTGTAATGTAGTCATCTCTTCGACAGCATAAGTGTGCATCCAGTTCAGAGCTTTTTCCATTGAATACAAGGCATTTTACTGCATCCTGGATGATGACAGTTTGAAGACCAAGGGCACGTAGTCGCTCTTTCCTAGCAGCAGTGCTCGGAGAATCGGGTTTGGCGAAGTCCTTGACTCCATTCAGCCTTCTCAGATTCATGGAAGGGCGTGAATTGAGTTGGACATCCTCAAGTACATTACCGTCGTCGGATTCCATGGTTGATGGGGCGGGAGCAGTTGTTGTGGGTTCGGCAGTAGTATGTGCTGTATCCTCTTGTTGCGAAGATACGTCTATAGACATGGGTACAGGAGGGACTGATTCCTCCTGTTGTCTCTCCGCTTCCACCTGTTCTGGCTGAGGGACTGATTCCTCTTGCTGCACGGCGCGTGAAACTTCTTCTTCTTCTGCGGTAGCAGGCTCGGGTGCCTGTTCCGAAACAATTTCTTCTTCCTCGACTTGAGGGACTGATTCCTCATCGTCAGGAATATTCTCTTGTTGTGGCGAAGGGGGCTCACTTCGGCTTGATGGCCCTTCGTCATCCTTGGCTTGAGGGTCATCTCTGTCTTGAGCCTCCTCATGACTCATTCTCAGACCTGCTTGTTATGCATCGTCGTCGTCGTCTGAGTCATCGTCATCTTTTGGATCTTGGGGAGAGTCTTCGGACTTATCTTTTCCTTTTCTCATGGCGTCATATTTTTGCAATAGATGGCTTTCGATCAATTCTTTGCAGTAGAGATTGTCCCATTGGATCAGGGCATCAACTTCAGTCGAGTCCGTCACTTCCAATACAAATCTCTCTTCATGGCTCCAGTCGCTCCAGTTATATAAGGTGTCATATGGAGCTAGCCGGTAGTTTTTCCATTTAAGGAATCTTTCATAAGCATGATCAATCTGCACAGAAAGAAGGGTTTTGTTGATAATGGTGTCCGGGGAGGGACTGCGTACAACGTCTGAGTCCGCTGTAGCGAGGGGTTCCTCTACAGGTGTGGGATCCTGTAGGGAAGAAGGATTCCTTACAGGGGATGGTGCCCCGAAGCAAGATGGATCCTGTACCGGTGTGGAATCCCGCATAGGAGAAGTAGCTGTTGGCTCCAAAGTGGCAGCCGACTCGCTAGAGTCTTCTAAGTTGGCAGATGTCCGATCATCCGTCTTAGCCGCCAAAGGCTCAGGATCTACTGTCGATACAGTAGCGGTCACCTCTTCCACAGGGGTTGGGCCCTGGGGTAGTTCTTCAGTGGGTTGCGCCACGGTAGAAGCTTCTTCGGAGGTTTTGGTGGATTTAGCTTTAGAAAGCCTCCTTAGCTTCCTTTTCGGCTTCTCACCAGCAATATGTGTCTTGCTGTGAGATCTTTTCCTCTTCCTTGAAGACTCCACATCCTGGGACTTCAAAGAAACATCCATTGGATCTTCATACACGGGCATACTTCGGATTTTAGGGTGGTTGCAGACCAGAGTGCTTTGGTTATACGCTGTAGGCTTGACGCCTCCTAAGTATATCCGGAGCTGTTTTTCTTCGCATCTGCGGATTGTGAAAGTCCGCATTTCATCAAAATATGGTTTGAAATTAAACTAAATGACTTCTTTTGAGTGGCAGGCTTGGATACTTCCTCCTGCAAGCGCTTCAGAATTATCTGGCACCAGTTGACCTTTTCACATGTCAAAATCGCAACCATCATCCTAAATCTCAAATTTGTGCACATTTCAAATGCACCAGTGCGATTTTCGATGATCCTGCAATAAAAATCATGCAAATACACGTATGGTAAACAAAAGTTCTTCTTGTGACAGGTGGTGTGAACCACGTCAACAATAGCTGAGCCGGTGAACAGCCCATAGTACTTCGTTATCAGCTCTTGAGACCCATAAGTCTCAAGTTCCTCCATGGTAAGGCCATCAACAGGCAGCCTGTAAATGTTCTGAAGAAGATCTCGATCGATACAGATCTCCACTCCTTGAATGATAGCAGTGATGTCAGCAACATGACCTCCCTGGTCCAGCGACAGAAAACGAACGGCGGTGTTGAGGTAAAAGTCCTCAACCAAGTGAACATCGTATTTATCGGCGGTTTGACTCCCAAGGCGGTAGAGACCTTGCTGACGGAGTCGGGTGATGATGAACTACATTGGTTCGGCGTTATTGGTTTCAGAGAGAATACGCTCGATGACAACAGATCTTAAGAAGATCCATTCATCGATGATGTTCGAGGATTTCTTGAGTGCGGGAGAAGATGTCTCACCAGCCATTGATGTTTCTCAAGAAAATATGAAAGAGAATAAAAGAAATTTGCAGTAAAATGCAGAAAACTTTGTAGGTTGTATTTGCTTGAGTACTCTTAAATTTTGCAGAAAGCGTAAATAGTCTCTAATGGCAGTTGTTAGGAATACTTGTTAGATTTTGATGATGTCATTAATATAATTCAAATGTTTATTACTTGGCGAAAATGTAAGGAAGAACCAAATGAGTATCTTCCATAGGCCAAATTATGTTAAGTATAAAACTTGGCAAAATATAAAGAAGAACCAAATGAGTATCTTCTATAGGCAAAATAAGTTAGGCTAAAATTCGTCTAAGTACAAAAAGAACAACTAAGTTCATCAGAGAGGTACAGCCGAGTCATATCAGAGAAGATCTGGTCAACATAAATTATCAGAGATGTTTGACCAGACTGTAGTCAAGTAACCTCAGACAGGTCATCTGATCATGCGAGTCCCAACCAGTCACCATCAGAGAGGTCCAGACTGCAGAGAAGTTAACTTACATCAGCCTACCTGTGATCAGCCAAGTACTCCAAAGTCCACGTCAGCATGCGTTGAAAAGTCAAATATTACGGAAAGTCACATGCAACGTGAAGAGACAAATTGGAGAGATTCTCGCAAAGGATATGAATTAAATAATTCATCCAGGCCTACTTTGAAGACTTTAAAACATATTATATTCAAAAGATTCGGCGCCTCACATGCAAAGTCTTCACAACGGTCGAAAGATGGATTAAATTATGGGAATCCAGCCTTGAAACGTTCAGAAAGAAAACAATGAAGTCTACCTCTCCAACGGACGGATTTGTTGAAAAAATTTGCAACGGCTATGAAGGAAAAGCTCAGAGATCGTGACATATATATATATCCGAAGATTTGAAGCTGAGCATACACTCAACAATTACAAACGGTGCGAACACACATTCAAGCAATCTAAAAGCGAAATACAGCATCCTGAAAAGAACGGTTCTCAAAAGTTCATACTTGAAGAAGCTCTTAGTTGGAGAAGACAAAAACTCGTGTCTTAAATCTTGAGTTCGGGGTACTTCACTGGTTGAAGTTCGAGACTGTAAAGGCATCCAAGGATCGAGGATCAAGAGGTGCAAGGCAGTCAAGTGTGTTACAACGGCACGGATTTCCACTGGTTGGAAGCTGCTGTAATTTGGTTGAATCACTGTAATCTTTATCACTGGTTGACAATTATAGTGAATTCAACTCCAACTGGTTTGGAGAAAAGTGGATTAGTAGAGGATTACCCCACCTGTGAGACCACTATAACTGCCTGCGTATTTTACTATTTTATTGCATCATACTTTAACTGCTGCATTAATTGTTAAGTGTTTCATTAGTAATTTTGTATTCGTCATCAGCTGACTTCCGCACGTATTGAGAACAAACGACTCTAAGTCATTTGTATATCTATCAGCTGAAGAAACATACTCTTTGAGAAAAAGAGTTTAAGAGTTTCAATAAGTCTATTCACCCCCCCTCTAGACTTATTCCTGGACCACTTGTGACCTACAGCAGTATCAGTCCTTTTATAGTGGGCGGCGAAGTAGGGTTTTCCAGAGTACGAATGGTCAGATTTTAAGGGATGGGAGCTGGTTTTTGAAAAGAACGGTCACGATGAACTGAGTGTAACTGGTACACTTATCCACGAAATATTAAAATATGAGCGGGTCCCAGTTCTGACATTTGTTGTTACCCTAAATGCCTGAAACGGCGGTTTTAAAACATTAAACTATTTGAAAAACATCGCGGCTTTTGAGATTCAATTGTCCAGATGTCGTGTAAGGCATTTAATGTAAATGACGTTTGACATGAAAACAGGGCACGTGGACAAAAATCATTGTAAAATGAAATAATATAATATATAATATATATATATATATATATATATATATATATTGAATCGAAATCCTATAGTATGTTCTGTATCCGCGATGATACAGCGTTCCCCCTTAAAAGGTACATATAGGTTTTAACTCCATACATCAACTTTTGGATTAAAGCTGTATTCATGGGTCATACTGCATTCCCCCTTAATTATTGCACACGTCAGCTGTAGGATGATTCATATATCTTTGTTCCCTACAATGCTATATTGAAGGCTCTGAATGTACAGATAATTAACGGTGGATACTGTATTCTTGGGTCCTACAGCATTCCCCCACAATTGTTGAGTAAAAACAGTAAATTACTTACAGGGAGACAGGTTGTAGCATTCCCAATTCTTGTCTAAGCATGTTGAATCTTGTTGTGTCGAGAGGCTTGGTGAAGATGTCGGCCAACTGAATATCTGTATGAACCTTTTTGAGCCGAACATCCTTGTTCTCGACATGATTCCTTATGAAACGATGCTTCATGTTGATATGCTTAGTGCGTGAGTGTAATACAGGATTATGCGTGATTGCAATTGCACTCGTGCTATCACACATGATTGGCATCTCTCTGGCTTCAATTCCATAATCTGACAACTGCTGCTGCATCCAAAGGATCTGCATACAGCAACTACCAGCAGCATAGTATTCTGATTCAGCCGTGGAAAGTGAGTTAGCCAATTGCTTCTTACTGAACCAAGAAACGAGTCTAGGTCCAAGAAAGTGACAAGTTCCACTTGTACTCTTCCTATATAGCTTGCAGCCTCCGAGATACGAGTCGCTGTATCCAACTTAATCGAATCCACCTTGTTTAGGATACCACAGTACTACATCGACTGTTCCTTTAATCTACTTCACGATTCATTTAGCTGTATTGAAGTGTGATTCCTTAGGTGCTACTTGATATCTCGCACACACTCCTACAGCAAACTGGATATCTGGTCTGCTAGCCGTTAGGTACAGGAGGGAGCCAATAAGCTTCCTGTAGAGTGATTGGTCAAACGGCTTTTCGGCTTCATCAGTACTAATTTGCACGGATGTGCTTATGGGGGTTGGCGATGATTTGGAAGTGTTCATTCCAAATTTATTGAGAAGCTCATTGCTGTATTTTTCCTGGTTGATGAAAATACCTGTAGGCAACTGCTTTACCTGCAAACCTAGGAAATAACTAAGTTATCCCACCATACTCATTTCAAATTTACTTTGCATGAGATGAGAGAAACTTTGACACAAAGCAAGGTTAGTTGAACCAAAAATTATATCATATACATAGATTTGCACCATAAGAAGATCATCACCTTCCTGTATTTTGAATAAGGTCTTGTCCACAACACCTTTTTCAAATCCATTGTCAGTTAGATACTGGGACAAGGTTTCGTACCATGCTCTAGGGGCTTGTTTAAGTCCATATAGTGCTTTCCATAGCCTGTATACTAGGTCGATACCGTCTGTGTTGGCAAACCCTGGTGGTTGTTCAACATAAACTTCTTCGGCAAGGTCTCCATTCAGGAATACACTCTTGACATCCATTTGGTATACAATAAAGCTCTTATGGGCGGCAAAGGCTAAGAATATCCTAATGGCTTCTAGTCTGGCTACAGGGGCGAAGGTTTCATCATAGTCTATGCCTTCTTCCTCATTATAGCCTTGTGCGACTAGTTTGGATTTGTTCCTTATAATAAGTCCATTTCAATCCTTTTTGTTTCGAAACACCCATTTGGTTCCTATAACCGATTGGTGTGTGGGTCTGGGTACAAGATACCATACATTGTTTCTTTCGAAACCGTTAAGCTCTTCTTCCATAGATGTTATGCAATGAGGATTGTTAAGAGCGTCTATGGTCGAAACAGGTTCGGACTGGGCTAAGAATACAGCAATAGTGCACATATTGAGTCTTCTAAGCTCGGATTGAGATTTCCATTCAGGAAATGGTGATATCTCAGTATCTAGTTCTTCTTGTGCACAAAGTACATTTCCTTGTGTACTCTGTATTCTCCTACGGGTAGAAACGCCAGCATCTATGTTTCCAATGATTAGCTCTTGCGGGTGATCTCTCAACTATCTTCAGTCGGGTTCTAATTCAGGGTCCCGTACTGTATCGAGAGTTTCTGTAGATACAGCTTCAGCTTGTACAGCGTCGGATTCATCTACGTCAATTCTTACAGCTGCGGGGTTGATTTCTAGGTCAACAACAGGTTCTATGGGTGTTGGAGGATCTAAGATAGAGAGATGTTGGATGTTCTGAGTAATATCATCTACTCCTGTAGGGTCATGGTGAGGTTCGTCGAACACTACATGAACTGATTCCTCGATCGTCAGCTTCCTTTTATTAAAGATCCTGTAAGCTTTACTGACGGAGGAGTATCCTACAAATATTCCTTCATCTGATTTCTCATCAAAGGTTCTAAGTTGATCCTTCCCATTATTCAACATATAACACCTGCATCCAAAAATGTGAAAATATGAAACTAACGGAGTTTTGTTGTTCCATAAGTCATATGCTGTTTTGTTGTGGTGCTTGTTGATGATACAGCAGTTTTGAGTGTAGCATGCTGTATTGGTTGCTTCACCCCAGAATCGCTGTGGCAACTTGCTTGCGGCAATTATTGTCCTTGTTGCTTATTTCAACGTCCTATTCTTTCGCTCGGCAACACCATTTTGTTGAGGTGTACGGGCAGCTGAGTATTCGTGTTGTATCCCATTTTCCGAATAGTATTGCTCTATAAAGCAGTTAGTAAATTATGTACCTCTATCGGAACGAATGGACACGATACTCAATGCCTTTTCATTTTGAAGCATTCTTAGGAGCTCGGGCAGCTTTGATGTTGTTTCCTTCTTCTTGCTTAGGAAAATTGTCCAAGCATACCTGGAGTAATCATCAACAACAACAAGACAGTATTTCTTACCTCCCAAACTTACTGGGTCTACAGGACTGTAGAGATCCATGTGTAGCATCTCCAACACTCTTTGGGTTGAAAGGTAGGATTTGCTCTTCAGGGTTGACTTGATTTGCTTGCCTTTCTGACACGGTCCGCATACACTGTCTTTTTTGAATGACACGTTTGGCAATCCTCTTACCATTCCCTGTCTTGAGAGCTTGTTGATCATCTTGAAGTTGATGTGAGACATCCTCTTGTGCCATAACCAGCTAAGATCTGCAGTGCCTTTGGCAACAAAGCATGGAATTGAGGAGCTCATAAGCTTCCAGTCAACAATATACATGTTACCTGATCTGCTTCCTGTAAGCACAACTTCTTTGGTCTGGATGTTCTTGACTCTACAGTGATCTATATAGAATTTCACCGAGAACTGTTTATCACAGAATTGGCTAGTACTAAGTAGATTGTACTGTAAGCCTTCAACATATGCAACATCGGTGACTTTGAATTTTCCGACAAGTAGGTTTCCTTTCCCTCTTGTTCTTCCTTTAGATTTATCACCAAAACGAACTTTTGGACCGCGACCTTCTACAAAATCTGATAGCTTGCTTCTATCTCCGGTCATGTGCCGAGAGCATCCACTATCGAAGTACCAGGTGTCCTCCTCTAGGATGTCCTGTATGCAAAGAGATTAAGTAGATTTAGGTCCCCTTTAATTTTTGGGTCTATGAATGTTAGTTCCTCTAGGTACCCAAGTTTTCCTGACAGCAATTGGTTTACTGTAGGTCACATTCGGTACAGTGTTGGGATATCTACGTGGGGCATATCCGTAGTCGCTATAACCATGATAATTATTATGCATGTAAAATTCAGAGGTGGAGCCATTTTCTTTGGCCTAACAGCTTGCCTTCTGGGTATCCAGTTGGATTCCCATTGCTGTTATAGTTACTGAGCAGACACCTGCTGTCTCGAGGAATAACGGGGCTCTTGTATCCAATACCTCGACGTGCTGTACTGATAGTACTGCTATGCGGGCCTTTGGTATTTGGATACAGCCTTCCTACTGAACGGCTGTTGGCGCTGTTGATATGATCTGGGAGCATGCTGTTGAGTGCGCTTTTCAGGTCTGAATGGCTGGTGATTCCGCTGTCTGGAATAGGATTGCGGTGGCGGAATGGCAGCCTTTATTGTTCGCTGTGCAACAGGTTCCTTCACAGGACTCGAAGTTTCTTTCGATACAGGAATGTGTTCCACACCCTTGACAAACACTGTACTAGTTTTCCCTTTGTTTTAACATGAGCTGTATCCTAAGCCACTTTTATCATGAGCATGTTGCCCAGTGCTCATAATTTCTTCTATTCTTTTGGACGATTTCTCGAACGATTTCAGAGTGGTCTCAAGTTCAATTTCTCGTTTTTCGAGAGTTTTGACTTTGGCTTGAAGTAGAACCAAATCATTTGTCTTGCTCTCATTGTGAGTTTTAACCTCACTTAGTTCGTGAGCAAGTTGATGTTTGCTCTCCATGAGTTTTTCAAAATCGACTTTGCTGGTTTCACAATCAAGAGACATATTTTCATAATTTATTTTCAGTAAGTCATTTTCATCTTTCAGCTCTAGGTTAAACAGTTGGAGCTGTATATTCTCAATTTTCAATGTCTCATGGGCCTTTTGAATGTTTTTAAACTCATTCATCATGTTTTCAAAAGTATCAGATGCATTTGATGAAATAGCTGAGGTTGAGCTTACCTCATCATCGCTATCTTCACCTTCCGCAATGTCCTTGGCCATAAGGCACATATATGCTTTATCATCGAACTCATTGTCAGATGAATCACTTTCAGTGACCACCTGAAGACATTCTTCTGATTTGTATGGTGTGGGGGAGGCTTCTGATTCTCCAATCAGGGCCTTGAGCTTTTTTTCCAAGCACGTCTTCTTTCATCTCTCTCTTGTTGCTCGGCCTCCGACAACCTTTGAACTTTAGGATGAGGACATTTATTTGCATAATGTCCTGGTTTCCTGCAATTATAGCACATGTTAGCATCACCGGATAAAGTTTCAGTACTTACCTTGTGGACAGGTTTGGGCCTATAGGGAGTCTTTCCAGACTGCTTGATGAACTTTTTGAATTTGTGAATGAGAAGCGCAATTTCATCTTGAGATAGGATGTCGTCGTCACTGTCAGCATTCTTGTGACTAGTCTTCGACGAGCTGGGCATGCTGTGTCGACGATTCGATATAGCAGCTAGTGCTGTGACCTTTGAAGGAGATTCTTCAGCTTTCTCTCTTCTGAAAATATCATACTCAAAAGCTTTGAGGTCAGAGAAGAGATCAAAAGTAGATATTTCATTAAGATTGCAAGATACATGCATAGCTGTGGTCTTAATGTCCCATTAGGCAGGGAGAGATCTGAAAATTTTTAAATTCTTCTCCTTTTGGGTATAAATTTTGCCCAAAGCTTCAAGTTCACCAACAATACCAGTGAATCTGAGGTCAAGTTCCTCAAGTGTCTCAGTTGGTTTCATTTCAAAAGATTCAAATTCTTGAGTCGGTTTGAAATTTTGTTTTCTTTTGAGAGCTCAGTTCCCTCACAAATCATCTTGAGTTTATCCCAGATTTCCTTGGCTGATTTACAGCTCTTTACCTTCGAGAACGTGCCTTTGTCAAGAGTGACAAATAACGCGTTCTTAGCCAAATTGTCGAGGTTGGATCGCTTTCTTTCATATGTGGTCCATTGCTCACGTTCCTTCTCGAGCATCTCAGCATGGGCTTGGCCTTCAAACCTTGCGGCCGTGTTTACCTTCATGATCTTGATAGGGCCATCCTGTATAACAAAAATCATCTCTTCGTGCATTGCTGCAAGATGAGCCTCCATCCTAATTCTCCGATCATCAAATTCGTTAATAGAGAACATAGGCACTTTGTTGATCATAGATGTATCCATGTGAAAATAAAGAAATGAAAGAGACTGTTTTAAAGAGTAAGTGATTTTGGATCTGATTCGATTAAAAATACGACTGATTCTTTTTAGAAACTACCTCTCCGATACCACTTGTTGGCCACTAAGTATCTGGATCTGACTTGGGCGATAGTTTAAACAACAAGTCATCTTGATTTTAAATCGAGTGCATAGCGGAAGTCTTAAATACGATGAGATTCTTTGTGGATACAGCAACTCGATGTGCAGCGTATACTTAAATAATCACAGTAATTAAAACAAGTAAGGCAGAAGGTAAATAACACAATATTTAAAGTGGTTCGAGGTAAACCCCTCTACGTCCACTGGTCCTCCACAGAGGAGTAAAAAGTTTATTATAATTACTACGTACACAACTACGTAATTATAACAACACACAATCAATATATCGTTCACACAGATTGATATACAGATCTTAGCTTCAACCGTTTACACAGATTGGTTTGAGCTAATGCTTGACTGGCTTCTTCACACACAGTTATGAAGCTTCGTCTTCCTCGATGCAATTCCTTCACACACAGTTCTGGAGTAGCAACGATTACTCAGTCCACACAGGCCTGATCTGGGTTTGTTCAAAGGATAGAACAGGGTATGAACAACAGCTTTGACTTTTTGAGCTTCTAGCTGAATAAATGTTGTTCAAGATGTTGAGCACTATATATCTCTTAGATCTGAGTTGCAGTAAGCTTCTGGAGATATGTTTTGCTCTGATGAATATATTAATAGCTTTGTTACTTGGTAGCTTCGTAACTGATCTTCAACGTCTTGATGAGATATATATAGTCTTTTGAAAATATATCCGTTGAGATAAATCCGTTTGAGCAAGATTCCATTCCAACGGGATGAAAAACACGATCCAGATTTAGAGGGATTTGAAGATCTGTGGACTTACAGTATTTAAATACTTTATCTTTGAGTATTTAAATACTTCTATATCAATGGGACTTTGACTTCTAGTGGGAACAGAAGATTCCTTCTTTGTCCCGTTGAGAGCTGTATGGAAGATCACTGTATTGACAATTCGAGACAGCTTCCATACTTAGTCTTTATAAGACTTCTTTGCTGTACTGAAAGGTTCCACTACTGCTGGATCTATGGCAGTCCATCGATACAGGTTGACACTTCAACTTTTCAATACAGTTTCCTTACTGTATTGAGGGTTGGCATATTGTCAAAACCTCTTATCAACACTATTCGATACATGGATTGATTATCCTGGTTGTTTCGATACAGGGTATTTGTTATCCAAACAATGATGATCGCCCCACGATACTAATCACGACCAACAAACTCAGATGACGTGTCGCGACACGACTCAGTCAGACAAAATCCGACGAGACAAAACTCAAGAGACACCACTTAACCCAACAGCCTAAGTTTCCACAACCTAAGCTCCGATACCATTTATATAACACCCCCAATCTGCTCAGGGATATTACACGCCATAGAACCTCTCCTCAAGGTTCTACCAGGCTGGTAACAAGATCGAACATCTCAACAATGCCTTTAAGGCTAAAATGACTCATTAGACGAACTTGGTCTTTCAATAAATACATACAATTCAATCTCAATACGTGCCCACGCAGGGGTCAAATACAACACACCCCCGTACGATGGGGAAATAATACTGCGGCGGAAATAAAATACAACTGAACCATTACAACAACGAATGGGTCCTCATGTGATTAGTATCGATCGTCTCTCATCATCCTTCATGCCGGCCCCGTGTTATGCTCCCCAAAACCTGAATGCAAAACAGACATCCACCCCCCGAATACTCAGGAGTTAGCAAAATTCCACTATTTTGCTAGTGCAAGCACAAAGTGCAAATACGAGCCATACAATCCAAGTTACAAGAATAATAATAACCAGGAATCCTCAAAGATTCAAACATAACGAAAAATACTTCCTGAAGCAAGAGTTTGGGTAAAATATTCCAAAACCGGAAGATCACAACTCAGGGGAAACAATTTACAAAAAATGATTTAATATGCCATCGGGAGTTTTACTAGTAAACAATTTAGGAGTATCGAATCCTTTTCATTCCAAAATCAACAGGGGTCACAGACCAAAGGTTTTGTTTTCGCAAATAAAAACCAACAACAAATACACAGGGTCAAAACCCACGTCACGTGTCCTCGACGGACATAAAACCAACACCAACTCGTGAATCCAGGGCTCTACTATTGGATTCCCTCGAGGCCTCGTCGGACCCTCCCGAGGTGAGCAAGACACATTCATAAATCATATATCACACCGTGAACACATGCCACATCACATCACACTCATACCACTCTGTTCACTTGCCACATCATATCACGGTTTGATCAATCACTTGTTGTCTCCTGACCACATGATCACATGTCATGTGACACCGTAGGTATCCTGAGGCTCTTACAGTTAGATCAATCTCTTGTTGCATCCTGACCACATGATCGCTAGCCATGTGTCACCGTAGACGCCAACCATAACCACACATTCACACACATAGCACAATACAACAAAGGCATCCAAACAATTTACCCGGAGGCATCAAACACTTGGCAAAAACACAATGTCAAACCACACGTACCGAAAAGAGGCAATATATGTACACACGCATTATCAAGCACAACAACAATACCAAGCGTATTCATAAAGTTCACATAGTCATTTATGAAACATACCATTCGCAAAATATATACGGATTTAAAAAGGGAGGGCCTTTAACGAGGCTAAACCAAATATTTGAAAGTTCGTCAACACAACAAAACAAACACATTTAGACGATCACCGGTCGTCATATCCATAAAACAAGAAAAGTATGGACAAGGTACTTGCCTCAAAACCACGATCGCAACAAGACGATGGATGGGATGCAGTCGAACAGCCTTGAACTCCCAAACACTATCAAGAACACGATAGCACCGCGAAACTACGAGAATAACACCAAACGAAATATCAATCACCAAACGGGATTCAACTCGGAATCCTCGAGCACCTATAATCCTACGGAAGGAACAACAATACTTGATTATGACATCAAATGTTCACTACACCTCAAGAACACCGAAATCACCCTTCGGTTTGAACGAACTGAAGAAATAGATATACAATCCATAAAATATGTTAAACAACATAATTTAATAACAATCGATTCATCAAAATTGGATAGAAAATGAAATCAAGAACAAAACTCCAAAAAAGTCAACTCTAGGGATTCAAGAAAAATACCTTGATTCGGCGAAGACCAATGGATTATATGATGTTATAATCACCTAGGATGCTCCAAAACACCTTTGGATTGAGTAAAATCGGCCAAGATCGCGATCACTAGTCGCCCTTGGCTCAACCCCGCAAAGAAATTAGGTGAAAATGATGTATCACGACTGCTGTCCAGTTCTTATATACTGGACAGCTTAGCGTGCGCTAATCTTTAAGATTAGCGTGCGCTATCGAGGCACACTGTTAGCGTGCGCTAACCACAAGTGTTAGCGTGCGCTAACGGGACCTTCAGACCCAGTCCAGTAGCCCCTGGACTGCCCTGAACTATCAGGTAGCGCGCGCTATCCTCACCCTAGCGTGCGCTACTAACACACTCTAGCGCGCGCTATGATACTAAATAGCGTGCGATGATCAATGTCTGAACCCAGTCCAGTAGCCTCTGGACTGTTTCTGCACCACCAGTTAGCGTGCACTACCACACCTGTAGGGTGCGCTAATAACCGCACCATTGCGCGCGCTAACCAATAAGTGTAGCGTGCACTAGAGACTCAGAAGGACAGCAACAGTGCTCTCAAATCTGGTTACAACAACGGATTCCTCTGATCAGAACACCAAGTTCAAGATAAGCACGGAAAGCTCCATAATAAGATCATACTAAGATCTTGAGCTACTATCAAGCCCACATGCGACCATGAAAAGGGTCAAGACAATAATTACGAATGCGGATACCCACAACCTAGGGTAAATTAAGAAATGGCCCAAAATGCCCAAAAATCACAATACGTGATCGAATAACCAAACCAAAGTTCACAACACGTCTAACAAAGTTAAATGGACTTACGGGAAACTCGAAACAGCAGTTTCGAACAAGATTCTCAAGAATCAAACTCAAGGGCGGAAAAGCCGCTAAGAAGCATGGAACTCAATAAAATGACACCGAAATGAACTCGGATCTAAAA
Source organism: Orobanche coerulescens (assembly GCA_033398695.1). Lineage (NCBI taxonomy): Eukaryota > Viridiplantae > Streptophyta > Magnoliopsida > Lamiales > Orobanchaceae > Orobanche > Orobanche coerulescens. Next base: position 122,243,104 of record CM065802.1, on the reverse strand, counting down.
CGGTGTAGAATTAATCATTCTCGAAATGATGAAACGGTCACAAGCGAGTCGTCAAAATGGACTATCACCAAAAAAGGAAAATTACTGGAAATTGAAATTGCGGATATTACAACTAACTAGCGAATGGGACGGCACCGTAACGATGATCATGGAATCTAAAGATCTCAACACGCTCGATTTTAGCGCCCTTGTAGGTTCGCTAATTAATTATGTGATTGTTCTTAAGTCACGAAATGCCAGACCAAAACCAAAGGAAAAATCCATAGCTTTGAAAGCAAAGATGTCTCGAAAAGAAGAAATCCCGGTAGACGAAGATGATGAAGAATCGCCATATTATGCCAAGAATATAAATAAGTTTCAAAACTTATTGAACCGGATAAGGAAGTACATCAAATCGGGCGAATCTAAGAAATTCGACAACAACTATTGAAACTGTGGTAAATCAGGCCACTTTGCTAAAAATTGTCGAGGCTCAAATCCTAAGAAAGAAGTTCTTATAGATACATGGAGTGACGAAGAGGATGATGATGAATATGTTCAAAATAACCTCACACTCATGGCAAGAAGTTCGACGAAAGCGACGTCGAAAGCCAGGTTAGTACATCGTCTCAAGACGAATTATTTGAAGCATTCGAATTTTAAATACCAATTTTCAAAATGCTTTATTTGAAATTAAATCCCTCGAATCGAAAAATAAATTATTGGAAATTGAAATTTCCAAATTAAATGAAAAAGTGAAATTTATAGAAACCGATCATTCTAAATGCCTTGAAGTTGAAAATAAATTAAAGGATGTTCTTTTGAAAGTTCAAAATGAACATAAAAATTTAACGAATAAATTTTCGTGCGGAAATGACAAGTTTGAACAAATGCTTTCCATTTAAAAATACTCTTTAAATACACAAAGGATAGGATTCAAACCGTGTAATAAAACTGAATACTTAAATTTTAAAATAACCCGATGTGAGAAATGTTTAAAACTTGGGCATCACATTTCGATTTGAAAAATCCCAAGACGGGCGATCAATATTAAGAAACTTTGGATTCCTAAAGGAACTACAATACCGAATATCGTCTATATTTCAAATGAAAAACCGAGAGTCGGTTGGATCCCCAAAAATCAAAGTTGATTTTATTCATATTAGTATTTAGCTCAGGGGGAGTTTTATATTTTTTTAAGGGGAGATTTTTGTCAAGGAGAGTTTTACCCATTTCTGAAAATATTTTATTATGATTTTATTATCTATTCTATAATCATATATGCACTTTTTGGTTATAACAAAAAGGGGGGGAATAGGAGAATAGGAGAATGGGAGAAAGAGTCATGAAAGAATGATAAGAAAAATAAAAAATATCCCGATCAATAAAAGACGAAGGAGAAAGTCGAAAAGATAAAAAAGAAAAGAAGAAGTTGAAAAGAAGAAGAAGAAATAATGGGGAGATGGATGTAACACCCCCGATATATTCAGGAATATTACAGTGCCGTAAATCCTTTACATAAGAATTTACAAGGCTGAATAAATGAAAGGACAATAACAGATACTAAATTATGAAATCACTGAAATAAAATACGACAGTTCTGGTTCAATACCGAGATTACAAATATCCAAAAGAAGATTATTAATACATCACTGAAATCCAAACATCACAAATTACGACGTACTCGAGTACTTATTAAAATAACCAACAACAGACAATAAACCCGGCCGGAACATCACTCTGCACCCTCGTCGTCATGCAGCTCCAGTGGTTGTTCCCCGCTCTCCTGGATCCTGAACATAAAAAAATATTCACCCCCGAAGGGGTTAGCACAATGATGCTAGTACAAGTACAATAATCATACAACAGTGATGTAATCAACAATCATCATAACAAGTTTCTCCAATGAGAAATAACAACAACACATATCACATCATAACAGTCTCAACATACTGATAGTATTCCAACGATCCAGCGCACACAGCTATAGATTCCCATGATGATCCCGTTGGACCAACGCATGGTGGAGCTACCTATCCATCGATCCAGCACACACAGCTATAGATTCGCATGATGATTCCCGTCGGATCAACGCATGGTAGACATTTAATCACAACACATGTACATAATACAATCATAATATTACTAACATAATATAAACAATTCTAATTAAAGTACTTACCTCGGTTCGATGACAAGAATAAAGCTTCCATGAATATCGAAACACTCGAAGGTCGTCCCCTTCGATCAATCACGTTGCTAACTTATGCCCGATAGCGCATGTTAACCATAAATCTTATAGCACGCTAAACATGTATGACAGTTCTTCCTCGGGTAGTCGACTGTTCTAACGGTGATGAAACTTATGAAATCCTCAGTGTTTAATATATGTTATCTCCATGCATATCACATTCATCTCATTACAAATGATCTCACGGATTCAAACATCTTCGAGATACAAGAATACGCATAATTATCACAACACCATATTCCATCTTGATTAAAATTCTTATGCGAAGTTCGGTGTTCTTAAGATCGATGCAATAGATCCCGATATCATCATTACAACCCGATTAACCATGAAGATGAACTAACAATTCCAACTTATAAGAATGATGCACTCTTCTATAGTTCTCTCCTAAGTCCGTTTAACAAAAGTGATAACAACTTTACGTCTACAAATTATGGTAACTTCATCACTACGGATAATCAATCTCAGAATATTTCTCTCATCATTTGACGTGGTAAGATGATAGTCATGATGTTTCCAACGATGATATCTTAAGTATAAACATTCCAACTTATACACATGGTATTGCTTGGATAATTCATCAATGGAACTCAATATCTTGATAGCATAATCCTCATATCCTTAATAACATGAATCCAAGGTAGGAGATAGTATTAACATACCTTATGATGAAGAAAACACTGAAACAATAGGTAGACCTCAACCCCGGTTGCTTGTGTGTCACTTCAAAGTGAGTTTCTTCTTCAATGATCAAGTGTAAGTACTCTCCAATCTTCAATGGTCTTGTAAGGAGGGTTTCTATGTGTTTAAGAAGTAAGGAAGGCTCTCTGGACTTCCAAGGAACGAAGAACAAGTGAAGGAAATGTAAACCAAATGAAATGAGGGTGTTGTTCCTTATATAATGTTTCTGCACATTAGCTGATAAGCGCACACTATCCTACTATCCTTAGCGCACCCTAATAAGTGTTGACTCCAAAATTGTCCACGTTCACCCGCGGGAATCTTGTCCGGACCCATGTCTGGTCGGCGCATGTGCTAGCCGCCTACCTCAATAATTGACTGCCTAACGCACGCAGTTCTTTCATCGTAGCGTGCGCTAGTTTTAGCCGATAACGCACGTTAAGCTACGTTCTTAGCGTACGTTATCACGAGTTTTCATGAGAAAATTTACATGTTGCTATACTCATGTACAAGGATACAAATATGAGAAATATCATACTCCAATTATCGAGATCACAATTCCGAATAATACAGGGTTCAACAACAGATGAAATACTCAATAATATATTCGGATATTACATACTCTCCTACTAAAAAGGAGTTTCGTCCCGAAACTCAAGACGAAAATAATTCTAGATATCTGGACTTCATACTTTCTTCCGTCTCCCAAGTGGCTTCTTCCATTCCGAGGCGCGACCACTGAACCTTGACCAATGTGATCGGTTTATTTCTCAATTGCTTAACTCGACTCTCGAGTATCCTGACCGGTCTCTCTTCCAACGTTCCATCTTGAGTGACTTCGATCTCACCGAAATCAATGACATGACTAGGATCCGATATATATTTCCGTAACTGGGATACGTGGAACACATTATGAACATGGCTCAATAACGGCGGTAATGCTAATCTCTATGCTAACTCCCCAACTCTCTCAAGGATCTCGAATGGTCCGATATATCTTGGACTAAACTTTCCTTTCCTTCCAAAACAAAAGGTTCCCCAAGTAGGAGAATCCTTTAAAAGTATGTGGTCTCCGGTACTGAACTCCAATGGGCGACGGCGTACGTCTGCATAAGATTTCTGTCGACTCTGGACAGTCAACAGCCTTTCACGAATCAAGGCTATCTTCTCTCGTGTCTGTACGATCAACTCCGGTTCTGTCCCAATCAAGTCTGATGAATCGTCCCAACATAGGGGCGATCTACATCTCCTCCCGTATAATGCCTCAAACAGTGCCATCTTAATGGAAGCATGCCAACTATTGTTGTAAGTGAATTCAATCAACGGATATGAACTTCCCAATCAGTTGACCAATCTAAGGCACAAGCCCTCAGCATATCTTCCACCGTTTGAATAGTCCTCTCGGATTGTCCATCTGTCTGTGGGTGATAAGCTGTGCTGAAGTTCAATTCGGTCGCCAAGGCTTTATGAACTGCCTTCCAAAAATGAGACACAAAACGACCGTCTCGGTCAGAAATAATGGTCTTCGGCGTACCATGCAATCAAACTATCTTTGAAATAAATACTCGTACCAACCTCTCTGGTCCCCACGTGTCCTTAATGCCTTGAAAATGAGCGGATTTGGTTAAACAATCAACTATCACCCAAATCATGTTCATTCCTGACTTGGTTCTCGGCATACTAGTGATAAAGTCCATTGATATGTCCTCCCACTTCCATTCAGGAATCGGGAGCGGCTTCAGCATTCCGGCAGGTCATTAATGCTCAATCTTAACCTGTTGACAAGTCAAGCATTTCGAAACATAATCCGCTACATCTTTCTTCATGTTGCCCCACCAAAAGTTCTGCTTCAAGTCCTTATACATCTTATTGGTGCCCGGGTGGATAGAATAGGGCGAGCTGTGAGCTTCCTTCAGAATCGTTTGTTTCAGAACATCGACATTGGGAACGCAAAGTCGGTTCTGAAATCTCAAAACTCCATCATCATGAATTACGAATTCGGGGGACTTTCCCTTGATCACTTCATCACGTAACTGAATCATCAGAGGATCATCTGCCTGCTTAGATTTGATTTCCTCGGTTAATGATGAAGTTATTTCCATCACGCACAGTTGTCTTTGGACTCTTTATAACCATACTTCAATTCCTTCTCGAATCATCTCTCTGTTGGGTACGGATTCGGATATTGCGCCGTTTCGCGGAAGCATAAAGTAAAGTGCGGAAAATAAACGACACAAGGATTTATAGAGGTTCGGCTATAAACGAGCCTACGTCCTCTCTTTATCTTTCTTAATAGGTTAAAGAAAAACCTCTTATCCTCTCTTCTATCGGTCGAGGTATAACCATTACAATCACGTCTTCTATTGGTCCGTGATAAACCACTCGTACTTGTCTTTGCGTCGGTCCAAGTTAAACCGTTTTCCTTTTCTATCGGACAAGGAATCAACCGTTCTAGCTTTCTATGGGTACTAGATAAACCTCACTTAGATTTCGATTGTGATTCTAATAATGCCGGATCCTTGATCCTAATAACACCGAATCCAATCGTATCTTTTCTTTTACCACTCGTGTATGTTTTCGTGAATTCTCACTCAAACACTTACAATTAAGCTCAATATCAACAACAAGAATGTGTATAATAATATCACAAGTATAGACTATTTGCTCAAGGTTGTTGTAAATGATCAATACCATAAGCATGGTATTTATAGGCTCCATCATCAAACTAGCCGTTAGCTTCTTGTGCACTGATTACGTACGCTATAACTCTTACATTACGTACGTAAGTCACTTTACGTACGTTAACCCTTCCTGGTTACGTACGTTAGCATCTTCACAAAAATAGTTCAGGGAGTTTCGTCATTTTTGATTACGTACGTTAACATTTCATTGGTTACGTACGTTAAGCCTTCCGGCACTGCGACGTCATATGTCCGTTGCATGCTTTTCTGACTTTGACTCCTCCAACGTTCATCTGGTGTGAACTCGTTTACGTACGCTATATAACTTTCATTATGTACGTAAAATTCCATATATTACGTACGTTAGTGATCTCACGTTACGTACGTTAGCTTTGTTTTTCCAGCTTTTTGCACTTCGTTTCCTTCGATGCTTGGCTTCTTCTCTTCGTTGTTTTGTTTTTCTTATCAACATTAATCATCAAAACACTTTTAATTTATGTATGGAACAAAATGTTCCAACAATCTCCCCCTTTTTGATGATTACAAAACAACACTTCGTCAAAGGGATTTACGTGCAAAAATACAAATATATGTATATGTGTACAGACCAAAGTTTTCGACTTTGTCCGTTTCGTTAGTTTCTTCTCCCATTTCTTTTTTTCGACTCCTTCTTTCTCCTTTCCTTTAACTTTTCGAATTTTTCGAATTTTTCATCGTCTTTTCGACGTCTCCTCATTTTTCTTCAACTTCATTTTTGACTTTTCCTTATTTTTGTTCAACTCCTTCGTTTTTCAAATTCTTTTTGTATGCTATCTATTTTCTTTGATTTTTCTCCCCCTTTCACGGTTAATCACATTTTCGACTTATTTCTCCATTTTTCTATCTCTCCCCCTTTTTGTATTCATCAAAAAGTGCAATAAAATACCAATGAAAAAAATTCAATAAATAATGAAATATGCAAAAATATTATCCGTTTAAAAAATTACTCCCCCTGAGTAAAATACCAAAAATCAATGTTTGGGGATCCAACCTATAGTTGGTTTTTATTTAGAAACGTAGACGATATTTGAAACGATTGTTCCTTTAGGAACCCAAATTTTCTTAATTTTTATTGTCCGTATCGGGCTTTCGAAACATGAAATATGATGCCCGATTTTTAAACACTTTTCGCAATGGGGTATTTTAAAATTGACGGATTCATTTTTCGAACGTGGTTTGAATCCTAATCCCTCTTTATTCAAAGTAAATTTTTGAACACCAAGCATTTGTTCAAATTTCTCATTTCCACACGAGAATTTCTTTGTCAAAGATTTAAGCTCGTTTTGGATTTTAGCGAGATCATTCTTCAAAATATTTTCATTTTCAATACACTTTGAATGATCGATTTCAACAAATTTCCCTTTTTCGAGAATTTTGGAATTTTCAATTTCCAAAGATTTAATTTTAGACTTAAGGGATTTGATTTCCGATAATGCATTTTGAAAATCCGTATGAAGCAATTCAAATGCATCAAAAAGTTCATCACGGGAGGATGTACTAACCTGGCTTTCGACGTCGCTGTCGTTGAACGAACTCCGGGCCATGAGAGCGAGATTATTTTGTTCGAAAAAATCGTCGTCTTCGTCTTCATCGCTCCATGTTGCCATGAGCACCTCCTTTTTCGGTTTGGCTCGGCAATGCTTAGCGAAGTGGCCTGGTTTTCCACATAGTCGACAAGAGTTGTCGAATTTCTTCATTTCGCTCGAGATATCCTTCTTCCTCCGGTTTAATAAAGTTTGGAATTTATTAATATTCTTGGCATAATATGCCCCTTCTTTGTCGCTTTCCTACACCGGGATTTCTTTTTTCTTTTTCGACATCTTAGCCTTCATGGCTAACGATCGTTCCTTCGGCTTTGGCTTGACACTTTGTGATTTTAACACGATCTCATAATTAATTAGCGAACCAACGAGGGCGCTAAAATCAAGCGTGTTGAGATCATTAGATTCCATAATCGCGGTCACGGTGCCGTTCCATTCGCTAGGTAGTGATCGTAAAATTTTCTTAACTTTTTCACTACTAGATAATGGTTTTCCGAATGACACAAGTCCATTTGTGATGACTGAGAATCGGTCGAGCATATTGGTGATGGACTCGTCACCTTTCATCATGAATAACTCGTAGTCATGGAGAAGCATATTGATTTTCGTCTCCTTGACTTGAGTCGTCCCTTCGTGTGTGATTTCTAGAATTTTCCATATTTCTTTCGCACTCTCACATGATGAGATTCGATTGACCTATTCCGGATTTAAGGCACAAAATAAGAGTTGAGTAGCCTTACAATTTAGATGGTCATTTTTCCAATCAGCATCGTCGTATTCTTCGAAAGATTTGAGTGTACCGTCGGATTTGATAGGAACCTTCGGGACGAGACAAATAATCTTCCAAATCTCTATATCGTAGGCACGAATAAAGATTGACATCTTTTTCTTCCATGTCAAATAATTTGAGCCATCGAAGAATGGTGGTCGGTTGAGAGCAAGGCCTTCGACTAGAGAGAATTGAAACGCCATTGGATCTTTTTCTCCTCGGATGTTAAGGCGCGTATTGGAGTACCGCTCCGATACCAATTGTTGGGTACGGTTTCGGATATTGCGCCATTTTGCGGAAGCGTAAAGTAAAGTGCGGAAAATAAACGACACAAGGATTTATAGAGGTTCGGCTATAAACGAGCCTACATCCTCTCTTTATCTTTTTCAATAGGTTAAAGAAAAACCTCTTCTCCTCTCTTCTATCGGTCGAGGTATAACCGTTACAATCACGTCTTCTATTCCTTGATAAACCACTCGTACTTATCTTTGCGCCGGTCCAACTTAAACCGTTTTCCTTTTCTATCGGACAAGGAATCAACCGTTCTAGCTTTCTATGGGTACTAGATAAACCTCACTTAGATATCGATTGTGATTCTAATAATGCCGGATCCTTGATCCTAATAACACCGAATCCAATCGTATCTTTTCTTTTACCACTCATGTATGTTTTCATGAATTCTCACTCAAACACTTACAATTAAGCTCAATATCAACAACAAGAATGTGTATAATAATATCACAAGTATAGACTATTTGCTCAAGGTTGTTGTAAATGATCAATACCATAAGCATGATATTTATAGGCTCCATCATCAAACTAGCTGTTAGCTTTCTATGCACCTATTACGTACGCTATAACTCTTACATTACGTACGTAAGTCACTTTACATACGTTAACCCTGCATGGTTACGTACGTTAGCATCTTCACAAAAATATTTCAGGGAGTTTCGTCATTTTTGATTACGTACGTTAACATTTCATTGGTTACGTACGTTAAGCCTTACGTCACTGCTGACGTCATATGTCCGTTGAATGTTTTTCTGACTTTGAGTCCTCCAACATTCATCTGGTTTGAACTCATTTACATACGCTATATAACTTTCATTACGTACGTAAAATTCCATATATTACGTACATTAGTGATCTCACGTTACGTACGATAGCTTTGTTTTTCCAGCTTTTTGCACTTCGTTTCCTTCTATGCTTGGCTTCTTCTCTTCGTTGTTTTGTTTTTCTTATCAACATTAATCATCATAACACTTTTAATTTATGTATGGAACAAAATGTTCCAACACTCTCGTTGAATGCTGAGCTGGGAGGTCAGGGTCTCCAGCATCTGAATAGAAATAGGCTTTCGGCTAAGTGCATCGGCCACTACATTTGCTTTGCCTGGATGATAAATAATCTCCAAGTCATAGTCCTCAGTAAGTTCCAGCCATCTTCATTGCCGCATGTTCAACTCTTTCTGACTGAAGATGTATTTGAGACTCTTGTGATCCATAAAGATCTGACAATGAGTCCCGTATAGGTAATATCTCCATATTTTCAAAGCAAAAACTACTGCTGCTAGCTCCAAATCATGCGTTGGGTAATTCACTCATAAGGTTTCAGCTGTCGTGACGCATAAGCGATCACCTTATCATTATGCATCAATACGCATCCGAGTCCTTGGTTCGAAGCATCACTGTAAACCATAAATCCTCTGGTTCCTTGTGGAAGTGTTAAAATCGGTACTGTCGTCAATCTCCTCTTCAATTCATCAAAGCTTTTCTGACACATTTCATTCCATTCAAACTTTTGAGTTTTCTGCAGGAGTCGAGTAGGTGGGCGGGAAATTTTGGAAAACCCTTGCACGAATCGACGATAATATCCAGCAAGTCCTAAGAAACTCCGGACTTCTTTCACGTTCTTTGGAGGCTTCCAATCCATAACTGCTTCGATCTTCTGAGGATCTACTTGGACTCCTTCAGCTGATACCACATGGCCGAGGAACATTACTTCCTTTAGCCATAATTCACACTTAGAAAGTTTGGCGTTCAATTGTTCATTTCTCAACAGGTCTAACACAATTCGTAAATGCTGTGCATGCTCTTCCGGGCTCTTAGAATACACTAGAATGTCTTCAATGAACACGACCACAAATTTATACAAATATTCGATGAACACTCGGTTCATCAATTGCATGAATACAGCAGGTGCATTAGTGAGGCCAAATGGCACCACTACAAACTCATAGTGTCCGTAGCGAGTTCTGAACGCTGATTTCGGAACATCAGATTCCTTAATCCTCAGCTGATGATATCCTGATCTCAGATTGATTTTAGAAAACACTGTTGCTCCTTGTAACTGGTCAAACAAATCATCAATCAGTGGCAACGGATACTTGTTCTTAATCATCATCTTGTTCATTTCTCGATAGTCAATACACAGTCGAAGCGATCCATCCTTCTTCCGGACAAAAAAAACTGGTGCTCCCTAGGGCGAAACGCTTGGCGGGATATAGCCTTTGTCCAGTAACTCCTCCAGTTGCTTTTTCAGTTCGTACATCTTAGTAGGTGCCATACGACACGGCGCCTTAGAAATTGGTGTAGCTCCGGGTTCCAGCTCGATGGTGAATTCTACATCCCTTCGTGGAGGTAGTCCAGGTAACTCGTCAGGGAATACATCTGGAAATTCGTTCACAACAGGAAGGGATGAAAGTTGCACAATTCCGTCTGCTTTCTTCATTGCATAGCACCAGTATCCCGTAAAGCCCTATTTCAACAATTTGACAGCTTTCATCGCCTTGATCATCTTTCCTGAGCTTACTGATTTCCATCCTTCAAACAGTATTTCGGAACCATCGTCAGCGATCAGCGAGATATTTCTCTTTCGGTAGTTTACAATAGCTCCATATCGATTAAGCCAATAATCTCCGAGTATCAGGTCGTCTCCTTGCATTTCAATCATAATTAGATTTGAAAGCCACTCTCTGCCTCCAAATGATACAGGGAAATCTCTAGATTCTAGGTTTCCAACAATCCTCTCTCCGCTCGGTAAACCCACAACATAAGGTTCACAATTATGAAAACTAGAAATATTCAAACGATTTACATAAGACAAAGATATAAATGAATGCGTAGCTCCTGTATAGAATAAAATGCTAACTGGGTGGCAAAGGATCTGAACAGTACCTGATGCGACAGCAGCATCCTTATCGTCTGTTCTCCTCATCTCGTACAGACGTGGGGTAATAGATCCGGCACTCGCTGTACTCTTTCGGTCCCACTGTCCTCTGCCTTGTCCGCGGCCAAAATTCTGAGGCATCTGAACACTTTACTGCGTCTGTCGGATACTGGCTTCTCTCTGAGCTGGCTGTGATATACGGGTTCCATTGAACTTGGTGGCATCCTTGAAAAACGTCGCACGGTTCCCTTCTTGTCCGCAATCAAAACATGTAACTAGAGTACGCAAACAATTACGCCAAAGGTGGCCTGGGCGACCACAGTTAAAGCACTTCCTAGATGTATCCGTCGTGGCTGACACTCCTCCGAAATTCTTTCCGCTCTTAGATGGGTGCGGAGGTTTCTTGAAAGAATGAAAGGATGACTGGGCCTTGTGGGGGCCACTACTCTTATGCTCCGTGAAACTACCGGAGACTTTCTGCTTCTTGGACTCTGCCAACTTCTCCATTGCTGCTTCCTTGATTTCATACGCCAACGCATTATCCTGGTATTGACGGAGAGTGGTACATTCAAAACTGGACATGCACCTCTGGATTTTTGGTTTCATTCTCATATCAAAATGGATCATCATTTCTGCATCTGTTCTGACGATATATCGAACAAATGCCAGCTGCTGGTTAAACATCTTAATTGTCTGGGATACGGGTTCGTCTGATGGCTGCGCGGAGAAAAATTCCCGAACTCTGGCTTCCCTTAGAGGACGAGGGCAATACTGAGCTTCCATCATCAATTTAAATTTTGTCCAGTCCGCATCATGATCTGCAGGCCGGATGGCTTCCCACCACTCAGCTGCTTCCCCTATCAAAAAGTACTGAGCAATAGAGGCTCTCCGGTTGTCTGGGCAATTAATACCGGCAAAAATTTTCTCCAGTTCCTTTCACCAGTGATCCCACGTTGGTGTCTCAGAAAAGCCGTCGAATTTGGGTGGTTGCATCTTTGCCACCTCTTGCAGCCATCGGTCGCCTCGATTCCCCATGTCTGGGATCCCTTGTTGTCCATCTCCATGTTATAATCCTACCGCCACCTGCATTCGATCTACGACCTCGGCGAACTGCGTCATCTAGTTCACCACCTGACGAAGGATTTCGGGCACAGTCGGTTCCGGTTCATTATTAATAGATCATTGTGGCTCGCCTGAGCTATGACTGGGATGATTAAAAGGCGATGCTTCCCTTTTAGCATTTCTTCGTCCGCGTCCGCGACCGCGACCACGTCCACGTCCGGCTCTCAACATACTGTAAGCATAAATACTCAATATACAGGAAACAATACCGTTCAAATGCTCAAGTACAAAGAAGTATAACATGTAAAGGACGAGATAGAGTTTAGGAACTTACAACCACCGCCCGCATGAAGACGTAGGCAGTACAGTGATGTTATTCACCGCCGGTTACTTCAAAAGACATATATGGCCCCTATTTAAACCCAACAGTGAAGATATCCATAATCTTAGCTCCGATACCATATTCTGTAACACCCCCGTTATATTCAGCAATATTACAACGCCGTAAACCCTTTACATAAGAATTTACAAGGCTGAATAAATGAAAGGACAATAACATATACAAAATTATGAAATTACTGAAATAAAATACGACAGTTCTGGTTCAATACCGAGAATACATATATCCAAAAGAAGATTATTAATACATCACTAAAATCTAAACATCACAAATATGACGTACTCGAGTACTTATTAAAATAACAAACAACAAACAATAAACCCGGCCGGAACATCACTCTGCACCCTCGTCATCATGCAGCTGCAGTGGTTGTTTCCCCTCTCTCCTGGATCATGAACATAAGCAAATGTTCACCCCTGAAGGGGTTAGCACAACGATGCTAGTACAAGTACAATAATCATATGTAATCAACAATCATCATAACATGTTTCTCCAACGAGGAATAACAACAACACATATCAGATCATAACAGTCTCAACATACTGATGGTATTCCAACGATCCAGCGCACACAGCTATAGATTCCCATGATGATCCCGTTGGACCAACGCATGGTGGAGCTACCTATCCATCGATCCAGCACACACAGCTATAGATTCGCATGATGATTCCCGTCGGATCAACGCATGGTAGACATTTAATCACAACACATGTACATAATACAATCATAATATTACTAACATAATATAAACAATTCTAATTAAAGTACTTACCTCGGTTCGATGAAAAGAATAAAGCTTTCATGAATATCGAAACACTCGAAGGTCATCCCCTTCGATCAATCACGTTGCTAAGATCGAACCTTAACAAAAGAAATAATATAGAATTCACCTCAAGTCGTACGAACATCTAACAATCCAAATTACGGTCGGAAGTTCATAAAACGTAATCTGCCTGGCTTGCTTAATGCACACTACATATCCTATGTAGCGTATGTTAAGGCTACTCGTTAGCACACACAATTATATGAAGTCTATCATACACTAACCATGCACTGTCAATACCTCACTGATCAGTCGATTGACTCGTCTGATGATATAACGTACGTTACGTTCTAATCGTAGCGTACGTTAACTTATGCTCGATATCGCACGTTAACCATAATGCTTAGCGCACGCTAAATGTATGACAGTTCTTCCTTGGGCAGTCGACTATTCTAATGGGGATGAAACTTACGAAATCCTCAGTGTTTAATATATGTTATCTCCATGTATATCACGTTCATATCATTACAAATGATCTCACGGATTCAAATATTTTCGAGATACAAGAATACGCATAATTATCACAACACCATATTCCATCTTGATTACAATTCTTATGCGAAGTTCGGTGTTCTTAAGATCGATGCACTAGATTCCGATATCATCATTACAACCCGATTAACCATGAATATGAACTAACAATTCCAACTTATAAGAAATGATGCACTCTTCTATGGTTCTCTCCTAAGTCCGTTTAACAAAAGTGATAACAACTTTACGTCTACGAATTATGGTAACGTCATCACTATGGATAATCAATCTCAAAATATTTCTCTCATCATTCGATGTGGTAAGATGCTAGTCATGATGTTTCCAACGATGATATCTTAAGTATAAACATTCCAACTTATACACATGATGTTGTTTGGATAATTCATCAATGGAACTCATTATCTTGATAGCATAATCCTCATATACTTAATAACCCGAATCCAAGGTAGGAGATAATATTAACATACCTTATGATGAAGAAAACACTGAAACAATTGGTAGACCTCAACCCCGGTTGCTTGTGTGTCACTTCAAAGTGAGTTTCTTCTTCAATGATCAAGTGTAAGTCATCTCCAATCTTCAATGATCATGTAAGGAGGGTTTGTATGTGTTTAAGAAGTAGGGAAGGCTCTCTGGACTTCCAAGGAATGAAGAGCAAGTGAAGGAAACGTAAACCAAATATAATGAGGGTGATGTTCCTTATATAATATTTCTGCACATTAGCTAATTAGCACACGCTTTCCTACTATCCTTAGCGCACGCTAATAAGCGTTGACTCCAAAATTGTCCAGGTTCACCCGCGGGAATCTTATCCGGACCCATGTCTGGTCGGCACTTGTGGTAGCCGCCTACCTCAATAATTGACTGCCCAACGCACGCAATTCTTGCATCGTAGCGTGCGCTAGTTTTAGCCGATAATGCACGTTAAGCTACGTTCTTAGCGTACGTTATCACGAGTTTGCATGAGAAAATTTACATGTTGTGTTGGTCACTAAGTATACTGGATACAGTTTGGGAAGTAGTTTAAACAATAAACTGTACTGATTTTAAATCTGAGTGCATAGCGGAAGTCTTAGATACAGTAAGTTGTTGTGGATACAGCAACTCTATGTGAAGTGTATACTTAAATAATCACAGTAATTAAAACAGGTAAGGCAGAAGGTAAATAACACAATATTTAAAGTGGTTCGAGGTAAACCCCTCTACGTCCACTATCGTCCACACAGGAGTAAAAAGTTTATTATAATTACTGCGTACATAACTACGTAATTATAACAACACACAATCAATATATCGTTCACACAGATTGATATAAAGATCTTAGCTTCAACCGTTCACACAGATTGGTTTTGAGCTAATGCTTTGACTTGCTTCTTCACACACAGTTCTGAAGCTTCGTCTTCTTCGATGCAATTCCTTCACACACAGTTCTGGAGAAGCAACGATTACTCAGTCCACACAGGGCTGATCTAGGTTTGTTCAAAGTATAGAACAGGGTATGAACAACAATGTTGACTTTATGAGCTTCTAGTTGATGAAGTGTTGTTCAAGATGATGAGCACTGTATATCTCTTAGATCTAGGGTGCAGTAAGCTTTGGAGATATGTTTTGCTCTGATAATAACTTTGATAGCTTGATAATTTCTTAGCTTGGGTGGTAACTGATCTTCAACGCCTTGATGAGATATATATAGTCTTCTGGAAAATATATCCGTTGGGATAAATCCGTTGAGCAAGATTCTGTTCCAACGGGATGAAAAGCACGATCCGGATTTAGCAGGATTTGAAGATTTGTTAACTGACAATATTTAAATACTTTTTCCTTGAGTATTTAAATACTTCTTATTCAATGGGACTTGACTTCTGAAGATTCCTTCTTTGTCCTGTTGAGGGTTGTATGGAAGATCACTGTATAGGTGATTGGAGACAGTTTCCATACTTGGTCTTGATAAGACTTCTTTGCTGTACTGAAGGGTTCCAATGTATGCTGGATTCGAGATAGGCTTTCGATACAGGTTGACACGTCAACTCTTCGATACAGTTTCCTTACTGTATTGAGTATTGGAATATATTTCAAAACCTTTTATCAACACAATTCGATACAGGGATTGAATATCCCGGCTGTTTCGATACAGGGTTCTTGTTTTCCCAACAATTTCCCCCTTTTTGACAATTTGCCAAGACTAACTTTCAAGTCTTCTTGATGATGCCAAAACCATCTTCATGAAGCGAATTACTTTCTTTGATGATTTCTGGCAGATTTCTTGGTCTTCTGTCAAATGGTCTATCTTTCAGCAACATAGTATAATTCATGAACTGCTTGCAGGCGAGTTCGTTACAGCTAAGAATTTTTACAACTTAAGCTTATGATTGGCGTGCAGACACAATCTTACAATGTATTCTAAGCATACAACTCAAATTATGAACTGTTCGTAGACAAGTTCGTACAGCTTAATTTTCAAACAAGTTTCTATACTTGTGATTGTTATCTCAACAATACAAAATATGTAATCATACATCAACACGGTAGATTACGATTTGTAATATTTCAAGACAAACAAACATTTTTATTGATATTCAAAACAAATTGAGTACATGGTTTGCTGTTTTGAAGGAAAAATTACAAACAAAAATTTACAAGGGTTTAAGCTCCTATAGTCCGCATGTCTCCATGGCTTTTTCCCTGGGTCATTCTCGGTTCCACGCCACTAGTTCTGTAGGGAATCGTTACCTTGATCTTGGTATATAGCTCTTCCTTCATAGGATCTGTCAAAGGCAAGAATCCAGTCTTCTGGATGGGTGATCCGATCTCTTCTTTTGTGCTTGCTTTTCATATCTAGCTGGAGAGGGAATTTTCCATCTTCTAACATCTTCGTGAATTTGTCTGCAGCATCCGCTAAAGTTTTATAGCTTTTGAAGATGGCGGATTCCCTGATGAGTTTAACAAAGTATCTCATCAGTTCATTCTTCCTCCATTGCTTCACCTCGTCGGCAGTTGGATGGCGGTTGGTCGGCAGATGAATTTCAGAAGGTCTTTGGATTAAGTTTTGCCACGGGACATTTGGATCATGAAATTCAGGTCGGGAGCTTGAAATCTTAAAGCTCTGAGAGGGAGGGGCTAGCTTGTTTAATTCAGCAGTAATGCTGTCTTGAGCAGCGTTGAATTCCCTTTCGTGTTGTAACCTTATTCTCCTAGCAGCTTCTCTCGCTTCTTCCCCTTTTTTGGCGTCATCAAGACGTCCTAGGATCTCCAGTGCGGCATCCTGTTTTGTCTCGATGTTTGTCATTCTTTCTGCAAGGGTGGAAAGCACCTCCGACATATCCTTGATACTTTTGTCGTGGGCTCTCAAGTGAGAAGTGGTTTCAATCATAGCAGTTGTGGTCTTGGCTTCAGCAATGTGTGTTTTGGTTGCCTCTTCCCTTAGAAGTTGCTCTTGTTTTTCTTGCATGATCTTCAGGGCTTGCTTGAAGACCTCTGGCAATAATGTGAAGGCTTCTACCATGCAAGAGACTTCATGCTGTATTGTAGTCATCTCTTCGACAGCAGAGGTGTGCATCCAGTTAATAGCTTTTTCAACTGAGTACAGGGCATTGACTGCATCTTGGATGAATAGAGTTTGAAGACTAAGAGCACGCAGGCGCTCTTTCCTAGCGACTGTGCTTGGAGAATCTGGTTTGGCAAAATCTTCGGACCCATTCAACCTCCTCAGATTCACGGTTTGGCGTGAATTGAGTTGGACATCCTCAGGTACATTACCATCCTTGGATTCCACAGTTGATGGGGCGGGAGCATCATGTTCTGGTTCGGCGTCAGGGCTTGATGTGTCCTCCTATTGCGAAGGTGCATCTGCAGACATGGATACAGGAGGGACTAATTCCTCCTGTTGTCTTTCAGTGACAACCTCTTCTTCTTGAGCGGCGGCAGGCTCGGGTGCTGTTTCCAAAACTATTTCTTCTTCCTCGACTTGAGGGACTGATTCCTCATCTTCAGGAATGTTCTCTTGCTGAGGCGAAGGGGGCTCACTTCGAGTTGACGGCCCTTTCGCGATCCTTGGGTTCAGAGGCATCTCTGTCTTGAGCCTCCTCACGAATCATTCTCAGGCCATCATGGAAAGCATTGTCATCGTCGTCTGAGTCATCGTCGTCTTTTGGATTTTGGGGAGAGTCCTCGGACATATCTTTTCCTTTTCTCCTTGAGTCATATTTTTGCAGTAAATGACTCTCAATCAATTCCTTGCAGTAGAGATTGTCCCATTGGATCAGGGCTTCAACCTGTGTCGAGTCTGTCACTTCCAATACAAATTTCTCTTCATGGTTCCATTCGCTCCAGTTGTATAATGTGTCATACGGAGCTAGCCCGTAGCTTTTCCATTTAACAGAGAGAAGGGTTTTGTGGATAATTGTGTCCGGGGAGGGACTGCGTACAACGTCTGGATCCGCTGTAGCGAGGGGTTCCTCTACAGGTGTGGGATCCTGTAGGGAAGTAGGATTCCTTACAGGGGATGGTGCCCCGAAGGAAGATTGATCCTGTACAGGTGTGGAATCCCGCATAGGAGAAGTAGTTGTTGGATCCGAAGGGGCAGCCGACTCGCTAGAGTCTTCTACGTTGGCAGATGTCCGTTTATCCATCTTAGCCGCCAAAGGCTCAGGATCTACTGTCGATACAGTAGCGGGCACCTCTTCCTTAGGGGTTGGGCCCTGGGGTAGTTCTTCAGTGGGTTTCGCCACGGTGGAAACTTCTTCGGAGGTCGTGGTGGACTTAGCTTTAGAAAGCCTCCTTAGCTTCCTTTTCGGCTTCTCACCAGCAATGGTTGTCTTTCTGTGAGATCTTTTCCTCTTCTTTGAAGACTCCACATCTTGGGACTTCAAAGACTGATCCCTTGGGTTTTCAGAAACTGGCATACTTTTGGTTTTAGGGTGGTTGCAGACCATAGTGCTCTGGTTATACGTTGTAGGCTTCACGCCTCCTAGGTATATCCGGGAGCTATTTTTCTTTGCATCAGCGGATTGCGACAGTCCGCATTTCGTCAAAATATGGTTTAACATTAAATGAAATGACTTCTTTTGGGTGGCAGGCTTGCATACTTCCTCCTGCAAGCGTTTCAAAATTATCTGGCACCAGTTGACCTTTTCACAGGTCAGAATTGCAACCATCATCCTAAATCTCAAGTTAGTACACATTTCGAATGCACCGGTTCGATTCTCGATGATCCTGCAGCAAAAATCATGTAAATATACATAGGGCAGGCAAAAATTCTTCTTGTGACATATGGTTTGAACCATGTCAACAGTTGAGCCAGTGAACAGCCCATAAAATTTCGTTATCAGCTCTTGAGACCTAAATGTCTCAAGTTGTTCCATTGTTAGACCATCAGCAGGTAGCTTGTAAATATTCTGGAGAAGATCGCTATCAACACAGATCTCCACTCCTTGAATGGTAGCGGTTATGTCAGCAACGTGTGTTGGGATTCGGTGCCTAAAACGAAGGCCCAGCGGAAGCGGTAAAACGAAAATTAATTCGATCCGAATCCCTACGAGGATCGATCGAGCTACGTATATACGAAATATCAAAAACGAAATACAAGAGATACGAGAAACATACCCTCGTAGTCCGTTGATTAAATGGATAACCTTCTCTTGAGCTATTCCCCAAGCTCTTGAACGATCCAACGCTGAAAACACCGCGTCTCTACTTGCCACGCGCCGGAAAAACGATCGGAACAACAACACTCGATTAACCTCTAAGGTTACGGCTAGAATCAAGTGATGAAGCTTTTATTACTACACTCTAAGTGTATAATATATCTCTCAATAATTTTCTCTCAATTTTTCTCCAAGAAAAATGAAGAAGAAGTGAATGAATGGAAGAACACAAAAAAAATTTCTCTTCCCACTTCAATTATGAAGCTGCCGTGAGCTCCTGAAATGAGGAGAGTTAAGATGCTTTTATTTTGGTCTTCAAAATTTATTCACATGATTAAGTCACCCACCATATCTCCTTTTCCCTTAATAAAAGAGATATGAAATCTCAAATGTCAAAAGTCTTCCAACAAGAAAACAAGACTATGATCAAGGTAGGAAATTAAGGTGGGGCCGGCCTCTAGAAGAAATCGGACGAGTTCGGTTCGTTTCGGACTCCCGAGAGTCCAAACAGATAAACTCCGATTCCGTTCCAATGTATTTATATCGATTAATTAATCCAATCAATTAATCACATTAAATACATAATAACATAATTAATTTCTCCAAGAAATAATTATATTTATGAATTAAATTAATCATCCAGTAATTTATTTAATTCATTAGGCCGTAAATTAATTTATTCAATAAATTAATTTAGACATCTAATGTCCCAAAATCAATTAGACATCCAATGTCCAATAAATTAGATATCCAATATCTAATATTTATAATGAGAGATTAAGCTCGATTCATTCCGTCACAATCCTAATGCGCGACTCGGTAGGTCCGTCTCGATCGGAATGGGAGGAACCAAAGAGTAGTAGCACCACCTAGCCACTGGTGGCCTACACTGCACTTCTCGATCGAGAACGAATGATTGGGATCATTCAAGAACCATTCTCGTGAATACCAATAAACGTATAAACCCTTCTTTCAAATGTCCCGATCAAGTTATAGGTCACGGTACCAAACCCCATCCGTACTTGACGCTATGCATGCGTTAATGCAAACCGAGATCATCGAGTGCCGTGTATCTAATACAACTAGCTCCAATGCTTTGGCCAAAGACTTATGATCTCATACGCCAATAACCGCATAGGACATATAACCCACTCACTTACAGGAGAAAGAATTCTATCTTGGTATTCAGTAGGACCTGCTACTTGCCCGTCAAGATGCACGTCGAGGTTGACCCCCGCCTTCCGGTTTATAGGGTCGAACTACTCTAATGAAAATCTTGACGTCACAAGCACATCCCTACTAAATCCTCAAGTCGAAGGTTCACGAATACCTATCACAACCTTTCGATTCCATCATTGACTGTCCCGGAGTGAAATCCGTGTGACGAATCGAGGGTGAGTCGGTTCGAGTATACTAATCCAATTAGCATACCTATAACGTGTGCTCCTACTAACCATTAGCGATCGACAGGCACTCTCCATGTCAAAGAACACGTCATACAAGTCTTCACATAAACTTAACGCCCAGTCAAGTTTCATCGACTTGCGAACGATTAAGTATTTGAGCTATAACCTTTCCAAAGGCCGCCTTTATCCAATAAAGAGTGGAACGTTTTGCTCTCAAATACACAGACTAGTTTCTATATGTTTATTTACGAGTTAGGAATGTCAAGAACTACCAAGAAATAAAGAAACATTCATTTGCCTTATATAAATGGTTTACATAATTACAAGTACAATGCCCTCACTCAACATCCTCTGAGTGGCATTCGAGGGCATACTCCTAACAATCTCCCACTTGCACTCAATGCCACACACTATGGTATCTAATACCCATGTTCTCCGATGACGCTCCAAGCTAGTCCGAGAAAGTGGCTTGGTCGGTGGATCGGCGACGTTGTCGGCCGAGTCTACTCAGGCAAAGACAATGTATCCCTTGCGAACAAATTCTCTTACGAGATGATACTTTATCTCAATATGTTTGGTCTTTGTTGTGAAACCTCGGCTCCTTGGCCTCGTACTGACTCCGTCGTTGTCGCAAGACAAATGAACAGCATTTCAAAGACATGGTATCATTTGAAGTTCTCCTAGAAACTTCTTAATCCGTAACCCTTCCTTGGAAGCCTCCGAGGCTGCTTGATACTCAGCCTGACAGGTGGAATCAGCAGTCGCGCTTTGCTTGGCACTACGCCAAGATACCGCTCCTCCATTAAGAGTAAATATGTAGCCAGAAGTGGACATCGAGTCATCCTTCAGTCCTTGGAAGTCCGAATCAGTGAATCCCACCACATCCAAGTCTCCACCGCCATACATAAGAACCATATCTCTCGTTCTTCTCAAGTACTTGAGAACGTTCTTTACTGATCCCAATGTTCCCTACCTGGGTTTGCCTGAAACCTACTCACCACGCTTACAGCATGCGCGATGTCGGGTCTTGTACACAACATAGCATACATAAGGCTACCCACGGCCGAAGCATATGGTATATTACTCATTTCCTTGCGTTGTTCCTCACTTTGAGGACACATCTTCAAGGTGAGTTTTATCCCATGTTGCATCGGTAGGAACCCTCTTTTAGAATCATCCATCTTAAATCGCTTTAAGATCTTATCTATATAGAGGGCTTGGGAAAGGCCTATTGTTCTCTTCGCTCTATCCCGGTAGAGCCGAATACCAAGAATATAGGTTGCTTCCCCCAAGTCTTTCATGGAGAAATTACTCGAAAGCCAAGCTACGTAATCGAGCATTCCCACATCATTTCCTATTAGTAGAATGTCATCTACATATAGTACTAAGAATGCGATCTTGCTCCCACTAACCTTCTTGTATACACAAGGTTCCTCCTCATTTTGTACGAAGTCAAACTCTTGACCGCCTCACAAAACGAAGGTTCCAACTACGCGACGCTTGCTTGATCCATAAATGGAACGTCAAGCTTGCACACTTTCGAATATCGACTTCGGACACAAAACCTTTAGATCGCTCCATATAGATTTCCTCCTCGAGGAATCCATTAAGGAAAGCCGTCTTTACGTCCATTTGCCATATCTCATAATCGTGGTAGGCGGCTATAGCAAGCATCATGCGAATAGACTTGATCATGGCTACGGGCGAGAAGGTATCGTGGTAATCGATCCCTTCCTTCCGGGTATAACCCTTTGCCACAAGCCCGGCCTTATAGGCGTCAACCTTGCCATCACCATCGCCTTTCTCTTGTAGATCCACTTGTTCCCAATAGGCACTATGCCCTTGGGGCGGTCTACTAGAGTCCAGACTGATTGACATGCATCGAGTCAATCTCGGCTTCCATAGCTTCACGCCATTTTGCGGAGTCTACATCCACCATCGCTTGGTCATAGGTCGTCGGGTCGGTCTCTTGGCTATCACTTGGAACCTCATGGAGACCCGGCTCCTCCAAGTGCACAAGCCCATACCTCTCGAGTAAATGAGACACCCTACTAGACCTACGAGGTGGTTGTACTTGTGTTTGAAAGTTCGGTTCCAGTTTCTTGCACAGTGTCTCTCGAGGTGTTTCATTGTATTCTTCTAAAGAAATACTTCTACTCGCTCCGCCTTCTGAATGAACTCATCTTCCAGAAGTGTGCTTGTAAAGCAACAATGATCCTTCGATCTTCGGGCATGTAGAATAGATATCCCATCGTCCTGCACGGGAATCCAATGAAACGTCCCTTCGCACCTAGCTTCCAACTTTTCCACCTTAGTCTTCTTGACATAGGCGGGACATCCCCAAATCTTAATATGATTAAGACTTGGTTTCTCGCCTCCCACATCTCATGTGGAGTTTTAGGAACGGATTTGGAAGGACATCTGTTCAAGATATACGCGGGCTGGGGAGTGCATACCCTCTGTGTAAATCGGCAAGTCAAGATAGCTCAAGATGGAACGGACCATGTTCAACAGGGTCCGGTTCCTTCTTTCTGACACACCATTTAACTGAGGAGTACCTGGAGGTGTTAGTTGTGAAACTATTCCATGTTCCTTAAGGAACTCATCAAACTCCGTACTCATATACTCGCCACCTCGGTCCGACCGAAGTGCTTTGATATGATTACCAGTTTGTTTCTCGACTAGGGCCTTGAATTCCTGGAATTTGTCAAAGGCCTCGGATTTATGTTTCATTAAGTATACATAACCATACCTAGTATGATCATCTTTAAACGTAATGAAATATTGATATCCGTCACGTGCTACTTCCAAAGCACCACATACGTCGGTATGGATTAATCCCAGCTTATCAGCGGCTCTTTCAAATGTCCCTGTGAAGGGGGACTTAGTCATTTTGCCTTTAAGGCAAGATTCACAAGTAGGAAAGGGATCCGATCCCAATGGACCCATAAGTCCATCTTTTTCCATCTTGTAAACCTTGGTCTGACCAACAGGACCAAGTCTAAGATGCCATTTTAAAACTTGATTGGTTTCATCCCTACCACGTTTTCTAGTCATAGTATTCACAACTACTTTGTTGCTGAGATTTAGATGATACAATCCATTCAACAATGTAGCAGTACCCACTAGTTTATTTCTAAAATAAATTTTGCAGGAACCATCACCAATGAAAAATGAAAAGCCTTTTCGGTCCATGACCGGAATGGATACAATGTTTTTGTGCCCCTTGGGCAAAACAAGTACATCTTCTAAAGTCAAAACAAAGCCAGATTCTAAACCTAAAAGAAGTGATCCTATTTCGGTCGCCTCGACACTATGCCCGCTTCCGACTGTGATCATAACTTCTCCAGCTCCAAGCTTCCTACTTTGTTCCGCATCCCGATTCACGGTACAAATATGAGAACTAGCACTTAATCAAGTATCCAGAAGTAGAAAATACAAGAGTGTAACAATTTGTTTCCAAAACTAAAAGTTACAGACCAAGTGCCATGGAGAATCTGGACAGTCTCTAGCCCAGTGGCCTAGCTCACCGCACTTGAGACAAGCATCCTTCTTCTTCTTGTTCTTTGGAACCATCGGGCCTTGCCCTTTCCCTTAAGGTCCTTAGCTTGTGGTCCACCGCTTCTTGGTCTTTTTCTTCTTATTCTTAGACTTCAAGTCCGTAAGAAATCACAAGTGCACTCCTTCATCCGTGGAGTCTTCATCCGAGACCGAGCGGTCACAAGTTTGTTCATTAGCCCACTAAATTACATGCAATCTCATTGCGGTTGAAGTTCATAACAAATCGTGAGAAGGAATCGGGGAGAGACTGTAGGATAAGGTTTGGAGAGAAGTATCCATTTTAAAATAAAGAGACACCAATCTCACGATCAAGGATAACATATAGAGGACGAGTACCCCAACCTTCTCACCTTCCTTCATCCTTGCACCGAACAGCTTGCTTGGATATCTCATATCTAGCAGCTTCACTGTGCTCACCATAAAGTTCGGTTAAGTGAGATAGAATCTGCCTAGCAGAAGTCATTTTCTCATGAGCTCTCTGAATCTCATTAGACATGGAAGCCATCATATAAGCACGGACTTTCACGTCATCCTTAACCCACTTTTCGTGGTTTTCAATCTCTTCCTGATTGGATCGGGTCCGCGCAGGAGGCGCCGGAATGTCCGTCTCCAAGACGTATCCCAAAGGCCTCTATACCGAGGACAATCATCGACAAGTGAGCCAATCCACAAAGTTAGGTCCCATTAAGGTGTTCTTTTCGAGCAGAATTGCGAGTGGATTCATTGTCATATTGAGTTATGTCTGCATTAAGTATAACAGATTAATTAGTGACTTGTTATATTATGATCTGAGTATAGAATTAAGGTCTTTTCTATTCTTGTTACCCAGCTCCCACTATTTTTATCGGAATAACACACTCCCATGTGAAATCCGGAAGTATCGTCGCTCTACTTCATAGTGGTGATCGAGTTCTTTATAAATCTTAATAGAGGGCAACCGAACAGGTTTCTAGTCTATAAATTTTCATAAAGTGGTGTCCAACACCAACCCATCTAATGGATGATTCGATCTTCTTTTTCCCCTTGTTCACTCCCCTCAACCTATACGGTTTCTATGGTTCGTGAACAAGTTAAGTTTATACCATCAACGCAAATCAGTTTCACAATTGAATTTTATCCGGCAACCTATCAGGTTTCTAGGGATAAAATTTGCTCCAACCGAAGGCATCCAATGCGCTCCCGGTAATTTATCCGTCCTCCACGAACGACTACCCCGATAACTCGGAAGCATAGCACATCCGGTTTGGATTTCAATTTCCCGAAAACTCGATGGAGGGAAGGAAAACCTTGAAACCTTATAAACTTAATAATTTGTCGTGGGAGAATTTTCGCAATTAACGTTACTCTTTGCACATTAATCATATTAGCGCGTTTGTGGTATTCATACAATATGAAAAAACCATTCACAACCTAGTTGCTACCAACATGTGGTTCATGGACCGTTCCTAGAAAACAAAAACTCCGTAATCTAATTACAAGTCTTCGTCTTGAATCTTCGTCTTCTCGAAATGGATCTTCCTCCGGTCTTCATCATTACATATAAATTTTACATTGGAAATTGCATCCTAGATACAAATATTTCTAGTAAAATAAATAGGCTCAAAACGGCCTTTACAACCCGATCGAATAAAACCGAATGATTCAAAAAACTAGGTCCATGAACCACATCACCATTCAAAAATAATGCATTCAACACATTAAATAAATGGCATTCATAATGAATCTGAATATTGATCCAATCAATATAAAACAATCCATCCAAAACGAATTAATCCAATTAATTCAAACAACCGTCAATTTTAACTTGTTTCGGACGAGAAAATATTTCATTAAATTAATTCCCTTAAGAATAAAATTACCATAATTAAATCTTAGTCAAATTAAATCCAATTTAATTTGTGGGAAATTAATTATCGAACGAAATATAAAAAAACGGAGTCGGAAAACACGGCTGGCCAAGCTCGACATCGCCACAGCCGCTGAAAGGTGGCTCGCACAGGTGCCGAGAACGGCCGATGCTCGCCGACTGTGACTCGCCTCCGCCGCTGCATCATGAGGTAAGGCCTCGGCACTCCAAGCCGCCGGTCCGTTTACGTTGCCTGCTTTTTCGCCCGATTCCAAAAATAATATTTTTCTAATCTTTATATTACTCATTTAAATCAGTTTCTCAAAAGAAAAATAGATTTATATTGTAACATAAAATCATGAAAAATTAATTTTTAGATGAACAATAGAAAATCAACGATTAATACGATTATGATTCCAAATCATACACCATCTAATCAAGCATTCCAAATGCTAATATCGTATATACGATCGCAAGACCTACGCTCCGATACCACGTTGGGATTCGTGCCTAAAACGAAGGCCCGCCGGAAGCGGTAAAACGAAAATTAATTCGATCCGAATCCCTACGAGGATCGATCGAGCTACGTATATACGAAATATCAAAAACGAAATACAAGAGATACGAGAAACATACCCTCGTAGTCCGTTGATTAAATGGATAACCTTCTCTTGAGCTATTCCCCAAGCTCTTGAACGATCCAACGCCGAAAACACCGCGTCTCTACTTGCCACGCGCACGAAAAACGATCGAACAACAACACTCGATTAACCTCTAAGGTTACGGCTAGAATCAAGTGATGAAGCTTTTATTACTACACTCTAAGTGTATAATATATCTCTCAATAATTTTCTCTCAATTTTTCTCCAAGAAAAATGAAGAAGAAGTGAATGAATGGAAGAACACAAAAAAAATTTCTCTTCCCACTTCAATTATGAAGCTGCCGTGAGCTCCTGAAATGAGGAGAGTTAAGATGCTTTTATTTTGGTCTTCAAAATTTATTCACATGATTAAGTCACCCACCATATCTCCTTTTCCCTTAATATAAGAGATATGAAATCTCAAATGTCAAAAGTCTTCCAACAAGAAAACAAGACTATGATCAAGGTAGGAAATTAAGGTGGGGCCGGCCTCTAGAAGAAATCAGACGAGTTCGGTTCGTTTCGGACTCCCGAGAGTCCAAACAGATAAACTCCGATTCCATTCCGATGTATTTATATCGATTAATTAATCCAATCAATTAATCACATTAAATACATAATAACATAATTAATTTCTCCAAGAAATAATTATATTTATGAATTAAATTAATCATCCAGTAATTTATTTAATTCATTAGGCCGTAAATTAATTTATCCAATAAATTAATTTAGACATCTAATGTCCCAAAATCAATTAGACATCCAATGTCCAATAAATTAGATATCCAATATCTAATATTTATAATGAGAGATTAAGCTCGATTCATTCCGTCGTCAATCCTAATGCGCGACTCGGTAGGTCCGTCTCGACCAAGAATGGGAGGAACTAAAGAGTAGTAGCACCACCTAGCCACTGGTGGCCTACACTGCACTCGATCGAGAACGAATGATTGGGATCATTCAAGAACCATTCGTCGTGAATACCAAGAACGTATAAACCCTTCTTTCAAATGTCCCGATCAAGTTATAGGGTCACGGCTACCAAACCCCATCTCGCATTGACGCTATGCATGCGTTAATGCAAACCGAGATCATCGAGTGCCGTGTATCTAATACAACTAGCTCCAATGCTTTGGCCAAAGACTTATGATCTCATCTCGCCAATAACCGCACAGACATATAACCCACTCACTTACAGGAGAAAGAATTCTATCTTGGTATTCGCAGACCTCGCTACTTGCCCGTCAAGATGCACGCCGAGGTTGACCCCGCCTTCCGGTTTATAGGTCGAACTACTCTAATGAAAATCTTGACGTCACAAGCACATCCCTACTAAATCCTCAAGTCGAAGGTTCACGAATACCTATCACAACCTTTCGATTCCATCATTGATCGTCCCGAGTGAAATCCGTGACGAATCGAGGGTGAGTCGGTTCGAGTATACTAATCCAATTAGCATACCTATAACGTGTGCTCCTACTAACCATTAGCGATCGATGTGCACTCTCCATGTCAAAGAACACGTCATACAAGTCTTCACATAAACTTAACGCCTACCAAGTTTCATCGACTTGCGAATGATTAAGTATTTGAGCTATAACCTTTCCAAAGGCCGCCCCTTTATCCAATAAAGAGTGGAACGTTTTGCTCTCAAATACACGGACTAGTTTCTATATGTTTATTTACGAGTTAGGAATGTCAGTAACTACCAGTAAATAAAGAAACATTCATTTGCCTTATATAAATGGTTTACATAATTACAAGTACAATGCCCTCACTCAACATCCTCTGAGTGGCATTCGAGGGCATACTCCTAACAACGTGACCTCCTTGGGCCAGCGACAAAAAGTGTATGGCGGCGTTGAGGTAAAATTCCTCAACCAGATGAATATCGTATTTGTCAGTGGTTTGACTTCCAAGGCAGTAGAGGCCTTGTTGACGGAGACGAGTGATGATGTACTCCATGGGTTCGACATGATTGGTTTCAGCGAGAATGCGTTCGATGATGACAGATCGTGAGAAGATCCATCCATCGATGATGTTTGCGGTTTTCTTGAGTGCGGGCGAAGATGTCTGACCAGCCATTGTTGATTGTTCAAGGAAATGTGAAAGAGAATACACGAAATTTGTAGTAAAATGCAGAGAACTATGTAGGCTGTATTTGCTTGAGAACTCTTAAATTTTGCAGAAAGCGTAAAGAGTCTCTAATGGCAGTATCAGTCCTTTTATAGTAGGCGGCTAAGTAGGGTTTTGCAGAGTACGAATGGTCAGATTTTAAGGGATGGGAACCGGTTTTTGAAATCAACGATCAGGATGGACTGAGTGTAACTGGTACACTTATCCATTAAAATGTTAAAATATGAGTGGGTCCCACTTCTGACAATTTTTGTCACCCTAAATGCCTGAAACGGCGGTTTTAAAACATTAAACAAATTGAAACTTCCCGGGTTTTGAGATTCAGTTGTCCAGATGTCGTGTAAGGTATTTAATGTAAATGACGTTTGACATAAAAACAAGGCACGTGGACAAAAATCATTTTAAAAAATGAAACAATATAATATTCACTGAATCGAAATCCTATAGTATGTGCTGTATTCGCGACGATACAGCGTTCCCCCTTAAAAGGTACATATAGGTTTTAAATTCCATACAACAACTTTTGGATTAATGCAGTATTCATGGGTCCTACTGTATTCCCCCTTAATTATTGCACATGTCAGCTGTAGGATAATTCATATGTCTCTGTTCCCTATAGTGCTGTATTGAAGGCTCTGAATGTACAAATAATTAACGGCGGATACTGTATTCTTGGGTCTTACAGCATTCCCCCTCAATTGTTGAGTAAAACAGTAAATTACTTACAGGGAGTCGGGCTGTAGCATTCCCAATTCTTGTCTAAGCATGTTGAATCTGGCTGTGTTGAACGGCTTGGTGAAGATGTCGGCCAACTGAATGTCTGTATGAACCTTTTCAAGGCGAACATCCTTGTTCTCGACATGATTCCTTATAAAATGATGCTTCATGTTGATATGCTTAGTGCGTGAGTGCAGGACAGGATTGTGTGTTATTGCAATTGCACTCGTGCTATCACACATGATTGGAGTCTCTCTGGCTTCAATTCCATAATCTGACAACTGGTGCTGCATCCAAAGGATCTGCATACAGCAACTACCAGCAGCATAGTATTCTGATTCAGCCGTGGAAAGAGAGTTAGCCAATTGCTTCTTACTGAACCAAGAAACGAGTCTAGGTCCAAGAAAGTGACAAGTTCCACTTGTACTCTTCCTATCTAGTTTGCATCCTCCGAGATCCAAGTCGCTGTATCCAACTAAATCGAATCTGCCTTCTTTAGGATACCATAGTCCTACATCGAGTGTTCCTTTAATGTATTTCAAGATTCGTTTAGCTGTATTGAACTGTGATTGCTTAGGTGCTACTTGATATCTCGCACACACTCCAACAGCAAACTGGATATCGGGTCTGTTAGCCGTTAGGTACGGGAGCGAACCAATGAGATTCCTGTAGAGTGATTGGTCAAACGGCTTTCTGGCTTCATCAGCACTAATTTGCACGGAAGTGCTCATGGGGGTTGATGATGATTTGGAAGTGTTCATTCCAAATTTGTTGAGAAGCTCCTTGCTGTATTTTTCCTGGTTGATGAAAATACTTGTAGGAAACTGCTTTACCTGCAAACCTAGGAAATAACTACGTTCTCCCATCATACTCATTTCAAATTTACTTTGCATGAGATGAGAGAACATTTGACACAAAGCAAGGTTAGTTGAACCAAAAATTATATCATCTACATAGATTTGCACCATAAGAAGATCATCACCTTCCTGTATTTTGAATAAGGTCTTGTCCACAACACCTTTTTCAAATCCATTGTCAGTTAGATACTGGGACAAGGTTTCGTACCATGCTCTAGGGGCTTGTTTAAGTCCATATAGTGCTTTCCATAGCCTGTATACTAGGTCGATACCGTCTGTGTTGGCAAACCCTGGTGGTTGTTCAACATAAACTTCTTCAGCAAGGTCTCCATTCAGGAATGCACTCTAGACATCCATTTGGTATACAATAAAGCTCTTATGGGCGGCAAAGGCTAAGAATATCCTAATGGCTTCTAGTCTGGCTACAGGGGCGAAGGTTTCATCATAGTCTATGCCTTTTTCCTCATTATAGCCTTGTGCGACTAGTCTGGATTTGTTCCTTATAATAAGTCCATTTCAATCCTTTTTGTTTCGAAACACCCATTTGGTTCCTATAACCGATTGGTATGTAGGTCTGGGTACAAGATACCATACATTGTTTCTTTCGAAACCGTTAAGCTCTTCTTCCATAGAGGTTATCCAGTGAGAATTATTAAGACCATCTATGGTCGAAACAGGTTCGGACTGGGCTAAGAATACAACGATAGTGCACATATTGAGTCTTCTAAGCTTGGATTGAGATTTCCATTCAGGAAAGTGTGATATCTCAGTATCAAGTTCTTCTTGTGCACAAAGTACATTTCCTTGTGTACTCTATATTCTCCTACGAGTAGAAACACCAGCATTTATGTTTCCAATGATCAGCTCTTGCGGGTGATCTCTCAACCATCTTCGGTCGGGTTCTAATTCAGGGTCCCATACTGTATTGAGAGTTTCTGTAGATACAGCTTCAGCTTGTACAGCGTCGGCTTCATCTACGTCGATTCTTATAGCTGCGGGGTTGATTTCTAGATCAACGACAGGTTCTATGGGAGTTGGAGGATCCAAGATAGAGAGATGTTGGATGTTCTGAGTAATATCATCTACTCTTGTAGGGTCATGGTGAGGTTCGTCAAACACTACATGAACTGATTCCTCGATCGTCAGCTTCCTTTTATTAAAGATCCTGTAAGCTTTGCTGACGGAGGAGTATCCTACAAATATTCCTTCATCTGATTTGTCATCAAAGGTTCTAAGTTGATCCTTCCCATTATTCAGCACATAACACCTGCATCCAAAAATGTGAAAATATGAAACTAACGGAGTTTTGTTGTTCCATACCTCATATGCTATTTTGTTGTGGTGCTTGTTGACGATACATCAGTATTAAGTGTAGCATGCTGTATTAGTTGCTTCACCCCAGAAATGCTGTGGCAACTTGCTTGCGGCGATCATTGTCCTTGTTGCTTCTTTCAGCGTCCTATTCTTTCGCTCGGCAACACCATTTTGTTGAGGTGTACGGGCAGCTGAGTATTCATGTTGTATCCCATTTTCCGAACAATATTGCTCTATAAAGCGGTTAGTAAATTCTGTACCTCTGTCGGAACGAATGGACACGATACTCAATGCCTTTTCATTTTGCAACTTTCTCAGGAGCTCGGGCAGCTTTGATGTTGTTTCCTTCTTCTTGCTTAGGAAAATTGTCCAAGCATACCTGGAGTAATCATCAACAACAACAAGACAGTATTTCTTACCTCCCAAACTTACTGGGTCTACAGGACTGTAGAGATCCATGTGTAGCATCTCCAACACTCTTTGGGTTGAAAGGTAGGATTTGCTCTTCAGGGTTGACTTGATTTGCTTGCCTTTCTGACACGGTCCGCAGACGCTGTCCTTTTTGAATGATACGTTTGGCAATCCTCTTACCATTCCCTGTCTTGAGAGCTTGTTGATCATCTTGAAGTTGACGTGAGACATCCTCTTGTGCCATAACCAGCTTAGATCTGCAGTGCCTTTGGCAACAAAGCATGGAATTGAGGAGCTGATAGGCTTCCAGTCAGCAATATACATGTTACCTGATCTGCTTCCTGTAAGCACAACTTCCTTGGTCTGGATGTTCTTGACTCTACAGCGATCTATATATAATTTCACCGAGAACTGTTTATCACAAAACTGGATAATACTAAGTAGATTGTACTGTAAGCCTTCAACATATGCAACATCGGTGACTT
The DNA here is from genome assembly GCA_033398695.1 of Orobanche coerulescens. Taxonomy (NCBI): domain Eukaryota; kingdom Viridiplantae; phylum Streptophyta; class Magnoliopsida; order Lamiales; family Orobanchaceae; genus Orobanche; species Orobanche coerulescens. The sequence goes on along the minus strand of CM065802.1, from coordinate 122,210,202 downwards.
TGAATTTTCCGACAAGTAGGTTTCCTTTCCTTCTTGTTCTTCCTTTAGATTTATCACCGAAACGAACTTTTGGACCACAACCTTCTACAAAATCTGATAGCTTGCTTCTATCTCCGGTCATGTGCCGAGATCATCCACTATCAAAGTACCAGGTATCCTCCTCTAGGATGTCTTGTATGCAAAGAGATTAAGTAGATTTAGGTCCCCTTTGATTTTTGGTCCATATATGTTAGTTCCTCTAGGTACCCAAGTTTTCCTGGTAGCAATTGGTTTACTGTAGGTCACACTCGGTACAGTGTTGTGATATCTACGTGGGGTATATCCGTAGTCGCTATAACCATGATAATTATTATGCATGTAAAATTCAGGGTTATTATTATTAATCCAGTACGAGTGCCATCTTCGAGGTGGAGCCATTTTCTTTGGCTTAACAGCTTGCCTTCTGGGTCTCCAGTTGGATTCCCAACACTGTTGTTGATACTGAGCGGACACTTGCTGTCTTGAGGAATAACGGGGCTCCAGTATACAATACCTTGGCGTGCTGTACTGATAGTACTGCCGTGCGGGCCTTTGATATTTGGATACAGCCTTCCTTCTGAACGGCTGTTGGCACTGTTGATATGCTCGAGGAGCATGGTGTTGAGTGTGCCTTTCAGGTCTGAATGTCTGATGATTCCACTGTCTGGATTAGGATTATGGTGGCGGAATGGCAGCCTTTGGTTTTCGCTGTGCAACAGGTTCCTTCACAGGACTCGAAGTTTCTTTCGATACAGGAATGTGTTCCACACTCTTGACAAACACTGTACTAGTTTTCCCTTTCTTTGAACATGAGTTGTATCCTAAGCCACTTTTATCATGAGCATGTTGCCCAGTGCTCAGAATTTCTTCCATTCTTTTGGACGATTTCTCGAACGATTTCAGAATGGTCTCAAGTTCAATTTCTCGTTTTTAGAGAGTTGTGACTTTGGCTTGAAGTAGAACCAAATCATTTGTCTTGATCTCATTGTGAGTTTTAACCTCACTTAGTTCATGAGCAAGTTGATGATTGCTCTCCATGAGTTTTTCAAAATCGACTTTGCTGGTTTCACAATCAAGAGACATATTTTCATAATTTAAACAATTGGAGCTATATATTCTCATTTTTCAATGTCTCATGGGCCTTTTGAATGTTTTTAAACTCATTCATCATGTTTTCAAAAGTATGAGATGCATTTGATGGAATAGCTGAGGTTGATCTTACCTCATCATCGCTATCTTCACCTTCCGGAATGTCCTTGGCCATAAAGCACATATATGCTTTATCATCGAACTCATCGTCAGATGAATCACTTTCAGTGACCACCTAAAGACATTCTTCTGATTTGGATGGTGTGGGGGAGGCTTCTGATTCTCCAATCAGGGCCTTGAGCTTGTTTTTCCATGCACGTCTTCTTTCATCTCTCTCTTGTTGATCGGCCTCCGGCAACCTTTGAACTTTGGGATAAGGACATTTATTTGCATAATGTCCTGGTTTCCTGCAATTATAGCACATGTTTGCATCACCGGATAAAGATTCGGTACTTACCTTGTGGACAGGTTTGGGCCTGTAGGGAGTCTTTCCAGACTGCTTGATGAACTTTTTGAATTTGTGCATGAGAAGCGCCATTTTATCTTGAGATAGGATGTCGTCGTCACTGTCAGCATTCTTGTGACTAGGCTTCGATGAGCTGGGCATGCTGTGTCGATGATTCGATACAGCGGCTAGTGCTGTGACCTTTGAAGGAGATTCTTCAGCTTTCTCTCTTCTGTCAATATCATACTCAAAAGCTTTGAGGTCATAGAAGAGATCAATAGTAGATATTTCATTAAGATTGCAAGATACACGCATAGCTGTGGTCTTAATGTCCCATCGGGCAGGGAGAGATCTGAAAATTTTTAAATTCTTCTCCTTTTGGGTATAAATTTTGCCCAAAGCTTCAAGTTCACCAACAATACCAGTGAATCTGAGGTCAAGTTCCTCAAGTGTCTCAGTTGGTTTCATTTCAGAAGATTCAAATTGCTGAGTCAGTTTTGAAATTTTGTTTTCCTTTGAGAGCTCAGTTCCCTCACAAATCATCTTGAGTTTATCCCATATTTCCTTGGCTGATTTACAGCTCGTTACCTTCGAGAACGTGCCTTTGTCAAGAGTGACAAATAACGCGTTCTTAGACACATTGTCGAGGTTGGCTCCCTTTCTTTCATCTGTGGTCCATTGCTCTCGTTCCTTCTCGAGCATCTCAGCATGGGCTTGGCCTTCAATCCTTGCGGCCGTGTTTACCTTCATGATCTTGATAGGGCCATCCTGTATCACCAAAATCATCTCTTCGTGCATAGCTGCAAGATGAGCCTCCATCCTAATTCTCCAATCATCAAATTCGTTAATAGAGAACATAGGCACTTTGTTGATCATTGATGTATCCATGTGAAAGTAAAGAAATGAAAGAGACTGTTTTAAAGAGTAAGTGATTTTGGATCTGATTCGGTTAAAAATACGACTGATTTTTTTTCTAGAATCAACCGCTCCGATACCACTTGTTGGTCACTAAGTATACGGGATACAGTTTGGGAAGTAGTTTAAACAACAAACTGTACTAATTTTAAATACGAGTGCGTAGCGGAAGTCTTAGATAAATTAAGTTGATGTGGATACAGCAACTCTATGTGAAGTGTATACTTAAATAATCACAGTAATTAAAATAGGTAAGGCAGAAGGTAAATAACACAATATTTAAAGTGGTTCAAGGTAAACCCCTCTACGTCCACTGGTCCTCCACACAGGGGTAAAAAATTTATTATAATTACTGCGTACACAACTACATAATTATAACAACACACAATCAATATATCGTTTACACAGATTGATATAACGATCTTAGCTTCAACCGTTCACACAGATTGGTTTTGAGCTAATGCTTTGACTTACTTCTTCACACACAGTTCTGAAGCTTCGTCTTCTTCGATGCAATTCCTTCACACACAGTTCTGGAGAAGCAACGATTACTGAGTCCACACAGGGCTGATCTAGGTTTGTTCAAAGTATAGAATAGGTATGAACAACAACGTTGACTTTATGAGCTTCTAGCTGATGAAGTGTTGTTCAAGATGATGAGCATTTTATATCTCTTAGATCTAGGTTGCAGTAAGCTTTGGAGATATGTTTTGCTATGATAATAACTTTGATAGCTTGATAATTTCTTAGCTTGGGTGGTAACTTATCTTCAACGCCTTGATGAGATATATATAGTCTTCTGGAAAATATATCCGTTGGGATAAATCCGTTGAGCAAGATTCCGTTACAACAGGATGAAAAGCACGATCCGGATTTAGCGGGATTTGAAGATTTGTTGACTGACAGTATTTAAATACTTTATCCTTGAGTATTTAAATACTTCTTATTCAATGGGACTTGACTTCTGAAGATTCCTTCTTTGTCCTGTTGAGGGCTGTATGGAAGATCACTGTATAGGTGATTCGAGACACTTACCATACTTGGTCTTTATAAGACTTCTTTGCTGTACTGAAGGGTTCCACTATATGATGGATTCGAGACAGGCTTTCGATACAGGTTGACACTTCAACTCTTCGATACACTTTCCTTACTGTATTGAAGATTGGCATATATGTCAAAACCTCTTATCAACACAATTCGATACAGGGATTGAATATCCCGGATGTTTCGATACAGGGTTCTTGTTTTCCCAACATGTTGCTATACTCATGTACAAGGATACAAATATGAGAAATATCATACTCCAATTATCGAGATCACAATTCCGAATAATATAGGGTTCAACAACAGATGAAATACTGAATAATAAATCCGGATATTACAATGGAAACTAACGAAATGGACAAAGCCGAAAACTTTGCTCCGTTTATGTTTTTATTTTGCAGGTTTATCCCATTGAAGAGTGTGGTTTTGTAATCATCAAAAAGGGGGAGTTTGTTGGAATATTTTATTCCATTCATTTATAATTGAGTTTTGAGGATTAGTTGTTAATCAAAGAAAAACAACAAGGAAGTAAAACAAAACAACAAAGAAGTCGAAGACATTCGAACTGGACTGAAAAGCAAAGAAGTGAAGAAATAACATATACAACGTACGCAACACCTGAATGATAACGTACGTAATACAGTGGAGGATAAAGTACGTAACAAAGGATACATAACATATGTATGAAAAGTTTGTATCAGAATTCAAACTATATGACCGTTGTGACGTCACGGCATATCAACGGCTATTTGAGGAAAATAATGTACGTAATGAGGTTATGATAACGTACGTAATGGAAGAAACGAAAGATACTGGACTGATCCACACATAGCTTAATGTACGTAACCAGATTAAGGTAACGTACATAATGAGCCTTAACATAAGTAATGGATAGTACTTAACATACGCAATGAAGGCAGCAGTGAGCAACGGCTAGTTGAGCCTTTGAGCCTATAATACCAAACCATTTGGTATCAATAAAAACAACAACTTCAAGGAACTTATACACACACTTGTTATTATTGTATATACTATCGCTGTTTTATTTGTGCTTAATTGATAAGTGTTTGAGTGTTCATACATGAAAACATACACGAGAGGACAGATAGGGATTGTAGATTGATTCGGTGTTATTAGGATTGTTGATCCGGCATTATTAGAACCATATCTAAATCCATGTGAGGTTTGTCTAGTACCAATAGAAAGATAGATAGGTTGCTTCCTTGTCCAATAGAAAAGGAAAATGGTTTATCATGGACCAACATAACGACAAGAGTGTAACGGTTATTCTCGGACCTATAGAAGAAGAGACTGTAACAGTATCCCTCGGACCGATAGAAGCTGAGGCACCGAGGTTGATCTTAAGCCTATAGAAAAAGATACGGAGAGAGGAGGTATGTAACACCCCAAACTAGGCGGATATTACAGTGCCGTAGATCCCCAACTGGGACCCACCAGGCAAATGAAAATGAATGAATTACACAGGATAAATGTAGTACCGAACCACATTATAACAATAATTACTCCAATGAGGAGTTTAGTTACAACAAACCAGGACAATACTGAATACTAGTGTATTTTATATGAAGATAAAATACACAACACTGAATGAAACAGAGTATCCAAATGAAAGTCTGCAGCGGAAAATAAAGGACAATAACATGAATAACTGAAAGATCGGGGGCCCCTATTAGTATCACCGGGACTCCTCGACATCAACATGCTATTCCCGTGCTTTTGCCCTACCATGACCTGAAAATCAAAATCCTCACCGGGTCGCCATACGTAACAACAATCCTCAAGGGTTGAAAATACACAATCATGATTATATCCGGGTTATGAATTATCTGTCAAAACATACGCAATCAAACATGCTATATGAATCAACTAACAAGACGGCTCAAAGGGTGGTACCACACTACGCCCGGATGGAAATGTGTCGCACAAGCCACCAACGAGTATCGATCAAATACACGTGTGGTCTTGTACCTAATCGATCTCACGAGACAATATGACTCGTGTGCATACCCAATGTGAGGCCAACAACCAACACACGACTTAAACGTGCCCGACATGAAAATCCAACACATACCAACTGGCACGCCAAGATGACCGGAATGCCACGATATAACAAAAGTGACATCGAAAATGAATAATGACTCACCGAGGTGGAATGGTAGTGAAATAAATGACAGCTCAATGAAAAGATTGGAACCGCTGCTCTTATGATCAAGTGATTAATTGACAATAACAAGTTTGTTACGGTTAATACACTGATGAATGAGTTATGATTATGAATGAACAACAACAAAAGGGATGAATATCCTTTTAACCGAGTAAGAATTAACATACACAACACCGGTGACAATTATCCTTCCACGAACAACGTCCTAATAGAGATATCGGTCGCTCGAACAACCTTGAATAACACAATAACCAGCAATCCATTCAACATACGTAACAAACATGAATATAACGAACTCAACACGTCGATACGACTAAACCAAGTCCATTGAGGCATTAAATCAAACACGTTGCGTTCAAACTCCGATTGTTTACAATCAAACCTCAATATACCAATATCAAATCCCCCAAGAAGTGTTTCAAACCAACAAAACATCTTCAATACGATTAATAATCCAAAACGAATATCCAAAAACGTGATTATAATGACAATTAATCGAAAACCCCCAATTTCAACTCGATAATCAAAGTGTTCTTGAATAATCCCTCAATAATCCAATTAATCCTTATACAAACTCATAATCATATACATATCCCTTCATATAACATGATTATAACGTCCAAAACATCATATCTCAACACAAAATCGAAATACAAGGTGTTGAAGAAATTACCTCTTGAAGATCCAACCACTTCGATCCAATGAAAACGTGTTAAATCGACTATCCAAGCTTCCCAACAAAATAAGATGATGAAATCCGAATACACAAGTGATTGATGATGACAAAATATCTCCCTCAAGCTCTCTCTCTCGGAAAAGATGAAGTAAATGAGAAAAAAGAGGAAAGGTGTCCCGGCCAAACCATATATACTGCCGGAAGTTACGGCCGTAACTCAGCTCTCTTACGGCCGTAACATTCTGTGTCAACGCCTTACGGCCAGAATCGCCAACTCAGACACGGCAGAACTCGCTTCATCCGAAAGCTCGCCGATGCACTTACGGCCAGAATCGCTCCCGAGTTACGGCGTAACCCGCCTTCGTCAAAAACATCCGCCGACATCCTTACGGCCGTACCCGCACACCTTACGGCCGTAACTCGATGATACGGCCGTATCCGCCAACCTTACGGGCGTAAGCCCTCTTCGCCGAAAATGACCAGGCACCTTGCTCGCAGCCAGACGGCCGTATCCGCCAAGTCTTACGGCCGTATCTCCTCGCCTTACGGCCGTATGCCGAAACTCCTTACGGCCAGAATCTCGCCTTCGCCAAAACGTCTGGGCACTCGCCGACACGCACGGCCAGAATCGCCAGCCTTACTACGCATTCTCCCAACTTACGGCTGTATGCCGAAATCCTTACGGCCGTAAGTCCCGCTCGTCCGAAATGGCCCGGAAACAACGAACGTCAATTACGGCCGTATCCGACACTCCTTACGGCCGTAACTCGTTGCTGGACAAGATGAAATTCCGAAAACTCCGATTTCTCGCTACGATCGATGAATGATTCGACATACCAAACGTTTGCGAACGCGAACAAGTCCAACACATGCCAAAAATGATACTTCCAGCACAAGACTACCAATCACGATGATAATGATAATACTCCCGTTCCGACACTCAAACGGAGATGAAATGACGATCGGTAACTGATACACGGTTACAACATGCTAAATGAACGCAAATGAGTGAATCATGACTGATGAATGATTATTAATGAGTGAAAAATTACTGAGTGATGATTACTGACTGATAGTTACTGAATGATAATGAATGAATTACTACCGGGTATTACATACTCCCCCCCTTAAAAAGAGTTTCGTCCCCGAAACTAAGGGTCAAATAACTCGGGATGACTCTCCCGCATACTCTCCTCGGTTTCCCAAGTAGCCTCTTCGACTCCGTGTCTAGATCACTGAAACTTAACCAAAGGAATCGCCTTATTCCTCAACTATTTGATTTGCCGCTCTAACACTCGTATGGGATGCTCCTCATACGAATGATCATTTGCGACCTCGATTTCGTCGAACTGAAGTATGTGACCCGGATCGGCAACATACTTCCGCAATTGCGAGACGTGCAATACATTATGAATTTGGCTCAACGCCAGAGGTAAAGCCAATCGATAAGCTAACTCGCCTATTCAATCCAAAATCTCAAACGATCCAATGAATCTTGGACTCAATTTCCCCCGTTTTCCGAAACGGAAGATACCTCGACTCGGGGATACTTTGACCAACACGTGGTCACCCATCTCGAACTCTAGTGGTCGACGATTATCTGCATATAATTTCTGTCGACTCTGAGCAGTCAACAGACGACTCCTGATCAAAGCTACCTTCTCCTGTGCGGCTATAAGTATATCGGGCTCGGTGCCGATTGACTCGATGGGTCGCCCTAACACAAGGGAGATCGACAACGACGACCGTACAAGCCTCGTAAGGTGCTACCTTCATCGCAAAGATGCCAACTAAATCAGACGTGGACTCAAACAACAAGAATCGGGCTTCCCAATCGTCTACTAATCGAGGACGCATGCCCTCAACATGTCCTCCAATGTCCGAAAAGTCCTCTCCGATTGTCCGTCTGACCGAGGATGAAAACGGTAATGATATTAAGCCGAGTTCCCAAAGCACGATGAATCGATTTCCAAAATGAGACACGAATCACCCTTCACGATCGTAAACGATACTCTTAGGAGTACCGTGCAATCTCACTATCTCTTTGATGAACAGCTGGGCAAGTCTCTCGGGACCCCACGTATCCTTAACCCCAAGGAAATGAGCTGACTTAGTTAAGCGGTCCTCGATCACCCATATCGTATTCATGCCACGACGACTCGAGGCATCGGCAACCACGTTTGCCTTACCCGGGTGGCACAGGATCCCGATATCATAATCTTTGATTAGTTCCCACCACCGCCTCGCCGCATGTTTAACTCCTTCGAGTAAATATATACTTCAAACTCTTATGATCGGTGAATAACTGACAGGTGACGCCATAAATGTAATGACGCCAAATTCCCAACGCGAAAACCACGGCTGCTAGCTCCAGGTCGTGGGTCGGATAATTAACCTCGTAAGGTCGCAATTGCCGTGAAGCATAGGCAATAAACTTCCCATCTCGCATTAATACACATCCGAGACCGTGTCCGGACGCTACATTAAAAACCACGAATCCTTCCGTCCCTTCGCAAGGAAAAAAAAGCAGTGCTGAAATTAACCGGTTCTTGAGTTCCTCAAAACTCACGACACACGTCGGACCACGTGTATTTCTTACCCTTTCGCAAAAGGTTCGTCATTGATTGAGCGATTTTAGAAAATCCTTCCACAATTCGCCGATAACAACCGCTAATCCGAGAAAGCTTCGATTTCCTTAACATTCTTCTGAGGTAACCAATCTCGGATAGCCTCCGTCTTCTCGAGGGTCGACACGAACTCCGTCTCGATGAAATTACATGTCCGAGAAAAGTCACTGACATCCATAACTCACATTAAGAAAACTTCCCATAAAGTTGCTCGCCTCAACACGCCGAGAACCTCGATGAAGATGAACCTCGTGTTCCTCTCGCCACGAATAAATCAAAATGTCATCGATGAAGACAACAAACTGATCTAAAAAGTCGATGAAAACCCGATTCATTAACTCCATGAATACCGCAGGTGCATTAGTTAGCCCGAACGACATAACTACGAACTCATAATGACCATAGCGTGTTCGAAACGCCGTCCTCGCGATATCCGACTCTCGAATCCGCAACTGGTGATATCCAGATCTTAAGTCGATCCTGGAAAATACTGAAGCTCCCTGAAGTTGATCTAAAAGATCATCAATACAGGGTAAGGGGTACTAATCTTGATCATCACCCTGTTCAACTCTTGATAATTAATACACACACGAGACGAGCCATCCTTCTCCTTGACAGATCATACTGGTGCTCCTCTCGGGGATGCAATCGGTCGGAGATAACCTTTCTCAAACTATTCCTCAAGTTGAATCTTCAACTCCTGTATTCTGGTCGGGGCCATCCGATACGGTGCCTTCGATAAAGGGGACGTACCGGCTCCAACTCACTCCTGAATTCCACTACTCTATGTGAAGGCAATCAGATAACTCGTCTCGAAATACATCGTCAATCGATGACAATAATACCACAAATGATTGAACATTTCGATTGCCCTAGAATGGTCAATTGATAAAAAGTGATACAATGAATGTTTGAATAACTCGATTGACTTAGATAGGCCAATCGATGAAAATGATACAATGAATGATTGAATAGCTCGATTGCCTTAGAAAGGCCAATCGATGAAAATGATGCAATGAAGGATTGTATAACTCGATTGCCTTAGGAAGGTCAATCGATGAAAATGATACAATGAATGATTGAATGACTCGATTGCCTTAGAAAGGCCAATCGATGAAAATGATGAGATGAATGATTGAATAACTCGATTGCCTTCGAAAGGTCAATCGATGAAAATGATACAACGAATGATTGAATGACTCGATTGCCTTAGAAAGGCCAATCGATGAAAATGGTGCAATGAATGATTGAATAGCTCGATTGCGGAATTTCTCTACTTCCGCCATAATAATAATTCTACTGGAACAACGGGGATTACTTCCCTGAAGCACACATTCGACAACCAATGACGGAAAGATAGCGACCAAACGCTAACAAACACTGAGGATAGTATCAAGACGATTAAACCAACTAATACCGAAAATTACACCGTCCTAAGATAAATTCACCACGATTAGGTCCACCAACCAATCGCGGTCACTAAGCTTACTTCGGTATGATTCTGAAAATTCTTCCATCGTCAGGTAGACCGATGGTATGAGGTCCACAAGCAATAGGACTATCCCGAGATTAGTCTATTCAAGCATGATTCGAAAATGAATGAATGTGGTGTACCAGCATCAAAAGGTACACACAGGTTGAAATAAAATTACGAGTATACCTGAAATCATTCGGGCCACCGGATCGTCGATCCTCCTCATCACATGAATCTGGGACTTGCCGGCCCCCGAACCGAACGCTCCCGTCTGATAAATATGAGCTCCAACTCTATTTGCTTCCATTGTCTTAAACGACGTTGACAAAGTAGTCTGATTCTGAAACGCTGATTGCTTCGGGGCCTGAGATGCCGCCGGAGCCGACTTGGAGTCCTTTCGGCAAAAACGGGCCTTATGCCCAAAATTCCCACAATTATAGCACGTGATAGACGGTTTCAGACACTCTGTGCTGTAATGACCCGGCATTCGACAATTGAAACAGGTGATGGCCGAACAGGCCGCTCGGGACTGAGATCCCGCACGATTTTGCGCCGTAGGAGGTTGCTCAGAAACGATAGGACTCACACGAGGCTTCTTGAGGGTTGACTGACCGCCTTCGGATTGATTACGCTTCGTTGATTTCTTGCTGACAGATGAAGGTTGTTGTTCATCACTTTCCTTAGCAGCTGGCTCATACGGGAGAGTTCTCTCGATTAATCCGGCCAGAGTGGCACAATGATGATTGAGCAACTGCACATGGGTCATCATGGCCTGCATAAAAGTGAGTGGATCAACCCGAACATCTTCTGATCGAGCCGAGTCCGGGGCACGATTTCCCGGCAGCGAGTGATTATTTCTCGGGTTTCGGCCCGCACCGCGGCCTCTTCCCGTGCATTCCCTGACAGCTCTCTCCATACTGAAGTAGGAAGGTCGCATAATGATTATATTTCCCGCATGATTATCACGTTATGATTACGTCATGAGATGATGAAAATGAGTATACATGCTCTAACTTAGTGATTATATGAATGATTTACTAAAGTGACATGATTATCTGATGAAATTCTTGAAATGATTATCTTGAATAACTTAACAAGATTAATAATATGATCATCCAGATCGACAACTGAGTAATGAAATGAATTGAGTAATTAATGAATTAACATGATCGTCCTGATCATTAACTGAGTAATGAAATGAATTAAGTGATTAATGAGTTAACATGATCATCCTAATCACAATGAATGATGATGTTTGAGGATTGTTAAATGATGAATGATGAATGAATGACTATTACCAGAAATTATATCATGGCGTTAGAAATCTTACAGTTCTTCCGGTCTGATTAGCTCGGCATTTGCACAGGTCACACGTGACGCGAAAGTCCAATGATACTAGTCTGATGACGATGATTTCGAATGAGACATGACTCGGAAGGTAGTATTCAAAACCACGCTCCGATACCAACTCTGTAACACCCCAAACTAGGCGGATATTACAGTGCCGTAGATCCCCAACTGGGACCCACCAGGCAAATGAAAATGAATGAATTACACAGGATAAATGTAGTACCGAACCACATTACAACAATAATTACTCCGATGAGGAGTTTAGTTACAACACACCAGGACAATACCGAATACTAGTGTATTTTATATGAAGATAAAATACACAACACTGAATGAAACGGAGTATCCAAATGAAAGTCTGCAGCGGAAAATAAAGGACAATAACATGAATAACTGAATGATTGGGGCCCCCTACTAGTATCACTGGGACTCCTCGACATCAACATGCTATTCCCGTGCTTTTGCCTTACCATGACCTGAAAAACAAAATCCCCAGCCGGGGTCAGTTACACAGAACAACAATCCTCAAGGGTTGAAAATACACAATCATGATTATATCTGAAGTTATGAATTATCCTGTCGAAATATACGCAATCAAACATGCTATATGAATCAACTAACAGTATGGCTCAAAGGGTGGTACCACACTACGCCCGGGATGGAAATGTGTCCGTGCACAAGCCACCAACGAGTATCAATCAAATACACGTGTGGTCATGTACCTAATCAGTCTCACGAGACAATATGACTCGTGTGCACAGTCCAATGTGAGGCCAACAACCAACACACGACTTAAACGTGCCCGACATGAAAATCCAACACATACCAACCGGCACGCCAGTATGACCTGGAATGCCACGATATAACAAAAGTGACATCGAAAATGAATAATGACTCACCGAGGTGGAATGGTAGTAAAATAAATGACAGCTCAATGAAAATATTGGAACCGTCGTTCCTTATGACTGAAGTGATTAATTGACAATAACAAGTTTGATACGGTTAATACACTGATGAATGAGTTATGATTATGAATGAACAACAACAAAAGGGATGAATATCCTTTTAACCGAGTAAGAATTAACTTACACAACACCGGTGACAATTATCCTTCCACGAACAACGTCCTAATAGAGATATCGGTCGCTCGAACAACCTTGAATAACACAATAACCAACAATCTGTTCAACATACGTAACAAACATGAATATAACGAACTCAACACGTCGATACGACCAAACCAAGTCCATTGAGGAATTAAATCAAACATGTTGCGTTCAAACTCCGATTGTTTACAATCAAACCTCAATATACCAATATCAAATCCCCCAAGAAGTGTTTAAAACCAACAAAACATCTTCAATACGATTAATAATCCAAAACGAATATCCAAAAACGTGATTATAACGACAATTAATCGAAAACCACCAATTTCAACTCGATAATCAAAGTGTTCTTGAATAATCCCTCAATAATCCAATGAATCCTTATACAAACTCATAATCATATACATATCCCTTCATATAACATGATTATAACGTCCAAAACATCATATCTCAACACAAAATTGAAATCCAAGGTGTTGAAGAAATTACCTCTTGAAGATCCAACCACTTCGATCCAATGAAAACGTGTTAAATCGACTATCCAACTTCCCAACAAAATAAGATGATGAAATCCGAATACACAAGTGATTGATGATGACAAAATATCTCCCTCAAGCTCTCTCTCGGACAAGATGAAGGAAATGAGAAAAATGAGGAAAAGTGTCCCGGCCAAACCATATATACTGCCGGAAGTTACGGCCGTAACTCAGCTCTCTTACGGCCGTAACATTCCAGGTCAACGGCCTTACGGCCAGAATCGCCAACTCAGACGGCCGTAACTCGCTTCGTCCGAAAGCTCGCTGGCAGACTTACGGCCAGAATCGCCTCGAGTTACGGGCGTAACCCGCCTTCACAAAAACATCCGCCGACATCCTTACGGCCGTACCCGCACACCTTACGGCCAGAACTCGATGATACGGCCGTATCCGGCCAACCTTACGGCGTAAGCCCTCTTCACAAAATGACCAGGCACCTTGCTCGCAGCCAGACGGCCGTATCCGGCCAAGTCTTACGGCCGTATCTCTCGCCTTACGGCCGTATGCCGAAACCCTTACGGCCAGAATCGCCTTCGCCAAAAACGTCTAGGCACTCGCCGACACGTACGGCCAGAATCGCCGACTTTACGGCCGCATTCTCCCAACTTACGGCCGTATGCCGAAATCCTTACGGCCGTAAGTCCCGCTCGTCCGAAATGGCCGGAAACAATGAACGTCAATTACGGCCGTATCCGACACTCCTTACGGCCGTAACTCGTTCCGGACAAGATGAAATTCGAAAACTCCGATTTCTCGCTACGATCGATTAATGATTCGACATAACAAACGTTTGCGAACACGAACAAGTACAACACATTCCAAAAATGATAATTCAAGCACAAGACTACCAATCACGATGATAATGATAATACTCCCGTTCCGACACTCAAACGGAGATGAAATGACGATCGGTAACTGATACACGGTTACAACATGCCAAATGAACGCAAATGAGTGAATCATGACTGATGAATGATTATTAATGAGTGAAAAATTACTGAGTGATGATTACTGACTGATAGTTACTGAATGATAATGAATGAATTACAACCGGGTATTACAACGTAGGCACATTTGGCCGAACCTCTATAAATCTTGTGTCGTTTATCTTCCGCACTTTAATTACGCTTCCACAATGCAAAAGACTTTGATAACTCTATTATACTTCGCGTAAATTTCAAACGGTGAAGGTACCAAATTCTCCAACAATTGGTATCGGATCAGGTATCCATAAAAATCGTCTTAACATCCAAGGAGAAGACGATCCCATGGCATTTCAATTTCCACCGGTCTAAGGTCTTGCTCTAAATAGACCTCCATTTTTCGACGGATCGAATTACATGACTTGGAAGAAAAAGATGTCGATCTTCATTCGTGCCTGGGATATAGAAATTTGGAAGATCATCTGCCTTGGTCCGAAAGTTCTAACCAAATCCGACGGGTCACATAAGAGCTTTGAAGAGTACAATGACAGATTGGAAGAACGATCACCTTAATTGTAAGGCCACTCAACTTTTATATTGTGCCTTAAATCCAGAGGAGGTAAACCGTATTTCTTCATGTGAAAGTGCTAAAGAAATCTGGAAAATTCTTGAAATCACACACGAGGGAACAACTCAAGTCAAGGAGACAAAGATTAATATGCTTCTCCATGACTACGAGTTATTCATGATGAAGGGTGACGAGTCCATCACCAACCTGCTCGACCGATTTTCGGTCATCACAAATAGACTTGCTCCATTCGGGAAACTACTATCGAGTAGTGGAAAAGTCACGAAAATCTTACGATCACTACCTAGCGAATGAGACGGCACCGTAACGAGAATCATGGAATCTAAAGATCTCAACACGCTCAACTTTAGCGCCCTTGTAGGTTCGCTAATTAATTATGAGATTGTTCTTAAATCACAAAACGCCAGACCAAAACCGAAGGAAAAATCCATAGCTTTGAAAGCAAAGATGTCTCGAAAAGAAGAAATCCCGGTAGACGAAGATGATGAATAATCGCCATATTATTCCAAGAATATAAATAAGTTTCAAAACTTATTGCACCGGATAAGGAAGTACGTCAAATCGGGCGAATCTAAGAAATTCGACAACTATCGAAACTGTGGTAAATCAGGCCACTTTGCTAAAAATTGTCGAGGCTCAAATCCTAATAAAGAAGTTCTTATAGCTACATGGAGTGACATTTAAATTCTATTTATTTTGCTAACGATCATGGATTTTGATTTTTTAATATTTACAGGTTGTTCGATACTTGGACCGATACGTTCCTAGCATAAAATGAAGGACTTAAAAGGAAAAGATTTCAAAATAAATTATAAGGATCATTTTTAGAATTTATGAAAGTGATTTCGAAAAGTTCCAACGATTTTGATACGATAAAATTTCATTACAAAACACTTATATTGCAAAAATAATATTAAATTATTTTATTATTATTATCGATAATCCATTCCGAGCATAACGAAGATTTAACTCCGAAGAGTCCGGAACAAGTCGGAAAATCGAATTTGGACACCGGGAAGGGGTCGAACCGGTCGAGCCAGGTTGACGGACATCTGTCGGTCACCGCCGGACACGCATACCGACAGCTGCCGGTCACGGCCGACAGAAAGGTCGGTCACGACCGACAGAAGCTTCTCGGCCATCTGTCCGGATAAGGCTATTGTCACGGGTCCGAATTGGACTAGAATTTTTCGCCGAAAATTCCACCCCGTGCCGGAACTGATTGTCCGCACAACAACCAGTCAGCCTTCGATCCTCACCAAACACTCGTGTTTACCTCACAACCCTCGTGTTTAGTATGATTAGAGTTACAGCCCAAAGCCACCTTTAGTGTTTGAAGGAGTATGCAGCAGAATACAATCAAAACACGTAAAGGCACACACAATTTACGGGGATAATCCCCCAAACTTGAATATTATTGCACACTCAATATACAAGGAAAAGGCCTCGCTGTACAACTCTCTCTCTGGCTTTCTGCCCCTCGCTCCCTACAGAATTGTACAAAGCACCTATTTATAGCCCAAGCAAAGGACTACATTGGTTGACAACCCCAACCGCTAGGTTCAGCTCGACACTCCACGTGTCGATGCATGGCAAAAGACCACCATGCATCCCTGCCACTTGTCCCGAGCAGTTTCCCAACAACTTGCCCGCATTTGCCTTGTACTGCCACGTACAAGGTCTTCTGGAACCGTCCCGCAACAGTCCGCAACCGCTTGCTAGTAACCGTCCCGCAACTGGCCTGATGGATCCCAGCACTCCACCTGCACATGCAGTCCACCAAGTAACTGCTCAAATGCTGATGTGTGCCCCGCATGTCTTATAACTGCATGGAACCGTTCCCACACAACCGTTCCAAGTAACCGTTCTGTCATGTCGTTCCCTGGAGTTACCTCATAACCGCCCCATGCAACTGCCATGACTTGTAACCGCCTCGAACCATCAATGCCAAGCTCGTGCGCGCCAAATCTGGCGTCCCCTCGCGCCCAAGTCTTGTTCCCACATAGTCCAAGCCAATTCCCATAGATTTATGCACAAGTGCCCAGCCACTTGCACATTTCCGAGTCTTGCCCACAATGATCCGACAATGCCCGCATATATCCGCACATGGTCCGCCCAGCACGGTCGAACCCTCTCAGCCGTGGACACACAGCCCAGGCCTTGTCCGCGCCCGAAGTGTCCGCTGATCGGGTCGGTCCGATCCGGGTCGGGTTTCACCTCTGGATCGACCCGTGACCCAATCTCATAGCAAGTCCCAGCACCTTGCCAAGTCCTTGGCCGAGTACCTTGGGTCACCCCTTGGGCATGGCCCTCAGTAACTATCTTCCCCCTATAAGAGGCTTAGACAGATAAACCCTGGTGATGGCAGTAACCATTGAAAAGCTGAGGAATCACTCGACTGCCCCTAGCCTTGAACCAGCCCAAAACTTCAAAGTAACACGATATTGTCTTGATTCCATGTCTTAGCTAAGCCTCACACTTGCCAAGAAGCCTCCGAACCACTTTTCATTCCCGTGCCTTAGTGTCGTGCCACGCCCAGTCGGCACAGTCCGCCCAGCGACTCGACCGCCTGCCGAGCCCAGCGAGTCATCCATGTTAAGGGTCTAACAAACCTCCCCCACTAAAAGAAACCGACTTCCTCGTCGGACTAAGTGTAGCCCTTAAACATGTCATAGTTCGATACTTAGAAAAGCTCGCCTTCCATTTGCAAAGTAGCTTTGGTTCACCCTTCCGCTGGATCACTTTAATTGATCCCCCATCCGATAAACCTATGATGATAAGACAGCTACGTACTTCAAACCATCCCAGCGAACCGACTGAAATCAGCTTCAACATCCAAGTCTGTTACACTGAATCAGCAACTTCCGTCTAACTTTTTACATATATACATAATATGCCTAACTTAACACCACTTCGACATAATTACATACATATGAAAGCGGACATCCCCCGCTTGCTGGGAAAACAACCAAACAACTTGACCTAGCAAATATTTACAATGGTCATAAAACGAAAAACTGAAGTAAACTATACACACAAGTAAACCAGCCACTAAATCATTGAGACGGACAACCAATGACTTATCTGGAATGAGTAATAGGCTGCAACTCCTTACTCATTTTTGCATACTTCAGCAACGCGTCCCTTTGACAACACCGACGGCACATTAACTGTAAGCATCCTCTCAATGCTCGGATGGTCATTCCAATTGAAACTCGTGGGACTTCTCAGTCGACTGAAAATAACAAGCTAATCGGGACCTTAGCCACCATCCACACCATCATTTCGTCAAAATTATACATGACCTGGACATGCTTCACATAGAACACACATCCTACCATCTTTGCACACCAAGTCCAAAAATGGAAAAACATAGTAGGAACCCACAAATATATTCAACATATGAACGTATGAAAAACAAATCCTTACTCAACCACGTATCGATCCAAGTCGTCGAATAGCACCCTACCAAATGCAACAAGTTGTCTTTGCATGCATGTAAGCAACTTGACTTTCCGACCTCGCACCTTAAACCGACATTTGAGCCGCATCAATCACCCTCTTGACACAAACAGACCACGATCTGCAAGGATCTTCCAACGTCTGGGACAAATCAGCCATCAACCCGCACCGACTTGTCCTTCGGCCAACCATTTATCGCACCGCTGGCCTGGTGCTCGATGAGCACCATTAGTTCCACATAGTGGCAGGAGGTTTCACAATATCCGCCTCGCCATGAGCATTCTTCAGGATCTTTTCCGGCATTTCATGCATTAACTGCATTACCCCAAGCCGACCAGTTTCAGCATCACCCACGTCGCCATTTTCTTCGCACAAGATAGCATTCAACCTTCCCCGCTTTGGGCAATCCCTCATTCGATGGTCACCATTGCAGATAAAACATCCCTTCTTCGTTCGGTCCGCATTATTGGACTGAGACGATCCCTCGGCCTGCACTGTTATCTCTTTAGTAGCTCTAAAACCATCAAACTTGCCTTTGCCCTTTCCAGTACCCTTCTTTCCCTGTTCCGGGCCTGGGCCACCAACTCGATAATCCATCAATCGATCAGCATCAGCTATGGCAGATTGCAAATCCTTGACACCTTGCCTTCTCAACTCGGTTTGTGCCCAAGGTTGTAATCCAGCCATGAAATTGAACACCTTGTCTTCTTCCGACATATCTTTCACATCCAACAGCAACGTACTGAACCGTTTCACATATTCCCGAACAGTCCCTTTGTGTCTCAACTCACGAAGGGCTTCACGTGCAACCCACGATACATTACACGGCAGGAACTACTCCTTAAGTTCTTGTTTCAACATTTCCCACGAACCAATCTTCTCACGATCAGCATTTGCGCCTTCCGACTGACGCGTACGCCACCACAACTTGGCGTCACCAGTAAGGTACATACTGGCTATGGAGACCTTCTCCTCACTTGGAACATGTGCAGCATGAAAGTAAGTTTCCATGTCCCAAAGGAAGTTCTCCAATTCTTTGGCGCTTCTCTCGCCGCCAAATGGTTTTGGATCGGGCATCTTGAACCTGGATGAAGATGACGAGTTCCCTTGACTCCCACAGCCAATAACCGCCATCCTCAACAACCTGCATTCGTCCATGACTACACCCATCCGGACATCCACTGCCTCGCTTACGGAACTGATCTCCTCTTGAACCGATATGAGCCGTCCTTCCACGAAATTAGGGATTTCATCCACTGATTTCTGTAGTACTTCCGCCATAGCACAGAGTTTTTCGAAATTGGTCTCCAGCATTGAGATCCGTTCGAAAACTGCTGCTACAACCGGAACTGGTGGAGGTTGCCCCATCAAAGTTTCCAACCTTTGAATCCTATCGTCCATAGCCGCGATCTCATCTCTGCGATCCGCATCTCTTGCATCTCGAGGTGCCATAACGCAGCAACTTTTCCCTCAGAACCCACTAACGGGGCTCCGATACCAAATTGTCACGGGTCCGAATTGGACTAGAATTTTTCGCCGAAAATTCCACCCCGTGCCGGCACTGATTGTCCGCACAACAACCAGTCAGCCTTTGATCCGCACCAAACACTCGTGTTTACCTCACAGCACTCACGTTTAGTATGATTAGAGTTACAGCCCAAAGCCACCTTTAGTGTTTGAAGGAATATGTAGCGGAATACAATCAAAACACATAAAGGCACACACAATTTACGGGGACAATCCCCCAACCTTGAATATTATTGCACACTCAATATACAAGGAAAAGGCCTCGCTGTACAACTCTCTCTCTGGCTTTCTGCCCCTCGCTCCCTACAAAATTGTACAAAGCACCTATTTATAGCCCAATGAAAGGACTACATCGGTTGACAACCCCAACCGCTAGGTTCAGCTCGACACTCCACATGTCGACGCATGGCAAAAGACCACCATGCGTCCCTGCCACTTGTCCCGAGCAGTTTCCCAGCAACTTGCCCGCATTTGCCTTGTACTGCCACGTACAAGGTCTTCTCGAACCGTCCCGCAACCATCCGCAACCGCTTGCTAGTAACCGTCCCGCAACTGGCCTGATGGATCCCAGCACTCCACTTGGCACATGCAGTCCACCAAGTAACTGCTCATATGCTGACGTGTGCCCCGCACGTCGTATAACTGCTTGGAACCGTTCTCGCACAACCGTTCCATGTAACCGTTCCGTCATGTCATTGCCTGGAGTTACCTCATAACCGCCCCATGCAACTGCCATGACTTGTAACTGCCTCGAACCGTCAATTCCAAGCTCGTGCGCGCCAAATCTGGCGTCCCCTCGCGCCCAAGTCTTGTTCCCACATAGTCCGAGCCAATTCCCATAGATTTATGCACAAGTGCCCAGCCACTTGCAAATTTCCGAGTCTTGCCCACAATGATCCGGCAATGCCCGTATATATCCGCACATGGTCTGCCCAGCACGGTCGAACCCTCTCGGCCGTGGACACACAGCCCAGGCCTTGTCTGCGCCCGAAGTGTCCGCTGATCGGGTCGGTCCGATCCGGGTTGGGTTTCACCTCCAGATCGACCCGTGACCCAATCCCATGGCAAGTCCCAGCACCTTGCCAAGTCCTTGGCCGAGCACCTTGGGTCACCCCTTGGGCATGGCCCTCAGTAACTACCTCCCCCCCTATAATAGGCTTAGACGGATAAACCCTGGTAATGGCAGTAACCATTGAAAAGCTGAGGAATCACTCGCCTGCCTCCAGCCTTGAACCAGCCCAAAACTTCAAAGTAACACGAGATTGTCTTGATTCCATATCTTAGCTAAACCTCACACTTTCCAAGAAGCCTCTGAACCACTTTTCATTCCCGTGCCTTAGTGTCGTGCCACGCCCAGTCGGCACAGTCCGCCCAGCAACTCAACCGCCTGCCGAGCCCAGCGAGTCACCCATGTTAAGGGTCTAACAGCTGTCCAGCTGTCCGGATAAGGTCGGTCACGACCGATAGAAGCTTCTCGGCCAGCTTTCCGGATAAGGCCTCCAGCTGTCCGAGTAAGGTTGATTTTCAGCCGACTTTGGACCCCTATTTATACATATTACCGGACGTGTTTTTGTACATATCACATATCAATTTGATGCTCTGGACCTCTACTATAAAACTCCCGTAACATATTTCCCTTCCAAAAATTATAAAGGCTTCAAAAAGCCCGATGAAACAGGAAGCTCAAATCTGACAGTTTTTCAAAGGTGTTTGATAAAAGTCCTCAACAGGCGATCGCCTCAGAGACCGGGCGACCGAGCCAGAGCCCAGCAGCCAAGGCAGATTGGCTGACCGAAGGTCCCAGGACAAGTCCCAGTGCTGAGCGATCAACATCTAAAGGCAATCGTCTCTCGGTACTTGGCGATCAACCCCTGGTGACCGACCAAATGACGACCGCCTCATGCCACGTGAAGCCATCACCCGTCCAGTCGGCGAAGGCCGAAGCTCGATGCAAGAGCCCACGTGTAGATCCAGAAAGGGCGCCGCAGAACATGGATCGTTGACCATAGCCTGTCAGCATTTTCGCACCAACCGACACACCCGCCGAAAGGTGTACAGTGGTACCGCCCGTCACAGAAACTCCGGACGCGTGCAGGCTCAACGCCCCGGTAGTGTTCACGGATTGGCGGTTCGTCCCCAAAGGTCAACGACTTTACGTCTATACAGTAGAAACACTGCAAACTGGAGAGCTCCGACGAACTGGAAGAGGTGAGGACAAAGCTCCGACTTATGATATGCAGAGAATGCTGAAAACTGTATGTTTTTACTGAGTTCGAAAAGTGCATGTCTGATGCAAATGAGATGCATGCCTATTTATAGGCCATCTCACACACCTGCAGGGATCAGGATTTAATACAGCCACTAATGGCTATCATAATGTAGTCATTTATGCTTCATTATGGTCAGGAGTTATGAATTTCAAACAAATGGCAGGGGTTACGAAATTCAAACCTGCCATTAACTCCTCATAACACTTGAGAGGTTACTTCCGGGTTGGACTGAATTTGAACAGTCAGGACGCACCTGGACTGTATTCAGCTCCTTAACCATTTGACGGATGTACCTGGACATCCTTATGTGCACATACGAGCCCAACTATGTTGTTGAGCTTGTCCAAAAAAATTTTTAAGCTAGCCAAAGGCCTAGCTCACGGCCAAGCCCAAAGACTAGCCCAAAGACCAATTGCCAAGATCCAAGATCCATATCCAAGGCCAAGGCCAAGGCCAAAGCCAAGGCCAAGGCCAAGGTCCACGGCACACGGCTCGCGGCTCGCGGCCGAGGCCGAGGCGAGGCGAGGCGGGCGGCGGCACGCCCGTGTGCGCGCGTGTGGGCTTTAAGCCCATACACATGTGCCATTAATTATTACATGCATAAAGGTAACTCCTTATATACTAGAATAATCATGGTTCATTATTCAATGTGGGATTCCATCCCTTATTAATTCACAATTAAGTGACAAACTTAATTCACTATTTCTCACTCACCGGGAATCGGTTTAGAGAAAGTGAATATACCACGATCATCTACTCGGAACGTAGATCGATCATATGATATTTAATTTTACAAAATAAAATTAAAATCATTAACGATTCCAACAATCATATCACGGTGAACATCACTAAGTACACCGTTTTAGATAAGGCGGCGGTCGCCGGTTGGGATTCTGCAATAAAACCAGCTTCTTGCCGGAACACAATGCAAAAACTTGTGTGAACAAATCTTATCACGATGTAATAACAATGGAAGACACCGATGATGTCAAATTCAGTATAGTGGACTTGTCAGACTCTAACCCCACGGCCATCTTCACAAAGGCCGATTGCGACTTAGTTTCTGAATACTACAAATTTGCCCTCATTGGCAAATTTACCTACGGTGAACCGTCGAATCGGGTAATATCCCAACAACTTAAACTTGATGGGTTTGGATTATGCAAAGCACATTTTTTAAATGGTAAACATGTACTCATCAACTTGACTAGCAAATCTCTCTGTGACAAGCTTCGGATGAAAAGAGAATATGTTTTTGCAGGTTTTCCTATGAGATTATTTCAGTGGTCTCCAAAATTTGATTTCAAGCAGGAACCGGCCTTAGTTCCTGTGTGGTTTAAAATTCATGGCTTACCATCACATTGGTTTGATGTTCGACCCCTTAAAACTATAGCTAGTCTTGTTGGTAATTTTGTAAAGATTGATGATTTTATGATTAATCGGACTAGAATGAATTTTGCCAGAATGTGTGTGGCTATTAATTTGGAAGAACCCCTTATTAAAAAAAATAATATCCAGGTGGAGGATGTGAAATCTTAATATGATATAGAATTTGAAAAAATACCAAAATATTGCCAACACTGCAATCATATTGGCCATGACGTAGAAGAGTGCTATATTAAAAACCCAGCCTTAAAACCCGCTGTTTTTACACACAAAAAACTTGGTAAAAAAGTTAAACTACGTTGCGGAAGTTATCTCAAATAAAAAAACCCAGGCTAATAATGGTTTTGTGTTGGTAGGTAAATCCCAAAAAGCTACAGGTCCTAAAAGCCCAACCACGATCAACACCGTCACCACTGCCTCTCCGAGACTCAGCGATCAAAATAAGTTTCATGCCCTTGCGGTTATACAGGAGTCGGAGGAGGTCAGCAAGGGGGCAGTCGAAATATGGTCTAGATGGACAGTCCCATCCAGGTCCCTGCTTCAACAAAAATTGCTAATGCCAAATCAATCTTACACCATCTTGAACCTGGTAACCAAGGGACTGGAAATCTGAACATAAATTCACATCCTCATAGCCCAAACCCAACTGATCATCCCCCAGAAAAATTAGATGAGGCACCAACTCAAAAAAAAAAGGGATTCGGCTGGGGCTTCGGGCAGCCCAACCGAGGATGATAATGTTATTTGGGGCAACATATCCGACATAATTATTTTTAAACCCCCTGATATTAATATGTTTGCTGACTTTGAAACTCTTGTTGATGTTAAGGTGTCCAACGTGGACTCCCCAATTGAGAAATGTGATGCGGGTAGTAGCTGTGACTAGTTTTCTGAATCTAACGATGATCTTGATTGTGATACAGGTGGAGGATCGGACAGGCCCTCAAATTCCAAAAAATCGATCCGTGAGCAATCTCTCTCGGATAAGAATGATGAATATTTTGATCTTGATGAGGACAACTTAACTAAAATGAATATTAAGGGAACAACCAATATTCCTGGTAAGAAGAGGCCTGAAAAAATTAAAACCCATACTAATAATATTCTAAAAAGGAGGACGAGGAGTGGTAATACACATCAATGATTGGTACACTTTTTTGAAATATTAGAGTTATTGGGAACAAAACTGCCCAAAACAAAATAAGAATGCTTAAAAGAAAATATAAATTTAACATTTTGGTTCTCATCGAACATAAAGTGACTTTGGATTCCAATTTTTTTCTGAAACGATTTGGCTTTTCTAATGTTTGTTCAAATATTATTAACCACATATGGATTTTTGTTGAACCTGGTGTTCGGATCAGTATTTTACAAAATACAGAGCAATTGCTTCATGTCGAAGTGGTTTGTGATTCCCTCCTCTACCCTTTCCTTTTAACTCCAGTTTATGGTAGAAATACCAAAATTGATAGAAGGGGCCTCTGGGATGATCTTCTCTCCATTAGCAATAGCCAGATACCTTGTATGGTTGGGGGAGATTTCAACATTATCCTCCAACCGGACGAGAAAAAAGGAAGGGCTGCCCCAATCCAATCTGAAATGGATGAGTTCAATGATACTTTATTGAACTGCAATTTGACTGACGGTGGATTTGTGGGCTCCCCTTATACCTGCTATATGGATGGAGTCTAGCAAAAATTGTATAGGATCCTTCTCTCCCCAGAGTGGTACTCGGCTTTTCCTTTCATGTCTATTAGACATCTCCCTAAATACAAAATTGGACCATAACTCCATGTTGTGTGTTTAATATCCGGGGGTAATTTTTTTTCGTGTTACTGTTGAGTTGTATGTATTCATCTGGAATTGTACAAGTGTTGTTGTTTGGACCGATACAATGTATATTGTATTAGAATATTTTGGGATCGAAACATTTATACTGGTCGTCAGTTTGGTTTCGTCGTTTGGTTGTTGCTTGGCGAGTTTGGAATTTTGGCTAAGTTTATAGCCATAGCGTACGCTACCTATATAGCATTACGTACGCTAATTTGTTGCGATTACGTACGTTACGCCCTGAGGTTTACGTACGTAATGCGTGGTCGGTGGTAGGAACCTTCCTCGTAGTCAACTTTCGACTAGTAGGGTCAGGGTATCTTTGGGGTATTATATATATATATATATATATATATATATATATTACCTTCTCTCTTGTCTCTCCAGCTCTCGTCCTCTCTCTTCTCTCCATCTCTCTCGTTTCTTTTTTTTTTCCGGCGAGGTAGAGTTAAGGACGGGCAGCCGGCTTCTTCATAGATTCCGGCGACGGACTGGAGTTGACGACCGGAGTAGAGGACTGACGTCTCCGGCGACGACCGAATCTCGACGGCGGCGTGATGGACTGGAGCTGTTCCGGCCTTTGCTCAGGCGTCGGTGTTCTTCATGGTTTCCGGCCATGGACGCGGCTCCATTGATTCCGGCGACCGGAGGTGGTTTCTGTCCGGAACGGACGGCAGAACAGAGGATTGACAGATTTCCAGTGAGGAGTTGCAAGCGGAGATGGAGTTGGGTGAAAACCGGCCATGGACGGAAACGGGCTGGAGTTGGACGAGGTCCGGCGGGTCAGTTTTTTCGGCGGCCGAGTTCCAGCAGGAGAGTTGTTTTCCGACCGGATTCCGGCGAGGGTTGCCGGCCGATCGACTTTTTCTGGTAAGCCTGTGTGTGTTTGTACTGTTATATATATATTGTGTGTGTTTCGTGTGTGTGTGTGTGTGTGTTATATATATAGTGTGTAGGTATATATATAGTACAATGCAGGTATATATATATATATATTATGTAAGGTGAGTGTGTGTGCACAGTGGGTATATATATATATATATATATATATATATATATATATATATATATATATTGTGGGTTGTATATATATGTGACGTATGTATATTATATATATGTACTGTCTGTATACAGATAAATACGAGTATAGTATGTGTTCATGTTGGAATCGGAGTTATCTATTATGTTGTTTTCGGTCGATATCGTGTTATCGAATGAATTGTATTTCGTTCAAGGTTGTTCGAGTGCTTGTGATTGTCGGGGGACGCCGTTGATCGATTCGTGGTAGGACGTTGATCGTGAAAGGACTTTCTCGCCTTCGGTTTGAGGCAAGTTTTATACTTGTACTGGTCAATGAGATTAATGTTATCATGTATGTGTATGAATGTGTATATCATTTCGAGACTTGGTCTCTTTATGATTTTGTTGATATCAAGGGATTGTTTGATACGATACCCTTCGGCAAATTATGCCAAATATTATTGTTGTTCATAAATGGCCGATTTAAGGCATTGCGATATTTGTTGGTAATATATCTGTCGATAGCCGATTCGCGGTATCGACATATCGATTGTTATTGTTGATTGATGTTCCATTGAGATATTGTTGTCGATAGCCGGTCCGCGGCATCGATGTATCGATTGTTATTGTTGATTGATATTCCATCAAGATATTGTTGTGAATCGTCGTCATTGATATAAGTATTTTTCTATTGACGTCGTATTGGCCGATTGAAGGAATTGACATATTCGATTATCATCTTCGTTATCGGTAACCGATTAAAGGTGCCGAGATATCCGTTGTATAATTGTTATCGGTTAACCGTTCTAAAGGTAATCGATGTATTGAATTGGGATTAGCAAAGATAATTCCCATTCGTTGTATAATTATTATCGGTGAACCGTTCTAAAGGTAATCGATGTATTGAATTGGGATTAGCAAAGATAATTCCATCCATTGTATAATTATTATCGGTGAACCGTTCTAAAGGTAATCGATGTATTGAATTGGGATTATCAAACCCAATTCCCATTCGTTGTATAATTGTTATCGATTGACCGACCTGAAGGTAATCGATGTATTGAATTGGGACTGTCGAAAACATTCCCATCCGTTGTATCGTTGTTATCGATTGGCCGTTCTATGGTAATCGAAGTATTGAATTGGGACTGCCGAGGATAGTACCCATCCGTTGAATTATTATTGTCGTGTTGGCCGACTCAAGGCAGCACACTATTATTCTTGTGAACTCGGTAATTTTGTGATCCTTGAGGGTTGAGGATTTCCCGGATTGTTGTGTGGTGATTGTTGCTCGTGTTAATCGGTCCTTAGGGATTTCGATCCCAGGATAATTGTTTTGAATATTGTTGGTCGTGTCGATCTTTCATTATTCGTGTCATCATTCCCTTGGTGAGTCGTATAATCCGTATTGGATGTGTTATCCTTTGAGTTTCGTTGTCATGTTGCATCGTGACATATCTGGAATCATATCTGCATTCCGATTGGTTATTGTGTAGGATTTTTAGCGAGGCACACGATGGTCATGCGTGGATGTTTCCGCATTGGACCGTGCACACGAGACGTAGTTCGTGACGCTAATTAGGTACATTGTCCCACGTATATTTCTGGATTCCGTATACGGGGTGGACATGTGCACGGACACATTTCCGGATCGGGCGTACTGTGATGTCCATCTTTGAGCCGTACAATTTTGGTCGTTCATAGTCCATTTAAATGTTTGGATGTGTTCGACGTTTTGTGATTAAGCGTTCATACGCCCGAGGGGTATATTCGATAGTCGGGTTTGTTTCTTTGAGATCTGTATTGTGATGATTTACAGCTTCGGGCTGTTCGGCTTTCAGGCCATCGTGATATTTTGGCAGCTTCGGGCTGTTCGGCTTTCAGGCCATCGTGTTATTTTGGCAGCTTCCGCTGAGGGCTTTCAGGACATTGTGATGTATCGGTATTTCCGTTGGAGCCTTCAGGCATTGTCATTCTTATTTATTTCAGCGTTGGTTTGATTTACCTTCGGGTAATATATTGTTGTGTTCTATATTGATGATTCGCCGTTGGGCACATATGTTCTAACCTATTGAGAAGGTATTGATCGTATGCCGTGGGCATAGTGTTCCACGAATGCTCGATTCTTACTTTGGTTTGTGAGCATCTCGTATTACCATTGTTGTACTGTTCATTCTGCCTTTGGATGCATATCATATTGTGCATGTATTTGGTATTCATTATCTGGATGACTGACCCCGTGGGGGCGAAACATGTTTTCATGTTTTAGGTGCTTGCGAGGAGAGAGTTGAGACACACGAGCATGGCGATGGCTACGAGGCATTCGAGCGATACTAGTCCGAGATATTTTGGGTTCATGTCGGTCAGACAGTTTGGAGTACTCCAATTTTGTTTAATCGTTGTCATTTTGTATTATCCGAGCAAGGCTCGTGGATGTTGTTGTATTTTATTTTGGCCATGTAGGCCCATCCTAATCGTTGAAATTCCATATCGGAATAGTATATTGGACATCATAGTAGGGTCTGTGATTTCCTATTTTGGTCAGTTTGTTGTATTTTAGTCGTGTTCGCCTAGTGGATCACCTGGTGTGGGGTCCACGGCACTGTAATAACCCAATGGAATTTGGGGGTGTTACAGTGTGAATTTAGTAATAATATTTCTAAACCTAAATTGTCCTTCAGATTTCAAAATATGTGGGTTAAACATCATCTTTTCATACCTACTGTCAAGGAATCTTGGGAACTTTTTTCCAATGTTAGAGGGATGCTTAAACTCGTTGAGAAGCTGTCGAGGTTAAAATACACCCTTAAGGAATGGAATAAGTTTCAGTTTGGGAATATTTTTACTAAAATTGATCAAGCGCAACATGCGGTGGAAGTTGCCGAAATGACTTTGATCTCGTCCCCTCCATTAATATTCTCATCCACCTAAAAAAAATGAATGCCAACCTTACCCTTGTACTATCCATGGAAGAGGATTTTTGGAAACAAAAATCTAATGTGAAATCGATGATTGAAGGAGAAAGGAATAGCAAATTTTTTCATTCCGTTGTGAAAAAGAAAAGACATAATAACTTCATTCACTCGATTCGGGAGAATGATCGCAGGGTCACGAATCCCGAGGAGATAAGTGAGTCCGCGGTTTCTTATTTCTCCAATTGTTTTATGGAGCAAAACTGATGTTTAGACGACATCGACCCCCGGGTGGTCCACAATAACATATCCAATGAGGTCAATAATATTCTTTGTAGTATTCCTACAATTGATGAAGTTAGAAGTTGTGTTTTTGACATGGATGGTGATAGTGTCGCCGGGCCGAGCGGATTTAATGCTACATTTTTCCAGATATGTTGGGATATTGTTCGTTTGGATGTTTTGGATGCTGTTTTGGATTTTTTGGTGGTTCCCCACTGCCTCAGGCCTTCACTTCGACCACCATTACACTCATCCCAAAAAATAAGAACCCTCAATCATGGAAAGATTTTTGCCCAATAAGCTTATGCAACACTTCTTATAAAATCATCTCGAAAATTCTTAGTAAGAGACTTGGCAAAATTCTCCCATCCGTTATCAATCCGGCTCAGTCAGGCTTCATCAAAGGTAGGAATATTACGGATAATATTTTGACGGCTCACGAAGTTACCCATGATATTTCTCAGTCGGTTACTAATACCATTATTAAACTTGACTTAGAAAAAGCCTATGATAGGATCAATTGAAATTTTATTTGTCAAGTGATGTCTAGCTTTGGTTTTTCTAATGTTTGGATTGGTTTTATCAAATCGTGCATTTCCAATTGTTGGTTTTCGGTCCTTGTGAATGGGCAGCCGAGGGGTTTTTTCAAAAGCGGGAGAGGTATTCGATAAGGGGACCCTCTTTCCCCTCTCATTTTAGTGATTGCCGCAGATTACTTATCTAGGAGTATTGATTGAATGTTTTCCAATAATCCTTCGATTTACTTTAAGATTAAGAAAAAAGTGAAAATCATGCATCTTGCGTATGCTGATGATATTCTCATTTTTCTTAATGCTTCCAAAATAAGTCTCCACATTCTCAATAATTGCATTACTCACTATTAGAATGTTTCCGGACAAAAGATCAACAACCATAAAAGTAATTTTATTATGAACAATCCAACTCCTCAAATTGCTAGTTGGGTGCAAAGAATATCGGGGTTTAATTAGTGATTACGTATCTTGGCGTCCCCCTATGGAAAGGGTTTCAATCCTTTGATATGTACGGTCCCCTCCTCTCGAAAATTAAAAATAAAATCACTACTTGGAACCACCATTTGCTTTCGATGGGGGGGTGCCTTCAATTAATTAATTCGGTTTTAAACTCCATTACCTTTTATGACTTACAAGTGCTTAAACCCCCAGGAATGTCATTCTTTTCATAGAAAGACTATTCAACAAATTTCTTTGGGGAACTAATGACAACAAACAGATGTTGCATTAGGCGGCTTGGAATCGACTTTGTTTCCCCAAGGATGAGGGGGGTCTTCTGTCGAGACCTCAATGACATTATTCGGGCTGCCCATGTTAAAATGTGGTGGAGTCATTATTTGGTCCAATGTCTTACTTCAAAAATATTGTTCTCGGATCCACCCCATAATTATTAAATTTAACCCCAAAAGTTCTCCTACTTGGAAAACTTTTGTGGGATTAGATCGATCGCAAATGATAAAATTTTTTGGCATAGTGGCAATAATGATGTGTCTTTTTGGCATGACATTTGGTGTGAATTCAGCCCTCTCACCAACTTTTACCATTCTAAGTCCAAAGATAAAATTAGTTTTTATTGGAATAACGGGGAGTGGGATAGGGAAAAAATTAGTCGCAAACTCCCGCTTGTCATTTGTGACCATATTTGCTCTCTACCTACTTTCCCACCCGTCATCAAGCCTTCATGGACTCTTTCCCCTAACGGGACTTTTTCTTTCAAAACCGCTTGGGGGATGGTTCGTAAAAAAAACCTTCCTCATAATATTCTGCGGTATTGTTGGAATCCACTTATCACACCTACCATATCTCTTTTTATGGTTAAGGTGCTTAATAAATGGATCTCAACACCGGATGGTCTCTTGCGGAGGGGCATTGTTGCTACCAATAATTGTTATTGTTGTAATGGTGTTGAAAATCTTCCACACCTCTTTATTTATGGCCCGATTGCTGAAGATGTGTGGAAGTTTTTTCATAACCTCGCGGGTATTAAAATTCATCTGTCCTCTAACTTTAATCTTGTCATTGCCAATTGGTTTGATAAAACGAAGGGCACTATTCACATTTTTCACATCATTCCGATCCTCATTCTATGGTTTCTTTGGTGTTGTAGGAACGATAAGAGGGTTGATAATATTCCATTTACGTCGAAACTTGTGTGTAAGCATATTTAGAACTACATTAACAACATTAAAGTTCGGGGCAAAACTAAAAGAAATTTTTGGAAGGGGGCTGATTCAATTTCCGATTTCATGGGCATCAAACCGAGCCCGGGACCGAAATATAAAATTCGGACGGTTCGCTGGATTAAGCCAGGTATGGGATGGTGAAAACTCAATACAGATGGAGCCGAGGGCAACCCGGACCGTGCGGCCGAAGGTGGTATTGCTCAGGATCATTTCGGGAATCCACTATTCATGTTTTCGTAATTTCTTGGGGCTCAAACCAATAATTTCGCTGAAATCTACGCTATTTGGAGGGGGATCGAGTTATGCCTTGAACACAATTTCACCAAAGTTTGGGTGGAGGTCGACTCGAAGGTTGCACTTCATTTGATAGAGAAATCCTCTTCGTGTCATTCGCAACTCCAAGGCCTAATTTAAAAAATTCGGGATACTGTGGACAAATTCGACATTCGCTTCTCCCATATTTTCCGTAAAGGAAATGCCGTTCTGATTTATTGACCGTCAAGATTTTCACTTTCATGATATCTCCAATCCGAAAGGGAAAATCCGTGGCCTTATTAAACTTGATAAATTCGTCTATCCATATATTTGGAGTAGAAAAGTTTATGTATAATTTTATTATTCATGGGACGAATCCCAACAACATTTGCCTAGCCTGGGGGTCGGCTCCTCAAATTTCCTATGTATTTCATCCGTTGGGGCGTGTAGAGGGTATCGTCCCCCCTCTTTTTTTGCGAACGTGTAGAGGGACTCGTCCACCCTCGTTTTTATGCTATGATATAAAATCTGCCCGGTTTTCTTAAAAAAAAAGTTCTTAATAGGAAATAAGACCACGTTACATATATTTGAGTTGGAACTCTACGAAAACTCGGGCTTATTGGTTAGATTCGAGCCTTTTATACTAAGGATTGGTATAACAACTCCAATTAAGCTTTTAGTTATTGATTAAGTCTTGTTGTAGCACAGATTGGCTATAATGGCTCTGAGTAGGTCTTTACTTCTTGATTAAGTCCTGTTAATATGAGATAAGTGCACGTTACACGTATTCGAGTTGGAACTCAATGAAAACTCGGGTTTAATGATTAGATTCGAGCATTTTGTATTGAGAATTAGCTATAATAGCTCCGATTAAGCCTCTACTTCATGATTAAGTCATGTCAATAGGAGAGCTTCTATCAAAAAAGAAAAGAAGTTCTTTCTTCCATTTATAAGATCCCTATTGCATGCTATCTAGGCTACTTGCATCTGTCTTTGGACTTGTATTGAATAGGAAAGATTGATTTACAAGAGGTACATGTATACATATTGTATATCCCACATATACGCTTCTTATTCACGCTTTTCTCATCTTGGCAAGGCGGCATTCCACGCTCGACTTTTCTTAAGATTCGCCTCATAAAGAGCATCAGATTGAAATCACCAGATCCAACTTAAAGAAAGGGGGTCCTTATGGATTGCTTTTTCAGACTTCTGCGTGCCAGAATCATAACGAAAAGCCACTTGAGCTCTATTGATGAGGTCTGAGAAAGTGGCTTGGTCAGTGGATCAGCGACATTGTCGGTTGAGTCTACTCTGTGCAGCATAGTATATCCTTTGCGAACAAATTCTCTTACGAGATGATACTTCCTCTCAATGTGTTTGGTACTATTGTGAAACCTCGGATCCTTGTCCTGCGCTACAGTTCCGTCGTTGTCGAAGTACATCAGAAAAGGCAGCTCAGCACATGGTATCACTTGAAGTTCTCCTAGAAACGTCTTAATCCAGAACCCTTCCTTAGATGCCTCCGAGGCTGCTTGATACTTAGCCTGACAGGTGGAATCAGCAGTCGCGCCTTACTTGGCGCTACGCCAAGATACTGCTCCTCCATTAAGAGTAAATATGTAGCCAGAAGTAGACATCGAATCGTCTTTCTGTCCTTGGAAGTCCGAATCAGTGAATCCCACCACATTCAGTTCTCCACCGCCATACATCAGAACCATATCTCTAGTCCTTCTTAAGTACTTGAGAACGTTCTTTACGGCAGTCCAATGTTCCCTACCTCGGTTTGTCTGAAACCTACTTACCACGCTTACATCATATAAGAATTGGCTATAACAACTCCGATTAAGCATTTACTTCTTGATTAGTTCTTGTTGTAACAAGGATTGGATATAATAACTTCTATTAAGCCTTTACTTCTTGATTAAATGTTGTTAATAGGAGATAAAACCACGATACATCTATGCGAGTCGGAACTCTATGAAAAATCTGGTTTATTGATTAGATTCAATCATTTTGAATTGAGAATTGGCAACAACTACTCCACTTAAGCTTTTACTTCTCGATTAAGTCTTGTTGTAGCAAGGGATTGACTACATTAGCTCCGTTTAGGCCTTTACTTCGTGATTTAATCTTGTTAATAGGGAATAAAACCACATTACATGTATTTGAGTCGGAACTCTATGAATACTCGGGTTTATTGGTTAGATTCGAGCATTTTGTATTAGAACAGGCTCTAATTGTTAGAATATAAAATGCAGCGGAAGCGAGTTGGTGGTGATAATTTAATAAACGGTTTTATAAACTAACCAACGCAGAAACCGGATCTATTTAGGCTTGTCAACTAATTAACTAAACATATTAATAAACAATTAAATAAACATATTTATGCATGGGAGTCGGTAATTTTTACCTTTGACGTGAAGTGGTAGAAAAATCCCTTTTGGTCGATTTGTGTCCTCTTCGTGTTCCTCTCCGATCTTCTTGTATTTCTACCTCAAGATCTTCTAGAGTATATCCCGCCTACGTCCGGATGTCGTGTGGGCAACAATCTACCGGACTACTTGGACTGCAAAGGGATCGGCCGAAACTTTTCTCTCAAGAAACTTACGATTTTTGTTCTCTCTATTTTTCTTGAATATTTTGAGTATTTTAGAAAAATATTGTGTTAACCAAATTGTGGAATCCAAGACACAAGTCAAGATCCACAATTAAACACACACACAAAAATCGATTTTCTTGAGCAATAATAAGTGATAAAATCGGCCACCCCTATATATGTATTTATAGGTGTTTTGGGCACCTTAAGGAGGATATGGTAAGGACTCCCAATATATATCTTCCTTCCATTATTAGGACTCTTCCTAATATGAAGACTCTATTAATATCAACTTAGTCCACTAATAAGTTAATATTGCACTTCCTACCAAAATCCCAAATTACGAAATTGGGCTCCTTTTTGAATTAATTATTTCCCGTGTTTAAGAGATTCCATGTCCATTAATTAATTTAAGCTACTGACAGTTTTAATTAATTAATGTGTTATACATGAGTATACCACTCGACCTTTATTATTATATCGGAAAATCAATTCCACCTGCAGGGTTTAATATAATAATCCTTTCAAGTGCTTCAAGGGACATGATCAACCCGACTGGTCGGGACACGATTTCTAGCTATAATATTAATTATCATACAATAATAATATTGCCCAAAATATCGAGCATATTGAGTCAATCATTGTGGCTCTCACCCATGATAAATAAAAGCAATAATTATTAAATATATATAATTAAATATTAATCACTAGAATTAAGAAATAATAATTATCCGAGATGTACGTTCTTCTTATAGTCAGTACAGAAGAATCTATCTCACCTCGATCCTGTTCAACATATAACGAATATGCTAATATATGCTAATGGTCAAGACCAACCAATCTCAAGCATATACTACAACCTCTCACATAACTGTATAATGTTATATAGGTTGTGAACTAAATATTACTATATAAGGAACCGATAATGTGATCTTCTGTGTGACACTACACACCACATTATCTACAATATAAAGTAATTTAGACTGCATTTGCATAACCATAGCGTGAATAAATATGCAAAACATGTGATAAATGAATTAAATATTCTCATAGATAAAGACCGGTAAATTAGGTAATACAAGCATAAAGTATGCTTTGATGTATACAACCCTAACAATCTCCCACTTATACTCAAAGCATGCTTTTGAAGTATACTATCTAGACTATGTCTATCTATCTCCCACTTATACTCAAAGCAATGCTGCCATACATCTCAACCCTATTCCTTCCACATGAAAGAATCAACTAGGTTGTTTCCAGATGCAATCTTGAACAACACTACGTTCCCTCATTTTACAACGTTACTTGCGACTAATATGTTTCCTTGCTCTATGGGCTTATGGTTCCTCCGGGTTTGTAAATGCACCAGTATTCCCACAATAAAATTGTGATACTTCTATGCAAACCAAGAACCACATCTAAGTCCAACAAAAACATATCTCGAGGTTGACTTAAGCTTAACTTTGTCTGACTGGAAATTTGAGTTAGTGTAATCCAAAGGACAAAGTGTATCTGATTGATATACAAGCATATGCTCCCTAGTCCTTCTCAGGTACTTGAGTATATACTTGACAGCAATCCAATGTCCCGGTCCTGGGTTTGATTGATATCTCGCCACCATGCATACAGCATGATAGATATCAGGCCTAGTGCAAAGCATAGCATACATGAGGCTTCCCACTGCCAAAGCATAAGGGACCAGCTTCATGTCATATATCTCCTTCTGTGTCTTAGGACACATAGCCTTAGATAGCTGAATTCCATGTCTGTAAGGTAAGAAACCTTTCTTGGAATTCTCCATCCTAAATCGCTTTAGCACCCTATCGATATAGGATGCCTGAGATAAGCACAACATCCTTTTCTTGCAATCTCGAAAGATCTTAATACCAAGGATGTGCCCAGCTTCTCCCAAATCCTTCATATCGAATTTCTCAGACAGCCATACCCTTACGTCTGATAATATCTTCACATTATTTCCAATTAGAAGTATATCATCAACATATAGTACAAGAAACAACAGCACGTTTCCATCGCACTTTTTGTATACACAAACCTCACTAGGACACTGTTCAAAACCATACGATTGAATGACTTCATCAAATCGCATGTTCCAAGATGTTGATGCTTGCTTAAGACCATAAATGGCTCTCTTAAGCTTGCACACTAAGTGCTCCACTCCTTCAGCAATGAATCCCTTAGGTTGGCGCATATAGATTTCCATATCAACACTCTCGTTTAAGAATGCAGTCTTGACATCCATCTGCCAAATATCCATATCCAAATGCGCAGCTATAGCTGAGAGAATCTGGATTGATTTAAGCATGGATACTGGTGAAAAGGTCTCATCGTAGTCGATGCCCTCCTTCTGAGTGTAACCTTTCGCAACAAGTCTTGCTTTGTAGGTTTCAACCTTCCATTTCGATCCTCTCTTACACTTGTAGACACACTTACTTCCAATGGGTTTTACCCCATTGGGTAGTTCTACTAGCTCCCACACTTGGTTAGAATCCATAGATCCCATTTCGGATTCCATTGCTGTTTGCCAGGATTCAGCATCCTTGTCTTAAACTGCCTGTTTGTATGTACATGGATCCATTTCATCATGGTCCGGGGAGTGGTCCGAAGACGCTCCCACGCCGATGAAATGTTCAGGTTGACGAACAACCCTCCCACTACGACGAGGCATGTCCTTAATTTGTGTATCCACAATAGTGTCGATACGTGGTACACTAGGTGTTTGCACAATTGGTATTATCGAAATCTCGCCCCTAAGTTATTCTAGAATGACCTCACTCCTAGGCTTGTGGCTTATCACATAGTCCTCCTCTAAGAACCGGGCATTGGTGCTAACAATGACCTTCTGGTCTTTAGGACTGTAGAATAAGCCACTGTTAGGCGTATTTTTATACGCTTATTTATCATTATTTTGTATTATTTTGGAGAGTGAATTTGCTTAAATGAACTTTTAATGCCTTAATTTTGTATGTTTGTCAGGAAATTGAAGTCCGGAAGCTAAAACGAGGCAAAACGGGCGAAAATGACAAATTTTGGCTATGAGCCGCGGCACAAGGAAGCAGGGCCGCGGCACAGGAAGACGACCAGCGAGCACAAAGTAAATTGTACTCTGTGCCGCGGCACGATACCTGTGAGCCGCGGCATGCATTTAATTAAATGGCGCCCAGGCTTCCAGCTGAAGACAGTGTGCCGCGGCACAGATTTAGTGAGCTGCGGCACACTAGGCAGTTTTTGTATGCTCCGCGCGGATTTGGGCCGTTTCGAAGCCAGTTCTCGACCTACTCACACGGACGCGATTTGGAGACTGTGCAAAGCTATAAATAAGGGTTTAAGATCCTAATTAATAATCTTTTGATCTTGGGAATTAAAGAATCTTGGTGAGACGGCAAAAGAGGAAGAGAAGCAGAAGACTTCAAGAGCAGAGGGCGGAAGCCGAAGAACGGAGGAATCCGAGCTTCATCTGCGTTTGATTATAATGCTTTCATTCATTTATTCTGTATTTTTATTTATTAGCATGTTAGGCTAAAACCCTAATCTAGGATTTTGATGAAACCAGCGTTTTGACGGATTTGCTTGAGATTATCTAATTAATTACCTTTTTGTTGAGTTTTCCCAATCGTGTTTAATGCTTTCAATTATCTGGCCAATAGTTATATTGTTTTAATCAGTCAATTCGAATCGGGAGAGGAGAATTGGTGAGGAACTATTGGTGAGGACCGTTTTATTCTGTGAGATAGGAATATACTCATAGGAACTACGTGGCCTTTTGGAGATTTCATGTTTTTTGCCTATTGACGAATTAATTCACCTAGGGATAGAGTGCGTTATTCGCCTTTAGAAAAATCTAGTGACCTCGAGAGAGGCGGTAGAGTATATTAGCAATCTCCGCCTTCAATAAATTGGGAAAATTATTAACTTCAGATAATCGAGAGTAAATTCGGATAAACCGAGGTGGATTCAGCATCCTAGACTTATTTATCATTTGATTCCCTTTCTTCAAGCTATCGTTTTCTACTGTCTAGTCTTTTATTAATTCTTTTAGTAATTAATTGCAAACCCAAAATTTGATTGTTCGAATAAAACTAGAATACATAAAAATCGGTAGTTAGTGATCCAGTCCTCGTGGGAACGATACTCACTCATCACTTTATTACTTGTATACGATAACGTACACTTGCGTTCAACAAATATCGCAACAAGTTTTTGGCGCCGTTGCCGGGGACTGAAATTTTGCTAATATCGATTTAAGTATTTCTAGTCTTAGTTTGAACGTTTTTATTTACTTGTTTTCGTGTATTTAATTTTATTTATTTTATTTGTTTTTCCTTTCAGGATCTTTCGCGTAGTGCATGAGAAAACTTGGTAACGAAGGCCTACTACCTTTGGATACGGAGCTCGAGCGCACTCTTCGAAGGAACAAGAAGGAGAAACGAGAGTTACAGACGACGGTGACCATGGCCGAGAATATCGAAATTCCTGGAGGAGATAACCATGTGCAGCAAGTTCAACAGGCACTAGCTCTTCGAGACTATGCCATGCCACAAATTAACGCTAATTTTTCGGGGATTCGGCATCCCCCCATTCAGGCAAACAATTTTGAGATCAAGCCTGCTATTATTCAGATGGTGCAGGCGAGCCAATTCTGTGGATTGCCGAATGACGACCCAAACGCACATATTGCTTCTTTTCTCGAAATTTGTGACACGTTCAAGAACAATAGTGTCACCGACGATGCTATCCGATTACGGCTTTTCCCTTTCTCTTTGAGGGATAAAGCGAAATTTTGGCTAAATTCCTTACCGCCGGGGTCAATCACTACATGGGCAGAGTTAGCGCAAGCCTTCCTTGCTAAATTCTTCCCACCTTCTAAGACGGCGAGATTGAGAAACGAGATCACCACCTTTGGTCAGTATGACATGGAATCGCTCCACGAGGCGTGGGAGCGATACAAAGATTTGTTACGGAGATGCCCACATCACGGCCTTCCAGACTGGCTTCAAATTCAGACGTTATACAATGGATTGAGTGCCTCTACACGCACTCTCGTGGATGCAGCTGCCGGTGGGGCTTTGATGGGAAAGACTATGGCCGAGGCACACTTGTTGTTGGAAGCTACGGCCGCAAATGCATATCAATGGCCATCTGAAAGATTAACGCCGAAGCGAGTTATGGAAGTTTCTAGTAATGATCCGATATCCACATTGTCAGCTCAAGTCGCCGCCTTGACCCAACAGCTTCAAGCATTTTCGCATTCTCCTCCCCCCGTTACCATTGAGACTTGAAATTGGTGTAACGGATCTCACCCTAGCGCGGAGTGCCAAGTCGGAAACCCGTTCGAGCAACATCCGATGGAGCAAGCTCAATTCGTGGGAAATGGAAATCGACAAAATAACTCTTACCCCAGCACTTATAATCAAGGGTGGCGAAATCAACAAAATTTTTCGTGGAGGAACGGGCAAGCTTTAAAACCTCCACAAGCTCACTTCGCGCAGCCACCTCAATCACCAAAGGTATCATTGGAAGATGCTCTTGCTCAATTGGCGGCTAACACGAGCCAATTCATGACCCGCACCGAAACGACCCTCCAAAATCATTCTACCTCCATCCGAAATCTGGAAACACAAATGGGGCAGATTGCTAATCTATTGTCTTCTCGGTCTCAAGGTGCATCGCCCAGCGCAGCCGAAATGAAACCCAAGGAAAACGTGCAAGCAATCGAGTTACGAAGTGGAAAGGAGTTGAAAGGGCAGCCTATCAGTAACAAAGAGCAGCCGATCGAGCAAAATGAGAAGGAAAAGGATGAGGCGCCCAAGCCAAATGAAGTATCGACTACTCAGCCCACTCCTCAAATCCCATTCCCACAGCGTTTCCAAAAGCAAAAACTGGACAAGCAGTTTTCAAAGTTCCTCGACGTCTTCAAGAAATTGCACATAAACATTCCATTTGCCGACGCGTTGGAACAAATGCCGAGTTATGTAAAATTCATGAAAGAAGCCTTGTCAAACAAAAGAAAGCTCGAGGAATATGAGACGGTCGCATTAACGGAGGAGTGCAGCGCTATTTTACAAAAGAAGCTCCCACCTAAATTGAGAGATCCGGGAAGTTTTTCCATCCCTTGCATCATCGGAAATTCGTCTTTTGAAAGAGCCCTATGCGATCCCGGAGCCAGCATAAACCTTATGCCCCTTTCTATTTTTAAAAAGTTGGACATTGGGGAAGCAAAGCCGACGACGGTCTCCTTGCAATTAGCGGATCGATCGATTAAGTATCCGAGGGGAGTGATTGAGGACGTGTTAGTAAAAGTGGATAAATTCATCTTTCCAGCGGATTTTATTGTTCTCGACATGGAGGAAGATCAAGATATCCCGATTATCTTGGGAAGACCATTCTTGGCAACCGGGCGAACTTTGGTCAATGTGGAAAAGGGGAAGCTGACTCTACGTGTTCAAGAGGAGCAAGTAACATTCAATATCTTTCGATCCGTAAAATATCCGAGTGACGCTGAAAATTGTTTCCAAGTTGATGTCATTGACTCGTGCGTGAGTAGAACTTTTTGAGAAAATTATCCACCCGATCCATTGGAATCCATTTTGATTGGGGCTGTTTCCGAACTAAATGCAGAGCATGCAGCCTACGTACGCCACATGGATGCTTCCCCGCCAATTTTCATTCGTAAACCATTCGAGGAGCTCGGAAGTTCACTAACTCGACCAACCGCATCGATCGAAAAACCTCCAAAGTTGGAACTCAAGAAGCTGCCGCCTCATTTAAAATATGCATTTTTGGGGCCCGACGACTCCCTTCCAGTTATTCTTTCGGCCACTTTAGCAGGGGACCAAGAGGCAAAATTATTAAGAGTTTTGAGGGAGTACAAATCTGCTCTTGGATGGTCTATTGCGGATATTAAGGGGATCAGCCCGTCAATTTGCATGCACAAGATTTTGATGGAGGAAAACTACAAACCATCCGTGGAGCATCAACGCCGGTTGAATCCTAACATGAAGGAGGTGGTAAAAGTCGAGGTTTTAAAACTCCTCGCGCAGGTATGATCTTTCCGATTTCTGATAGCAAGTGGGTAAGTCCGGTCCAAGTTGTGTCGAAAAAGGGTGGGATAACGGTTGTTCAAAACGATAATAATGAATTAATTCCCACTAGGATTGTCACGGGGTGGCGTATGTGCATAGATTATAGGAAATTAAATAAGGCCACTAGAAAAGATCATTTCCCCTTGCCTTTTATTGATCAGATGTTAGATAGATTATCCAGACACGATTTCTATTGCTTTCTCGATGGTTACTCGGGGTATAATCAGATTTACATAGCCCCCGAAGACCAAGAGAAAACGACGTTTACATGTCCTTACGGCATTTTCGCTTATAGGCGCATGCCTTTTGGATTGTGTAATGCGCCGGCTACTTTTCAACGGTGTATGATGGCTATTTTTTCTGACATGGTAGAGCAGTGCATTGAGATTTTTATGGATGATTTTTCTGTTTTTGGAGATTCGTTTGACATTTGTATGAAAAAATTGCAGAAAGTCTTGAGAAGATGCGAAGAGACAAATTTGGTGTTGAACTGGGAGAAGTGTCATTTTATGGTGCAGGAGGGCATTGTGCTTGGCCATCGAATATCCTCACATGGAATTGAAGTCGACCGAGCGAAAATTGAAACAATTGAGAAGATGCCTCTGCCCACTTCGGTCAAGGGAATTAGAAGTTTTTTGGGACATGCCGGTTTCTATCGCCGATTTATTAAGGATTTTTCGAAGATCATGAAGCCGCTGTGCAATCTACTCATGAAGGATGTTCCATTTACTTTTGACGAGTCGTGTAAAGAAAGTTTAGATTTATTGAAGAAAGCTCTAAGCACGGCACCGGTGATAGTCGCTCCGGATTGGGACCTTCCGTTCGAGTTAATGTGTGATGCAAGCGACTTTGCCATTGGGGCTGGTTTGGGGCAGAGACGAGGGAAGGTGTTCCATGTCATATACTATGCGAGCCGAACACTCGATGACGCCCTAAGAAATTATGCCACAACGGAGAAGGAATTGTTGGCGGTGATCTTTGCATTTGATAAATTCCGGGCGTATCTACTGGGAACGAAAGTGATAGTGTGGACCGACCATTCAGCAATAAAATACCTTTTGGAGAAGAAGGATGCCAAACCAAGGTTGATTCGGTGGGTGCTATTCCTTCAAGAATTCAACTTGGAAATTCGGGACAAGAAAGGGACTGAAAATGTTATAGCCGATCACCTTTCACGATTAGAGAGTCCCCTCGAGAAGGGAGAAAGTCGGCCACAAATCATAGAAACCTTCCCCGACGAGCAGCTCTACAAGTTGGATTCAAAACACGCACGTTGGTATGCTGATCTAGTGAACTACTTGGCAAGTAAAACAATTTCGAACGACCTCTCACGCCATCAAAAGAAGAAGCTAATCTCGGACGCTAAGTATTATTTGTGGGACGATCCTTTTCTTTTCAAGAGATGCCCCGATCAAATCATTCGTAGATGTATTCCGGATGAGGAAATCCACAGTGTGCTAAACCATTGCCATGCATCACCCTACGGTGGACATTTTAGTGGAAATAGAACAGCGGCGAAGGTCTTACAATCGGGGTTCTATTGACCGTCCTTATTCAAGGATGCT
The DNA here is from genome assembly GCA_033398695.1 of Orobanche coerulescens. Taxonomy (NCBI): domain Eukaryota; kingdom Viridiplantae; phylum Streptophyta; class Magnoliopsida; order Lamiales; family Orobanchaceae; genus Orobanche; species Orobanche coerulescens. The sequence goes on along the minus strand of CM065802.1, from coordinate 122,166,802 downwards.
CACTCCTTTGTGTCCGCGTGTGATCGGTGTCAACGGATGGGAAACATCTCAAGACGACACGAAATGCCGCTGAACACCATACTTGAAGTTGAATTGTTCGATGTATGGGGGATCGACTTCATGGGTCCATTTCCTCCATCAAATAAGAATCTCTATATTTTGGTGGCCGTAGATTATGTCTCAAAATGGGTTGAAGCGGTGGCACTACCTACGAATGGGTCCAATGTCGTAATCAAGTTTATAAAACAATATATCTTCACATGTTTTGGGACTCCACGTGCTATTATCAGTGATGGTGGGTCACACTTCGACAACAAATTTCTTGATGCGGTTTTGAGAAAATACGGAGTCACTCATCGTGTTGCTACAGCATACCATCCTCAGACGAGCGGTCAAGTCGAGATATCAAATCGAGAGCTGAAGTGGATCCTAGAAAAGACGGTCAGCTCGTCTCGAAAAGATTGGTCATTTAAACTCGATGATGCACTTTGGGCGTACCGGACTGCGTATAAAACACCTATCGGAATGTCGCCCTACAGATTGGTTTATGGGAAAGGTTGCCATTTACCCGTAGAGATGGAACATCGTGCTTACTGGGCGATAAAGAAACTAAACTTTGATCTGAAATCTGCTGGTGAAAAGCGTTGTTTGCAGCTGAACGAGTTGGAAGAAATTCGCCACGACTCATACGAAAATGCGAAACTTTATAAGGAGCGGACAAAGATTTGGCATGATAAGCACATCACGCAGAGAGAATTTGTCCCGGGACAAGAGGTGTTGCTTTTTAACTCTCGCTTAAAGTTATTTCCCGGGAAATTGCGTTCACGATGGTCGTGGACCGTTCACAGTAGTTCAAGTGTTTCCACATGGTGCGGTAGAAGTAAAAAAAGATGCCCGAAAATTCAAAGTTAATGGACAACGGTTGAAGGCATACATGGGAAATCCAATAGACACGCAGAAAACGAGTGTCGTCTTATCAACCGCCGGATGAATGCAAGAATAGTCCGGATGAAGACTATAAACTTAGCGCTTCTCGGGAGGCAACCCGAGTATTAGTTGTAGAATCTTTCTTATTTTCTTGCATTCTTAGAGTCTTTATTTGTCGTCATTTTTCTTTGATCCGTCCACCCCTCTCGTCTTGATGTTTTCGTTTAAAAATTCTGTGCAGGACTCACCCAAGGGGAGGAATTCAATGATGGGCCGCGACACAATTAAAGTGAGCCGCGGCACGCACCAGTTGATGGAGCATGGCCAAACAAACTGTACTATGTGCCGCGGCACGACCTTCTGAGCCGCGGCACAATAGGTCACTGAGCCGCGGCACACCAAATGTTCAAGAAACGCCCAGGAGACTTCACTTTGTGCCGCGGCACGGGGCAAATGAGCCGCGGCACACTAACACGTTGAGCCGCGGCACGCCTACACTGAGCCACGGCACCCGGTGGTATTGCAAAGAGTCCCAGGACGACTGTACCTTGGGCCGCGGCTCACTTATATTGTTCCGCGGCCCCCGTCGCAACATAAGAACACCCAGGTAGGCCTCATACAGTCGATCGGCCTTCACAAGGTCCCTTCCTCCCTCCCTTCCTTCCATCCTTCCTTCGCACAATGAGGTCAGTAGATACCATTCTCTTAGTCTCCTTCTCAAATTCTTCAGGTAATTCTTGATTTCTTAATCATAAGTGATACTTGATTTGAAAAGAATGGAAGTTATATATTGCTAGTTGTTCTTCAATGTGTTCTCTAAAATGGAGTTGGAATATGGGAAATATGGTTATTGATTGTGAAGGAATTGATATTTATGAACGAATTGGTGATGATAGTTGTCGTTATTCATGGTTATTATCTGTGTTATTATTTTTGGGATTTGGAGTTAACCATCAAAACTCTTGTTCTTCATTTTAACTTGTGCACACAAAGTGTTTGATAAATTACAGCAATGAAAAATTTGTAAGCCAAGCATTTTCAAATTATATGCAATGAATCATGTTATCGAATTACATTGTCCCCAACCCTTACATCATGTTAAACTTGAGAGCTCGTACTTAACTTCCTTTTTGATGTTGCAAGCTCATTTATTCACACTCCGCATGATGTAGTCAAGAAGCGTGCAAGCTCACCGGATAATGCCGGCACTAGCTCGTGAGAGGACTGGAGGGGAGTACTTGACCTTTTACTTTTATTGCATATCATATTTTGTCCATTGAGGTCAATGTACGTCCTAAGTTTGGGGGGGTTTACTTTCTGTCGCTACATTCATTGCTGTACTGTTTTTATTGCACTTTTCATTACTTTGCGTTAATTTTTTTTCGATAGCCTTGCTTGTCTTGATTTTACTCTATTCGTGAATTTTTCGTGCTTCTATTTGTGTAATACTGATGTTACGACACTGTTTTTCTCTCTGAAGAATCAGTCGAGTTTTAGTCGAGTTGTAGTCAGTGATTTCTGTTTCTGCTTAGTCGTCATTTAGGTCCGAAATTTTCTCGTGATTGTAGAGGTCTTGGCGTATAATAGGGGATACATACTTGTTTTAAAATCACCGTCGATACGTTTGGTTACATTTTTCGGTTAGTTAGTCGTCCTGTAACATAAGTCGTGTGGCACTTAGATTGAGTTTAGAGTCGGTCAGTTTTTCCCAAAAGTCGAGATATTTTTGTTCTATGATGGGAAGTCTAGTCACCGGGGGTATTCACGTGACCCGTTGTTTACTCTCGCGTAAAACGACGACCCTGATTAGACTAGTGATTTAGAAATTTCACATGTGCCGATGATAGGGAGCCTAGTAACCGGGGATATTCACGTGACCCATTGTTTACTCTCGCGTAAAACGGCGACCTTGATTCGGACATGCGGGAATTATATATTCGAGTTGTTTCTCCGCTGTAGAAGGGAACTTAGTAACTAGAAGCATCCATGTGCCCCATGAGTGTCTTTTACGTCAAACGGTTTCCCAATACATGAGAATGGAAGTTCCACCCTAGGATTATCCCGATGAAACATCCCGAGATCCGAACCTAGTGGTCAACTCGAATCAATTTCTTGAGCATATATATATAAGGGAATACTGTCCGAGGATTATTTTTATGAAACTCGTGAAAATTTTGCCATTAGACTGTGGAACGGGGCGAACTAGCTTGTTTATTTTAGCCTTTCATATTGACGGACGATTTGATTCACGTTTGTTAATCTTTGAGCTGGATTTTCTTCATGAACGAGTGATTAGGACTGAACTTGGTTACTTTGTATAATCAGTGTTCTGAGTGTAGCTCGCTATTACGATACTCGTATTATTCAGAGAAAATTTCAGGATAGTATTGATTAGGTAGAGCACGATGAGTTGCACGATTATTCACGACATTCTTTTGTTGAATTTAATTCTTTTTGCTTGAGGACAAGCAAAGGCTTAAGTTTGGGGGTATTTGTTAGGCGTATTTTTATACGCTTATTTATCATTATTTTGTATTATTTTGGAGAGTGAATTTGCTTAAATGAACTTTTAATGCCTTAATTTTGTATGTTTGTCAGGAAATTGAAGTCTGGAAGCTAAAACGAGGCGAAACGGGCGAAAACGGCAAATTTTGGCTATGAGCCGCGGCACAAGGAAGCAGGGCCGCGGCACAGGAAGACGACCAGCGAGCACAAAGTAAACTGTACTCTGTGCCGCGACACAGTCCAGGTGAGCCGCGGCACAGACGAATTAAATGGCGCCCAAGCTTCCAGCTGAAGACAGTGTGCCGTGGCACAGATTTAGTGAGCCGCGGCACACTAGGCGGTTTTTGTATGCTCCGCGCGGATTTGGGCCATTTCGAAGCCAGTTCTCGATCTACTCACACGGACGCGATTTGGAGACTGTGCAAAGCTATAAATAATGGTTTAAGACCCTAATTAATCATCTTTTGATCTTGGGAATTAAAGAATCTTGGTGAGACGGCAGAAGAGGAAGAGAAGCAGAAGACTTCAAGAGCAGAGGGCGGAAGCCGAAGAACGGAGGAATCCGAGCTTCATCTGCGTTTGATTTTAATGCTTTTATTCATTTATTCTGTATTTTTATTTATTAGCATGTCAGGCTAAAACCCTAATCTAGGATTTTGATGAAACCAGCGTTTTGACGGATTTGCTTGAGATTATCTAATTAATTACCTTTTTGTTGAGTTTTCCCAATCGTGTTTAATGCTTTCAATTATCTGGCCAATAGTTGTATTGTTTTAATCATTCATTTTGAATTGGGAGAGGAGAATTGGTGAGGAACTATTGGTGAGGACCGTTTTATTCTGTGAGATAGGAATATACTCATAGGAACTACGTGGCCTTTTGGAGATTTTATGCTTTTTGCCTATTGACGAATTAATTCACCTAGGGATAGAGTGCGTTATTCGCCTTTAGAAAAATCTAGTGACCTCGGGAGAGGCGGTTGAGTATATTAGCAATCTCCGCCTTCAATAAATTGGGAAAATTATTAACTTCAGATAATCGAGAGTAAATTCGGATAAACCGAGGTGGATTCAGCATCCTAGACTTATTTATCATTTGATTCCCTTTCTTCAAGCTATCGTTTTCTACTGTCTAGTCTTCTATTAATTCTTTTAGTAAAATTGCAAACCCAAAATTCGATTGTTCGAATAAAACTAGAATACATAAAAATCGGTAGTTAGTGATTCAGTCCTCGTGGGAACGATACTCACTCATCACTTTATTACTTGTATACGATAACGTACACTTGCGTTCAACAAATATCGCAACAGCCACCCTTCGTTCCCTTAGAATATCCTACAAACACTCGTACTTCTATACGAGATGCCAACTTATCAGCTTCCTTATTCAGCACGTGTGTTGGAGAACCCCAAATCCTAACATGTCCTAGACTGGGCTTGCACCCATTCCACAGTTCTGTGGGTGTTTTTGGAACTGATTTCGAAGGCACCAAGTTTAGAATGTACGCCGCTGTTTCTAAGGCGTATCCCCAGAACGAAATAGGCAAATCAGAATAACTCACCATTGACCTAACCATCTCTAATAAAGTATGATTCCTTCGTTCAGCAGCACCATTTTTTTGTGGTGTACCAGGCACTGTGAGCTGGGAATGTGCCAAGAAATCCAAAAACTCTCCACTAAGGTATTCGCCACCACGATTAGATCGTAGTAACTTGATATTCTGCCCACGATGCTTCTCCATTTCAGCCTTGAATTCTTTGAACCATCAAAAGATTCAGACTTACGTCGCATCAAATAGATGTATCCATATCTCGAATAATCATCTATAAACATGATGAAGTGTTCGAAAAAACCTTAGCCTGGATGTTCATTGGACCACATACATCGGTATGAACCAATTCCAACACCTTTTGTGCATGATTTCGTTTGCTTTGAAAAGCACTTTTAGTCATTTTACCTTCCAGACAGGATTCGCAGGTTGGAAATGACTCAACTTGGAGCGAATCCAATGGGCCATCACTCACCAATCTTTGAATCCTTCTAAGGTTAATATGACCCAATCGTAAGTGCCACAAATATGTTGGATTTATGCTCGAAGGCTCTTTTCTTTTATTAAGATTAGTCAAAGAATTAAGTGATTTATACGTATGCAAGGGAGCTGGTGCAGCATTAATGATATAAAGTCCTTCATTATAAGTACTCGTGCAAACATATTCACCGTTTCTTTTAATAACTGCATTATCTTCAAAAGAAACTGAATATCCATCACGATGCAATTTAGAAACTGAAATCAAATTCATTCTAAAATCGGGTACCAATAATACATTATTAAGAACTAAAATCCTATCATCAACTTTTAGCTGCATGACTCCCACTGCAACAGCCTTCAGCCTGGAATAGTCGCCCCAGCTTATTGTAATCTCATCCGCACTAAGTACCTTGGTTACTTGGAACCCCTGCGAGTCATAACAAACATGATCAGTGGAGCCCGAATCCACTATCCACGAAGTGATGGAACAGGCAGCCAAACATGTTTTGACTACTAGTGCATGAGACGTACCTTTCTTAGGGCAGTCACTCTTGAAATGTCCTTTCAGACCGCAGTTGAAGCACTTGCCCTTCGACTTTTTGTTTGCTTCTGGCCAACCTGCTTTTTTTTCTTTCCCCATTTGGGTTTTTAAGAAGCAGCACCGGTTACCGCAAGAATTTTATTAAAACCTTGTTTGAAGAGACCTTCGGCAGATTGAAGCTCTGTCAGAAGTTCTGCCAATGTGTAAGTCCTACGATTAATATTGTAGTTGAGGCGGAACTGCTCAAAGCTTCTTGGTAAACTGCCCAAGATAATATCGACCTACGATTCCGCATCGATAGTGGCCCCCAGTATGCTCAGTTCGTTCAAATGAGACATTATTTTAAGAACGTTATCCCTTACTGGGGTCCCTTCCGACATTTGGGTTGTCATCAATACCCTCATCGCATTTTGCCTAGCCGCCCGGTTATGATGACCAAACATCTCTCTGAGATTTTTCATCATTTCCAAGGCTGAGCCCATCGTCTGATGCTGATGCTGCAATACATTTGTCAATGAAGCCAAAATGTAACAGCGAGCCATCTATTTTTGCCCGAAATATTATCCGAAGATAGATATTGTTGGAATGGTCGAGCAACAGCAAATTGCAAGAGCACGTCCGAGGGAATGGAAATAACACAAGATTTGCCAGGTTTGTTAGGCCCGGGCTTGAATGCTCTCACGAGATGTTATTAACACAAATATTCGGGGATACAAGTATTAATGTGAGAATGCGATTACAATGAGTGTAAAAGATCCTATTTATCTAGCTCTTGAGCGAAGCTTTGCGTGATTCGTCTCTGTCGACCTATTTTGTGTAAGAGGTGCTGACAGAGAAGAAAAGCCGAGAGATAGTTGTTGCCAAGAGTAACAAAGCCAAGATATGGGCTGAATCCGAGAGAGACAGAGAGTCAGAGAGTTTTCCAAGTGCAGGCAGCCTTCTATTTATAGGAGCTGAGATGCTCTGTTTCCTGGCGGGCGATCGCCTTTTATGTAATATAATAAGGGGCAATCGTCTTTATGTCACATGGGTTGTCTGCCTTAAAGCCTGCGGCGGCTGCTGGCAGCCAGCTGTGTGGTCCAATGAGGAGCCGGCACGCGTGCTGAGTTGCTGTCACGGGCGGTCCCACTGGCACCTTTCGGCGGGTCTGTCGGTTGGTGGAAAGATGCTGACAGGCTGTGGTCAACGATCCATGTGCTACGGCGCCTTTTCCGGATCTGCATGTGGGTTCCTGTCCCGGGCATAGGTCTTTGCCGACTGGACAATCATTGGCTTCGTGTGGCATGAGGCGGTGGTCATTCGGTCGGTCACCAGGAGTCGATCGCCAAGTACTGAGAGACGATCACCATAGATTTCGATCGCTCGGCACCGGGACTTGTCGTGGGACCTTTAGTCGGCCAATCTGCCTAGGCCGCTGGACTCTGGCTCGGTCGCCCGGTCTCTTAGGCGATCGCCTGTTGAGACGTATAAATCTCGACACAACACCATCTCATCAGACTATTTCCATTTCCGGAATTCATCCAACTCTTCAGGAGTGGCATCCGGTTCTGGTTCCAAAGGATTCTCCTCAGTTAAAACAAATTTATGCCCCTCGGCAGTCAAGACAATATCAAGATTTCTTTTCCAGTCGGCAAAGTTAGTGTCATCAAGTTTGTTTTCTTTGAGAATAACAGCTAGTGGATTGAAATACATCTTAGAATCAAATTAAAAACACCATTCATCACAAAATTCGACGCAAAATATATTGAAAAACCTTAAAACAATGTATATGCAATCAACCAACACCTCGAAAAACCGCACATGCAAGCCACGATAGTGTGGACGTTTACACATACATTTTCAAGTAGATTTTAACGTCTTTAATTTTACTATCTAGTTAAGATATGTTTTGACAAGTAAAATTAATAGTTGGTTCCTCTTGGCCATGTATTTAATTAACATGGACTCCGATGGGGAGCTTATTAATTAATACACCTAAGTGAACACCATAATTTAACAAACCTTAGAATATTATTTAATGATAATAGTCCTACAGATGGAGAGGTCCTATCAAAAAAAATAATATTCACCTTTTTGTTATCAAATTTGAAGTTTAAAACCAGTGAGCCAATAGTTTAGCACATCCGATGTGGAGGAAGACTCTAATGTCAACGCGCATGCTAATTATTTCACAATTTAAACCAATTATGGAGGCCAATTTGATTTTGAAAAATCAATTTAAAATCACTTAGTTATTTTGAAAAATTGATGTTTTTAATTTTCTCGTCCTAACATGCAAGGAAACATATCACGCATACATCCATACATGCCATACATCAAAACAATAAAAAACAACAATAATAAAAAAAATTGGATAATTAAATCCAATTATCATGGCTTTTATTCCTCGTTTTGAATAACGAGGAAATCTTCGGCTCGTTTTGCTCCCACTACTTCAAGCATCTCGCGAAAAAACGAATCGAACGACCCGAACCGGACAATTTGGCCTGTTGCCCGTCTGCCCGAAGCCCTTCGCCAGTGCCAACCGCCCATATCTGCGCCCGAACCGCCCGAGCCGACCGAGCTGACCGACTGCCGGACCGACCGACTGCCGCCCGATCAGATGCTGGCCGAGCCGCCGATCGTCTCCTTGCTGGTCCCGGTTGGTTCGTCCGATCGGGACTCCTCTTCGCGCTGAACTTCTTTCTCTTTCGTACTTTGAGTGTTCCAACTCAATTACAATTTTATTCAAAATAAAATACATCGAATTTACATCAAATTACAAGAAAAATAAATCGTATTCTACCCGTGGATTTTCTCATGGGAAAAACTTATACATGCCACAAAAACGGGCCAAATTACCAAAATGCGTAAATAAATAAAAACATCAAACAGCCATGATAATTGGATCATATTTTCCTGCAAGACAAATTCTAGCAAAATATTCCAAAAAATCATACTATACGAATATTTAATTGCTAGCATATTAATCACCAAATTAATTAAATTGAACAGAACCTAAAGACCGTCTCCGATACCAATTGTTGGAATGTAAAACGCAGCGGAAGCGAGTTATGGTGGTGATAATTTAATAAACTGTTATAAACTAACCAACGCAAAAACCGGATCTATTTAGGCTTGTCAACTAATTAACTAAACAGATTAATAAACAATTAAATAAACATATTTACGCATGGGAGTCGGTAATTTTTACCTTTAACGCGAAGTGGTAGAAAAATCCCTTTTGGTCGATTTGTGTCCTCTTCGTGTTCCTCTCCGATCTTCTTGTATTTCTACCTCAAGATCTTCTAGAGTATATCCCGCCTACGTCCGGATGTCGTGTGAGCAACAATCTACCGGACTACTTGGACTGCAAAGGGATCGGCCGAAACTTTTCTCTCAAGAAACTTACGATTTTTGTTCTCTCTGTTTTTCTTGAATATTTTGAGTATTTTAGAAAAATATTGTGTTAACCAAATTGTGGAATCCAAGACACAAGTCAAGATCCACAATTAAACTCACACACAAAAATCGATTTTCTTGAGCAATAATAAGTGATAAAATCAGCCACCCCTATATATGTATTTATAGGTGTTTTGGGGCACCTTAAGGAGGATATGGTAAGGACTCCCAATAGATATCTTCCTTCCATTATTAGGACTCTTCCTTATATGAAGACTCTATTAATATCAACTTAGTCCACTAATAAGTTAATATTGCACTTCCTACCAAAATCCCAAATTACGAAATTCGGCTCCTTTTTGAATTAATTATTTCCCGTGTTTAAGAGATTCCATGTCCATTAATTAATTTAAGCTACTGACAGTTTTAATTAATTAATGTGTTATACATGAGTATACCACTCGATCTTTATTATTATATCGGAAAATCAATTCCACCTGCAGGGTTTAATATAATAATCTTTTCAAGTGCCTCAAGGGACATGATCAACCCGACTGGTCGGGACACGATTTCTAGCTATAATATTAATTATCATAAAATAATAATATTGCCCAAAATATCGAGCATATTGAGTCAATCATTGTGGCTCTCACCCATGATAAATAAAAGCAATAATTATTAAATATATATAATTAAATATTAATCACTAGAATTAAGAAATAATAATTATCCGAGATGTACGTTCTTCTTATAGTCAATACAGAAGAATCTATCTCACCTTGATCCTGTTCAACGTATAACGAATACGCTAATATTTGCTAATGGTCAAGACCAACCAATCTCAAGCATATACTACAACCTCTCACATAACTGTCTAATGTTATATAGGTTGTGAACTAAATATTACTATATAAGGAACCGATAATGTGATCTTCTGTGTGACACTACACACCACATTATCTACAATATAAAGTAATTTAGACTGCATTTGCATAACCATAGCGTGAATAAATATGCAAAATATGTGATAAATGAATTAAATATTCTCATAGATAAAGACCGGTAAATTAGGTAATACAAGCATAAAGTATGCTTTGATGTATACAACCCTAACAATCTCCCACTTATACTCAAAGCATGCTTTTGAAGTATACTATCTAGACTATGTCTATCTATCTCCCACTTATACTCAAAGCAATGCTGCCATACATCTCAACCCTATTCCTTCCATATGAAAGAATCAACTAGGTTGTTTCCAGATGCAATCTTGAACAGCACTACGTTCCCTTGTTTTACAACGTTACTTGCGACTAATATGTTTCCCTGCTCTATGGGCTCGTGGTTCCTCTGGGTTTATATATGCACCAGTATTCCCACAATAAAATTGTGATACTTCTATGCAAACCAAGAACCACATCTAAGTCCAACAAAAACATATCTCGAGGTTGACTTAAGCTTAACTTTGTCTGACTGGAAATCTGAGTTAGTGTAATCCAAAGGACAAAGTGTATCTGATTGATATACAAGCATATGCTCCCTAGTCCTTCTCAGGTACTTGAGTATATGCTTGACAGCAATCCAATGTCCCGGTCCTGGGTTTGACTGATATCTCGCCACCATGCCTACAGCATGATAGATATCAGGCCTAGTGCAAAGCATAGCATACATGAGGCTTCCCACTGCCAAAGCATAAGGGACCAGCTTCATGTCATATATCTCCTTCTGTGTCTTAAGAAACGTAGCCTTAGATAGTTGAATTCCATGTCTGCAAGGTAAGAAACCTTTCTTGGAATTCTCCATGCTAAATCGCTTTAGCACCCTATCGATATAGGATGCCTGAGATAAGAACAACATCCATTTCTTGCGATCTCGAAAGATCTTAATACCAAGGATGTGCCCAGCTTCTCCCAAATCCTTCATATTGAATTGCTCAGACAGCCATACCCTTACGTCTGATAATATCTTCACATTATTTCCAATTAGAAGTATATCATCTACGTATAGTACAAGAAACACCAGCACGTTTCCATCGCACTTTTTGTATACACAAACCTCACTAGGACACTGTTCAAAACCATAAGATTGAATGACTTCATCAAATCGCATGTTCCAAGATGTTGATGCTTGCTTAAGACCATAAATGGCTCTCTTAAGCTTGCACACTAAGTGCTCCACTCCTTCAGCAATGAATCCCTCAGGTTGGCGCATATAGATTTCCATATCAAGACTCCCGTTCAAGAACGCAGTCTTGACATCCATCTGCCAAATATCTGTATCCAAATGCGCAGCTATAGCTGAGAGAATCTGGATCGATTTAAGCATGGATACTGGTGAAAAGGTCTCATCGTAGTCGATGCCCTCCTTCTGAGTGTAACCTTTTGCAACAAGTCTTGCTTTGTAGGTTTCAACCTTCCATTTCGATCCTCTCTTACACTTGTAGACCCACTTACTTCCAATGGGTTTTACTCCATTGGGTAGTTCTACTAGCTCCCACACTTGGTTAGAATCCATAGATCCCATTTCGGATTCTATTGTTGTTTGCCAGGATTCAGCATCCTTGTCTTAAACTGCCTGTTTGTATGTACATGGATCCATTTCATCATGGTCCGGGGAGTGGTCCGAAGACGCTCCCACGCTGATGAAATGTTCAGGTTTACGAACAACCCTCCCACTACGACGAGGCATGTCCTTAGTTTGTGTATCCATAATAGTGTCGATACGTGGTACACTAGGTGCTTGCACAATTGGTATTATCGAAATCTCGCCCCTAAGTTATTCTAGAATGACCTAACTCCTAGGCTTGTGGCTTATCACATAGTCCTCCTCTAAGAACCGGGCATTGGTGCTAACAATGACCTTCTGGTCTTTAGGACTGTAGAATAAGCCACCCTTCGTTCCCTTAGGATATCCTACAAACACTCGTACTTCTATACGAGATGCCAACTTATCAGCTTCCTTATTCAGCACGTGTGCTGGAGAACCCCAAATCATAACATGTCCTAGACTGGGCTTGCACCCATTATACAGTTCTGTGGGTGTTTTTGGAACTGATTTTGAAGGCACCAAGTTTAGAATGTACGCCGCTGTTTCCAAGGCGTATCCCCAGAACGAAATAGGCAAATCAGAATAACTCATCATTGACCTAACCATCTCTAATAAAGTATGATTCCTTCGTTCAGCAGCACCATTTTTTTGTGGTGTACCAAGCACTGTGAGCTGGGAATGTGCCAAGAAATCCAAAAACTCTCCACTAAGGTATTCGCCACCACAATTAGATCGTAGTAACTTGATACTCTGCCCATGATGCTTCTCCGTTTCAGTCTTGAATTCTTTGAACCATCAAAAGATTCAGACTTACGTCGCATCAAATAGATGTATCCATATCTCGAATAATCATCTATAAACGTGATGAAGTATTCGAAAAAAACTTAGCCTGTATGTTCATTGGACCACATACATCGGTATGAACCAATTCCAACACCTTTTGTGCATGATTTTGTTTGCTTTAAAAAGCCCTTTTAGTCATTTTACCTTCCAGACAGGATTCGCAAGTTGGAAATGACTCAACTTGGAGCGAATCCAATGGGCCATCGCTCACCAATCTTTCAATCCTTCTAAGGTTAATATGACCTAATCGTAAATGCCACAAATATGTTGGATTTATGCTCGAAGGCACTTTTCTTTTATTAAGATTATTCAAAGAATTAAGTGATTTATAAGTATGCAAGGGAGCTGGTGCAGCATTAATGATATAAAGTCCTTCATTATAAGTACTCGTGCAAACATATTCACTGTTTGTTTTAATAACTGCATTATCTTCAAAAGAAACTGAATATCCATCACGATGCAATTTAGAAACTGAAATCAAATTCATTCTAAAATCGGGTACCAATAATACATTATTAAGAACTAAAATCCTATCATCAACTTTAGCTGCACGACTCCCACTGCAACAGCATTCAGCCTGGAATAGTCGCCCCAGCTTATTGTAATCTCATCCGCACTAAGTACCTTGGTTACTTGGAACCCCTGCGAGTCATAACAAACATGATCAGTGGAGCCCGAATCCACTATCCACGAAGTGATGGAACAAGCAGCCAAACATGTTTTGACTACTAGTGCATGAGACGTACCTTTCTTAGGGCAGTCACTCTTGAAATGTCCTTTCAGACCGCAGTTGAAGCACTTGCCCTTCGGCTTTTTGTTTGGTTCTGGCCAACCTGCTTTTTCTTCTTTCCCCATTTGGGTTTTGAAGAAGCAGCACCGGTTGCCGCAAGAATTTGATGATAACCTTGTTTGAAGAGACCTTCGGCAGATTGAAGCTCTGTCAGAAGTTCCGCCAATATGTAAGTCCTACGATTCATATTGTAGTTGAGGCGGAACTGCTCAAAGCTTCTTAGTAAACTGCCCAAGATAATATCGACCTACGATTCCGCATCGATAGTGGCCCCCAGTATGCTAAGTTCGTTCAAATGAGACATCATTTTAAGAACGTTATCCCTTACTGGGGTCCCTTCCGAAATTTGGGTTGTCATCAATACCCTCATCGCATTTTGCCTAGCCGCTCGGTTATGATGACCAAACATCTCTCTGAGATTTTTCATCATTTCCGAGGCTGAGCCCATCGTCTGATGCTGATGCTGCAATACATTTGTCAATGAAGCCAAAATGTAACAGCGAGCCATCTGTTGTTGCCCGAAATATTATCCAAAGATAGATATTGCTGGAATGGTCGAGCAACAGCAAATTGCGAGAGCACGTCCGAGGGAATGGAAATAACACAAGATTTGTCGGGTTTGTTAGGCCCGGGCTTGAATGCTCTCACGAGATGTTATTAACACAAATATTCGGGGATACAAGTATTAATGTGAGAATGCGTTTACAATGAGAGTAAAAGATCCTATTTATCTAGCTCTTGAGCGAAGCTTTGCCTGATTCGTCTCTGTCGACCGTCTTTTGTGTAAGAGGTGCTAACAGAGAAGAAAAGCCGAGAGATAGCTGTTGCCAAGAGTAACAAAGCCAAGATATGGGCTGAATCCGAGAGAGACAGAGAGTCAGAGAGTTTTCCAAGTGCAGGCAGCCTTCTATTTATAGGAGCTGAGATGCTCTGTTTCCTGGCGGGCGATCGCCTTTTATGTAATATAATAAGGGGCGATCGTCTTTATGTCACATGGGTTGTCTGCCTTAAAGGCTGCGGCGGCTGCTGGCAGCCAGCTGTGCGGTCCAATGAGGAGCCGGCACACGTCCTGAGTTGCTGTCACGGGCGGTCCCACTGGCACCTTTCGGCGGGTCTGTCGGTTGGTGGAAAGATGCTGACAGGCTGTGGTCAACGATCCATGTGCTACGGCGCCTTTTCCGGATCTGCATGTGGGTTCCTGTCCCGGGCTTAGGTCTTTGCCGACTGGACAATCATTGGCTTCGTGTGGCATGAGGCGGTCGTCATTCGGTCGGTCACCAGGAGTCGATCGCCAAGTACCGAGAGACGATCGCCTTAGATTTCGATCGCTCGGCACCGGGACTTGTCCTGGGACCTTCAGTCGGCCAATCTGCCTTGGCCGCTGTACTCTGGCTCGGTCGCCCGGTCTCTGAGGCGATCGCCTGTTGATGTTAGGATTGTATACTGCAAAGCATACTTTATGCTTGTATTACCTAAATTCCCTGTTACTACCTATGAGAATATTAATTACATTTAATCACATGTTTTGCATATTAATTCACGTTATGGTTATGCAAATGAAATGTCTAATTATTTTATATTGTAGATAATGTGGTGTGTTGGTGTCACATGGAAGATCACATTATTGGTGCCTTATAAAATAATATAATAGTTCACAACCTATATAATTATTAGACAAATTATATAAAAGGTTGTAGTGTGTGCTTGAGAATAGTTGGTCTTGACTATTAGCATACATTAGCGTATTTGCATACGTTGAACAGGATCGAGATGAGATAGTGTCTTCTGTACTGACTGTAAGAAGAACTAAATCTCGGATAATTATTATTTCTTAATTCTAAGTATATAATATTTAATTGTGTATTTATAATAATTATTGCTTTGATTTATCATAGGTGAGAGTCAAAATGATCGACTCAATAAGCCTCGTATCTTGGGCAATAATATTGTTTATACGACAATTATTATTATTACTAGAAATCGTGTCCCGACTCGTGCGGGTTGATGATGTCCCCTTGAGGAGCTCGATAATGATTATTATATTAAACCCTGCAGGTGGATTTAATTCCGATATAATAATAAGGTTCGAGTGGTACTACTCTTGGATAAGATATTAATTAATTAAAGTCACAAGAGCTTATAATTAATTAATGGACATTCGATATCTTAAACACGGGAAATAATATATTTAATAAGGAGCCCAATTTCGTAATTTGGGATTTTGGTAGGAAGTGCAATATCAACTTTTAGTGGACTAAGTTGATATTAATAGATTCATCATATATTAGGAAGAGTCCTAATAAGGTAAGATGAATTAATTGGGAGTCCTTCCATAATCCTCCTTTAGATCCCTAGTAGTAGTCCAAGAGCCTATAAATAGGACAATGGGGAGGTTGGCCGATTTTATCATCAATATACACAAGAAAATTCGATTTTTCTTCTAAGTGTTTAATTGTGGATCTTGACTTGTGTCTTTGATTCCACAATTGAGAGAACACTTTAATTCTTGCTACACATCGGAATTACTTGAAGAAAAGAAAATCAAGAATTGTGAGGCATATTGTTTCGGCCGATCCCATAGGTGTCCAAGCAAGATCCGGTAGCTCGTTGCCCACACAACGTCCGGTTCAAGGCGGATCATACTCTAGAAGATCTAAAGGTAGAAATACAAGGCGATCAAGAAGGAAGTAACCAACACGCTTCAAAAGGTAATATTCTATGATCTTGGATCTAGATTAGGATATTTTAATTAATCAACATATTTAATTAATAAATAATAAATAATATTTAAATTGCTTATTAATCTTAGTAATTAATTAATTAGCATGCCTAAATAGATCTAATGCTCGTAGATGCGTAAAACGCTATTATCAACGTTCCCAAACTTCGCTTCCGCTGCGTTTTACTTTCCAACAATTGGTATCGGAGCCGGAATTTTAGGCTTTTGCTATTTTAATTAATTTTAGTGATTAATTGATAGCAATTTAAATATTCATATATTTTGATGTTGGAATATTTTGCTAGATGTGTTCTTGCAGGTGATATGATCCAATTATCATGGTTTATATGAATGGTGTATTTATTTATTTATTTTTATTAATTATGCAATTGTTGGTTTGGCCCGTTTTTGAGGCATGTAATGGTTTTTTCCGTGAGAAAATCCGCGGGTAGTTCTACGTGGTTTTTTTATTTTTTCGTGTAAATCTTGATGTAATTTCGATGTATTTTATCTTGTATAAAATTGTAATCGAATTCGGAAAAGACGGGATCGCGAAGAAATAGAGCAGAACCGGATCGCCGGATCGGCTGGCATGGCCGACAAAGAAGGGCCGCTGGCAAAGACACACGGCCGCTGAAAGCGGCCGAGCCGCTGCTTGCGCGGCAGCTCGGTCCGGCCGGTTATTGTTCGGGCCGGGTCGTCCAGTTTTTGGTCCGGTCCGTTTTCGCCGCCGTTCGTTGCGTCCGTTGGGAAGTTGGTATTTAAAATTAAATTTTTTTTTATGTAATTAATTTGGCATGAAAGTGAAATTTTAATTTTGGAAATCCACGGCCCGGCCGAGGAGGAGCGACGAGATGCTTGATTCAGTGGGAGAGATCGAGTCGAAGATTTTCTCGGATTCAACTCAAGGAAGAAGACCATGATAATTGGATAATTAATTATCCATGCTTTATTTTTGGTTTTTATTGTTTTGATGTATGGCATGTATGGATGTATGCGTGATATGTTTCCTTGCATGTTAGGACGAGAAAATTAAAAACCTTAAGGCTAAAATTACTAAGTGATTAAATTGATTTTTTTTAAAATAAAATCAAATTTGCCTGCATAATTAATTTAAATTGTGAAGTAATTAGCGCGTTGACATTAGAGTCTTCCTCCATATCGGATGTGCTAATTATAGGTTCACTAGTTTTAAATTTCAAAATGATAACATAAGGTAAATATTACTTTTTATGATACGACCTCTCCATCTGTAGGACTATTATTTAAAAGATAATATTTTAAGGATGTTAAATTCACTTAGGTGTATTAATTAATAAGCTCCCCATCGGAGTCTATGTTAATTAATACATGGCCAAGAGGAACCAACTATTAAATTTACTTGTCATAACGTAATTTGACTAGATAGTAAAATTAAAGACGTAAAACTCTACTTGAAAAATGTGTGTGTAAACGTCCACACGATCGTGGCTTGCATGTGCGGATTTTTTGAGGTGTTGGTTGCTAGCATATATATTGTGTTTTTGAGGTTTTTCGATATATTTTGCTATGCATTATGTGATGGATGTTTTTTTAATTGTTTTTATTCTCAGATGTCTTTCAATCCACTAGCTGTTATTCTCAAAGAAAATAAACTAGATGGCACTAACTTTGCCGATTGGAAAAGAAATCTTGATATTGTCCTGACTGCTGAGGGGCATAAATTTGTCTTAATCGAGGAGAGCCCTCTAGTACCAGAACCGGATGCCACTCCCGAAGAGTTGGCTGAATTCCAAAAATGGAAAAAGTCAGATGAGATGGCTTGCTGTTACATTTTGGCTTCACTGACAAATGTATTGCAGCATCAGCATCAGACGATGGGCTCGGCCGCGGAAATGATGAAAAGTCTCACCGAGATGTTTGGTCATCAGAACCGGGCGGCTAGACAAAATGCAATGAGGGTATTGATGACAACCCAAATGTCTGAAGGGACTCCAGTGAGGGATCATGTTTTAAAAATGATGTCTCATTTGAATGAACTGAGCATACTGGGGGCTACTATCGATGCGGAAACGCAGGTCGATATTATCTTAGGCAGCTTATCTAGAAGCTTTGAGCAGTTCCGCCTTAACTACAATATGAACCGTAGGACATATAGTTTGGCGGAACTTCTGACAGAGCTTCAGTCTGCTGAAGGTCTCTTCAAACAAGGTTATCATTAGATTCTTGCGGCAACCGGTGCTACTTCTTCCAAACCCAAATGGGGAAAGAAGAAGCAGGTTGGCCAGAAGTAAGTGGCAACCCTCAAGGTAAAAAGCAAGGCTCCTCACCCCGAGGCGAACAAAAAGCCAAAGGGAAAGTGCTACAAGTGCGGTCAGAAAGGACATTTTAAAGCGGACTGCCCTGCTCTTAAGAAAGGTATGTCTCGTGCACTAGTAGTCAAAACATGTTTGGCAGCTTGTTCTTCCACTTCGTGGATAGTTGATTCAGGCTCCACTGATCATGTTTGCTTTGACTCGCATGGTTTTCAGGTAACCAAGCAGCTTAGTGCGGGTGAGATTACAATCAACTGGGGCGATTATTCCATGCTTATAGCTGTTGCAGTGGGAGTCGTGCAGTTGAAGATTAATGATAAATTATTAGTTCTCAATAATGTATTATTAGTACCGGATTTTAGAATGAATTTAATTTCGGTTTCTAAGTTAAAAAGCGATGGTTATTCAGTTTCTTTTGATGATGATGCCATTATTAAGAAAAGAAGCGGTGAATATATTTGCAAAGGTACTTTTAATGATGGACTATATGTCGTTAATACTGCACAAACTCCTATGCATAAATCACTTAACTCTTTGTCTAAACCTAAAAAGAGAAAAGAACCTTCATGCATAAACCAAACATATCTGTGGCATTTACGGTTGGGACATGTAAACCTTGGGAGGATTCAAAGGTTGGTAGATGATGGCCCATTGGATGATCTCCAAGTTGAGTTATTTCCAATTTGTGAATCCTGTCTGGAAGGTAAGATGACCAAAAGGGTTTTTAAAACCAAGGGAAACCGTGCTCAGAATGTGTTAGAATTGGTTCATACGGATGTATGTGGTCCAATGAATATCCAGGCTAGGGGTGGTTTCGAATACTTCATCACGTTCATAGATGATTATTTGAGATATGGATACATCTGTTTGATGTGACGTAAGTCTGAAGCTTTTGACAAGTTCAGAGACTTCAAGGCTGAAACGGAGAAGCGTCATGGGAAGAGTATCAAGTCACTACGATCTGATCGTGGTGGCGAATACCTTAGTGGAGAGTTTTTGGATTTCTTGGCGAATGAGGGGATTTCGTCCCAGCTCACCGCACCGGGAACTCCAGAACAAAATGGTGTGGCTGAAAGAGGGAATAGGACTCTTTTAGAAATGGTTAGATCAATGATGAGTTATTCAGATTTACCTATTTCGTTTTGGGGATACGCCTTAGAAACAGCCGCGTACATTCTAAACCTGGTGCCGTCGAAATCAGTTCCAAAAACACCCACAGAACTGTGGAGTGGGCGTAAGCCCAGTCTAGGACATGTTCGGATTTGGGGTACTCCAGCACATGTGCTGAATAAGGAAGCTGATAAGTTGGCATCTCGTACAAAAGTACGAGTGTTTGTGGGATATCCTAAGGGAACGAAGGGTGGCTTGTTCTATAGTCCCCAGGATCAGAAGGTCATTGTTAGCACCAATGCCCGATTTCTGGAAGAGGATTATATGATTAGCCACAAGCCCATAAGCTAAATAATTCTGGAAGAGCTGAGGGGCGAGACTCCGACTATACCAATCGTAGAAGCGCCAACTAACACTGCACCACGTATCGATTCTGAAACTTTTACACCAACTCAGGATTTGCCTCGTCGTAGTGGGAGGGTTGTTCGCCAGCCCGAACGATTCATAGGCGTGGGAAAGTCTTCGGACTCAATCCCAGGCGAAGATGAATCAGTTCCCTGGACCTATAAGGAGGCAATCCAAGATAAAGATGCTGACTCCTAGCAAGAAGCAATGGAATCAGAAATGGGATCTATGGATTCCAATCAAGTGTGGGAGCTAGTAGAGCTACCTGATGGTGTACAAGCCATTGGGAGTAAGTGGGTCTACAAGCGAAATAAAGGACGTGACGGGAAGGTTGAAACCTTCAAAGCGAGGCTTGTTGCAAAAGGTTACACTCAGAAAGAGGGTATCGATTATGATGAAACCTTTTCGCCGGTAGCCATGCTTAACTCAATCCGGATTCTTTTAGCTATAGCTGCGCATTTGGATCTGGAGATTTGGCAGATGGATGTCAAGACTGCATTCTTGAATGGGAGTCTAGACAAGGAAATCTATATGCGCCAAGCAGAGGGATTCATTGCTAAAGGAGAAGAGCACTTGGTGTGCAAACTTAAGAAATCTATTTATGGACTTAAGAAAGCATCTAGATCTTGGAACACTCGTTTTGACAAAGTTGTCCAGTCATATGGATTCGTTCAATGTCTGAGTGAGAGTTGTGTGTATAAGAAATGCGATGGAAACGTGTTGGTGTTTCTTGTACTGTATGTAGGCGATATCCTTCTGATTGGAAACAACGTGAAGGAATTGTCGGACGTATGGGTATGGCTATCTGAGCAGTTCGATATGAAGGATCTAGAAGAAGCAGGACACATCCTTGGAATCAAGATCTTTCGTGATCGGAAGAAAAGGATGTTGTGCTTATCCCAGGCATCCTATATCGATACAGTGCTGAAGCGGTTTAGCATGGAGAATTCCAAGAAAGGTTTTCTACCTTACAAACATGGAATTCAACTATCTAAGAACATGTGTCCTAAGACACAAAAGGAGATAGATGACATGAAGATGGTCCCTTATGCATCTGCTGTGGGAAGTCTCATGTATGCTATGCTTTGCACTAGACCAAATATCTGCCATGCAGTGGGCATGGCTGCTAGATATCAGTCAAACCTGTGACTGTGACACTGGATTGTCAAGCACATACTCAAGTACACGAGAAGGACTAGGAGTACATGTTTGTATATCAATCAGACGACACATTCTGGTGGGTTACACTGACTCAGATTTTTCATCGGACAAAGAAAAGTCCAAGTCTACTTCGGGTTATGTGTTTAGCCTGGGAGGTGGAGCCATTAGTTGGAGGAGTGTGAAGCAGAAATGCATCTCGGACTCTACCATGGAAGCTGAGTACGTGGCAGCCTCTGAGGCAGCCAAGGAGGCAGTGTGGCTCAAGTACTTCCTGCAGGACTTAGATGTGATTCCCGATTTGTCAGAGGGTATTACACTTTATTGTGATAATACTGGTGCAGTCGCAAATTCGAGGGAACCACGAGCCCATCAGTCAAGTAAACATATCAACAGCAAGTACCACATCATACGACACCTCGTAAAGGAAGGAGACGTAGTTGTAGCCAGGGTTGCATCGGAAGATAATCTTGCTGACCCTTTCACGAAAGGCCTACCTTCAAAAGTTTTTGAAAGGCATGTGGAAGGAATGGGATTACGGTGTATGGCAGCATTGCTTTGAGTATAAGTGGGAGAAATGAGAGACTATGTAATAGAGTAGTATACTTAAAAGCATGCTTTGAGTATAAGTGGAAGATTGTTAGGATTGTATACTGCAAAGCATACTTTATGCTTGTATTACCTAAATTCCTTGTTACTACCTATGAGAATATTAATTACATTTAATCACATGTTTTGCATATTAATTCACGTTATGGTTATGCAAATGAAATGTCTAATTATTTTATATTGTAGATAATGTGGTGTGTTGGTGTCACACGGAAGATCACATTATCGGTGCCTTATAAAATAATATAATAGTTCACAACCTATATAATTATTAGACAAATTATATAAAAGGTTGTAGTGTGTGCTTGAGAATAGTTGGTCTTGACTATTAGCATACATTAGCGTATTTGCATACGTTGAACAGGATCGAGGTGAGATAGTGTCTTAGATCGACCGTAAGAAGAACAAACTCTCGGATAATTATTATTTCTTAATTCTAAGTATATAATATTTAATTGTGTATTTATAATAATTATTTCTTTGATTTATCATAGGTGAGAGTCAAAATGATCGACTCAATAAGCCTCGTATCTTGGGCAATAATATTGTTTATACGACAATTATTATTATTACTAGAAATCGTGTCCCGACTCGTGCGGGTTGATGATGTCCCCTTGAGGAGCTCGATAATGATTATTATATTAAATCCAGTGGATTTAATTCGATATAATAATAAGGTTCGAGTGGTACTACTCTTGGATAAGATATTAATTAATTAAAGTCGGTAGCTTATAATTAATTAATGGACATTCGATATCTTAAACACGGGAAATAATATATTTAATAAGGAGCCCAATTTCGTAATTTGGGATTTTGGTAGGAAGTGCAATATCAACTTTTTAGTGGACTAAGTTGATATTAATAGATTCATCATATATTAGGAAGAGTCCTAATAAGGTAAGATGAATTAATTGGGAGTCCTTCCATAATCCTCCTTTATATCCCTAGTAGTAGTCCAAGAGCCTATAAATAGGACAATGGGGAGGTTGGCCGATTTTAATATCAATATACACAAGAAATTTCGATTTTTCTTCTAAGTGTTTAATTGTGGATCTTGACTTGTGTCTTTGATTCCACAATTGAGAGAACACTTTATTTCTTGCTACACATCGGAATTACTTGAAGAAAAGAAAATCGAGAATTGTGAGGCATATTGTTTCGGCCGATCCCATAGGTGTCCAAGCAAGATCCGGTAGCTCGTTGCCCACACAACGTCCGGTTCAAGGCGGATCATACTCTAGAAGATCTAAAGGTAGAAATACAAGGCGATCAAGAAGGAAGTAACCAACACGCTTCAAAAGGTAATATCCTATGATCTTGGATCTAGATTAGGATATTTTAATTAATCAACATATTTAATTAATAAATAATAAATAATATTTAAATTGCTTATTAATCTTAGTAATTAATTAATTAGCATGCCTAAATAGATCTAATGCTCGTAGATGCGTAAAACGCTATTATCAACTTTCCCAAACTTCGCTTCCGCTGCGTTTTACTTTCCAACAGTTGAGACGTATAAATCTCGACACAACACCATCTCATCAGACTTTTTTCATTTCCGGAATTCATCCAACTCTTCAGGAGTGGCATCCGGTTCTGGTTCCAAAGGACTCTCCTCAGTTAAAATAAATTTATGCCCCTCGGCAGTCAAGACAATATCAAGATTTCTTTTCCAGTCGGCAAAGTTAGTGCCATCAAGTTTGTTTTCTTTGAGAATAACAGCTAGTGGATTGAAAGACATCTGAGAATAAAATTAAAAACACCATTCATCACAAAATTCGACGCAAAATATATTGAAAAACCTTAAAACAATATATGCAAAATATATGCAATCAACCAACACCTCGAAAAACCGCACATGCAAGCCACGATAGTGTGGACGTTTACACATACATTTTCAAGTAGATTTTAACGTCTTTAATTTTACTATCTAGTCAAGATGTGTTTTGACAAGTAAAATTAATAGTTGGTTCCTCTTGGCCATGTATTTAATTAACATAGACTCCGATGGGGAGCTTATTAATTAATACACCTAAGTGAACACCATAATTTAACAAACCTTAGAATATTATTTAATGATAATAGTCCTACAGATGGAGAGGTCCTATCATAAAAAATTATATTCACCTTTTTGTTATCAAATTTGAAGTTTAAAACCAGTGAGCCAATAATTTAGCACAACCGATGTGGAGGAAGACTCTAATGTCAACGCGCATGCTAATTATTTCACAATTTAAACCAATTATGGAGGCCAATTTGATTTTGAAAAATCAATTTAAAATCACTTAGTTATTTTGAAAAATTGATGTTTTTAATTTTCTCGTCCTAACATGCAAGGAAACATATCACGCATACATCCATACATGCCATGCATCAAAATAATAAAAAACAACAATAATAAAAAAAATTGAATAATTAAATCCAATTATCATGGCTTTTATTCCTCGTTTTGAATAACGAGAAAATTTTCGGCTCGTTTTGCTCCCACTACTTCAAGCATCTCGTGAAAAAACAAATCGAACGACCCGAACCGGACAATTTGGCCTGCTGCCCGACTGCCCGAACTGCTCGCCCAGCTGCCCGAACTGCCCGTACTGCTGCCCGAACTGCCCGAGCTGACCGAGCTGACCGAGCTGCCCGAGCTGACCGAGCTGACCGACCTGCCCGGACTGACCGACCTGCCCGGACTGTACTGCTGGCCGAGCCGCCGATCGTCTCCTTGCTGGTCCCGGTTGGTTCGTCCGATCGGGACTCCTCTTCGCGCTGAACTTCTTTCTCTTTCGTACTTTGAGTGTTCCAACTCGATTACAATTTTATTCAAAATAAAATACATCGAATTTACATCAAATTACAAGAAAAATAAATCGTATTCTACCCGTGGATTTTCTCACGGGAAAAACTTATACATGCCACAAAAACGGGCCAAATTACCAAAATGCGTAAATAAATAAAAACATCACATAGCCATGATAATTGGATCATATTTTCCTGCAAGACAAATTCTAGCAAAATATTCCAAAAAATCATACTATACGAATATTTAATTGCTAGCATATTAATCACCAAATTAATTAAATTGAACAGAACCTAAAGACCGTCTCTGATACCAATTGTTGGAATGTAAAACGCAGCGGAAGCGAGTTATGGTGGTGATAATTTAATAAACGGTTTTATAAACTAACCAACGCAAAAACCGGATCTATTTAGGCTTGTCAACTAATTAACTAAACAGATTAATAAACAATTAAATAAACATATTTACGCATGGGAGTCGGTAATTTTTACCTTTGACGCGAAGTGGTAGAAAAATCCCTTTTGGTCGATTTGTGTCCTCTTCGTGTTCCTCTCCGATCTTCTTGTATTTCTACCTCAAGATCTTCTAGAGTATATCCCGCCTACGTCCGGATGTCGTGTGAGCAACAATCTACCGGACTACTTGGACTGCAAAGGGATCGGCCGAAACTTTTCTCTCAAGAAACTTACGATTTTTGTTCTCTCTGTTTTTCTTGAATATTTTGAGTATTTTAGAAAAATATTGTGTTAACCAAATTGTGGAATCCAAGACACAAGCCAAGATCCACAATTAAACACACACACAAAAATAGATTTTCTTGGGCAATAATAAGTGATAAAATCGGCCACCCCTATATATGTATTTGTAGGTGTTTTGGGCTACTCTATGGACCTTAAGGAGGATATGGTAAGGACTCCCAATAGATATCTTCCTTCCATTATTAGGACTCTTCCTAATATGAAGACTCTATTAATATCAACTTAGTCCACTAATAAGTTAATATTGCACTTCCTACCAAAATCCTAAATTACGAAATTGAGCCCCTTTTTGAATTAATTATTTCCCGTGTTTAAGATATTCCATGTCCATTAATTAATTTAAGCTACTTACAGCTTTTAATTAATTAATGTGTTATACATAAATATACCACTCGACCTTTATTATTATATCGGAAAATCAATTCCACCTACAGAGTTTAATATAATAATCCTTTCGAGTGCCTCAAGGGACATGATCAACCCGACTGGTCGGGACACGATTTCTAGCTATAATTTTAATTATCATATAAATAATAATATTGCCCAAAATATCGAGCATATTGAGTCAATCATTGTAGCTCTCACCCATGATAAATCAAAGCAATAATTATTAAATATATATAATTAAATATTATTCACTAGAATTAAGAAATAATAATTATCCGAGATGTACGTACTTCTTGTAGTCAGTACAGAAGAATCTATCTCACCTCGATCCTATTCAGCGTATAACGAATACGCTAATATATGCTAATGATCAAGACCAACCAATCTCAAGCATATACTACAACCTCTCACATAACTATCTAATGTTATATAGGTTGTGAACTAAATATTACTATATAAGGAACCGATAATGTGATCTTCTGTGTGACAATACACACTACATTATCTACAATATAAAGTAATTTAGACTGCATTTGCATAACCATAGCGTGAATAAATATGCAAAACATGTGATAAATGAATTAAATATTCTCATAGATAAAGACCGGGAAATTAGGTAATACAAGCATAAAGTATGCTTTGATGTATACAACCCTAACAAAAATAGCATAGATTAAGCTTTTAGTTTTTCATTAAGTCTTGCTAATAGGAGATAAGACCACATTACATGTGTAATACCCGGTTGTGAATTCATTATTATCATTGAGTAATTGTCACTCAGAAATTTTTTCACTCATTAATAATCATTCATCATTCACGTTCATTCATTTGTGACCATCGTTCGGCGTACTTTGGAATCGTGTATCAGTTATTATTCGTCATTCATCACTGTTTGAGATCGAAACGGGAACATTTTCATCATCATCATCATATTTTGGTAGCATGTGTGAGGTAGTGCACGCTACGTACTCTTGTTAGCGCGCGCTAATTGAGCACTGGTAGCGCACGCTATCGCCCAGTAGTAGCACACGCTAGTGCAAGTGAGGCAGACAGTCTAGAAGGTGCTGAATTAGAGAATTCGTAGCGCACGCTATGAGTGGTAAGTAGCGTACACTAAATGTGCTGGTAACGCAGGCTAAGGCATCTCAGTAGCGCGCGCTAAGGCGAGCAGGGCAGAGGACAGTAGGTTCAGGACTCCAGTTACTGGGCACTAACTATCAGGTAGCGCGCGCTAACATACAGTTAACGCACACTAAGAGGAGGCGTTAGCATATGCTACCAAGTACGTAGCGCACGCTAACGCAGCAGGCAGAGTTCACTGGACTACCCGGTGAACCCGCTAGCGCACGCTAATCGCAGGAGATAGCGCGCGCTAAGCTGGGTTTTGTATAAATAGGACACTTCACTCTTCATTCCATCATTTCTTCATTTCTCAACCATTCCGGGCGATTTTAGGCGATTCGCGTAGATCTTTTCGAGCTGCAATCATCTAGCATCATCTTCAAGCTCCTAGTTCAGATTAATCAACATTTAATCCACTCCATCACTCCAAATCAAGGTAACTTTTCATTGAACCTTGAATTTTGGGATTTGAGGGTTTTCTTCCCGATCTCTTTGCGTTAGCTTGCTATCATGTTGGAATATGTTGATTATGGATTATCTACCATATATACTTGTATTCTTATGGATTCATTGATGTAATTTTTAGAATTTTTGAATAATTGGGGGATTGTTCAAGAACACCTTGAGTGTTGACTTGGGAATTTTGGGGGTTTCAACTAGATGTTGTCGTAATCTTGAATGGAGTATTCCAATTAGATTATTGATGGTATTAATAATGTTTTGTTGGATTGAATCACTCATTGGATGTTGGTTTTCGATATATTTGGGATTAGTTGTAAACAATGGAAGATTGTTTACAACGTGTTTGTTAGATTGCCCCAATGAGTTGGGTACTGTTGCATCGACTTTTGAGTTGGTTGTGATAATGCTTGATTCGTATATTAAACGAATTGTTGGTAGTTGTATTATTCAAGGTTGTTTGAGCGGCCGGTAATTCCATTAAGGACGTTGATCGTGGAAGGACTTTCTCGCCTCCAGTTTGAGGAAAGTTTTATACTTGTACTAGTCAATGAGATTAATGTTATCATATATGTGTATGAATGTGTTGTATCACTCCGAGACTTAGTCTCTTCATGAGTTCATTGATATTAAGGGATCGAATAGAGGGCAACCGAATAGGTTTCTAGTCTATTAATTTTCATAAAGTGGTGTCCAACAGCAACCCATCTAATGGATGATTCGATCTTATTTTTCCCCTTGTTCACTCCCCTAAACCTATATGGTTTCTATGGTTCGTGAACAAGTTAAGTTCATACTATCGACGCAAATCAGTTTCACAATTGAATCTTATCCGGCAACCTATCAGGTTTCCAGGGATAAAATTTGCTCCAACCGAAGGCATCCAATGCGCTCCCGGTAATTTATCCATCCTCCCCGAACAACTACCCCGATAACTCAGAAGCATAGCACATCCGGTTTCGATTTCAATTTCCCGAAAGCTCGATGGGGGAAACTCATACAGTCGTTCAACTGTCACGACTCACAAAACCCGACTGTCCAAATTGTCATAACCTAACAGTCCCACTACTACCGCGTCGGTAGAGTCACATAACTCACATATCAGGGTATCTCACAACCCAAGGCTCTGATACCATCTTCTGTAACACCCCAAAATCCCATTGGGTCATTACAGTGCTGTAGACCCCACACCAGGAGATCCACCAAGCAAACACGACTAAAATACATCAAATTAACCAACAAGGGAACCACAGTCCTTACTATGATAACCGACACAATATTCCGATGAGGAATTTCAAAGACAATGATGGGCCTGTATGGCCAAAAATAATAAAATATAACAACATTTACGAGCCTTGCTCGGATATTATACAATGACCACAACTGACGAAACTGCAGTACTCCAAATTGTTTGACCGACATGAACAACTCGGACTAGTATCGCTCG
This sequence comes from Orobanche coerulescens, assembly GCA_033398695.1. NCBI lineage: Eukaryota > Viridiplantae > Streptophyta > Magnoliopsida > Lamiales > Orobanchaceae > Orobanche > Orobanche coerulescens. Next base: position 122,137,977 of record CM065802.1, on the reverse strand, counting down.
AATCTCTCATCGCCAACGTCGTGCCCCTGTGTCTTAACTCTCTCCTCGCAAGCATCTAAAACATGAAAACATGTTCCGCCCCATGGGGTCAGTCATACAGATAATGAATATCAAATACATGTACAACACGATATGCATACAAAGGCATAATGAAAAGGTACAATAATAATAATAATAATAATAATAATAATAATAATAATAATACGAGATGCTCACAACCCAAGGTAAGAACCGAGCATTCGTGAATCACTATGCCAAGGCATACAATCAATACCTGCTCAACAGGTTAGAGCATACATGCCCAATGGCGAATAATCAATAGAGAACCCCACAATGAATTACACGAAGATGAACCAAACCAGAACTGAATTAAATATGAATCACAATTCCCGAAGGCTCCAACAAAAGTACAAAGACATCAGAAAGGCCTGAAAGCCGCTCAGCAGAAGCTGCCAAATATCACAATCACCTGAAAGTTACTCAGCCAAAACTGTGAATCATCACAATGGCCCGAAGCCAAAACAGCCCGAAGCTGTATCAATGAGGGCCGAAGCCATGGCACGAAGCCGTATCACAATGAGGGCCGAAGCCACGGCATGAAGACGTACCAGAATGAGGTCCGAAGCCACGGCACGAAGCTGTATCACAATGAGGGCCGAAGCCACAGCACGAAGCCATATCACAATGAGGGCTGAAGCCATGGCACGGAGCCGTATCACAATGAGGGCCGAAGCCACCGCACGAAGCCGTATCACAATGAGGGCCGAAGCCACAGCACGAAGCCGTATCACAATGAGGTCATCCAATGACCGTGACCTGCTGAATTGCAGGTGCTGGGAAACTAACTGCAAAGGTTTAAGCCCTAGACTTACCCATAATGAGATCACCCAGTGATCGTGACCTACTGAAATGTAGGTGTTGGGAAACCAACCGTGAAGGTTCAAGCCCCAAACTTACCCATCGAGCACTAGCCAAGACTAGCCTCCAAACACAATTAATCACAAATGTCAACGATCCCAAGATTACCGAATTCACAAGAATGATAGTGTGCTGCCTTGATTCGGCCAATACGACAACAATGACTCGTGGATGGGCACCGTCCTCGGCGGTCCCAATTCAATATCTCGATTACCTTATAATGGCCAATCGATAACAATGACACGAAGGATGGGAACTATCTGCGATAATCCCAATTCAATAACTCGATTGCCTTAGAATGGCCAATCGATAAAATGATACAACGGATGGAAACTATCCATGATAATCCCAATTCAATACCTTGATTACCTTAGAACGGCCAATCAATAACAATGATACAACGGATGATTCAATACCTCGATTGCCTTAGAACGGCCAATCGATAACAATGATACAACGAATGCCTCGGCACCTTTAATATGTTACCGACGATGGAGATGAGAAGTGAATACGCCAATGCCTTCAATCGGCCAATACAACATCAATGATAAAACACGAACATCAATAACAATGATTACAACAATGTCTTATCGACATCAATATCAACAACAACAATCGATACATCGACACTCTGTCTATCGACAATAACATTAACAACAAGTATCTCAATGCCTTGAATCGGCCATTAATGAACAATAATTATCATTTGGCATAATTGCCGAAGAGTATCGTATCAAACGATCCCTTAATAACAATGAACTCATGAAGATACTAAGTCTCGGATTGATACAACACATTCATACACATATATGATAACATTAATTTCATTAACTAGTACAAGTATAAAACTTGCCTCAAACCGATGGCCAGAAAGTCCTTCCATGATCAACGTCCTTTATGGAATTATCGGCCGCTCGAACAACCTCGAATAAAATAATTACCAACGATTCGCTTAATATTACATATCCACTTATAGTCATAACCAAATCGAAAGGTCGATACAACACTACCCAACTCATTGGGGCAATTTAACAAATATGTCGTAAACAATCTTCAATTGTTTACAACTAATCTCAATTATATCGAAAACCAACCTCCAAATGAGTGATTCATTCCAATAAAACATCCTCAATACATTCAATAATCCAAAAGGAAGACACAATACGAGATTCCAACAACATCTAATCGAAACCCCCAATTCCAAAATCAATGTCCAAAGTGTTCTTGAATAATCCTCCAACAATCCAATGATAATTCATAAAAACTTATAATCATACGTAAATCCCTTCACATATCATGATTATATCATCCAAAACATCATGCTCCAATTCAAAATCGAATCTAGGGTTGAAGAAGTTACCTTGGATTAGGATGAAGAATCCAAAAAAATGTTGTTAATCCACACCAAGATCTCAAAGGAGGATGAGATCTCTGAGATTGATGGTGATAAATCGCCCAAAAATTCACCCAAAAGTCGCCCAAGGAGAGGAGGAATGGGAACATGATGAAATGAGCTTCTCTCCTCAAAAATCCGCTGAAAAGGGTAATCTGATTCGCGTGCCATGGCCCGGACTGAGTGTGCCACGGCCCGTGGCCGAAAATTTGTTAGCAGCTGCCAGTTGGTGCCTCGGCCCGGCAAGTAGTGGGCCGCGGCGCGCGGTACATTCGCGCCAGGCTGATCCTGCGAGATGTGTGTTCTGCGGTGCACACTCCCCTGTGTCGCGGCGCACAATGTTCGTGCCCAAAAAGTGACGAAAAATGACCCGGAAAGAGAATAAAAGTAATAGAGCTCAAAATTTGGGAATAATAACGCGAAATAGAATTGCGGGAACCCCAAAACGGCAGTTCCGAGAGAGTTGGTCCAAAATAGCACGAACCGAACAAGAAAGAGTAAATTCGAAATGATATGAACTCCAACATCAACATCAACTTACTGAACAATTATAACGACTATGATAATATTATGAACATGAATGATGAATGATTATTAAAGGGTGAAAAGTTTCTGAGTGACAATTACTGAATGATAATAATGAATTCACAAACGGGTATTACAGCGAATACGTGCCTGCCCCACGTAAATATCGCAAAACAGGACCAAAAGCAACCTACAGCAAACCAATTGTTGTCAGGCAAATTTGGATACCAAAAGGCACTAACAACCATGGACCCAAAAATCAAAGGGGACCTAAATCTACCTAATTTATTTGATTACAGGACATAAAAGGGAAGGACATATGGTACTTCGACAACAGATGTTCTCGGCACATGACAAGAGATATCATCAAGTATTCAGATTACGTAGAAGGTCGTGGTCCAAAGGTGAGATTTGGTGACAAATCTAAAGGAAGAACAAGAGGGAAAATAACCCTGCTTGTAGGGCAAAAATTAAAGTGACCGACGCAGTTCTGTGACAAACATTTCTCGGTCAAATTCTATGTAGATCACTATAGGGGAAGGACATCAAAACCATGCAAGTCGTCCTTAGAGGAAGCCGGTCAGGCAATATGTGCATTGCTGAGTGGAAGCCCACAAGCTCCATTATTCCATGTTTTGTTGCCAAAGGCACTACAGATCAAAGTTGGCTATGGCACAAAAGGATGTCACACATCAACTTCAAGACTATAAACAAGCTCGCTCGACAGAGAATGGTTAGAGGCTTGCCCGATATGTCAATTCATATAAACAACGTCTGTGGACCCTGTCCGAAAGGCAGGCAAGTTAAGACTAACTTGAAGAGCAAGTCATACCTTTCCACCTACATGGTACTAGATTTGCTACACATTACCTCTACGGCCCTGTAAGTTTGGGAGGTAAGAAATACTGTCTTGTTGTTGTTGACGATTTTTCCAGGTATGCTTGGACCATATTCCTGAGAAAAAAGAAAGATACCATCACAAAGTTGCCAGAGCATCTGAAAAAGCTGCAGAATAAGAAAGGTCTGAGTATTGTATCAGTTCGTTCCGACAAAGGCACAGAATTCACGAATCACTTTATAGAGCAATACTGTGTGAACAATGGCACACAGCGTGAATACTCCACAGCCCAGACTCCTCAACAAAATGGTGTTGCCGAGCGTAAGAATTGGACGCGAAAATAAGCAACAAGGACCACGGTAGCCACAAGCAAATTGCCGTAGCGTTTCTGTGGAGAAGCAACAAATACAGCATGCTATAAATAAAACCGCTGCATCATCAACAAGCATCACAACAAAACAATATATGAGGTATGGAATAACAAAACTCCAATGGTTGCATACTTTCATATTTTTAGATGCAGGTGTTACGTGCCAAACAATGGGAAGGATCAAGTGAGGACCTTCAATGAAAAGTCAGTTGAGGGTATTTTGTTAGATACTCCTTCGCCATCAAAGCTTTCAGGATATTTAACAAAAAGAAGCTGTCAATAGAGGAATCCGTCGATGTTGTATTTGATGAACCCCATCGTGACCCTACAGGTATAGAAGACATAACCCAGAGCATCTAGACACTATCTATCGATGATTCTAAAACCAGTCGTGGACTTAAAAATCAATCTCGCCGCTATAAGAACAAAAGCATTCGAAGTTGATGTTGTACAAGCTGAAGCTGAGGCTACAATTCCACATGACACAGCACGGGATGGCAAACTATAACCTAACAGGATATGGCTAAGAGATAACCCCCAAGAATTAATAATTGTATATATCGACGCCGGTGTAACCACACATAGGAAAATACAAAGTACACAAGACACTGCACTTTATGCACAGGAAGAGACAGATCCTGAGAAATCTCAATTTCCTATTGGAAATCTAAAGCCGAACTTAATGTTAGGAATATGCCCTCGAATTCCACTCAGGGCATGAGAGAGTAGGGGTATTGTAATTGTAATTATAGAATAATAAATAAAAAGGTAACATGATTCATTCACTGTTTATTGTATTTCAATTGCATTCTTAACTTGGTGAACATTGAAGTGAAGTCCATGTAAATAAATCGAACATTCCATTCTCGTTATGAGATAAGAGAAAATGCACTGGAAGTGTTTAAAGTTTATTTACGTAAATAGTTCGCAAGACAATAAACTTAAATGGTCATTAAGTTTTAATAAGACTTGTATAACTGATGCTAGGACGTGTGCACGTATTGATAGCATAGTTATAAGTATATTGGTGGGACCAATATAATCAAACACGACTCATACTCGATTCAGTCACACGGTATTCACTCTCGGAGAGTCGATGACGAATCGAAAGGTTGTGATAGTATATGTGGATCTTTGACTTGAGGGTTCAGTGGAAGATGTGCCTGTGACGTTTAGTTTGTCATTAGAGTAGTTAGACTCATTTGTTTAATTGCTGAGTCGACCTCGAAGTGCGGACTATATGGGCAGGTAGCAGTCTTTACTATACGCCAATAAAGGATTCTATCTCCTATTAGTGTGCAGGCGTATGTCCTATACGGTTAATGGTAAATAAGATCATAAGTCTTTGGCCAAAGCATTCTGATATAGTCGTATTAGATACATTATTGATCAGTCGGTCTTGATTTGCGTTAACACATGTATGGAGTCTAGTCAACAGTAGGGTTTGAATTTACCGTGACCCGAAGACTTGACCGGGACATCTGATGAAGGGTCTATACGTATATAGTATTCACGACATAATGATTCTAGAATGATCCCTTCATTCGTTCTCAGTCGGGGTTTACAGTGCGGCCCGCCAGGCTGGCTAAGTGCTGCCCGCACTCATTGGTTCCTCCCAATGCCGGCTGATACGGACCTACAGAGTCGCATCCGGAGCGTTGACGGATAAATGTGAATGTATAATCTCTCTATTAATATTAGATATTGGATGTCTAATTATGATTTATTGTATAAATCAAATAGCGGTCTTATGAATTTAAATTAAGTTATCAGGTAATTAATTTAATTCATAAATTTTATTTCTTAGAGAAAGATATTTGTATTTGATATAATTAATTAATTCGATCAATTAATTAATATAAATACATTGGTGATTAAACGGTGTGTATTTAACGGAGTCGTTTGACAAACGTCCGGTACACGAGCCGAGTGGCTCGGCTCGTTTCTAGAAAACTCCTACATGGGCCGTCCCCCCTCACATGGCATGATCACCATGCATGTGCTTTATGTTGTGTTGTCATGAATAATTGTTAGGTTGAGATTCTTTCTGAATTTATAATTACATAAATGAGTTGTTTTATATCTTTATAAACACCAACTCATATGGTGTATGATTAGTCTTGAAACACACACACACACATACTCACCCGCTGAACAGCCCTGGACGTGAGTTTTAGTGAGGAGAGAGAGAAAAATTTTCCTTCTTCATTTTGTTCATCTTTGAGGTGAAAAGCAGTAAGAAAAATTAAGAGAGAAAAAATTCCTACAACACATCCTAGTCGTGTTCTTCATAGAACGGAGTTTTGTAGATTTTTCCAGTCAACTTCCGATGCATGTGAAGTAGAGGCTTTGAATTTTCGGTGCTTGGAATGAAGGGATTTCGTGTTCGGGATGGGTTCGTGATCGTCATCCATATTTACGAAGATTTATTTCAAAGGCTTCAAGGGTATGATCCTTTATCTTCGTATTTAATTTTTTTTGTATATACGTTACTTGATCGATCCTGTTTGGGATTCGTTTTTATTTCCGCTGCGTATTTCGTTTTATTTTCGGAATCCAACAGTGGTATCGGAGCGAGGTCAATGTTTCCGTATATACGATTATTTGTGCATTTTGAATGCTTATGGATGATGTTTATGATTTAGAATCATATTTGGCATAATCATAGATTTTAAATTGTTCGTTGTAGTATCACGTTTTTGGAAATGAGCCTAAAAATGAAGAAATGGAGCTGCCTGTAGTGGTGCTGGCAGCACTGCCTGAGCTGCCTGCCCAGGCTGCCAAGCATGATCAGCCATGCTCGGCCATGTCTCGGCCAGTTTGCCGAGCAGTGGCTCGGCCAGGCACCCCTCGTGTTTTTGGCCCGATTTTGAATCGTTCCGCGGGCTGGGCCTAAAATTGGATTGTCCGGGGCTCCGTTTTAAGTTTATATATCGTTGTAATTATTTTCCAAAATTTAAATTGGATTTTAAATTGACTAAATTAATATTTAGAATATTTTTCGAGTTAAGGGAAATAAATTAAACGAGATTATTATTTTTGGCCGGATTTCTTCGAACGAATTAAAATGAAGATTATTAGTATTAATTGGATTAATACCATTAAAATTGAATAGATTAATTTTATATTGATTGGATTAATAAATTAATTGATTATTTAATTTTAATGCCACTTTATATTAATTGGATTAATATAGTAGAAATTGAATAGATTAACTTTATAGATTAATTGGATTAATTTATATTAAAATTAATTATTTAATATCGTTGTCGTTACATATTGTATGGAATCCTTATGTGATGGTGATATATCTCTTGGACTTAGTTTTTGATTTGTTCGATTCGATTGGGTTGTAAAGGCCGTTTTGAGCCTATTTATATTTACTAGAAAAATTTGTATAGGATGCAATTTTTCAATGATGTAATTATTATTTTGGGTAGGACGAAGACCGGAGACAACCGACCGAGGAGACGAAGAATCGAAGACTGTATTTTTTTATTTATTGGGTCATTCGCTTGGCCCAGTACTTAGGAATTAGGTCCATGAGCTATATGTTGGTAGTAACTAGCTTATTGTTTTCTGTTTTTCATTTTGAATGATTGACAAACCAACAAACGCGCGTATAAATGAATTAATGTGCAAAGTGTAACATTAATCGTGAAATTCTCCCGACAACAAACACACTAAGTTTGAAAAAGGTTACGAGGTTTCCTACCCTCCATCAAACTCGTAAAAAATTGATACCCGAGCAGGTGTGCTATGCTTCCGAGTTATCGGGGTAGTACATTTGGTAGAGGTTGAAAAATTATTGAGTGCATTAGATTCCTTCGGTTGGTGATAAATTTTGCCCCTAGAAACCTGATAGGTTGCGTGGTGAGATTCAATAGTCAAACCGATAGACATTGATGGTTAACAACTTAGATATTCTGGATTGCCAGGAAACCTGATAGGTTGAGGCCATGAAGACTAGGGGTAAAAGAAGATCAAATCATCCGTGAGACGGGTTGGTATTAGACACCACTTTACAGAAATTAATTGGCAAGAAACCTGATAGGTTGCGTCTGTTAAAATTTGTAAAGAACTTGATCACCACTAAGAAGTCGATCTAACCATGACTTCCGGATTATAACATGGGAGTGTATAGTTCCGATAAAATTAGTGGGAGCCGAGACAAGAATTATACAAGCCCTTAAATTCTATACTCGGTCATAATAAAACAAGTCACTAATTTAATCTTGTCATCTTTGCAGAAAACGAAACTAAATCTCTCTAAAATGGCTAAAAACCCACTTGCAATACTAGTTGAAAATAATCTCCTAACTGGCCCCAATTTTTTTGACTGGTTGCGGAATCTGATGATTGTACTCAGTATGGAGTCTCTAGGATACGTCTTGGAGGCGGACATTCCACCGACTCCAATCCGGACAAGGGGTAATCAGGAAGATATTGATATCCATGAAAAATGGTTCAAGGATGACGTGCTAGTCCATGGCTTTATGATGGGCTCAATGACAAATGAGCTACAGAGAGTGCATGAGAAAATGACTTTTGCTAGGCATATTCTCGCACACTTGACCGAACTTTATGGAGAGCACAGTAGGACTGCTAGATATGAGATATCGAAGCAGTTGTTCAGTGCTAGAATGAAAGAAAGGGAGATAGTGGGAGACCACGTCCTCAAGATGATCTCTATGATTGAGAGGCTCGAGGTGCTCAACTTTAATATGGATTTATCCCTTCAAATTGATCTCATCATTCAATCTCTTCCTGACTCTTTCACGCAGTTTGTAGTGAATTTCAACTGTAATGAAATTTCATGCACATTAGCTGGGCTAATGAATAAACTGGTGACGGCGTAGTCAAACATGAAGACAAAACCAAGAGAGACTGCTCTTGTGATTTATTCTGGGCCTCTAAGGTCCATGAACAAGAAGAAAAAGACCTATGAGTAGTACAAACCCAAGAAAGGGGTGCATAAAGGAAAGGGCAAGGCCCGAAAGGTTCAAAAGGTAGGCGGTCCAAAACATACGGACAAATGCCTTGAATGCGGTGAGCTGGGCCACTGGTGAAGGACTTGTCCTAAGATTAATGGCGCATCAGGTATGGAACTTTTTGTTTTTGAAACTAATTGTTCCGCTACTGTGTATTATGCTTCATGGATTCTGGATTCAGGTGCCACTTCTCATATTTGTACTATGAATCAGGATCTAGAATGAAGTAGGAAACTTAAAGATGGGGAAATTAGGATCACTGCCGGAAGTAGACAAAGTGTTGAGGCAACCGATATTCAAGCAATCCTACTGGGTTTAGAATCTAGTTTTATTTTAACATTAGATGAAGTACTTGTTTTGTCCAAGGGGCATAAAAACATTGTATCCATTCCAGTCTTGGACCGGAAATGATTTTGTTTCTTCATTGGCAATGGTAGTTGTAAAATTTATTTTCGAAATAAATTGGTTGGCACAGCTACATTGTTGGATGGTTTATATCATCTGAACATGCAAAATAAAATAGCAGTGAACACTATAACTAGGAAACGTGGCAGGCAAGATACTAATCAAGCTCTTAAATGGCACCTTAGACTTGGTCATGTTGGTCAGACTAAGGTTCAGAAAATGGAGAAAGATGGACTTTTAAGTTCATTGGGTGTAGAACCCTATCCAACTTGTGAATCTTGCCTTAGAGGCAAAATGACTAAGTCCCCCTTCACAGGGACTTTTGAAAGGGCTGCCGATAAACTTGGATTGGTACATACCGACGTTTGTGGAGCTTTAGAAGTGGCTCGAGATGGATATCAATATTTCATAACGTTCACAGATGATCATACAAGGTATGGGATTGTGTACTTAGTGAAACATAAATCCGAAGCCTTTACTAAATTCAAAGAATTTAAGGCCCAAGTTGCAAAACAGACTGGATGTCATATCAAAGCACTTCGGTCAGACCGAAGTGGCGAATATATGAGCACATAGTTTGATGAGTTCCTTTAGGAACATGGAATAGTTTCACAATTCACGCCGACATGATCCCCACAGTTAAATGGTGTTTCTGAAAGGAGAAATCGAACTTTGTTGGACATGGTTCGCTCCATGTTAAATTACACTGATTTACCAATTTACCTGTGGGGGTATGCCTTACTAACCGCTGCATATATCCTTAATAGATGTCCTTCCAAATCTGTCCCTATCACTCCGCATGAGATCTGGAAGGGTAAGAAATCAAGCCTTAATCACATAAGGATTTGGGGATGTCCAGCCTATGTCAAGAAGGCTAAGGTGGACAAACTGGAACCGAGGTCCATAAAAGTATGTTTCATTGGATACCCAGAGGACTCGATAGGTTATCTATTCTATATACCAGAAGACCATAGGGTTGTTGTGGCATTACAAGCGCACTTCCTTGAGGATAAATTCATTCAGGAAGGTGGCTCGGGTAGAAATATCTCTTTGGAAGAGCATAATGAAAGTCCTAAGGAGACATCTGATTAGGGATCATGAACCGAACCTATTGTTACACAACCTCCACTTTGAAGGTCTGATAGGGTGTCTCACTTACCTGAGAGGTATGGCTATACACATGCCGAGGAACTAGGTCTCCACGACACACCTGATAGCAGTGAAAACGACCCTATCACCTACGACCAAGCAATAGTGGATGTAGACTCTGATAAATGGCAAGAAGCAATGGAAGCTTAGATAGACTCGATGCATACCAATCAGGTCTGGACTCTAGTAGATCTTCCAACTGGCATGAGGACTATTGGAAATAAATGGATCTATAAGAGAAAGACTGATGGGGATGGCAAGGTTGATGCCTATAAGGCCAGGCTTGTGGCAAAGGGTTATACCCAAAGAGAAGGGATCGATTATCATGATACCTTCTCGCTCGTAGCTATGATAAAGTCGATTCGCATGATGCTTGCCATTGCTGTCTATTATGATTATGATATATGGCAAATGGACGTCAAAATGGCTTTTCTAAATGGATACCTCGAGGAGGAAATCTACATGGAACAGCCTAAGGGTTTTGTGTCCAAAGCTAATGTTCATAAGGTGTGTAAGCTACAAAGAGCCATTTATGGGCTGACGCAAGCTTCTCGGAGTTAGAACCTTTGATTTGACGAAGCAGTCAAGGACTTTGACTTCGTACGAAATGAAGAGGAACCATGTGTTTACAAAAAGGTCAGTGGGAGCAACATTGCATTCTTAGTACTATATGTAGATGATATTCTACTTATAGGAAATAACGTAGCAATGCTCAGCACTGTGAAAGCTTGGCTTTCTAAAACGTTCTCCAAGAAAGACTTGGGAGAAGCTTCCTACATTCTAGGGATCCGTATTTACAGAGATAGACCGCGAAGAATGATAGGACTTTCCCAAGCCCTCTATATAGATAAAATCCTGAGAAGATTCAAGATGGATTAATCTAAAAGAGGATTCCTTCCCATGCGACATGGAATTCATCTCACCACGAAAATGTGTCCTCAAAGTGAGGAAGACAAGAGAGAGATGAGTAAGGTACCCTATGCCTCGGCAGTGGGTAGCCTCATGTACGCTATGTTGTGTACGAGACCAGACTTAGCCTACGCTGTGAGTATGTTAAGTCGTGTTCAAGCAAAACCGGGAAGGGAACATTGGACTGCCGTAAAGAACATTCTTACGTACTTATAAGAACTAGATATTTGGTTCTTACTTACGGTGGTGGAGAACTGAAGGTGATTGGATTCACTGATTCTGATTTTCAAGGAGACAATGATGACTCTAAGTCGACATCTGGGTATTTGTTTACTCTCAATGGAGGAGCATTATCTTGTTGAAGCTCCAAGCAAACCGCTACTGCAGATTTTACCTTCGAAGCAGAGTATCAAGCGGCCTCAGAGGCTAGCAAAGAAGCATTTTGGATGCAGAAGTTTATACAAGAACTTCAAGTGGTGCCTAATGCGGAGTTGCCTATATCACTATTCTGTGATAATGATGGAGCTGTCGCTCAAGACAAGGAGTCAAGGGCTCACCACAACACCAAGCATATAGAGATAAAGTACCACATCATTAGAGAGATGGTGGAAAAAGGATATGTTTCATTGCAAAGAGTAGACTCAGAAGACAATATCTCTGACCCGCTGACTAAGCCATTATCTCAGGCTGTCTTAGAAAGACATCTAAAGAACATGGGTATTGGATACCATGATATGTGGTATTGAGTGCAAGTTGGAGATTGTTAGGAATATGCCCTCGAATGCCACTCAGGGGATGAGAGAGTAGGGGCATTGTACTTGTAATTATGGAATAATAAATAAAAAGGCAATACGATTCATTCACTGTTTATTGTATTTCACTTGCATTCTTGACTTGGTAAATATTGAAGGGAAGTCCATGTAAATAAATCGAACATTCCATTCTCATTATGGGATAAGAGAAAATACACTGGAAGTGTTTAAAGTTTATTTACGTAAATAGTTCACAGGTCAATAAACTTAAATGGACATTAAGTTTTAATAAGACTTGTATAACTGATGCTAGGACGTGTGCACGTCTTGATAACATAGTTATAAGTATATTGGTGGGACCAGTATACTCGAACATGACTCATACTTGATTCAGTCACACGGTATTCACTCTAGGAGAGTCGATGACTAATCGAAAGGTTGTGATAGTATACGTGGACCTTTGACTTGAGGGTTCAGTACAAGATGTACCTGTGACGTTTAGTTTGTCATTAGAGTAGTTAGACTCATTTGCTTAATTGTTGAGTCGACCTCGAAGTTCGGACTATGCGGGCAGGTAGCAGTCTTTACTGTACGCTAAGAAACGATTCTATCTCCTTTTAGTGAGCAGGCATATGTCCTATACGGTTAATGGCAAATAAGATCATAAGTCTTTGGCCAAAGCATTCTGATATAGTCGTATTAGATACACTATTGATCAATCGGTCTTGATTTGCGTTAACATATATATAGAGTTTAGTCAACAGTAGGGTTTGACTTTACCGTGACCCGAAGACTTGATCGGGACATCTGGTGAAGGGTCTATACGTATATAGTATTCACGACATAATGGTTCTAGAATGATCCCTTCATTCGTTCTCAGTCGGGGTTTACAGTGCGGCCCGCTAGGCTGGCTACGTGCTGCCCGCACTCATTGGTTCCTCCCAATACCGGCTGAGACGGACCTACGGAGTCGCGCATCAGGATCATTTATGGATAAATGTGAATTTATAATCTCTCTATTGATATTAGATATTGGATATCTAATTATGATTTATTGGATAAATCAAATCGCGGTCTTATGAATTAAAATTAAGTTACCGGGTAATTAATCTAATTCATAAATTTTATTTCTTAGAGAAATATATTTATATTTGATATAATTAATTAATTAGATTAATTAATTAATATAAATACATTGGTGATTAAACGGAGTGTATTTAACAGAGTCGTTTAATGAATGTCCGGTACACGAGCCGAGTGGCTCGGCTCGTTTCTAGGAAAATCCTACATGGGCCGCCCCCCTCACATGGCATGATCACCATGCATGTGTTTTGTGTTGTGTTGCCATGAATAATTGTTAAGTTGAGATTCTTTCTCAATTTATAATTACATAAATGAGTTGTTTTACATCTTTATAAACACCAACTCATATGGTGTATGATTAGTCTTGAAACACACACACACACACACACACACACACACATACTCACCTGCTGAATTGCCATGGACGTGAGTTTTACTGAGGAGAGAGAGAAAATTTTTCCTTCTTCATTTTGTTCATCTTTTAGGTGAAAAGCAGTAAGAAAAATTAAGAGAGGAAAAATTCCTACAACACTTCCTAGCCGTGTTCTTCATAGAATGGAGTTTTGTAGATTTTTCCGAGAAATTTCGGATGCGTGTGAAGTAGAAGCTTCGAATTTTTGGTGCTTGGAACGAAGGGATTTCGTGTTCGGGACGGGGTTCGTGATCGTCATCCATATTTATGACGATTTATTTCAAAGGCTTCAAGGGTATGATCCTTTATCTTCGTATTTAATTTTTTCGTATATACATTACTTGATCGATCCTGTTTGGGATTCGTTTTTATTTCCACTGCGTATTACGTTTTATTTTCAGAATCCCAATACTTAAAAGACTCGCTATGTGCACCCTAGCTGTATTCTCAGCCCAGTTCAAACCTGTTTCCACCAATGAAGCTCTGAATAATTATCATTGGATCACTTCAATAGAAGAAGAGCTCAATGATTTCGAACAGAATAGTTTTTGGTACCTAGTACCTAGGACAACACATTAATCAGTTAGGAACCAAATGGGTATTCAGAAACAAAAAGGACGAGAATGGACTAGTAATCAGGAACAAATCCAAACTAGTAGCCCAAGGATACAGGCAGGAAGAAGGAATCGATTATGATGAAACCTTTGCACCCATTGCCTGACTAGAAGCCATCAGGATATTCCTAGCATTCTCTGCTCACAAGAACTTTATTGTATATCAAATGGATGTTAAGAGCACATTCCTGAATGGAGACCTAGCCGAAGAAGTCTATGTTGAACAACCACCAGGGTTTGTCAACACAGAAGGCGGAGACCTTGTATACAGGCTAAGGAAAGCACTGTATGGAATTAAGCAAGCATCAAGATCCTGGTATAAAACCATGTCACTGTATCTAATCAATAATGGATTTGAGAGAGGTGTAGTTGACAAAACTTTTTTTAAATTACAGGAAGGTACCGATCTACTTATGGTTCAAATATATGTCGACGATATTATTTTGGTTCAACTAACCTTGCTTTATGTCAAAGGTTCTCTCATCTCATGTAAAGTAAATTTGAAATAAGTATGATGGGAGGACTTAATTATTTTCTAGGATTGCAGGTGAAAAAACTCCCTAGGTATATTTATCAACCAGGAGATGTACAACAATGAGTTGCTCAACTAATTCGGGATGAACAACTCCAAATAATTGTCCACCCACATGAGAACTTCCATGAAGATAAGTTCTGACGAAGCTGGAAGTCCGGTTGATCAATCACTCTACAGGAAGAGAATAGGCTCACTCATGCACCTAACAGCCAGTAGGTATAATTTCCAGTTTGCTATAGGGGTGTGTGCTCGGCACTAGTTGACACCTAACGAGTCACACTTCACCACAACCAAATGAATCATTAAATACGTAAAAGGAACAACCAATGTAGGATTTTGGCATCCTAAGGAAGGAGGATTGATTTGGTAGGCTACAATGACTCGGATCTTGTAGGCTGTAAGTTGGATGGGAAGAGTACATGCGGCACTTGTAATTTTCATTTCTATCAGCACTGTAATTGATCAGCAATAATATACCATCTTTTATCCAAAAGATTACAGCTCGTGATTTAATGTTTTTACTTTGATATGTTTTATGTTGAAATACTTACCAAATACAAAACATTAGTAAAATTTTAAAGATGTAAGAACTTGTCTGCGAATAGTTCATTGATTAAGTTGTACTCAATTGGGATTATATCTTGTAAGTTTGTGCATGCGAGCCAATCATAAGTTAAGTTGTAATACACTTAGTCCTGTAGGATTTATCATTTTAGAACTTGCCTGTGAGCAGTTCAAATCCTTATACTATGTCCTGAAGATTAGATCTTTCGACAGAAGACTTGAAAACATCCTCTTCATATCAAGGAAGTTTTGGCACTATCAAAAAGGGGGAAATTGTTGGGATAAAATCCTGCCCTGTGTTTTGATAATGGCCCCACATAGCAAAGTTCTTAAAAGTTAGTATTTCGGTCTAAGTATGGAAGCTGTTAGGAAACTTCATACAGCCTGTCCATACAACGAAAGATCTTCTAGGAAAGTCCGAAGTCCCTTCCTACAGCGTGTTGTTTAATATACAGCAAGAGATGAAGAAGTTGGATACAGCAAACTTGTTGTAGGTATTTTACTTGGGAAAAGTAAAACACATATCCAACAGGACTAGATAAAGACTTTAAACCATTGTGAAAGGAACATTGTTGATTCACAAAGAATTCAGGTTAAAGCAGCATTTAATGCTGATAGGACAGCATTTAATGTGGCCGAAAGAAAGTACAGTATGAACAATCTGAAGAGAAGTTAATGCTAGTAAAAAAGAATGTCTGAAGAATTAAATGCGAATCGCCTTTAATTCAAAAATTTTGAAACCACCGATCTGAGCAGTCTCAATCTCACCAACCGCCCAACAGCTACATTTATAACAAATCTATTTCCAAGGTTATAAATAGCCCCAATCAAGAGGACCTTGCTCACGAAGTACTTAATGATCTAATGCATTAGCTCTGATAATGTGAATATCAAGCTTACAGAGAGCTGTATATTTCCTTGAGCATACGGCTTCATAAATAGAAGAAATATACATAGTCCTCAATGCAAAAGACAGCCCTTATAGCTTCATATTGTTCGTCATCGTCAGTCCAGTAGCTATATAAACTTCCTTTTTGGAAGTCGAGCCACAACAATTTTTTGCAAAGTGACCAGGTTTTCCACAATTTCGACAATTATTGTCGAATCTTTTTTACTCGTTTCGAACAGCGCGTTGATGTCTTTCCCTCTCCGGTTTAATAGATTTTGATATTTATTGATAATTTTGCCATAAAATGGCGATTCTTCATCTTCATCATCTACCGGGATTTTTTCTTCATTATCTGACATCTTTTTAACTTTTAAGGAAATGGATTTCTCCTTGGCTTCGGTTTGGAATTTCGTGATTTAAGCATGATCTCCTAGTTTATTAGCGAACCAACAAGGGCGCTAAAATCTAGTGTGTTGAGATTTTTCGGCTCCATGATAGCTGTGACCGTCTCGTCCCATTCACGAGTTAGTGATCGTAATATTTTCTTGACTTTTTCACTACTCGATAATGGTTTTCCGAACCAAGCTAGGCCATTAGTGATGACTGAAAATCGGGCAAGCATATTTGTTATGGACTCATCATCTCTCATCATGAAAAGCTCGTAGTCGTGGAGAAGCATATTGATTTTCGTCTTCTTGACTTGATTCGTTCCTTCATGTATTACCATATCGTTTTTGAAATTTCTTTGGCACTATCACATGAGGAATATGATTATCCTCTTTCGTATTTAGAGCACAATATAGCAATTGTGTGGCTTTACAATTGTGATATCATAGGCTTGGATAAATATTGACATCTTCTTCTTCTTTCATGTCATGAAGTTTGATCCGTCGAAAAATGACAATCGGTTTAAGGCAATGCCTTCTACCACTATAAAAATATACGCCATTGGATCTTTTTGTCCTTGGATGTTAAGCCGACTATTATAGAGACCCCGCTCTGATACCAATTGTTGAGTTTGTTACCGCCACTAGAAGGGGAGTTAAATAGTATCATGAAGAGTAATGAACTCTTTTTATGTGAAATCGATAAATAATTATGGAATATAAATGACACAGAGATTTATCGAGGGTCGGCAACATGCCTACGTCCTCTCTTCTTCACTATCTTTTTCTATAGGTTCAAGATAAATCTTTCCACCTTGTCTTCGATCGGTCTAAGGTAAACCGTTACTATAACACCTCCGTGATTTACGGAGATATTACAGCGCCGTAGATTCTTTTTGGAGATCCTACCAGGCTTTGACCGGCATAAAAATACATTAACAAACAACGAAACCGAGACATTCACACACTTAAAACCAAAATCAACTTCAATACGACATACATCACGAAACAAAATATATTTAATCCGTAGGATCATAATTGATACAACGATCAAAACTGATCCACAACATTAACAACAACCAACGACAATATAATATACAATACATGGCAGTACCCGCACGAGTAGAAAACCAAAATACCACTCTGACCGCGACAAGATGACCATAGACTCAACATAATGCATGATATCAATGCTGTCCACCAAGCTCGTGCTCGCCCTGTGTTGGCTCGTCTACGGGACCTGTACCTGATTACACAACAAGTATATTCACCCCCGAAGGGGTCACCATGAAGCCGGTGCAAGTACAATGATTCCAGAATATGTACTACAAGTGAATAAACAACAGAAATCACATTGCCATCACATATATTCCGGAATACAATACCACAATCATCATCACAAAACAACCTCCCTGTAATATCCGCATTTTTCTTTCCCTTGTATTTTCATTTCCGGTGTATTTTTCGATCGTAGCGACCCTCGTGTATCTTTCAATGTATCTTTTCCGTAATCTATTGATCTGATTCTCGTAATTGTTGTACGGAACTGCCGTTTCAGGGTTGTCGTGGATCCATTCTATGTTATGATGCGCATTGAGGTGTTCCGTTTGATGTTTCGTTCATATTCCGGTGTTGTGAACCGTTTATATTTCGTAACATAGCGCACGCTATCTTTTCTGCATAGCGCACGCTAGGGGTCCCTTAGTAGCGCACGCTACGACTGATTCGTAGCGCGCGCTAGAGAGCAAGACACAGGAGTGGCGGTCTTATTTACTGCCTACAGGTGGCGTATTAGCGTACGCTACGTAGACTAGCGCACGCTAATGTCGGGAGGCTAGCGCACGCTGAGATACCCGGTAGCGTGCGCTAGCGTGAGTGTCCAGTACTGGATAATTTACTACTGAACTCGGTCAGGTGCCAGGTAGCGCACACTACGCTTGTACGATAGTGCACGCTAACGGGTCAGGTGAGTAGTGGGCAGTTAACTTTTGGACTCGGCTGATGTCCAGGTAGCGCACGCTATTGGCCGATAGCGCGCGCTACTGAGAGGTTATTAGCGCACGCTACGTTTCGAGTAGCGCACGCTAACGGCCAGAAGTCTGGTTACTGGACTGGGACGCTAACTAGATGGCCTGTAGTTTTGTCCCGTTAGCGCATGCTAACCTTGAGGATTAGCGCGCGCTAACACTCCCTGGATATATAAACCAGGGAGTTGACCGAGATGAACACAAATTCTCATTTCTTCCACCTCTCCGCGGCTAAGGCGATTTCGGGCGATCTTCTTGGCGATTTCTTCCTCCAATCATCTCATCCAACATCTTCCTTGAGTTCTTGGTGTATTATAACAACATCAACATGAATCTTTCATACTAATCCAAGGTAAATCTCTTAGAACCCTACTTTTGGATAATTTGGGGGTTTTGGGATTTTCATCCGATTCATTCCGTTTTGTTGGTGGATTCATGATAAATATGATTAATCTTGTTAGTATCATTAGTTTTCCTACGGATTCATGGTATATTTTGTGGTTTTTACGGAATCGAGAGGGTTTTGTTGTGGTCCGCCCTCGTTGTTAATTCTATACGAATATACATGAATCGTAGGCGGGTTTTCGGGTGTATTCCATTTCCGTATTCGTCTAGAGATGGTTTTGATTGTGTTCTTCGAATCGTTAGGTACGGTTCCGTTGGTTCCTAGCATTCGTCGGTGTTTTTCCTTCCATTCGTCTCGTCGTCAATTATTCAAGGCAAGTATTTTTGGAAACCTTTATGCTTAACGTGAAATGGTAATATATATTGTGTGTGATTTGCTCACCTCGGGAGGGTCCGACGGGATCACGGAGGGAATCTATGGCTTCGTCCTGGATTCATGAGTTTGTTTCGCTAGCCAGCTTGGGAGGGTCCTTAGAGGCCTCGAGTGGGATTCGTGGCTTCGTCCCGGTCCTAAGTGACGTGTGGTGCTTGATTTCTTTTATGAATGTGGCCAGCTCGGGAGGGTCTTTAGAGGCCTCGAGTGGGATTCGTGGCTTCGCCTCGGTCCTTGGCAAATTGATTGTGACTATTTGTTTCCAGAAAAGACATGTCTGGTTTTGGTTTTGAAATGATATTGGTGCATGTACTATGAAATGTGTAAGCGATTGGTTTGCCTTGATTACTTGTACTAGCGTAATTGCTATCCCCTTTGGGGACCCGTTGTGGAGAAATTCTTGTTATGGATTTCAGGTTATGATCATCCGGACGAGCGAGCGCTGGGACAGTACGAGGATGTTGGCCAAGGTCGTTGACATGTGCATTTGGGTCTACTTATTTCTTTTGTCCATTTCGATATGGTTGTTCCCACATTTATAAACTTATAGATTGTACTCGCGAGTATTTAGACTTTTCATTTCGAACTCCGTTTGTATATATATATATATAGTCATTTATTCAGTTGACAGATAAGACATTTTATATTTTAACGACATTATAAGTCATGTAATAAACAATTTATAGAAAATATTAATATCATAGTTTTTCTTACTCATGTATAGTTTCTAAGAAATACCGTATGACCCAATTCATTCTCATGACTTTGTATCGGAGAACGTCTTTTCTTTAAAACACAAGTCCTGTACATAAAGTTATATTAAATTATTAGGAGTTTAGATTTTCGTATTCGCCTTAGAGAAGTAAAAAAACTGTCATTGTGGAAAAGCATTTTTCATTAACACCACTGTGCAATAATGTCTTGGATAAAAAAAATATTTTTGATATGATCCATATGAATCAAATAGTAAATTATGTAAATTAATAGTAGTAGTATTGAACTGAAATATCTTATATGCCGATAAAGTGTATTGTATTTTTAATTATTTAATTTGTTGTGTAGTGTGTACGGTTAGTCTATGAATTGATCCTTTTGTAAAAATTTTGTGTACTACATACAATCATTCTTAATATTATACGTCATTTATTTCTCCATCTTCTATTATTATGTTATCTATATATATATATATATATATATATATATATATATATAAAGAGAATTGATACTTAAAATAGTAGTAAAAAATTGGGAGAAGACAAAACAAGCACATAGACGAAACACACATCCACACACACACACATTCACACATATACCCACACACACAGCCACACACGAAAAAATCCTGAAATAAATCAGAAGAAGCAAAGCAAAAAAACCAAAAAATGCAGAGAAAACGTCCGACCAAAATAAATGTAACAGAAAATCCCATCACCAATTACCTGATTTAGAAGTACGTATAGCCAGAGACAATCCAAGTACAAATCAGGTACAGAAATCTGGAAACCAAAAATATTAATCAGCACACACAAAATAATAATTGGACAACAATCGAAGATAACAAATCCAAATCAGAGAAAGAAATCCATAAACGCATTATGTGTAAATGAACTATGCTAGGTTTACGATTCTAAAAAAACACACTGAGGACACGAAAGAAGATCAAAAAACCAAAAAAGAGAAGGGAAAAAGATCATCGGAAAAACCTGAAGGGAACAAACCGAGAGAAAGAGACGGAAGGAAACAAAGAGAGAACGAACAGAAATGTGACCCCCACTTTTCAACTTATATTTTACATTGACATCCCTCAAATTTTATAAATATTACAATAGCCACATATCTTGAACGATTGACGGGCGTTAGCGAAAAACATTTGTGACATACAGATCAACTAACAGACAAGGTGAAATGTCAACGAAATCAAACCTTTCAAGTTTTGTTTTTGTAGTTATCAAAGTTAGCTGGGTTATTTTGTAAAGGTTTTTCTCTTCTCATTCACCTAACATTGTTTTTGATGATATCTCTCAGCCTGGGGCCATCATTCATGGGCGTCCATTTCTGTTTCTTTGCTATTCGGTGAATGGTCAATGGTTTTGGGAAAAAACAAATTGATTTGGACAAGACGACCCATGACATTGCCAAGGGTAATTTGTATTCCTGATTCATTCATTTTTCTAAGTTTTCGTTTATCAAAACTGGCGGGCTGTCATTTTTTTGTGTGTGTTTATCCCGATCCGACAAATGTACCCTAATGTTATTGCCGGAAAAACAAACAGAGTACTTTATGTGTAATGTTTTTTGCAAGGCCAGTTCAATATTTTATGTGGGATTAATCCTTCTGTGAGGGCCTCAAACTTCAAAGTAAATTTTGAATCTCTATATAATCAACATAGCATTTAGAACTGAAGGCACGGTCGATAAATATATCAACATGCACTCACCTGATCAAAATGTATAAACATGTGACAGAAAAAGAATATAAACAAAATGATCCTTGAAGCCTGAAATATCATTAATTTACGTGTTAGGAACATCATAACTAAAAAACACAACACAGAGGACATTATATGGTAATCTTACCTAAATCAATTGATAATGCTTAGAAGCAGATACAAGTAAAGAATTTTCTAAAAATTGAATGAAGTTTGATTAGAACATACCAACCAACCAAAGAACAATGCCACGCGATTGTAGATCTACATTTTTGAATTCTTCAGCCTAGGAGCATCAAGATACCTGTATAATGATTTGATGTTGAAACTTAAGATAAAAACGACGAGTAAGGAGTTCATGCCTCCCAACCTTACCATCATAGATTGACAAACGGTGTTGTGGGTTCAATAGAGAGAACCATAAGTATGTACATTTGTGCTTTACCGCTCAAGAGGGACAAAATGATAGAATACATAGAGAGTCTGTGATGTACGACCTAGCAAAACAGATAAGCTTTATAATCACCAATACCCGAGAACAAATATGATACTCAAATATATTAGGCTGTTCGAGTTTACGTACATATCACAATACCTATGAAGCATGGACACCATACATGATACAACACCGGATACGGAATTCGTTTTTTCCTCAAAACATAGGATATGACACATAGAGGATATATTTATTTATTTAAATAAATTTATACAGTACATAAATTTTGTAGATGTTTAGAAATACAAAAGAGATCAAAAAACATAGATAAGCTCAAATTCATAATTAATAGCACAACCTAAATTGTTGAACAAATTGAAGTTGAGGACAAAGAAAGATTGAAAATACGAAGAAAGATGAGAACTTGAAGAGTAAAGGCGAAGCGCGAGTTCGCTGCTGCTGATACATTCAGTGGGCAGATTGCTCGAGGGTTCAGGGTGAGTATTATTTTAGTTTTTTTTTCTGCTAGGAACGCCGATGGTTGGACTTTTTTTACGCCAGATCGTCGGCCTGCTTTCCGATGGACCTCCGACAGTCGACCTTTTTTTGTACGCCAAGC
Source organism: Orobanche coerulescens (assembly GCA_033398695.1). Classification (NCBI taxonomy): domain Eukaryota; kingdom Viridiplantae; phylum Streptophyta; class Magnoliopsida; order Lamiales; family Orobanchaceae; genus Orobanche; species Orobanche coerulescens. The sequence goes on along the minus strand of CM065802.1, from coordinate 122,114,955 downwards.
CAACGAACCTATAGCCTTAGGAGCAAGACCCGCGCCTGAGCGATGCGAGGCGCACAATAAGTACAAATAAATCAAATTATGGAATTTAAAAAAATATAATGACAATAAAATATACATATCCATAAAAAAAATTAATAAATAACAACATTAAAGTGTAAAAACAACAAAAATAACTTCTAAAATATTCTAAAAAAACACATAGAAAAAATAAAAAAGAGTCCTAATACAGAGGTGTGCCTGAGGCGCGCCTAGGCGCAGTGAAAAGGAGAATAATACAGAGGGTTGCCTAAGGCATGCCTAGGCGCACTGAGGCGCAGCGAAAGTGCACTGAAGCGCGCCAAGGCGCGCGTCTGGTCAAGGTCGCCAGCATTTTAGATTAAAAAGCGACCTGCCTTTTTATTTAGGCGTGAGGCGCGCCTGAGGCACACCGTTAACAAATATTCTTCAAGTAACATGCTAAAACCTAGGCTATTACAGGTTACCTGGTGAAAAGAGGATGATAATGTAACACCTCCAATCCACTCATGTAATACCCGGATTTTCAGTATAAATTTTTCGCGTTATTTTATCTGAGATATACTGTATAGTTTGATATCTATACAGTATGGATAAAATAAATTGAGGACCGAGACCGTTATACTTGTGTAATTGACGTTTTGATTGACAGTTATATTGAGGATTTGTTGTATCAGGTTGAACTGATTTGGATATCAGGTATATTGTATGAGAATATTTTTGGGATGAGTATATGTGTATTCAGTATGCCGTATGTTCGTATCCAGTATGTCGAGACGTTGGACAGGAACAGTTGGATTTTGGCTAAGTATAGAGCCCTTAACGTACGCTAAGTTTAAGGACTTACATACGCTAAATTATACGCTTTACATACGTTATGCATAAGGCATTACGTACGTAACAAGAGGAATTAGACAGGACCGAGTTGTGATCGGATAGTGGGGCCCGTGGTCGGCGGCTTTCGGCGCGGATGTGGACAGGTGAGTCAACGGATGGATTTACGTACGCTATACAGGGTGTATTACGTACGTAATACGAGTATAATACTATAGCAAGTCAACGTATGTATTACCTATGCAACGGATTAAGTGTTACGTACGTTACGGGGCGGCTGGCCGAGTCGTGGCCGAGAGGACCTGTAGTGGCCGAGCATGGTCGGCAGTGACTCGCAGGGATGGCCGATCACGGTCGGCAGTGACTCGCTGGGGGCTAGGACTGGCCGATTACGTACGTAGGCTGTGGCCGGTTACGGCCGTAAGGGCCGATTACGTACGTAAGGAAGCTGCCGGTTACGTACGTAAGGCTGTCGGCCAAAATGGACAGAAGGGTAGGCCACGGCCGGCTACGTACGTAAGGACCCGCCGGTTACGTACGTAAGGTACCGGCAGGTCTCGGCCTATATAAGGCCTGGACCGAGTCACATCAGGCATTTTTCATTTTTCTTCGTTCCTTCAGCGATTTTTCACCATAGATTAATGGTTTTGAGTAGAATCAACTTATAACAATATGTTTTGGAAGTTGGAATCATGGATTAACATCATCTTCCACCCGGATCGAAGGTAAGATCACCTAAACTTTTGGTTTTTGGATATTCTTGAGGTTTCTTGGTATTTTGGCCGATTTGATTCGTTTTGATTCAGAATATTGATTGGACTTGGTTGTATACTTGAAATCATTCATTATCCTTGAAGTTTTGTGGAACAAATTCGAGTATTTCTTTGAATAAACGATTGAATTGGACTATGCCTTCAAATTGTTCGATGAAATGTTTCAATGAGTAGAACTTGGGAAATTCTACACGTTCTCGTATGAATGGTGATGGAATTGATATTGTTGTGATGATTCTTGGTAATTATGGGAATTTTGTTAAAGGAAGATAATGAATTGATGATCAAATGCCTTGATTATGTTGCTATGATTATGGAATCGTAGTATTTTCGATGTTCTTGGTGGTTTGTTGCGATTCATGGTGTTATGAGAAGTATATACGTTGAAGAACATGATTATATACACCTTGAATTGTGAATAAGGATTATTTAGATGTTAGAACACATCGTATTATATCGTTTGAGGATTTTGAATGTGAATTCTTGGATTATATGAATTGTTGAACATGTTTCAGAGGTGTTGGTGTTTTAGATATGAATATGGAATATTCATATCTAGAACTAAGTTATGTGTTTTGGTACAATATTCGTATAGGAATACGACTATGATTCCGGATTTGATAAGGTTATGATTCACGTTTGAGTTTGAGAATTCATATGTATTGAACAAGTATTCAATTCGGATAATGGAAATATTTGAAACCGTTGGAATATGGTATTCTATAATGTTGAATTGATCGGATTGTCTGGATTGATGATGATAATCGGTAATTGGATTTTATTATAAATTTACAAGGAGGAAACTTGTAATCGTATTTAAGATTGAGTTTGGAATCGGTAATGCTTAGACACTTGGTTAAATTGATTGTTGATATGATTTTTGGATTGTGGAATCGTGTTGTGGTTTTGAATTCGTCTTTGATTGGTTTGATTTGTATTATTCGGTTTTGTGTATGATCAGGTATTGTTGAGCCGTTTAGTTTGATTGGTTGACTATGTCGGTTATTGATTGTTATCGGATTGTTGTTGATTGATTATTGCAATAGGTTGAGATGTTTGATCGTTGACTGTGACCGTTGTGTTGAGGTTGAGGTCAAAGAGTTCGTATATTGCTTTGTTCGGGGCTGAGGAGCTCGTGGACGAAGGCATTGGATTTTGGTAACGGCTTAGTGGTAATGGTATCGAGGCAAGTTTATACTTGTTCAGTTTATAATATTTGATGAATGGTTTCGCTTTCATTTCATTTATAATTCATATAGCAATGAAATTATAAATATAAATTGTCGGGATGATGATTTGTATATTGTACCTTGGTTTGAATTAAATCATAATGTATATGGTTTAAATGTATTGGTGAATACGGAGATGTGAGTTATATTTGGTCAGTGATATGGAATGTCGGATATCGAGGATAGTTATCGTGATGACATAAGTATCGGTATAAAGGTTTATTGGTATTGAATGGATGGTACCTTATTTGAGATTATTCATATAACTGTGTATTCGTTCAGGGATGTTGCTCGTGGAAAGAATATTGTCTTCGGCTTCGAGGTAATTTCAGTATTGTTCAGTTACGAGGATAGTTGTTCTGAGGAATTATTGTATATGTTGTATGCTGATGTTTCGTATATTGGAATTCGTATTGATTATTTCGTTGGGGGATGATGATCCCAGGGCTGATTGTATTGAGATCGTTGATCGTGTTGATCATTTGTCGGGGATGATGATCCCAGGATTGTTGTTTTGGATATTGATTAGTCGTGTCGACTTTTCTTTGTCAGTTTGTCTTTGTTCACTTCGGTGAGTCTTTTGATCCTTATTGGAAATGTGATTCTTTGAGTTTCGTTGTCATGTTGCATTGTGACATATCTGGAATCATATCTGCGTTCCGATTGGTTATTGTGTAGGATTTTTAGCTGGGCACATTATGGTTATGTGTTGATATTTCTACATTGAACCGTGCACACGAGACGTAGTTCGTGAGGCTAATTAGGTACATTGTCCCACGTATATTCTGGATTCCGTATACGGGGTGGACATGTGCACTGACACATTTCCGGATCGGGCGTATTGTGATGTCCATCTTTGAGCCGTACAGTTTTTGGTCGTTCATAGTCCATTTAAATGTTTGGATGTGTTCGATGTTTTGTGATTAATCATTCATACGCCCGAGGGGTATGTTCGACAGTCGAAGCTATTTCTTTGAGATCCATTATTGTTGATCAATTGGAGTTTACCTTGTTGATGGTATTCTCGGTTATAGTTGATCCTTTGTTGATCGTGTTTCGAGTTTACCTTGTTGAGGGTATTCTCGGTTATTGTTGATCCTTTGTTGATCGTGTTTGGAGTTACCACGTTGAGGGTATTCTCGGTTATCGTTGATCCTTTGTTGGTCATATTAGAGTTATCATGTCAATGATATTCTCAGTTGATGTATTTGTTGATCATTGTTATTGATCGTATGAGCATTCGGACTGTACGTCGATGTTCGGGATTTGTTATCATTATCATGTGGTAGTTGATCTACAGATATGTTGTGTATTATTGGTTTATCTAGGTTGAGTTTTGATTGTTGTTAGGCGTATTTTTATGCGCTTATTTATCATTATTTTATATCCATCTTGAGCCTAAATCAGCATAAATGAGCTTTTAATGCACTATTCTTTTATGTTTTGCAGGAAATTGGAGTCCGGAAGCTCGAACGACGAAAAACGGGCGAAAACGGCAATTTATGGCCTGGGGCCGCGGCACAAACCAAGTGAGCCACGGCACACACAGGTGACCAGTAGGATGCTGAGCGGACTGTACCCCGAGCCGCGGCACAAGGATGCTGAGCCGCGGCCCAGGAGGAAAAATGTGCCCAGGTATGGGCGCTGGGCGTTAAGGGGCCGCGGCACAGATTAAGTGAGCCGCGGCCCACCGGGCGGTTTTTGCTGAATACTCCGCGGTTCTGGGCCGTTTTGGAGCCTGTTCTCGACCTAATCACACGGACGCGTTTTGGAGACTTAGGACTGCTATAAATAAGCATTGAAGGGCTGAAGAAAGGAGGGGGGAGATCAGGAGGAAGATCGATAGCTAGGGCGAAGAACACAAGGAGGAGATTTGTGGGCGACGACAAGACCACGGATTCCCTACGGTTTTTCTTAGTTTTTATGCATCTTAGCTTCTAGATCTATTCGAGTAGGATTTTGATTATAGCCGATTACATGACGGTGTGATTTATTTATTATTATTTCACTTCATTCGTTATTCTATTGAATTGGATTCTTCTTACTGTGCTTAATGCTTTTTAATTGTCTGGCCAACAGTTGAACTGTTTTGAATGTCTTTATGGATTCGGAAGATGAAATTTAGGCATAGTTCTTGTGAGAATAATCATGATTTTCGTGAGATAGGGATATACTCATGGGAATTGTGAAGCCTTTTTTGTGGGGATTCTTGAACTGTTTTAGCTATTAATTATCTAATTCGAATAGGGATATATCGAGTTAATAATTCGTAGTATTTTCTATCGACCTTGGGAAAGGCTTTAGAATAATTTAGAAATTCCGGGGTTACAATCAATTGAATAAAAGTGAATTGAATTGAATAAATATCATTCCTGATTGTTTGAGGTGAAAATCATAATCATACGCCCTTATTAGTATTATTATTATTAGTAATATTATTTATTTTCTGCAATTAGTTTAGGTATAAACTCCGTATAATTGTTCTTCAAATAAAATTACGAGTTGACTACATTTTGGTACTTAGTGAAATCAGTCCTCGAGGGAATGATATCTTATTCATCACTTTATTACTTGTTGACACCGTGCACTTGCGGCATAGTGGGAGGGATTTCTTCACAACAAGTTTTTGGCGCCGTTGCCGGGGACTGATTTTTCGCTAATATCAATACCAAGCGACTCTAATTTTAATTTGAAGTTTTTTTTTCTTTAGTCTCTATATTTTTAATTTCTTCATTATGTTTTCCTTTGAGTATCGTGGCCCTTGGCATTTCATAAATTTCGATGTTCTTAATAATTTGCCAAATAGGGTCAGTCAGTCCCCTGCCCCAAAACAAAAGACCATGCTTGAACAATGTGTAGACGTTCTCAAAAATCCTGATAGTACCCTTTTTGAGCGAGAATGTGCAAGTCGTGGTCTTGAGATTCACTATGGTTATTTTCCAGCTCATATATTTAGTAGTGAAGTTGAGGGGGAGGTTGGGAAGAAAGACATGCTAAGTTTTAGGGTCGATCCCCCAGCACCCGATAATTACATAAAGTGTGATGAGCCTGTAGAAGAAGTCACCATTGATGATGTTTCCAAAGAAATTTCATTAAATTGTCATCAAACTTCGACTAATAAGGTGAACACTTTTGTGCCAAAAATTTTATTAACGGTGCCACGCATAATTTTTCCTAAATCCATAATGGGAGAGATTGACCCCATTACTTTTGATTTTGTTGAGGCTGATACCATGAGTTCTAATGAGGTTGTTCATGGTATGTCTTTATTATCTACCCATTCGAACTCTGCTTATTTTTTCATGCCTTATCATTATTATATTCTTCCATCATTTTTTGGTTGTCCTCATAATTATTCTTACTCATTATTTGTGGCAACCGGGCATGAACCAAAGCCTCCCCTATGGAATAAGAGGCTTATAGATTGCAAGAAGGGGGCATTTGGCAATCTCCCTAGAAAGAAGCCACGTTAAACTCTTTTTGCCACGTCGTGCTCAAGATGTAAAATAGAGCGCTTGATGGGAGGCAACCCATCATTTTTACTTGCTTTCTAGTTAGTTGTTTTTATTTGATTTTTAGTTATTAATTTTTTCTTTGTTTTGTTATTTCTTTTGGATTCGTATTCTTGTTGGCCCTTATCTCTCTAATATTTTAACTCCAAATGAGTTATTATTCTTGATATTCTAGTCTTCCTTGATTTAATGTCTATTGTTATTTCGTGACTAGAGACTAAGTTTGGGGGTCCCTCGTGATGCTGAGCGTTATTTGAAGTATGGATTGACCGACGTTTCCACTCAGACATGTGCTGGTGTTCAAGAAGACATTTGGAATAAGTTTCACTGTTTCTTATCTCTTTTATTTTCACATGAGTTTTATTATTGATGATTTTATGTATAATGGAATAAATTGAAGCATGCGATATTTTCTTAGATTTTCTTGGTTATGAATTGCGATTTTATCATTACTTTATTTTTCTTGCGTGCTGTCGATGGTTAAAAACGTGATTTTTTCGTGAACTTTTCATGCTTCCGTGTGTAAAACTGATGTTACGATACTGATGTCTCTTGGAAGAAATGGTTGCATTTTAGTCGAGTTGCAGTCAGCGATTTCTGTTTCCGTTGAGTATTCATTTATGTCCGAAATTTTATCATTTTTGTAGAAATCTTAGCAGATAAGAAAGGAGACATACGTGTTTTCAAATCACTGTCTATATGTTTGGTTATACTTTTCGCGTAGCTAGTCGTCCAGTAACATGAGTCGTGTTGGCACTTAATTTGAGTTTAGAGTCGGACAGTTTTTCCCAAGAATTAGTCGAGATATTAGTTGTTCTATGATGGAAAATCTAGTAACCGGGAGTATTCACGTGACCCGTTGTTTACTCTCGCGTAAAACGAAGACCCTGAATAGATTAATAATTTAGAAATATCGCATTACCGATGATGGGAAGCCTTGTAACCGGGGGTATTCACGTGACCCGTTGTTTACCCTCGCGTAAAACAGCAACCTTGACATGCGGGAATTGCTATTTGAGTTTTTTCTCTGCTGTAGATGGGGGCTCAGTAACTAGAAGCATCCATGTGCCCCATGAGTGTCTTTTACGTCAAACGGTTCCCCTATACATGAGAATGGAATTCCACCCTAGGATTATCCCGATGAAACATCCCAAGATCTGTAACACCCCAAACTAGGCGGATATTACAGTGCCGTAGATCCCCAACTGGGACCCACCAAGCAAATGAAAATGAATGAATTACACAAGATAAATGTAGTACCGGACTACATTACAACAATAATTACTCCGATGAGGAGTTTAGTTACAACACACCAGGATAATACCGAATACTAGTGTATTTTATATGAAGATAAAATACACAACACTGAATGAAACGGAGTATTCAAATGAAAGTCTGCAGCGGAAAATAAAGGACAATAACATGAATAATCGAAAGATCGGGGCCCCTACTAGTATCACTAGGACTCCTCGACATCAACATGCTATTCCGTGCGTTTGCCTTGCCATGACACGAAAAACAAAATCCCCAAACGGGTCGAGCATAAAGAACAACAATCCTCAAGGGTTGAAAATACACAATTATGATTAACTGAAGTTATGAAATATTCTTAGTTATGAATTACGCTGAAGAGGAGTATCATAGTACGCCCGTAATGTTCTGTGTAAGTGTACAACACCCGTCCGTGTACCTAATTAGTCTCACGGTGTAACGCTTTCCCGTGTGCACGGTCTAATGTATCGGTGAACCCAATACAATAACCATCGTGTGCCCGACTAAAAATTCCACACAGCCACACCCGGCCACGCAATATGAACCCATAAGGTCATATGAACGAGAATGACCGTAATGAATATCAATGAATAAATAATAATCTGACAAAGTCAAGAATGACTCACCGAGATGAGGGTAATAATGAAATGAATGATAGCTCAACGAAAAGATTGGAACCGTCGTTCCTTATGACTGAAGTGATTAATTGACATTAACAAGTTTTAATATGATTAATACAATGATGAATGAGTTATGATTATGAATGATCAACAACAAAAGGTATGAATATCCTTTTAACCGAGTAAGAATTAACTTACAAAATACCGATGAAGAAAGTCCTTCCACGAACAAATGTCCTAAATAAAGTGTCGATTACGAACAACCTTAATTCAATACAATTACCGACAATCCGATCAATATACGAATCAAACACGAATATAACGAACTCAAAACGTCGATACGATAAAACTAAGTCCATTGAGGCATTAAAACAAACACGTTGCGTCCAAACTCCGATTGTTTACAATCAAACTTCAATATACCAATATCAAATCCCCCAAGAAGTGTTTCAAACCAACAAAACATCTCCAATACGATCAATAATCCGTTATGAATATCCAAAAATGTGATTATAACAACAATTAGTCGAAAATCCCCAATTCCAACTCGATATTCAAGGTGTTCTTGAATAATCCCTCAATAATCCAATGAATCCTTATACAAACTCATAATCATATACATATCCCTTCATATAACATGATTATAACGTCCAAAACATCATATCTCAACACAAAATCGAAGTCCAAAGTGTTGAAAGAATTACCTCTTGAAGATACAAGTACTTTAATCTGAAGATCACGCGTTAGATTGATTATCCGGGCTTCACGATCGAAAGGAGATGAAGAAAATCAAACACCCAAATGATTTAAGGTTTAAGGTGAGGAAAAGGAAGAAAGATGGGCTGAAATGCTGAAAAAATGAATTTATAGGGGTTGACTACCCTGCCGGACACGGCCCGTGCCGATCGGCACGGTCGTGTCGCACAGCTGGCCGACAGCTGGCCGACAGGGACTCGACCATGTCCTGCTTGACACGGTCGCGGCGCGGAGGGCCTTCCGACAGTGACCCGTCCGAGCTGACTTCGGCATGACTCGACCGTGCTGCACGACACGGTCGGGCGTCGGCCGGGCGTGCATTTATCTCGCTTATCCGGAAGGGTTCGACTCGGCCGTGCTGCACGACACGGTCGGGTCTCGAGGCGAACACCTCGGCATTTTCCGGACGAGTACGGCACGGGCCGTGTCGGACGACACGGCCGAGTTCGCTCGGCGATGATCGCCAATAACTGAAAAATGAGCGGTTGAGCTAAAACGACCATAACTCTCTCGTCCGGACTCCGATAGACTCACCGTTTGAACCATTGGAAAGCTAACTCGATGCTCTATAATATTGCAAAGATTTAGAATTTTTTGAGTTACCAAAAATTAAAGGTGATCTAACAAAGTCGAACTCATATGAGGAAAGTTGAAACAATGAACAATAACGATACACAACTCGAAGTTTTTCCGAACGGTGAACACGGTGAAAGAACATGATTGATGAATGATCATAATTGAGTGAAAATACACTGAGTGACAATTACAGACTGATAATTACTGAATGAAAATGAATGAATTACAACCGGGTATTACATACACCCCCCCTTAAAAGAGTTTCGTCCCCGAAACTAAGGGTCAAACAACTCGGGATAACTCTCCCGCATATTCATCTCGGTTTCCCAAGTGGCCTCTTCGACTCCGTGTCTAGACCAGTGAATCTTAACCAAAGGAATCGTCTTATTTCTCAACTGTTTGATTCGCCGCTCTAAGACTCGTATAGGACGCTCCTCATATGAGTGGTCGGCTGCGATTTCGATTGCCGAACCGCAAGATGTGACTCGGGTCGGCAACATACTTTCGCAACTGAGAGACATGAAACACATTATGAATTCGGCTCAACGCCGGAGGTAAAGCCAATCGATAAGCTAACTCGCCTACTCGATCCAAAATCTCAAACGGTACAATGAATCTCGGACTCAACTTTCCCCTCTTCCCAAAACGGAAGATACCACGACTCGGGGATACCTTGACCAACACATGGTCACCAGCCTCGAACTCTAATGGTCGACGACGGTTATCTGCATATGATTTCTGTCGACTCTGAGCGGTCAACAAACGACTCTTGATCAAAGCTACCTTTTCCCGGGCGGCTATAAGCATATCGGGCTCGATGCCGATTGATTCTGACAAGTCATCCCAACACAAAGGAGAGCGACAACGACGACCGTATAAGGCCTCGTAAGGTGCTATCTTAATGGAAGCATGCCAACTATTATTATACGTGAACTCGATCAATGGTAGTTGGGCTTCCCAATCGTCTTTCCAATCGAGGACGCAAGCTCTCAACATGTCCTCTAATGTCTGAATAGTCCTCTCTGATTGTCCGTCGGACTGAGGATGAAAGGCGATCGAGATTAAGCTGAGTTCCCATAGCTCGATGAACTGATTTCCAAAAATGTGACACAAACCGTCCGTCACGATCGGAAACGATACTTTTAGGAGTACCGTGCAGTCTCACTATCTCTTTGATGAATAGCTGGGCAAGTCTCTCGGGACCCCAAGTATCCTTAATCTCAAGAAAATGAGTTGATTTAGTTAAGAGGTCCACAATCACCCAGATTGTATTCATGCCACGATGACTCGTCGGCGAACTCGTGATGAAATCCATAGAAATGTCTTCCCACTTCCACTCTGGAATAGGGAGAGGTTTCAAAGATACCCGCCGGCCGCCGATGTTCAATCTTGACTTGTTGGCAAGTTAAGCATCTCGAAACAAATTCCGCGACTTCTCGCTTCATATTACTCCACCGGTAATTTTGTTTCAAGTCCTTGTACATCTTGGCTGGACCGGATGAACAGGATAAGGGGTAGCATGAGCTTCTCTCAAAATAGAGTTTTTCAACTCGTCATTCGCCGGTACACAACCGGTTCTTAAACCTCAAAAGTCCATCCTCGTGGACCACGAATCCAGGGGCTTTCCCCTGAGCCATATCTTAACGGATGCGCAACAATGAAGGGTCTGAACTCTGATTATCTCTGATTACCTCCTCAAGTGACGATGAAATCTCTAACATACAAAGATGTCCCTGAACTCGCCGGCTGCACTCGATCTCGGTCTAAGGAATTCCCGCCGAAGCTCCTTCGAATCTGTTAAACGAGCAAGCATCTGCTCCTGAACGGACTCACGACTCAAGGCGTCGGCGACAACGTTCGCCTTGCCCAGGTGGTAAAGGATCTCGATATCAAAATCTTTGATGAGTTCCAACCACCGCCTCTGTCGCATATTTAACTCCTTGTGAGTAAATATATCCTTCAACTCTTGTGATTGGTGAATAACTGAAAGGTGACGCCATAAAGGTAACGACGCCAAATCCCCAACGCGAAAACCACGGCTGCTAGCTCCAGGTCGTGGGTTGGATAATTGACCAACTATTCCGAGGAAACATCGGATTTACTTAATTTCTTACGGAGGTTGCCAATCTCGGATAGTCTCCGTCTTCTGAGGGTCGACACGAACTCTGTCAGATGAAATTACATGTCCGAGAAAGTCACCACGGACCTCCAGAACTCACATTTGGAAAACTTTCCATAAGGTTGTTCTCGTGTCAACACGTCGAGAACCTGATGAAGACGTACCTCGTGTTCCTCTTGGCTACGAGAATAAATCAAAATGTCATCGATGAAGACAACAACAAACTGATCTAAAAAGTCGATGAAAACCCGATTCATTAAATCCATGAATACCGCAGGTGCAATAGTTAGCTCGAACGGCATAACTACGAACTCATAATGACCATAGCATGTACGAAACGCCGTCTCGATATCCGACTCGAATCCGCAATCGGTGATATCCAGATCTTAAGTCGATCTTGGAAAATACTGAAGCTTCCTGAAGTTGATCTAAAAGATCATCAATACGAGGTAAAGGATACTACTCTTGATCATCACCCTATTCAACTCCTGGTAATCGATACACAAGCGAAAAGAACTATCATTCTTCTTGACAAACAGCACTGGTGCTCCCCACGGGGACGTACTCGGTTGGATATAACCTTCCTCGAACTATTTCTCAAGTTGAATCTTCAACTCCTGCATTCAGTCGGGCCATCCGATACGGTGCCTTCGATAAAGGGGGACGACTGGCTCCAACTCACTCTGAATTCCCTTACTCTATGTGAAGGCAACCAGATAACTCGCGGAAATACATCGTCAATCGATGACAATGATACCACGAATGATTGAACATTTCGATTGCCCTAGAATGGTCAATCGATAAAAAGAGATACCAATAATGATTGAACAACTCGATTGCCTTAGAAAGGCCAATCGATGAAGATGATACAAGGAATGTTTGAATAAATCGATTGCCTTTGAAAGGCCAATCGATGAAAATGATACAATGAATGATTGAATGACTCGATTGTCTTAGAAAAGCCAATCGATGGAAATGATACAAGGAATGATTGAATAACTCGATTGCCTTAGAAAGGTCAATCGATGAAAATGATACAATGAATGATTGAATGACTCGATTGTCTTAGAAAAGCCAATCGATGGAAATGATACAAGAAATGATTGAATAACTCGATTGCCTTAGAAAGGTCAATCGATGAAAATGATACAATGAATGATTGGATAGTTCGATTGCGGAATTTCTCTGCTTTCGCCATAATAAAATTTCTCTGAACAACGGGGATTACTTCCCTGAAGCACACATTCGACAACCAACGACGGAAAGATAGCGACCAAACGCTAACAAGCACTGAGGATAGTATCAAGACGGTTAAGCCAACTAATACCGAAAATTAAGTCGTCCTAAGATAAATTCACCATGATTAGATCCATCAATCAATCGCGGTCGTTAAGCTTAATTCGGTATGATTATGTATTTTCTTCCATCGTCAGGTAGAGGGATTGTATGAGGTCGACTAGCAGTAGGACTTTCACGAATTATGTGTATTCAAGCATGTTTCGAAAATGAATGAATGTGGTGTACCAAAGATCAAAAGGTACACTCAAGTTGATATAAAATTACGAGTATACCCGAAATCATTCGGGCCACGGATCGTCGATCCTCCTCATCATATGAATGCAGGACTTGCCGGCCCCGAACCGGACGCTCCGTCGATAAATACGAGCTCCAACTCTATTTGCTTCCATTGTCTTAAACGACGATGATAAAGCCCGATTCTCAAACGCTGGTTGCTTCGGGCTCGAGATGACACCGAGCCGACTTGGAGTCCTTTCGGCAAAACGGGCCTTATGCCCAAAATTCCCACAATTATAGCACGTGATAGACGGTTTGAGACACTCGGTTGAAATGACTCGGCGTTCCACAATTAAAACAGTGATGGCCGAATCGCCGCCGGGAATGAGATCCCGCACGATTATGCACCGTAGAGGTCGCTCGAAACGATAGGACTCACACGAGGCTTCTTGCGAGTTGACCGACCGCCTTCGGATAGATTACGCCGTTGATTTCCTGTTGACATATGCGGAGTTCTCGCCAAAGAATTTCCTTAGCAAATGCTCAGACGGAGAGTTCTCTCGATTAATCCGGTCAGAGTGGCGCAATGATGATTGAGCAACTGCACATGGGTCATCATGTCCTGCATAAAAGTGAGTGGATCAACCCGAACATCTTCTGATCGAGCCAAGTCCTGGGCACGATTTCCCGGCAGCGAGATTATTTCTCGGGTTTCGGTCCGCACCGCGGCCTCTTCTCGTGCATCCCCTGACAGCTCTCTCCATACGGAAGTAGGAAGGTCGCATAATGATTATATTTCCCGCATGATTAGCACGTTATGATTATGTCATGAGATGATGAAAATGAGTATACATGCTCTAACTTAGTGATTATATGAATGATTTATCAAGTTACATGATTATCTCGATGAAATTCTTGAAATGATTATCTTGAATAACTTAATAAGATTGATAATATGATCATCAGTTGACAACTGGATAATGAAATGAATTGAGTAATTAATGAGTTAACATGATCGTCCCGATTATTAAGCGAGTAATGAAATGAATTAAGTGATTAATGAGTTAACATGATCGTCCTAATCACAATGAATGATGATGTTTGAGGATTGTTAATTGATGAATGATGAATGAATGACTATTGCCGTAAATTATACCATGGCGTTAGAAATCTTACGCTTCTTCCTGGTCGATTGGCTCGGCATTTGCACAGTCACACGTGACACGAAAGTCCAATGATACTAGTCGATGACGATGACTTCAAATGAGACATGACTCGGAAGGTAGTATTCAAAACCACGCTCCGATACCAACTCTGTAACACCCCAAACTAGGCGGATATTACGGTGCCGTAGATCCCCAACTGGGACCCACTGTGCAAATGAAAATGAATGAATTACACAAGATAAATGTAGTACCGAACTACATTACAACAATAATTACTCCGATGAGGAGTTTAGTTACAACACACCAGATAATACCGAATACTAGTGTATTTTATATGAAGATAAAATACACAACACCGAATGAAACGGAGTATTCAAATGAAAGTCTCAGCGGAAAATAAAGGACAATAACATGAATAATCGAAAGATCGGGGCCCCTACTAGTATCACTAGGACTCCTCGACATCAACATGCTATTCCCGTGCGTTTGCCTTGCCATGACACGAAAAACAAAATCCCCAAACGGGTCGATTACAAGAACAACAATCCTCAAGGGTTGAAAATACACAATTATGATTAATCAAGTTATGAAATATTCTTAGTTATGAATTACGCCAAGAGGAGTATCATAGTACGCCCGTAATGTTACGTGTAAGTGTACAACACCCGTCCGTGTACCTAATTAGTCTCACGGTGTAACGCTTTCCGTGTGCACGATCTAATGTATCGGTGAACCCAATACAATAACCATCGTGTGCCCGACTAAAAATTCCACACAGACCACACCCGCCACGCAATATGAACCCGTAAGGTCATATGAACGAGAATGACCGTAATGAATATCAATGAATAAATAATAATCGACAAAGTCAAGAATGACTCACGGAGATGAGGGTAATAATGAAATGAATGATAGCTCAACGAAAAGATTGGAACCGCTGTTCCTTATGACTGAAGTGATTAATTGACATTAACAAGTTTTAATATGATTAATACAATGATGAATGAGTTATGATTATGAATGATCAACAACAAAAGGTATGAATATCCTTTTAACCGAGTAAGAATTAACTTACAAAATACCGATGAAGAAAGTCCTTCCACGAACAAATGTCCTAAATGAAGTGTCGGTCGCACGAACAACCTTAATTCAATACAATTACCGACAATCCGATCAATATACGAATCAAACACGAATATAACGAACTCAAAACGTCGATACGATAAAACTAAGTCCATTGAGGCATTAAAACAAACACGTTGCGTCCAAACTCCGATTGTTTACAATCAAACTTCAATATACCAATATCAAATCCCCCAAGAAGTGTTTCAAACCAACAAAACATCTCCAATACGATCAATAATACGTTATGAATATCCAAAAATGTGATTATAACAACAATTAGTCGAAAATCCCCAATTCCAACTCGATATTCAAGGTGTTCTTGAATAATCCCTCAATAATCCAATGAATCCTTATACAAACTCATAATCATATACATATCCCTTCATATAACATGATTATAACATCCAAAACATCATATCTCAACACAAAATCGAAGTCCAAAGTGTTGAAAGAATTACCTCTTGAAGATACAAGTACTTTAATCCGAAGAACAAGCGTTAGATTGATTATCCGGGCTTCACGATCGAAAGGAGATGAAGAAAATCAAACACCCAAATGATTTGTGAAGGAAAAACCCTCCCTCAAGCCTTCTCTCTCGGTTTAAGGTGAAGAAAAAGAAGAAAAATGGGCTGAAATGCTGAAAAAATGAATTTATAGGGGTTGACTACCCTGCCGGACACGGCCCGTGCCGATCGGCATGGTCATGTCGCACAGCTGGCCGACAGGGACTCGACCGTGTCCTGCTTGACACGGTCGTGGCGCGGAGGGCCTTCCGACAGTGACCCGTCCGACAGCGACTCGGCATGACTCGACCGTGCCAGACGACACGGTCGGGCTTGCTGGGCAGACGATTCTGGCTTATCCGGAAGGGTTCGACTCGGCCGTGCCAGACGACGCGGTCGGGTCCTGAGGTAGACACCTCGGCATTTTCCGGACGAGTACGGCACGGGCTGTGTCGGATGACACGGCCGAGTTCGTTCGGCAGTGATCGGCCAATAACTGAAAAATGAGCGGTTGAGCTAAAACGACCATAACTCTCTCGTCCGGACTCCGATTGACTCACCGTTTGAACCATTGGAAAGCTAACTCGATGCTCTATAATATTGCAAAAATTTAGAATTTTTGGAGTTACCAAAAATTAAAGGTGATCTAACAAAGTCGAACTCATATGAGGAAAGTTGAAACAATGAACAATAACGATACACAACTCGAAGTTTTTCCGAACGGTGAACACGGTGAAAGAACATGATTAATGAATGATTATAATTGAGTGAAAATACACTGAGTGACAATTACAGACTGATAATTACTGAATGAAAATGAATGAATTACAACCGGGTATTACAAGATCCAAACCTAGTGGTTAACTCGAATCTATATTATTGATCATACATAAGGGAATGCTGTCCGAGGAGTAATGTCGATAATGAAACTCTTGAATTTCGCCATTAGACTGTGGGACTGGGCGAATTAGCTTGTTTAATCTAACCCTTCATATTGATGGTCGGTTAAATTCACGCTTGTTAATCTTTGAGCTTGATTTTCTTCATGAACGATTGATTAGGACTGAAATTGGTTACTTAGTGGAATCAGTATTCTGGATGTGACTCGCTATTACGATACTTGTACTATTCTTTGAGATTTTCAGGGTAGTATTGATTAAGTTGAGCACTATGGACTTGCATGATTATTCACGATGCATTTTGTTTAAAATTGATAATTTTTGCTTGAGGACAAGCAAAGCCTCAAGTTTGGGGGTATTTGTTAGGCGTATTTTTATGCGCTTATTTATCATTATGTTATATCCATCTTGAGCCTAAATCAGCATAAATGAGCTTTTAATGCACTATTCTTTTATTTTTTGCAGGAAATTGGAGTCCGAAAGCTCGAACGACGAAAAACGGGCGAAAACGGCAATTTATGGCCTGGGGCCGTGGCACAAACCAAGTGAGCCGCGGCACACGCAGGTGACCAGCAGGATGCCGAGCGGACTGTACCATGAGCCGCGGCACAAGGATGCTGAGCCGTGGCCCAGGAGGAAAAATGCGCCCAGGTATGGGCGCTGGGCGTTAAGGGGCCGCGGCACAGATTAAGTGAGCTGCGGCCCACCGGGCGGTTTTTGCTGAATACTCCGCGGTTCTGGGCCGTTTTGGAGCCTGTTCTCGACCTAATCACACGGATGCATTTTGGAGGCTTAGGACTGCTATAAATAAGCATTGAAGGGCTGAAGAAAGGAGGGGGGAGATCAAGAGGAAGCTCGATAGCTAGGGCGAAGAACACAAGGAGGAGACTTGTGGGCGACGACAAGACCACGGATTCCCTACAGTTTATCTTAGTTTTTCTGCATCTTAGCTTCTAGATCTATTCGAGTAGGATTTTGATTGTATCCGATTACATGACGGTGTGATTTATTTATTATTATTTCACTTCATTCGTTATTCTATTGAATTGGATTCTTCTTACTGTGCTTAATGCTTTTTAATTGTCTGGCCAACAGTTGAACTGTTTTGAATGACTTTATGGATTTGGGAGATGAAATTTAGGCATAGTTCTTGTGAGAATAATCATGATTTTCGTGAGATAGGGATATACTCATGGGAATTGTGAAGCCTTTTTTTGTGGGGATTCTAGAACTGTTTTAGCTATTAATTATCTAATTCGAATAGGGATATATCGAGTTAATAATTCGTAGTATTTTCTATCGACCTTGGGAAAGGCTTTAGAATAATTTAGGAATTCCTGGCTTACAATCAATTGAATAAAAGTGAATTGAATTGAATAAATATCATTCCTGATTGTTTGAGGTGAAAATCATAATCCTACGCCCTTATTAGTATTATTATTATTAGTAATATTATTTATTTTCTGCAATTAGTTTAGGTATAAACTCCGTATAATTGTTCTTCAAATAAAATTACGAGTTGACTACATTTTGGTACTTAGTGAAATCAGTCCTCGAGGGAACGATATCTTATTCATCACTTTATTACTTGTTGACACCGTGCACTTGCGGCATAGTGTGAGGGATTTCTTCACAACATTTGTGTAATCCGACGGACAGGATTTGACATAGATTGGATTATTTCCACACTTATGAGTTATGATGATGTTTTTAGGATTGTTGGTATTTTTGGAATACAGGACAGATAATTGTTGTTGAGTTCATTTCGTCATTTGAGAATGCGAAATATGGATTATGGTAAGGATTGATTTGTTATGGATTGTTATGGATTGGTAAGGTTATAACGGTAAGATTACATTGGTAGTATTCTTAATTCGTTATTACATTGGTATGTAATTATTTATGATGATGTGATCGATATCATTGTTGAGTATTGTGGCTGACCCCGTCGTGGGCTTTATTTTTAGGTACTCAGAGATCGAGCTAGTAGCGGTCGTGAAGGGGTGAGCTTCCCGGGTGATACTGGTTGTGGCATTTATTTGAGTATTGAGTATTCTCTTCTGGTTGTTTTATTCCGCTACAAATGTGTATTTTGAACTGTATTTTTATCCGCTGCGTGTGTATATTTCAAAATGGCTCTTCGGTATCTTTAACAACTCATGTGTACTTTCAAAATGGCCTTTTGGCATTTTGCAAACTTGGGTTATTTCGTCAAACCCTTTTTCCTAACTATTTATCGGTACATTTAAGGGGTGGCTTAACGTACACTTTGAACTGTCGAGATTTGGCATTTCGCCTTGTATTTTCAAATGGCATTTTATGACGGTATTTGAGAACTATGTTTTTGAAGATATTTGAGTATTTAAAATATTACCGTCATTGGCCTTTTGGCATTTTTAAACGTTTTTAAAATGGTTTTTAGCCTGGTGGGTTCCGGCGCGGGACCTACGGCGCTGTAATATCCCGGATGGTTTTGGTACCCGGATTTTCAGTATAAATTTTTTGCATTATTTTATCTGAGA
The DNA here is from genome assembly GCA_033398695.1 of Orobanche coerulescens. Classification (NCBI taxonomy): domain Eukaryota; kingdom Viridiplantae; phylum Streptophyta; class Magnoliopsida; order Lamiales; family Orobanchaceae; genus Orobanche; species Orobanche coerulescens. Next base: position 122,095,519 of record CM065802.1, on the reverse strand, counting down.
TATATTGTATAGTTTGGTATCTATACAGTATGGATAAAATAAATTGAGGACCGAGACAGTTATACTTGTGTAATTGACGTTTTGATTGACAGTTATATTGAGGATTTGTTGTATCATGTTGAACTGATTTGGATATCAGGTATATCATATGAGAATATTTTTGGGATGAGTATATGTGTATTCAGTATGCCATATGTTCGTATCCAGTATGTCGAGACGTTGGACAGGAACAGTTGGATTTTGGCTAAGTATAGAGCCCTTAACGTACGCTAAGTTTGAGGACTTATGTACGCTAAATTATACGCTTTACGTACGTTATGCATAAGGCATTACGTACGTAACAAGAGGAATTAGACAGGACCGAGTTGTGATCGGATAGTGGGGCCCATGGTCGGCGGCTTTCGGTGCGGATGTGGACAGGTGAGTCAACGGATGGATTTACGTACGCTATACAGGGTGTATTACGTACATAATACGAGTATAACACTGTAGCAAATCAACGTATGTATTACATACGCAACGGATTAAGTGTTACGTACGTTACGGGGCAGCTGGACGAGTCGTGGCCGAGAGAACCTGTAGTGGCCGAGCATGGTCGGCAGTGACTCGCAGGGATGGCCGATCACGGTCGGCAATGACTCGCTGGGGGCTGGATCGCCGATGCGTACGTAGTCGTGGCGATTCTGGCCGAAGGGCCAATTACGCACGTAAGGAAGCCGCCGATACGCACGTAAGGCCGCCGCCAAAATGGACAGAAGGGTAGGCCACGGCCGGCTACGTACGTAAGGACCCGCCGGTTACGTACGTAAGGTACCGGCAGGTCTCGGCCTATATAAGGCCTGGACCGAGTCACATCAGGCATTTTTCATTTTTCTTCGTTCCTTCGGCGATTTTTCACCATAGATTGATGGTTTTGAGTAGAATCAACTTATAACAACATGTTTTGGAAGTTGGAATCATGGATAAACATCAACTTCCACCCGGATCGAAGGTAAGATCACCTAAACTTTTGGTTTTTGGATATTCTTGAGGTTTCTTGGTATTTTGGCCGATTTGATTCATTTTAATTCAGATTATTGATTGAACTTGGTTGTATACTCGAAATCATTCATTATCCTTGAAGTTTTGTGGAACAAATTCGAGTATTTCTTCGAATAAACGATTGAATTGGACTATGCCTTCAAATTGTTCGATGAAATGTTTCAATGAGTAGAACTTGTGAAATTCTACACGTTCTCGTATGAATGGTGATGGAATTGATATTGTTGTGATGATTCTTGGTAATTATGGGAATTTTGTTAAAGGAAGATAATGAATTGATGATCAAATGCCTTGATTATGTTGCTATGATTATGGAATCATAGTATTTTCGATGTTCTTGGTGGTTTGTTGCGATTCATGGTGTTATGAGAAGTATATACATTGAAGAACATGATTATATACATCTTGAATTGTGAATAAGGATTGTTTAGATGTTAGAACACATCGTATTATGTCGTTTGAGGATTTTGAATGTGATGTAGGAATAAGTTGTGTTCTTAAGGAATTCTTGGATTATATGAATTGTTGAACATGTTTAAGAGGTGTTGGTGTTTATTATAAATTTACAAGGAGGAAACTTGTAATCGTATTTAAGATTGAATTTGGAATCGGTAATGCTTAGACACTTGGTTAAATTGATTGTTGATATGATTTTAGGATTGTGGAATCGTGTTGTGGTTTTGAATTCGTGTTTGATTGGTTTGAGTTGTATTGTTTGGTTTTGTGTATGATCGAGGTATTGTTGAGCCATTGAGTTTGATTGGTTGACTATGTCGGTTATTGATTGTTATCAGATTATTGTTGATTGATTATTGCAATAGGTTGAGATGTTTTATCGTTGACTGTGATCGTTGATTATTTGTTCGTATATTGCTTTGTTCGGGGCTGAGGAGCTCGTGGACGAAGGCATTGGATTTTGGTAACGGCTTCGTGGTATCGGTATCGAGGCAAGTTTATACTTGTTCAGTTTATAATATTTGATGAATGGTTTCGCTTTCATTTCATTTATAATTCATATAGCAATGATATTATAAATATAAATTGTCGGGATGATGGTTTGTATATTGTGCCTTGGTTTGAATTAAATCATAATGTATATGGTTTAAATGTATTGGTGAATACGGAGATGTGAGTTATATTTGGTCAGTGATATGGAATGTCGGATATCGAGGATAGTTATCGTGATGACATAAGTATCGGGATAAAGGTTAATTGGTATTGAATGGACGGTACCTTATTTGAGATTATTCGTATAACTGTGTATTTGTTCAGGGATGTTGTTTGTGGAAAGAATATTGTCTTCGGCTTCGAGGTAATTTCAGTATTGTTCAGTTATGAGGATAATTGTTCTGAGGAATTATTGTATATGTTGTATGTTGATGTTTCGTATATTGGGATTCGTAGTGATTATTTCGTTGAGGGATGATGATCCCAGGGCTGATTGTATTTAGATCGTTGATCGTGTTGATCATTTGTCGTGGATGATGATCCCATGATTGTTGTTTTGGATATTGATTAGTCGTGTCGACTTTTCTTTGTCAGTTTGTCTTTGTTCACTTCGGTGAGTCTTTTGATCCTTATTGGATATGTGATTCTTTGAGTTTTGTTGTCATGTTGCATCGTGACATATCTGGAAGCATATCTGCGTTCCGATTGGTTATTGTATAGGATTTTTAGCTGGGCATACTATGGCTATGTGTTGATATTTCCACATTGAACCGTGCACACAAGACGTAGTTCGTGAGGCTAATTAGGTACATTGTCCCACGTATATTCTGGATTCCGTATACGGGTTGGACATGTGCACTGACACATTTTCGGATCGGGCGTACTGTGATGTCCATCTTTGAGCCGTACAATTTTTGTTCGTTCATAGTCCATTTAAATGTTTAGATGTGTTCGACGTTTTGTGATTAATCGTTCATACGCCCGAGGGGTATGTTCGATAGTCGAAGTTATTTATTTGAGATCCATTATTGTTGATCAATTGGAGTTTACCTTGTTGATGGTATTCTCGGTTATAGTTGATCCTTTGTTGATCGTGTTTGGAGTTTACCTTGTTGAGGGTATTCTCGGTTATTGTTGATCCTTTGTTGATCGTGTTTGGAGTTACCACATTGAGGGTATTCTCAGTTATCGTTGATCCTTTGTTGGTCATATTGGAGTTATCATGTCAATGATATTCTCAGTTGATGTATTGGTTGATCATTGTTATTAATCGTATGAGCATTCGGACTGTACGTCGATGTTCGGGATTTGTTATCATTATCATGTGGTAGTTGATCTACAGATATGTTGTGTATTATTGGTTTATCCAGGTTGAGTTTTGATTGTGTAATCCGACGGATAGGATTTGACACAAATTGGATTATTTCCACATTTATGAGTTATGATGATGTTTTGAGGATTGTTAGAATTTTTGGAATATAATACAGATTATTGTTGTTGAGTTCATTTCGTCATTTGAGAATGCGAAATATGGATCATGGTAAGGATTGATTTGTTATGGATTGTTATGGATTGGTAAGGTTATAACGGTAAGATTACATTGGTAGTATTCTTACTTCGTTATTACATTGGTATGTAATTATTTATGATGATGTGATCGAAATCATTATTGAGTATTGTGGCTGACCCCGTCGTGGGCTTTATTTTTAGGTACTCGGAGATCGAGCTAGTAGCGTTCGTGAAGGGGTGAGCTTCTCGGGTGATACTGGCTGTGGCATTTATTTGAGTATTGAGTATTCTCTTCTGGTTGTTTTATTCCGCTGCCAATGTGTATTTTGAACTGTATTTTTATCCGCTGCGTGTGTATACTTCAAAATAGCTTTTCGGTATCTTTACCAACTCATGTGTACTTTCAAAATATCCTTTTGGCATTTTGTGAACTTGTGTTATTTCGCCAAACCCTTTTTCCTAACTATTTTATCGGTACGTTTAAGGGGTGGCTTAACGTACACTTTGAACTGTCGAGATTTGGCATTTCACCTTGTATTTTCAAATGGTATTTTATGACGGTATTTGAGAACTATGTTTTTGAAGATATTTGAGTATTTAAAACATTACCGTCATTGGCCTTTTGACATTTTTAAACGTTTTTTAAATGGTTTTTAGCCTGGTGGGTTCCGGTGCGGGACCTACGGCGCTGTAATATCCCGGATGGTTTTGGAGGTGTTACAACTCAAGGATATTACATTTTGTATACTCTTTCCTCAAGGATCTACCAGGCTGATAACTAAAATCAAACGTCTCAACCCGCCTTTAAGTCTAAAATAACTCAGTAGACCGATTTGGTCTTTCAATAAATACATACAACTCAATCTCAATACATGCCCACTCAGGGGTCAAAATACAACACACTCTCATACAACGGGAAAATACTGCAGCGGAAATAACGTACAACTAAACCAATACGACATCATACGGGTCCTCATGTGATTAGTATCGATCATCTTTCATCATCCTTCATGCCAACCCTGTGTTATGGTCCCCAAAACCTGAATGCAATGCAGACATCCACCCCCCGATTACTCGGAGGTTAGAAAAAATCTACAATTTTGCTAGTGCAAGTACAAGGTGAAAATATGAGTCATACAAATCATATTCCAAGAATAATAATAACCAGGAATCCTCAAAGATTCAAACATAACGAAAAATACTTCCTTAGGCAAGAGTTTGAGTAAAACTTTCCAAATTTGAAAGATCACAATTCACGAGAACAGTTTGTAAAATGGTTTAAAATGCCCTCGGGAGTTTTAACAGAAAATTAGGATTATCGAATCCTTCTCTTTACAAAACTAACAGGGGTCACAGTCCAAAGATTTGCTTTCTCAAATAAAAACCAACAACAATTCACGGGGTTCAAAGCCCACATCACGTGTCCTCGACGGACATAAAGTAAACAAAACATAATCACCAAAGATACGAAATCTCCGTAACACATCCAAGGTACTCGACCTCGCAAAACACATCCAAAATCATATACATAACACCATGAACACATGCCACGTCATCTCACGGCTGGATCAATCACTTGTTGTCTCCTGACTACATGATCGCATGGCATGTGTCACCGTAGGTTCTCTTATACCACCATGATCACTTGCCACGTCATCTCACTATTGGATCAATCACTTGTTATCTCCTAACCACATGATCGCATGCCATGTGTCACCGTAGGTATTCTTTGGCGCTCACGGTTGGATCAGTCACTTGTTGCATCCTGACCACATGATCACAAGCCATGTGTCGCCGTAGTTTTTCTTAGGCTCTCATGGTTGGATCAATCACTTGTTGAATCCTGACCACATGATCGCATGCCATGTGTCACCGTAGACTCCGCCCATATTCACACATTCACACACATAACATAGTACACCAAGGATATCCAAACAATTCACCCAGAGGCAACAAACACTTACCACGACGCAAACGTCAAACCACAATGCACCGAAATGAGGCAATATTTGTATACACGCATTATCAAGTGCAACTTCAACACCAAAAATATTCATAGGATTCACATAATCATTTACGAAACACACCAATCACAAAATACACACAGGTTTTGAAAGAGAGCCTTTTAGAAGGCTAAACCAAATATTTTGAAAGTTCATTTCAAACAGCCAAACAAACATAATAAGATGATCACCGATCATCATATCCACAAAACAAGAATGTATGAACAAGGTACTTGCCTCAAATAATCACAAACGCGGAGAATCGGCCAAAGTAGGATGGCACGAACTGACTATGAACCCGCCAACTCCGCCGAACGCCAACTCGCGATAATAAACTACGAAAGACAATAACAACAATGAAAATGAATTTCATAGCACGACCCAAAGCCGCTGAATTAAAGGAACAAACGTCGAAAGTTCAAGGGTTTCCCCTAAAACGGTCAAGAACATGAATCGACCCGACCAAAATATGAAAATGGAATTCCAAACCGGAATATGGATATACAATCCATAGGATATGTTTAACAACATCATTTAACAACAATCGGTTTATCAAAATCGGATGTAAAATGAAATCAAGAACAAAACTCCCAAGAAAAGTCAACTCTAGGGAATCAAGAAAAATACCTCGGATCAATGACAAAGAACACAAATTGGTGTTGTTAATATACACCAAGAACTCAAGGAGGATGATATCTGTAAGACAAATCACCCAAAAATCGCCCAAAAATCGCCCAAACAATCGCCCACGGAGAGAAGAAAGGAGAGGAAATGAAATCCTCTCCAAATCTCACTGATAAAAGGGCTGCTGACTCGCGCCGTGGCGCAGGCTGAGTGTGCCGCGGCCCGCGGCTGTAATACCCGGATTTTCAGTATAAAGTTTTTGCATTATTTTATCTGAGATAAATTTTATAGCTTGGTGTCTACACATTATGGATAAAATAAATTGAAGACTGAGACAGCTGTATTTGTATAATTGTCGTACTTGGTCGACAATTGTATTTGAGGATATCGTGTATCAGAGGTATCGTATAAGAATATTTTGGGATGAGTATATGTATTCAGTATGTGAGTATACATATCCAGTATGTCGAGACGGACAGGAACAGTTGGATTTGGCTAAGTACAGAAGGCCATTATGTACGCTAAGCTTAGGGACTTACGCACTAAACTGGTAGGCATAACGTACGTTATGTATCATGTATTACGTACGTTATGAGAGGAATCAATAATAATCCAGGCTTTGGCCGACAGTGGGCCCGTGGTCGGCAGCTTTCGGCTCGGATGTGGATAGGTGAGTCAACGGATGGTTTAACGTACGATATGTAGATGGTGTTACGTACGTTAATAGTGTATGAAGATTACGTACGTTATACCCGTTGTATTACGTATGTAATGGTATCAGTTGTTAAGTGCAGTTGTTTCTGGATTGAGGATAACGTACGCTAATCTTAGGTGATTACGTACGCTAATGGATTATTACGTATGTAAAGAGTTGGACATTACGTACGTAAACTGATATACTGTAGCAAGTCAATGTACGTATTACGTACGCTATGAATAAAGTGTTACGTACGTTATGAAAGATATGAATTGATACAATTGCCTCTGTGTCGTGATTACGTACGCTATCAAGGATAGATAACGTATGTAAAGTGTGTTACGTACGTTAACTTTGGCATGTTACGTACATAACGAGCTGGAAGTTTTTATAAGTGGTATGCCCGTCACTTCGTTTTTCTTCAGAACTTCACTTCGTTTTTCGCCTTCAACAATTAGAGATGGAGTTTCAGTTCTTCTAAGTCGATTATGAGCTTGAGGGCTTGGATTTGAGGCTTGGATATGAAGATATTGATGATTCTTGAGGTGGTTACTTGTGTATTGTAACACCCCAAACTAGGCGGATATTACAGTGCCGTGAATCCCTGACTGGGACCCACCAGGCAAATGAAAATGATGAATTAAATAATATAATTGTAGTACCGAACCACATTATATTACCAAACACTCCGATGAGGAGTTTAAGTACGACACACCAGGACAATACCGAATACTAGTGTATTTTATATGAAGATAAAATACACTACCCTGAATAAATAAACATTACAAACGGAATTTGCAGCGGAAAATACAAATGACAGAAATAACTGAAGTGACTGAAAACGACTGAACAAACGGAATGACTGGGGCCCCCTACTAGTATCACTGGGACTCGTCGCCGTCAACATGCTCTTCCCGTGCCTTTGCCTTGCCGTGACCTGAAAACAAAATCCCCCAACGGGCCGATACTGTAACAACAATCCTCAAGAGTTGAAATTACACAATCATGAATTAATCAAGTTATGAAATATTCTTAATTATGAATTACGTCAAGAGGAGTATCATAGTACGCCCGTAGTGTTCTCGTGCAAGTGTACAAGACGGATGACCGGACACACCCGTCCTTGTACCTAATTAGTCTCACGGAGGTAATCGTTACCGTGTGCATGACCCAATGTATCACTCCCAATACATGGCCATCACGTGCCCGACTAAAAATTCCACACATCCGCACCCGCCACGCAATATGAACCCAGAAGGTCATATGAACAAGAATGACCATAATGAATATCAATGAATAATAATAATCCGACAAAGTCAAGAATGACTCACCGATACGAAAGTGATAAGGAAGTGATTGATAGTTTTCAATGAAATGATTGGAACCGCTGCTCGCTAATGAAATGATTATCCGACAATTACGAGTCTCAAAATGATTAATACAATGATGAATGAGTTATGATTATGAATGATCAACAACAAAAGGAATGAATATCCTTTTAACCGAGTAAGAATCAACTTACACAATACCGATGAAGAATGTCCGTCCACGAACAACGTCCTAAGTGAAATACCGGTCGCTCGAACAACCTTGAATAACAATAATTACCAACAACCGTTCAATATACGCCTCAAACAACAAAACACGACTAACCCAAAGGTCGAAACAACGATAAACAAACTCATAGGCATTCTAACGAATACGTAACCAACCACACGACTCGAAAATATCCAAACAAGAATATGTTGAAACCAACACTAAAATGAGTATTTCGAACTAACAAAACACTTCAATGATCTCAATAATCCATTAGGAATCCATAATTCATGATTATAACGACATCAATCGGAAAATCCCCAATTAACCGAAGTCAACCCCAAGGGTTCTTGAAAACAATTCCGAAAATAACCATTAAATCCGTAGGAATATATTTATCCAAGTAGATAATCCATAACTTAACATATCCCAATGATAATCCAAGCTTACACGAAGAAATCGGAAGGAAAACCCAAAAATCCGAAATTCTAGATCCAAGAGATTAATACCTTTGATTCGACGTTTCGGAGATGATGAAGTGATGATAAATTCAACTCAAAGACTTGAAGATGATGATTGATGATTACACCTCGAAGAATCCTCCGGATCGCTCGGAATCGCCCAAAAATACCGAAGGAATGAAATGAGATGAAAATGACGAACTCGACTAAAGCTGTCCCAATTTATACCCTGTCGAGGTTAGCGTGCGCTAGCTCCTTGTGCATAGCGTGCGCTAACGAGTAATTTGGGTAGTCCAAGACTCCATCGTCCGAACACGGTAGCGCGCTACGTACCTATTTGTAGCGTGCGCTACGGCCATACTACTAGCGTGCGCTAATATCCATTGTTAGCGTGCGCTAGCGAAATATTTGACGCCCGATCGGAGTCCGTAAAACCATCTCGCCTCGATCTAACCTCGATAGCGTGAGCTACAACAATTATTTAGCGTGCGCTAATATGTCGGTTGCAGACGCTAACAACAATGCATAGCGTGCGCTATGAATAAACTGGTGCGATCCGGTAGCCACCGGACTCAACACGATCCGCCTAGCGCGCGCTACTCCACACATATAGCGTGCGCTACTACGACCGTTAGCGCGCTACTTACCACTCGTAGCGTGCGCTACAATTATTCTCACTGCGGTCCGGTACCTTACGGATGCAGCCAAGGTAGCCTTAGCGTGCGCTAAAGCCGAGCGGTAGCGTGCGCTACCTATACCCAATTAGCGTACGCTAAAAGGAGTATGTAGCGTGCGCTACTCCTCAAGCACGACTTGCAACGAATATGACATTGATGATAAACACGGGACGAAACTCCTCTCAGATTAATGATGAATGACGATCGATACTCGATACAATTACTCGAATGATGAATACCATGATAGAATCCGAGTGACAAATGATCAATAATGAATGAAATTCTTGAGTAACAAATCTTGAATGATAATTCTTGAATGATAATTCTTGAATTACAACCGGGTATTACATACACCCCCCCATAAAAGAGTTTCGTCCCCGAAACAAATGGTCAAACAAAGCGGGATAACTCTCCCGCATACTATCCTCGGTTTCCCAAGTAGCCTCTTCGACTCCGTGTCTAGACCACTGAATTTTAACCAAAGGAATCGTCTTATTTCTCAACTGTTTGATTCGCCGCTCTAAAACTCGTATAGGACGCTCCTCATATGAATGATCGTCGGCGATCTCGATTTCGTCGAACAGAAGTATGTGACTCGGGTCGGCAACATACTTCCGCAACTGAGAGACATGAAACACATTATAAATTCGGCTCAACGCCGGAGGTAAAGCCAATCGATAAGCTAACTCGCCCACTCGATCCAAAATCTCAAACGGTCCAATGAATCTCGGACTCAACTTTCCCCTCTTCCCAAAACGGAAGATACCACGACTCGGGGATACCTTGACCAACACATGGTCACCATCCTCGAACTCTAATGGTCGACGACGGTTATACGCATATGATTTGCCGACTCGAGCGGTCAACAAACGACTCGATCAAAGCTACCTTCTCACGGCGGCTATAAGCATATCGGGCTCGGTGCCGATTGATTCGATAAGTCGTCCCAACACAACGGAGATCGACAACGGCGACCATACAAGGCCTCGTAAGGTGCCATCTTGATCGAAGCATGCCAACTATTATTATACGTGAACTCGATCAATGGTAGTTGGGCTTCCCAATCGTCTTTCCAATCGAGGACGCATGCCCTCAACATGTCCTCTAATGTCCGAATGGTCCTCTCTCGATTGTCCGTCTGTTTGAGGATGAAAAGCGATCGAGATTAAGCCGAGTTCCCATAGCACGATGAATGATTTCCAAAATGCGACACAAACCGTCCGTCACGATCGGAAGCGATACTTTTAGAGTACCGTGCGATCGACTATCTCTTTGATGAACAGTTGAGCAAGTCTCTCGGGACCCCACGTCTCCTTGATCTCAAGGAAATGAGCTGATTTAGTTAAGCGGTCCACGATCACCGGATCGTATTCATGCCACGACGACTCGTCGGCAAACTCGTGATGAAATCCATAGAAATGTCTTCCCACTTCCATTCGGGAATAGGAAGAGGTTTCACATACCGCCTTGATCGCCGATGTTCAATCTTAACTTGTTGACAGTTAAGCATCTCGAAACAAATTCTGCGACTTCTCGCTTCATATTACTCCACGGTAATTTTGTTTCAAGTCCTTGTACATCTTGCTAGACCGGATGAACAGAATAAGGGGTAGCATGAGCTTCTTTCAAAATCGAGTTTTTCAACTCGTCATTTGCCGATACGCACAACCGATTCTTAAACCTCAAAAGTCCATCCTCGTGGACCACAAATCCAGGGCTTTCCCCGAGCCACATCCTCTCGGATGCGCAACAATGATGGGTCCGAACCACGATTCTCTCGATTGCCTCCTCGAGTGATGATGAAATCTCTAACATACAAAGTGTCCCTGAACTCGCTGCGGCCGGACCTCGATCTCGGGTCTAAGGAATTCCTTTGAAGCTCCTACGAGCTGTTAAGCGGGCAAGTATCTGCTCCCGAACGGACTTACGACTCAAGGCGTCGGCGACAACGTTCGCCTTGCCCGGTGGTAGAGGATCTCAATATCATAATCTTTGATTAATTCCAACCACCGTCTCGACGCATATTTAACTCCTACGAGTAAATATATACTTTAAGCTCTTATGATCGGTGAATATCGGCGTGACGCCATAAAGGTAATGACGCCAAATCTTCAAAGCGAACACCACGCTGCTAGCTCCAGTCGTGGGTCGGATAATTAACCTCGTAAGGTCTCAATTGCCGGGAAGCATAGGCAATGACCTTCCCGTTCTGCATGAGCACACATCCGAGACCCTGTCCGGACGCATCACTATAAACCACAAATCCTTCCGTCCCCTGCGGCAAGGAAAGTACAGGTGCTGACATTAACCGGCTCTTGAGTTCCTCAAAACTCACGACACGCGTCGGACCACGTGTATTTCTTATCCTTCCGCAATAAGTTCGTCAAGGGTTGAGCGATTTTAGAAAATCCTTCCACAAATCGCCGATAATAACCCGCTAATCCGAGGAAACTTCGGATTTCCTTAACGTTCTTCGGAGGTAGCCAATCTCGAATAGCCTCCGTCTTCTGAGGATCGACACGAACTCCGTCGATGAAATTACGTGTCCGAGAAACGTCACCGGACATCCGTAACTCACATTTGGAGAACTTCCCATAAAGTTGTTCTCGTCTCAACACGTCGAGCACTCGATGAAGGTGAGACTCGTGTTCCTCCGGTCACGAGAATAAATCAAAATGTCATCGATGAAGACAACAACAAACCGATCCAAAAAGTCGATGAAAACCCGATTCATTAACTCCATGAATACCGCAGTGCATTAGTCAATCCAAACGGCATAACCACAAACTCATAGTGACCATAGCGAGTTCGAAACGCCGTCCTCGCGATATCCGACTCTCGAATCCGAATCGATGATATCCGGATCTTAAGTCGATCTTGGAAAATCGAAGCTCCTGAAGTTGATCTAAGAGATCATCAATACGGGGTAAGGGGTACTTATTCTTGATCGTCACCTGTTCGGCTCCCGATAATCAATACATAAGCGGAATGAACCATCCTTCTTCTTGACAAATAACACCGGTGCTCCCCACGGGGACACACTCGGTCGAATATAACCCTTCTCGAACAACTCTTCAAGTTGGTTCTTTAATTCTGCATTTCGGTCGGGGCCATCCGGACGGCGCCTTCGATATCGGGGACGTACTGTGCTCCAACTCAATCGTGAATTCCACATCCCTCTGTGGAGGCAAACCAGGTAGCTCGTGCGGAAAAACATCGGCATATTCCCTCACTACCGGAATATCCGTTAACATTCTTGATGACTTCTCGGTTTTGGCCATATAGCACCAATAACCGACACATCACGATTGAGTAATCTTCGCTTTCATTGAATTAATGACCTTACGAGCAGTAAGGATTACCTCCCTTAAACACACATTCAACTCCATCGTCTGAAATGATAGTGACCATACGCTTACGGACATTAATGATGGCGTCATGACGATCCATCCAATCAATACCCAAGATGACGTCGTCCCTCGGCAAATCTACCACGATTAGGTCTGCTGGCCATACACGACCATGAAACTGAATCGGACAATTCTGAATCTCCCGATTACCGATAATTCGTCTACCATCAGGTAGGCCAATGACATAAGGCTCGCAACTAGTAGCACTACCCAGACGTAGTCTACTCAAACATGACTCGGAAATGAATGAATGCGATGCACCAGTATCGAAAAGAGTACACACAGGTTGAGATAGAATATCGAGTGTACCTGAGATCATTCGGGCCTCTGGATCATCGGTATTCTTCATCTCATAAATCCGGGGCTTGCTAGTCCCGGCACCGGACGCTCCCGTCTGATGGCTAAAAGCTCCCCCTTTAGTCGCTCCCGTCGTTTTAAACGACGCTGATTGAGTGGCCTTTGATTACGGCAGTGACGCTTAGGGGCACGAGATGACGTCGAGTAGGTTTGGAGTCCCTACGGCAAAACGGGCCTTATGTCCCACAATTCCACAGATTATGACACGTGACAGGTGTCTCGGACACTTAGTGCCGACATGACCAAGATCCCCACGGTTGTAACGGTGATGGCCGGCGGCCGCTCGTGGCGAGATTCCGAGTTTAGACGACCGGAGGTCGCTCGAAAGCGAGCCCGCACGGGGTTTCTTGAAGGTTGTCGACCGCCTTGGTGATTACGGTTCTTCAATTTCTTGCTAGCGGACGAAGGTTCTCGCTTAGCAATTTCCTTAGCGATAAGCTCGTAGGTGAGAGCTTTCTCAATGAATTCGGCCAACGTGGTGCAATTATGGTTAAATGGCGAAGTCTCATACGGGGTTTCACCTCTTGTGAAATACTTGATCTTGTCCGCTTCGAGTGAATGATAGATGAGGCGACGGAAGAAGTTCTGAAATTTCTCGGCAATAGCGAGAACATCCTCGTCTGTTGAGGGTCGGGGGTGAGCAATTCGGCGGCTTGGCCTCTCGAGTGGGGCCGGATAATACCTCTCCATCATGAGAGTCTTGAACGATCCCAAGTACAAGATCCTTCGGTGGGCTTCGGTGACAACCACCAAGAATGTGCGCTCTTACCAAGGTAGTAAGCCGCAACGAAACTTTGTGTCCCTCGGGACACTCTACCATAGCAACGGCTTCTCGAAATGCTCGAGCCAATGAATGATATCTGCCGGCTCGAGGCAGGCCCTCAAAAGTAGGTGGCCTCTGGCGAGAGATATCGCCGATGATGTTACTCACATTCCTCTCTTGCCTCCGAGGTGGCGGCGGAGGAGCCTGCCGATTCGATTGACGGAGTTATGCATCGTCTCCATCAACCGAGCCATCCGAGTCATTTGGGCCATCATGCCTGCATAAATGCGAGTGGATCAACCGGACACCCTCGGTCGAGCCGTGTCCAGTACGACTCCGATAATGAATGATCGCGTCTGTGTGAATGAGTGGCGGCATCATTGCTCATTTAGATAGCATTATTCTGGCATTTGCAGGTATTCGCACGAGTTCTCGGGATTCGGCCCGCTCCACGGCCTCGTCCTCCACGTCCTCTGCCGGCCCTTTCCATACGAAGTGGAAAGTCATATGATGATTATATATCTTGCATGAGTATCACATTATGATTATATTATGAAATGACGAAAATGAGCATACGCGCTCAAATACGGCGATTACATGAATGATTAATTGACGTGACATGATTATCCGATGAATTCTTGAAATGATTATCTTGAATGAGTTAACAAGATTAATGATTCGATCTTCACGATCAACAATCGAACAATGAAATGAATTGGTGATTAATGAGTTAACTCGACCGTCTGGTCAAAATGACAATGATGATTGAGGATTGTTAATCGATGAATTATGAATGAATGATTAATGCGAAATTATACCATGGCATTAGAAATCTTACGATTCTTGGTCTGATTGGCTCGGCATTTGCACAGGTCACACGTGACGCGAAAGTCCAATGATACTAGTCCGATGACGAAGATTTCAAATGAGACATGACTTGGAGGGTAGTATTCAAAACCACTCTCCGATACCAACTCTGTAACACCCCAAACTAGGCGGATATTACGGTCGTGAATCCATTTGGGACCCACTGTGCAAATGAAAATGATGAATTAAATAATATAATTGTAGTACCGAACCACATTATATTACCAAACACTCCGATGAGGAGTTTAAGTACGACACACCAGGACAATACCGAATACTAGTGTATTTTATATGAAGATAAAATACACTACCCTGAATAAATAAACATTACAAACGGAATTTGCGTGGAAAATACAAATGACGAAATAATCAAGTGATCAAAACGATGAACAAACGGAATGACTGGGGCCCCCTACTAGTATCACTGGGACTCGTCGCCGTCAACATGCTCTTCCCGTGCCTTTGCCTTGCCGTGACACGAAAACAAAATCCCCAACGGGTCGATTCTGAACAACAATCCTCAAGAGTTGAAATTACACAATCATGAATTAGCGAAGTTATGAAATATTCTTAATTATGAATTACGGCGAAGAGGAGTATCATAGTACGCCGTAGTGTTACGTGCAAGTGTACAAGACGGATGACCGGACACACCGTCCTTGTACCTAATTAGTCTCACGGAGGTAATCGTTACCGTGTGCATGATCAATGTATCACTCCCAATACATGGCCATCACGTGCCCGACTAAAAATTCCACACATCCGCACCCGGCCACGCAATATGAACCCAGAAGGTCATATGAACAAGAATGACCATAATGAATATCAATGAATAATAATAATCCGACAAAGTCAAGAATGACTCACCGATACGAAAGTGATAATGAAGTGATTGATAGTTTTCAATGAAATGATTGGAACCGCCGTTCCTCGCTAATGAAATGATTATCCGACAATTACGAGTCTCAAAATGATTAATACAATGATGAATGAGTTATGATTATGAATGATCAACAACAAAAGGAATGAATATCCTTTTAACCGAGTAAGAATCAACTTACACAATACCGATGAAGAATGTCCGTCCACGAACAACGTCCTAAGTGAAATACCGGTCGCTCGAACAACCTTGAATAACAATAATTACCAACAACCGTTCAATATACGCCTCAAACAACAAAACACGACTAACCCAAAGGTCGAAACAACGATAAACAAACTCATAGGCATTCTAACGAATACGTAACCAACCACACGACTCGAAAATATCCAATCCCGAATATGTCGAAACCAACACTAAAATGAGTATTTCGAACTAACAAAACACTTCAATGATCTCAATAATCCATTAGGAATCCATAATTCATGATTATAACGACATCAATCGGAAAATCCCCAATTAACCGAAGTCAACCCCAAGGGTTCTTGAAAACAATTCCGAAAATAACCATTAAATCCGTAGGAATATATTTATCCAAGTAGATAATCCATAACTTAACATATCCCAATGATAATCCAAGCTTACACGAAGAAATCGGAAGGAAAACCCAAAAATCCGAAATTCTAGATCCAAGAGATTAATACCTTTGATTCGACGTTTCGGAGATGATGAAGTGATGATAAATTCAACTCAAAGACTTGAAGATGATGATTGATGATTACACCTCGAAGAATCCCCTCTGGATCGCTCGGAATCGCCCAAAAATACCGAAGGAATGAAATGAGATGAAAAATGACGAACTCTGACTAAACTGTCCAATTTATACCCAGTCCAGGTTAGCGTGCGCTAGCCCTTGTGCATAGCGTACGCTAACGAGTAATTTGGGTAGTCCAGTACCCACTGTCCGAACACGGTAGCGCGCGCTACGTACCTATTTGTAGCGTGCGCTACGGCCATACTACTAGCGTGCGCTAATATCCATTGTTAGCGTGCGCTAGCGAAATATTTGACGCCCGATCGGAGTCCAGAAAACCATCTGCCCTCTGATCTAACCTCGATAGCGTGCGCTACAACCATTATTTAGCGTGCGCTAATATGTCGGTTGCGTACGCTAACAACAATGCATAGCGTGCGCTATGAATAAACCTGGTGCAGTCCAGTAGCCACTGGACTCAACCTGATCCGCCCCTAGCGCGCGCTACTCCACACATATAGCATGCGCTACTACGACCCGTTAGCGCGCGCTACTTACCACTCGTAGCGTGCGCTACAATTATTCTCACCTGCAGTCCAGTACCTTATGGACTGCAGCCAAGGTAGCCTTAGCGTGCGCTAAAGCTGAGCGGTAGCGTGCGCTACCTATACCCAATTAGCGTACGCTAAAAGGAGTATGTAGCGTGCGCTACTCCTCAAGCACAGCTTGCAACGAAAATGACATTGATGATAAACACGGCACGAAACTCCAATCAGATTAATGATGAATGACGATCGATACTCGATACAATTACTCTGAATGATGAATACCATGATAGAATCTGAGTGACAAATGATCAATAATGAATGAAATTACTGAGTATCAAATACTGAATGATAATTACTGAATGATAATTACTGAATTACAACCGGGTATTACATGTATTTCATCTTCTAAGAGGTATGTTGGATAATCCTCTCTTTAAATTCGTATTTTTGATGTTGTTGTTGATGATTAGTTCGTATGATGATAGTTTATGGAGTTGTTGTGATGATTCTTGGTATTTATGGGAATTTTGTTAAGGAGGATGATGATATGATGATATGTCTTTGATTATGGAATCATAGTGTTCTTGATGTTCTTGGTAGTATTGTTGCGATTCTTGATGTTATAGGAGATTTAATGAAATTGTGATAAGAGATTTCGGATGTTAATTAAGATTCTTCCTGTTGTAAGGATTGCGATTCGTTTAAACAGATGAAGAGATGGAATTCTGGATTATGTTGATTTCGTATGGATCATGATATGAGGATAATTCTAGATTAAGTATGATACAATCCTTGTTGGTTTGATTGTTGATGTTTTTCTTTGTATGATGATGGTTATAGTGGTATTATTGTGATTCCTGAGGTTATGTGAATTGTATATTGAAGAGTATGATAATATACATCTTGAATTATGAATGAGGATTGTTTAGATGTTAGAACACATCGGATTATGTCGTCTTGGAGATTTTGAATGTGATTTCGGAATAATTTCTGTTCTTAAGGAACTTTTGGATTATATGATTTGATGAATATGTTTAAGAGTTGGTGTTTTGGATATAAACATGAAATATTCATATCTAGAACTAAGTTATGTGTTTTGTACAATATTCGTATAGGAATACGAATATGATTCCGAGTTTGATGAGATTATTATTCATCTTTAAGTTGGGAAGTTCATACGTATTGAACAAGTGTTCAAATCGAATGATTGAATTATTTGGCACCTTTGGAATATGATCATCTATATATTGAACTAATCGGATTGTCCGGATTGATGATGATAATCGGTAATTGGTTCTAATCATGAATTTACAAGAATGAAACTTGTACTAGTATTTTAGATTGAATTTGGAATCGATAACGTTTAGACCTTTGTTATTGATTTGACTTGATTATCGAATGATGAATCGTGTTGAGATCTCGAATTCGTGATTGATTGGTTTGGGTTGTTCGGAATTGTGTTTAATCGGGATTTTATGGAATAGTTGGGTTTGTTGATCGATTATATTGATTGTTAATTATAAATTGTCGAGTTGCGGTTTGTATTGTCGATATGAATTCGTAATTGTTTGAGTTGTATTGTTCGATTTTGTATACGATCGAGTTATTGTAGAGCCGTTGAGTTTGATTGGTTGGCTATGTCTGTTATTGATTGTTATCGGATTTTTGTTAATTGATTACTTTAATAGGTTGAGATGTTTGATCGTGGATTATGACCGTTGTGTTGCGGTTGAGGTTGAAGAGTTCGTAGATTAATTTTGGTCGGGGCTGAGGAGCTCGTAGATGAAGGCAATGGATTTTGGTAATGGATTCGTGGTACCGGTATCGAGGCAAGTTATACTTGTTCAGTTTATGATATTTAATGAATGATTTTGATTTCATTTCATTTATAATTCATATAGCAATGATATTATAAATGTAAATTGTCGGGATGATGGTTTGTATATTATGCTTTGGTTTGGATTAAATCATAGTGTATAAGTTTTAAATGTGTTTAGTAAGGACGGAGATGTGAGTTATCTTTAGTCAGTGATATGGAATGTTGGATAACAAGGATGGTTTACCGTGTCGACATTGATGTCGGGACAGCAGTTTGTTGGTATAAACGGACTATACTTATTTCGGGATTATTCGTATCACTGTGTATTCGTTCAGGGATGTTGGTTCGTGGAAAGGATATTGTCTTCGACTTTGAGGTAATTTAAGTATTGTTCAGTTATGAGGATAATTATTCTGTTGAATTGTTGTATGTGTTGTATGTTGAGGTTCCGTATAATGAGATTCGTATTGGTTGTTCGTCGAGGGACGTTGATCCCAGGACTACTGTTGGTATTAATGGTTGTGTTGATTGTTTCATTGAGGGATGTTGATCCCAGAACTGTTGTCTGAGATTGTTGATCGTATAAATTATCCTTTGGGGATTGTGATCCCAGGAGGGTTGTTTCGGATATTTTCGGTCGTGTCGATCTTTCATAATCCGTGTGTCTTTGTTCACTTCGATGAGTCTCTTGATCCTTATTGGATATGTGATTCTTTGAGTTTTGGTGTCGTGTTGCATCGTGACATATCCGGAGATATATTTGCGTGCCGATTGGTTATTGTGTAGGATTTTTAGCTGGGCACAGTATGGTCATGTGTTGATATTTCCACATTGGACCGTGCACACGAGATGTAGTTCATGAGGCTAATTAGTTACATGTCCCATGTATATCCTGGATTCCGTATACGGGGTGGGCATGTGCACGGACACATTTCCGGATCGGGCGTACTATGACGTCCATCTTTGAGCCATATTGATTGGTCGTTCATCCTCCATTTATGGTTGGGTATGTTCGACGGTTTGCGACTGTTTGTTCATACGCCCGAGTGGTATGTTCGACAGTCGGGTGTTATTTCTTTGAGATCCATTATTATTGATCGTTTGGAGTTTACCTTGTTGATGGTATTCTCGGTCGTTGTTGATCCTTTATTGATCGTGTTTGGAGTTTACCTTGTTGATGGTATTCTCGGTCGTTGTTGATCCTCTGTTGATCGTGTTTGTAGTTTACCTTGTTGATGGTATTCTCGGTCGTTGTTGATCTTTTGTTGATCGCGTTTGGAGTTTACCTTGTTGTTGGTATTCTCGGTCGCTGTTGATCCTCTGTTGATCGTGTTAGAGTTTATCATGTTGATGGTATTCTCGATTATTGTTAATTCTTCGTTGGTAGTATTGGGGTTTATTATGTTGAGGATATTCTTGGTTGTGGTTGGCCTTTGGTTGGTCGTATTGGAGCTTATCATGTCGATGATATTCTCGGTTGATTTATTGGTTGATCTGGTTATTGGTCGCATGAGCATTCAGACTGTATGTCGATGTTTCGGGACATGTTATCATTGTTTTGTGGTAGTTGATCTACAGATATGTTGTGTGTTATTTGTCTTTATCCAGATTGAGATTTGACGGTGCAAATCCGACGGATAGGTTTTGGCACGAATGGATTATTCCGCACTTGTGAGTTATGACGATGTTTTGAGGATTGTTGGTATTGTTTGAATACAATACCGATGGTTGTAGTTGAGTTCATTTCGTCATTTGAGGATGCGAAATGTGGATTATGGTAAGGATCGATTTGATATGGATTGCTATGGATTAGTAAGGTTAGGACGGTGAGATTAAATCAGTAGTATTCTTAGTTGTAATTACATTGGTATGTAATTATTTATGTGATGTGATCGTTATCATTATTGAGTATTGTGGCTGACCCCGTCGTGGGCTTTATTTTTAGATACTCGGAGATCGAGCTAGTAGCGATCGTGAAGGAATGAGCTTCTCGGGTGATACTGACTGTGGCATGTTTTGGAGAACCGAGTATTTTGACTGGTTGTTATTCCGATGCAATTGTGTATTTTTGAACTGCGTTTTATCCGCTGCGTGTGTATTTTAAAATGACTTCTCGATGTTTTTACCAAATCATGTATATTTCAAAATGGCCTTTTTGAGTATTTCGTAAATTTGAGTTATTTCGTTAAGCCTTTTTTCCCTAAACTATTTTGTCGGTATGTTTAAGTGGTGACTTAGCGTACATTTTGGAACTATTGAGTTTTGGCGTTTTGGCCTTGAACTTTTATATGATTTTATTTTGTGACGGTATTTGGAAAATAGATTTTTAAAATTATTTAAAATATTACCATCTTCGCCTCTTTGGCGTGTTTGAAACGTTTTTGAAAATAAATTTTAGTCTGGTGGGTTCCGGCGCGGGATCCACGGCGCTGTAATATTCCAGGATGGTTTTTGGGATGTTACAGCAGCTAAAATCCACGATCAGGCCTACAGGCTATGCCGCGGCACAGACTGAGCGTGCCGCGGCCCACGGTATAACTGCGCCCAGCTCGAGACTTGAAAGGGGTGTGCACGGCGCACAATCCCTTGTACCGCGGCGCACACTGTTCGTGCCAAAAAGTGCCGAAATAAAACTCACGAACATGATACACTTGAACGACGTATAATCCCGACCATTCAAAGGCCTGAATGAACAACCAAGACTCCTCGTTTAGTGACTTCACGTCAAAACAGTCGGTCCTAACACGACGGTAACATCAAACGACCCGGAAAGAAAATAAACATAATAGAACCCAAAACTTTGAAATATTACGGAATGACCCAACACAATACTCAATCGAAACACCAATAAAAGTTCAAAACCTCCATAATAACATGAAATGGATTTGCGGGAAACTCGAAACAATAATTTCAAACGAAATTCGCAAGAATCGAACTCAAGTGCGGAAAAGTCGCTAAGAAGCACGGAACTCAACAAAACGACACGAAACGAACTCGGATGTCAAAAAGTGCAAAATTAATCAGTCTCAGAATGACGAAACGGTCACAAGAGAGCCGTTAAAATGGACTCTTGTCAAAAAAAGAAATTTACCGAAAATCAAAAATTGCGGATATTACAGATAAAGAATTTACGCGAAACGGAAAAAATCAAGTGAATTTGACAGGTTTATGGACTTACATACTCAATCCCTCCTAAAGCTGGGTAGTGATAAAAAATCATTGACAAGTCAGACAGGAAGTACCCAATTGAAACCTGCATCATTCATTCAATATGAAAAAAGAAATCAATTGAAGGGGATGCCAAACAGATATTAGAACTACAAAATTGACATAAATTATGTAGGAAATAGAAATGTTAGTTCTGAATAAAGGAGCTTGTAAGTCCAATCGATTCACATTAAAATAACATCCGGAAGACCACCATTCACCAATATTTTCAGTCAATCTTATAAATATGTGCAAGACGATATCTAGACCATTACCGGAATGCAAATTCAGTCAATATAAGGGAGTACTCGTAAAAGATTCTGCTTCTAGGAGAACTGATTCATTGCAGCTAAAGCAAAAGTAGTTGAGAATCAGAAATTTGTGGTGTTTGGAAAAAGAAGCTGGGAATTGTTTAGGAATTTTTAAAGTTCAAAGAGATTGTGTGGTGGAGAAGTTGAAAACAAATGCTTTATTTGTCTTTAAATTCAAAACAAAGGCAGAATCAGAATCTTAAGCACCCCTCCCAATGATTTATAATTTTGATTCAAGTTGAGCAGAATAAAAAACATAAATTGACATTTACAAACACTATCAACCACTTTGTTAGCATTCGCACACACTCCCTAAAAATATCTGAACTCATTGTTGTTTAATGATATTCTCCATGCAAGTGGAAAAACTTATGACGATGATAGTTTTGAAATTTCATCGTATTTCTCCTTCATATGAAGATTGCGACAAGAAAGGCATCTGGTGTAAAATTTCGTTATTTTGCTTTCCACCAAGATTTTTTGACCAATAATTGCCACTATAATCCTCATGCCACTAATTCCAACATAGTTGGGGTAATGTTCAGATGATAATGATGATGATGGTGATCCTATACAATTCAACAATTTCATAGTGATTTTAATGTTTCACAAGGTAACGCAAAAAAAAAGTAAATAGCATACCTCCAATAAGGTGTTTAATAAATTTGATGATCTGTTGATTATCAACACATCTTGCGGACCGAGAAAAAGATCAGAAACAAGCAAGAGATACATAGATCCAACAGCCACAACAATAGCATACCTCCAATAGCTTTTACTTTTTCTGGATCAGTCTCTATGCCTCTAGAAGAAATCACAAAGCCCAAGAATATTACCTGGTTACTCATAAATGAACATTTCTTCAAATTGGCATAAAGCTTTTCTTGGCGAAGAGTTCTCATGACTTGCTGCAGGTGATCCAAATGTTCTTCCTTGTTCTTGCTATAAATTAAGATATCATTGAAGTATACCACCAAAAAACGACCAATAAAAGGCTGAAGTACCTGTGTCATAAAACGCATGAATGTGCTAGGTGCATTTGAGAGTCCAAACGGCATGACAAGCCATTCATAGAGGCCATCTTTGGTCTTAAATGCCGTCTTCCATTCATCCCAGTCGACCACGATTTGGTGATACCCACTCTTTAAATCGATCTTTGAAAACACCATCGAACCGGCCATCATATCTAGCAAATCATCTAGTCGAGGAATTGGTAACCGATATTTGATGATCTTGTTAATAGCATTTGTCGACACACATACGCCAAGTTCCATCTTTTTAGGCGTAAGTAACGTGGTACACCACATGGTGAGGCTTTCACGAATAAACCCTTTGGCTAGCGACTCTTCCACTTGTCTCCTAAGCTCTGCATGTTCGGCAGGGTTCATGCGATATCTTTGGAAGGTTAGGTAGCGAGATCCGGCACAAAATCTATCTCATGTTGAATGTTGCGTAGAGGAGGAAGCTCATTTGGCAGCTCTTCAGGTGCTACATCTGAAAAGTCATTCAACAGCTTATGAACTTCTGGAGACAGTTCACTAGTTGCCAACTTAGAGTCCTTGTTGCGTCTTATTACTACAATAATTATCACATTACTATCCCTACTCTCTTTTAAAAGAGATTTCTTTGTCACGATCTGAAGAAACTTTTTTTTATTTCCAACTGGACATTTTGGTGAAGGTTCCTTATGTAATCTCTGCTTCAGCCATAGGGAACAATGTTACAGAGTTTGTAACAGCCCAAAAACAGTGGCTATTACAGTGCCGTGGACCCCTACTGGGACCCACCAGGCGATATCACAATATACATTTAAAATCTGACAACGTGGCACCGTACCACAACATTTATCAAAACCCCGGTGTGGAGCATGAGTTATTCATATCTTTAAATACGGGCAAACAAACACAGGATCCAAATTCGGTACAGACCATATGACGATGGGAAGTACCTAACAAATCTTAGTACATTCATCCGACACAAAATAAAAATGAAAGTCACAATAAAACATAACCGAACAACCAAAAGACTCGGGCCCCCCGAAATAGCATACATCAGAATCCTCCGTCGCCATTGTGCTCCTCCGTGCCTTGCCCTTTCCTCGCCCGAAATACAAGTATTTCGCCCCAAACCACAGGTCGGCTATACATGATAATAATTCTCATGACATTATACAATTCATATATACGATCTCAAAGAAATCCACCGACTCCGAATATACCCCGAAGGCGTATAAACAATCGTCCCAATGTCGAACATAACCAAATATACGAACGACCATATACTATGGCTCAAGACGGACGTCACAGTACGCCTGATCCGGAAATGTGTCCGTGCACATGTCCACCCCGTATACGGAATCCAGAATATACGTGGGACGATGTACCTAATTAGCCTCACGAACTACGTCTCGTGTGCACGATCTAAATGCGGAAAACCTCCACGCATGATCATCAAGTGCCCGGCTAAAAATCCTACACATAACCAATCGGCGCGCAGATATGACTCCAGAGATGTCACGATACAACATGACAACGAAACTCAACGAATTACACTTTTACTAAGGAATCGAACAACTCACCGAAGTGTCAACAAAGCTCAACAATATCAAGGGTCCAAAAATAACGAACTTGGGAATACAATCCCACGATGAAAACGGGACATCATTAAGGACAACCTCAAGTCGCAAGACACAAGTTTATAGGTGTTTCATATACACGAAATGCATAATCATCATAAGAATCCACACATCATTATAACCAAGCAAGATAACTTGCCTCAATTCCGTGGATGAATAATCCTTCTTTGAATGGTCAAACGAACGGTATCCTCGTCTAACAATACTCACGTGAACATGCACCTTGAATGAAATGTAATTCATTCAACAACACATTTGTACGATAATGGTATTATTACATAAATAATATTCGTAATTTTACTTGAATAAATCAATCATCCTATTGATCATTTTAATGTTCTTATTACAAATCATTGTATGTTTATCATGTTCGTTCACATATTCTAACCTTAATGTCAAATACTTGATGTCTAGTTTATCATCAATGTATATCGTGAAAATATCTTTTCAAATCATCGACACTTCCAATTACGATATAAGTTTGTGTTTAATTACGTTCTTCATTATTTTACCAACGGTTACATTCAAAACTTGATTACTATATGAAACATAAATTTAAGTTTTTAGTGAATTAAGAACATCATCTTAATTTACGTTTCTTAATACGCCCGGATTAATGAAATGGAATTCGGCTACTCATCTACCGCATTTGTATCATCATATTCAACACAATCCTCTTAAGAACATTATCAATCTATTAATGTAGTGATTAACACCCTTTAATGAAATCGATAAATTCGAACATATGAAGATTACAACTTCCTTCTATCAACATTCATTGATTTACTTTGAAGAATTTATTGAAAGCCTAGTTATATCATTGGATACTTGAAATTTTGGAAGTAACTTCAACCCATCTAGCGAAGATCATCTTCAAAGGGTTAATATAATCTTTTCAACAATTTTATTACAAAGGTTTTAGAGGCCAAAAATCATGGTTCCATACTACCTTCAAGAATCAATAGAATGTTCAAGACAATTTTAACATTTCTCACTTTTAATCATTAAGGATATCATCCCTAACATGTTCTTAGTGTTGAGACTATAATTAACTTCCAATTATCATGTTATACATCAGGTTTTAAGTATATCATTATCAACACAATCACATTATGAAGTTATTTACAACAAGAAGTAACACTAATACCTTCAATGTTAATCTTCACTTAGTTTGAGCATGATTCAATTAACTTATCATGTTTGCACTAGTTTAAACTAACATTATGTGAAGTATTTATCTACTAACATCATCATAAGCATGGAATTGATATGAGTTAAAGAAAGACCAACCTTAAAATGAAGAACAACACCAACACTTCAAGGGATACACTTCAATCTCTAGCTTCTCCAAGTCACCAATCAAGTGTTGAGGCTCCAACACAAGTTAGAAAGGCTTAGAAACGAAGTTGGAAGGGAAAGGAATCGTTCCTCAGTTGGGAGATTGAAAAATGTCGAGTAGGAAGTGAATGGCAAGTCATACTTTTATAATATGAACTTGACATTACGTACGTTAACGAACGTGGTTAACGTACGTTATAGCCTTTACGTACGTAATCTTATGATCATTACATATGTAACCAATTTCATCAAATCTCCCTGCCTCAAAACACGCAATTCATTACGTACGTAACTGTGTAGCTATTACGTACGTAATAGCCGTTGACTTGGCTGTCGCGATCGACTCCCGACCACCTACCCCTGCTCGGCCCCACCCGCCGAAAGGCGGACTGCTGGAGGATCTTCCGCATTACGTACGTTAACGTATTGATGTTACGTACGTAAGGCGACATACATAGCGTACGTTATGAAGACAGGTTAACGTACGTTAAGTACTATAACAAGCATAAATGGAATTCTCCCAATATCACCCAACAACTAATATAGTATGAATGACCATGAATCCAACTTAACATAATTCGTCGATACTTGCTACAACATCACATATATGATGCGAAAACACTTAACTTAAATCATGAAATACAATATTAAAGGCGAGGGTATTACATACTCCCCCCTTTAAAAGGAGTTTCGTCCCCGAAACTAAGGGGTAAACAGTTCGGGGTATTTCTTGTTAGGAGTATGCCCTCGAATGCCACTCAGAGGTTGTTGAGTGAGGGCATTGTACTTGTAATTATGTAAACCATTTATATAAGGCAAATTATTGTTTCTTTATTTACTGGTAGTTACTGGCATTCCTAACTCGTAAATAAACATATAGAAACTAGTCCGTGTATTTGAGAGCAAAACGTTCCACTCCTTATTGGATAAGGGGGTCGGCACTGGAAAGGTTTATAGCTCAAATACTTAATCGTTCGCAAGTCGATGAAACTTGACTGGGCGTTAAGTTTATGTAAAGACTTGTATGACGTGTTCTTTGACATGGACAGTGTCTGTCGAACACTAATGGTTAGTGGGAGCACACGTTATAGGTAGGCTAATTAGATTAGTATACTCGAACCGACTCACCCTCGATTCGTCACACGGATTTCACTCGGATACCAATGACGGAATCGAAAGGTTGTGATAGGTATTCGTGAACCTTCGACTTGAGGATTTAGTAGGGATGTGCTTGTGACGTCAAGATTTTGATTAGAGTAGTTCGACCCTGTAAACCGGAAGGCGGGGGTCAACCTCGACGTGCATCTTTACGGGCAAGTAGCAGGTCCTACTGAATACCAAGATAGAATTCTTTCTCCCATTAGTGAGCGGGTTATATGTCCTATGCGGTTATTGGCAGATGAGATCATAAGTCTTTGGCCAAAGCATTGGAGCTAGTTGTATTAGATACACGACAGCTCAATGATCTCGATTTGCATTAATGCATGCATAACGTCAAGTACAGATAGGGTTTGACTGACCGTGACCCTATAACTTGATCGGGACATTTGAAAGAAGGGTTTATACATATACTGGTATTCACGACAGAATGGTTCTTGAATGATCCCAATCATTCTTTCTCGGTTAAGTGCAGTGTAGGCCGCCAGGCTGGCTAGGTGGTGCTACTACTCTTTGGTTCCTCCCATTGCTGACTGAGACGGACCTACCGAGTCGCGCAATAGGATTGACAACGGAATGAATCAAGCTAATTCTCTCATTATGAATATTAGATATTGGATATCTAAATTTAGGACATTAGATGTCTAAATCGATTTATTGGATAAATTGATTTACGGCCTAATGAATTAAATATATCACCGGGTGATTAATTTAATTCATGGATATAATTATTTCTTGGAGAAATTAATTATGTTATAATGTATTTGATATGTTTAATTAATTGGATTAATTAATCGATATAAATACATCGATATGGTATCGAGTTTATCTGTTTGGACTCATGGGAGTCAAACGAACCAAACTCGTCCGAATTTCATCTTGGCCCCCCTCCCTCTTTCCACCTTGCTTCCTTTTGTTTCTTGTTCCATTCTTTAATGGATGATTAAGACTTGTGGGGCAAGTGTTGTAGTGGGATGAGTTGTTATCTTGGGTGGGAATAGAATAAAAGTAGAAGACATCATCTCTCAAATGATTCATTATTCATTTCTCACGTATGAAGAGAGAGAGAGAGAGAAAAAGAATTTTGAATTCATTTCTCAAGTCTTCTTCTTGTTCTTCATTTCTTCTTGGTTTTCTTTGAGAAATTTCAAGAGATTAATTGAGAGTTGTGAGTTATACACTTAGAGTGTGATAATCTCATATTGCAAGCTTCATCACCTAGCTCTAGCCATATCCTCGGAGGATAGCAAGGTGTTGTCATTCCGTTCGTTTTTCCGGCGCGTGGCAAGTAGAGACGCGGTGCTTTCGGCGTTGGATCGTTCAAGAGCTTGGGGAATAGCTCAAGAGAAGGTTACCATTTAATCAACGGACTTCGAGGGTTAGTTTCTTACGACTCTTGCTTTTGTTTATATATTCGTATATACGTAGCTCGATCGATCCTCGTAGGGATTGGATCGAATTAATTTTCGCTTTACGCTCCGCCGGCCTTCGCTTTTAGGCACCGAATCCCAACAAAGTGGTATCAGAGCGTAGGTCTTGCGATCGTATATACGATATTAGCATTTGGAATGCTCGATTAGATGGTGAATGATTTGGAATCATTTTAGTCATAATCGTGGTATATATTTTTACGTTCGTTGTAATTATATTTTTCGTAAGTTTATGTCTAAATATAAATCTTAATTTCTTGGAAAATGATTTATATTGAAGATATGAATGTTGGAGAATATAGATATTGGATATCCTATCGAAAAACTAGTCCCGAAATGTCGTTGGGCCGGTCAGAGAGGTCCGAAGTCGGGGCCGCGGCCGGGGTGGTGTAGCCGGCTGGGCGGCCAGCATCTTGTGGCCGGCACGATCTCCGGGCCGCGGCACGTGCTGGCTGGGCGGCCGTACTGCCGAGCATGATCGCCATGCTGGGCATGTCTGCCGGCATCTTTGCCGAAGTGACTCGGCCATGGCAGCAATTTCGCCTTACTCGATTTTTCGTGTATTCTTGAAAATTAATCTCCCTCATGTTAAATTGGATTTAATATGATTAAATGATTTATGGTATTTCA
Source organism: Orobanche coerulescens (assembly GCA_033398695.1). NCBI lineage: Eukaryota > Viridiplantae > Streptophyta > Magnoliopsida > Lamiales > Orobanchaceae > Orobanche > Orobanche coerulescens. The sequence goes on along the minus strand of CM065802.1, from coordinate 122,065,916 downwards.
TTTTATAAGGGAAATTTGATTAATTGGAATATTTATGGTCGACCGAATTATTTTGAACGTTATCATATTACCGATTGTGTGAATCGATTGGATCGGTTCGTATTGTTGATTGGATCAATATATCTCTACGCTTTCCATTTATTTAGTATTTATTAGATGAATGCTTTTGAATGGAGATGTGGTTCGTGGACTTAGTTTTTGAATCGTTCGTTTTATTCGATTGGGTTGTAAAGGCCGTTTTGAGCCTATTTATTTTACTAGAAATGTTTGTATCTAGGATGCAATTTTTGATGTAAAATTTATATGTAATGACGAAGACCGGAGGAAGATCCATTTCGAGAAGACAAAGATTCAAGACGAAGACTTGTAATTAGATTACGGAGTTTTTGTTTTCAGAACGGTCCATGAACCACATGTTGGTAGCAACTAGGTTGTGAATGGTTGTTTCATATTGTATGAATGCCACAAACGCGCTTAAACGATTAATGTGCAAAGTGTAACGTTAATCGCGATAATTCTCCCACAACAAATAATTAAGTTTATAAGGTTTCAAAGTTTTTCCTTCCCTCCATCGAGTTTTCGGGAAATTGAAATCCAAACCGGATGTGCTATGCTTCCGAGTTATCGGGTAGTCGTCGGGAGGACGGATAAATTACCGGAGCGCATTGGATGCCTTCGGTTGGAGCAAATTTTATCCCTAGAAACCCGATAGGTTGCGGATAAGATTCAATTGTGAAACCGATTTGCGTCGATGGTATAAACTTAACTTGTTCACGAACCATAGAAACCGTATAGGTTGAGGGGAGTGAACAAGGGGAAAAAGAAGATCGAATCATCCATTAGATGGGTTGGTGTTCGACACCACTTTATGAAAATTAATAGACTAGAAACCTGTTCGGTTGCCCTCTATTAAGATTTATAAAGAACTCGATCACCACTATGAAGTAGAGCGACGATACTTAGGATTTCACATGGGAGTGTGTTATTAGATAAAATAGTGGGAGCCGGGTAACAAGAATAGAAAAGACCTTAAATTCTATACTGTAACATAATTGAATGAGTCACTAATTAATCATATACTTAATGCGAGACAAATCTCAATATGACAATGAATCCACTCGCAATTCTACTCGAAAAGAACACCTTAATGGGACCTAACTTTGTGGATTGGCCGCATTCGATGATTGTCCTCGATAGAGGCACCGGGATACGTCTTGGAGACGGACATTCGGCGCCTCCTATGCGGACTCGAGCCAATCAGAAGAGATTGAAAACCACAAAAATGGGTTAAGGATGACGTGAAAGTCCGTGCTTATATGATCGCTTCCATGTCTAATGAGCTTCAGAGAGCTCATGAGAAAATGACTTCGCTGTGCATTCTATCTCACTTAACCGAGCTTTATGGTGAGCAAAGATAATCTGCTAGATATGAGATATCCAAGCAACTGCTCGGTGCAAGGATGAAGGAAGGTGAGAAGGTTGGGGAACACGTCCTCAAAATGATATCCATGATCGAGAGATTGGAGGCTCTTGATTTTAAAATGGATACTTCTCCAAACCGACCTTATCCTACGCCTCTCCTCGATTCCTTCTCACGCTTGTTATGAACTTCAATCGCAATGATATTGCATGTAACTTAGCCGGGCTAATGAACAACCGTGACCGCTCGCCTCGATGAAGACCCGCGGATGAAGGAGTGCACTTGTGATTTCTTACGACTTCTAAGTCTAAGAATAAGAAGAAGAAGACCAAGAAGCGGACTGGACCACAAGCTAAGGACCTTAAGGGAAAGGGCAAGGCCCCGATGGTTCCAAAGAACTAGAAGAAGAAGGATACTTGTCTCAAGTGCGGTGAGTTGGGCCACTGGGCTAGAGACTGTCCGATTCTTCATGGCACTTCAGGTACAGAACTTTTAGTTTTGGAAACAAATTGTTCACATCGTATTTTCTACTTCTGATACCGGATTCTCGTGCTAGTTCTCATATTTGTACCGTGAATCGGGATGCGGAATAAAGTAGGAAGCTTGGAGTGGAGAAGTTATGATCACGGTCGGAAGCGGGCATAGTGTCGAGGCGACCGACATAGGATCACTTCTTTTGGGTTTAGAATCCGCTTTGTTTTGACTTTAGAAGATGTACTTGTTTTGCCCAAGGCACAAAACATTGTATCCATTCGGTCATGGACCGAAAAGGCTTTTCATTTTTCATTGGTGATGGTTCGTGCAAAATTTATTTTAGAAATAAACTAGTGGTACCGCTACATTGTTGAATGGATTGTATCATCTAAATCTCAAGAACAAAGTAGTTGTGAATACTATAACTAGAAAACACGGTAGGGATGAAACCAATCAAGTTTTGAAATGGCATCTTAGACTTGGTCATGTTGGTCGGACCAAGGTTTACAAGATGGAAAAAGATGGACTTATGGGTCCATTGGGATCGGATCCCTTTCCTACTTGTGAATCTTGCCTTAAAGGCAAATGACTAAGTCCCCATTCACAGGACATTTCAAAGAGCCGATAAATCCGGGATTAATCCATACCGATGTATGTGGTGCTTTGGAAGCGACGTGACGGATATCAATATTTCATTACGTTTACAGATGATCATACTAGGTATGGTTATGTATACTTAATGAAACATAAATCCGAGGCCTTTGAGAAATTCCAGGAATTCAAGGCCCTAGTCGAGAAACAAACTGGTAATCATATCAAAGCACTTCGGTCGGACCGAGGTGGCGAGTATATGAGTACGGAATTTGACGAGTTCCTTAAGGAACATGGAATAGTTTCACAACTAACACCTCCAGGTACTCCTCAGTTAAATGGTGTGTCAGAAAGAAGGAACCGACGTTGAACATGGTCCGTTCCATCTTGGGCTATACTGACTTGCCGATTTACCTGTGGGGGTATGCACTCCTGACCGCCGCGTATATCTTGAACAGATGTCCTTCCAAATCCATTCCTAAAACTCCACATGAGATGTGGGAAGGAAGGAAACCAAGTCTTAATCATATTAGGATTTGGGGATGTCCCGCTTATGTCAAGAAGACTAAGGTGGAAAAGTTGGAAGCTAGGTCTGCGAAGGGACGTTTCATTGGATTCCCATCTGGGATGATGGGATATCTATTCTACATGCCCGAAGATCGAAGGATCATTGTTGCTTTACAAGCACACTTCCTGGAAGATGAGTTCATTCAGGAAGGCGGAGCAGGTAGAAGTATTTCTTTAGAAGAATACAATGAAACTCCTCGAGAGACACTGCAAGAAATCGAACCGAACTTTCAAACACAAGTACAACCACCTCGTAGGTCTAGTAGGGTGTCTCATTTACCTGAGAGGTATGGGCTTGTGCACTTGGAGGAGCTGGGTCTCTATGAGGTTCCAAGTGATAGCCAAGAGACCGACCCAACAACCTATGACCAAGCGATGGTGGATGTAGACTCCGCGAAATGGCGTGAAGCTATGGAAGCCGAGATAGACTCGATGCATGTCAATCAGTGCGGACTCAGTAGACCGCCCCAAGGGCATAGTGCCCATTGGGAATAAGTGGATCTACAAGAGAAAGACCGATGGTGATGGCAAGGTTGACGCCTATAAGGCCAGCTTGTGGCAAAGGGTTATACCCAAAAGGAAGGGATCGACACACGATACCTTCTCGCCCGTAGCCATGATCAAGTCTATTCGCATGATGCTATAGCCGCTACCACGATTATGAGATATGGCAAATGGACGTAAAGACGGCTTTCCTTAATGGATTCCTCGAGGAGGAAATCTATATGGAGCACCTAAAGGCTTTGTGTCCGAAGTCGATATTCGTAAAGTGTGCAAACTTCAGCTCCATTTATGGATCAAGCAAGCGTCGCAGAGTTGGAACCTTCGCTTTGACGAGGCGGTCAAAGAGTTTGACTTCGTGCAAAATGAAGAGGAACCTTGTGTATACAAGAAGGTTAGTGGGAGCAAGATCGCATTCTTAGTACTATATGTAGATGACATTCTACTAATAGGAAATGATGTGGGAATGCTCGATTCAGAAAGCTTGGCTTTGAGTAATTTCTCCATGAAAGACTTGGGAGAAGCAACCTATATTCTTGGAATTCGACTCACCGGGATAGAGCGAAGAGAACAATAGGCCTTTCCTGTGCCCTCTATATAGATAAGATCTTAAAGCGATTTAAGATGGATGATTCTAAAAGAGGTTTCCTACCGATGCAACATGGAATAAAACTCACCTTGAAGATGTGTCCTCAAAGTGAGGAACAACGAAAGGAAATGAGTAATATACCATATGCTTCGCCGTGGGTAGCCTTATGTATGCTATGTTGTGTACTAGACACGACATCGCGCATCCGTAAGCGTGGTGAGTAGGTTTCAGCAAACCTGTAGGGAACATGACCGCCGTAAAGAACGTTCTCAAGTACTTAAGAAGGACTAAAGATATGGTTACGATGTATGGCGGTGGAGAATCGGATGTGGTGGGATTCACCGATTCGGACTTCCAAGGACCGAAGGACGACTCGATGTCCACTTCGGCTACATATTTACTCTTAATAGAGGAGCAGATCTTGGCGTAGTGCCAAGCAAAGCGCGATCGCCGATTCCACTGTCAGCCGAGTATCAAGCGGCCTGAGGCTTCCAAGGAAGGGTTCTCGGATTAAGAAGTTTCTAGGAGAACTTCAAATGATACCATGTGCCGAAGCCGCTGCTCACAGCATCGCGACAACGACGAGTCAGAAGCATGTGCCAAGGAGCCGAGGTTTCACAACAAAGACCAAACATATTGAGAGAAAGTATCAACTCGAAACAGAATTTGTTCGCAAGGGATACATCAGGCCGCATAGAGTAGACTCGGCCGACAACGTCGCCGATCCACCGACAAGCCACTATCTCGGACTAGCTTCGAGCGTCATCAGTAGAACATGGGTATTACATACCATAGTGTGTGGCATTGAGTGCAAGTGGGAGATTGTTAGAGTATGCCTAGAATGCCACTCAGAGGTTGTTGAGTGAGGGCATTGTACTTGTAATTATGTAAACCCTTTATATAAGGCATTTGATTTTTTCTTTATTTACTGGTAGTTCCTGGCTTTACTAACTCGTAAATAAACTTATATAAACTAGTCCGTGTATTTGAGAGCAAAACGTTCCTCTCCTTATTGGATATGGGGGTCGGCACCGGAAAGGTTTATAGCTCAAATACTTAATCGTCGCAAGTCGATGAAACTTGATCGGGCGTTAAGTTTATGTAAAGACTTGTATGACGTGTTCTTTGACATGGACAGTGCCTCGAACACTAATGGTTAGTGGGAGCACACGTTATAGGTATGCTAATTAGATTAGTATACTCGAACCGACTCACCTCGATTCGTCACACGGATTTCACTCGGGACGATCAATGACGGAATCGAAAGGTTGTGATAGGTATTCGTGAACCTTCGACTTGAGGATTTAGTAGGGATGTGCTTGTGACGTCAAGATTTTCATTAGAGTAGTTCGACCTCGTAAACCTAAGGCGGGGTCAACCTCGACGTGCATCTTGACGGCAAGTAGCAGTGTCCTACCGAATACCAAGATAGAATTCTTTCTCCCATTAGTGAGCGGGTTATATGTCCTATGCGGTTATTGCGATGAGATCATAAGTCTTTGGCCAAAGCATTGGAGCTAGTTGTATTAGATACACGACACTCGATGATCTCGATTTGCATTAATGCATGCATAGCGTCAAGCATGATAGGGTTTGACCGACCGTGACCCTATAACTTGATCGGGACATTTGAAAGAAGGGTTTATACGTATACTGGTATTCACGACAGAATTGTTCTTGAATGATCCCAATCATTCGTTCTCAGTTGGGTTATAGTGTATGCCGCCAGGATGGCTAGGTGGTGCTACTACTCTTTGGTTCCTCCCATTCCGATCGAGACGGACCTACCGAGTCGCAATAGATTGACAACGGAATGAATCAAGCTAATTCTCTCATTATGAATATTAGATATTGGATATCTAAATTTAGGACATTAGATGTCTAAATCGATTTATTGGATAAATTGATTTACGGCCTAATGAATTAAATATATCACCGGGTGATTAATTTAATTCATGGATATAATTATTTCTTGGAGAAATTAATTATGTTATAATGTATTTGATATGTTTAATTAATTGGATTAATTAATCGATATAAATACATCGATATGGAATCGGAGTTTATCTGTTTGGACTCGCGGGAGTCCGAAACGAACCAAACTCGTCCGAATTTCATCTTGGCCCCCCCTCCCTCTTTCCACCTTGCTTCCTTTTGTTTCTTGTTCCATTCTTTAATGGATGATTAAGACTTGTGGGGCAAGTGTTGTAGTGGGATGAGTTGTTATCTTGGGTGGGAATAGAATAAAAGTAGAAGACATCATCTCTCAAATGATTCATTATTCATTTCTCACGTATGAAGAGAGAGAGAGAGAGAGAGAGAGAGAGAGAGAAAAAGAATTTTGAATTCATTTCTCAAGTCTTCTTCTTGTTCTTCATTTCTTCGTGGTTTTCTTTGAGAAATTTCAAGAGATTAATTGAGAGTTGTGAGTTATACACTTAGAGTATGATAATCTCATATTGCAAGCTTCATCACCTAGCTCTAGCCGTATCCTCGAAGGATAGCAAGGTGTTGTCATTCCGTTCGTTTTTCCGGCGCGTGGCAAGTAGAGACGCGGTGCTTTCGGCGTTGGATCGTTCAAGAGCTTGGGGAATAGCTCATGAGAAGGTTACCATTTAATCAACGGACTTCGAGGGTTAGTTTCTTACGACTCTTGCTTTTGTTTATATATTCGCATATACGTAGCTCGATCGATCCTCGTAGGGATTCGGATCGAATTAATTTTCGTTTTACCGCTTCCGCTGGGCCTTCGTTTTAGGCATCGAATCCCAACATTTCTCTCGCATGCTATCTTCGGTCTCCCACGTAGCTTCCTCGACTCCATGTCTCGACCACTGAATTTTTAATAAGGGAATCGTCTTGTTCCTCAGCTGTTTAATTCTTCTCTCGAGTATCTGCACAGGCCGTTCTTCATACGAATGGTCGTCGGCTATTTCGACCTCGTCGAATTGAATAACGTGACTTGGATCAGCAACATACTTCCTTAACTGAGATACATGGAATACGTTGTGAATCCGGCTCAAAGATGGTGGTAATGCTAAACGATAGGCTAGGTCGCCTACTCGTTCCAGGATCTCAAACGGACCAATGTAACTTGGGCACAATTTGCCTCTCTTCCCGAATCGGAAAACACCTCTAGTAGGAGATTCTTTGACTAGTACATGGTCACCAACCTCAAACTCGAGTGGTCGTCGACGATTATCTGCATATGATTTCTGGCGGCTTTGGGCCGTTAATAGACGGCTCTTGATCAGGGAAATCTTCTCGCGGGCCGCCAATAACATATCAGGTTCCGTACCAATAGATTCAGACAATTCGTCCCAGCACAAAGGGGACCTACAACCACGACCATACAATGCTTCATAAGGTGCCATCATGATCGAGGCGTGCCAGCTATTATTGTATGTGAATTCTACCAACGGCAGTTGGGCTTCCCAGTCAGGCTTCCAATCGAGAGCACATGCCCTCAACATATCCTCTAGAGTTTGAATTGTCCTCTCAGATCGACTGCTTGGCTCCGAGGATGAAAAGCCGCATCAAGTTCAAATGTGTACCCATAGCACGATGAATCGCCTTCCGGAAGTGCGACACGAACCGTCCCGTCCCGATCCGATACAATACTCTTAGGGGTGCCATGAAGTCTCACAATCTCTTTGATGAATAATTGGCCAATCTCTCGTGGCCCCAAGTATCCTTGATCTCCAAGAAGTGGGCCGATTTAGTCAATCGATCCACAACCACCCAAATCGTATTCATGCCTCGACGGCTCGTCAAACTAGTAATAAAGTCCATCGATATGTCTTCCCACTTCCACTGGGAATCTAAGCGGTTTCATCATGCCACCGGTCGTTGATGCTCAATCTTGACCACGACTGACAGTCAAACATTTCAAACGAATTCGCAACCTCCCGCTTCATGTTACCCCACCAATAACACGCCTTCAAATCCTTATACATTTTGTTTGGTCCTGTGTATGGAATACGGGTAGCATGAGCCTCCTTCGTAATAGTATTCTCAACTCTTCGTCTGCCGGTACACACACTCGATTTTTAAAGCGTAATACCATCCTCGTGAACCACAAACCAGGGGCCTTCCCCGATCGATTTCTCCTCGAATTCGGATAAGAATGGGTCCGTCATCGCTTCTCCCGATCGTCTCATCAATGGATGGTGAAATCTCAAGCATGCACAGCTTGTCCCCGAATGAGTTGTATCCAGACCTCAATCTCTCGGTCTCATGAACTCTAATTGCAACTCCTCTCGGGCGGTCAAACGAGCTAGTATTCCGCTCTGTACTGCCTTGCGGCTCAAGGCATCGGCAACCACGTTTGCCTTGCCTCGGATGATAAAGGATCTCGATATCATAGTCTTTGATTAGCTCTAACCACCTCCTTTGTCTCATATTCAACTCCTTCAGGTAAAAATATACTTGCTCTTGTGGTCCGTAAAAATCGGGCAGCAACTCCATACGTATAGTGGCGCTGATTTTTAAAGCAAACACTACGTTGCTAACTCCAAGTCATGAGTCGGGTAGTTGACCTCGTAAGGAGGCAACTGTCTGACGCACAGAGATCACTTTCCGCCCCGCATTAACATGCGCCAAGGCCCCGCCTCGATGCATCGCTATATACCACGAATCCTTCCGTTCCTCTAGGTAGTACTAAAACAAAATTGAAATTAATCGACCTTTGAGTTCATCAAAACTTTGTTGACATGCTTCCGACCACAAGTACTTCTTATCTTTTCTCAACAGATTAGTCATCGGTTGAGCAATTTTGGAAAATCCTTCCACGAATCGTCTGTAATAGCCTGCTAGACCTTAAAACTACGAACTTCCTTCACGTTCTTCTGGGGTAGCCACTCGGATAGCTTCCGTCTTACGTGGTCTACTCTTACTCCTCTGCTGATATCACATGACCCGTAAAAATAACTTGACATCCGTAATTCACTCTTAGAAAATTTTGCATTTTGTTGTTCTCGCGTTAATGCGTCGAGAACTGGCGGAGGTGACACTCATGCTCCTCATGATCACGAGAGTAGACCAAGATGTCGTCAATAAAAACGACTACAAAACGATCCAGATAATTAATAAAACCCGATTAATCAATTCCATGAATCTGCAGTGCATTAGTCACCCAAAAGGCATGACAACGAACTCATAATGCCCATAGCGAGTGCGAAAAGTCGTCTTCGGACGTCGACTCACGAATCCGCAATTGGTGGTACCGAACCTCAAGTCGATCTTGGAAAATACAATGGCTCCTTGAGTGATCCAATAGATCATCGATGCGAGGTAAAGGATATTTGTTCTTAATTGTTACCTTGTTCACCTCCCTTAATCAATACACAAACGCAGCGATCCGTCCTTCTTCCGCATTTAATAACACCGGCGCTCCCAAGGGGATGCACTGGGCCGAACATATCCTTTCTCGCTTAATTCTTCGAGTTGTATTTTCAACTCCTGCATCTCGATCGGGGCCATACGATATGGTGCTTTCGAAAGCTGGGACGCCCTCGGCTCCAACTCAATGGTGAATTCTACCTCTCACGTGGGGGTATTCCCGAAGCTCGTCTGGAAATACATCTGGATAATCTCGAACTACTGGAATATCAATCAATTTGACTGGCCAGTCAGCTGTCTTAGTCATGTAACACCAATAACCAATGCATCCCTGATTCAGTAATCTCATAGCCTTCATAGCGCTGATGACTCTCCCAGAATGATTGGGATTATCACCCCGAAAAATACACTCGACGCCATCATCCGATGTGACAGTCACCATTCGCTTATGGACGCTAAGCACGGCATCGTGACGATCCATCCAGTCGATACCGAAGATTACATCATCTTTAGGTAAATCAACCACAATCAAGTCGGACAACCACTCACGGTTGTTCATGCTAATCGGACAGTTCTGTACTTCACGACTCCCTATAATTCTTCTACCATCAGGTAGACCAATTACATAAGGTTCACAATCGGTAACACGATTCAAATGCAAACGACTCAAACAAGAACTAGACAAAAAGGAGTGTGAAGCACCAGTATCAAAAAGAACACAAACGGGCTGAGAGTGGATCTAGAGAGTACCTGCAATCATGCTGGCTTCGGGATCATCGGCTTTCTTCATCTCGTAGACTCTAGGTTTTGCAACCCTAAGGTGTGTACCACCTTGATTTCCATGGCCCATCCCTTTGTTCGCCTTAGTCCGGTAAGAAGCGGATGGAGGAGCACGTTCTGAGCAAGATCAGACCGGAGCAAGAGATCCTACTGAGCACGCCCGAGTCCACCCGGCAATAGCGAGCACGATGACCGTTCTTCCCGCAAGTGTGACAGTAACGGCCGGCCGACACTTGAGCCGATATGCCCTGGTCCCCACATTTATAACACACGACAGTGAGGTGATTGCCGAGAGTGCTCTTCCGGTTTCGGTGCCATAGGTGGCCGCTCGGAAGGATTTGGTACAGCCGGGTTTCTTGAATACCCCGCCATCTTGTCTCATTGGGTGCAGTTCTGGATCTCTTGTTGGAAAATCGAGGTTTCTTAGAAATCTCCTTCGCAGAAGTTCATACTCCAAAGCCTTCTCAATAAACTCCGTAAGGTCGCATGTGGTGATTGAGTAATTGCATCCTCATTCGGGGTTTAAGCCTCTTGAGGAAATATTTGATCTTATCGGCTTCCGAACGGACAACCGACGTAGCAAAAGGGAGAAGTGCTTGGAATTTTTCGGCAATCGCTAACACATCCTCGTCTTCCGATGGGTGGGTTTAGTAATTCGGACAGTTGGCTTCACGAGGGGTGCAGGATAGTAACGATCTAGCATAAGATTCTTGAATTCCTCCCAAGTACTCGCGCCTTTCGGCAGCCTCACAGAAAGCCATCAAGTATGGGCACTCTTACTAAGGTAGTAGTCGCCACAAAGAACTCGATTTTCCTCTGGGCACTCCACCATCTCGAACAGTTTCTCGAAATGCTCTATCCAGTGTACAATGTCGGCAGGCTCAGATGAGCCTTCAAAAGTCGGAGGTCGCTGACGTGATATGTCGCTAATAATTCGGCTCACGATCCCGCCAGGCACCAGAGGCGGAGGCTGTTGTCCCTGCTGTTGACCAGTAGTATTCCTCTGCATTGTTTCCATCAGCTGACCCATTTGGGTCATTTGGGCCATCATGCCCTGTATCAGAATGTAAGGATCGACACGTGCATTCTCTCCGGTGTGGTGTGATTGGTCCCTAGAAGGCGAATCACTGCCTGTGGAACTCTGTTCCACATTCGCGCGTCTGTTAGCTCGTGGTATCGGAATTCGGCTCTTCCGCTGCCTCGTCCCCCTCTGCCACGGCCTCTCAGGTTCCTTTCCATACTGAAAGAATCAAGTCACAAGTACAGTTCGATTTATCAATCATAATTCATGCTAAGTTAATAGCAACAGGGAATTTCCTATCCAACAAAGCAGTTGTAACGAATCACTGGCACTACAAGTGTTACACACTCAATATCATATCAACATTAAGTCGAAACAATTCCAATCACATAATTAATTTAGGTTCTCCTCAAACAGATGAATTTTGCCTCATGGTAGCAAGATGCCAAGATAAGTAAGGAGACCAATACATCGTCAATATCATGCCAGTAATCAAATTATGTTTCATGAGAACATACCGTATTCGACCGGCCAAAGCGCCAGACAAAGTTACACGTGGCACGAAGGTTTCTTGATGCTATTTCGATTCTACAATGACTCAAAATAAAACACACTCTGATACCATCTTCTCGTAATGTACCTCAAAACAGTGGCTATTACAGTGTCGTGACCCCTACCTGACCCACCGGCGATATCACAATATACATTTAAAATCGACAATGTGGCACCGTACCACAACATTTATCAAAACCCGGTGTGGAGCATGAGTTATTCATATCTTTAAATACGGCACACAAACACAGATCCAAATTCTGATGCACCATATGACGATGGGCAAGACCTAACAAATCTTAGTACATTCATCCAACACAAAATAAAAATGAAAGTCACAATAAAACATAACCGAACAACCAAAAGACTGGGGCCCCGAAATAGCATACATCATAATCCTCCGTCGCCATTGTGCTCCTCCCGTGCCTTGCCCTTTCCTCGCCTGAAATACAAGTATTTCGCCCCAAACCACAGTCGCCTATACATGATAATAATTCTCATGACATTATACAATTCATATATACCGATCTCAAAGAAATTCACCGACTCACCGAATATACCTCAAGGCGTATAAACAATCGATCCCAATCCGAACATAACCAAATATACGAACGACCATATACTATGGCTCAAGACGGACGTCACAAGACGCCCGATCCGAAATGTGTCCGCACATGTCCACCCCGTATACGGAATCGAGAATATACGTGGGACGATGTACCTAATTAGCCTCACGAACTACGTCTCGTGTGCACGATCTAAATGCGGAAAACCTCCACGCATGATCATCAAGTGCCCGGCTAAAAATCCTACACATAACCAATCGGCGCGCAGATATGACTCCAAAGATGTCACGATACAACATGACAACGAAACTCAACGAATTACACTTTTACTAAGGAATCGAACAACTCACCGAAGTGTCAACAAAGCTCAACAATATCAAGGGTCCAAAAGTAACGAACTTGGGAATACAATCCCACGATGAAAACGGGACATAATTAAGGACAACCTCAAGTCACAAGACACAAGTTTATAGGTGTTTCATATACACGAAATGCATAATCATCATAAGAATCCACACATCATTATAACCAAGCAAGATAACTTGCCTCAATTCCGTGGATGAATAATCCTTCTTTGAATGGTCAAACGAACGGTATCCTCGTCTAACAATACTCCCGTGAACAAGCACCTTGAATGAAATGTAATTCATTCAACAACACATTTATACAATAATGGTATTATTACATAAATAATATTCGTAATTTTACTTGAATAAATCAATCATCCTATTGATCATTTTAATGTTCTTATTACAAATCATTGTATGTTTATCATGTTCGTTCACATATTCTAACCTTAATGTCAAATACTTGATGTCTAGTTTATCATCAATGTAATATCGTGAAAATATCTTTTCAAATCATCGACACTTCCAATTACGATATAAGTTTGTGTTTAATTACGTTCTTCATTATTTTACCAACGATTACATTCAAAACTTGATTACTATATGAAACATAAGTTTAAGTTTTTAGTGAATTAAGAACATCATCTTAATTTACGTTTCTTAATACGCCCGGATTAATGAAATGGAATTCGGCTACTCATCTACCGCATTTGTATCATCATATTCAACACAATCCTCTTAAGAACATTATCAATATATTAATGTAGTGATTAACACCCTTTAATGAAATCGATAAATTCGAACATATGAAGATTACAAATTCCTTCTATCAACATTCATTGATTTACTTTGAAGAATTTATTGAAAGCCTAGTTATATCATTGGATACTTGAAATTTTGGAAGTAACTTCAACCCATCTAGAGAAGATCATCTTCAAAGGGTTAATATAATCTTTTCAACAATTTTATTACAAAGGTTTTAGAGGCCAAAAATCATGGTTCCATACTACCTTCAAGAATCAATAGAATGTTCAAGACAATTTTAACATTTCTCACTTTTAATCATTAAGGATATCATCCCTAACATGTTCCTAGTGTTGAGACTATAATTAACTTCCAATTATCATGTTATACATCAGGTTTTAAGTATATCATTATCAACACAATCACATTATGAAGTTATTTACAACAAGAAGTAACACTAATACCTTCAATGTTAATCTTCACTTAGTTTGAGCATGATTCAATTAACTTATCATGTTTGCACTAGTTTAAACTAACATTATGTGAAGTATTTATCTACTAACATCATCATAAGCATGGAATTGATATGAGTTAAAGAAAGACCAACCTTAAAATGAAGAACAACACCAACACTTCAAGGGATACACTTCAATCTCTAGCTTCTCCAAGTCACCAATCAAGTGTTGAGGCTCCAACACAAGTTAGAAAGGTTTAGAAACGAAGTTGGAAGGGAAAGGAATCGTTCCTCAGTTGGGAGATTGAAAAAGTTCGAGTAGGAAGTGAATGGCAAGTCATACTTTTATAATCTGAACTTGACATTACGTACGTTAACGAACGTGGTTAACGTACGTTATAGCCTTTACGTATGTAATCTTATGATCATTACGTACGTAACCAATTTCATCAAATCTCCCTGCCTCAAAACACGCAATTGCTACGACGTAATCGTAGCTATTATGTACGTAATAGCCGTTGACTGGCCGTCGCGATCGACTCCACCACCTACCCCTGCCGCCCCACTACCGAAAGGCTGATCGGCCGAGGATCTTCCGCATTACGTACGTTAACGTATTGATGTTACGTACGTAAGGCGACATACATAGCGTACGTTATGAAGACAGGTTAACGTACGTTAAGTACTATAACAAGCATAAATGGAATTCTCCCAATATCACCCAACAACTAATATAGTATGAATGACCATGAATCCAACTTAACATAATTCGTCGATACTTGCTACAACATCACAGATATGGTGCGAAAACACTTAACTTAAATCATGAATTACAATATTAAAGGCGAGGGTATTACAGAGTTATTCTGATGCGTAAAGCTATAGGTGTTACTTTCTCCATAATGTTTCACTTTTCGGTCATAGAGCCAAGGTCGTCCAAGTAGAATATGAGCAACTTTCATAGGGACCACATCACATAACACAGAATCTTGATAGTTCTTGTATGAGAAAGAAATAAGGCAACGATGAGTTACCGGAATAGTTGAGTTATCAATCCAAGCAACTTTATAGGGTTGAGGATGTGGTTCAATAGGAAGTTTGAGACGTTCCACCGTTGATGCTGAAACTACATTCATACAGCTACCGCCATCAATTATGAGTTTTTTGGCTTGGGTTCCACAACGAACCAACATCTGAAAGATTGAAGTACGCCGCCAATCTTCCTCTTGAGCTTTAGGGGCTGCTAAGATGCGTCGACTACCGCAGAGAACGAAACGTCCTCTTCTAGCTCCTCTAAATCATCACCCTTGAATACCCCAACCTCGAAGTCACCACCATCGTCGTTGTCCTCTAGATCTCGTTTCTGGACTCTATTTCAGCACCAATATGCAGATTTTTCTTCGGGCAATTGTAGCTAATATGACCTGGTTCCCCACACTTGAAACAACTGTCATTATACTTTCCACTCCCTTTAGAAGGCATGATGTTCTTGCTCTTCGGATCATCTGTCTTTGATTTCAATCCATTTGGTGACTGATTAATTGCTGCAAACCTTTTATTTGATGTCTCCCCGATTTGAGAACCAAACTTCCTCGCTGGAAGTGGTTTAAGGTATTCTTCCAAATCAAGCGCTGTTTGAAACGCATCTTCCACACCATAAACAGGTTGCCTAAGCAACTCTCGTCGTATGTCTACTCTTAACCTGGTCTTGAAACGTGCTAGGGTTTGACGAGAATCTTCAACAATCTGACTCCAAGTTTTAATCTCATCAAATCGTTGCATATATTCTGTTACACTCAAATTACCTTGCCTCAGATTAAGAAGTTGTTCGCACAACTTGTCTTGGTAATTTATAGGCATGTACTTCTCGATGAGCTTTGTCTTCAGCTCTTGCCATGTCCCTATAGGTTGTTGTCCCAATCTCCTTGTATTTTGTTCAATTCCACGCCACCATACCTTAGCCAAACCAACAAGTTTCATCTTTGTAAATCTAACCCGTCGCTCGTCCGACATCTCAAACCAATCAAAGTATTCTTCAAGTGCAAAGAAGCCAATCGTAAAATACTGTGGGATCGAATTTTCCTTCAAAACATGGGACATCGCCTTTACTTTCCTCGTGATATCTCCACTGTATCACGTGGTTCAAAGCGACCCCTTTCCAACAATTCTCTAGCCCAATCGTTTGCAGTTGACGCCCTCCTCTTTGACCTCGATAACCTCTTCTTTCCCTTCCTCCGTCCGGGCAACTCGCCGATCTTCATGACCAGCCTTGTTCACCTTCTGGATTTCTGGCATTTCACCATTAGGAACGACTTCATCTCGATTCTCTTCCAAAGCTCCACCTTCCCGATTTACGCCTTCTATAACGTCAACGCGAATAGATAAATTGTCAAGTCGCCCAGGATCTCAAGAAGGATTGCATCCCTCTCGTTATTAGAAAGCTCCTCCTGTATGGTCTTCGAACGAGTAGTCATGATCTAACGTAGGCTCTTGATACCACCGATGCAACTGCGTGTGCTCCAGATTATGATTAAAAACAACAAGCCTGGCTTCACACCGAGGCAACCGTAGGCGTACCTAGGTTTCTTGAGCGCACCCAAGACAATAGAATCACGCAGATTCACACAAGAAAGCAATATTTGCTGAGAAAAATTTTTATTCTCTCAAAAAACTATCAATAAACTGGACACTCACAAACTTTATATAGCTAACAAAACCCAAACCTCCAAGGAAACCAATTCCTTGAAAATAGGAAACTAAATCCTAGACTCAAACTAATCCTTTATGGATATGGACTCTGCATAAAAAAAGACTCCTAAATAAAAAAGGAGTACTATTCCCAGCAATTAACTAAATTAATTGAATAACTAAAATACTAAATTAACCCTGCATCAGAAAAAAAAATCAGATCTTAATTAATTACTCCAACGCCCAAGTCGGCTCCATATCATCATAGGCATCCCAGACCAGAGCTTGAGTTTTGGAGGCATCTTTCCCTCGCCTTTTGTATGTCTTGAGTGGTTGTTGCCACTTGTTTCTATCAAAGAGTTCATCATACCCAGCCGAGTAACATGCAATTATTCAGAGAAGACATATTACAGTATAGCCAGGTGCATGTGGATCCCTATTGACATAAGTAAGAGTTCATCATACCCAACCGAGTAACATGCAATTATTCAGAGACACAGTAACGCTTTACGTCTAGCCTAATGAGAAACATGCCTTGATGAAAATGAGATTCAGTGTCTTTCTCTTGGTGCATAATGATAAACAGTGAACATGATAAATAGCAGCAATAAGTAGTAGGAGGATAATATATCATCACAAGTCAAAATTTACTTTTCACATACTAATGATCAAGCACAGTGACCAATTAACTTAAACTGGTGCTTAAATTTACATGGGGAGGTGGAAATCCTACGAGTGGAGGGATCACGGAACAAACTGTGGAACCCAACAAGTATGAAGAAATCAAAAGTACCGGTCTTGATGCAATTAATATATAATAAAGAGAACAAGTATCACAGAACCCTTCGACACAGGGGGTAACAACCATGTCTCACCAGCCATGTATCAATGCAAGGTAGATGAAACAGGTGGTGACAATGTGGCAAACGATGAGCCGTCTCCCCAAGCTGAAAATCCTGACATTGAAAATCCAGAGAGAATTTCTTTCGAATTAGTCCCACGAAAAGGACCATTAGTCAGGAGAGAGAAATCATAATAGTATGTATGTGCGTATGTACCTGAAGGCACACAGAACAGGATGAAGTGTCGAAACTTCCATCTCTGGTAATCGTAAATTTGGGGATTCCTTCCACTGTATCTACCAACAAACCTTTAGCCCCACCCGTGTCGAAAATGTTAGGGACTTCCTCAAATGGTGCCTCAACGGCTCCCATCTGACTAACAAAAATGGAACTCTTGAGTAAGTATTAGAAGACATTCACTCAAGTTGCAGATTAATACCAAAAACGAAAAAAGCCTGCCTATCCTACAGCATCCGATGGCCTCATACCTGACTTTGCACAGAACTAAGCATAGCTGGACCAATACGCTCACGAACAAGTCTAGCACTCAAGAGGCTTGCTATAACATCTATCTTTATATTTCACAATACAACTTTGTTCAAATTAAGGGAAACAAAAAAATAAGAAGACGAAAATCGTTAAAGATACATAAATCAAATTCAAACTTTTCACCGTAGCCATAGCTTCAAAGGTTTAAAGAAAGCCCAATGCTCACCAGATAAAGGAGACAACCTAAGCCTGATTCATCTTACTGCCATAAAACAAGTGAGGATTCAAAGACCTCAATTGAGAAAACAGCCCCAGAAATAGCCCCTACTGAAGCCCCTTTAATAAACCCACTTTCCGTCTCTTGGCCAATCAGCGCTCCGGTGATTGCTCCCAATAAGGTACCCACTGTGCACAGTATCAACTCCATCATTAGCTTAAATGCACTGCACCGTACTGAATTCTTAAAAGCAATCATTTAACTTGGGTAAAAAAAGTATACTCTCAATCTATACAAAGTTGTTCAAAATGCAAACTCCAAAGCAGCCCAAACACTTACAAAAAGAATTACAAGCATCCACTACGGAAGGAAACACCTAGCTAGTTCTTTAAAACTGAAAACCTCATTTTCTTTGCCTTCTTCTTCCACAAACAACAAAATACCCAATTTTGGGGAACACGTTAATTATCAAAACCGAATTAAGATTTCAGGCACATGCACTCATCGAGGCAAGAATGAGATAAATTATTGTGGAATAAACATGACACATCCGGATCAGAATTATGTAACCAACATTAGAAAAAGACACCCAGATCACAGAACATGTATAACTCGAAATAAAACTGGAATTTTCTTGCAAAATAGAGTAAAACCATATGGCAATCAGGGAGGCAAGAACAGAGATTAATTTGCTCACCGAAAGCAAAGAAAAATGTAAGAATTGCAGATAAAATATTCCCAATTACAGCAGAAAATGCAAATCGAACGAAGTCCTTGATCATTAGTGAAGAACAAGATTCTGCTGATGTTGGAGATGATGGTAAAGGAGAAGAAGAGTGAATGGGTACGCGTAAAACTCCATAGATTCATGAAACAGAGAGAGCAAATAAAATAAACCAATGCCCAGAAAAAAAAAATCACTCAGAACATACACCCAAAATAAACCCTAACCGCAAACAAACCTTGCAGGAAGAGCTCGACAGGAAGAAATCAATCAATAAAAACGGAAAACAAAATGAAGAAAAAAAAAGCGTTACCTGTCAATCAACAAATGAAGAAGAAGGTGAAAATCGAGAGACCGGAAAAAAATATAGAAAACCCATACAATCAAGAAATCAATCAAGAAAAATGGAAAACAAAATGAAGAAAAAAAAAGCGTTACCTGTCAATCAACAACCGAAGAAGAAGGTGAAAAACCAAAGACCAACAAGCGTCGAAATGGAAATAGGAAGAAAGCTGTGATGAGAGAAAAATGGGGCGACACATATGCGAAGAAGGTGAAGGAAGAAGCTGAAGGGAAGAGTTCAAGTAAGGAGGAGGAGGAGGAGACGGGCAACCAAAAGATCCCCTCTTCTATTATACGGCTACAACATATATATATATATATATTATTTTGATAAATATTGGCAATGATATCTTCTTTAAATTTGTTATTTTGATTATATATATAATTCCAAAATAATTTGGACATAAATATTTGGGTAGTAAATCATATTATGATATATGCATCAAATACAAAATAATTAGGATGATATATATCTAATGCTAATAAAGTCTAATTTTAATATTAGTAAAATAATAAATTATTTTGAAAATATCTATATGTATTAACTAAATAATTAATTTGATCAATAGACTTTGTGGTAAGAAAATTACGTTTATGATATACTATATATATATATATATATATACGAGGCTTGATCCAACCCGTGTGATACACGGTCTTTGGTTGCAGACGTTTGAATGAGCATTGGTTGCAGATGCTTGAATGAGCATATGACGGTAGTTAGATTCCTATTAGAGAATTTGTATTGTATTTATTTTAGAGGATTTAATTGTGATGTTATCATAACTTTTGTATTTAAATTAGTTTATTTACATTAAAAATTACAATTAAAATAGTCTTTTCACATGTAGTCTTTTAATATGAATAAGGACTCATCAGTAACGTTTTTTCCGTGTAGAATTCTTTTAGTCTATGTAATTAGTTATATGTAATGTATTGTATTTATTTTAAATGTTTATAGTGTAATGTTTTATCAACCCGTGCATTGCACCCATTGCATCTAAATATTCATAGTGTAATGATCGGTACTAATTAGATTTCTAGTACTTAAAATAGTTTATTCATATTAAAAGAGTACATGTAAAAAGACTTTTTCTAAGACGTTACATCTAAAAGAATCTCTTCACATGTAATCTTTAAATACTAACAGCTTTTGTTTTAACATTCTACAATTTTATGCAATATTGAAACTACGATATGATTTCGTTTTTAATTCACAACGGTTACCAACTTACCATCCCCCAAGCAAAAAGTAAAAGTGAATAATACAAAAGGAATGAACATGAAGAGTCTCCATTATATTGTAGGAGACTATTAGTAGTATCATCATGAGATAGAGAGAAAGCGTGCATATTGATTATGTAAATCATTAATATGAGGTAAATTTTCAATGAAGAATATTTTTTAGCTTCTTTATTCAATGTATACCAATATCGTACCTATGTGTCTGCATACAAACGTGATACGTGTTTATGTATGCATTGATGAATGTATGTATGTGTCAAATTTACCAACTGCTGGAGGTCCGACTCAGTATTCACATAAGCTTCCCATTATTACATGCATATATTCATTCATTAGCTTTTCATGAGTTGTACACTTTAAAACAATCATTTTATTTCAATCCATTTTGTTTCATTTCTTTTAGCAAACACCAACCGATTGATTATTGACATCAATTCATTGTGTTTTGAGATTGTTTTGCTACTGATACGAATTATCCCGGAAGAGATGAATACGTATCGTTCGGAGTATATGTAGGTGTATGATAGCGGAAGGCTTTTTACGATTAGGGTGTTTTTGGATGTATTTTGTGGGAGTAATATCGAATATGACAATGAAAATTCGAACAAATGAAAATGGAAGTTGTAATATCCGACTGTAACTTTTCATTTTTACCTGTCATTATATTATTCGGATAATCTGATTATCATGAATCGTTGCATTTAGTATTATGTTGAGGTATTATAGATTTGAATTTCATATCGTTGTTATTTCATTTCATATGGGATGATTCGATGTTAATTAGAGAGTTGCATTTTCGAATTTTTCTGTTGATGTAGCGTACGCTACATAGCACGATTAACGTACGCTAATCCTGTGCCTTAGCGTGCGTAAGGTTTCCTCATTGCGTACGCTAAGAGGGAATCCGGCATCGCCGACTTCAAAGACGTGAACTCCTTAGCCGTTAGCATGCATGTAAACAAGGTCTGAGCTGTCATGTCGGCTAGAATCAACTTTTATTAGCGTGCGTAACCCATTTCTCATTAGCGTGCGCTAACGACCTGCGAAAATTCAAGACAGTAGCCACTATAAGCCGCTTACGTACGTAATATCGACCGGATAGCGTACGTAAGTGCATTAGCGTACGCTAAACTGTTCCGATAGCGTGCGCTAAGTATGTCAAGTCTATTTATTGGACCAGCATGTTTTTCATTTCTTCACAACTCTAAACCGATTCTCTCTCCATTTATCGTCCCTCTGCACTCCCAAAACGATATCAACCTTCACCAACTTGTTTCTAAGCCTTAAATCTTGGAGTGGAACTCATTTCCTTGGAGATTAGGAGTTGTTCTTGAGCTTGGAGTATATTTTCTCATAGCATTGAAGTTGTTCTTCATTTCTGGAGGTAGGTGTACTTTCCTCTCTGCATTATTTTCTTATGTTGATGATTAATGACGAATTATACTTCACCTAGAGTTAGATTAAGCAAGTAAAACATGGTTATAATTAAACTTTTTAAACACTTCTTGATGAATATGATAAATGATGGTTTAGATTAGATGAGTTCTTGATGTTGTAGTGATGGTAACCATGTTTGTAGTTATCATTACTCATCTTACTGGACGAATTTAGCTCAGTAGAACATTGTTGGATCGGTTAGCTTCATCATAGCTGGATTTAATCAATAACTTGATATCATAGAGTGTTTAAACACCATTTTAGGTATTTAATTACCTTGGGAAGAACTTGATAATGTTAAAGATAGGATTAGATGATCTTGTTCAGAAATCTTAGAAGCCTTAACAATCATTATGGTTCGGGCCACAAGTCTTTGAAGAATGATAAGGATCTTGATAATTACAACAATAACTTTTCATTAATCTAATGTGTTGATAACTTAGAATGTGGTTCATCATCATGCTAAATAGATAGTGTTCTTAAGAAGGTGATGCTGTTTATGAATGATACTGTCATGGTAGATTGAGTATCAAATTCATTATGACTATCCTTTTATAATAGTAGATGTTGTAGAACATAAGAATTTGATTAAACCAATTTTATTGGCGAATTGAAGATGTTTTGTTCATAGAATAACAAGAGAATTAAAGGACACTTTCGGTATGGTAATCCGATTTTGGAAGATGAATTAGATGTATTGAAACCTTTCATTAATAGTTAAGGTATTCATTAGGGCGGAATGAATTATTCGAGTAGGTTGCGGGCGTCGTTTCCTACGAATTGAGATTAATATTACGTGAATATGTTATTGAATGAATTAATTTTCATTCAAGGTTGCTTGTTCGATTGAGCGTTTAACCGAGGATACCGTCCGTTTGGAGAACGACTATCTTTCGCTTATGGAATTGAGGCAAGTTATCTTGCTTGGTTATAATGATGATTAGATTCTCATGATGGTTATATATTTCATGTGTATGAATTGTTCATGTAATGGTTGTCGTGATTTGACATTGTCCTTGACGTTATTCCGTTATCTTCATGGGGTTGCATTCCTGGCACGCTGCTTTGAATCGTTGACCTCGCTGGTATTATTTTCACTTCGGTGAGTTTTTCTTGATCCTTAATCGGATATGTGATTTATTGAATTCGTTGTCATGTTGTATCGTGACATATCTGGAATCATATTTGCGTTCCGATTGCTCATTGTGTAGGATTTTTAGCCAGGCACTTATATAGTCATGCGTGGATATTATTCCGCATTGGACTGTGCACACGAGACGTAGTTTCGTGAGGCTAATTAGGTACATTGTCCCACGTATATTTTGGATTCCGTATACGGGGCGGACGTGTACACGGACACATTTCCGGATCGGGCGTACTGTGATGTCCATCTTGAGCCATATTGTTAATCGTCCATAGTATTGGATGCTTGTGACTGATTGTTTCATACGCCCGAGGGGTATGATTGACAGTCGGAATGATTTCTTTGAGATCTATATATATATGTGAATTGTATAATGTCAGAAGAATTGATTATCATGTATATCTGACCCTGTGTTGGGCGAAATACTTGTATTGTATTTTAGGTCGAGGCAAAGGCAAGGCACGGGAAGAGCATGTCGACGGCGAAGGGTTCGAAGGATACTAGTTCGGGGCCCCCACATCTTTTGTTGTCCGGTTATGTTAAACCGTGTTATGTTATTTCCTATTTCAATTAAATTGCTATCTGGTTGTATTTGACATTTGAAGTATTTTCCATCTCCATATGGTTTATACTTGTTTTTCGGATCCTGTGTATTATAAGGCCGTTGGCCATATTTTAATAAACTCCTAATCGGAGTAATGACTATTCATTGTGATTCGGTATCACAAATAATATTTATTTAAGCTGTTTTGGATATCGCTTGGTGGGTCCCAGTGTGGGAATCACGGCACTGTAATAGCCGCCTTTTGGGGTGTTACAGAAGATGGTATCAGAGAGTTGTTTCCTTTTTTTTTATGAGTCATTGAGAAATGAACTAGTATCAAGAGACCTTCGTGTCACGTGTGACCTGTGCAAGCGCCTGACCCTACGAGCCAAATACGGTATGTACTTTATGAGTCATGATTTAATTACTGGCATGATATTGATATCAGTATGGGTCTCCTTGTTGATCATGTTATTTCGAGTAATTGTGACACGATTTATCTGATTGATAATTCGAGGTAAATGCTGAATTGATTATACAATTAAAATTGTTCGACTTGACACCGATATGATATTCGGTGCGACAATTGTGGTATCAATAACCGTTTTCCTTGAATATGTGATTCCTTGTTGCTATTAACTTAGCATGAATTTTAGTATCTTGAACTGTACTTATGGTTATCATTATGATTGATTCTTTCAGTATGGAAAGAAATCTGAGAGGTCGTGGCAGAGGGGGACGAGGCCGCGGAAGGGGCCGAATCCCGATACCTCGAGCCAACAGACGCGCGAATGCGGATCAGAGTTCCGCAGACAGTGGTTCACCTTCTAGGGAACAATCGCACCACAGTGGGCGCGGGGATGCGCTTGTCGATCCTTACGTCGTAATGCAGGGCATGATGACACAGATGACCCAGATGGGTCAACTAATGGAAGCTATGCAGGGCCGCCATCGCCGCCAGCAGGGGGCTCATCCTCCTCCTATGATTGGCGGACCCGTGAGTTGGATTATCAGCGACATCTCTCGCCAGCGACCACCGACTTTTGAAGGCTCCTCTGAGCCTGCTAGTATTGTGCATTGGATCGAGCATTTTGAGAAACTTTTTCAGATGGTGGACTGCCCGTAAGAGAATCGCGTTTCGGTAGCCGCGTATTATCTTAGCAAAGGCGCTCATACCTGGTGGCTTTCAGTAAGGCCAGCTGATGGTGTTTACACTTGGGAGGAATTTAAAAACCTCATGCTAGATCACATTATCTGGGCCACTCCGTGAGGCCAAACTGTCGGAACTATTGAACCCCGACCCGTCTGAAGACGATGATGTATTATCTGTTGCTTAGAAATTCCAGGCACTCCTTCCTTTTGCCACAACAATTATCCGAACAGAGGCCGATAAGATCAAATACTTTCTCAAGAGGCTTAAACCCCGAATGAGAATGCAGCTGTTGAATCACCAATGTACTACCTTACCAGAGTTCATCGAGAAGGCCCTGGAGTACGAACTCACCGCGAAGGAGATTTCCAAGAAACAACCACAGTCCAACAACAAAAGGTCCAAGAACCGTAACTGATCGAGAACAATCTGGGGACATTCAGAAGCCCTACCATTGCCAAACCCTTCGATCAACCACCCATGGCGTCAAAGCCCACGGATCGCACTCTCGAGCGGTTCCTCTTCCGTGGTGTGTCATAACCGTGGGGGCCAGGGCATATCAACTTCAAATGCCCAAAGCTCGCCATCACATGCCATACTTGTGGGAAGAATGGTCACCGTGCTCGCTTTTTGCAGAGTGGGCCCGAACATGATCCAAAGAGCGTCTCATGCTCGGTTCAATCCTCTGCCCGTAACCGGACACCTCGTCCGCTTCCTATTAGACCACCGGCGAATAGGGAATGGGTCATGGGAATCAAAGTGGTACACTGTGCCGGAACTGCGAAACCCAGGATTTACGAGATTAAGAAAGCTGACGATCCCGAGGCCAGCATGATTTCAGGTATACTCGAGATCCACTCCCAGCCTGTATGTGTTCTTTTTGATACCGGTGCTTCACACTCATTTATATCTTCTTCTTGTTTAAGTCGTTTGCCTCTAGACCATGTTATCGATTGTGAGCCCTACGTGATTGGTCTACCTGATGGTAGAAGAATTATTGGAAATCGTGAAGTCCAGATGTCCGATTCGTTCAACGACCGTGAGTGGTCACAAATCGATTGTAGTCGACCTACCTAAGGATGATATAATCTTGGGTATCGATTGGATGGATCGTCATGATGCAATACTCGGTCCGCAGCGGATGGTAACCGCTACTTCGATGATGGTTTCGAGTGTATTTTTCGAGGTGATAATCCCACTGCTCGGGAGAGTCATCAGCGCTATGAAAGCAGTGAAACTGCTTAATCAAGGGTGTATTGGTTATTGGTGCTACATGACCAAAACAGCAGATCGACCAGTTGAATTGGCCGACATTCCGGTAGTCCGAGACTACCCAGATGTTTTTCCAGACGAGTTGCCAGGCTTACCTCCTCATCGTGACGTGGAGTTTATTATTGAGTTAGAACCTGGTACATCCCCGCTCTCAAAAGCACCGTACCGTATGGCTCCGACTGAGATGCAAGAATTGAAGAACCAGCTTGAGGAGTTGACTGACAAAGGCTATATTCGACCTAGTGCGTCCCCTTGGGGAGCACCAGTGTTATTTGTACGGAAGAAAGATGGATCTCTACGCTTATGTATTGATTACCGTGAGCTGAACAGGGTAACCATCAAGAACAAGTATCCCTTGCCTCGTATTGATGATTTATTGGACCAACTTCAGGGAGCTGCCGTGTTTTTTAAGATCGACTTGAGATCTGGTTATCATCAGTTGAGGATTCGAGAGTCTGACATTTCAAGACAAAGATTCCGTACTCGCTATGGGCATTATGAGTTCGTGGTGATGCCATTTGGACTGACTAATGCACCGGTAGTGTTCATGGAATTGATGAATCGAGTTTTTATTAACTATCTGGATCGCTTTGTAGTCGTTTTTATTGACGACATTCTGATTTACTCTCGCGACCACGAAGAGCACGAGCGTCACCTCCACCAAGTTCTCGATACATTGAGGCGGGAACAACTTTATGGGAAATTTTCTAAGTGTGAATTCTGGATGCCTGAGGTTGTCTTTCTCGGGCATGTGATATCTGTTGGGATTCGGTGCCTAAAACGAAGGCCCAGCGGAAGCGGTAAAAACGAAAATTAATTCGATCCGAATCCCTACGAGGATCGATCGAGCTACGTATATACGAATATATAAACGAAAAGCAAGAGTCGTAAGAAACTAACCCTCGAAGTCCGTTGATTAAATGGAAACCTTCTCTTGAGCTATTCCCCAAGCTTTAGTTGATCTCTACGTATCCGATCCGCTCCAAGCCCTTGAACGATCCAACGCCGAAAACACCGCGTCTCTACTTGCCACGCGCCGGAAAAACGACCGGAATAACAACACTTGATTAACCTCTAAGTTTACGGATAGAATCAAATGATGAAGCTTTTATTATTACACTCTAAGTGTATAATATATCTCTCAATAATTTTCTCTCAATTTTTCTCCAAGAAAAATGAAGAGGAAGTGAATGAAGAAGATGAAGATGAGTGTTAAACTCAAAGTCTATCTATCTCTCTCTATTCTCACGTTCAAAACTTGTACAATACAAGTGAGGAGAGTCTTCATTTTATTCCCCATAAAATCCTCCCAAATCAAGACCAAATAATTAAAATGAATTAATTAAAAGATCTTGTTCCCTTGATTATTCAAGTCATCCACCAACTAAGGTGGAGACTATGACCAAAGGAAAGAGGAGGGAAATTGGGATGGCCATCTAGAAGGAGCCGGACGAGTTCGGTTCGCTTCGACTCCCGTGAGTCCAAACAGATAAACTCCTATTCCGTTACGAAAAATTTTTGTCGTTTAATTAATCAAAATAATTAAACATATCAAATACAACATAACATAATTAATTTCTCCAAGAAATAATTATATTTATGAATTAAATTAATCACCCAGTAATTTATTTAATTCATTAGGCCGTAAATCAATTTATCTAATAAATCGATTTAGACATCCAATGTCCCAATTAGATATCCAATATCTAATATTCATAATGAGAGAGTTAGCTTTATTTATTCCATCGTCAATCCTATTGCGCGACTCGGTAGGTCCGTCTCAGTCAGCAATGGGAGGAACCAAAGAGTAGTAGCACCACCTAGCCAGCCTGGCGGCCTACACTGTACCCCAACTGAGAACGAATGATTGGGATCATTCAAGAACCATTTTGTCGTGAATACCAAGATACGTATAAACCCTTCTTTCAAATGTCCCGATCAAGTTATAAGGTCACGATCACCAAACCCTATCTGTACTTGACGCTATGCATGCGTTAATGCAAATCAAGATCATCGAGCTCTCGTGTATCTAATACAACTAGCTCCAATGCTTTGGCCAAAGACTTCTGATCTCATCTGCCAATAACCGCATAGGACATATAACCCGCTCACTAACGGGAGAAAGAATTCTATCTTGGTATTCAGTAGGACCTGCTACTTGCCCATTAAGATGCACGTCGAGGTTGACCCCCGCCTTCCGGTTTACAGGGTCGAACTACTCTAATGAAAATCTTGACGTCACAAGCACATCCCTACTAAATCCTCAAGTCGAAGGTTCACGAATACCTATCACAACCTTTCGATTCTGTCATTGACTGTCCCGGAGTGAAATCCGTGTGACGAATCAAGGGTGAGTCGGTTCGAGTATACTAATCCAATTAGCATACCTATAACGTATGCTCCCACTAACCATTAGTGTTCGACAGGCACTCTCCATGTCAAAGAACACGTCATACAAGTCTTCACATAAACTTAATGCCCAGTCAAGTTTCATCGACTTGCGAACGATTAAGTATTTGAGCTATAACCTTTCGGTGCGACCCCTTATCCAATAAGGAGTGGAACGTTTTGCTCTCAAATACACGGACTAGTTTCTATATGCTTATTTACGAGTTAGGAATGCCAGTAACTACCAGTAAATAAAGAAACATTCATTTGCCTTATATAAATGGTTTACATAATAACAAGTACAATGCCCTCACTCAACATCCTCTGAGTGGCATTCGAGGGCATACTCCTAACAATCTCCCACTTGCACTCAATGCCACACACTATGGTATCTAATACCCATATTCTCCAGATGACGCTCCAAGCTAGTCGAGAAAGTGGCTTAGTCGGTGGATCGGCGACTTTGTCGGCCGAGTCTACTCAGTGCGGACAATGTATCCCTTGCGAACAAATTCTCTTACGAGATGATACTTCCGCTCAATAAGTTTGGTGTTGTGAAACCTCGGCTCCTTGGCTGCGCTACTGACTCGTCGTTGTCGCAAAGATGCACAAACAGCATTTCGGCACATGGTATCACTTGAAGTTCCCGAAACTTCTTAATCCGTAACCCTTCCTTGGAAGCCTCCGAGGTGCTTGATACTCGGCTGACAGGTGGAATCAGCAGTCGCGCTTTGCTTGGCACTACGCCAAGATACTGCTCCTCCATTAAGAGTAAATATGTAGCCAGAAGTGGACATCGAGTCGTCTTTCAGTCCTTGGAAGTCCGAATCAGTGAATCCCACCACATCCAAATCTCCACCGCCATACATAAGAACCATATCTCTCGTTCTTCTCAAGTACTTGAGAACGTTCTTTACAGCAGTCCAATGTTCCCTACCTGGGTTTGCCTGAAACCTACTCACCACGCTTACAGCATGCGCGATGTCAGGTCTTGTACACAACATAGCATACATAAGGCTACCCACGGCCGAAGCATATGGTATATTACTCATTTCCTTTCGTTGTTCCTCACTTTGAGGACACATATTCAAGGTGAGTTTTATTCCATGTCGCATCGGTAGGAACCCTCTTTTAGAATCATCCATCTTAAATCGCTTTAAGATTTTATCTATATAGAGGGCTTGGGAAAGACCTATTGTTCTCTTCGCTCTATCCCGGTAGAGTCGAATACCAAGAATATAGGTAGCTTCTCCCAAGTCTTTCATGGAGAAATTACTCGAAAGCCAAGCTTTCACAGAACTAAGCATTCCCACATCATTTCCTATTAGTAGAATGTCATCTACATATAGTACTAAGAATGCGATCTTGCTCCCACTAACCCTCTTGTATACATAAGTTTCCTCCTCATTTTGCACGAAATCAAACTCTTTGATTGCCTCGTCAAAACGAAGGTTCCAACTACGCGACGCTTGCTTCAGTCCATAAATGGAATGCTGAAGCTTGCACACTTTCTGAATATCGACTTCGGACACAAAACCTTTAGGCTGCTCCATATAGATTTCCTCCTCGAGGAATCCATTAAGGAAAGCCGTCTTTACGTCCATTTGCCATATCTCATAATCGTGGTAGGCAGCTATAGCAAGCATCATGCGAATTGACTTGATCATGGCTACAGGCGAGAAGGTATCGTGGTAATCGATCCCTTCCTTCTGGGTATAACCCTTTGCCACTAGCCTGGCCTTATAGGCGTCAACCTTGCCATCACCATCAGTCTTTCTCTTGTAGATCCACTTGTTCCCAATAGGCACTATGCCCTTGGGGCGGTCTACTAGAGTTCAGACCTGATTGACATGCATCGAGTCTATCTCAGCTTCCATAGCTTCACGCCATTTCGCGGAGTCTACATCCACCATCGCTTGGTCATAGGTCGTCGGGTCGGTCTCTTGGCTATCACTTGGAACCTCATGGAGACCCAGCTCCTCCAAGTGCACAAGCCCATACCTCTCAGGTAAATGAGACACCCTACTAGACCTACGAAGTGGTTGTACTTGTGTTTCAGAAGGTTCGGTTCCAGTTTCTTGCACAGGTGTCTCTTGAGGAGTTTCATTATATTCTTCTAAAGAAATACTTCTACCTGCTCCGCCTTCCTGAATGAACTCATCTTCCAGGAAGTGTGCTTGTAAAGCAACAATGATCCTTCGATCTTCGGGCATGTAGAATAGATATCCCATCGTCCCAGACGGGAATCCAATGAAGCGTCCCTTCGCAGACCTAGCTTCCAACTTTTCCACCTTAGTCTTCTTGACATAGGCGGGACATCCCCAAATCCTAATATGATTAAGACTTGGTTTCCTTCCCTCCCATATCTCATATGGAGTTTTAGGAACGGATTTGGAAGGACATCTGTTCAAGATATACGCGGCAGTCAGGAGTGCATACCCCCACAGGTAAATCGGCAAGTCAGTATAGCCCAGCATGGAACGGACCATGTTCAACAAGGTCCGGTGCCTTCTTTCTGACACACCATTTAACTGAGGAGTACCTGGAGGTGTTAGTTGTGAAACTATTCCATGTTCCTTAAGGAACTTGTCAAACTCCGTACTCATATACTCGCCACCTCGGTCCGACCGAAGTACTTTGATATGATTACCAGTTTGTTTCTCGACTAGGGCCTTGAATTCCTGGAATTTCTCAAAGGCCTCGGATTTATGTTTCATTAAGTATACATAACCATACCTAGTATGATCATCTGTAAACGTAATGAAATATTGATATCCGTCACGTGCTGCTTCCAAAGCACCACATACGTCGGTATGGATTAATCCCGATTTATCGGCTCTTTGAAATGTCCCTGTGAAGGGGACTTAGTCATTTTGCCTTTAAGGCAAGATTCACAAGTAGGAAAGGGATTCGATCCCAATGGACCCATAAGTCCATCTTTTTCCATCTTGTAAACCTTGGTCGACCAACATGACCAAGTCTAAGATGCCATTTCAAAACTTGATTGGTTTCATCCCTACCACGTTTTCTAGTCATAGTATTCACAACTACTTTGTTCTTTGAGATTTAGATGATACAATCCATTCAACAATGTAGCAGTACCCACTAGTTTATTTCTAAAATAAATTTTGCAGGAACCATCACTAATGAAAAATGAAAATCCTTTTCGGTCCATGACCGGAATGGATACAATGTTTTTGTGCCCCTTGGGCAAAACAAGTACATCTTCTAAAGTCAAAACAAAGCCGGATTCTAAACCCAAAAGAAGTGATCCTATGTCGGTCGCCTCGACACTATGCCCGCTTCCGACTGTGATTATAACTTCTCCAGCTCCAAGCTTCCTACTTTGTTCCAGATCCTGATTCACGGTACAAATATGAGAACTAGCACCAGAATCCAAGATCAGAAGTAGAAAATACATGAGAACAATTTGTTTCCAAAACTAAAAGTTCTGTACCTGAAGTGCCATGAAGAATCGGACAGTCTCTAGCCCAGTGGCCCAGCTCACCGCACTTGAGACAAGCATCCTTCTTCTTCTTGTTCTTTGGAACCATCGGGGCCTTGCCCTTACCCTTAAGGTCCTTAGCTTGCGGTCCAGTCCGCTTCTTGGTCTTTTTCTTCTTATTCTTAGACTTCCGAAGTCCAGAAGAAATCACAAGAGCAGACTCCTTCATCCGCGGAGTCTTCATCTGAGACTGAGCGGTCACAAGTTTGTTCATTAGCCCAGCTAAATTACATGCAATCTCATTGCAGTTGAAGTTCATAACAAACTGTGAGAAGGAATCAGGGAGAGACTGTAGGATAAGGTCGGTTTGGAGAGAAGTATCCATTTTAAAATTAAGAGCCTCCAATCTCTCGATCATGGATATCATTTTTAGGACGTGTTCCCCAACCTTCTCACCTTCC
Organism: Orobanche coerulescens; assembly: GCA_033398695.1. Taxonomy (NCBI): domain Eukaryota; kingdom Viridiplantae; phylum Streptophyta; class Magnoliopsida; order Lamiales; family Orobanchaceae; genus Orobanche; species Orobanche coerulescens. The sequence goes on along the minus strand of CM065802.1, from coordinate 122,033,582 downwards.
TTCATCCTTGCACCGAACAGTTGCTTGGATATCTCATATCTAGCAGTTATGCTATGCTCACCATAAAGCTCGGTTAAGTGAGATAAAATCGCCAGCGTAAGTCATTTTCTCATGAGCTCTCAAGCTCATTAGACATGGAAGCCATCATATAAGCACGGACTTTCACGTCATCCTTAACCCACTTTTCGTGGTTTTCAATCTCTTCTGATTGGCTCGGTCCGCACAGAGGCGCCGGAATGTCCGTCTCCAAGACGTATCCCAAAGCCTCTATACCGAGGACAATCATCGATTGCGAGCCAATCCACAAAGTTAGGTCCCATTAAGGTGTTCTTTTCGAGTAGAATTGCGAGTGGATTCATTGTCATATTGAGATTTGTCTCGCATTAAGTATAACATTAATTAGTGACTCATTCAATTATGTTCTGAGTATAGAATTTAAGGTCTTTTCTATTCTTGTTACCCAGCTCCCACTATTTTTATCGGAATAACACACTCCCATGTGATATCCGGAAGTATCATCGCTCTACTTCATAGTGGCGATTGATTTCTTTATAAATCTTAATAGAGGGCAACCGAACAGGTTTCTAGTCTATTAATTTTCATAAAGTGGTGTCCAACACCAACCCATCTAATGGATGATTCGATCTTCTTTTTCCCCTTGTTCACTCCCCTCAACCTATACGGTTTCTATGGTTCGTGAACAAGTTAAGTTTATACCATCGACGCAACCGGTTTCACAATCAATCTTATCCGGCAATCTATCAGGTTTCTAGGGATAAAATTTGCTCCAACCGAAGGCATCCAATGCGCTCCCGGTAATTTATCCGTCCTCCCCGAACGACTACCCCGATAACTCGGAAGCATAGCACATCCGGTTTGGATTTCAATTTGCCGAAAACTCGATGGAGGGAAGGAAAACCTTGAAACCTTATAAACTTAATTATTTGTTGTGGGAGAATTATCGCGATTAATGTTACACTTTGCACATTAATCATATTAGCGCGTTTGTGGTATTCATACAATATGAAAAAACCATTCACAACCTAGTTGCTACCAACATGTGGTTCATGGACCATTCCTAGAAAACAAAAACTCTGTAATCTAATTACAAGTCTTCGTCTTGAATCTTCGTCTTCTCGAAATGGATCTTCCTCCGGTCTTCGTCATTACATATAAATTTTACATCAAAAATTGCATCCTAGATACAAACATTTCTAGTAAAATAAATAGGCTCAAAACGGCCTTTACAACCCAATCGAATAAAACGAACGATTCAAAAACTAAGTCCACGAACCACATCCCCATTCAAAAGCATTCATCCAATAAATACTAAATAAATGGAAAGCGTAGAGATACATTGATCCAATCAACAATACGAACCGATCCAATCGATTCACACAATCGGTAATATGATAACGTTCAAAATAATTCTCTCGACCATAAATATTCCAATTAATAAAATTTCCCTTATAAAATGAAATACCATAAATCATTTTAATCATATTAAATCCAATTTAACATGAGGGAGATTAATTTTCAAGAATACACGAAAAAATCGAGCCGTGGCGAAATTGGCCTGCCATGGCCGAAGTCATCGCGGCAAAGATGCCGCATACATGCAGCATGGCCGATCACGATCGGCACGCCGGGCCGGCACGCCCCGTGTCTCCGACACGGTCGGGTCTCTGCAAAGGGCTGGGATCGCCGACACGGCCCGTGTCACTGCACACGGCCGAGTCACCCCGGCAAAGAATCCGCCCTTTGTCCAAAAAATCGTCCGACGACGATTCGAGCTCGATTTTCGACGGATATCAATATCAATATTTTTCAACATTCATATCTTCAATATAAATCATATTTCCAAGAAATTAAGATTTATATTTAGACATAAACTTACGAAAAATATAACTACAACGAACGTAAAAATATATACCACGATTATGACTAAAATGATTCCAAATCATTCACCATCTAATCAAGCATTCCAAATGCTAATATCGTATATACGATCGCAAGACCTACGCTCTGATACCACTGTTGGGATTCGGTGCCTAAAACGAAGGCCCAGCGGAAGCGGTAAAACGAAAATTAATTCGATCCGAATCCCTACGAGGATCGATCGAGCTACGTATATACGAATATATAAACGAAAAGCAAGAGTCGTAAGAAACTAACCCTCTAAGTCCGTTGATTAAATGGAAACCTTCTCTTGAGCTATTCCCCAAGCTTTAGTTGATCTCTACGTATCCGATCCGCTCCAAGCCCTTGAACGATCCAACGCCGAAAACACCGCGTCTCTACTTGCCACGCGCCGGAAAAACGACCGTAATAACAACACTTGATTAACCTCTAAGGTTACGGCTAGAATCAAATGATGAAGCTTTTATTATTACACTCTAAGTGTATAATATATCTCTCAATAATTTTCTCTCAATTTTTCTCCAAGAAAAATAAAGAGGAAGTGAATGAAGAAGATGAAGATGAGTGTTAAACTCAAAGTCTATCTATCTCTCTCTATTCTCACGTTCAAAACTTGTACAATACAAGTGAGGAGAGTCTTCATTTTATTCCCCATAAAATCCTCCCAAATCAAGACCAAATAATTAAAATGAATTAATTAAAAGATCTTGTTCCCTTGATTATTCAAGTCATCCACCAACTAAGGTGGAGACTACGACCAAAGGAAAGAGGAGGGAAATTGGGATGGCCATCTAGAAGGAGCCGGGACGAGTTCGGTTCGTTTCGGACTCCCATGAGTCCAAACAGATAAACTCCTATTCCATTCCGATATATTTGTGTCGTTTAATTAATCCAATTAATTAAACATATCAAATATAAAATAACATAATTAATTTCTCCAAGAAATAATTATATTTATGAATTAAATTAATCACCCAGTAATTTATTTAATTCATTAGGCCGTAAATCAATTTATCTAATAAATCGATTTAGACATCCAATGTCCCAATTAGATATCCAATATCTAATATTCATAATGAGAGAGTTAGCTTTATTTATTCCATCGTCAATCCTATTGCGCGACTCGGTAGGTCCGTCTCAGTCAGCAATGGGAGGAACCAAAGAGTAGTAGCACCACCTAGCCAGCCTGGCGGCCTACACTGTACCCCAACTGAGAACGAATGATTGGGATCATTCAAGAACCATTTTGTCGTGAATACCAGTATACGTATAAACCCTTCTTTCAAATGTCCCGATCAAGTTATAAGGTCACGATCAGTCAAACCCTATCTGTACTTGACGCTATGCATGCGTTAATGCAAATCAAGATCATCGAGCTCTCGTGTATCTAATACAACTAGCTCCAATGCTTTGGCCAAAGACTTCTGATCTCATCTGCCAATAACCGCATAGGACATATAACCCGCTCACTAACGGGAGAAAGAATTCTATCTTAGTATTCAGTAGGACCTGCTACTTGCCCATTAAGATGCACGTCGAGGTTGACCCCCGCCTTCCGGTTTACAGGGTCGAACTACTCTAATGAAAATCTTGACGTCACAAGCACATCCCTACAAAATCCTCAAGTCGAAGGTTCACGAATACCTATCACAACCTTTCGATTCCGTCATTGACTGTCCCGGAGTGAAATCCGTGTGACGAATCAAGGGTGAGTCGGTTCGAGTATACTGATCCAATTAGCATACCTATAACGTATGCTCCCACTAACCATTAGTGTTCGACAGGCACTCTCCATGTCAAAGAACACGTCATACAAGTCTTCACATAAACTTAATGCCCAGTCAAGTTTCATCGACTTGCGAACGATTAAGTATTTGAGCTATAACCTTTCCAGTGCCGACCCCCTTATCCAATAAGGAGTGGAACGTTTTGCTCTCAAATACACGGACTAGTTTCTATATGTTTATTTACGAGTTAGGAATGCCAGTAACTACCAGTAAATAAAGAAACATTCATTTGCCTTATATAAATGGTTTACATAATAACAAGTACAATGCCCTCACTCAACATCCTCTGAGTGGCATTCGAGGGCATACTCCTAACAATATCATCCGAAGGGGTGAGAGTGGACCCACAAAAGACGAAAGCCATTCGAGATTGGCTACCACTGAAGAACGTGATGGAAGTTCGTAGTTTCCTCGGCCTAGCAGGTTACTACCGACGGTTCGTAGAAGGATTTTCTAAAATTGCGCAACCAATGACTAACTTACTGCGAAAGGACAAGAAGTATTTGTGGTCAGAAACATGTCAGCAAAGTTTTGAAGAGCTCAAGAGTTGATTGATTTCGGCACCTGTTTTGGTCTTACCAAAGGGAACAGAAGGATTTGTGGTGTATAGTGACGCGTCGAGACAGGGTCTGGGATGTGTACTAATGCAGGAAGGGAAAGTAATCGCCTATGCACTGAGACAATTGCGACCCTATGAAGTTAACTATCCGACCCATGACTTGGAGTTAGCAGCCGTGGTGTTTGCTTTGAAAATCGGGCGTCACTATCTTTATGGAGTTACCTGCCAGATCTTTACAGACCACAAGAGCCTAAAGTACATTTTTACTCAGAAGGAGTTGAACATGAGGCAGGGAAGGTGGCTAGAATTAATCAAGGACTATGATATCGAGATCCTTTATCATCCAGGTAAAGCAAATGTGGTTGCCTACGCATTGAGCCGTAAGACAGTGCATGAGCAGATGCTGAGCCGTTTGACAGCACAGAGGGAGTTGCGGTTGGACCTTATGAGGCCAGAAATTGAAGTTTGGTTACAGCGTGTTCAGGGACAACTTTGCACCCTTGAGATTTCTTCGTCTCTTGATGATATGATCAAATCGAAGCAAATTACGGACCCATTCTTATCTCGAGTTCGGGATGAAGTAACCCAGGGGAAAGCCCCTGGATTCGTGATCCACGAGGATGGATTGATATGTTTTAGAAATCGAGTTTGTGTACCTGCTGACGAAGAGTTGAGGAACTCTATCATGAGAGAAGCCCATGCTACCCCGTACTCTATTCACCCGGGCTCTAGCAAGATGTATAAGGATTTGAAGCAGAATTATTGGTGGGGGAATATGAAACGTGAGGTTGCCGAATTCATTTCGAGGTGCTTAACCTGTCAGTAGGTTAAGATTGAGCACCAGCGACCCGCAGGAATGCTGAAACCGCTCCCGATTCCTGAGTGGAAATGGGAGGACATATCTATGGATTTTATCACTAGCTTGCCGACGAGTCGTCGAGGAATGAATACGATTTGGGTGATTGTGGACCGTCTGACCAAATCAGCCCACTTCTTGGAGATTAAGGACACGTGGGGCCCCGAGAGATTGGCCCAGCTATTTATTAAGGAAATTTTGAGACTACACGGTACCCCCAAGAGTATTGTATCAGACCATGACGGGCAATTTGTGTCACACTTCTGGAAGGCAGTTCATCGTGCGATGGGCACGCAGTTGAATTTCAGTACGGCTTTTCATCCACAGACCGATGGTCAGTCGGAGAGAACCATCCAGACTCTAGAGGATATGTTGAGAGCATGTGCTCTTGATTGGAAGGACGATTGGGAAGCCCAGCTGCCTTTGGTGGAATTTACTTATAATAATAGTTGGCACGCTTCGATTCAGATGGCACCGTATGAGGCATTGTATGGCTGTCGCTGTAGGCCCCCTTTGTGCTGGGACGAACTGTCAGAATCTCTGGGTACGGAACCCGATATGTTATTAGCAGCCCGTGAGAAGATCACTTTGATTAGGAGTCGGTTGTTAACAGCTCAAAGTCGACAGAAGTCTTATGCTGACCACCGTCGACGACCGCTTGAGTTCGAGGTTGGTGACCATGTGTTAATGAAGGTGTCTCCTACCCGAGGTGCTTTTCGTTTCGGGAAGAGGGGCAAGTTGAGCCCAAGGTACATTGGGCCGTTTGAGGTTTTGGAGCGTGTAGGTGATCTGGCCTATCGACTAGATTTGCCACCGACTTTGAGTAAGATTCACAACGTGTTTCATGTCTCCCAGTTGATGAAATATGTTGCTGATCCGAGCCATGTACTTCAGTTCGAAGAGATTGAATTAGCAGAGGATCATTCGTACGAGGAGCGTCCTGTACGGATACTCGAGAGGAGGATCAAGCAGTTGCGGAATAAGACGATTCCCCTACTGAAAGTTCAGTGGTCACGACATGGAGTCGAGGAGGCTACGTGGGAGACCGAGGATAGTATGCGAGCGAGATACCCCGAGTTATTTACCCCTTAGTTTCGAGGACGAAACTCTTTTTAAGGGGGGGAGTATGTAATATCCGACTGTAACTTTTCATTTTTACCTGTCATTGTATTATTCGGATAATCTGATTATCATGAATCGTTGCATTTAGTATTATGTTGAGGTATTATAGATTTGAATTTCATATCGTTGTTATTTCATTTCATATGGGATGATTCGATGTTAATTAGAGAGTTGCATTTTCGAATTTTTCTGTTGATGTAGCGTACGCTACATAGCACGATTAACGTATGCTAATCCTGTGCCTTAGCGTGCGTAAGGTTTCCTCTGTTGCGTACGCTAAGAGGGAATCTGGCATCAGTTGACTTCAGCACGTGAACTCCTTAGCCGTTAGCATGCATGTGAACAAGGTCTGAGCTGTCATGTCGGCTAGAATCAACTTTTATTAGCGTGCGTAACCCATTTCTCATTAGCATGCGCTAACGACCTGCGAAAATTCAAGACAGTAGCCACTATAAGCCGCTTACGTACGTAATATCGACCGGATAGCGTACGTAAGTGCATTAGCGTACGCTAAACTGTTCCGATAGCGTGCGCTATGTATGTACAGTCTATTTATAGGACCAGCCTGTTTTTCATTTCTTCACAACTCTAAACCGATTCTCTCTCCATTTATCGTCCCTCTACACTCCCAAAACGATATCAACCTTCACCAACTTGTTTCTAAGCCTTAAATCTTGGAGTGGAACTCATTTCCTTGGAGATTAGGAGTTGTTCTTGAGCTTGGAGTATATTTTCTCATAGCATTGAAGTTGTTCTTCATTTCTGGAGGTAGGTGTACTTTCCTCTCTGTATTATTTTCTTATGTTGATGATTAATGACGAAATATACTTCACCTAGAGTTAGATTAAGCAAGTAAAACATGGTTATAATTAAACTTTTTAAACACTTCTTGATGAATATGATAAATGAGGGTTTAGATTAGATGAGTTCTTGATGTTGTAGTGATGGTAACCATGTTTGTAGTTATCATTACTCATCTTACTGGATGAATTTAGCTCAGTAGAACATTGTTGGATCGGTTAGCTTCATCATAGCTGGATTTAATCAAGAACTTGATATCATAGAGTGTTTAAACACCATTTTAGGTATTTAATTACCTTGGGAAGAACTTGATAATGTTAAAGATAGGATTCGATGATCTTGTTCAGAAATCGTAGAAGCCTTAACAATCATTATGGTTCAGTTTCACAAGCCTTTGAAGAATGATAAGGATCTTGATAATTACAACAATAACTTTTCATTAATCTAATGTGTTGATAACTTAGAATGTGGTTCATCATCATGCTAAATAGATAGTGTTCTTAAGAAGGTGATGCTGTTTATGAATGTTACTGTCATGGTAGATTGAGTATCAAATTCATTATGACTATCCTTTTATAATAGTAGATGTTGTAGAACATAAGAATTTGATTAAACCAATTTTATTGGCGAATTGAAGATGTTTTGTTCATAGAATAACAAGAGAATTAAAGGACACTTTCGGTATGGTAATCCGATTTTGGAAGATGAATTAGATGTATTGAAACCTTTCATTAATAGTTAAGGTATTCATTAGGGTGGAATGAATTATTCGAGTAGGTTGCGGGCGTCGTTTCCTACGAATTGAGATTAATATTACGTGAATATGTTATTGAATGAATTACGTTTCATTCAAGGTTGCTTGTTCGATTGAGCGTTTAACCGAGGATACCGTCCGTTTGGAGAACGACTATCTTTCGCTTACGGAATTGAGGCAAGTTATCTTGCTTGGTTATAATGATGATTAGATTCTCATGATGGTTATATATTTCATGTGTATGAATTGTTCATGTAATGGTTGTCGTGATTTGACATTGTCCTTGACGTTATTCCGTTATCTTCATGGGGTTGCATTCCTGGCACGCTGCTTTTGAATCGTTGACCTCGCTGGTCTTATTTTCACTTCGGTGAGTTTTCTTAATCCTTAATCGGATATGTGATTTATTGAATTCGTTGTCATGTTGTATCGTGACATATCCGGAATCATATCTGCGTTCCGATTAGTCATTGTGTAGGATTTTTAGCCAGGCACTTATATAGTCATGCGTGGATATTATTCCACATTGGACTGTGCACACGAGACGTAGTTTCGTGAGGCTAATTAGGTACATTGTCCCACGTATATTCTGGATTCCGTATACGGGGCGGACGTGTACACAGACACATTTCTGGATCGGGCGTACTGTGATGTCCATCTTGAGCCATATTGTTAATCGTCCATAGTATTGGATGCTTGTGACTGATTGTTTCATACGCCCGAGGGGTATGATTGACAGTCGGAATGATTTCTTTGAGATCTATATATATGTAAATTGTATAATGTTAGAAGAATTGATTATCATGTATATCTGACCCTGTGTTGGGCGAAATACTTGTATTGTATTTTAGGTCGAGGCAAAGCCAAGGCACGGGAAGAGCATGTCGACGGCGAAGGGTTCGAAGGATACTAGTTCGGGGGGCCCACATCTTTTGTTGTCCGGTTATGTTAAACCGTGTTATGTTATTTCCTGTTTCATTTAAATTGCTATCTGGTTGTATTTGACATTTGAAGTATTTTCCATCTCCATATGGTTTATACTTGTTTTTCGGATCCTGTGTATTATAAGGCCGTTGGCCATATTTTAATAAACTCCAAATCGGAGTAATGACTATTCATTGTGATTCGGTATCACAAATAATATTTATTTAACCTGTTTTGGATATCGCCTGGTGGGTCCCAGTGTGGGAATCACGGTACTGTAATAGCCGCCTTTTGGGGTGTTACAAAAGAAATGTTGGAAAAGGTGATAATATCGATCAAAGTGATTCGATCGAACAAGAACAAAGGTTTATCGAATTAGACCTATAATTCGATAAGGTGATTTCTTCTCAAGACCTATTGAGAATCAATCGGATTAATACTCAAAAACGCGTCGAATAAAAATCAAGTTTCGGTAAAAATCATTTACCAAGAATAGAAATACAAAGTGTATTCTTTCACATTCAAATTCATAATCTCCATTACAAGACTTATCAAAGCCTATTTATAGGAAAAAACTAAGTCTACCTATAACAATAAAAAAAACAATTCAAAGATTATAAAATCTTTGAATAATCAAAACAAATCAACATAAAATACAAACAAGAAACATCAATCACATAAGGGGGGAAACATAATCCCTAAAATAAGTAAAAAGGAAAAGTGAAGTAAAAAATACACACAAGTGTATAAAATAAGGGGTGCCATAGGACTCGACGTGTCCGTGACACGGCGCGGCGGCCGACAAAGGCGCCGGGCAGGGACTCGACCGTGTCCGCTTGACACGGTCGCGGCGCGATAAGGACGTCCGACAGTGACTCGTCCGACAGTGACTCGGCACGGGCGCGGCGCGACAAGGACGTTCGGCATTGACTCGACCATGTCCTGGAACACGGTCGGGCGTCTGGGCAGTCGGTTTTGGCTTATTCGGAAGAGTTCGACTCGGCCGTGTCTCGGGACACGGTCGAGTCTGGCCGGCAGTCATTTTCACAATTCTGGGACATCTCGGCACGGGCCGTGCCGGACGACACGGCCGAGTTCGGTCGGCAGTGCTCGGCATTTTCCGGCAGGTGCGATATTTTCTGGCAGGCTCGACATTTTCCGGCAGGCGACGACATTTTCCGGCAGGTTGTGTCATTTTCCGGCTTGTGTCCATTTTCTCGCCTAAAAATGTCGTCGTACGTGCATGACGCGTTGTAAGGCCATTTACGTCGATCCTTGCTTCGTTTTCTTTATTTGGACTAGTCAATTCCGTATCATTCCCCCCCCCCCCTTTAAAAGGAATTGTCCTCAATTCCTAACTCCCGTCGTTTCCAGATGAAATAGCTAAAATCTCCACGTACTTGATTTCGAAAATATCCGCAGTGCATATATGGCCCAAAATCTTGAGACAGTAGGTAATATGGGATCTCCGGGAATCACCAAACAAATAACTATCATTATTAATGAAATAATTATAATTATTCTGCGAGGTAATACCAATATCACGATATGAATCATCATATAACTGGACATCTAAAATGGGAAGCACGACAGTAATAATAGGTCGCTCTTCATCGGATGCCACTTCAAGACCTGGGAAAAATGCTTCTTCGTCGACTTTCATATCAAAATCTTGGTAAGGATCAAGATATTGATGTTCTGGAATCATAACATATTCTTGCTCCGTATCAAGAACCGAAAACACCTCATTGGAGTCTGCATCATTAATTGGACGAAAATCTTCAAAACAACTTTCATCGAGATATGGATCGTCGTCGGGCACAACATCAAAAATGGGAAGTATTAATGATTTCACGTCGGGTGCACCATTAAAAATGGGAAACACGGAATCAATTATGCGTTCCTCTTCGTCAACTGGTTCGGTATCAAATACTGGTGGCCCTTCATAATCCGGCCCAATTTCCATGACACTAAAATGCTCCTCATCATTAAAATAATTTGATCCATTTTGATCAATTTGGCCAACATAACCAACTGGCCCATGCTCAAAGTAGCAAGATCCAGGTTCATCAATTAGGGAAACATGGCTCAACTCATCTTCTTCGTTGTATTGCGCCGTTGAAACCTCTGTCTCGTCTACCTCATTGAAAATGGTGGTAGGAACATCGTCTTCATCGACAAAAGGCTTTGCTGGAAATTCTTTGATGGGGAAAAACCTTAGATCGAAGGTCGGCGGCGGGGCGTCGAAGGATTGGTGGTATAATTTGAACCTTCGATTGAAATGTTTTATGAATTTTTGCCAATTTCTGATTTTTTGCTTACGTTGTAGTGAACGGGACTGCTTCAGTTTTTGCCACCAGACGGCGGTGCTACCGTGGAGGCGCTTTGTCACCAGAGAAACGCGGCGGTTGATCAGGGCAGCCTTGAAGTCCGAGTGCTCCTCACAAGCACGAAGCCAATCTATGCACGCATCTGGATTACTATATCCATGAAACTCCGGTATGCTGCGGAATTTAGCCAAGAAATCAATATCGTTGGCATCGTCTCTGCGTCTTGCTTGCATACGTTTCTCCGGTAAGCAGTTTAGTGCATCACGGAGTTTCATCAAGAAATCGAGATCGGAGAAATCCATAACAAAAGTCAAGAGATAGTTCTTCACAATAAATCTATGAATAAATCGCCCAAGGAGCTGACCTTGGGCTCCGATACCACTTATGATACAAATTATCCTGGAAGAGATGAATACATATCGTTCGGAATATATGTAGGTGTATGATAGCGGAAGGCTTTTTACGATTAGGGTGTTTTTGGATGTATTTTGTGGGAGTAATATCGAATATGACAATGAAAATTCGAACAAATGAAAATGGAAGTAATATTGGAAAAGGTGATAATATCGATCAAAGTGATTCGATCGAACAAGAACAAAGGTTTATCGAATTAGACCTATAATTCGATAAGGTGATTTCTTCTCAAGACCTATTGAGAATCAATCGGATTAATACTCGAAAACGCGTTGAATAAAAATCATATTTCGGTAAAAATCATTTACCAAGGATAGAAATACAAAGTGTATTCTTTCACATTCAAATTCATAATCTCCATTACAAGACTTATCAAAGCCTATTTATAGGAAAAAACTAAGTCTACCTATAACAATAAAAAAAACAATTCAAAGATTATAAAATCTTTGAATAATCAAAACAAATCAACATAAAATACAAACAAGAAACATCAATCACATAATGGGGGAAACATAATCCCTAAAATAAGTAAAAAGGAAAAGAGAAGTCAAAAATACACAAAAGTGTATAAAATAAGGGGGCTGCCGGCAGGGACTCGACCGTGTCCCGTGACACGGCCGCGGCGCGGTCGACAGGCACCGGCAGGGACTCGACCGTGTCCGCTTGACACGGTCGCGGCGCGACAAGGACGTCCGACACTGACTCGTCTGACAGTGACTCGGCACGGGCGCGGCGCGACAAGGATGTTCGGCATTGACTCGACCATGTCCTAGAACACGGTCGGGCGTCTGGGTAGTCGGTTTTGGCTTATCCGGAAGAGTTCGACTCGGCCGTGTCTCGAGACACGGTCGAGTCTGGCCGGCAGTCAGTTTCACAATTCTGGGACATCTCGGCACGGGCCGTGCCGGACGACACGACCGAGTTCGGTCGGCAGTGCTCGGCATTTTCCGGCAGGTGCGATATTTTCCGGTAGGCTCGATATTTTCCGGCAGGCGACGATATTTTCCGGCAGGTTGTGTCATTTTCTGGCTTGTGTCCATTTTCTGGCCAAAAAATGTCGTCGTACGTGCATGACGTGTTGTAAGGCCATTTACGTCGATCCTTGCTTCGTTTTCTTTATTTGGACTAGTCAATTCCGTATCAGCTACGGTTGGATCCAGTCCAACAGATTAAAACCCAAAACTAATGGGGTAAAAAAATTCGGGTAAGATGGGATCCAATCCATTCCAAGATATACATCTAATTTTTTATCACTATCCTAAAAACATCTGCCTCCCATCCATCTTTTTCTCTGGTTTTGCAGATCAACCACCAAACATGAACACATCTTTACACACAAACTACCATCGTTGTAACTCCTAACCCGAAATAATCAAACACAACATCAAACCCTTTAATGTTTCTGCTCAAAATCATTTGATTTAGTTTCTGTGTTTTTTAACGAACAAATAAAAGAAAGTAACATCAAATCACATATCTCCATATTCGAAAGAATACCACAGCAAGTCTTTAACTCCATACAAACATCAAACCCTTTAATGTCAGAATCACACACAAACATCTTTAAAGAATACCACAGCAACTCTTAACTCCATATTCAAAAAGGTAGGCCAAGATTAAAAAATAGTGACAACCTCTTATCTACAAAACAGGAGGCTTATATGGCAAACTGCAAAACTGATGTGGTTTTTTGCTATGTTGTTTTCTCGTCTATTATATATAAAGCTTAGATGGTTTATATAGTGCTTCAAACATTAATACTTCAGCAACACTTCATATTCATCAATTATGAGAGCATGGTTCCTTGAATCCTTTTGTGATCACTCCATCATTACACGATTGTTTGTATTCATTTGAGTTTAATATGTAGATGTAAATTCGTGAGTTTATAAAAAACGAAATTATTTTTGGTGTGCAATGCATTAGTTGTACAGTACTAATTTTTGTGCACAACCCCCCTTGTATATTAAATTAAGGGAGATAAGCTTTATATATAATAGATAGATGTTGGTATTAGCTGTATGTAAATCCTAAAACGTCGCAGTATGGGATTTTCATGTTTGAAACGAAGTCGTCTTTCCTGCTCCCACATTGCCTCAAGCTCGCAGCTTTTCGTCCTACGGATATAAAAAAGTGGAAAACTTTAAACCCAGAATATTGAAAAAGTAGAGAGAGAGAGAGAGAGAGAGAGAGAGAGAGAGAGAGAGAGAGAGAGAGAGAGAGAGGAAAAGTGAAACTTTTCTTTTATTACCTAAACAAAAGAAAAGTGAACCACTCTTGTGAATTTCTTGTCCTTTCAGATTCCACTCCACCGCTTTGATCCACGTGTTGCTGCTCAGTTCCCGATTCTTGGCTTCTGGTTTATTTAATTCATTTTTTAACATTTTTTTACCCCCCTTGCACATTAAATTAAGGGAGATAAGCTTTATATAGATGGCAATGGTTCGTCGGGGATGGTTTTGCACTATCCAAAACTGAATTTAAAATTAAAAATCGAAACTGTGAAAAACGATTTCCCAGTCTTGTTTTACTAAAATAGGATTTTTTTTGTTTCATATATGAATCAAGTAACTGTAGCCGTTGAGGAGGGAAAAAAATTCTTACTCATTAATTTTTCAAATTGTACTTCATACGTCCATAGTTAATTGTAACATTGAATTTCTTTTCTAACATTTTTTTACCCCCCTTGCCCATTAAATTAAGGGGGATAAGTTTTATATATATATATATAATATATATATATATATATATAAATTTATGATATGTTTGGTAAAAACGAGATTATTTTAGTATAGATTTGATGGTAATAAAAATTGATTTATGGTATCTTAATAAAATATTATTTGGTTATATACACTAATTTACCTATAGATTCCTAATATTGAGATTCCTAATATGTACTCTTGTTTTGCATTGCATTCGGTATCTATCAGATGATCTAAAATTATATTTTTTGCAATTAATTTTGATTTTAAAAATAATATATTTGTGGTATATTGATTACATATAAAACAAGTTTTATTATACATATACATATTAAATTCACATTGATATAGATTTTATGGTAATTAAATTATATTATGGTATATCAATTAAACACAATAATAAATTTTATATATGTATGTGTGTGTATATGTATATATATATATATATATATGTGTGTGTATGTGTATATATATAATTTCAATTTTTAATGTTTTTAATAAAATCATATTTGTCGTATATTAATTATATGTATCTATTTTAATATATAGTACATATTATGAAATTATTTTAATATATAAAACTTATAGTTTTAAAATCTTATTTATGGTATATTAGTTAATATAGATGTAATTATTTATATTTATGAATTCCAAAATATATTTTGATAATCGAATTTTACAGTTATAAAATTATATTTGTGGTGTATTCGATAAATATGAAATTATTTTTGTACATAAAGTTCATGGTAATAAAATTATATATAGGATTTATAGTTAAATAAGAAATTATTTTGATATATGTATATAAATTACAAAATTAGTTTAACAAATAGATTTCATGATATTAAAAATGAAAGTTTTATATATTTGTAATACCAAAAATATATTTCAAAATTTGGCATGTTAATTCCAAATTAATTTGGTGTATAAATTTTGGTAACGAAAATCATGCATTTTAGGACGACAGGATTCATGGAACGATAAAAAATACGCACATTAGAAAGTGCAAGATAATGCTGGTTGAAGGGCATATATGTTCTATAAAAAAAGTGTTGTATAGGAATGACAAAGAAACCGACATAACAAATGATTATTTTTTCTAAATCTTTCTCTGAATGTGCCTTTATAAAATTAGTGTCGCTAACAAGAGTACATGTTAATCATAGGAATAATGAGTCAATTCAAGTCCTACTCTCTAATCATAAATTGCATTTGAAGGTAGGGATTCATGTGATCTTATAGAGAAATATAAATCACTCGATGAGATTATGTAATGAGACTAGACATGTGATTACCTGTGATTATATATACAAAGCTGGACATACACGTACTCAAATGTAAAATTCTCATAGGTGGGTAAGGTCTTAATTCCACCGATAACACCAATGTCATTCTCAAATATCGTTCAGAATTTAGCAAGATATTTTTTTTTCTTATGGTTTCATATTCTCTGGCTATAAACAGAAGCCAAAGAGAATCTCTCTCTCTCTCTCGCTCTATCTCTCACGTCGAGCTATACCTTAAGAACTTAGGCCCTGCTCTTTGGATCGAATGAATCAATCGAATCGAATCGATTCGAATCGAATCGAATCGAATCGAATCGAATGGAATCGAATCGAATCGAATCAAATATATATTAAGGGTAAATAATAATAATAATAATAATGGTAAATAATAATAATAGTAATTAACAACAACAACGATAATAGTAATATTATTAGTAATAATAACAATAATAATAATTAAGATTAATAATAATAATAATAATAAGAAGAAGAAGAACCGAATAATCGAATCGAATCAACTCAATTGAATGGACTCGAATCGAATCGAATCGAATCGAATCAAAATCAAAAATAAGTCCAAAAGAACAGGGCCTTAGTGTTTATTCATGATCATTTATATGTAACTATTTCTCGAATGAATATATCTTAAGGATGGAAGATACTGTTTCACACCAATGATAGCTCAAAAAACAACCAAACACAAAATATTGTGTACAAAGAAATATTTAAAAATTTATCAGGTATGTTTTAACTTTTGTAATATAAAATTGTACTAATTTCGTACACTTCCTTACTTCAAATTACACCCCGTGCATCGCAGGGGCCAAGCATTAGTATACATATAGTGGTAATATTATATTACCATTAAAGTTATATTTTTATAGTTCATAGTATTATCATAATAAGTACCATATATTTTATGGTGGTAATATTCAATTTTATGAGACGTTATCAGCATGAGCTCTAGCAACTCAACCACATCCCGCAAACGGATCCAATATATTGATAAAATCATTCTCAAACTTTTGAGGTGCGTAATTAAATGCGAGAATCAATTTTTTAATACCAAATCATAAAATTAACAAGTTATATAGCTCCATTCATAAGAGTAGAAGTTATTGATATCATTTTGGTTAAAAAAATTAAAGTACCCTTATTCTCTGGCGAGGGCACAACGAACGTGCCCGCGATCACTGCACACGATTATGTGCCATCATGTGAAATGCTGGTGTCTTTGTCCACGATCTCCTCCCATCGTGTGTAGTGATCATGTTCGTGCCCACGATCGCTGCATTCGATCACATCCCACCGTGTGCAGTGATCGTGTCCAAGGCACATGTTGTGCTTCGATCCTTTTTAAGGGCATTTATTGGGAAAAATAATACCCAAAGTATTTTGATAAATGCACCCTATAGCCTGTCCCTACAGCGAAACTTCATACAACGCCCAAGAAGGTTTATCCGATAGCTAAATGGAAGTTCCAGCGTACAGCAACAAGACTGTTGGCTAGAGCAAAGAAACTGTAGGTGTTTTACTTAGGAAAAGTGAAACACAATCCAACAGGATTTTGACTTAGAGTTTTAAAAAGTTGTGACATGACCATTTCTTTATTCACAAAGTATTCACGATTTTAAAGTAGCATTTAATGCTGACAAGAATTCACTATCTAAGAGCAATCTATTTCTTCAAGCATACAGCGTACATCTTGAGTGAAGAAAAATTAAGTCCTCAACAGAGAAGAACATAACTACATAAAAGACTTACATAGCCTACAGCTACTATTCCAACCTGTGTTACTTCACACCTTATTGTTGAGACCCTTAGCTCTGTGTGGACTAATGTAGCACCCTGAAACTGGCGGCAATTACAGTTCCGTAGATCCCATACTAGGACCTACCTGGCAATACAAATACATAAATAAACCATAATATAATTATAGTACCGAGCCACAAAATATTAACCATCACTCCGACGAGGAGTTTATATCATACGACTATAATCGCCACTACACAAAATATTCAAATACAAGTATAAACCATATGAAGATAAAGTATACACCAAATAATAATACAGTTGAAAAGAAATATTATCAGAAATGAAAATTACACGGTTTAATTTTAACCAGAGAAAAGAAAACTCGGGGGGCCCAAGCTAATATCCTTCAAACCCTTCGCCGTCACAATGCTCTTCCCACGCCTTTGCCTTCCCTCGACCTAAAATGTAGATAATAAGTATTTTGCCCAAACACAGGATCAGATATACATGGTAATAAATTTCCAAAATGTTATACAAATCACATATAATAGATCTCAATGAAACAAACCCGACTGTTGAATATTCTCCTCGGTCGCGGCCGTGTTTGCATTGAAGATTTGGCGTCACTATATGTATGGCTCTTCTTGTCAGATTTCACCGATCAAAAGAGCTTGAAATATATATTCACATAGAAGGAGTTGAACATGAGACAGAGGAGGTGGTTAGAATTGATCAAGGATTATGACCTCAAAATCCTTTATCACCCGGGCAAGGCAAATGTTGTGGCAGATGCCTTGAGTCGGAAGTCGGTATCGCTTCGGGCACTTGAGTTACTCACGGCTCAGACAGAGCTCCAACGAGAGTTAATAGGGTTGGGGATCTAGGTTTGTGTTACCGGGGAAAGTTGTACGCTCTTGAGATTTCTTCGTCACTGGTCGACGAGATCAAATCGAGATAGTTAGAGGATCCGATGTTTATCCAGCTTCGTGAGAATGTAGTTAAAGGGAAAGCCTCGGGATTTGTGATTCATGAGGATGGTGTGATGAGATTCTAAGGTTGGTTGTGTATACCGAACGACTTGGAATTGAGGTAGAGCATTATGCAAGAGGCTCATACGTCACCTTACTCAGTTCATCTGGGCTCGAGTAAAATGTATAAGAATTTGAGGAAGAACTTTTGGTGGAATGACATGAAAAATGAGGTAGTGCAGTTTGTGGCTAGTTTCATCTGACATACCCAATCACACATGGCATATGAACGACCAATCAATATGGATCAAGTCGGACATCATTGTAACATCCCCGAGATATTCAGGGTATGTCACAGCGCCGTGAATCCCATTTGGGACTAACATGGCTAAGTTCATACAAATTCATAACAGAAGAATATCAATAATTTTCTAACAACATCAAACCACCAAACATTATTCGGATTAACAGATAAACTCCAAAGACCATACTCAAATCCACAATGGACAACAAATCCAACATAATTAACAAGAAGAAAACAACTCTTATAGTACTCCAGTACCAACTAACAATTTATGACAAAAAAAATCTCAAAGGGCAAGACTCGAATAAAGACAACATGAATCTTCACAGTATCACGCTTGGTCGTCACTGTCGTACTGCCCCGATACTCGTCCAATCGCATTCTTCGTGCCTGAAATACATGAAATGTATTTCCCCCAAATGAGGTTATCCATGGAATAGCTAGTACAAGCAGAACAAACGAACTCTTAGATCTTACAATTTCAAAGTACATGCATCAATAGTTTTAAAAAAAAATTAAGATAATGATTCCGGAAATGCAATATCCCAAAATGTACCATAGTAATATAAATCCTCCCGATTAACCATGGAGCCAAACATGCACGGATCCCTCCGAGGCCCTGTCGGACCCTCCCGGAATGAACGTATATGCTCTAACTCTCATATAAATCACTTTGCACATTTAATAATGTAAGTTCGTAAGAATTACTTGCCTTTGCGACATGTTGGGATGCTTTGAGACGGTAAACAACCACCGTTGAAAGAACTCAGAGATTCTGGACCTAGACGATTCGTAAGATGACTATCAACAACAATACGACTGGAATAGAAATTGAAATTTGCCCGAAAACCCCGCCTACGATTCATGTAATCCAGTAACACAACACATAGAGGGAGGGTTACAACCAAACCTTCTTGATTTCCTAAAACTCATAAATTAAACCCTGATTTCGTAGTTAAAAATATTAATCTGGGGTAGTTAAATAATACACAACATAATTCTATGAATAATTAAGAAAGAAATAGAGGAAATAGCAAAAAAAAACAAATCCCAAAAGTTAGGGTTCTACGAAGTATTACCTCGATTCAAGAGAGAAATAAGGTGGAACGATGATCAAAAGACGTTAGGAATCCATAAATGATGTTGGATGATGATGTCCTAATAATATCTCGAAGATAGTGTCGCCCAAATCGCCGCTCGGAGGATAAGAACAGAAAAATAGAAGAAACCCGTACAGAAAACACTGCACCATGTATATAAATCGGTATGCTATAATGTACGTAAGTCAGGGAACTTAACGTACGTTATGAATTTAGCGTACGCTACGCACCAACTGTTACATATGTAATGGCCTGGCAGAAGTCTCTGCCCGATTCTTTATAAGCTATAACGTACTCTACTGAAGCACTTATGTATGTAAGCAAGATGAGACTAACGTACGTTGTATGTCATTGATAACGTACATAAGCATCAAGCGATTCAGAACTGTTGAGAGCTGATTATTCTGGAAAAGAATATCACCGAGTCTAAATGTGGCGATTGACGAAACCTGAGGACATGCTTACAAAGGGTTCAAGACAATGAACTTAAGCGCTACAAGAAAATATGATTCCGACTACCCAAAAATTTGGCAAATGATAACGAAAGTAATTATCCTAAACTTTTAGAAAATTACAAAATGGCCCAAAAAGTTTGAAAAACACGATACGAGGCCGAACAACCAAACCGAAGCTCACAGCACAACTCCCAATGTTAAACGAACTTATGGGAAACATAAAACAACAATTTCAAACCATGATCATGCCAAACGAACCACATAGCGGCAAGATTGCTAATAAACACGAAGCTGAGTAAAGCAATTCCGAAACATACTAGGATGTCAAAAATATGCGTAATTAAACATTCTCAAAATTTCAAAACGGTTACAAGCGAGTCGCTGAAAACAGAAAGTACACCAAAATGGAAATCGCTAAGAATAGAAAAAATGCGGATATTACATTCTCCCCCTCTAAAAACAAGTTTCATCCTGAAAATTAGGAGATAAATAATTCAGAGTATTTAGCACGTATGCTATCTTTAATTTCCCAAGTCGCTTCTTTGACTCCATGCCTCGACCACTGCACCTTAACCAACAGAATGGTTTTGTGCCGAAGTTGTTGTTCACGATGCTCAAGAATTTTCACCGGCCTTTGTTCGAATGTGACATCATCCTCTATCTCAATATCTCCATAATCAATGATATGAATCGGGTCCAGAACGTACTTTCTCAACTGATAAACGTGAAACACATTATGAACATGACTAAGGGCTGGAGGTAATGCCAACCGATAAGCCAACTCACCGACACTGTCTAGAATCTCAAACGGCCGAATATACCTTGGGCTAAGCTTCCCCTTCTTCCCGAAATGGTAAACCCCTTTCGTCGGCGATACCTTGAGAGAAACATGATCCCGCACCTCAAAATCCAAGGGTCGGCGATGAATACCAGCATAGGATTTTTGTCGACTCTGAGCAGTCAACAATATGTCTCGAATGGTAGAAATCTTCTGTCTAGTTTCCATCAACATATATGGCTTTGTCCCGACTAACTCCGAGGCCTCATCACGACAAAGTGAGGATATATACCGTCTACCATATAATGCTTTGAAAGGTGCCATTTTGATCGATGCATGTCAACTGTTATTATAAGTAAACTTGATCAGCGATAGATGTAACTCCCAATCACTACTCCAGTCTAGGGTATACACCCTCAACATATCCTTTAATGTTTGGATCGTCCGTTTGTACTGACCATCTCACTGTGGTTGAAAAGATGTACTCAACCTCAATTCGGTACCCAAAGCCTGATGGACCGATTTCCAAAACTGCGACACAAAACGGCCATCCAGATCTGAAACAATAGTCTTAGGCGTACTGTGCAACCTTACTATCTCCGCTATAAATGTCCGATCAGCCTCCCCGATCCCCAAGTATCCTTAATTCCAAGGAAGTGTGCTGACTTGGTTAATCGATCAATGATCATCCAAATCATATTCATTCCAGTTTTGTCCTCGACATTCCACTGATAAAGTCCATGAAAATATCTTCCCACTTCCACTCGGGAATAGAAAGTGATTTCAGCAGCCCAGCTGGTCGCTGATGCTTGATTTTGACATGTTGGCACATCAAACACCATGATACAAACTCCGTGACATCCTTCTTCATATTATTCCACCAAAATTCCCCTCAAGATCTTTATACATCTTACTCGTTCCGGGTGGATAGAGTAAGGAGTATCATGGGCTTCTCGAAGTATTCTCTGCCTCAATTCTAAATCATTCGAGATACAAAGTATTCCGTGGAATCTCAAAATGCTGTCCTCATGGACTATAAAGCTGGGGGCTTTCCCTTTTTCTGCATCCGCCTTCAGTTGACTGATCATCGGGTCATTCATATGCTCCCCTTTGATGCCATCAACTAAATACGAAGTGATCTCAAGGGCACACAACTGACCCTGCACATGCTGGATCCATACCTCGATTCCCTGCTCAATAAACTCCTGTCTAATATTCACTTGTGGTGTGAGAACCTCAAGCATCTGAAGCGATACTAACTTCCGGTTTAACGCGTCCTCCACAACATTGGCTTTCCCCAGATGGTAAAGGATTTCCAAATCGCAATCCTTTATCAAATCTAACCAACGGCGTTGTCTCATATTCAGTTTCTTCTGGCTGAAAATGTATTGTAAACTCTTATGGTCGGTATAAATCCACCACGGAGAACCGTATAGGTAGTGGTTCCAAATCTTCAGTGCAATCACAACTGCAGCCAACTCCAGGTCGTAAGTAGGATAATTCATTTTGTACGGTTTCAACTATCGCGATGCAAAATCTATAGCCCTTTCATGTTGCATGAGTACGCACCCGAGTCCCTGGCATGATGCATCACTATAAACCGAAAACCCACCGTTCCCTTGAGGCAAGGCTAGAACCGGCACCATACTCAAATGATTTTTCAGTTCCTCGAAACTCTGTTGCCTCTCCTGGTTCCATTAGAACTTTTTGGACTTATGGATTAATTGAGAAGTGGTCGATCAAGTTTGGAGAACCTCTTGACGAACCGTAGATAGCATCCAACAAGACCCAAAATGCTACGAACTTCTTTAACATTCTTAGGCGGTGCCAATCTAACACTGCCTTGATCTTCTCTGGATCTTCACGAACCTCTTCAGCTGAAATTACGTGACCAAGAAACATAACTTCTTTCAACCAAAATTCACACTTCAAAAACTTTGTGTAAAGTCTCTGGGCTCTCAAAATTTCCAACACCAAGCGTTAATGCCGAGTATGCTCTTCGTCATCATGAGAATATACTAAGATATCATCGATGAAGACGACTACACACTTATCAAGATACTTGATAAATATTTTATTCATCAACTGTATAAATACTATCGGTTCATTGGTTAGCCCGAATGGCATAACCACAAACTCATAATGCCCGTATCTCATCCGAAAAGCGGTTTTAGGAATGTCGGGCTCCTTCACCCAGAGCTGGTAGTATCCAGATTTCAAGTCAATCTTTGAGAATACCATGATCCCTGCAACTGGTCAAATAAATCATCTATGCGAGGCAAGAGATATTTATTCTTAATGGCCACTTTGTTCAGTTCTCGATAATCAATACATAAGCGTAGTCAACCATCTTTCTTCCTCACGAACAAGACCGGCGCACCCCAAGGTAAGGCGCTAGGTCTGATACATCCCTTCTCCAATAATTCCCCTGGCTGACTCTTCAGCTCCTTCATTTGCGAAGGTGCGATACGATACGGTGCTTTGGAAATTGAGGCTACATTTGGTTCTAAATCGACTGTGAACTCGATCTCACTCTCCGGTGGTAGTCCTGGAAAATCATCTGGAAAAACATCCGAAAACTCGTTCACCACTGGAATTGAGGAAAGTTCAACTTTCCCGTCCTCTACTCTCACAGCATAACACCAGTACCCCACACAACCTTCCCTAATAAGTTTCGCCGCCTTCATAACGCTGATTATAAGTTTCTGACCCCTCCTCCTGTGTCCCATAAATGAATGCTCGGTACCGTCCTCAGCCAACATCATGCGATAATTCATTATCGCTTCGTGTTTATCAAGCCAGTCATCACCGAGGATCAAATCCTCATCAATGATATCCATGACGATCAAGTTCGAAAGTCACACTCTCTCTGCGATTATCACCGGACAGTCTCTTGTAACACCCCCAAATCCCATTGGGTTATTACAGTGTCGTGGACCCCACACCCGGAGATCCACCAGGCAAACATGACTAAAATACATTAAAATTAACCAACAAGGGAGATCACAGTCCCTACCATGATATCCGACACAATATTCTGATAAGGAATTTTAACGACAATGATGGGCCTACATGGCCAAAATGAAAATACAACCACACCCACGATCCTTGCTTGGGTAATACATAATGACAATACTGTAGTACACTCCAACTGACTGACCAACATGAACAACTCGGACTAGTATCGCTCGAATGCCTCGTCGCCATCATCATGCCCCTCTGTCTCAACTCTCTCCTCACAAGCACCTAAAACATGAAAACATGTTCCGCCCCCACGGGTTCAGTCATCCAGATAATGAACATCAAATACATGTATAACATGATATGCATCCAAAGGCAGAATGAAACGGTACAATGATAATAATAATACGAGATGCTCAAAAACTAAGGTAAGAACCGAGCATTCATGAAACACTATGCCCACGGCATACTATTAATACCTGTTCAACAGGTTAAAACGTAAATGCCCAATGGCGAATCATAATTATAGAGTACCACAATGAATTACACGACATGAACCAAACCAGAACTGAATTAATTATGAATCACAATGCCCGAAGGCTCCAATGAAATTACCAAGACAATCACAAAGGACTGAAATCCACTCAGTCGAAGCTGTCAAATATCACAATCACCTGAAGCCAAAACAGCCCGAAGCTGTATCGATTAGAGCCGAAGCCACGGCACGGAGCCGTATCACAATTAGGGCTGAAGCCACGGCACGAAGCCGTATCACAATTAGGGCCGAAGCCACGGCACGAAGCCGTTGTTAGGAGTATGCCCTCGAATGCCACTCAGAGGATGTTGAGTGAGGGCATTGTACTTGTTATTATGTAAATCATCAATATAAGGCAATGGATGTTTCTTTATTTACTGGTAGTTACTGGCATTCCTAACTCGTAAATATACATGTAGAAACTAGTCCGTGTATTTGAGAGCAAAACATTCCACTCCTTATTGGATAAGGGGGTCGGCACTGGAAAGGTTTATAGCTCAAATACTTAATCGTTCGCAAGTCGATGAAACTTGATTGGGCGTTAAGTTTATGTGAAGACTTGTATGACGTGTTCTTTGACAAGGAGAGTGCCTGTCGAACACTAATGGTTAGTGGGAGCACACGTTATAGGTATGCTAATTGGATTAGTATACTCGAACCGAATCACCCTCGATTCGTCACATGGATTTCACTCCGGGACAGTCAATGACGGAATCGAAAGGTTGTGATAGGTATTCGTGAACCTTCGACTTGAGGATTTAGTAGGGATGTGCTTGTGACGTCAAGATTTTCATTAGAGTATTTCGACCCTGTAAACCGGAAGGCGGGGGTCAACCTCGACGTGCATCTTGACGGGCAAGTAGCAGGTCCTACTGAATACCAAGATAGAATTCTTTCTCCCGTTAGTGAGCGGGTTATATGTCCTATGCGGTTATTGGCAGATTAGATCATAAGTCTTTGCCAAAGCATTGAGCCATTGTATTAGATACACGCATACTCGATGATCTCGATTTGCATTAACGCATGCATAGCGTCAAGCTGTGATAGGGTTTGACCGATCGTGACCCTATAACTTGATCGGGACATTTGAAAGAAGGGTTTATACGCCATCGGTATTCACGACAGAATGGTTCTTGAATGATCCCAATCATTCGTTCTCTGGGTACAGCAGTGTAGCCGCCAGCCGGCTAGGTGGTGCTACTACTCTTTGGTTCCTCCCATTGCTGACTGAGACGGACCTACCGAGTCGCGCATTAGGATTGACGACGGAATGAATCGAGCTTAATTCTCTCATTATGTGTATTAGATATTAGATATCTAAATTTGAGACATTAGATGTCTAAATCGATTTATTGGATAAATTGATATACGGCCTAATGAATTAAATATGTCACTGGGTGATTAATTTAATTCATGAATATAATTATTTCTTGGAGAAATTAATTATGTTATTATGTATTTGATATGATTAATTAATTGGATTAATTAATCAATATAAATACATCGGAACGGAATCGGAGTTTATCTGTTTGGACTCACGGGAGTCCGAAACGGACCGAACTCGCCCGGCTCCTTCTAGATGGCCACCCCTCTTTCCTTCCCTTTTTCCTTGGTCATAGTCTCCACATGTTGGTGGAAGACTTATGTTCAATCAAGGGGACAAATATCACACCTTGGTGATATTGTCTAAAGTAGGATATCTTGGGAGTTGAATAAGAATATAAGTGGAGACAAACTCTCACTTGCTACTACACAATTCCAGCCGTGAGCTTTGAAGAAGTGAGAGAGAAAATTATTTTTCTTAGTCTTCATCTTCATCTTCTTCTTCACTTTTGTTCTTGAGTTTTCTTGGAGAAAATTTAAGATACATTGAGAGAGACATATTATACACTTAGAGTGTAATAATAATAAAAGCTTCACCACTTGATTCTAGCCGTAACCTTAGAGGTTAATCGAGTATTGTTGTTCCGGTCGTTTTTCCGGCGCGTGGCAAGTAGAGACGCGGTGTTTTCGGCGTTGGATCATTCAAGGGCTTGGAGCGGATTGAACTCGTAGAGATCAAACTAAAGCTTGGGGAATAGCTCAAGAGAAGGTTTCCATTTAATCAACGGACTTCGAGGGTTAGTTTCTTACGACTCTTGCTTTTCGTTTATATATTCGTATATACGTAGCTCGATCGATCCTCATAGGGATTCAGATCGAATTAATTTTTGTTTTACCGCTCACTGGCCTGCTTTAGGCACCGAATCCCAACAGTGGTATCGGAGCGTAGGTCTTGCGATCGTATATACGATATTGGCATTTGGAATGCTCGATTAGATGGTGAATGATTTGGAATCATTTTAATCATAATCGTGGTATATGTTTTTCGTTCGTAATAATTGTATTTTTCGTAAGTTTATGTCTAAATATAAATCTTAAATTTCTGGGAAATATGATTTATATTGAAGATATGAAAGTCGGAAAATATTGATATTGATATCCTATTGAAAATCTAGCCCGAATCGTCGTTTGACGACTTTTCGACAAAAAGGGTAATTTGGCCGAGAGTGACTCGACCGTGTCTCCGGTGACACGTGTCCGGCAAAGGTGGCCAAAGCCATCGCTCGAGACCCGACCGTGTCGAGACACGGCGTGTCCGCCGAAGTGACTCGGCCGTGTCCCGGTGACACGGCCGTGTCCGGCAGCCGCCAAGTCATCGCCAGCGACCCGACCGTGTCCCGGTGACTCGGTCGTGTCCTCGCCGGCATCTTCCGAGCGTGACTCGCCAAGCTGGCGTGATCGCCGGTAGGCCGCCGAGGTGACTCGGTCATGCCGCCTGCTTTCACCCGGCTCGATTTTGCCGTGTATTCTTAAAAATTAATCTCCCGCATGTTAAATTGGATTTAATATGATTAAAATGATTTATTGTATTTCATTTTATAAGGGAAATTTGATTAATTGGAATATTTATGGTCGACCGAATTATTTTGAACGTTATTATATTACCGATTGTGTGAATCGATTGGATGGTTCGTATTGTTGATTGGATCAATGTATCTCTACGCTTTCCATTTATATAGTATTTATTGGATGAATGCTTTTTGAATGGGGATGTGGTTCGTGGACTTAGATTTGAATCGTTCGTTTTATTCGATTGGGTTGTAAAGGCCATTTTGAGCCTATTTATTTTACTAGAAATGTTTGTATCTAGGATGCAATTTTCGATGTAAAATTTATATGTAATGACGAAGACCGGAGGAAGATCCATTTCTAGAAGACGAAGATTCAAGACGAAGACTTGTAATTAGATTACGGAGTTTTTGTTTTCTAGGAACGGTCCATGAACCACATGTTGGTAGCAACTAGGTTGTGAATGGTTGTTTCATATTGTATGAATGCCACAAACGCGCTAATATGATTAATGTGCAAAGTGTAACATTAATCGCGAAAATTCTCCCACGATAAATTATTAAGTTTATAAGGTTTCAAGGTTTTCCTTCCCTCCATCGAGTTTTCGGGAAATTGAAATCCAAACCGGATGTGCTATGCTTCCGAGTTATCGGGGTAGTCTTTCGGGGAGGACGGATAAATTACCGGGAGCGCATTGGATGCCTTCGGTTGGAGCAAATTTTATCCCTAGAAACCTGATAGGTTGCCGGATAAGATTCAATTGTGAAACTGATTTGCGTCGATGGTATAAACTTAACTTGTTCACGAACCATAGAAACCGTATAGGTTGAGGGGAGTGAACAAGGGGAAAAGGAAGATCAAATCATCCATTAGATGGGTTGGTGTTGGACACCACTTTATGAAAATTAATAGACTAGAAACCTGTTCGGTTGCCCTCTATTAAGATTTATAAAGAACTCGATCACCACTATGGAGTAGAGCGACGATACTTCCGGATTTCACATGGGAGTGTGTTATTCCGATAAAAATAGTGGGAGCTGGGTAACAAGAATAGAAAAGACCTTAAATTCTATACTCAGAACATAATTGAATGAGTCACTAATTAATCTGTTATACTTAATGCAGACAAATCTCAATATGACAATGAATCCACTCGCAATTCTACTCGAAAAGAACACCTTAATGGGACCTAACTTTGTGGATTGGCTCCGCAATCTAATGATTGTCCTCGCATAGAGGCACTGGGATACGCCTTGAGACGGACATTCCGGCGCCTCCCGTATGGACCCGAGCCAATCAGAAGAGATTGAAAACCACGAAAAGTGGGTTAAGGATGACTTGAAAGTCCGTGCTTATATGATGGCTTCCATGTCTAATGAGCTTCAGAGCTCATGAGAAAATGACTTCGCTAGCAGATTCTATCTCACTTAACCGAGCTTTATGGTGAGCACAGCAGAATCGCTAGATATGAGATATCCAAGCAATCGCTCGGGTGCAAGGATGAAGGAAGGTGAGAAGGTTGGGGAACACGTCCTCAAAATGATATCCATGATCGAGAGATTGAGGCTCTTGATTTTAAAATGGATACTTCTCCAAACCGACCTTATCCTACGCCTCTCCCGATTCCTTCTCACGCTTGTTATGAACTTCAACCGCAATGAGATTGCATGTAATTTAGTCGGGCTAATGAACAAACTTGTGACCGCTCGGTCTCGGATGAAGACTCATGGATGAAGGAGTCTCGCTCTTGTGATTTCTTCTCGACCTCTGAGGTCTAAGAACAAGAAGAAAAAGACCAAGAAGCAAACTGACTACAAGTTAAGGACCTTAAGGGAAAGGGCAAGGCCCCGATGGTTCCAAGAACAAGAAGAAAAAGGATACTTGTCTCAAGTGCGGTGAGTCGGGCCACCGGGCTAGAGACTGTCCGATTCTTCATGGCACTTCGTCTGAGAACTTTTAGTTTTGGAAACAAATTGTTCGCTATCGTATTTTCTACTTCTGGATACTGGATTCTCGTGCTAGTTCTCATATTTGTACCGTGAATCGTGATCGGAACAAAGTAGGAAACTTGGATCTGGAGAAGTTATGATCACAGTCGGAAGCGGGCATAGTGTCGAGGCGACCGACATAGGATCACTTCTTTTGGGTTTAGAATCCGGCTTTGTTTTGACTTTAGAAGATGTACTTGTTTTGCCCAAGGGGCACAAAAACATTGTATCCATTCCGATCATGGACCGAAAAGGCTTTTCATTTTTCATTGGTGATGGTTCTGCAAAATTTATTTTAGAAATAAACTAGTGGGTACTGCTACATTGTTGAATGGATTGTATCATCTAAATCTCAAAGAACAAAGTAGTTGTGAATACTATGACTAGAAAACGTGGTAGGGATGAAACCAATCAAGTTTTGAAATGGCATCTTAGACTTGGTCATGTTGGTCGACCAAGGTTTACAAGATGGAAAAAGATGGACTTATGGGTCTATTGGGATCGGATCCCTTTCCTACTTGTGAATCTTGCCTTAAAGGCAAAATGACTAAGTCCCCTTCACAGGGACTTTTGAAAGAGCCGATAAATCGGGATTAATACATACCGACGTATGTGGTGCTTTAGAAGCAAGACGTGACGGATATCAATATTTCATTACGCTTACGATGATCATACTAGGTATGGTTATGTATACTTAATGAAACATAAATCCGAGGCCTTTGAGAAATTCCAGGAATTCAAGGCCCTAGTCGAGAAACAAACCGGTAATCATATCAAAGCACTTCGGTCGGACCGAGGTGGCGAGTATATGAGTACGGAGTTTGACGAGTTCCTTAAGGAACATGGAATAGTTTCACAACTAACACCTCCAGTACTCCTCGCTTAAATGGTGTGTCGAAAGAAGGAACCGACCCCGTTGAACATGGTCCGTTCCATGCCGGGCTATACCGACTTGCCGATTTACTGGGGTATGCACTGACCGCCGCGTATATCTTGAACAGATGTCCTTCCAAATCCATTCCTAAAACTCCACATGAGATGTGGGAAGGAAGGAAACCAAGTCTTAATCACATTAGGATTTGGGGATGTCCCGCCTATGTCAAGAAGACTAAGGTGGAAAAGTTGGAAGCTAGGTCTGCGAAGGGACATTTCATTGGATTCCCGTCTGGGACGATGGGATATCTATTCTACATGCCTGAAGATCGAAGGATCATTGTTGCTTTACAAGCACACTTCCTGGAAGATGAGTTCATTCAGGAAGGCGGAGCAGGTAGAAGTATTTCTTTAGAAGAATATAATGAAACTCCTCAAAAGACACCTGTGCAAGAAACTGGAACCGAACCTTCTGAAACACAAGTACAACCACCTCGTAGGTCTAGTAGGGTGTCTCATTTATCTGAGAGGTATGGGCTTGTGCACTTGGAGGAGCTGGGTCTCCATGAGGTTCCAAGTGATAGCCAAGAGACCGACCCGACGACCTATGACCAAGCGATGGTGGATGTAGACTCCGCGAAATGGCGTGAAGCTATGGAAGCTGAGATAGACTCGATGCATGTCAATCAGGTCTGGACTCTAGTAGACCGCCCCAAGGGCATAGTGCCTATTGGGAACAAGTGGATCTACAAGAGAAAGACTGGTGGTGATGGCAAGGTTGACGCCTATAAGGCCAAAGGCTAGTGGCAAAGGGTTATACCTTAAGGAAGGGATCGACACACGATACCTTCTCGCCCGTAGCCATGATCAAGTCTATTCGCATGATGCTTGCTATAGCCGCCTACCACGATTATGAGATATGGCAAATGGACGTAAAGACGGCTTTCCTTAATGGATTCCTCGAGGAGGAAATCTATATGGAGCAGCCTAAAGGCTTTGTGTCCGAAGTCGATATTCGAAAGTGTGCAAGCTTGACGTCCATTTATGGATCAAGCAAGCGTCACAGAGTTGGAATCTTCGTTTTGACGAGGCACAAAGAGTTTGACTTCGTGCAAAATGAAGAGGAACCTTGTGTATACAAGAGGGTTAGTGGGAGCAAGATCGCATTCTTAGTACTATATGTAGATAACATTCTACTAATAGGAAATGATGTGGGAATGCTCTACGTGAAAGCTTGGCTTTGAGTAATTTCTCCATGAAAGACTTGGGAGAAGCTACCTATATTCTTGGTATTCGACTCTACCGGGATAGAGCGAAGAGAACAATAGGTCTTTCCCAAGCCCTCTATATAGACAAAATCTTAAAGCGATTTAAGATGGATGATTCTAAAAGAGGGTTCCTACCGATGCGACATGGAATAAAACTCACCTTGAAGATGTGTCCTCAAAGTGAGGAACAACGAAAGGAAATGAGTAATATACCATATGCTTCGGCCGTGGGTAGCCTTATGTATGCTATGTTGTGTACAGGACCTGACATCGCGCATGATGTAAGCGTGGTGAGTAGGTTTCAGGCAAACCCAGGTAAGGAACATTGATCGTCAGAAGAACGTTCTCAAGTACTTAAGAAGGACTAGAGATATGGTTCTTATGTATGGCGGTGGAGAATTGGATGTTGTGGGATTCACTGATTCGGACTTCCAAGGACTGAAGGACGACTCGATGTCCACTTCTGGCTACATATTTACTCTTAATGGAGGAGCGGTATCTTGGCGTAGTGCCAAGCAAAGCGCGACTGCTGATTCCACCTGTCAGGCTGAGTATCAAGCAGCCTCGGAGGCTTCCAAGGAAGGGTTCTGGATTAAGAAGTTTGTGGGAGAACTTCAAGTGATACCATGTGCTGAGCTGCCTGTCTACTGCATCGCGACAACGACAGAGTCAGAGCGCAGCCAAGGAGCCGAGGTTTCACAACAAAGACCAAACATATTGAGAGGAAGTATCATCTCGTAAGAGAATTTGTTCGCAAGGGATACATTGTCTTGCCGCAGAGTAGACTCGGCCGACAACGTCGCCGATCCACCGACCAAGCCACTTTCTCGGACTAGCTTGGAGCGTCATCCTGGAGAATATGGGTATTAGATACCATAGTGTGTGGCATTGAGTGCAAGTGGGAGATTGTTAGAGTATGCCCTCGAATGCCACTCGAGAGGATGTTGAGTGAGGGCATTGTACTTGTTATTATGTAAATCATCAATATAAGGCAATGGATGTTTCTTTATTTACCGGTAGTTACCGGCATTCCTAACTCGTAAATAAACATATAGAAACTAGTCCGTGTATTTGAGAGCAAAACGTTCCACTCCTTATTGGATAAGGGGGTCGGCACTGGAAAGGTTTATAGCTCAAATACTTAATCGTTCGCAAGTCGATGAAACTTGACCGGGCGTTAAGTTTATGTGAAGACTTGTATGACGTGTTCTTTGACAAGGAGAGTGCCTGTCGAACACTAATGGTTAGTGGGAGCACACGTTATAGGTATGCTAATTGGATTAGTATACTCGAACCGACTCACCCTCGATTCGTCACATGGATTTCACTCGGATACCAATGACGGAATCGAAAGGTTGTGATAGGTATTCGTGAACCTTCGACTTGAGGATTTAGTAGGGATGTGCTTGTGACGTCAAGATTTTCATTAGAGTAGTTCGACCTCGTAAACCTAAGGCGGGGTCAACCTCGACGTGCATCTTGACGGGCAAGTAGCAGGTCCTACTGAATACCAAGATAGAATTCTTTCTCCCGTTAGTGAGCGGGTTATATGTCCTATGCGGTTATTGGCAGATTAGATCATAAGTCTTTCGCCAAAGCATTGGAGCCAGTTGTATTAGATACACGACAGCTCGATGATCTCGATTTGCATTAACGCATGCATAGCGTCAAGTACAGATAGGGTTTGACTGACCGTGACCCTATAACTTGATCAGGACATTTGAAAGAAGGGTTTATACGCCATCGGTATTCACGACAGAATGGTTCTTGAATGATCCCAATCATTCGTTCTCAGTTGGGGTACAGTGTAGGCCGCCAGGCTGGCTAGGTGGTGCTACTACTCTTTGGTTCCTCCCATTGCTGACTGAGACGGACCTACCGAGTCGCGCATTAGGATTGACGACGGAATGAATCGAGCTTAATTCTCTCATTATGTGTATTAGATATTAGATATCTAAATTTGAGACATTAGATGTCTAAATCGATTTATTGGATAAATTGATATACGGCCTAATGAATTAAATATATCACTGGGTGATTAATTTAATTCATGAATATAATTATTTCTTGGAGAAATTAATTATGTTATTATGTATTTGATATGATTAATTAATTGGATTAATTAATCAATATAAATACATCGGAACGGAATCGGAGTTTATCTGTTTGGACTCACGGGAGTCCGAAACGGACCGAACTCGCCCGGCTCCTTCTAGATGGCCACCCCTCTTTCCTTCCCTTTTTCCTTGGTCATAGTCTCCACATGTTGGTGGAAGACTTATGTTCAATCAAGGGGACAAATATCACACCTTGGTGATATTTTCTAAAGTAGGATATCTTGGGAGTTGAATAAGAATATAAGTGGAGACAAACTCTCACTTGCTACTACACAATTCCAGCCGTGAGCTTTGAAGAAGTGAGAGAGAAAATTATTTTTCTTAGTCTTCATCTTCATCTTCTTCTTCACTTTTGTTCTTGAGTTTTCTTGGAGAAAATTCAAGATACATTGAGAGAGACATATTATACACTTAGAGTGTAATAATAATAAAAGCTTCACCACTTGATTCTAGCCGTAACCTTAGAGGTTAATCGAGTATTGTTGTTCCGGTCGTTTTTCCGGCGCGTGGCAAGTAGAGACGCGGTGTTTTCGGCATTGGATCGTTCAAGGGCTTGGAGCGGATTGAACTCGTAGAGATCATAAGCATGACCGTGACCTACTGAGTTGTAGGTGTTGGGAAACCAACCGCGAAGGTTCAAGCCCCAAGCTTACCCATAATGAGATCACCCAGTGACCGTGACGTGCTGAATTGGAGGTGCTGGGAAACCAACCGCGAAGGTTCAAGCCCCAGACTTACCCATAATGATATCATAAACATGACCGTGACCTACTGAGTTGTAGGTGTTGGGAAGCCAATCGCGAAGGTTCAAGCCCCAAAGTTACCCATAATGAGCACTAGCCGAAACTTGCCTCCAAAACATAATTAATCACAAACGGCAACAATATGAAGATTACCGAATTCACATGAAAGATAGTGTGTTGCCTTGAGTCGGCCAACACGACGATAGTAACTCACGGATGGGCACCGTCCTCTGCGGTCCCAATTCAATACCTCGATTACCTTAGAATGCTCATTCGATAACAACGACACAACGGATGGGAACTATCCTCGACAGCCCCAATTTATTACCTCGATTGCCTTATAATGGCCAACCGATAACAATGATGCAGCGAATGATTCAATACCTCGATTGCCTTAGAACGTCCAATCGATAACAATGATACAACGAATGATTGAGCACCTCGATTGCCTTAGAACGGCCAGTCAATAACAATGATACAATGAGTAATTGAGCACCTCGATTGCATTAGAACGACTAATCGATGACAATGATACAATGAATGATTGAACTCCTCGATTGCCTTAAAAGGCCAATCGGTAACAATGATACAATGAATGATTGAACTCCTCAATTGCCTTAGAACGGCCAATCGATAACAATGATACAATGAATGATTGAACTCCTAGATTGCCTTAGAACGGCCAATCGATAACAATGATATAATGAATGATTGAACTCCTCGATTGCCTTAGAACGGCCAATCGATAACAATGATACAATGAATGATTGAGCTCCTTGATAACCTTAGAACGGCCAATCGATAACAATGATACAATGAATGATTGAACTCCTCGATTGCCTTAGAACGGCCAATCGATAACAATGATACAATGAATGCCTCGGCACATTTAATCGGCTACCGACGACGAAGATGAGAACGAATACGACAATGCCTTCAATCGGCCAATACAACATGAATGACAGGACGCCAACATTAATAACAATGATTACAACAATGTCTTAGATCGACATCAATATTAACAACAACAATCGATACATTGATACCGTGAACCGGCTATCGACAAAAACATTAACTACGAGTATCTCAATGCCTTACTGGCCATTAATGAACAACAACATTTGGCATAATTGCCGAAAGGTATCGTATCGAACGATCCCTTAATATCAATGAACTCATGAAGAGACTAAGTCTCGGAATGATACAACACATTCATACACATATACGATAATATTAATCTCATTGACTAGTACAAGTATAAAACTTGCCTCAACCGAAGGTGATGAAATCCTTCCACGAACAACGAACGGCGTCTTCCGATTGTAATACCCACGATTTTCTTTCCGGTTATTTTGGATTTTTTCGGATATTTCCCGATTGTCGAGTGTCGATATTATTTTATCGACAACTGATTTTGGTGTTTATGGCCATATATTGTGTTTTGTTGTATGTTGTTTTCATTCTGGATTGATAACGTTGTCCACGAGCGTTTTGTCATGTTTGTTCCATGCGTTTTTGAAAAATCGAGTCATCAGGTCATGGCGGCTGGGCACTGGCCGGATGGGTGCGGGCACTGGCCGAACGGGTGCGGCAGGAACCGGCATAGCGCACGCTACTGCCGGAACACAGCGCACGCTATGGCCGGAAGGCTACGCACGCTACGGCCGGAAGGCTGCGCGCGCTAGTCGACCGAGGCAGCAGTGGCAGAGAGGTTCTGGACTCGGGGAGAATCGGCAGGTAGCGCACGCCACTGTTGGACACGGCGCGCGCTAATCGGCAGGCGTAGCGCACGCTACGGCCGAAAGGCTGCGCGCGCTACCGCGGTCGGACAGGAAGGTTCTGGATAGCAGAACAGGTCGGTAAGATAGGTCAACGCGGGCCCAGGCCGAACATTCTCGACCATGACTGCCCGTTAGTGCACGCTAGCCCGGCAGTCTAGCGCACGTTAGGCTGCACAATATGACCGAGAAGTCCTGCTTGCACTCATTTTTCATTTCCTCTCTTCCCTGTCCGTGGTTGGAGCCTTGGTGTTAGACCCTTAACATGGGCGACTCGCTGGGCTCGGCAGGTGGTCGAGTCACTGGGCGGACTGTGCCGACTGGGCGTGGCACGACACTAGGGCACGGGAATGAAAAATGATTTGGAGGTTTCTTGGCGGGTGTGAGGCTTAGCTAAGACATGGAATCACGACAATCTCGTGTTACTTTGAGGTTTTGGGCAGGATCAAGGCTGTAGGCAGGCGAGTGATTCTTCAGCTTTTCAATGGTCATTGTCCTCACCAGGCTTTATTTATCTAAGCCTATTATAGGGGGGGAGGTAGTTACTGAGAGCCATGCCCAAGGGGTGACCCAAGGTGCTCGGCCAAGAACTTAGCAAGGTGCTGGGACTTGCCATGGGATTGGGTCACGGGTCGATCCGGAGGTGAAACCTGACCCGGATAGGACCGACCCGATCAGCGAACACTTCAAGCGCAGACAAGGCCTGAGCTGTGTGCCTATGGCCGAGAGGGTTCGATAGTGCTGGGCGGACCTTGTTCGGAAATCGGATAAGTGCGCAAAATGTTGGACATTTGTGCACAATTGTGGGAATTGACTCAGACTATGTGGGAACAAGACTTGGGTGCGAGGGAATGCCAGATTTGGCATGCACAATCTTAGCATTGACGGTTCGAGGCGGTTACGAGTCATAGCAGTTGCATGGGGCGGTTATGAGGTAGTTCCAGGCAACGACATGGCGGAATGATTATGCCAGCGGTTTTGAGATACGGTTGCAAGAAGGTTCCAAGTCATGTTAGATGTGCGGGAGAGTGCTGGGATCCATTAGGACAGTTGCGGGACGATTACTAGCAAGCTGTTGCGGACGGTTGCGGGGCGGTTCCAGAAGACCTTGTACGTGTCAGTACAAGGCAGATGTGGGCAAGTTGCGGGGAAACTGCTCAGGACAAGTGGCTTGGATGCATGGAGATCTTTGCCACGCGTCGACACGTGGAGTGTTGGGCTGAACCTAGCGGTTGGGGTTGTCAACCGATGTAGTCCTTTGCTTGGGCTATAAATAGGTGCTTGGTACAATTTTATAGGAGGGAGATCTGAGAGATCATCGTGAGGATCTTTGAGAGTTGTACAGCGAGGCCTTTTTCCTTATATATTGAGTGTGTAAATAATATTCAAGGTTGGGGAATTGTCCCCATAAATTGTGTGTGCCTTTACGTGTTTTGATTGTATTCCGCTGCATACTCCTTCAAGCACTAAAGGTGGCTTTGGGCTGTAACTCTGATTATACTAAACACGAGTGCTGTGAGGAAAACATGAGTGTTTGGTGAGGATCTAAGGCTGACTGGTTGTTGTGCGGACAATCAGTGCCGACACGGGGTTGAATTTCGGCAAAAAATTCTAGTCCGATTCGGACCCGTGACAATTTGGTATCAAAGCCCCGTTGGTGGGTTCTGAGGAAAAAGTTGCTGCGTTATGGCACCTCGAGATGCAGATCGCGGAGATGAGATCGCGGCTTTGGATGAGAGGATTCAAAGGTTGGAGACTTTGATGGGGCAACCTCCACCATTTCCAGTTGTAACAGCAGTTTTCGAATGGATCTCAATGCTGGAGACCGATTTTGAAAAACTCCATGCTATGATGGAAGTATTCCAGAAATCTATGGATGAAATCCCTAATTTCGTGGAAGGCAGGCTCGTTTCGGTTCAAGAGGAGATCAGTTCCGTAAGCGAGGCAGTGGATATTCGGCTAGGTGCAGTCAAGGACGAATGCAGGTTGTTGAGGATGGCGGTTGTTGGCTGTGGGAGTCAAGGGAACTCATCATCTTCATCCAGGTTCAAGATGCCCGATCCAAAACCATTTGGCGGGGAGAGAAGTGCCAAAGAATTGGAGAACTTCCTTTGGGACATGGAAACTTACTTTCATGCTGCACATGTTCCAAGTGAGGAGAAGGTCTTCATAGCCAGTATGTACCTTACCGGTGACGCCAAGTTGTGGTGGCGTACGCGTCAGTCGGAAGGCGCAAATGCCGATCGTGAGAAGATTGGTTCGTGGGAAATGTTGAAACAGGAACTTAAGGAGCAGTTCCTACCGTGTAACGTATCGTTGGTTGCACGTGAAGCCCTTCGTGAGTTGAAACACAAAGGGACTGTTCGGGAATATGTGAAACGTTTCAGTACGTTGCTATTGGATGTGAAAGATATGTCAGAAGAGGACAAGGTGTTCAATTTCATGGCTGGATTACAACCTTGGGCACAAACCGAGTTGATAAGGCAAGGTGTCAAGGATTTGCAATCTGCCATGGCTGCT
Organism: Orobanche coerulescens; assembly: GCA_033398695.1. NCBI lineage: Eukaryota > Viridiplantae > Streptophyta > Magnoliopsida > Lamiales > Orobanchaceae > Orobanche > Orobanche coerulescens. The sequence continues at coordinate 121,995,089 of CM065802.1, read as the reverse complement.
GCTGATCGGTTGATAGACTATCGAGTTGGTGGCCCAGGCCCGGAACAGGGAAAGAAGGGTGCTGGAAAGGGCAAAGGAAAGTTTGATGGTTTTAGAGATACTAAAGAAATAACATGCAGGCCGAGGGATCGTCTCAGTCCAATAATGCGGACCGAACGAAGAAGGGATGTTACATCTGTAGTGGTGACCATCGAATGAGGGATTGCCCAAAGCAGGGAAGGTTGAATGCTATCATGTGCGAAGAAAATGGCGACGAGGGTGATTCTGAAACTGGTTGGCTTGTGGTAATGCAGTTAGTGCATGAAATGCGGGGAAAGATCCCGAAGAAAGCTCGTGGCGAGGCAGATACTGTGAAGCCTCCAGCCACAATGTGGAACTAATGGTGCTCATCGAGCACCAGGCCAACGGTGCGATCAATGGTTGGCCGAAGGACAAGTCGGTGTGGGTTTATGGATGATTTGTCCCCGACGATGGAAGATCCTTGTAGATTGTGATCTGTTCGTGTCAAGAGGGTGGTTGATGTGGCTCAAATTTCGGTTTAAGGTGCGAGGTCGGAAAGTCAAGTTGCTTACATGCATGCAAAGACAACTTGTTGCATTTGGTAGGAGATGCTATTCGACGACTTGGATCGATACGTGGTTGAGTAAGGATTTGTTTTCCATACGTTCATATGTTGAATATATTTGTTGGTTCCTACTATGTTTTTCCATTTTTGAACTTGGTGTGCAAAGATGGTAGGATGTGTGTTCTATGTGAAGCATGTCCAGGTCATGTCTAATTTTGACGAAATGATGGTGTGGATGGTGGCTAAGGTCCCGATTATCTTGTTATTTTCAGTCGACTGAGAAGTCCCACGAGTTTTAGTTGGACTGACCATCCGAGCATTGAGAGGATATGCTTACAGTTAATATGCCATTTGTTTTGTCAAAGGGACGCGTTACTGAAGTTTACAAAAATAAGTAAGGAGTTGCAGCCTATTACTCGTTCCAGATAAGTCATTGGTTGTCCGTCTCAATGATTTAGTTGCTGGTTTACTGTATATAGTTTACTTCAGTTTTTCGTTGTATGACCATTGTAAATATTTGCTAGGTCAAGTTGTGTTTTGTTGTTTTCCTAGCAAGCAGGGGATGTTCGCTTTCATATGTATGTAATTATGTCGAAGTGAGTTAAGTTAGGCATATTATGTATATATGTAAAATGTTAGACGGAAGATGCTGTTTCAGTGTAGGAGACTTGGATGTTGAAGCTGATTTCAGTCGGTTCGCTGGGATGGTTTGAAGTACATAGCTATCTTATCATCGGAGGTTTATCATATGAGTGATCAATTAAAGTGATCCAGCGAAAGGGTGAACCAAAGCTACATTGCAAATGGAAGGCGAGCTTTTCAAAGTATTGGACTATGACTTGTTTAAGGGCTACACTTCTACTCCGACGAGGACGTCGGTTTCTTTTAGTGGGGGAGGTTTGTTAAACCCTTAACATGGGTGACTCGCTGGGCTCGGCAGGTGGTCGAGTCACTGGGCGGACTGTGCCGACTGGGCGTGGCACGACACTAAGGCACGGGAATGAAAAATGATTTGGAGGTTTCTTGGCGGGTGTGAGGCTTAGCTAAGACATGGAATCAAGACAATCTCGTGTTACTTTGAGGTTTTGGGCAGGTTCAAGGCTGGAGGCAGGCGAGTGATTCTTCAGCTTTTCAATGGTCACTGTCCTCACCAGGCTTTATTTGTCTAAGCCAATTATAGGGGGGAGGTAGTTACTGAGAGCCATGCCCAAGGGGTGACCCAAGGTGCTCGGCTAAGAACTTGGCAAGGTGCTGGGACTTGCCATGGTATTAGGTCACGGGTCGATCCGGAGGTGAAACCCGACCCGGATTGGACTGACCCGATCAGCGAATGAGCTGTGTGCCTACGACCGAGAGGGTTCGACAGTGCTGGTCGGACCTTGTTCGGAAATCGGATAAGTGCGCAAGATGTTGGACATTTGTGCACACTTGTGGAATTGACTCGGACTATGTGGGAACAAGACTTGGGCGCGAGGGAACGCCAGATTTGGAGCGCACAAGCTTGGCATTGACGGTTCGAGGCGGATACGAGTCATAGCAGTTGCATGGGGCAGTTATGAGGTAGTTCCAGGCAACGACATGGCGGAACGATTATGCGAGCGGTTTTGAGACACGGTTGCAAGAAGGTTCCAAGTCATGTTAGATGTGCGGGGGACACGTCATCATACAGGCAGTTACTTGGTGGGCTGCATGTGCCAGGTGGAGTGCTGGGATCCATCAGGACAGTTGCGGGACGGTTACTAGCAAGCGGTTGCGGACGGTTGCGGGGTGGTTCCAGAAGATCTTGTACGTGTCAGTACAAGGCAGATGTGGGCAAGTTGCGGGGAAACTGCTCAGGACAAGTGGCTTGGATGCATGGAGATCTTTGCCATGCGTCGACACGTGGAGTGTCGGGTTGAACCTAGCGGTTGGGGTTGTCAACCGATGTAGTCCTTTGCTTGGGCTATAAATAGGTGCTTGGTACAATTTTGTAGGAGGGAGATCTGAGAGATCATCGTGAGGATCTTTGAGAGTTGTACAACGAGGACTTTTTCCTTGTATATTGAGTGTGCTAATAATATTCAAGGTTGGGTAATTGTCCCCGTAAATTGTGTGTGCCATTACGTGTTTTGATTGTATTCCGCTGCATACTCCTTCAAGCACTAAAGGTGGCTTTGGGCTATAACTCTGATTATACTAAACACGAGTACTGTGAGGAAAACACGAGTGTTTGGTGAGGATCGAAGGCTGACTGGTTATTGTACGGATAATCAGTGCCGGCATGGGGTTGAATTTCGGCGAAAACTTCTAGTCCGATTCGGACCCGTGACACTTGGTGAGCATGAAGATATGTTGTTATACTATGAATACAATAAGTTTGGGAGCGCATATCATCGATTAATCACTCTATAACATCCTTCAATCCAGCGAATCAAGGTTAGTTTTCCTAAAATCCTAGTTTTGGGAAAATTGGAGATTTTGTTTGATTTCGTCCGTTTAATTCGTTATAACTTAGAATAGTGATGGATTGATGATTATTAAGTTGTATTATATCGAATCCCTTGTTTTTTCATGGTTGTATTGCCGAGGATTCGTCGTTTTATTGAGTTTCTAATCGACACCTTGAAGGTGTTCGATAAAATGCCACAAAGGGGATTCGGGCATTCTACGATTATCCTTCCTTGTACGATCGTCAATTTATTCAAGGTATGATGTTAGGGTCAGGTTCCTTACGAAGAACTCGAGTCGGAACCCTTCCGTTCGCCATTTTCCGATCGGTTGCGTCACCGTCGTTTCCGCCGGAGAGTTGTAGTCATTCGAGATTTTCCCGGTTGAGCCATGTTCGTCGGAGTATCCGATATCGATTATCGAGGCAAGTATCTTGCCCATACATTACATGTTTTGTGGATATAATGTTTGGTAATCGACGATATTTGCTAAATGAATGTTTACAACTATTTTTCAAAAGAATCAATATATTTGCAATCATAGTTTTCTTTTAAAGATGATTCTCGTGTTCGGGAATTAATGTGCTTGATTGATTATGTGTGTTAGCATCGAGTATAGGATCGCCCTACTTCGGGTGATGCCATTATGTGTGAATATGTTGTCTGTAAATTTAAAGTTCAACCCTTTCGTTAACATTGTGCTTGGAGTCATACGGATGTGTGTGAATATGTGAGTTGTGTGATCTTGGTTGTGTCGTTCGGTGTTGTTGAGATAAGTGTGCTTCCCTGCGGATAGTATTAATTCTGGGTCGTGAGTATATGTTAGATAATTTGGCCATTTTAGCAAAATACCTCGACTATATATATTGTGATTGACTCTTGAGGATTGTGGTTTTGGAAATGAGAATTGATGAGAGTTGTAAGGTTGTTCTCGGGTACTATCACTCGGGTATTGACTCGACGGGGTCACACGGGGACCTGGTGGCTTAGCGACTGGACCGGGTCGCGAGGGTTACTTCAAGTGGGCATTCTCACCTGGCGATTGCTCGACGGGGCACACAGGGACTTGGTGGCTTGAGGGCCGGACTGGGTCGCGAGAATTGACAAGATCGGTGCGAAGGATGATGGAAGGTGAATGATACTAATCACATGAGGGTCAGTTTTGGATATAGTTAGTCAGAGTTCGTGTATGGTCTTTTCCGCTATCGTACTTTTCATTTGTGAGTGTATTTTACCCTTGCATGGGTATGATTCGAGATAGAAATCTGTATTTTTGACTTGTATGTTAGTGACGAAAGACCAAGTTGGTCTACGGATTTGGTATTTTATCATGTCGGTAAGTAATTTACTGTGTTGTCGATGTCTAGCCTGGTGGATCCTCACGTAGAGGGTCTGCGGCATGTAATATTCCGGGTTTGATTCTGGGGGTGTTATATTTATGGTATCAGAGAGCCTTGGGTTGCGGAAACCTAGGCTATCGGGTCCAGTCGGGTATTGTCGTGTCTTGCTCTGTCAGATTGTGTCTGTCTAGGTCGTGTCGCGACGCTTCGTTTGTGATGTCGGCCGTGATTTGTATCGAGGTGCAGCCATCATCTTCGTGCGACCTGTGGATGTAAGTCTCCCTACTATATTGTGCCTTGTGATATACGAGCTTGTATGATTTTGTGTTATGATGTGGAGTTTAAAGGTGATTTGTGATTATGTGGCCTATGTTGTTTGATCCTCGTATGATGCTAGAATAAAAGTGGTGCCAACGTATATGTATATATACACACATCCTGATATAAGTCGTTTTTACAAGAGTAATGGCCTTGGTGTGGTTACGCAAAGAAAAATTCATCAATGTGATATTTTAAAACTTTATATGTTTTTGGGGAGTCACGTAAATTTTGTTTTAAAACATCCTCCAAAGGGAGGAAAAAGTTTGATTTTCGTATGATGACCTCAAGGTCAATTTTTTTTTTTTTGAGAATTCAAACTACCGATATTTTATTTTCATCTTGTATTATAAGTTTTCAAAACACAATTTTTAAACTCAAGTGAGGTCTACAAAATGTAATCAAGACGTGACTCACGCTTTCAACTTATCGATTTTATGGTTGTTAGTCGAGAAATACGTGATGATGTTCTTGTTATTCGGGCAGTGTTGCCAGTTTTAGATTAAAACAGGGATGTGAATGCTAAGTCGTTCGGTATGAGTTAAGACAGTTCTCCTTATTAATAGATGAGATTTCCATTTTTGATGACAATTGTCTTTTGATGGTTGCTCATGAAGTGTTAAATCGATGGCTTTGAGATTCGAACGTGTTGTTGTTTATTTGTGACCATCGATTCTAGTAATGTCGTATATATGTTCGCGATCATGTTGCTGAGTTGGAGCAGCTAGCACGCGCTAATGCAGCATGGATAGTGCACGCTAAATAATTGTTGTAGCGCGCGTTAGGTAGCTGGGACAGAGGCTAGAGAACCGCATTTCTGTTAACTGTTAGGCCTAACCTTGGCAGTCGATCACCCGTAACTGTATTCTATGTGTGTTGTCTAGTGATGACAACTATTTTGTGTGAATGTGTGTTATGACTTTTCGTCGCGCTAAGTGATAATTGATTTTGTTCAGTGAGTTGTTAAATAATGTCTGTTGTGTGTGTGTTTGAAAATGTTTTCCTGAAACTTTTATAAGTTTGTGCAAGTTGCGGAAATCAATTTTTGAAACTAATTTGACGTTGCGATTAAGTCGGCGGCTTCGTATGAACTTTGGAAATTGTTTGAAATTTGCGAGCCGGCCTAGGATTCTCCAATAAAACCTCGACGGTATTGAAAGAGTTATTTTAATGTACCTTGAACATTTTGTGAAATGTTACCATCGTTGATCTTTGTGTAGTGTTGGGAGAAATTTCGGAAATGACTTTTAACGTACTATTGTATTTTCGAATAATTCGAGTACATGATTTTTAAAAATCTTTAAAACATTTTTTTTCAAAAACTAATACGATTTTTTTTTCAAAAATATATAGTGAAAGATGGAAAATCTTACTTGATTTAAATTTCAAACTCGAATTTGGAAATGTTAGTGTATGTACGAATGGTTTGATGATCTTGCGTGTTTACCTTGTTTGTTATCAACGGTGACGATGATGCGTAGTGGCATGATGATTTTGATGATGCCGGTTACAAGGAAATATTGTTTTGCAAATTATTTTAAAATGGGATGGTTAAAGTCTTTTGTTTACAGGTTTTGATAAAACAGCCCGAGGTACCAAAAATACTTTCAAAGTTTTATTTAGAGTAAACATACAAATTTAAAGATTTCCTTTAAAAGGATACCTCGTGGATTTTCTTTCCGAGTTGTTATTGGTTACCTTATGCGATATGTTGTGCCAAGTTGATACTTTAGCATATTATTTTTGCGAAGTGGTGCAATCATATTGAGAGAGAATCAGCTTAGTATGCCGAGGGACAGAGGACGCGGTCGTAACCGCGGTACAGTTGGTCATGGAAATCGAATGCGGAACCAAGAGAATATTGATGGGAAGGCTGCTATTCTAGTACTTCGTTCTCGTTGTTTAGGTTTCGAGGACGAAACCTCTTTTAAAGGTGATATGATGTAATACCCATATTTTTTTCGCTTCCGTTTCGTTCGACTGTATTGCTCGATTGTGTCCGTTGATGCTTATGACCTTCTGTTGTTCTCACCCTTGTCATTCGAGCAAGTTCGCATATTGTTCCAAATTGATGTGTATATCGTTGTGATCTTTCCAAGTTCGGATCGATTTCTTAAGAACTGTGTTCGAAACTAACACCTCATGGTTCCTACAAGTTTATTGATGTCTTGATTTGAGGTGCGAACTTCAGAGTTAATCGTTGTTGTTCGATCCTTACTATTTTTTCGTCATTGTCCAATCATTATTGTTGATCTCATAATCGTTATTATTGAACATCTGGGCCACTTTGTAATTTCCATAAGTGTTGGGAAATTGTCTTCGTATTTGTTCTTCCAAATCTTTGAGTTACTGTAATTTCATACATTTCAGCGTGGGAATCATGATTTGATTTTTGTACTGCTCGGTTTTATCAACCGCAGTGATTCATACTGTGTTGAATCGGACCGTAGTAGCTTTATACTATATGGAACTCTGGTGTGTTGTCGAGGGTCGCCTTGCTTTTTTTTTTTTAAGTTTTGGGATGAAACTTATTTTTAGGGGGGTAGAATGTAATACCTACGATTTTTGTTCTGGTTATTTTCGATTTTTTCGGATATTTCCCGATTGTCGAGTGCCGATATTATTTTCTCGACAACTGATTTTGGTGTTTATCGTCGTATATGGTGTTTTGTTGTATGTTGTTTTCATTCCGGATTGATAACGTTGTCCGCGAGCGTTTTGTCGTGTTCATTCCGTGTGTTTTCGAAAAATCGAGTCATCGGGTCATGGCGGCTGGGCACTCGCCGGACGGGTGCGGCAGGAACCGGCATAGCGCACGCTACTGCCGGAACGCAGCGCACGCTATGGCCGGAAGGCTACGCACGCGACGGCCGGAAGGCTGCGCGCGCTAGTCGGCCGAGGTAGCACGGGCAGAGAGGTTCTGGACTCGGGGAGAATCGGCAGGTAGCGCAAGCCACTATCGGACACGGCGCGCGCTAATCGGCAGGCTTAACGCACGCTACGGCCGGAAGGCTGCGCGCGCTACCGCGGTTAGACAGGAAGGTTCTGGACAGCAGGACAGGTCGAAAGGATAGGTCAACACGGGCCCCGGCCGAACATTCTCGACCATGACCGCCCGTTAGCGCACGCTAGCTCGGCAGCCTAGCACACGTTAAGCTGCACCAGTATAAATATGACCGAGCAGTCCTGTTTGCACTCATTTTTCATTTCCTCTCTTCCCTGTCCGTGGCTGGAGCCTTGGTGAGCATGAAGATATGCTGTTATAATATGAATCCAAGAAGTTTGGGAGCTCATATCATCGATTAATCACTCCATAACATCCTTCAATCCAGCGAATCAAGGTTAGTTTTCCTAAAATCATAGTTTTGGGAAAATTGGGGATTTTGTTTGATTTCGTCCGTTTAATTCGTTATAACTTAGAATAGTGATGGATTGATGATTATTAAGTTGTATTATATCGAATCCCTTGTTTTTTCACGGTTGTATTGCCGAGGATTCGTCGTTTTATTGAGTTTCTAATCGACACCTTGAAGGTGTTCCATAAAATGTCACAAAGGGGATTCAGGCGTCCTACGATTATCCTTCCTTGTACGATCGTCAATTTATTCAAGGTATGATGTTAGGGTCAGGTTCCTTGCGAAGAACTCGAGTCGGAACCCGCCGTTTCCCGATTGGTTGCGTTACCGTTGTTTCCGCCGGAGAGTTGTGGGCGTTCGAGATTTCCCGGTTGAGCCATGTTCGTCGGAGTATCCGGTATCGATTATCGAGGCAAGTATCTTGACCATACATTACATGTTTTGTGGATATAATGGTTTGTAATCGACGATATTTGCTAAATGAATGTTTACAACTATTTTTCAAAAGAATCGATATATTTGCAATCATGGTTTTCATTTAAAGATGATTCTCGTGTTCGGGAATTAATGTGCTTGATTGACTATGTGTGTTAGCATCGAGTATAGGATCGCCCTACTTCGGGTGATGCCATTATGTGTGAATATGTTGTCGGTAAATTTAAAGTTCAACCCTTTCGTTAAGATTGTGCTTGGAGTCATACGGATGTGTGTGAATATGTGAGTTGTGTGATATTGGTTGTGTCATTCGGTGTTGTTGAGATAAGTGTACTTCCCTGTGGATAGTATTAATTCTGGGTCGTGAGTATATGTTAGATAATTTGGCCATTTTGGCAAAATACCTCGACTATATATATTGTGATTGACTCTTGAGGATTGTGGTTTTGGAAATGAGAATTGATGAGAGTTGTAAGGTTGTTCTCGGGTACTATTACTCGGGGATTGACTCGACGGGGTCACACGGGGACCTGGTGTCTTAGCGACTGGACCGGGTCGCGAGGGTTACTTCAAGTGGGCATTCTCACCTGGGGATTGCTCGACGGGGCACACAGGGACTTGGTGGCTTGAGGGCCGGACTGGGTCGCGAGAATTGACAAGATCGGTGCGAAGGATGATGGAAGGTGAATGATACTAATCACATGAAGGTCAGTTTTGGATACAGTTAGTCAGAGTTCGTGTATGGTCTTTTCCGCTATTGTACTTTTCATTTGTGAGTGTATTTTACCCTTGCATGGTATGAGTCGAGATAGAAATGTGTATTTTTGACTTGTATGTTAGTGACGAAAGACCAAGTTGGTCTACGAATTTGGTATTTTATCATGTCGGTAAGTAATTTACTGTGTGGTGTCGATGTCTATCCTGGTGGATCCTCACGGAGAGGGTCTGCGGCATGTAATATTCCCGGTTTGATTTTGGGGGTGTTATATTTATGGTATCAGAGAGCCTTGGGTTGCGGAAACCTAGGCTGTCGGGTCAAGTCGGGTATTGTCGTGTCTTGCTCTGTCAGATTGTGTCTGTCTAAGTCGTGTCGCGACGCTTCGTTTGTGATGTCGACCGTGATTAGTATCGAGGTGCAGCCATCATCTTCGTGCGACCTGTGGATGTAAGTCTCCCTACTATATTGTGCCTTGTGATATACGAGCTTGTATGATTTTGTGTTATGATGTGGAGTTTAAAGGTGATTTGTGATTATGTGGCCTATGTTGTTTGATCCTCGTATGATGCTAGAATAAAAGTGGTGCCAACATATATGTATATATACACACATCCTGATATAAGTCGTTTTTACAAGAGTAATGGCCTTGGTGTGGTTACGCAAAGAAAAATTCATCAATGTGATATTTTAAAACTTTACATGTTTTTGGGGAGTCACGTAAATTTTGTTTTAAAACATCCTCCAAAGGGAGGAAAAAGTTTGATTTTCGTATGATGACCTCAAGGTCAATTTTTTTTTTTTGAGAATTCAAACTACCGATATTTTATTTTCATCTTGTATTATAAGTTTTCAAAACACAATTTTTAAACTCAAGTGAGGTCTACAAAATGTAATCAAGACGTGACTCACGCTTTCAACTTATCGGTTTTATGGTTGTTAGTCGAGAAATACGTGATGATGTTCTTGTTGTTCGGGCAGTGTTGCCAGTTTTGATTAAAACAGGGATGTGAATGCTAAGTCGTTCGGTATGAGTTAAGACAGTTCTCCTTATTAATAGATGAGATTTCCATTTTAGATGACAATTGTCTTTTGATGGTTGCTCATGAAGTGTTAAATCGATGGCTTTGAGATTCGAACGTGTTGTTGTTTATTTGTGACCATCGATTCTAGTAATGTCGTATATATGTTCGCGATCATGTTGCTGAGTTGGAGCAGCTAGCACGCGCTAATGCAGCATGGATAGTGCACGCTAAATAATTGTTGTAGCGCGCGTTAGGTAGCTGGGACAGAGGCTAGAGAACCGCATTTCTGTTAACTGTTAGGCCTAACCTTGGCAGTCGATCACCCGTAACTGTATTCTATGTGTGTTGTCTAGTGATGACAACTATTTTGTGTGAATGTGTGTTATGACTTTTCGTCGCGCTAAGTGATAATTGATTTTGTTAAGTGAGTTGTTAAATAATGTCTGCTGTGTGTGTGTTTGAAAATATTTTCCTGAAACTTTTATAAGTTTGTGCAAGTTGCGGAAATCAATTTTTGAAACTAATTTGACGTTGCGATTAAGTTGGCGGCTTCATATGAACTTTGGAAATTGTTTGAAATTTGCGAGCCGGCCTAGGATTCTCCAATATAACCTCGACGGTATTGAAAGAGTTATTTTAATGTACCTTGAACATTTGTAAAATGTTACCATCGTTGATCTTTGTGTAGTGTTGGGAGAAATTTCGGAAATGACTTTTAACGTACTATTGTATTTTCGAATAATTCAAGTACATGATTTTTAAAAATCTTTAAAACAGTTTTTTTTTTCAAAAACTAATACGATTTTTTTTCAAAAATATATAGTGAAAGATGGAAAATCTTACTTGATTTAAATTTCAAACTCGAATTTGGAAATGTTAGTGTATGTACGAATGGTTTGATGATCTTGCGTGTTTACCTTGTTTGTTATCAACGGTGACGATGATGCGTAGTGGCATGATGATTTTGATGATGCCGGTTACAAGGAAATATTGTTTTGCAAATTATTTTAAAATGGGATGGTTAAAGTCTTTTGTTTACAGGTTTTGATAAAACAGCCCGAGTTACCAAAAATACTTTCAAAGTTTTATTTAGAGTAAACATACAAATTTAAAGATTTCCTTTAAAAGGATACCTCGTGGATTTTCTTTCCGAGTTGTTATTGGTTACCTTATGCGATATGTTGTGCCAAGTTGATACTTTAGCATATTATTTTTGCGAAGTGGTGCAATCATATTGAGAGAGAATCAGCTTAGTATGCCGAGGGACAGAGGACGCGGTCGTAACCGCGGTACAGTTGGTCATGGAAATCGAATGCGGAACCAAGAGAATATTGATGGGAAGGCTGCTATTCTAGTACTTCGTTCTCGTTGTTTAGGTTTCGAGGACGAAACCTCTTTTAAAGGTGATATGATGTAATACCCATATTTTTTTCACTTCCGTTTCGTTCGACCGTATTGCTCGATTGTGTCCGTTGATGCTTATGACCTTCTGTTGTTCTCACCCTTGTCATTCGAGCAAGTTCGCATATTGTTCCAAATTGATGTGTATATCGTTGTGATCTTTCCAAGTTCGGATCGATTTCTTAAGAACTGTGTTCGAAACTAACACCTCATGGTTCCTACAAGTTTATTGATGTCTTCATTTGAGGTGCGAACTTCAGAGTTAATCGTTGTTGTTCGATCCTTACTATTTTTTCGTCATTGTCCAATCATTATTGTTGATCTCATAATCGTTATTATTGAACATCTGGGCCACTTTGTAATTTTCATAAGTGTTGGGAAATTGTCTTCGTATTTGTTCTTCCAAATCTTTGAGTTACTGCAATTTCATACATTTCAGCGTGGGAATCATGATTTGATTTTTGTACTGCTCGGTTTTATCAACCGCAGTGATTCATACTGTGTTGAATCGGACCGTAGTAGCTTTATACTATATGGAACTCTGGTGTGTTGTCGAGGGTCGCCTTGCTTTTTTTTTAAGTTTTGGGATGAAACTTATTTTTAGGGGGGTAGAATGTAATACCTACGATTTTTGTTCTGGTTATTTTGGATTTTTTCGGATATTTCCCGATTGTCAAGTGCCGATATTATTTTCTCGACAACTGATTTTGGTGTTTATCGTCGTATATGGTGTTTTGTTGTATGTTGTTTTCATTCCGGATTGATAACGTTGTCCGCGAGCGTTTTGTCGTGTTCATTCCGTGCGTTTTCGAAAAATCGAGTCATCGGGTCATGGCGGCTGGGCACTGGCCGGACGGGTGCGGCAGGAACCGGCATAGCGCACGCTACTGCCGGAACGCAGCGCACGCTATGGCCGGAAGGCTGCGCACGCGACGGCCGGAAGGCTGCGCGCGCTAGTCGGCCGAGGTAGCACGGGCAGAGAGGTTCTGGACTCGGGGAGAATCGGCAGGTAGCGCAAGCCACTATCGGACACGGCGCGCGCTAATCGGCAGGCTTAACGCACGCTACGGCCGGAAGGCTGCGCGCGCTACCGTGGTCAGACAGGAAGTTTCTCGACAGCAGGACAGGTCGGCAGGATAGGTCAACACGGGCCCCGACCGAACATTCTCGACCATGACCGCCCGTTAGCGCACGCTAGCTCGGTAGCCTAGCACACGTTAAGCTGCACCAGTATAAATATGACCGAGCAGTCCTGTTTGCACTCATTTTCATTTCCTCTCTTCCCTGTCCGTGGCTGGAGCCTTGGTGAGCATGAAGATATGCTGTTATAATATGAATCCAAGAAGTTTGGGAGCTCATATCATCGATTAATCACTCCATAACATCCTTCAATCCAGCGAATCAAGGTTAGTTTTCCTAAAATCATAGTTTTGGGAAAATTGGGGATTTTGTTTGATTTCGTCCGTTTAATTCGTTATAACTTAGAATAGTGATGGATTGATGATTATTAAGTTGTATTATATCGAATCCCTTGTTTTTTCACGGTTGTATTGCCGAGGATTCTTCGTTTTATTGAGCTTCTAATCGACACCTTGAAGGTGTTCCATAAAATGTCACAAAGGGGATTCAGGCATCCTACGATTATCCTTCCTTGTACGATCGTCAATTTATTCAAGGTATGATGTTAGGGTCAGGTTCCTTGCGAAGAACTCGAGTCGGAACCCGCCGTTTCCCGATTGGTTGCGTTACCGTCGTTTCCGCCGGAGAGTTGTGGGCGTTCGAGATTTCCCGGTTGAGCCATGTTCGTCGGAGTATCCGGTATCGATTATCGAGGCAAGTATCTTGACCATACATTACATGTTTTGTGGATATAATGGTTTGTAATCGACGATATTTGCTAAATGAATGTTTACAACTATTTTTCAAAAGAATCGATATATTTGCAATCATGGTTTTCATTTAAAGATGATTCTCGTGTTCGGGAATTAATGTGCTTGATTGACTATGTGTGTTAGCATCGAGTATAGCTTCGCCCTACTTCGGGTGATGCCATTATGTGTGAATATGTTGTCGGTAAATTTAAAGTTCAACCCTTTCGTTAAGATTGTGCTTGGAGTCATACGGATGTGTGTGAATATGTGAGTTGTGTGATATTGGTTGTGTCGTTCGGTGTTGTTGAGATAAGTGTACTTCCCTGTGGATAGTATTAATTTTGGGTCGTGAGTATATGTTAGATAATTTGGCCATTTTGGCAAAATACCTCGACTATATATATTGTGATTGACTCTTGAGGATTGTGGTTTTGGAAATGAGAATTGATGAGAGTTGTAAGGTTGTTCTCGGGTACTATTACTCGGGGATTGACTCGACGGGGTCACACGGGGACCTGGTGGCTTAGCGACTGGACCGGGTCGCGAGGGTTACTTCAAGTGGGCATTCTCACCTGGGGATTGCTCGACGGGGCACACAGGGACTTGGTGGCTTGAGGGCCGGACTGGGTCGCGAGAATTGACAAGATCGGTGCGAAGGATGATGGAAGGTGAATGATACTAATCACATGAAGGTCAGTTTTGGATACAGTTAGTCAGAGTTCGTGTATGGTCTTTTCCGCCATCGTACTTTTCATCTGTGAGTGTATTTTACCCTTGCATGGGTATGAGTCGAGATAGAAATGTGTATTTTTGACTTGTATGTTAGTGACGAAAGACCAAGTTGGTCTACGAATTTGGTATTTTATCATGTCGGTAAGTAATTTACTGTGTGGTGTCGATGTCTATCCTGGTGGATCCTCACGGAGAGGGTCTGCGGCATGTAATATTCCCGGTTTGATTTTGGGGGTGTTATATTTATGGTATCAGAGAGCCTTGGGTTGCGGAAACCTAGGCTGTCGGGTGCAGTCGGGTATTGTCGTGTCTTGCTCTGTCAGATTGTGTCTGTCTAAGTCGTGTCGCGACGCTTCGTTTGTGATGTCGGCCGTGATTAGTATCGAGGTGCAGCCATCATCTTCGTGCGACCTGTGGATGTAAGTCTCCCTACTATATTGTGCCTTGTGATATGCGAGCTTGTATGATTTTGTGTTATGATGTGGAGTTTAAAGGTGATTTGTGATTATGTGGCCTATGTTGTTTGATTCTCGTATGATGCTAGAATAAAAGTGGTGCCAACGTATATGTATATATACACACATCCTGATATAAGTCGTTTTTACAAGAGTAATGGCCTTGGTGTGGTTACGCAAAGAAAAATTCATCAATGTGATATTTTAAAACTTTACATGTTTTTGGGGAGTCACGTAAATTTTGTTTTAAAACATCCTCCAAAGGGAGGAAAAAGTTTGATTTTCGTATGATGACCTCAAGGTCAATTTTTTTTTTTTTTTGAGAATTCAAACTACCGATATTTTATTTTCATCTTGTATTATAAGTTTTCAAAACACAATTTTTAAACTCAAGTGAGGTCTACAAAATGTAATCAAGACGTGACTCACGCTTTCAACTTATCGGTTTTATGGTTGTTAGTCGAGAAATACGTGATGATGTTCTTGTTGTTCGGGCAGTGTTGCCAGTTTTAGATTAAAACAGGGATGTGAATGCTAAGTCGTTCGGTATGAGTTAAGACAGTTCACCTTATTAATAGATGAGATTTCCATTTTAGATGACAATTGTCTTTTGATGGTTGCTCATGAAGTGTTAAATCGATGGCTTTGAGATTCGAACGTGTTGTTGTTTATTTGTGACCATCGATTCTAGTAATGTCGTATATATGTTCGCGATCATGTTGCTGAGTTGGAGCAGCTAGCACGCGCTAATGCAGCATGGATAGTGCACGCTAAATAATTGTTGTAGCGCGCGTTAGGTTGCTGGGACAGAGGCTAGAGAACCGCATTTCTTTTAACTGTTAGGCCTAACCTTGGCAGTCGATCACCCGTAACTGTATTCTATGTGTGTTGTCTAGTGATGACAACTATTTTGTGTGAATGTGTGTTATGACTTTTCGTCGCGCTAAGTGATAATTGATTTTGTTCAGTGAGTTGTTAAATAATGTCTGCTGTGTGTGTGTTTGAAAATGTTTTCCTGAAACTTTTATAAGTTTGTGCAAGTTGCGGAAATCAATTTTTGAAACTAATTTGACGTTGCGATTAAGTCGACGGCTTCGTATGAACTTTGGAAATTGTTTGAAATTTGCGAGCCGGCCTAGGATTCTCCAATAAAACCTCGACGGTATTGAAAGAGTTATTTTAAAGTACCTTGAACATTTTGTAAAATGTTACCATCGTTGATCTTTGTGTAGTGTTGGGAGAATTTTCGGAAATGACTTTTAACGTACTATTGTATTTTCGAATAATTCGAGTACATGATTTTTAAAAATCTTTAAAACATTGTTTTTTCAAAAACCAATATGATTTTTTTTTTCAAAAATATATAGTGAAAGATGAAAAATCTTACTTGATTTAAATTTCAAACTCGAATTTGGAAATGTTAGTGTATGTACGAATGGTTTGATGATCTTGTGTGTTTACCTTGTTTGTTATCAACGGTGACGATGATGCGTAGTGGCATGATGATTTTGATGATGCCGGTTACAAGGAAATATTGTTTTGCAAATTATTTTAAAATGGGATGGTTAAAGTCTTTTGTTTACAGGTTTTGATAAAACAGCCCGAGGTACCAAAAATACTTTCAAAGTTTTATTTTGAGTAAACATACAAATTTAAAGATTTCCTTTAAAAGGATACCTCGTGGATTTTCTTTCTGAGTTGTTATTGGTTACCTTATGCGATATGTTGTGCCAAGTTGATACTTTAGCATATTATTTTTGCGAAGTGGTGCAATCATATTGAGAGAGAATCAGCTTAGTATGCCGAGGATGAGGACGCGGTCGTAATCATGATACGATTGGTCATGGAAATCGAATGCGGAACCAAGAGAATATTGATGGGAAGGCTGCTATTCTAGTACTTCGTTCTAGTTGTTTAGGTTTCGGGGACGAAACCTCTTTTAAAGGTGATATGATGTAATACCCATATTTTTTTCACTTCCGTTTCGTTCGACCGTATTGCTCGATTGTGTCCGTTGATGCTTATGACCTTCTGTTGTTCTCACCCTTGTCATTCGAGCAAGTTCACATATTGTTCCAAATTGATGTGTATATCGTTGTGATCTTTCCATGTTCGGATCGATTTCTTGTGAACTGTGTTCGAAACTAACACCTCCTGGTTCCTACAAGTTTATTGATGTCTTGATTTGAGGTGCGAAATTCAGAGTTAATCATTGTTGTTCGATCTTTACTATTTGTTCGTCATTGTCCAATCATTATTGTTGATCTCATAATCGTTATTATTGAACATCTGGGCCACTTTGTAATTTCCATAAGTGTTGGGAAATTGTCTTCGTATTTGTTCTTCCAAATCTTTGAGTTACTGTAATTTCATACATTTCAGCGTGGGAATCATGATTTGATTATTGTACTGCTCGGTTTTATCAGCCGTAGTGATTCATACTGTGTTGAATCGGACCGTAGTAGCTTTATACTATATGGAACTCTGGTGTGTTGTCGAGGGTCGCCTTGCTTTTTTTTAAGTTTCGGGATGAAACTTATTTTTAGGGGGTAGAATGTAATACCTACGATTTTTGTTCTGGTTATTTTGGATTTTTTCGGATATTTCCCGATTGTCGAGTGCCGATATTATTTTCTCGACAACTGATTTTGGTGTTTATCGCCGTATATGGTGTTTTGTTGTATGTTGTTTTCATTCTGGATTGATAACGTTGTCCGCGAGCATTTTGTCGTGTTCATTCCGTGCGTTTTCGAAAAATCGAGTCATCGGGTCATGGCGGCTGGGCACTGGCCGGACGGGTGCGGCAGGAACCGGCATAGCGCACGCTACTGCCGGAACGCAGCGCACGCTATGGCCGGAAGGCTGCGCACGCGACGGCCGGAAGGCTGCGCGCGCTAGTCGGCCGAGGTAGCAGGGGCAGAGAGGTTGTGGACTCGGGGAGAATCGGCAGGTAGCGCAAGCCACTATCGGACACGGCGCGCGCTAATCGGCAGGCGTAACGCACGCTACGGCCGGAAGGCTGCGCGCGCTACCGCGGTCAGACAGGAAGGTTCTGGACAGCAGGACAGGTCGACTGGATAGGTCAACGCGGGCCCCGGCCGAACATTCTCGACCATGACCGCCTGTTAGCGCACGCTAGCTCGGCAGCCTAGCACACGTTAAGCTGCACCAGTATAAATATGACCGAGCAGTCCTGTTTGCACTCATTTTTCATTTCCTCTCTTCCCTGTCCGTGGCTGGAGCCTTGGTGAGCATGAAGATATGCTGTTATAATATGAATCCAAGAAGTTTGGGAGCTCATATCATCGATTAATCACTCCGTAACATCCTTCAATCCAGCGAATCAAGGTTAGTTTTCCTAAAATCATAGTTTTGGGAAAATTGGGGATTTTGTTTGATTTCGTCCGTTTAATTCGTTATAACTTAGAATAGTGATGGATTGATGATTATTAAGTTGTATTATATCGAATCCCTTGTTTTTTCACGGTTGTATTGCTGAGGATTCGTCGTTTTATTGAGTTTCTAATCGACACCTTGAAGGTGTTCCATAAAATGTCACAAAGGGGATTCAGGCGTCCTACGATTATCCTTCCTTGTACGATCGTCAATTTATTCAAGGTATGATGTTAAGGTCATGTTCCTTGCAAAGAACCCGAGTCGGAACCCGCCGTTTCCCGATCGGTTGCGTTACCGTCGTTTCCGCCGGAGAGTTGTGGGCGTTCGAGATTTCCCGGTTGAGCCATGTTCGTCGGAGTATCCGGTATCGATTATCGAGGCAAGTATCTTGACCATACATTACATGTTTTGTGGATATAATGGTTTGTAATCGGCGATATTTGCTAAATGAATGTTTACAACTATTTTTCAAAAGAATCGATATATTTGCAATCATGGTTTTCATTTAAAGATGATTCTCGTGTTCGGGAATTAATGTGCTTGATTGACTATGTGTGTTAGCATCGAGTATAGGATCTCCCTACTTCGGGTGATGCCATTATGTTTGAATATGTTGTCGGTAAATTTAAAGTTCAACCCTTTCGTTAAGATTGTGCTTGGAGTCATACGGATGTGTGTGAATATGTGAGTTGTTTGATATTGGTTGTGTCGTTCGGTGTTGTTGAGATAAGTGTACTTCCCTGTGGATAGTATTAATTCTGGGTCGTGAGTATATGTTAGATAATTTGGCCATTTTAGCAAAATACCTCGACTATATATATTGTGATTGACTCTTGAGGATTGTGGTTTTGGAAATGAGAATTGATGAGAGTTGTAAGGTTGTTCTCGGGTACTATCACTCGGGGATTGACTCGATGGGGTCACACGGGGACCTGGTGGCTTAGCGGCTGGACCGGGTCACGAGGGTTACTTCGAGTGGGCATTCTCACCTGGGGATTGCTCGACGGGACACACAGGGACTTGGTGGCTTGAGGGCCGGAACGGGTCGGGAGAATTGCCAGAGTGTTTGTAATGATGATTAATTTCAAGAGATAAATCTACCACTAGAAGGGGGGTTGAATAGTGGTAATGCGGAATATCGAACTTTTCTTGCGAATAAATGAAAATAGTTCGGAAAATAAAAGACTCAAAGATTTATAGAGGTTCGGCAACTTGCCTACGTCCTCTCTCCGACTTCTTTTTCTATTTGCTCAAGAACAACCACAAACTTGACTCGTCTTCGATCGGTCCGAGTACACAACCGTTACAACCGTTTGTCTTCTATTGGTCCAAGCTCAACCACTCTCAAAAACAAACTTTGTTTATCTAGTGTTCTATAGGAACTAGATAATCCTCACTTACGAATATAGGAGTATAATCATAACAATGCCGGATCAAAGATCCTAATAACACCGGATTAGTGACTCTTGATTCGTTTCTCTAAAGCTCAAGTATGAGTCATGCAACACTCACAACCAAATGAAAGAATACAAAGTATAATAAATATTACAAGGTATATAACTCTTTGTATCTTTCTTATCACATCTTTAGAATGCAATAAAAGATATAAAATTGAGCTCAAGTATGCTTTGATTGCTTGTATGCTTATATGCTTGTATGCTTGAAGTTGTGTGTATGATACCCAAGTCCTATGGGTATTTATAGGTGTCAGCCATTCTTCAAATACTGAAATTTGTATTATTAGCGTGCGCTAATAATACCTCCTAGCGTGCGCAATCGGTCTCTGACTTGACTTTTCTGAACGGTCACAAAACTGTTCCAACGGTAAAATACTATGGCTAGCGTGCGCTAGTCATGCCTTCTTAGCGTGCGCTATCGGTTGGTCAATAGGTATTCAATCTTGACTTTGAAAGTGTTGGTTTGTCTCCCCAACGTCTCTTTATCCAACGGCTAAATTAGTACTTAGCGTGCGCTAGAAACTATGCATAGCGTGCGCTAGTAATATTTAATTCCAGCTTTTCCAGATTTCACGGATCTTCTTTGACTCCTGTTTTTCCAACGGTAGAAAATCCAACGGTAAACTGTTGACTGATTTAGCGTGCGCTAATGTATATATTGTAGCGTGCGCTATATGCTTTCCTTAGTAACGTACGTTACCCTGTGTAGCGTACGTAAATGCCTTCTCATTTTGAGTCCAGTGGCTACTGGACTACTAACCATGTAATCCAGTAGCGTGCGCAAGACATGAAGAGTAACGTGCGCTAAGTCCTTATAGTAGCGTACGTAAATAATTGTCCATAGCGTGCGCAAGTCCTTTTTCCTTTTTCTTTCCAGACCTTACTGTCCTCTGACTTATGATGCGATAGCGTGCGTTAATAATGCTGTATAGCGTGCGCTAAACTTAGTAATATAGCGTGCGCAAATGTTTGAAGATCTTGCGTGCGCTATCCATCAGGTAACTTCACTGGACTGCAGCTGAGATGTCTTAGCTGAATAAAATCCTCGATAGCGTGCGCTACTCTGGTACAGGTAGCATGCGCTAAGTCCATTTTGCTCCTTCAATATAACAACTTGTTGAGATTGATTTTATTAAATGTTTTGAATGAAATTATCATAAAAATACTTTTTGAGTCAACAATATCCCCCTTTTTGATGATGTCAAAATATTTAATTTATACCTGCAAAAACATTTTAAAAAGATTCGAATCAAGGTAACTTGTTCGATATATTAGTACGTTTCGGTTTTTGGAGTATTCTCCCCCCTTTTGACATAAACAAAAAGGAACCCCCCCTGAATTGTTGCATTTTTAACAAATAATACCAACAAAATGTCATGAACCAAAACGAAATCACGTAAACAGCAATACACGTAAACAGCAAATGCCAAACTTCAACCAACCAAATGAAGAGAAATGCAAATTCCATTAAAATGAAGTTCAAGCAATACATAAAAGTTCAAGGCATGAGACATAAAAGTCATTCGAAAGATAAGTTTCTACATCAAGTATCAAATTCCTAGACTCTAAGGTGCTGGATCAGAAGAGGAGGATGGGAATGGGAACGACGGATGTGTGTATCGGATGAAATCAGAGATCAGCCCGTGAACTTCCCGGACTTCCGAGCAAAGAGACCGAACATCCTTTCGAATTTCCATTTGAGAGGTCTCGATGCTCCGCATCCGAGCGGAAAGATCACTCTCTTCTTTTTCCGTGATGGAGTCTCTCATCGGTCGCTTGCCTTTTGTCTTCGGGTGGCGAACGAACTTTCCGGTTTGCATCTCCCGAAGTGTATGGGGTCCTCGATGTGTCACACGTTCGGCCGGAGTTGGTGTTCGCGTCCCCTTCGGCACTTGATCGTCTTCTCGAAGATACAGAAATAACACCCAACCTCTATTGAATGTTTCAACGTAGTGCATAGCTTTGAGGGTGAGATCGCTAATCTCGTGTCCTCGAGACACGGGAATGGATGCCTCACTAGACAAGTCGACATGAAAGTGACGGAAGATCACCGTGAGTATAGAACCAAAAGGCAGCCATGTAATGTTTTGAGCGAAATGAGTCCCCTTTTGCTTTCATTCAACTCAACACTATTCCGGTAAAATCCACCTTGTCGTCCTTCAACACTCGATATACCACATTTTTGTCCACTCCCACTAACTTGTGTTGGGTGTTAACCTTCGGCATCAAGCACTTAGTTAGTGCAGCCAACAACAAGTGAATGTGAATTCCAAAATCATTATTTTCGAAAATGTCATCCGTAACCTCGGTGACCGTTTTCGAGCACAAAAAGTCGGCGACATCTTTCTCAAACACAAGAGATTCTTCATCAATTGTATTTCCACAGCAATCAAAACCATCCTTTGTCAAACCAAATAATTCGTGAAGAATTTCCGAAGAGACCTTCACCACTGTTCCTTTCACCAGACTACCGAGAACAAAACCACCATCACCGTCACCCAAATGCAGATTGGCATAGAATTCGCGGACACAAGAAGGATAAATGATTTCCTTACACTCAACAAATCGGGCTATCCCTAAAGCTTCAAAAAACTCACGGATACTGACCTTAGCTCGTTCGAGACTGCTGAGGTTGAAGAAGTAGCAGTTAGTAAGATTCTCCTGAGGAAGAATATCGAAGAACACCTTCGATGCGGTGTACGAGACAAATCGGGTCGCATCATATTCGGCGTTGCGAGGGCGTTTTAGGTTTCTGTAGGATTTTCCATTGGCTTTGCGTCCCTTGCTTAACATGAATCTGGAAGAAATTTGAAAATTTGAGGGAGAAATCGGAGGTTGATGGTTCGAATTCATCGGCTGGGGTTTTTGGTGAAAAGTGTTTTTGCGTTTGCGTACGTTAAGATAGAGTGAAAGTGTTTCTGGGTCGTACGGAGTTTATATAGTGAGCTGAGTTTTATTTAGCGTACGTTATGTATGAGAGGTTAGCGTATGTTAGGTGAAAATAGGAAGCTCACTGGACTGTCCAGTAGCTGATTTGGAATATGAAGGGTTTGAGTTAGCGTACACAAGGCATAGACGCTTAGCATATGCTATCGAGAACGAAAATTAGCGCGCATTAAGAAAAATGAAGCTAGCGCGCGCTAGCGAATGGAACGATTCAAGGATATTGATTTCTCGAGTAGAACACTTATTTCAAAAATTGTCTAGATGTCCCATACCAAGTTGTAAACGAATAGAATTAAATGATTCTTCGGGAAGAGGTTTTGTAAAAATATCAGCAAGTTGGTCCTTCGTCCCGACAAAAATTAAACAGATATCTTTCTTCTGCACATGATCGCGTAGAAAGTGATGTCTAATGTCTATGTGCTTAGTTCTACTATGCAATACATGATTTTTACTCAGATTAATCGCACTGGTATTATCACATAGAATAAGGGTATTTTCAAAATATATGCCGTAGTCGCGGAGTTGATTTTTAATCCATAACACCTGAGCACACGCGCTCCCTGCAGCAACATATTCGGCCTCAGCTGTAGACAATGCTACAGTGGTTTGCTTTTTACTTCCCCAAGATATTAAACATGATCCAATAAAATGACACGTACCACTAGTACTCTTTTTATCAATTTTACATCCGTCGAAATCGGCGTTGCTCTATGCAATTAAATTAAAATCCAAGCAAGAAGGATACCATAGACCTAGTCCAATAGTTCCTTTCAAGTAGCGAAAAATGCGTTTACAACCAATTAAATGTGATTCCTTGGGATTAGCTTGGAATCGAGCACATAAACATGTAGCAAATATTATGTCTGGCCTAGATGCAGTCAAATATAACAAAGAACCGATCATACCTCGATATAATTTTTGATCTACGGATTTTCCATTTTCATCTTTTTCAAGCTTTAATGATGAAGACATTGGCGTAGAAATCACCTTGCTACTTTCCATTTTGAATTTCTTTAGGAGATCATTTGAGTACTTTGTTTGATGGATAAAGATTCCATCTTCGGATTGCTTGATTTGAAGACCGGGGAAGAACGTTAACTCTCCCATCATACTCATCTCGAAATCCCCTTTCATAAGATTAGAGAAATCTTGGCACAAAGATTCGTTAGTAGCTCCAAATACAATGTCATCAATGTAGATTTGGCAAACAAGTATATCATCATTCAATATTTTAACAAACAAGGTATAATCGACTTTGCCTCTTTTATAGTCATTTGCAATTAAAAGTTGACTTAAACGATCATACCATGCTCGGGGTGCTTGGTTCAACCCATAGAGTGCCTTGTTGAGCTTGTAGACGTGATCTGGAAATTAATGATCTTCAAAACCGGGATGTTGCTTGACGTAGACTTCTTCTTGAATGTAGCCCTTCAAGAATGCACTTTTCACATCCATTTGAAATAGTTTGATCTTTTTGTGGGCGGCAAATGCACATAACAAGCGGATGGCTTCGAGTCGAGCCACAGGAGCAAAACTTTCTTCGTAATCAAGACCTTCCTCTTGATTATACCCTTGAGCGACCAAACGAGATTTATTTCGAATACGATAACCGTCTTCGTCACTCTTAATTTTGTGCACCCATTTAGTTCCGATAATTGTTTTATCTTTAGGAGCGGGAACTAAATTCCATACATTATTGTGCATGAATTGTACAAGATCCTCTTGCATTGCCATCACCCAACTTTCATCATCAAGAGCCTCGGATATATTCTTGGGAACTATTTCGGATACAAAAGCACAATGAGCCATATATTCGGTAGTTCTCCTTCGGTTTTGAACACCATCTTCAATATTTCCAATTACGAGATCCTTTGGATGGTCCTTGATGTTCTTCCAATCTTTCGGTAAATCAACAATTGTGTTCGTTGGGATTTTTGAAATTTTCTTCACTTCGGTTGAGGGATCCGGAAAAGTACCTGCATCATCAAAATATTCTACCTTTCTCGAGGGTGAAATCATATCATTGAATTTAACATGAATGGATTCTTCAACTTTATTCGTTCTAATGTTATAAACGCGGTATGCTTTGCTATTTGAACAATAACCAAGAAATATTCCGGAGTCGGATTTTGCATCAAACTTGCCCAAGTTATCCTTACCATTGTTTAAGATAAATACATTGCAGCCAAAAGGATGAAAATAAGCTATATTTGGCTTTTTGCCCTTCCATAATTCATATGGGGTTTCAAGATGAGTTCTACGATCATGAACCCGGTTAATCACATAACATGCCGTAAAGATTGCTTCGGCCCAAAAGTATCGTGGAAGAGAGTATTCATTAAGCATAGTCCTCGACATTTCTTCCAAAGATCGATTTTTCCTTTCAACAACCCCATTTTGTTGAGGCGTTCTAGGAGCCGAAAAATTATGATTAATCCCGTATTTGTCACATAAGAGTTCAAACGGAGTGCAATCAAATTCACCTCCCTGATCGGTGCGGATTGAGATTATGGAGATATTTTTCTCATTTGATACCAAACGACACCAATTAGAAAACTCGGAAAATGCATCATCCTTATGAGCTAAAAATCTAACCCAAGTAAATCGAGAGAAATCATCAACAATAACCAAAGTGTAAAGGTTTCCATTTAAACTAACATGTCTAGATGGTCTAATCAAATCCATATGCACAAGTTCAAGAACGCGACTAGTGGAAACCTTGAATTTTGGTTTGAAAGATTCTCGAGTGTGTTTCCCTTTTATGCATGATTCACACAAATGTTTTCTATCAAACTTGAGTTTGGACAATCCACGAACAAGGTCGTGTCTAGATAGAATAGAAATGATAGATAAAGATGTATGCCCCAATTTTCGATGCCATAAATATGCATTATCATCCAAAGTAACAAGACATTTTCCGTTGAATGAACGTTTATCATTAAGATCAACAACATTGATGTTTCCATATCTCAAACCGATGAATGCAATTTTATTATTTCTAAATGCCGTGCAATGCGTTTGCTCAAAGAGAATTTTAAAACCTTCATCGCAAAGTTGTGAAACGCTAAGTAGATTTTGATGCAAACCTTCAACAAACAATACTTTGTTCATAGAGGGAGAAGGTTCCTTGCCGACTTTGCTGATGCCTTTGATTTTTCCCTTTTGATTGTCCCCAAAAGTCACATGTCCTTGTTCTTGATATTCGAGGTCTTGAAATAAGTCCTCGGAGCCGCACATGTGCCTTGAGCATCCGCTATCAATGTACCACTTGCTTTTCCTTGGTGCCGGTACCTCGATATTGCTTTCGGAGTCGAGTGCCATGAATGCGAGATTCACGTCTAGAGATCTTTCAATCTCCTCCTCATCATCACTCCAAGAAGCTATTAGGACCTCCTTCTTTTTGAATCATTCCATTTGAGGCTTTGAAGAGGATCCTCGGTATTCTTTGGCATAGTGACCGGCTTGACCACAATTCCGACAATTATTGTCGAACTTCTTTATAGGAGCATAGCCACTCTTCTTTTGCTCTGGCTTCCCATCCCGACCAAGAAAACTTCGCCTCTTTTGAATTAGGCTTTTATACCTTCTAAAGTTCTTGGCGTAGAGAGCAAGTTCCTCGTCGTCTTCATCTTCGGGAACATCTTCCTCAACATTGCTATCAACATTGAATGCGACTACTCTTTCACGAGGCTTTGGCTTGGTGCCTCTAGACTTGAGAACGATCTCATAATTGATGAGTGACCCGATGAGGGCACTAAACTTGAGCTTGTTGAGATCTTTGGATTCCATAATCGCGGTAACCGTAGCATCCCATTCTCATGGCAATGAGCAAAGAATTTTCTTAGCTTTGTCACTACTACATATAGGCTTTTCGAATAATGCAAGGCCATTGGTTATAGCCGAGAACCGATCCAACATATTGGTGATCGTTTCCTCGTCTTTCATGGAGAAGAGTTCGTAGTCATGAAGTAGCATGTTGATTTTGGTCTCCTTGACTTGGGTGGTTCCCTCATGAGTTACTTCGAGGATTTCCCAAATTTC
This sequence comes from Orobanche coerulescens, assembly GCA_033398695.1. Lineage (NCBI taxonomy): Eukaryota > Viridiplantae > Streptophyta > Magnoliopsida > Lamiales > Orobanchaceae > Orobanche > Orobanche coerulescens. The sequence goes on along the minus strand of CM065802.1, from coordinate 121,968,610 downwards.
CTTTGCGCTTTCGTAGGAAGATATCCTATTTAGTTCTTCAGGATTAAGGGCGCAATAGAGAAGTTGAGTAGCATGGGAGTTGATGTGAGTGTTCCTCCAATCCTCATCATTGAATTCGTCTAACTTTTTCAACGATCCATCCTCTTTCTTTGCAAGCTTCGGACCAAGAGCAATAACTTTCCAAATTTCAATATCGTAATCTTGAACGAAGATAGCCATTTTCTTTTTCCATGTCATGAAATTGGAACCGTCGAAGAAGGGAGGACGGTTGAGAGGATTTCCTTCGATTTGGCCAAGAAGTGCCATTTGCGGATCTTTTTCTCTTAGGTGGTTAAACCGTTAAAAAGAGACTCTCTCTGATACCAACTGAAGCGATAAATTTACCACTAGAAGGGGGGTTGAATAGTGGTAATGTAGAATATTGAACTTTTCTTGCAAATAAATGAAAATAGTTCGGAAAATAAAAGACTCAGAGATTTATAGAGGTTCGACAACTTACCTACGTCCTCTCTCTGACTTCTTTTTCTATTGGCTCAAGAACAACCACAAACTTGACCGGTCTTCGATCGGTCTGAGTACACAACCGTTACAACCGCTTGTCTTCTATTGGTCCAAGCTCAACCACTCTCAAAAATAAACTTTGTTTATCTAGTGTTCTATAGGAACTAGATAATCCTCACTTACGAATATAGGAGTATAATCCTAACAATACCGGATCAAAGATCCTAATAACACCGGATTAGTGACTCTTGATTCGTTTCTCTAATGCTCAAGTATGAGTGATGCAACACTCACAACCAAATGAAAGAATACAAAGTATAATAAATATTACAAGGTATATCACTCTTTGTATCTTTCTTATCACAACTTTAGAATGCAATAAAAGATATAAAACTGAGCTCAAGTATGCTTTGATTGCTTGTATGCTTGTATGCTTGAAGTTGTGTGTATGATACCCATGTCCTATGGGTATTTTTAGGTGTCAGCCATTTTTCAAATACTGAAATTTGTATTATTAGCATGCGCTAATAATACCTCCTAGCGTGCGCAATCGGTCTCTGACTTGAGTTGTTTGAACGGTCACAAAACTGTTCCAACGGTAAAATACTATGGCTAGCGTGCGCTAGTCATGCCTTCTTAGCGTGCGCTATCGGTTGGTCAACAGGTCTTCAATCTTGACTTTGAAAGTGTTGGTTTGTCTCCCCAACATCTCTTTATCCAACGGCTAAATTCGTACTTAGCGTGCGCTAGCAACTATGCATAGTGTGCGCTAGTAATATTTAATTCCAGCTTTTCCAGATTTCACGGATCTTCTTTGACTCCTGCTTTTCCAACGGTAGAAAATCCAACGGTAAACTATTGACTGATTTAGCGTGTGCTAATGTATATATTGTAGCGTGCGCTATATGCTTTCCTTAGTAACGTACGTTACCCTGTGTAGCGTACGTAAATGCCTTCTCATTTTGAGTCCAGTGGCTACTGGACTACTAACCATGTAATCCGGTAGGGTGCGCAAGACATGAAGAGTAACGTGCGCTATGTACTTATAGTAGCGTACGTAAATAATTGTCCGTAGCATGCGCAAGTCCTTTTTCCTTTTTCTTTCCAGACCTTACTGTCCTTTGACTTATGATGCGATAGTGTGCGTTAATAATGCTGTATAGCATGTGCTAAACTTAGTAATATAGCGTGCGCAAATGTTTGAAGATCTTGCGTGTTCTATCCATCAGGTAACTTCACTAGACTGCAGCTGAAATGTCTTGGCTGAATAAAATCCTCGATAGCGTGCGCTACTCTGGTACAGGTAGCGTGCGCTAAGTCCATTTTGCTCCTTCAATATAACAACGTGCTGAGATTGATTTTATTAAATGTTTTGAATGAAATTATCATCAAAATACTTTTTGAGTCAACATAATTGTGATATGTCCGGAGTATCACAATGCTTGGTGCCTGGGGTCGAGAGACATTATATATCGAGTCTTGGTCTTGCTCGTATTTGCACTTTATACTTGTACTAGCAAAACAGTGGAGTTTTGCTAACCCCCGAGTATTCGGGGGGTGGATGTCTGTTTTTGCATCCAGGTACATGCAGGTTTGGGAGCAAAACACAGTATCGGTGCGAAGGATGATGGAAGGCAAATGATACTAATCACATGAAGGTCAGTTTTGGATGCAGTTAGTCGGAGTTCGTGTATGGTCTTTTCCGCTGTCGTACTTTTCGTTTGTGAGTGTATTTTACCCTTGCATGGGTATGAGTCGAGATAGAAATATGCATTTTTGACTTGTATGTTAGTGACGAAAGACCAAGTTGGTCTACGGATTTGGTATTTTATCATGTCGGTATGTAATTTATTGTGTGGTGTCGATGTCTAGCCTGGTGGATCCTCACGGAGAGGGTCTGCGGAGTGTAATATTCTCGGTTTGATTCTGGGGGTGTTACATCGATAAACACAAGTACTCGAACAACCTTGAATGAAATACAATTCATTCAATAATACAATATCAATCGAAATCAACACAACGACCGAAAGAAACTATTTGAGACATTTAATCGAACACTAAATGTTCAAAGTTCTTCAAGAACCTAAGAATCATCGACTGGGTTGAACGAATCGAAGATATGGATATACAATCCATAGAACACGATTAATAATGTTCACTAGCATCAACCGATTCATCAAATTTGGATGAACAATGAAAATCAAGAAGAAATCCCGAAAATCAAATTCTAGGAGATTTCAAGAAATTACCTCGATCCGACGAAGAACAAGAATTTGATGTTGATATAATTGACAAGAATCCTCAAAAACGCTTAGAAATTAAGTGGAATCAACCAAAAACTCCACTCCCCGATTTTTCCCGTCGCCAGCCGCACCCTGGTGAAGAAATGTGACAAAAATGAGGTCTGGCCGGTCACTGCCTATATACGGCCGACAGGGTTACGGCCGTAACCGGCAGGGCCTTACGGCCATAACCGACATTCGTCAAAATCTGCCCAGCGCCTGCCGATCGCTTACGGCCATAACCGACAGGGCATTACGGCTGTAACTCGGCACTTACGCCCGCACCCGGCAGGTTCTTACGGCCGTAACCAGCATTCGTCCGAACACTGCCTGGCACCCGTCCGACCGTAACTGATGGCCCTTACGGCCGTAACCGGCATTCGTCCAGCCATGTCTGCCCAGCACGTACGGCCGTAACCGGCACCTTACGGCTGTAACTCGGCCAGGCCAGGCCCTTCTCCAAGAAGTGCGGTGGTGACTCGGCCGTGGCCACTCCGACGGCCCGGACGACCACGAAACCCAAACCTGAATATGAATCGAATATATGATTACGAAGTACTCGCAAAGACGAATCCAAGCGCTAAGAGAACACACGATTTAGACCACCCGAAGGCTCGAAATTCGACAATAGAAAGTAATTACCCCAAACTTTGGGAAATTATGAAAAGGGCCCAAAACGTCTGAAATACACGATACATGATCGAAACACCAATCCAAAGCTCGCAACACGAATAATAACATTAAATGAACTTACGAGAAACTCGAAACAACAGTTTCGGACGAGATTCGCAAGAATCGAACTCAAGTGCGGAAAAGCCGCTTAAGAACACGGAACTCAACAAAACGATACCGAAACGAACCCGGGTGGCAAAAAGTGCAGAATTAATCATTCTCAGAATGACGATATGGTCATGATTGAGTCGTCAAAATGGACTTCCGTCAAAAAAAAAAAAATTACCGGAATCCGAAATTGCGGATATTACATATTACCCCCCTTAAAAGAAGTTTCGTCCCAAAACTTAAAACAAGTAGGGAGAAGCAATATCCCGCCAGGAAAAATCAACGAGATACACAAGAACAAGAATGATCACAATGAATGATAATGAATCGAAATCCAATAAGGATCAAGAATGACTCACCGGGGTGAAATGATAACGTAATGAGTGATAGCTCAAATGAAATGATTGGAACCATTGTTCCCCGTGAAGTGAATAATTAGTTTGATAATTATAAGTCTCAACATGATTGATATATGATGAATGAATTATATGAATGAATGAACTACAAATGAAATGAATGATTGTACTATTACCGAGCAAGAATTAACTTGTTCAAAACCGGTGATGAATGTCCTTACCTCTGGCTCTCGAAGCCTGATAGGACCACTTGGATGATGCACGGGCTGGAGTAACAAAATCCCTCGAGGCTTGTGAGCCCTCTCGAGATCTACCGGCACTAGAACTCCTACAGTATTTCTGAAAGTGTCCCTGTCTCCCACACAGAAAACAAACTGTAACACCCTCAAGTTATTCAGGGTATATTACAGCGCCGTGAGCCCTGTCGTGGGACCCACAAGGCTAAACATACGCGGAACTATAAAAATTGACCGAGAAGGTCTAAATACAATGAAAAGAAGGACAATACAAATGGTATTCAAACCATAACCAATGAAACCATATACATCACCACACAAATCAATACCTCGGCAACACAGGCCGGAACATCAAGGAAACTGAAATACAATACTCGAGTATTTAAAATCCATTCCAGTACAACAACACTGAATGGAGGAATCCAAAAAAATAACCAGAGACAAGACACAGTATCACACTTGCCCATCATCTTCATGCCGACCCGATACCCGCCCGTCCGTTCTTCTAGAACCTGAAACACATAAAAAGTATTTCCCCTATAAAGAGGTTAGCCGTCGAATAGCTAGTGCAAGTATATCAAGTATGAAACACAATACTCCTCGACAATAAAGTAAATGTAACCGTCAATTCATCAATTCAAGACTAGTATTCCGGAATAACTAAATCTCATAGTGTCACATCAAGACGTATGTGAATGCCGTAAAAACGATTCGTTCATATCATCCGTCGTTACATGTATGAATGCCGTAGAAACGGTTCGTTCATATCATGCCATCTATACATATATGAATGCCGTAGAAACGGTTCGTTCATAATATGCCATCAATATATCTATGAATGTCGTAAAAACGGTTCGTTCATAATATGCCATCAATATATCTATGAATGCCTTAAAAACGGTTCATTCATAATATGCCATCAATATATCTATGAATGCCGTAAAAACACTTCGTTCATATCATACCATCAATATTTCTTACTTTCAAAGTCGAGAACGTACAATCATAATCATATACTTGCCTTAATAAACGTTACCGAATACCCCGAAGAACACGGTTCGACCGGGAAGCTTGAACCACGAAGAAGACAACGAACGGTAGGGTTCCGACTTAAGTTCTTCACAAGGATTTCGTCCCTAAGTCATATGAATGATAAATCAACAATCGTACGATGAATAATAATCGTACAACGCACAAACCCCCCCTCTTAGACCTTTTGTCAGACACCTTCAAGGCGTCGACTATGAACTCAACCAAAACGACGAATCAATACAATCCAACCGTGGAATAACGATGGAAATGATAGAATACACCTAAATAATCATCAATCCATCAATAATCTAAATTACTACGGATTAAATGGATGAAGTCAAACCAAAATCCCCAATTTCCAAAAACTAGATTTTTTGGAAATCTAACCTTGATTCGGTCGATCGGAAGATGTTATGGGATGATCGGTCGACGTTATAAACTCAAGAACTTCGTGGATTGATAGTTGAACAACATCTATACATGTTCTCCAAGCCCCAGCCGCGGAAAGGAAAAGAGAGGAATGAAAGAAATGGGTGTAAACCCGTCTGCTCGATCATATATATATCGCCGACCACTTACGGCCGTAATCGAGACCTTACGGCCGTAACCGCATTCGTCAAAATCCGCCAGCCGCTTGCCGATCGCTACGGCCAGAATCGACAGGGCCTTACGGCCGTAACTCGCACTTACGGCAGAATCGGCAGTGTCCTTACGATCAGAATCGGCATTCGTCCGAACACCGCTCGCACCCATACGGCCAGAATCGACACTTACGGTGCAGAATCGCATTCGTCCAGCCATGTGTGCCAAGCACTTATGTCTGTAACCGGCACCTTACGGCCGTAACTCGGCCAGGCCAGGACCTGCTCCTAGAAGTGTGGCCGTGACTCGGTCGTGGCCACTCCGACCGCCCGGACGACCCCGAAACCCGAACCTGAATATAAATTTAAGGTACGGTTACGACGTACTCGCAAAGACAAATTCTAGCACTAAGAGAACACATGATTCCGACCACCCGAAGGCTCGAAATTCGACAACGGAAGTAATTACCCCAAATTTTGAGAAATTACAAAAATGGCCCAAAACGTCCGAAATACACGATACGCGATCGGAACACCAAACCGAAGTTCACAACACGTCTAACAAAGTTAAACGGACTTACGGGAAACTCGAAACAGCAGTTTAGGACGAGATTCACAAGAATCGAACTCAAATGCGGAAAAGTCGCTAAAAAGCACGGAACTCAACAAAACGACACCGAAAAGAACTCGGATGTCAAAAAGTGTAGAATTAATCATTCTCAGAATGACGAAACGGTCATGAGCGAGTCGTCAAAATGGACTTCCGCCGAAAAAAAGAAATTACCGGAAATCTAAATTACGGGTATTACATTCTACCCTCCTTAAAAGAAGTTTCGTCCCGAAACTTAAAACAAGTAGGGAGAAAAATATCCCGCTAGGAAAAACTCAACGAGATACACAAGAACCGAAACTTACGCCCAAACGGCGAATCATCAGTATAGAACACAACAATACAATACCCGAAGGTAACCCAAACCAATGCCGAAATAGATACGAATCACAATGTCTGAAGGCTCCAACAGAATTACCAATACATTGCAATGGACTGAAAGCCGAACATCTCGAAGCTGTAAATCATCAAAATACAGATCTCAAGGAAACAAACCTGACTGTCAGACATACCCCTTGGCGTATGAACAACCAGTCGCGAATCGTCGGACATATCCAACACAACATGGACTATGAACGACCAAACAATAAGGCTCAAGAGGGACATCACAGTACGCCCGATCCGTAAATGTGTCCGTGCACATGTCCACCCCGTATACAGAATCAAAATATACGTGTGACAATGTACCTAATTAGCCTCATGAACTACGTCTCGTGTGCACGGTCCAATGCGGAAACATCCACGCATGACTATCGTGTGCCTGGCCAAAAATCCTACACATAACCAATCGGCACGCAGACATGATTCCAGATATGCCACGATACAACATGACAACGAAACTCAAAGGATAACATACCCAATACGGATCATACGACTCACCAAGTGAATGATGACACATGAATAATGAAAGATCGACACGACCAACGATGTTCAACACTATAATCCTGGGATCAGAATCCCTAAGGACCAGTTAACACGGGCACTAATCACAACACAACAATTCGGGAAATCCTCAACCCTCAACGATCACAAAATTACCGAGTTCACAAGAATAATAGTGTGCTGCCTTAAGTCAGCCAACACTACAATAATAACTCACGGATGGGCACTATCCTCGGCGATCCCCATTCAATATCTCGATTGTCTTAGAACGACCAATCGATAACGACTCAACGGATGGGAACTATCTTCGACAGTCCCAATTCAATACTTCGATTACCTTAGAACGGCAACTCGATAACAACGATACAACGGATGTCTCGGCACATTTAAATCAGTTACCGATAACGAAGATGATAATCGAATACATCAATGCCTTCAATCGGCCAATAAAATATCAATAGAAAAACACCGCTATCAATAACGATGATCACCACAATATTACAATGGAACATTAGTCACGATAATAATCGATACGTCGTTACCGCGAACCGGCTATCGATAGTAGCTTTACCAACAAGTATCGCAATGCCTTGAACCGGCCATTTACGAACAACAATAACATTTGGCATAATTTGTCAACGGGTGTCGTATCAAACAATCCCCTGATATCAATACAATCATAAAGAGGCCAAGTCTCGAAATGATACACACAATCGTACACCTACACTATAACATTAATCTCATTGGTTAGTACAAGTATAAAACTTGTCTTGATATCAATACGACAAACTGTTACCAATTCAGTTGATTTCGTCTTACGAGTTCCCCAGTCCCGACCAAGGTAATCTACGAACTCTTCAACCTCAACCGCAACACAACAGTCATAATCCATGATCAAACATCATATCTTATTGTAAAACGAAGGATTAATAATCAACAGGTTCGATGATGAACAATATAAATACCAGCAAACCACAAACTCAACCGTTTCACCATATCTCGACTAATCACAGTCTGAACAATCCAACTCAGACACTTAAAAATCCTGTCCACAATACGAGTCGAAATATGATGATCATACCAGCAACCAATTCGGACCAATAATAAAGGTCTAAATGTTCTAAACTCAATTCTTAAATACGAATTGACAAGGTTCCCTTCTCGTAAATCCATCGTTAAAATCTACTTATGACCATCATCAATTCGAATCATCCGACTGGTTCACAACAATAGATAATCATATTAAAAAGGTTATCAAACAATCCAATCATTCGACTTGAATATTTGCTCCATACGTATAGGCTTCCAAATTCAGAGATGAATAATAGTCTCATCAAACTCATAATCACATTCGTATTCCTATACGAATATTATTTCAAACACATAATTTAGCTCTAGATATGAATATTCCATATTCATTTTCGAAACATCAACACTTCTTAAAAAATTTCATCACCTCGTATAATTCAAGAGTTCTTCAAGAACATGAAATATCCGAAATCACGTTCGGAACAACATATCAGAAGTATATATCTCCATGTTACCATTTTCTTCGTCATGCCATTCATACAACCTCAAGAATCGCAACAAAACCGTTATCATCATATGAAGAAGACCTCAATAATCATATCAACATCCGAAATCTCTTATTACAATTCCAATAAATCTCGTATAACATTATCACATGATACCGTAATTGTAACACCCCAGATCCTCCTGGGAATATTACACGCCGTAAACCCTTCTCACAAGGATTTACCAGGCTAAGCACAATTTTCCACGTCATTTCAAAAATGCCAAAAAGACCGATGACGGTAATATTTTTCAAATACTAAAAAAAAATCATTTTCCAAATACCGTCAAAAAGATCAAGGCCAAAATGCCAAAAACTCAGTTTAGGGAATCGGTTTTACAAAATAAAATTCAGTTGGCAAAATACCAAAAGCCATTTCAAAAATACTCACGGAGCGGATAAAAGTACAGTCCAATTTATGCATTTACATTGAAATAAGAAGAACATCAAAATACACGATTCCCAACATACTCCCTCCCAAGTAGTAATCCTTAAAAAAAATGAACCACTATCAAAGGGACACGGGGATTACCTTGTATGGACTAACCACGAAGAAGAATAATTGAACTCCATTCCAAGAATCATCAAAAACTTCAAGAACAATACTTAAATCCGAGCTCTCCATCTTAATATTGTTTAAGAGAATCATCTCTCAATGTTTAGGAACTTAAAGTACTTCCCAAGGCTCTCTCTATTGACTGAAGGAAGGAGAATGGACAAAATGCCTCTCAGCATTCGTCTATCCTCTTACGAAACACATCACTAGCGTGCGCTAGACCTTATATTTAGAGTGCGCTACAGATCTAGCGTGCGCCATCCTTCCTTGATAGCGTGCGCTATTTCTCGACCTTAGCGCGCGTTAATCGTTGTTGACCCGACAACCTGTACCTTCCCAAAAGATACCCGGGTCCTACACGCCGAAAGCAACCAAGAAAGCCAAGATTCCCTGTTGACGATCTGAAATTAGTGTGCGCTACCAACATGCATTAGCGTGCGCTAGTCGCCGATAATAAACAGTCTGGGCCTACCTGTCGGCCACTTTCCGGACCTTATCCAGAATACCTTACGTACATTAGGGGTCCTTCTTAGCATACATAACCTAAACCTCTTAGCGTGCGCTAAGTATGCACCATAGCGTACGCTAACATAGCTGTACTTAGCCATTTCCCGCTATTCTTATCCATCGTCTTGATATACTAGATGTATATACACGACATATTGAATACATATATACAACCTGACAATATTCTCATATGATATACCCAATATCAAAAGTACGATAAAATGATACACGACATCTTCAAATGTAATTGTCGACCAACTACGACAATTATACTAATACAACTATCCCAGTCTTCCAATTATTTTATCCATACTGTATAGACACCAATATATCCAGTATATCTCAGATAAAGTAGCGCGAAAAATTCATGCTGAAATTCCAGATATTACATAGTAGAAATTGGGATATTGCCTTAAAATAAGTTTCGTCCTCGAAACTTGCAACCTTGTCACAAACAACATATCAATCCAAAATTTCCAAACTCATCACGAGAGTAATCAAACACCGCCACAAGCGAAAAACCAAAACAGTATACTTACAGGTACGTGAAGTCGATGGTCTCCCGTGATATTAGCATGCGACTCCCAAACAAAGTCTCAACACAACACCGATACACACTAATATCGCAATTAGCAATTTGACAAAATCTCAAGGAAGAGTTCACGTATGTGACCACGACCACGACTCCTCCTCCTTACATCCAACATTCTGAAGGGCACACGCGTGCGTAAGTATAATCCAAATCACACATTCTCGAAGTGACCAATTCCCAAGGATACCAAGCTAAAAATGAAACGATTAAGAAAAATACAAGAAGAGTGAGAGGACTTACAAGTACCGGTCGCACCGTGATGATGGCAGAGTAGTGATACTGTGGGCAAACAACGACTCAATCGACCCAAAAGACCGACAACCTAGGTATCCATAAACCTAAGCTCTGATACCATATTCTGTAACACCCCCAAGTTATTCAGGGTATATTACAGCGCCGTGAGCCCCGCCGTGGGACCCACAAGGCTAAACATACGCGGAACTATAAAACTTGACCGAGAAGGTCTAAATACAATGAAAAGAAGGACAATACAAATGGTATTCAAACCATAACCAATGAAACCATATACATCACCACACAAATCAATACCTCGGCAACACAGGCCGGAACATCAAGGAAACTGAAATACAATACTCGAGTATTTAAAATCCATTCCAGTACAACAACACTGAATGGAGGAATCGAAAAAAAATAACTGGAGACAAGACACAGTATCACACTTGCCCATCATCTTCATGCCGACCCGATACCCGCTCGTCCGTTCTTCTGGAACCTGAAATACATAAAAAGTATTTCCCCCATAAATGGGTTAGCCGTCGAATAGCTAGTGCAAGTATATCAAGTATGAAACACAATACTCCTCGACAATAAAGTAAATGTAACCGCCAATTCATCAATTCAAGACTAGTATTCCGGAATAACTAAATCTCATAGTGTCACATCAAGACGTATGTGAATGCCGTAAAAACGGTTCGTTCATATCAGCCGTCGTTACATGTATGAATGCCGTAGAAACGGTTTGCTCATATCATGCCATCAATACATATATGAATGCCGTAGAAACGGTTCGTTCATAATATGCCATCAATATATCTATGAATGCCGTAAAAACGGTTCGTTCATAATATGCCATCAATATATCTATGAATGCCGTAAAAACGGTTCGTTCATATCATACCATCAATATTTCTTACTTTCATAGTCGAGAACGTACAATCATAATCATATACTTGCCTTAATAAACGTTACCGAATACACCGAAGAACATGGTTCGACCGGGAAGCTTGAACCACGAAGAAGACAACGGACGGAATGGTTCCGACTTAAGTTCTTCACAAGGATTTCGTCCCTAAGTCATATCAATGATAAATCAACAATCGTACGATGAATAATAATCGTACAACGCACAAACCCCCCCTCTTAGACCTTTTGTCGGACACCTTCAAGGCGTCGACTAAGAACTCAACCAAAACGACGAATCAATACAATCCAACCGTGGAATAACGATGGAAATGATAGAATACACCTAAATAATCATCAATCCATCACTAATCTAAATTACTACGGATTAAATGGATGAAGTCAAACCAAAATCCCCAATTTCCAAAAACTAGATTTTTAGGAAATCTAACCTTGATTCGGTCGATCGGAGGATGTTATGGGATGATCGGTCGACGTTATAAACTCAAGAACTTCGTGGATTGATAGTTGAACACTGCCTGGCACCCATACGGCCGTAACTGACAGCCCTTACGGCCGTAACCGGCATTCGTCCAGCCATGTCTGTCAAGCACTTACGGCCGTAACCGGCACCTTACAGCCGTAACTCGGCCAGGCCAGGACCTGCTTCGGCCGCGACTCGGTCGTGGCCACTCCGACCGCCCGGACGACCCCGAAACCCGAACCTGAATATAAATCGAAGGTACGGTTACGACGTACTCGCAAAGACGAATTCTAGCACTAAGAGAACACATGATTCCGACCACCCGAAGGCTCGAAATTCGACAACGGAAGTAATTACCCCAAATTTTGGGAAATTACAAAAATGGCCCAAAACGTCCGAAAACACGATACGCGATCGGAACACCAAACCGAAGTTCACAACACGTCTAACAAAGTTAAACGGACTTACGGGAAACTCGAAACAGCAGTTTAGAACGAGATTCGCAATAATCGAACTCAAATGCGGAAAAGTCGCTAAAAAGCACGGAACTCAACAAAACGACACCGAAACGAACTCGGATGTCAAAAAGTGTAGAATTAATCATTCTCAGAATGACGAAACGGTCATGAGCGAGTCATCGAAATGGACTTCCGCCGAAAAAAAAGAAATTATCGGAAATCTAAATTACGGGTATTAAACAAACAACGGCCTGCATCAAGCACCGAGTACTGCGTTGTCCTATAGTATCACAGTTAAAGCAAACAACAGTCGAACTCTTTGTCTGAGAAGAAAATGCTCTCCCAGCACAAAGACGACTAGAAAACGATCTCTTGGACGTCGGATTCCGATGTCCCTCTGACAGCTCTTTCCATACTGAGGTAGGAAAGTCACATGATAATTACAGATCTCGTATGAAGATCGCATTATGATTACGTGACGGAATGATGACAATGAGCATACACGCTCTAACACAATGAATGCATTAATAATACAATAAAATGATCGTCGACATGACGCCGGAATATGATAAGATTGCATGAAAGATCAAGTGAGGTAACATGATTATGTGATTAAATTACTGAAATGATTATCTTGAACAAGTTAACCGGATTGAAAATTCGATCCACGGGATCAACAACTGAACCGCGAGATGGACTGGATGATTAATGAATTAACTGAGCAATGAGATTGACTGAGTGATGAATGAATTAACTGAATAATGAGATTAACTGAGTGATGAATGAGTTAACTGAACAATGAGATTGACTGAGTGATGAAAGAATTAACTAAACAATGAGATTGACTGAGTGATGAATGAATTAACTAGGCAATGAGATTGACTGAGTGATGAATGAATTAACTGAACAATGAGATTGACTGAGTGATGAATGAATTAACTGAACAATGAGATTGACTGAGTGATGAATGAATTAACTGAACAATGAGATTGACTAAGTGATGAATGAATTAACTAAACAATAAGATTGGCTGAGTGATGAATCAATTAATATGATCGACAAGATAAAAATGATGATTGAGGATTATTAACTGATGAATGAGTTGATCCTTAGCACTTACACAAGTCACATGTGCTCCAAAACAATTAGTCATGCATCAATCATAACAATAATATCGCATATAGGTTTCAACAAAGCATGTATAATTAATGACATAATGAATGTATGAACATAAAGAGAATCGAGTCCTTACACAGGTCATACGAAGCTTCGAGGTCTCATGATACTAGTCTCAACTGATGACGACTCGATGAATGAATGACTCATGCAGTCGTACAAATATCACGACTCACAAAATCCGACTGTCCAGATTGTCATAACCTGACAGTCCCACTACTACCGCATCAGTAGAGCCACATAACTCACACATCAGGGTATCTCACAACCAAAATCTCCGATACCATATTCTGTAACACCCCCAAATCCCACTGGGTTATTACAGTGCCGTGGACCCCACACCCGGAGATCCACCAGGCGAACATGACTAAAATACATTAAAATTAACCAACAAGGGAGATCACAGTCCCTACCATGATATCCGACACAATATTCCGATAAGGAATTTTAACGACAATGATGGGCCTACATGGCCAAAATGAAAATACAACCACACCCACGATCCTTGCTCGGGTAATACATAATGACAATGACTGACAAACTGTAGTACACTCCAACTGACTGACCAACATGAACAACTCAGACTAGTATCGCTCGAATGCCTCATCGCCATCATCATGTTCGTGTGTCTCAACTCTCTCCTTGCAAGCACCTAAAACATGAAAACATGTTCCGCCCCCACGGGGTCAGTCATCCAGATAATGAACATCAAATACATGTATAACATGTTATGCATCCAAAGGCAGAATGAAACGGTACAATGATAATAATAATACGAGATGCTCATAAACCAATGTAAGAACCGAGCATTCGTGAAACACTATGCCCACAACATACTATTATTACCTGTTCGACATGTTAGAACGTAAATGCCCAACGGCGAATCATAATTATAGAGTACCATAATGAATTACACGACATGAACCAAACCAGAACTGAATTACTTATGAATCACAATGCCCGAAGGCTCCAATGAAATTACCAAGACAATCACAAAGGACTGAAAGCCACTCAGCCGAAGCTGTCAAATATCACAATCACCTGAAGCCAAAACAGCCCGAAGCTGTATCGATTAGGGCCGAAGCCATGGCACGGAACCGTATCACAATTACGGCCAAAGCCACGACACGAAGCCGTATCACAATTAGGGCCGAAGCCGCAGCACGAAGCCGTATCACAATTAGGGCCGAAGCCACGACACGAAGCCGTATCACAATTAGGGCCGAAGCCACGGCACGAAGCCGTATCATAATTAGACCATCCAATGACCGTGACCTGCTGAATTGCAGGTGCTGGGAAACCAACCGCGAAGGTTCAAGCCCCAGACTTACCCATAATGAGATCATAAACATGACCGTGACCTACTGAGTTGTAGGTGTTGGGAAACCAACCGCGAAGGTTCAAGCCCCAAACCTACCCATAATGAGCACTAGCCGAGACTAGCCTTCAAAACATAATTAATCACAAACGGCAACGATCCGAAGATTACCGAATTCACAAGAAAGATAGTGTGTTGTCTTGAGTCGGCCAACACGACGATAGTAACTCACGGATGGGCACCATCCTCAGCGGTCCCAATTCAATACCTCGATTACCTTAGAATGGTCAATCGATAACAACGACACAACAGATGGGAACTATCCTCGGCAGCCCCAATTCAATACCTCGATTGCTTTAGAATGGCCAACCGATAACAATGATGCAGCGGATGATTCAATACCCCAATTGCCTTAAAACGGCCAATCGATAACAATGATACAACGAATGATTGAGCACCTCGATTGCCTTAGAACGGCCAGTCGATAACAATGATACAATGAGTAATTGAGCACCTCGATTGCATTAGAACGGCTAATCGATGACAATGATACAATGAATGATTGAACTCCTCGATTGCCTTAGAACGGACAATCGATAACAATGATACAATGAATGATTGAACTCCTCGATTGCCTTAGAACGGCCAATCGATAACAATGATACAATGAATGATTGAACTCCTCGATTGCCTTAGAACGGCCAATCGATAACAATGATACAATGAATGATTGAACTCCTCGATTGCCTTAGAACGGCCAATCGATAATAATGATACAATGAATGCCTCGTCACCTTTAATCGGCTACCGACGACGAAGATGAGAACGAATATGACAATGCCTTCAATCGGCCAATACAACATGAATGACAGGACGCCAACATTAATAACAGTCATTACAACAATGTCTTAGATCGACATCAATATTAACAACAACAATCGATACATTGATACCGCGAACTGGCTATCGACAATAACATTAACAACGAGTATCTCAATGCCTTACCGGGCATTAATGAACAGCAACATTTGGCATAATTGCCGAAAGGTATCGTATCGAACGATCCCTTAATATCAATGAACTCATTAAGAGACTAAGTCTCGGAATGATACAACACATTCATACACATATATGATAACATTAATCTCATTGACTAGTACAAGTATAAAACTTGCCTCAACCGAAGGTGATGAAATCCTTCCACGAACAACGAACGACGTCCTCCGATAAACACAAGTACTCGAACAACCTTGAATGATATACAATTCATTCAATAATACAATATCAATCGAAATCAACACAACGACCGAAAGAAACTCTTTGAGACATTTAATCGAACACTAAATGTTAAAAGTTCCTCAACAACCTAAGAATCATCAATCGGGTTGAACGAATCGAAGATATGGATATACAATCCATAGAACACGATTAATAATATTCACTAGCATCAACCGATTCATCAAATTCGGATGAACAATGAAAATCAAGAAGAAATCCCGAAAATCAAATTATAGGAGATTTCAAGAAATTACCTCGATCCGACGAAGAACAAGGATTTGATGTTGATATAATCGAAAAGAATCCTCAAAAATGCTTAGAAATCGAGTGGAATCGACCAAAAACTCCACTCCCCGATTTTTCCCATCGCCAGCCGCACCCGGGTGAAGAAATGTGACAAAAATGAGGTCTCGGACTGTCTATATATGGCCGACAGGGTTACGGCCGTAACCGGCAGGACCTTACGGCCATAACCGGCATTCGTAAAAATCCGTCCAGTGCCTGCCGATCACTTACGGCTGTAACCGATAGGGCCTTACGACCATAATGGCACTTACGGCCGTACCCGGCAGGTCCTTACGGCCGTAACCGGCATTCGTCCAAACACTGCCTAGCACCCGTCCGGCCGTAACTGACAGCCCTTACGGCCGTATCCGGCATTCGTCCAGCCATGTCTGCCGAGCACGTACGGCCGTAACCGGCACCTTACGGCCGTAACTCGGCCAGGCCAGGCCCTGCTCCTAGAAGTGCGGCCGTGACTCGGCCGTGGCCACTCCGACGGCTCGGACGACCCCGAAACCCAAACCTGAATATGAATCGAAGATATGGTTACGAATTACTTGCAAAGAAGAATCCAAGCGCTAAGAGAACACACGATTCCGACCACACGAAGGCTCGAAATTCAACAATGGAAAGTAATTACCCCAAGCTCAGGGAAATTACGAAAACGGCCCAAAACGTCTGAAATACACGATACATGATCGAAACACCAATCCAAAGCTCGCAACACGAATAAAAAGATTAAATGAACTTACGAGAAACTCTAAACAACAGTTTCGGACGAGATTCGCAAGAATCAAACTCAAGTGCGGAAAAGCCGCTTAAGAACACGGAACTCAATGAAATGATACCGAAACGAACTCGGATGACAAAAAGTGCAGAATTAATAATTCTCAGAATGACGATACGGTCATGAGAGATTGGTCAAAACGGACTTGCGTCAAAAAAAAAAGAAGAAAATTACCGGAATCCGAAATTGCGGATATTACATCTCTAACTTTCCTATCCCCCACAATTCTATCCCCACTAGGAAATTTAACCACAAACGGTTGACAAACATACAAGAACTCAATACTCAATCGATGCACATAATCCAAAGAGATGAACGGATGAGAAGCACCAGAATCGAAAAGCACTCTAACTTGATGAGAGAGAACATAATCAGTACCTGTAGCCACAGTAGCCTCTGGATCATTATCTCTCCTCATCTTGTAAACACGCAGTTTTGTTGAACCAGCAGTGGAGGCTCCCCCTCTAACGGACTGACCCCGTCCTCTTCCCCGACCGAAACTCTGAGACGGCTGACCTGCTGATGACTAATGATTAACACTTGGTCCTCCAGGCGTAGGAACGGATGCCAAACCCCAACTGTCTTTTCTCCCTCGGTATAAAATGCAGCTTTGTGGCCCGCCTAGCCGCAACTATAACATTTCAAAGGAGGTAGGTTGCAATTACGACTGATGTGGCCCTGCTGACCGCAGTTAAAACATGTCACGACCCGGTTGGTAACACTAGGGCCAATTCTGAAATTGGGGTTGCCTCCAGACGTACGTAAAGACTTTCCATATGAGTAGTTCGCTGACTGAGATTTCTGTTGGTTATTACTCTTACTGCCAGAATAGTTACCATAGGTCTTCTGCTTCTTACCCTCACTAGCCATCTCCATAGCCGTGAAAGACATATATTAGGCCATTGTTTTTCCATGATACTCCTTCAATGTAGTACAAGTAAATCCTGCCATGTAGTGTCGAACTTTTGGCTTCATCCACATATCAAAGTGTCGGATTTTATCTCTCTCCTCTCACAGTTGATCCTTCACGTGATTGAGCTGCTCATTGTACTCAATTATTGCCTGTGATACTGGAATGTCGTGGGGTTTAGCCTCAAAGATGGCTCGGATCCTAGATTATTGACAGGCCACAGGCAATACTCAGCTTCCATCAATTCTTTAAACTCATCCCAAGTAATCACATGGTCCTGGGATTCGACTCTCTCGTCAAAAAATATTGAGCAATCGGCACTTTACATGCCTCTGGATAGTTCATCACCACAAAAACCTTATTCATCTCGTTAATCCAGCTTTCCCAACCAACTGGGTCTGTAGCACCAATAAACTGAGGAGGGCGCATTCGCATTATATCTTGTAACCATTTCTCTACGCCGGTATCTGCCACAGGAGGTCGGTTGTTAAGTTGAACCGCATGGGGTCAAAAGAGCCATCTGATTAGCCACTTGCTGTAATATAGCGGCCACATCTATACCCGGATCATTCCCGGCGGAATTCCCTTAACTGGCCGACTGGTCCTGCTGACCATCTGTACTAGGATGAACTGAATTCGACAAGGTAGGAGTAGTCGAACCAGCATCCGAACTGAGATACATAGCCGCCCCACCAGCTGCGCCACATCTCCGACTGCGTCCACGACCACGTCCGCCATACTCTACCAGCTGACATTCTAAAAGATAGAAAAATAGGAAAAGACATAGGTAAAGTTCAGAATATAACCATCATGGTGACCAGTTTCCCACATTACGAAGTTGAAAGACAAGACAGTAAATATGATAAGAAGGATAAGAAAACTTACGAGTACCGGTCGTACTAATATGATGGCAGCACAATGATACTGTGTTTACTAACAACGTGACAAGACGCAAACGACCAACAACCTAGGTACCTATAAACCTAGGCTCTGATACCATAATCTGTAACACCCCCGAGATATTCAGGGTATGTCACAACGCCGTGAATCCCATCTGGGACTCACAAGGCTAAGTTCATACAAAATTCATAACAAAAGAACATCAATAATTTTCTAACAACATCAAAAACCACCAAACATTTATTGGATTAACCAATGAAACTCCAAAGACCATACTCAAATCCATAATGGACAACAAGTCCAACATAATTAACAAAAAGAAAACAAACATCGTACTGCCAACTAACAATTTATGACAAAACAAAATCTCAAAAGGAAAGACTCTAATAAAGACACTTGAATCTTCATAGTATCACGCCTGGTCATCACCATCGTACTGCCCCAGTACTCGTCAAATCACATTCTTCGTACCTGAAATACCTGAAACGTATTTCCTCCAAATGGGGTTAGTCATGGAATAGCTAGTACAAGTAATACAAACAAACTCTTACATCTTACAATTTCAAAGTACATGCATCCATAGTTTTAAAAGAAATTAAGATAATGATTTTCAGAAATGCAATATCCCAAAATGTACCACAGTAATATAAATCATCCCGATTAACCATGGACCCAACCATGCACGGATACCTCCGAGGCACCGTCAGATCCTCCCTGAGTGGTTAACCCCAATGTTCGTGGATCCAATTAAATGTGGATCCCTCCGAGGCCCCGTCGGACCCTCCCGGAATGAACATATATGTTCTAACTCTCATATACACCACTTTGCACATTTAAGAATGTAAGTTCGTAAGAATTACTTGCCTTTGAGACATGTTGGGATGTTTCGAGACGGTAAACGACTATCGTTGAAAGATCTTGGAGATTTCGAACCTAGACGATTCGTAAAACGACTATCAACAACAATACGACTGGAATGGAAATTGAAATATGCCCGAAAACCCCCTACGATTCATGTAATCCGGTAACACAACACATAGAGGGAGGGTTACAACCAAACCCTCTTGATTTCACAAAACTCATTAATTAAACCATGAAAAATATTAATTTGGGGTAGTTAAGTAATACACAACATAATCCTACGAATAATTTGGAAAGAAATAGAGGAAATAGCAGAAAAAACCCCAAATCCAGAAAGTTAGGGTTCTACGAAGTATTACCTCGATTCGAGGGAGAAATAAGGTGGAACGATGATCAAAACACGTTAGGAATCCAGAAATGATGCTGGATGATGATGTTCTAACAGTATCTCGTCGATGGTGTCGCCCAAATCGCCGCTCGGAGGAGAAGAATAGAAAAATGGTAGAAATGCGTACAAAAAACACTGAACCAGGTTTATAAATTGGTACGCTATAACATACGCAAGTCAGGGAACTTAACGTACGTTATGAATTTAGCGTACGCTACGCATCAAATGTAACGTACGTAATGGCCTGGCAGAAGTCTCTACCCGATTCTCTGTAAGCTATAATGTACGCCACTGAAGTACTTACATACACAAGCAAGATGAGACTAACGTTCGTTATATGTCATTGATAATGTACGTAAGCATCAAGCAGTTCAGAACTGTTTAGAGATGATTATTCTCGAAAAGAATATCACCGAGTCTAAAGATGATGATTGACGAAACTTGAGGATACACTTACGAAGGGTTCAAGAAGACAAACTTAAGCGGTACAAGAAAATACGATTCCGACTGCCCGAAGATTCGATAACGAATGTAATTATCCTAAACTTTTAGAAAATTACAAAACGACCCAAAAAAGTTCGAAAAACACGATATGAGGTCGAACAACCAAAGTGAAACTCACAACATGACTCCCAATGTTAAACGAACTTATGGGAAACATAGAACAACAATTTCTAACCATGATCATGCCAAACAAACCACAAAGCGGAATATTGTTAATAAACCCGAAACTGAGTAAAATAATTCCGAAACATGCTCAGATGTCAAAATATGCAGAATTAAATATTCTCAAAATGTCAAGTCGGTTACAAGCGAGTTGCTGAAAATGAAAATTACACAAAAATGGAAATCGCTAAGAATAGGAAAAATTAGGATATTACAATCACAGTACGCCCGATCCGGAAATATGTGTTGGGTTTTACGTGTATCTAATACAAGAAATTTAAGCAAAAACACAGCGGAATAATTACTAAAAACCCAGAAGAAGATATTCATGCAGTAATATAATTGATTTATAAAGAGTTCGTCGAATTACCTTAATTTGAAGAACAGATCTAGACCTGGACTAGAAGCTGATAAAAATCGTCTTTCTCTTTCGCTATCCACACACGAACAATTTGCACAATCCAGATTGCTAGATCCTTAGGAATAATATTGATAAACTGTACAGCAAATAATTCCTTGCTAGAAGGATTTGTTGTAATATCCGCAATTTTCGATTTTCGATAAATTTCTTTTTTCGGTCGGAGTCCGTTTTGACGACTCGCTCATGTCCGTTTCGTCATTCTGAGAATGATTAATTCTACACTTTTTGACATCCGAGTTCGTTTCGGTGTCGTTTCGTTGAGTTCTGTGCTTTTTAGCGACTTTTCCACGCTTGAGTTCGATTCTTGCGAATATCGTTCGAAACTGTTGTTTCGAGTTTCCCGTAAGTCCGTTTAACTTTGTTAGACGTGTTGTGAACTTCGGTTTGGTTATTCGATCACGTATCGTGATTTTCGGGCGTTTTGGGCCATTTTGTAATTTCTTGAAAGTTACGGGTATCCGTATCTGTAATGGTTGTCTCGACCCGTTTCTTGGTCGCGTATGACTAAATATGGTATTACGTTTTCATTTCGAGTCGTTTATGTCGTCCGTGAACTTTTCGTCATGTTCGTTCCGTGCGATTTTGGAAATCGGGTCGTCGAGCCTCGACGGCAGTTGGATGGCCGGACGGTGGCGGGGATGGCCGGACGATTGCAGGCACCGCCGGACGGGTGCGGCAGAACCGGCGAGCGCACGCCACGGCCGGGCCGGAAAGGCGCGCTTAACCGGCAGTGTAGCGACGCTACCGGCCGCCTAACGACGCTTATCGGGCACGGGCAGTGGGGTTTCGAGGTTGGACTCGGTCGGGATCGGCAGGTAGCGCAAGGCCGCTTGTCGGTCGTAGCGCATGCTAACCGGCAGGGTAGCGCACGCCGCCGACTAGCGACGTTACTGGGTAAGTTTGTTAGTCCAGTGGCTCTGGGCCAAGTCGGCTAGCGCGCAGCTTCCGGCCGTAGCGCGCACGCGGGAGTCGGTCGGGTCGACAGGTTTGATCGGCAGGGTTGGTCGGTGATGCCGGGTCGTGTGGGCCCTGGCCGAGGGTACTCGGCCGATACCGGCCGATAGCGCACGCTAATCCGGGAAGGCTAGCGCACTGTCACGGGGTTATACTTGCGTCTCGCTAAGTCCTCTCCGTGCGGCACTACCTTAGGTTGTCGCAAGCCTAAGTAGTAAGCCTATCAACACACACAAGATTACTAGGAAGGAAAGTAAGGAATGCTTGGGGAAGGTTTTCTCTTATTGCACTGTAGCAAATCAGCTTTCTCAAGATGAGTTACAAATGAGCCCCAAGGGGGTATTTATACTAATCCTCCTAGGCTAACAAATTACCAACAAAACATCACTATTCCAAGTATTTACAAGAATGCCATCATCTAGAATGATCTATACAATTCTAAACAATTCTAATAAGTCTTCTTGGAGTCCCTGCACCCCTCTGGGCGTCCGGCCCGACCCGGCCCGAAGTGTCCCGGCCCGGCCCGGCCAAGGCCCGATTCGGCCCGTAGCAACCCGACCCGATTTCTGACCTTCTGGAACCCTCTTTGACCTTCTGGAGTTGATTGGTCTCCATCTTGATGCTTCTAGGGTCTTCTTTCTGGATAGTGGGTTCCTCGGCTTTTCAATGTCTACTGCTGTCACAAGGCTTTTTCCGTCTAAGCCTATTATAGGGGGGGTAGTCCTCTGTGAGCTTGGCCGAGTCCATGTACGCGCGCGAGCATGCTGCGCGCCCGTCCGGCAGGCTTCGGCCGGATGCCGGTAGATGCCTGCTGCCTTAAGGTGGGGCGTGACATTCTCCCCCACCAAAGTCGTGACCGTCCTCGGCACGATGCTGTCCCGATATTCTTCAATCTTCTGCCGGAATTGCCATAGGTGATCCTCATGTTCCCACTATTTTCGGCGTCTGGGAGTCCCTTCCAATGCACAAAGTACTGGTGTATGGGGCCACGCCCCTCCGTCGAACGTCCCGATGTGAAATGATCTCGGCTACTTCCTTGTCGAAGGAAGTAATCACGGCAGTCGGTGCTCGATGTGACTGAGCTCGGCCCGGATCCTCCATGTCCTGATGGTAAGGCTTCAGTTGGCTAACATGGAAGACCGGGTGTATCTTCATCTTCGGCGGTAGTTCCACTCGATAGGAAACTGTCCCAACACGCCGCTCGATCTTGTAGGGTCCCTCGTATCTTCGGATAAGTCCCTTATGCACGGCCGAAATGCTTTAAATTGTCATGGGAGAAGTTTCACCATAACTAAGTCGCCTTCATTAAACTCGACCGCTCGTCGCTTGAGATCGGCCCATTTCTTCATCTTCTTGCCGCCTTGTCCAAAGATGCTCGAGCCAAGTCCGATTCCTCCGTAATGACTTAGCAAAGGTATATCCGCGGGACTCTCATCCGTGTATCCGGTGGCAATGTTGTTCGTTGTCGCCGGTTGTCTCCCTGTAGCGAGCTCGAATGGGCTGCGTCCCGTTGATTCACTCTTCTGCAAGTTGTATGAGAATTGGGCCGTGTCTAAGAGTTTGGCCCAGTCCCGCTGATTGGCACTCACATAGTGCCGCAAGTAGCACTCAAGCGGGCGTTAACTCGTTCTCGCCCGTCCGTCTGTGGGTGGAAACTTGTTGAGAATGCTAAATTCGAGCCCAATAGCTTGAAAAGTCCCGACCAAAACTTTCCTGTGAAACGTGGGTCTCGATCACTCACGATTGTCCTTGGAATGCCCCAATATTTTACCACATGCTTTAAGAACAACTTGGCCGTCTCCAGAGCCGTTACGTCCACCGGCCGGAATAAAGGTTGCGTATTTTGAGAACTCGTCCACCACAACTATGATCGACCCGTACCCATCCGATTTAGGCAAAGCCGAAATGAAGTCCATTGAAACGCTTTCAAAAGGGTGTTCGGTATGGGCAAGGGTTGAAGTAGTCCACCAGTTGTTGTTGCTCCACCTTGTCTTGTTGGCATACAAGACATGTCCGACGTATGCCTCAACGTCCTCACGCATCTGGGCCAAAAGTAAGAATTGTCAATTAAAGCCATTGTACGGTGCATACTGGGTGTCCACCATAGTGTGTCGTGGCATTCCTTCATGATGTCCCTCCGTAAGTTTCCCCATTTGGGCACGTATAAACGATTGCCTTTGGTAAAGAGTAGCTCGCCTCGCTCCCGAACTGCCTTGTCTTGCCGCTCCTGGCAAGTTGCATGATGTTTCCTGCGAAAGGGTCCTGCCTCAGTCCCTCGCGTATGCGGTCCTTGATGCTTCCTTCGGCCTTGGTCAAGGCTGCAAGCTCGGCCTTCCGGCTTAATGCATCGGCTACTCGGTTAAGTACTCCCGGTTTATACTCCAGGGTATAATCGAACTCAGCTAGGAATTCCTGCCATCTTGCTTGCTTTGGCGTGAGCTTCTTCTGGGTTTGAAAATAACTTGTGGCTACGTTGTCTGTTCGTACCACAAACTTGCTCCCAAGTAAATAATGCCTCCAGGCCCTAAGGCAATGAACCACGGCGGTCATTTCCTTCTCATGTACCGAGTACCGTCTCTCGGTGTCATTCAATTTTCTGCTTTCGTAGGCGACGGGATGCCCTAGCTGCATCAAAACTCCTCCGATGGCATAATCAGATGCATCGGTCTGAACCTCATATGCCTTGGCATGGTCTGGCAAGGCAAGAACTGGCTGCTCCGTCACTTTGCCTTTGAGTCGCTCAAAGGCCTCTCGGCACTTATCCGTCCACTCCCATTTGTGGTCCTTCTTCAATAGGTCCGTCAATGGTGCTGCTATCCGAGAGTATCCCTCGATGAACTTCCGGTAGTAGTTCACGAGTCCCAGAAATGATCGGAGTTGGGTTACGCTGGTCGGCGGCTCCCAATCTCGAACTGCTTTCACTTTGGCCTCGTCCATCATTATGCGGCCATCCTTGATACGATGCCCCAGAAAAGTCACTTCCTGTTGGGCGAATGAGCACTTTTCCAACTTTGCATAAAGTTCATTGTCCCGCAATGCTTGGAACACCTGTCGCAAGTGTTCTACATGCTCCTCCATTGATGATAGTAAATGACAATATCGTCCAAATAAACGACAACAAACTTGTCTATGTATGGCTGAAATACCTTGTTCATCAGTGTGCAAAAGGTCGCTGGGGCATTTGTAAGCCCGAACGGCATCACAAGGAAATCAAAAAAACCATACCTGGTCGCCATGGCTGTCTTGGGTTCGTCTCCTTCGGCTATCCGGACCTGCCAATATCCGGATCTTAGGTCGATCTTTGAAAAGTATTTGGCACCTCCCAGTTGGTCGAACAACTCTCCAATGAGTGGAATGGGATACTTGTTGCGAACCGTCAGCTTGTTGAGTGCCCTATAGTCCACGCACATACGTAAGGATCCATCATGCTTCTTTTGGAACAAAACGGGGGATCCATAAGGAGATTTGGATGGCTGGATCATTTTGGAATCCAACAACTCTTTCAATTGTTTCTGCAGCTCCTTAAGTTCCGGTGGTGACATCCTATAGGGTGTCCTCGAAGGTGGCTTCGCATCGGAAATAAGTTCAATTTTATGGTCCACATCCCGTCTGGGTGGCAACTTCTTAGGTAGTTCCGCGGGCATCACGTCCTGGAACTCCTCCAAAACGGCTTGAACTTCCTTTGGTACATCCTTGCCTTCAATATCGTTTCCATCATCGGGAACGTAAAATGCGCGAAGGTCTCTTCCCGCTTCCAAGGCCTCGACTAAGTTGCATGGTGAAAGGGTGCCTGTCCCCTTCGCTTCCCTCCCGGCCGGAATGGCCTGTGTCTGTCGGAGTCCAAAATGACTAAGGAATCGAAAATGGCGAATGCAAGCCCGCACCTGATCGAACCATTGTAACCCAAGAACCAAATCATAGTCATCCATGGTCACTACAGTGAAGGTGATCATTCCCTGCCAGTCACCTATCTTTGCTTCCACTCCTCGTGCTTCGCCGGTCACCGGTTTAGCATGGGTGTTCACTGTCTTGATCGATCCATTAGTCGGAGTGACGGTAAGTCGTAAGACGTTGGCTACGCCGTCCCGCATGAAATTGTGCGTAGCTCCTGTATCCACTAAGGCTTTGATGTGGGTGCCTCCGATCAAGGCATCCACGAACATAGACCCCTTTCTGGGTCCCTTCGCCGGCTCCACAACGGCTTTGACAGCATTGAGCAAACTCAATGAGCCCATATGCGCACCATCCGCAACCTCGGTCTCCGTGGTCTCTTGCATGGCTGCGACCTTCTTCCTCCGCAGTGGGCAATCGTACTTCATGTGAGAGGTACTATGACAAATGTGACAACCTCTCGGCTTATCGTTCTCGTCCACTGGTTGCTTGCCCCAGTATTTGTTCGGCCTGAACCTTGATGGGCGGTCTCCCCCTCCTTTGCCTTTATCTGTGCGGAAAGTCCTTGGCTTGTCGCTGGTCTTCAACTCCCGTAAGCCCTCGGCCACGGCAATGGAAGTCGCCACGTCCTGAACATTGCGCCTTTCCAACTCTTGCCTTGCAAAAGGCTTGAGTCCGTCCATAAATGCAAATAGCTTGTCGGTCGCCGTCAAGCTTGGTATCTCCAGTACAATTTCTTGGAACTCCTTGACATAGTCTTTGATAGTGCGAGTGTGGCTGAGTCTCTTCAGCCTGCCCCGAGCCTCGAACTCCACATTCTCGGGATAGAATTGCCTCTTCAATTCGGCCTTGAAGTCTTCCCAGGAAGTCATCCTGCACGCACCACTCTCAATGTCAGCCTGCTTGGTCCGCCACCACAGCACGGCTGTGTCGGCCAAGTACAAGGGCGCCGTCCGCAACTTGGTGTCATCATCTCGAATGTTTGAGGCACCAAAGTATTGCTCTGTGTTCCATAAGAAATTGTCAATCTCCTTGGCGTTTCTCGATCCGTTGAACTTCCTGTGCCTTGGGATGTCAATTCGTGCGGGTGTCGCACCCACATGTCCTTCTCCGTTGGCAATCGCCCTTTTCACTGTTGCCATCTCCATCTTGAGAACCTCCATGCTCTCTTGCATGGCCAGGATCATGGCCCGAAAATCGGCCAACTCCTTCTTCATGTCCCCATCACAAGCATTGATAGTAGAAAGAACCTGGTTGTGCAGCTCTTCACCAGCTTCTTCCAAGTCATCCACCCTCCTCGCAACCTCATCATAGACCTCCTCCAGTCGAGTCACTCACTGCCTATGGCAAAGAATCCGGTCGGAGACTTGTCTCGCCCTTCTTGGTCTTCTCGGCCTGAGTGTTGGGTTGGGTAACGTCGGATGATTGTGCCATCTTACTCCTTGCACGATCAGCTAGCAATCTTCGAAAATCCGCCTTGGTTGTCTCAACCTTGGCTCCGATACCAACTGTCACGGGGTTATACTTGCGTCTCGCTAAGTCCTCTCCGTCGGCACTACCTTAGGTTGTCGCAAGCCTAAGTAGTAAGCCTATCAACACACACAAGATTACTAGGAAGGAAAGTAAGGAATGCTTGGGGAAGGTTTTCTCTTATTGCACTGTAGCAAATCAGCTTTCTCAAGATGAGTTACAAATGATCCCCAAGGGGGTATTTATACTAATCCTCCTAGGCTAACAAATTACCAACAAAACATCACTATTCCAAGTATTTACAAGAATGCCATCATCTAGAATGATCTATACAATTCTAAACAATTCTAATAAGTCTTCTTGGAGTCCCCAGACCCCTCTGGAACGTCCGGCCCGACCCGGCCCGAAGTGTCGGCCGGCCGGCCAAGGCCCGATTCGGCCCGTAGCAACCCGACCCGATTTCGACCTTCCGGAACCCTCTTTGACCTTCCGGAGTTGATTGGTCTCCATCTTGATGCTTCTAGGGTCTTCTTTACGGATAGTGGGTTCCTCGGCTTTTCAATGTCTACATCTTTGTCACAAGGCTTTTTCCGTCTAAGCCTATTATAGGGGGGGTAGTCCTCTGTGAGCTTGGCCGAGTCCATGTACGCGCGCGAGCATGCTGCGCGCCCGTCCGGCAGGCTTCGGCCGGATGCCGGTAGATGCCTGCTGCCTTAAGGTGGGGCGTGACAGCACGCTAGTCTGGCCCAGTATAAATGTGGCTGAGCAGTCACATTTCACTTCGTTTTTCACTTCCTTCCTTCTCCGTCCGCGAGTGGGGATTCATGGGTGACGATGCCATATTGTTTAACAACAAATCCATGAAGTCCTTGAGTTCATAACATCAATCGATCGTCCGTTATCAACCTTTGATCCAGCGAATCAAGGTAATCTTCCTTAGAACCCTAATTTCGTGAATTTGGGGATTTTTGCATTTTCATCCGATTCGTTCCGTGTTGTTGATTAATTCATGATGGGTATGATTAATCTTGGTAGTATTCTTGTCTTTAACATCATTTAATCCATTGTTCTTCATCGAATCGAAGTATATTTCTTGATTTCCTTCAAATTGACTTTTTGGGGGATTTGTCCCCGATCTCGTTTTTCATCCATTTTCGATGGATCGATTATGGTTAAATGATGTTGTTAAACATATTCTATGGATTGTATATCCATATTTCAACTTGGAATTCCGTTTTCGTGGTTTGACGGAACGAATCGTGTTCTTGGCCGTTTTGGGGGAAATCCGTGAACTTTCGTCATTCGTTCTTTGAATTCAACGTCTTTGAGTTGTGTTATGGAATTCATTTAATTGTTATTATTTGTCCTTCGTAGTTTATGAACGTGATTTGGCGTTCAGTGGAGTCGGCGGGTTCGTAGTCGGTTCGGGCCAACCTACTTCGGTCGATTCTCCGCGTTGTTCTTATTCGAGGCAAGTACCTTGCCCATACTTTTCTCGTTTTATGGATATGATGATCGGTGGTCGTCTTGATGTGTTTGTTTGGTTATTTGAAATGAAGTTTCAAAGGTTTTCGGTTTGGCCTCGTTAAAGGCTTTCTTTCAAAACGAGTGTGATTTGTGAACGGTGTTTTGAGAATTGATTATGATTTGGTTATTTTGAACGTTGAAGGATTTTATGATGATACTCCTATTGTTTAAGTTATGGAATCGTGTATTCCGTATTTAATCTTGTTATTGTATTTTTGAAGAGTTTGGTAATGGTGTCGAGTTAATGGCCATCTCTAGTGAGTATTCTTAATGAACTTACATTCTTAGCATGTTAGTATTGCATGAGTAACGTGTGTGTGTATGCTCACTACGGGTTAGATCCGACGGGGTCTCGGTAGGGCTCCACGAAGCTGTGGAACCGCAAGCTTGCTTTTAACCACTGTGGGTTAGATCGGACGGGGTCTCGGCAGGGATCCACGAAGCTGTGGGTCCGCGGTTAATTGTGGTGCATTTTTACAAATGTGGTTTGATTATTGGCATTTCCGGAAATGAGTGCTTTTGAACGGTTTTCATGATTGCATGCATTGACTAAGTGTGTAAGAGGTAAGTTGTTCGTTTGGCTTACTTGGCTAGGATGGCACTAGAGTATTTTGTCGTTTGTGTTAAATCCTTTATTTGTGGATTTTGATGTTGGAAGACGAACCTTGTTGTCGTTCTCGTGTACTGTGAGTTGCTGAGATTTGGGGCTAAAATCCCAATAGTTTTGTAAAAGTCGTTTTACGGATTTGGGGCTAAAATCCCAACGGTTTGGTTAATATCATTTTTCAGAAAGTAAACCTTTGGGGCGGTGACCCCATTTTTGCCTTTTGGATTTTGAAAAGTAGGATTTGATAATCCTAAATTGTTTTCTATTAAAACTCTTGATGGCATTCTAAACCGTTTTATAAATCACTTCCATTGATTTATGATATTTCGATTTTTAAATGTTTTCTCAAACTCTTGCCTCGGGAAGTACTTTTCGTTTTGTTTGGATCTTTGAGGATCCTCGGTTACTGTTATTCGTGAAATGTGAATTGTATGGCTCGTATTTTCACTTTGTTCTTGCACTAGCAAAACAGTGGAGTTTTGCTAACCCCCGAGTATTCGGGGGGTGGATGTCTGTTTTTGCATTCAGGTTTTGGAGCATAACACAGGGTCGGCACGAAGGATGATGAAAGATGATCGATACTAATCACATGAGGAACCGTACATCGTGTGTTGGTTCAGTTTTACTTTATTTTCATTTGCTATATTGTTCCGTTATGCACGGTGTGGTTGTATTTTGTCCCGCATGGGCATGAGTTGTATTTGAGTTGTATGTATTTGTGGAAAGACCAAATCGGTCATCGAGTCATTTTAGCCTTGAAGGCATTGTCGAGATGTTAAATGTTGTTACCGGCTGGTAGATCCTCGAGGAGAGGGTCTACGGCGTGTAATATCCCCGAGTGGATTGGGGTGTTACATAAATGGTATCGGAGCTTAGGTTGAGGAAACCTAGCCGGGTCAAGTCATGTTGTTTGAGTCTTGTTTCGTCGGATTTTATCCGAGTCGTGTCGCGACGCGTCGCTTGAGTTTGTTGGTCGTGATTAGTATCGTGGGGCGATCATCATCTTCGTGCGACTGTGGAAGTAAGTCTCCTTCTTTGTGTTGTGCCTCGTGTGACACGAGCTATTTTTATGATTATTTGTTAAGTGGTGGAATCCTTATGTAGATTTTGATTTCACGATATGTATTTAGTCGACTCGTATTTGATTTATACGAGGAGTGTCGCTTTTGATGTCTTTTTATTGTTGTTTTTGTCCGTGGTGATGAATTTCGAATCGACCGCACGTTTTACAAGTTCTATTGTGGAAGCTTTGTGCTTATACGCGTTCGACTTGTTCACTAGCCAGTGCGGGAGAGTATTTTATCAGTGGTTTTGTTCTGAATGTGGTATTTTATCGTTTATTTCCGTTTAAAGACATATATTGTCTTGATTTTAAACGTTTTGATGCGTGTGCTAGGAGTTGTTTCAGTGAACGTCGATATGTGTGAGTTTTGGGCATTCTGGCCTATTGAATTTTTTTTGAAAACCTTGAGTATCTTAGAAAAATAAATTTCGAGACATACTTTTCAAATGAGTTATTTTCTTGTGGTACATCCTAGATGTCACAATATATTTCAAAATTTTTCTACCTCGAGGACCAAAATGTTTTGAGATATTTTCAACACTTTTATTTAGACCCGAGGGTCGAATATTTTGAAAGTTTTCACTAAGAAAAAGTGTCCTCATTTTTATCAAATGCGAAATGGTTCTCCAATGTCTCGATAACGACGTTTCACGTTTGTACTTTTTGAAAGGTGATACTCAAGATCAATCGGTATTCTTCAAATTATTTTCAAAATGAGGTTTTCGTTTTTAAAACCTATCCATTCCCGTTTGAGGGCTGGGTATGAATGTATGATGTTCGCGTTGCCATTTTGATACTTTCTCCCGAGTATGATCGAATTGGCGGTGTGAGCGTTGAGTCGCTTTCCACACATTGGTTGTGCTAGCCCCATGTGAGAGGCGGGATGTTGGTGTTGAATATTATCGCCTCGTAGTGATTCCTGCGTTGTCGCGCATGTGCGAGCTGTTAGAGCTTGGTTTGGTATGACCGTGTGCATCGGTGATGGTTCCGTTATGCGTCGACTGTTTAATGTCTTGTTACCTTGCTCCCGTTTTTGTGAATTTCGTGGACGAGGTCGGAGGTAATGCCCGTACTATTTTGACTTCTGTGTTTTCTCTTTCCCCAGTCTATCGATTCGCTCATGTTCGTTGGTACTTTATGAACTTGTTCTGTATTTCGATTTCATCGTCCGAACGAGCTGTGATCTTGTTATGGGTCGATCTGGTTATCGATGTGACTTTTTCGAGTTCGGTTCGATTCTTGTGAACCTTGTTCGGGAGTAACATCATTTGGTTCTACTAGTCCTTTTATTCGAAGGGATCGGATTTTGAACTTCTGTATATTCTACTTTGTCGACTCATTTATGTTCGTTGACATTTCTGAGCTTGTCCTGCCCCTTGTTTTTGTTTATCGAACGAGTGTGGTATTGTTTCGGAATAACTCGTTTGTCGTTGTGACTTTTTAATTGCTATTCTCTTTCCTGTGGATCTTATGTGAATGCACATCCTGTTGTTTTCACCGGATCATATATTGTCTCGAGTCGAGATGTGAACCTTGGAGTTGTTGTTTGAAATTTTATTGTTCTTCGTGATTCGAACATGATTGTTCGATTTTTGTTGTCTCGATCGTTTGTTTGTTCGGTTTTTGTTCTCGTTTCGTGATTGTTGAGCGTTCAGGCTCCTTTGTAATTCCCTTCAGTTCGGGAAATTAGTTTCGTTTTCGATCTTCCAGCCCTTAGGCGGTGGAATTCCGTATTTGTTCAGCGTTTGGCTCGCGTTTTGATCAATATACCGTTAGGTTGGTCAATCGTATTGATTTTCGTTCGTTGTGTTTTGCGATTGTTCGGATAATTGACTTGATTGTATTATCCATTTGATGACGCTTGTCACTTGGTGGTTTTATTATATCCCTAACAGCGACGTTGTGTTGGTCGCCGTGGAGCGTGTTTTCACACCGTATATTCCGTTGCGTTGTTTGTAACATTTCGCCGTTGGGCGTTAGTTACGCATTCTTGTGTATCTCGTTGAGTTTTTCCTGGAGGAATATTTCTTCTCCCTACTTGTTTTAAGTTTCGGGACGAAACTTCTTTTAAGGAGGGTAGAATGTAATATCCGCAATTTTCGATTTTCGATAAATTTCTTTTTCATCGGAGTCCGTTTGACGACTCGCTCATGTCCGTTCGTCATTCCGAGAATGATTAATTCTACACTTTTTGACATCCGAGTTCGTTTGGTGTCGTTTCGTTGAGTTACGTGCTTTTAGCGACTTTTCCGCGCTTGAGTTCGATTCTTGCGAATCTCGCTCAAACTGTTGTTTCGAGTTTCGTAAGTCCGTTTAACTTTGTTAGACGTGTTGTGAACTTCGGTTTGGTTATTCGATCACGTATCGTGATTTCCGGGCGTTTTGGGCCATTTTGTAATTTCTTGAAAGTTACGGGTATCCGTATCTGTAATGGTTGTCTCGACCCGTTTCTTGGTCGCGTATGACTAAATATGGTATTACGTTTTCATTTAGAGTCGTGTATGTAGTCCGTGAACTTTTCGTCGTGTTCGTTACCTGCGTTTTAGGAAATCGGGTCGGCGAGCCCGGACGGTTGCGGGGCTGGCCGGACGGTGGCGGGATCGCCGGACGATTGCGGCACCGGCCGGACGGGTGCGGCAGAACCGGCGTAAGCGCACGCCACGGCCGGAAGGCTGCGCGCTAACCGGCAGTGTAGCGCACGCTTCTGCCGCCTAACGCCTTATCGGGCACAGGCGTGGGGTTTGAGGTTACGGACTCGGTCGGGATCGGCACGTAGCGCGCATTGCCGGTCGTAGCGCACGCTAACCGGCGGTAGCGACGCCGACCGACTAGCGACGTTACTGGTAAGTTTGTTAGTCCGGTGGCTCATCGGGCGGTCGGCTAGCGAAGCTTCCGGCCGTAGCGCCTACGGAGTCGAGTCGATGTGTTTGATCGGCAGGGTTGGTCGGTGATGCCGTGTGGGCCTGGCCGAGGGTACTCGGCCGATCTGGCCGATAGCGCACGCTAGTCCGGAAGGCTAGCGACGCTAGTCTGCCCGATATAAATGTGGTGGCGGTCACATATCACTTCGATTTACACATCCATCCTTCACCGTACTCGAGTGTGGATTCATGTGTGACGAAGCCATGTATTATAACAAAAAAACCATGAAGTCCTTGAGTTCATAACATCAATCGATCGTCCGTTATCAACCTTTGATCCAGCGAATCAAGGTAATCTTCCTTAGAACCCTAATTTCGTGAATTTGGGGATTTTTGCATTTTCGTCCGATTCGTTCCGTGTTGTTGATTAATTCATAATGGGTATGATTAATCTTGGTAGTATTCTTGTGTTTAACATCATTTAATCCATTGTTCTTCGTCGAATCGAAGTATATTTCTTGATTTCCTTCGAATTGACTTTTTGGGGGATTTGTCCCCGATCTCGTTTTTCATCCATTTTCGATGGATCGATTATGGTTAAATGATGTTGTTAAACATATTCTATGGATTTTATATCCATATTTCAACTTGGAATTCCGTTTTCGTGGTTTGACGGAACGAATCGTGTTCTTGGCCGTTTTGGGGGAAATTCGTGAACTTTCGTCATTCGTTCTTTGAATTCAACGGCTTTGAGTCGTGTTATGGAATTCATTTCATTGTTATTATTTGTCCTTCGTAGTTTATGAACGTGAGTTGGCGTTCGGTGGAGTCGGCGGGTTCGTAGTCGGTTCGGGCCAACCTACTTCGGTTGATTCTCCGCGTTGTTCTTATTCGAGGCAAGTACCTTGCCCATACTTTTCTCGTTTTATGGATATGATGATCGGTGGTCGTCTTGATGTGTTTGTTTGGTTATTTGAAATGAAGTTTCAAAGGTTTTCGGTTTGGCCTCGTTAAAGGCTTTCTTTCAAAACGAGTGTGATTTGTGAACGGTGTTTTGAGAATTGATTATGATTTGGTTATTTTGAACGTTGAAGGATTTTATGATGATACTCCTATTGTTTAAGTTATGGAATCGTGTATTCCGTATTTAATCTTGTTATTGTATTTTTGAAGAGTTTGGTAATGGTGTCGAGTTAATGGCCATCTCTAGTGAGTATTCTTAATGAACTTACATTCTTAGCATGTTAGTATTGCATGAGTAACGTGTGTGTGTGTATGCTCACTACGGGTTAGATCCGACGGGGTCTCGGTAGGGCTCCACGAAGCTGTGGAACCGCGAGCTTGCTTTTAACCACTGTGGGTTAGATCCGACGGGGTCTCGGCAGGGATCCACGAAGCTGTGGGTCCGCGGTTAATTGTGGTGCATTTTTACAAATGTGGTTTGATTATTGGCATTTCCGGAAATGATTGCTTTTGAACGGTTTTCATGATTGCATGCATTGACTAAGTGTGTAAGAGGTAAGTTGTTCGTTTGGCTTACTTGGCTAGGATGGCACTAGAGTATTTTGTCGTTTGTGTTAAATCCTTTATTTGTGGATTTTGATGTTGGAAGACGAACCTTGTTGTCGTTCTCGTGTACTGTGAGTTGCTGAGATTTGGGGCTAAAATCCCAATAGTTTTGTAAAAGTCGTTTTACGGATTTGGGGCTAAAATCCCAACGGTTTGGTTAATATCATTTTTCAGAAAGTAAACCTTTGGGGCGGTGACCCCCTTTTTGCCTTTTGGATTTTGAAAAGTAGGATTTGATAATCCTAAATTGTTTTCTATTAAAACTCTCGATGGCATTCTAAACCGTTTTATAAATCACTTCCATTGATTTATGATATTTCGATTTTTAAATGTTTTCTCAAACTCTTGCCTCGGGAAGTACTTTTCGTTTCGTTTGGATCTTTGAGGATCCTCGGTTACTGTTATTCGTGAAATGTGAATTGTATGGCTCGTATTTGCACATTGTTCTTGCACTAGCAAAACAGTGGAGTTTTGCTAACCCCCGAGTATTCGGGGGGTGGATGTCTGTTTTTGCATTCAGGTTTTGGAGCATAACACAGAGTCGGCACGAAGGATGATGAAAGATGATCGATACTAATCACATGAGGAACCGTACATCGTGTGTTGGTTCAGTTGTACTTTATTTTCCGCTGCTCTATTGTTCCCGTTGTACGGGTGTGGTTGTAATTTGTCCCCTGCGTGGGCATGAGTTGTATTTGAGTTGTATGTATTTGTGGAAAGACCAAATCGGTCTACTGAGTCATTTTAGCCTTGAAGGCATTGTCGAGATGTTAAATGTTGTTACCAGCCTCGTAGATCCTCGAGGAGAGGGTCTACGGCGTGTAATATCCCTGAGTGGATTGGGGGTGTTACATTTGTACTGTTGATCAAAATCAACTAAGGGGGGAAGACAGGATGGTCGAATCAGGACTTCTTCACAAGAAAGGGTGGCCGAACTGAAGGGAGAAGGAGGGCCCATTTTTGCTTCTTCACGAGTAGGGTTGTATTTTTTCTAATAATAACTCCTTTTCCAAAACCCTTTATTTATACTAAGTAAACCCTAGAGTTAAAACTCTAGCATTTGCTTAGTTACCCCCAACTTATTAAATAATACAATATATATAATATCCTATATTATATATTACTCATTATTTAATTTCTTGGGTGAGTTACATCTGACAACCTTTTTAGATGCCATATCAACGTTTGGGTCCTATGTTTTCATATTTTACGACGAAGGATAAAACTTAAACTACTGGAAGTTTGTATTTACAGTTAAGGACAAAATTCAACTTTGATGCTGATATCATAGGAGAGAGACAGAGAGAGAGAGAGAGAGGAAAATTCATTTTCTTTTCCCTTTGTGCCCCTTAGTGCCTTTTATTTTTTCTTTTCTTTCAAACAAAATGTCACGTGAGCCGCACATGCCGTCCTTTGTTGTAATATTGTTTAGTGTATACCTACTTGAACTGTAATATTGTTTAACTTTTATAGACTTCATTGTAATATTGTTGTAAAAGTGTTAACTAGCCGTTAGTTACCGTTTGTGACCGATTTAACTTTTTTTTCCTCGTCCAAAAATTCTGAAAAAATCATCTAAAAAAATAAATTCCAAGAAAAAATTTAAATTTCTTCCGGAAAACCCTAGTCGTCATCTTCTTCCACCTTCAGCAGGTTCGCCGTCATCTGCTCATACCAGACACCGATTCCGACGACATCGCCCGCTCCAATTCCGACGTAAAGAAAGATAGAAAATCGATTTTTTTTCTACTCGTCTTCTGCAATCGGCCGCCGGTCATATTCTGCAGTCAGTCCAGCCCTAAACTCCTGCCCTAATGCGACGAGACCCAGATCCGTCCGCTGTCGCCTGCTCCTATCGCTGGGTTCCGATTCGTCGCCAGATCTACACTTAGCCCCTGATTCGTCGCCCTCACCTGCACCGAGACGAGGGCGGATCAGGTGGGGGACAACCCGAATATGCCATGAGAGGACCGGCTAGAAAACTCGCGGGCGGTGCTACGCAAAAAACCCTGGGCGGGGCTGGCCGGAAAAAACCGCCGGTGACCTGCAAAACGGGGCAAGCCGTAGAAGGTGAGGCACCGGCGGATATAGGTATCAAAAGAACACGCGCGAGGAAGTGGTTCCGACAGCAGTGGTGCGTGAGCGAGGAGGAGGCACGAGCAGATGAAATCTGCAGAAAATCGATCACGACTGAAATCAACAAAATCCAAAAAAATCTAAAATTAAACACAAAAATGTCTTGTTAATGGGAGAAGAAACAGCCTTTTCTTATTTATTTTTTGTTTTAAAAGAAATGTTCCATTCAATAATATTGAATAATTCAATTTCAAAGAAATATTTTATTCTAGGGGTAAAATGGACTTTATGCAAAAAGTCAACCATTTGCCTGAAATTGGACCTCATCGTTATTTTTGAAAATATAGGGACCCAAACATTTAGTAGGCATCTAATAAGGTGGTTGAGTGTAAAACCCCCTTAATTTCTTTAATAAATATAATATCTAATATTATATCTATTAATTATTCTTGCTACAAATCTTTTCCTCATTCTCAATTGGATTAATATTGTATTCATGGGTCACACTGTATTCTCCCTTAATTAATGCACAAGTCATCCGTAGGAAGGTTATATATGTCTTCGTCTTCCTACAGTAAGGATATGACTTGAAGTTCTGAAGGTACTTTTAATCAAAGTGGATAATGTATTCTTGGGTCTTACAGCATTCCACCTCAGTTGACGAGTAATATGTAACAACTTACAGGGAGTCTGGCTGTAGCATTCTCGATTCCTGGCGAAGCATACAAAATCTGGTTGTGATGAGAGGTTTTGTAAACATGTTGGTTAACTGGATGTCTGTATGAATCCTCTCGATCCGAACATCTTTATTCTCAACATGATTCCTGATGAAATGATGCTTCATATTAATATGCTTAGTTTACAAGTGCAATACAGGGTTGTGCGTGATTGCAATCGCACTTGTGCTATCGCACATGATTGGAGTCTCTCTGGCGCTGATTCCATAATCTTGTAACTGTTGTTGCATCCAGAGAATCTGCATACATCAACTTCCAGCGGCATAATACTCCGACTCAGCTATAGAAAGCGAGTTGGCCACAATCCTACATTGATTGTTCCTTTTACGTACTTAAGGATTCGTTTGACAGTGGTGAAATGTGACTCCTTAGGTGATATCTTATATCGATCACACACTCCTATAGCAAACTGGATATCGAGCCTGCTAGTTGTTAGGTACAGTAGTGAGCCTATTCGCTTCCTCTAGATTTATGTATCAACCGGCTTTCCAGCTTCGTCAGCACTTATCTGCGTGGAAGTGCTCATGGGGGTGGACGAGGATTTTGAGTTGTTCATCCCATATTTGTTGAGCAGTACCTTGCTGTACTTTTCTTGGTTAATGAATATACCAATAGGCAATTGCTTAACCTGCAATCCTAGAAAATAACTAAGTTCTCCCGTCATACCCATTTCAAATCTACTTTGCATGAGAGGAGAGAACCTTTGACATAGAGCAAGATTAGCACTACAAAAAAAAGGACTTTAGCCGACGACACTTAAAAAAACAGCCGACGACTTTTAGGAGTCGTCGGCTAAACTTTCGAGTTTAGCCGACGAACTTTGTTGTGGTCGGCTAAAACCTTTTAGCCGACGACTATCGTCCAGGTCGTCGGCTAAACTCTAACCTAGTTGTCGGCTAAAGATCGACAGTTTAGCCGACCATCGATTCGTCGGCTAAACCCCAAAAATATATGTATATATATACACATACATTTTTTATAAAACTAATATATATATATATATAGTTATATATATATATTTATAAACTAGAAAGCAAAATACATAAAAAAAAATCCTTCAGCCGACAACAACATTAAAGCCGTCGGCTAAAGAGGAATGACCGACGACATGTTAAAGTCGTCGGCTAAAGTCTATATTAAAAACAACGAACAGAAATATAAACTAGAAAGCAAAATATAAAAAAAAAGCCTTCAGCCGACAACAACATTAAAGCCGTCAGCTAAATAGGAATGGCCGACGACATGTTAAAGTCCACGGCTAAAGTCTATATTAAAAACAACGAACAGAAACATCTTCTCACAAGTAGAAGCCTGTCGTCCGCTCGCTGTGTACCCTTGTCCAGCCCATCGTCCGCCGCCCGTCCTTGTACAGCCCGTCGTCCGTCGTCCGCCGCCCGTTGTCGCCGTGGACTTGTGCTCGCCGTCGACCTCAACTCCAGAAGAAGCCCTAATTCTATTTGTTCTTAAGGTTAGCATCTTCTTCTTCCCATCTTTTCACTCTTTTTTGGGTGTAAGAATATATTTGGTAATAGCTACACAAGGTGTTAGGGGTTGAATTCATAAGGTTATTACAAGGTTAGATCAAGGTTATCAAGGGCTAGCAAGAGTTGTTGAAGGATTGGAAGCTATGTTTTTTCTTGTTGAAGCTTTAAATTCATGGTTCTAGTTAAATTGCATCACAAGGATTGTAAGCAAACTCCTATATTTACCTTTTATTTCTATAAATATTAGTATTTCATGTATTTAATATGTTCTATATGCTTATTATACTTGATTATGCTTGGAAAATTAAACTAAAACACTAGAAACAGTCGAAAGGACTTATATTGCAAAACAAAAACTGGACAGGGGCTGTAAACATAATTACTGGGAAAAATAGGTGGACTGTGAAACTTAGGTAACAATATAGGCTTATAGATTGATGTCTTGTGGTCGTTTCTCCGGGTGGATCATGCCGTAACTCATCCCGATGAATAAACTAGAGCCAAAACGGTAAAACATATCAAAAAATGACTAACAGATTTCATTGAACAAAATGGGACAGTTCTGGTTGTTTCTGGAGCTCGTCGTAGTTTTATGAAATGAAGCTAAGACATAAACTTAAACATAAAAAAAATCTGCGCATCCTAAAGTGTTCTAGAACTCAAGATATGGCCTTTTCCGCGGGACTACAGAGTGCTATGCAACTTTCTGCACTTAATCACAAGTTTACACTAGAAATTTAACTCATGTTATGATGTAATTAAGGATATAAGGTCACTAGAAAGTATTATATATACATTCAAATACAATTTCAAAGACATAAAAACCGAGTCATGACCTTTTTCGCGTTAGGAATAACGTAGACATAAAGTTAGAATAACTATATTTACAAAACCCAAACATGACGAAAAGTATAGTTTCGACATATAAGTTTATATTAGAAATCTTAAATATGTTATGAAATGGTTAAAACAACTAGACCTGTTTTCACAATGACTTATATAAATCAGACTCGTAATTATTTTTAAAGTGTCAAGACTAAATATAAACACTTGTTTTACTTTACAAATGATAAGTACCCAAGCATAATTAATGTAATAACTATATAAAGCATGCTAGTTTAAATACAAATGATATTCTGGAACCTAAGACGCGTAATAATGTTTATATGTTATTGTTAGAGCTATCGACTTAATTTTTTATCTAGTTTTTCATCTTTTGCCCTCACAGTTTTTCATCTAGTTTTTCATTTATTGCTCACATGAAAAAACGATTGTTGCCTCAAAAGTTATCGTGTATATTTAATTATGTTATTTGTGTTGTTCATTTTAACACAGGCACACATGAGTAAAGTAACAAAAATGTTGAGATTTGGTAAGAAAAAGAAGACGCCAGATTCGGGAGTTAGTTCTGCAGCTTCTAGCCACGCGGGATGTAAGGAACCCATGCCCCTTTATATAGGTAAGTCTACGAGTCGTGCACATAAGATACTGGAGGCTAGTGGGATTTATACACCGACAGAACCTTCTCGATTATCTAAACGGTTAGATTTTCCGGACCAAGAGACGCTGTCCACACCTACCGCTACCCCGACGACCACTCTGGCACCTCGTATGCCTTCTATACATCGGCCTGACCCTACTCCTTCCACTACAGGACATGTAGATAGTTCGTCAGAGGTACCACACGGTCCGCCCCCGACTCTTTTCATGCCACCCATGGTACCGGCCATTGCTGAGGTCGACGATACGGGTCGGCCACTCACAGCCAGTTTGATAAGCCCTACAGAGGCTTACATATTTGTTCCATGGTCCGAGGAGAAAATATGGCGCAGTGCTAGATGGTCGAAGGGAAAGCTTGTCGAGGATCTTCGATCTGAAGCAGATGACTTGGCACGACTGTTGACATCTGAGAAGAATAATAAGAAGAAGAAGACTCGAGGATCATCTAAGTGTTGTGTACTTGACAGACATGTTTCGGATAATAGTCGTCACACTATACCGGTTAATAAGTATGGAGCCCCCGTATTGTCTTCTGACGGCGCAGTTGCATATCGTCGATATATAGGAGATCTCATTCGAGATAGAGTTCCAATGTTGTGGGCCCAATGGAAGGACGTGCCGATGTGTGTGAAGGAAAGCCTAAACAACGCTATGTCGGTAAGTATTGATATTAGTGGTTTCCTATCTATCGCTCATTGGTTTATTGTTATTATTTTGATGAAGTCAGATTATATTGCCATGTTTTCTATCTGTATTGTTTTGGATTTAATGTTGTTTAGAAGTTGTAATGTGTCCTTAGATGCACACTTCTGAATCATTTTCTTGTGTTGTGGCGATCCGCTTGTTTGGTATTGTAGTGTTTGATGTGCAAACGTGAATATCATTTCACTGTCTGATTTTTTTGAGTAGTATATCTAACCCTTTTATCCTGTTTAGGTCTATGTATTCTCATTGCATCAGTCCAACGTAATAATATTGGCTTAGTATAAGTAACAAAGACTCGCATTTAACCCTGCTTGAAGTTCTGATGCATATTTTATAGTTCCTTGCATCTTGCATTGAGATATATTCATGTGCCTTGGTCTCAGCAATAGAGTTTCTAAGGGAGTTTGCTTGGAATCTTGGAATTTTTTGCCATCTACTACAGTGATTGCTGCCCTTACAAAGAACAATCATAAACTAGGGGTATTTAACACTCCTTTGTTACATTTTGTTTATAGGGGACAATTCAATATTGTCTTGTTTCTTTGGCCGCTCAGCAGCCTTTGTTTCTTGTTGGAACCATGTACTCATGAAATTGGCTCTGCCTCCTATTTGACCTGTTTATCAGTTGAAGATTCTGACACTTATTTGTTAGGCTTTGCCTTTCTCGTATTCATATAATCCAAGTTTATAGGTTGGTTACATTAATTTGATTCATTTTGTCAATTTCTCTCTCTCTCTCTCTCTCTCATTTCATCATTAATTTGATGAAGTCTATATGTTTTTCATTATATTGCTTAAGGTGTAGGAATAGTAATATGAACTTAGATTATGATCAGTTATCTATGGAACTTTATTCAACTCTCAACCATAAAATGTAGGTTTATTCGAATTTTGTTTATGTTCATTGTAGGTGTGGTTTGATATTCCTCCATCCCTACTACATACTTGGTGTGATGAGGAGCAGTCTACCAAGTAAGTAATGTTAATAATAATGTTCTCGAGTTATTTATTGCTATTGGTGTAAGTATTTGATATTTACGATATTTTGTTTCTTGTATAGGTACAAGTCTTGGAAAAATGAGTTACATCTACTTTGGGAGACTTGGGGTAGAGACCGCGACGCTTTTCCTATAGAATTCAAATACCGGGAACACGGGTGGAATTGGCTTTGCATCCATTTTAACGACCCCAGCTATAAGGTATGTATTACTAATTGTATTGTTATTTATTAGGTTATTGAAATTAGTTAAAAGTGTTATATAACATTTCTTTAACAAATTCGAAATATATTTAATGCCGAAATAGTTTATAATTGATTTGACATAAATCTTTTTGTAGATGACTAGTACAAAAAACAAGACCAATCGTGGTCGTCTGACGGAGCACCATAGTTTGGGGTCACGGTCGTTGACATGTGTTGCTCACGAGGCTACTACTTCGGACCAAGTGGACAATGCGTTTGCGTATGTATCTAAAAAAACATATCCACAAAATATTGACGAACATGTAAGTAAAAATAATTAATTCCTAAAAAGTTGGTATTTTTTTCTTAGTGTATAGCATATGTATTTTTTCTGACCTTTATTCATATCCAACGGTTTATTTTTTCTTGTAACTTAGGAGAGAGTGAGGACGGAGTCTGAGACTATCTTGGCACAGATTGCGAGGGAGCAGTTTCTGGATATAGCAGAGACAGATCTTTCTGCAGCTATTGACATGATCGATCAGTCCGATCCTTACGTCAGGTCTAAGGTGTGGGGTACCTTGTATACTCCTAAAGGGAGCCGATTTCATACGCGGATGATGGGGTCCGAGGGACATAGATTGTTGAAGGATACACCGGGCTTCCAACGTCGTCGGAGTGATACCAATAGAGCTTTCCTAGAGGAACAGTTGAGGATGGCGAATTAGCTTCGAGTTGAGGCAGAAAGGGAGGCTGCTGAGAAGATGGCTAAGTTCCAGGAAGAGCAACGTCAAATGAAGATCCAGCATCAGCAGGCGATGGCGCGTCAGTAGCACGAGACGCAGATGATGTGGGCATATATGGCCTCACTTAGTCAGACTATGACTCAGCAGGGATTTCAACCACCACCACCACCTCCATTTGTGCCTTTACAGACTATGCCTCCATTTGTGCCTTCACAAACTCCGCCACCATCATCAGAGCACCATGTTGGTCCCTTAAATGATGGTAGTGATTCTATTTATCGTGATTTTCCAACTCTTTAGCTAGTTATTTTTGTATTTTAATTAGTAATTAGTATGTGGAAAACTATGTTAGATAGGATTTGATCTACGTTTGTTGAAGACTAT
This sequence comes from Orobanche coerulescens, assembly GCA_033398695.1. Taxonomy (NCBI): domain Eukaryota; kingdom Viridiplantae; phylum Streptophyta; class Magnoliopsida; order Lamiales; family Orobanchaceae; genus Orobanche; species Orobanche coerulescens. Next base: position 121,924,296 of record CM065802.1, on the reverse strand, counting down.
GGTAATGTTTATCGTAATTTGAAAACTATGGTAATGTTTGTCTATACTTATTTGAGTATATATGTAGTTTTGATTTGGAGTTGTATATTGTTATTGTTTGTGTATATTGGTGTTTGGTTGATGTTAGAAACAGGTTTTTAAAAATCGGCTTTGGTAAAAATAAAATCTGTCGTTGGCTAAAGCATTTTTTGTTTTTTTATACGACAACTCTAATTTCGTCGGCTAAAGCTGGTTTAGACGACCACTCTTATTATGTCGGCTAAAGCAGGTTTAGCCGACCACTCATATTCTGTCGGCTAAAGCTTGTTTAGCCGACCACTCTTATTCCGTCGGCTAAAGCTGGTTTAGCCGACCACTCTAGTTTTATGAACTTTAGCGGATGACTTTATTTGTTGTCGGATAAAGTCCAACTTTAGCCGACCACCATCTAAAAAGTCGTCGGCTAAACCTTAGCCGACGAACATTAGCTGACGACACTTTAGCCGACCACTTTGGACTTTAGCCGACCACTTTTAGGCTTTAGCCGACGACTTTGTGTGGTCGGCTAAACCCTGATTTTTGGTAGTGTAGTTGATCCAAATATTATATCATCAACATATATTTGCACCATTAGCAGATCGTCACCTTCCTGTATCTTGAAGAGAGTCTTATCCACTGTACCTTTCTTAATCCATTATTGATAAGGTATAGGGACATGGTTACATACCGGGCCCTAGGTGCTTGCTTAAGTCCATACAGTGATTTCCTTAGCCTGTATACGAGGTCTTCGCCTTCAGTGTTGACAAACCCTGGTGGTTGTTCAACATAGACTTCTTCGACGAGGTCTCCATTCAGGAATGCACTCTTAACGTCCATTTGATAGATTATGAAGTTCTTGTGAGTGGAAAATGCTAGGAATATCCTGATGGCTTCAAGTCTGGCTACAAAGGTAAAAGTTTCATCGTAGTCTATGCCTTCTTCCTGTCTGTAACCTTGAGCAACTAGTCAGGATTATTTCTTATAACACGTCCATTTTCATCCTTTTTGTTTCTAAATACCCATTTGGTTCCAATTACAGCTTGATGATCTGGTCTGGGTATAAGATACCATACATTGTTTCTTTCTAAACGATTCAGCTCTTCTTCCATTGAGGTGATCCAGTGAGAATTATTCAGAGCTTCATTGGTCGAAATAGGTTCGGACTGGGCTAACAATATAACTAGGGTACACATAGCTAGTCTCCTAAGTTCGGCTTGGTATTTCCATACAAGAAATTGAGACTTCTCGGAATCTACCACTTCCTCTGCTTAGAGTACAGTGCCTTGTGTATTCTTGTTCTCCTACGAGTGGTTACTCTAGCATTGATATCTCTTATTATCAATTCCCGGGGGTGATATATTAGCCATCTCCTATCAGGTTCTATTGGTGATTGGGGATCATCGATAGTGAGTGTCTGGATATTCTGGGTTATGTCTTCTACTTATGTAGGGTCATAATGGGGCTCATCATAAACTACATAGATGGGTTCCTCTATTGTTAGCTTTCTCTTATTAAATATCTTAAAAGCTTTGCTGACAGATGAGTATGCTACGAAAATACCTTCATCTGACTTTTCGTCGAAGGTTTTGAGTTGATCTTTTCCATTGTTTCGTACATAACACCTGCATCAGAATATGTGAAAGTATGCAACCATTGGAATTTTTTTATTCCATATCTCATATGTTGTTTTGTTGTGATGCTTGTTGATGGTACAACGGTTTTGTGTATAGCATAATGTATTTCTTGCTTCTCCCAGAACCGCTGCGGTAACTTGCTTGCGGCTAACATGGTCCTTGTTGCTTCCTTGAGCATCATGTTCTTTTCTAGGCCATGCCATTTTGTTGAGGAGTTCGATCTGCAGAGTATTCATGCTGTATTCCATTGTCCGCACAGTATTGCTCTATGAAGCGATTTGTGAATTTAGTGCCACTGTCGGAATGAATGGATACAATACTCAGGCCTTTATCATTATGTAGCTTCTTCAGATGCTCTGGCAACTTTTATGGTGGTATCTTTATTCTAGAAAGATTGTCCAAGCATACCTAGAAAAATCTTCAATAATAACAAGACAGTATTTATTACCTCCCAAACTTACAGGGTCTACAGGGCCATAGAGGTCCATGTGTAGCAAATCCAGTACCCTGTGGGTGGACAGATACGACTTGATTTTCAGGGTGGTCTTAACTTGCTTGTCTTTCTGACAGGGTCTACAGACGCTGTTTTTATGAAATGACACATCGGGCAGGCCTCTGATCATTCCCCGTCGAGCGAGCTTGTTGATAGTCTTGAAGTTTATGTATGACATACTCTTGTGCCATAGACAGCTTTGATCTGCAGTGCCTTTGGCAACAAAACATGGAATAATGGAGCTTGTGGGTTTCGAGTCAGTAATGTACATATTACCTGATCGGCTTCATGTGAGGACGACTTGCTTGGTCTTGATGTCCTTCACCCTGTAGTGATGTATATAAAACTTGACCAATAATTCTTTATCACGGAACTGGATAATACTAAGTAGATTATACAGTAAGCCTTCAACATAGTCTATGTCGGTGAATGTGAACTTTCCTACAAGCAGGGTTCCATTCCCTCTTGTTATTCCTTTAGATTTGTTATCGAATCGTACCTTTGGGCCACGACTGTTTACATAATCTGACAGCTTGCTAATATCTCTTATCATGTGCCAAGAACATCCAAAGTACCTGATGTCCTTTTCCCTGATATTCTGTAATTAATGAAATTAGGTAGATTTAGGTCCCCTTTGATTATTGGGTCCATGGGTGTTAGTGCCTTTTGGTACCCAAATTTGCCTGACAGCAATTGATTTGTTGTAGGTTACTTTTGGTCAAGTCTTGCGATATTTATGTGGGGTAGGCACGCTGTAACCTTGATTATTATACATGAAAAATCTAGGGTTATGCTTCCAATACGGTTGCCGTCTTCGAGGGGGAACCATTTTCTTTGGTCTTACAGCTTGCCCTCTAGGTTTCCAATTAGATTCTCAAATCTGTTGGTGGTACTACGCATGAGCCTTTTCCTGGATGGATAATGGGGCTCTTGTATCTAGTGTCTAGGCGCATTGTACTGTTGGTAGTACTATGGTGTGTGCCTTTGATACTTAGATGCATCCTTCTCTCTAGTGTTAGGAGTATGCCCTCGAATGCCACTCAGAGGTTGTTGAGTGAGGGCATTGTACTTGTAATTATGTAAACCATTTATATAAGGCAAAGGAATGTTTCTTTATTTACTGGTAGTTACTGGCATTCCTAACTCGTAAATAAATATATAGAAACTAGTCCGTGTATTTGAAAGCAAAACGTTCCACTCCTTATTGGGATAAGGGGGTCGGCACTGGAAAGGTTTATAGCTCAAATACTTAATCGTTCGCAAGTCAATGAAACTTGACTGGGCGTTAAGTTTATGTAAAGACTTATATGATGTGTTCTTTGACAAGGAGAGTGCCTGTCGAACACTAATGGTTAGTGGGAGCACACATTATAGGTATGCTAATTGGATTAGTATACTCGAACCGACTCACCCTCGATTCGCCACACGGATTTCACTCCGGGACAATCAATGATGGAATCGAAAGGTTGTGATAGGTATTCGTGAACCTTCGACTTGAGGATTTAGTAGGGATGTGCTTGTGACGTCAAGATTTTCATTAGAGTAGTTCGACCCTGTAAACCGGAAGGCGGGGGTTAACCTCGACGTGCATCTTGATGGGCAAGTAGCAGGTCCTACTGAATACCAAGATAGAATTCTTTCTCCTGTTAGTGAACGGGTTATATGTCCTATGAAGTTATTGGCAGATAAGATCATAAGTCTTTGGCCAAAGCATTGGAGCTAGCTGTATTAGATACACGAGAGCTCGATGATCTCGATTTGCATTAACGCATGCATAGCATCAAGTACAGATAGGGTTTGACTGACCGTGACCCTATAACTTGATCGGGACATTTGAAAGAAGGGTTTATACGTATACTAGTATTCACGACAGAATGGTTCTTGAATGATCCCAATCATTCGTTCTCAGTTGGGGTACAGTGTAGGCCGCCAGGCTGGCTAGGTGGTGCTACTACTCTTTGGTTCCTCCCATTGCTGACTGAGACGGACCTACCGAGTTGCGCATTAGCTTTGACGACGGAATGAATCAAGCTAATTCTCTCATTATGTGTATTAGATATTGGATATCTAAATTTGGGAGATTAGATGTCTAAATCGATTTATTGGGTAAATTGATTTACGGCCTAATGAATTAAATAAATTACTAGGTGATTAATTTAATTCATGTATATAATTATTTCTTGGAGAAATTAATTATATTATTTTGTATTTGATATGTTTAATTAATTGGATTAATTAATCGATATAAATACATCGAAACGGAATCGGAGTTTATCTGTTTGGACTTTCGGGAGTCCGAAACGAACCGAACTCGTCTGTTTTTCATCATGGCCACCCTCCTCTTTTTCCACCTAATTTCCCCTTGTCTTTTGTTTCCATTTTATATGGATGATATTGACATGGTGGGGATACCTCTCATGTGAATGAGTTGTATAAGTTGGTGGAAGGTGTATAAAGAATAAAATGTAGACTTGTGATTGAGTAGATATAATATCACATACATATTTCACACTTTGAAAAAGAGAGAGACGTAAGAGAGTTTGAAGGAGAGAGAGAAAAGAACTTAGAGTTCCTTTCATGGTGTTCATACTCATATTCATCTTCTTCACTAACTTCTTATTCATTTTTCTTGGAGAAAATTGAGAGAAAAATATTGAGAGAATTTTGATAAACATACTTGGAGTATATTCATCAAAATCAAAGCTTCATTACTTGATTCTAGCCGTAACCTTAGAGGTTAATCGTGTGTTGTCATTCCGGTCGTTTTTCCGGCGCGTGACAAGTAGAGACGCGGTGCTTTCGGCGTTGGATCGTTCAAGGGCTTGGAGCGGATTGATCTCGTAGAGATCAAACTAAAGCTTGGGGAATAGCTCAAGAGAAGGTTACCATTTAATCAACGGACTTCGAGGGTTAGTTTCTTACGACTCTTGCTTTTCGTTTATATATTCGTATATACGTAGCTCGATCGATCCTCGTAGGGATTCGGATCGAATTAATTTTCGCTTTTACCGCCTACTGGCCTTCGTTTTAGGCACCGAATCCCAACATTGGTATCGGAGCGTAGGTCTTGCGATCGTATATACGATATTGGCATTTGGAATGCTCGATTAGATGGTGAATGATTTGGAATCATTTTAGTCATAATCGTGGTATATGTTTTTCGTTCGTAATAATTGTATTTTTCGTAACTTTATGTCTAAATATAAATCTTAAATTTCTGGGAAATATGATTTATATTGAAGATATGAAAGTCGTAAAATATTGATATTGGATATCCGGTCGAAAATCTAGCCCCGAATCGTCGTCGGACGACTTTTTAGTCAAAAGGTGCATTCTGGCCGAGAGTGACTCGATCGTGTCCTGGCTGACTCGGTCGTGTCCGGCAGTCTGGCCAGGCCACTGACTGGGAGACCCGACCGTGTGATGCGACACGGGCGTGTCTGGCCGGAAGGCATCAGGAAGTCACTTGACCGTGTCAGGCGACACGGCCGTGTCTGGCAGGAATGTCTGGGACACTGCCGGCATGACCCGATCGTGTCTGGCGACACGGTCCGTGTCTGGCCGGCAGGCTGCCGGCAGTGACTCGGCCAGGCAGGCCATATTTTCACCCGGCTCGATTTTTTCGTGTATTCTTGAAAATTAATCTCCCGCATGTTAAATTAGATTTAATATGATTAAAATGATTTATGGTATTTCATTTTATAAGGGAAATTCGATTAATTGGAATAATTGTGGTCGACCGAATTATTTTGAACGTTATCATATTACCGGTTGTGTGAATCGATTGGATCGGTTCGTATTGTTGATTGGATCAATGTATCTCTACGCTTTCCATTTATATAGTCTTTATTTAATGAATGCTTTTGAATGGGGATGTGGTTCGTGGACTTAGTTTTGAATCGTTCGTTTTATTCGATTGGGTTGTAAAGGCCGTTTTGAGCCTATTTGTTTTACTAGAAATGTTTGTATCTAGGATGCAAATTTCGATGTAAAATTTATATGTAATGACGAAGACCGGAGGAAGATCCGTTTTGAGAAGACGAAGAGTCAAGACGAAGACTTGTAATTAGATTACGAAGTTTTTTGTTTTCTAGGAACGGTCCATGAACCACATGTTGGTAGCAACTAGGTTGTGAATGGTTTTTTCATATTGTATGAATACCACAAACGCGCTAATATGATTAATGTGCAAAGTGTAACGTTAATCGCGAAAATTCTCCCACAATAAATAATTAAGTTTATAAGGTTTCAAGGTTTTCCTTTCCTCCATCGAGTTTTCGGGAAATTGAAATCCAAACCGGATGTGCTATGCTTCCGAATTATCGGGGTAGTCGTTCGGGGAGGACGGATAAATTACTGGGAGCGCATTGGATGCCTTATTGTGTACGAGACCTGACATTGCGCATGCTGGGAGCGTGGTAAGTAGGTTTCGGGCTAACCCAGTCAGGGAACATTAGACCGCCGTAAAGAATGTTCTCAAGTACTTTAGAAGTACTAAGAGATCTGATTCTTATATATGGTGGTGGAGTACAGAATGTGGTGGGATTCACTGTATTGGACTTCCAAGGACAGAAATACGATTATATGTCTACTTCTGGCTACATTTACTCTTAATGGAAGAGCAGTATCTTGGCATAGTGCCTAGTATAGCGCGACTGCTGATTCCACCAGTTAGGCTGAGTATAAAGCGGCCAAGGAGGCCTCCAAAGGAAGGGTTAAGAAGTTACTAGGTAAACTTCTCGTGACACCTTGTGCTGCACTGCCAGAGCGGTAGCACAGGCCTTAGACCCAAGGTTTCATAACAGTTCCAAACATATTGAGAGAGAGTATCATCTCGTAACTGTTGGGATTCCACAGAAAATAAACGCAACGGAAGAATAAACGGAATCCCTAAGAGGATCAATCAAGTAACGTATATACGAAAAGAAAAATACGAAGATCAAGGAATCAAAGTCCCATACCTATGATGTCTCTGAAAAACCTTCGTATGATGATGATGATGATGAAGAGCCCTTCGTTCCAAGCACCTAAAGCAACATGCCTCTACTTCACACGCCGGAACTTGATGGAAAAATCGACAAGCTTCCTTTCTTCAAGAATGCGGCTAGGGAAGCTTGTAGGAATTTTCTCTCTCAATGTATTCTTCTTATATCTTGTCTCTAAGATCAAGATGAAGTTTTCAACCTTACTCTCTCTCTCAAATTCGTGATTATGAGTTTTTTTTTGCAAGAAGAAGTTGTCCTCACTCCTTTTTAAAGACTTTTATTTATAAAAATATGAAAGTCTACCTTTAACACATGATTGAGGGTATCAAATACACCTCACATATGTCACCTAGTGACATAAAATAAGTATATAAGAGACAAGAGATGGAGGGGGGGGGGGGGCGGCCTTAAGGGAAATTTCCAAGAAGACGGGTCGAATTTACTCGGCTCTGTAATCTGGATGTTCGTCAAAACCAATCCCTCGTACCGGATGTTCGTCAAACGAATCCGTTTTATTTCCAATGTGTTTGGACTAATTAATTAATCCAATTAATTAATTATATTAAACACAAATATATATTTCTCTAAGAAATATAATTTATGAATTAAGTAATCACCAAGAACCTACTTACAATTCATAAGACCGCTATTTGATTTATCCGATAAATCAAAATTAGATATCTAATATCTAATATTATAAGAGAGATTATTAATTCACATTTATCCATCAATGATCCTATTGCGCGACTCCGTAGAGGTCGTCTCACCGGCATTGGGAGGAACCAATGAGTGCGGGCGGGACTTAGCCACTTAGCGGGCCGCATCGTAAACCCCGATCGAGAACGAATGAACGAATCATTACGTAACCATTATGTCGTGAATACTATATACGTATAGACCCTTCATCGATGTCCCGGTCAAGTCTTCGTCACGGGAAAGTCAAACTCATCGTTGACTAAACTCTATACATGTGTTAATGCAAATCAAGACCGATCGATTAATAGTGTATCTAATACGACTATATCGAATGCTTTGCCAAAGACTTATGATCTTATTTGCCATTAACCGTATAGGACATTCGCCCGCTCACTAACAGAGATAGAATCCTTTCTTGGCGTACGGTAAAGATCGCTACTCGCCCGTATAGTCCGCACTTCGAGGTCGACTCAGCAATTAAGCAAATGAGTCTAACTACTCTAATGACAAACTAAACGTCACAGACACATCTTCTACTGAACCCTCAAGTCAAAGGTCTACGTATACTATCACAACCTTTCGATTCGTCATCGACTCTCCAAGAGTGAATACCGTGTGACTGAATCGAGTATGAGTCGTGTTCGAGTATACTGGTCCCACCAATATACTTATAACTATGCTATCAAGACTTGCACACGTCCTAGCATCAGTTATACAAGTCTTATTAAAACTTAATGTCCTGTTAAGTTTTATCGACTTGCGAACTAGTTAAGCATTCGAGCTCTAAACACTTCTAGTGCCTATCTCCTTATCTCTATAAGGAGTAGAATGTTCACTCTCAAATGAAAGGACTACTATTCTACATACCAAATCACAATGCCAGTGATATACAATAATATAGAAATAATAATTGCCTTATTAAATATAATATTCATAATTACAATACAATTGCTCTCACTCTCTCATCCTCTGAGTGGCATTCGAGGGCATATTCCTAACAATCTCCCACTTGCACTCAATGCCACAAACTATGGTATCTAATACCCATACTCTCCACATGTCTCTCTAAGACCTTCTGAGATAGTGGCTTGGTAAGCGGATCAGCAACGTTATTTGCTGTGTCTACTCTCGCAAATGTAACATTCCCATCCCGAACCATTTCTCTAACAAAATGATATTTTCTCGCAATATGTTTGGTGTTGTGGTGAGCCCTAGGCTCCTTAGCACGTGCAACAGCTCCGTCGTTGTCACAAAACAGGTCACGGGCTTCTGCGTAGGAACCACTTGAAGTTCCTCGGTGAACTTCTTTATCCAAAAGCTTCTTTAGCGACCTCCGTGGCCGCCCGATATTCGGCTTGACATGTGGAGATAGCAATCGAACTTTGCTTGGCACTTCTCCAAGAAATCGCCCCACCATTCGAGTAAAGATATACCCCGATGTGGACATCTCGAGCATCCATGTCCCAGAAAAATCTGAGTCTGTATAACCCATCACTCTTATTTCTCCACCGCCGTATGTAAGAACCAAGTCTTTAGTCCTCCTTAGGTACTTAAGAATGTTCTTTACTGATCCAATGTTCCCGCCTGGATTTGATCAAATCGACTTACTACGCTCACAAAGATAGGCAATGTCCGGTCTAGTGCAAATCATTGCATACATAAGGCTACCATCACTTTGAAGCATAAGGTACCTTGCTCATTTCCTTTCTATCTTCCTCACTTTGAGGACACATCTTTAAGGAAAGTTTTGCACCATGTTGCATAGGTAGAAACCCTCTTTTAGAATCTTCCATCCTAAATCGCTTGGATCTTTTCTATGTAGAGGGCTTGGGAAAGACCTAACATTCTTTTCGCTCTATCCCTAGAGAGACGAATGCCTGTAATATAGGTAGCTTCTCCCAAGTCTTTCATTTAGAACTCTTTAGAAAGCCAAGCTTTCACGTAATCGAGCATTCCTACGTCGTTTCCAATAAGTAGAATGTCATCTACATATAGTATTAAGAACGCAATTTTGCTCCCACTAACCTTCTTGTAAATACAGGCTCTTCTTCGTTTTGAACAAAATCAAACTCTTTGACTGCTCGTTAAAACGAAGATTCCAACTCCGTGAAGCTTGCTTGATCCATAAATGGCACGTAAGTTTGCATACTTTATGAATATTGGTTTGAGATATGAATCCTTAGTCATTCCATATAAATCTCCTCCTCGAGGAATCCATTTAGGAATGCCGTTTTCACATTCATTTGCCATATTTCATAATCTAAGTGGGCTGCTATAGCAAGCATCATGCGAATAGACTTAATCATAGCTACAAAGTAGAAGGTCTCGAAGTAATCGATTCCTTCTCTTTGGGAATAACCCTTTGCCACAAGCCTGGCCTTATAGGTATCAACCTTGCCATCTCCATCAGTCTTTCTCTTATAGATCCATTTGTTTCCAATAGGCACTATGCCTTTAGGACGATCTACTAAAGTCCAGACCTGATTAGCATGCATTGAGTCTATCTCAGCTTTCATAGCTTCTTGCCACTTGGTGGAGTCAACGTCTACCATCGCTTGGTCGTATGTAGAAGGATCATTCTCTTGACTACTTTCTGTCATCTCATGGACACCCAGTTCCTCTTGATGTAGATAGCCATACCTCTCAGGTAATTGAGAAATTCTACTAGACTTGTGAGGTTGTATTTGTATTTCAGAAGGTTCGGTTCTTGTATCTTGCATAGGTGCCTCATTTGGTGTTTCTTTTATTTCTTCCAAAGAAATATTTCTACCTGCCCCTCCTTCCTGAATAAACTGATCTTCCAGGAAGTGTGCTTGTATAGCAACGATGATCCTATGATCTTCGTGCATGTAGAATAGATATCCCATGGAATCCCCTGGATATCCTATGAAACGACCTTTCACAAACCTAGTTTCCAATTTCTCTACTTTAGTCTTCTTGACATAAGCAGGGCATCCCCAAATCCTAATGTGATTAAGACTTGGTTTCCTACCTCTCCACATCTCATGGGGAGTCTTAGGAACGGATTTGGAAGGACATCTGTTCAAGATATGCACAGCAGTAAGGAGCGCGTAACCCCACTGATAAATCGGTAGATCAGTATAGTTAAGCATGGAGCGAACCATGTCCAACAAGGTTCGGTTCCTTCTTTCTGATACACCATTTAATTGTGGAGTAGCTGGAGGAGTGAATTGTGACACTATTCCTAGTTCTTTTAAGAACTCATCAAATTCGGTACTCATGTACTCACCACCCCGGCCTGACCGAAGTGTCTTAACACGGTTACCTGTTTGATTTTCAACTAGGGCTTTAAATTCCTTGAATTTATCAAAAGCTTCAGACTTATGTTTCATTAAGTACACGAATCCATACAGTATGGTCATCGGTGAATGTAATGAAATCCGAAAGCCGTCTCGTGCCACTTCAAAAGGGCCATGGACATCGGTATGGATCAATCCAGTTTTTCGCAGCTCTTTCAAAAGTCCTGCGAAGGGTAACTTAGTCATTTTGCCTTGAAGGCAAGATTCACAAGTTGGATAGGGATCGATCCCAATGGACCCGTAAGCCCATCTTTCTCCATTTTATGAACCTTGGTCCGACCGATATGACCAAGTCTAAGATGCCACTTAAGTGCTTGGTTCGTTTCATCCCTACCACGCTTCCTAGTTATAGTGTTCACGGTTGTCTTATTCTTTAAATTTAAATGGTATAAACCATTTAATAATGTATGATACCAACCAATTTATTTCTGAAATAAATACGACAGGACCCATCTCCAATAAAGAAGTGAAATCCCTTTCGGTCCATGACCGGAATTGATACAATATTCTTGTGCCCCTTGGGCAAAACAAGTACATCATCTAAAGTGAGAATAAAACCATATTCTAAATCCAACATAAGGGATCCGATATCAGAAGCCCGACACTATGCCCACTTCCGACGGTGACCATCACCTCCCCTGAATCCAGCTTCCTACTTCGTTCCAGATCCTGATTCATTGTACAAATGTGAGAACTCGCACCGGAATCAAGTATCCAAGAAGTAGAATATACAGTTACAGAACAATTTGTTTCTAAAACCAATAGTTCCGTACCTGAAGGCGCATTACGGTCAAGCTTTGGACAATACCTCTTCCAGTGGCCTAGCTCACCGCAGATTGAGGCATACATCCGCTTTTCTTGGCCCCTTTGCTCTTTTGAACCATTGGGGCCTTGCCCCTTCCCTTGTCGATCTTGGCTATCGGACCTAATCGCTTCTTGTTCTTTTTCTTCTTATTCTTGGACTTCCAAGTCTTAGAAGAAATCACAAGTGCGACTTCCTTTCCCTTTGTCTTCATCCGAGGCGGTCGTCGGTTGTTCATTAGCCCAGCTAAGTTACATGCAATCTCATTGCAGTTGAAGTTCATGACAAATTGGGAAAAGGAGTCAGGAAGTGACTGCAGGATAAGGTCAGTTCGGAGAGATGCATGCATCTGAAAATCAAGAGCTTCCAATCTCTCAATCATCGAGATCATCTTGAGGACATGGTCCCCAACCTTCTCTCCTTCCTTCATCCTGGCGCCGAATAATTGCTTTGATATCTCATATCTAGCAGTTCGGCTATGCTCTCCATAGAGCTCAGCCAGGTGCGCTAAGATGGCTCGTGAAGACGTCATCTTTTCATGGGCACGTTGAAGATCATTGGTCATTGAGCCTAACATGTACCCTCGCACTCTCATGTCGTATTTTACCCATTTCTCATGGGCATCGACATCTTCCTGATTGGCTCGGGTTCTTGTAGGAGCCGCTGGGATGTCCGCCTCCAAGACGTATCCTAGCATTTCCATAGTTAGGACAATCCTCAAGTTCCGGCCATCCATAGTTCGGACCCAGACGTTCTTTTCAAGTAGTATAGCGAGTGGGTTCATTGTCATATTGAGAGTTTTGTTAATCTGCAGAATAATTTGAGATTCGTTAGTGATTGTTTAATTATGATCCGAGTAAAGAATTTAAGGACTTTCTTTATTCATAACTCGGCTCCCACTATTTTATCGGCATTTACACACTCCCATGTTAAATCCAGAAGTCTTGGGTGACTTCATAGTGGTGATCGATTTCTTTACAAAGTTTAATAGAGGGCAACCCATACGGTTTATATTCTATTATTCTTTATAAAGTGGTGTCTAATACAAACCCATCTAATGGATGATTCGATCTTCTTTTACCCCTAGTTCACTTGCCCTCAACCCATTCGGTTTCTATGGCTCGCTGAACTATCTAAGTTTAAACCGTCAACTCCTATTAGTCTGACAATTGAATCTTACCCGACAACCCATACGGTTTATAGGGGTTTGATTTGTCACAACCAAAGGCATCTAATGCACTCTAGGAATTTATCAACTTTCCCCAAAAATATTACCCCGATATACTCGGAAGAATAATATTCCGGTTTAGATTTCAATTTTCCATGAGTTTGACAGAGGGTAGGAAACCTCGTAACCTTTATAACTTAGTGTTTGTAATTGGGAGTATTAACGCGATTATATGTTACACTTTGCACATTAATACGTTTATAAGCGCGGTTTGTGGTTTGTTAATCATTCAAAATGAAAAACAATAAATAGCAACCTAGTTACTACCAACATATAGCTCATGGACTTTTTCCTAAGTATTGGGCCAAGCCAAATAACGAAAAGAAAAATACAGTATTGATTTTTCGTCTTCCAGTCGGTCGTCTTCGGTCTTCGTCATAGCCATATGAATAATTACATCATTGAACAATACGTCCTTTTATACATATTTTCTAGTAAAAATAAATAGGCTCAAAATGGCCTTTACAACCATATCGAATCGAACAAATCAAAAACTAAGTCCACGAGCTATATCACCATCACATAAGGCATTCCATACAACATGTAACGGTAAATGAAATTAAATAATCAATTAATATATTAATCCAATTAATATAAAAATTAATTTATTTAATTACTACAATATTAATCAAATTAATATTTATAATCGTCATTTTAATCCGTTCAAAGTAATCCGGCCAAAACAATATTCTCGTCTAATAATTTCCCTTAAAAAAATATTCCAAATATTTTATTAAATCTAATTAAATCCAATTTAAATTTCGAAAATTATTACAACGAAATATAGACACAAAAATGGAGTCGGAAAATCCTAGATCGCCCACCACGGCCCGATTCAAAATCGGGCGAAAACCCGAAAACCGCCGGACCGAGTCACTCTCGGCCATCGCCCGGCAGGGCTGGCCGAGCTACTGAGCCTACCGAGTCACTCTCGGCCGGCCAGCAAAGAGCCCAAAGCTGCCACTGCGTCTTTCGTGCGGTATTCGTGTTTAACCCCGCTTTTTCTCATTTTTTCGACTCGCTTCCAAAACGAAAAAGTTTCTTAACTTCATGAAGAACTTATAAATCAACAAAAAACAAATTTTTCAGATTTATAATTCACATAAAATAGTCGAAACTTGACTTACTACGAATGATTAAATTTCTTCGATTATATCTATTATGATTCTAAATCATAAACATCATCAAATAACATTCCAAATGCAAAGATGATCGTATATACGATATATTTGACCTCTCTCCGATACCACTGTTGGGATTCCACAGAAAATAAACGCAACGGAAGAATAAACGGAATCCCTAAGAGGATCGATCAAGTAACGTATATACGAAAAGAAAAATACGAAGATCATGGAATCAAAGTCCCATACCTATGATGTCTCTGAAAAACCTTCGTATGATGATGATGATGATGAAGAGCCCTTCGTTCCAAGCACCTAAAGCAAGATGCCTCTACTTCACACGCCGGAACTTGATGGAAAAATCGACAAGCTTCCTTTCTTCAAGAATGCGGCTAGGGAAGCTTGTAGGAATTTTCTCTCTCAATGTATTCTTCTTATATCTTGTCTCTAAGATCAAGATGAAGTTTTCAACCTTACTCTCTCTCTCAAATTCGTGATTATGAGTTTTTTTTTGCAAGAAGAAGTTGTCCTCACTCCTTTTTAAAGACTTTTATTTATAAAAAAATGAAAGTCTACCTTTAACACATGATTGAGGGTATCAAATACACCTCACATATGTCACCTAGTGACATAAAATAAGTATATAAGAGACAAGAGATGGAGGGGGGGCGGCCTTAAGGGAAATTTCCAAGAAGACGGGTCGAATTTACTCGGCTCGTGTACTGGATGTTCGTCAAAACGAATCCCTCGTGTACCGGATGTTCGTCAAACGAATCCGTTTTATTTCCAATGTGTTTGGACTAATTAATTAATCTAATTAATTAATTATATCAAACACAAATATATATTTCTCTAAGAAATATAATTTATGAATTAAGTAATCACCGAGTAACCTACTTACAATTCATAAGACCGCTATTTGATTTATCCGATAAATCAAAATTAGATATCTAATATCTAATATTATAAGAGAGATTATTAATTCACATTTATCCATCAATGATCCTATTGCGCGACTCGTAGGTTCGTCTCGGCATTGGGAGGAACCAATGAGTGCGGGCGGCACTTAGCTTGACTAGCGGGCCGCATCTGTAAATCCGTCGAGAACGAATGAACGAATCATTACAGAACCATTATGTCGTGAATACTATATACGTATAGACCCTTCATCAGATGTCCCGGTCAAGTCTTCGGGTCACGGGAAAGTCAAACCCTACTGTTGACTAAACTCTATACATGTGTTAATGCAAATCAAGACCGACTGATTAATAGTGTATCTAATACGACTATATCAGAATGCTTTGGCCAAAGACTTATGATCTTATTTGCCATTAACCGTATAGGACATTCGCCTGCTCACTAACAGGAGATAGAATCCTTTCTTGGCGTACAGTAAAGACTGCTACCTGCCCGTATAGTCCGCACTTCGAGGTCGACTCAGCAATTAAGCAAATGAGTCTAACTACTCTAATGACAAACTAAACGACACAGACACATCTTCTACTGAACCCTCAAGTCAAAGGTCTACGTATACTATCACAACCTTTCGATTCGTCATCGACTCTCCAAGAGTGAATACCGTGTGACTGAATCGAGTATGAGTCGTGTTCGAGTATACTGGTCCCACCAATATACTTATAACTATGCTATCAAGACGTGCACACGTCCTAGCATCAGTTATACAGGTCTTAATAAAACTTAATGTCCTGTTAAGTTTTATTGACTTGCGAACTAGTTAAGCATTCGAGCTCTAAACAGTTCTAGTGCCTATCTCCTTATCTCTATAAGGAGTAGAATGTTCACTCTCAAATGCAAGGACTACTATTCTATATACCAAATCACAATGCCAGTGATATACAATAATATAGAAATAATAATTGCCTTATTAAATATAATATTCATAATTACAATACAATTGCTCTCACTCTCTCATCCTCTGAGTGGCATTCGAGGGCATATTCCTAACAGTAACAGCATTCGATCGCAAAGAGATACATTGAGCTGCATAGAGTAGAGTCAGCCGACTACGTCGCTGATCCACTGACCTAGCCACTTTCTCAGATTAGCTTAGAGCGTCATCTGGAGAACATGGGTATTAGATACCATAGTGTTTGGCATTGAGTGCAAGTGGGAGATTGTTAGGAGTATGCCCTCGAATGCCACTCAGAGGTTGTTGAGTGAGGGCATTGTACTTGTAATTATGTAAACCATTTATATAAGGCAAAGGAATGTTTCTTTATTTACTGGTAGTTACTCGCATTCCTAACTCGTAAATAAATATATAGAAACTAGTCCGTGTATTTGAGAGCAAAACGTTCCACTCCTTATTGGATAAGGGGGTCGGCACTGGAAAGGTTTATAGCTCAAATACTTAATCGTTCGCAAGTCGATGAAACTTGACTGGGCGTTAAGTTTATGTAAAGACTTGTATGATGTGTTCTTTGACAAGGAGAGTGCCTGTCGAACACTAATGGTTAGTGGGAGCACACGTTATAGGTATGCTAATTGGATTAGTATACTCGAACCGACTCACCCTCGATTCGTCACACGGATTTCACTCCGGGACAGTCAATGATGGAATCGAAAGGTTGTGATAGGTATTCGTGAACCTTCAACTTGAGGATTTAGTAGGTATGTGCTTGTGACGTCAAGATTTTCATTATAGTAGTTCGACCCTGTAAACCGGAAGGCGGGGGTCAACCTCGACGTGCATCTTGATGGGCAAGTAGCAGGTCCTACTGAATACCAAGATAGAATTCTTTCTCCTGTTAGTGAACAGGTTATATGTCCTATGCGGTTATTGGCAGATGAGATCATAAGTCTTTGGCCAAAGCATTGGAGCTAGCTGTATTAGATACACGAGAGCTCGATGATCTTGATTTGCATTAACGCATGCATAGCGTCAAGTACAAACAGGGTTTGACTGACCGTGACCCTATAACTTGATCGGGACATTTGAAAGAAGGGTTTATATGTATACTAGTATTCACGACAGAATGGTTCTTGAATGATCCCAATCATTCGTTCTCAGTTGGGGTACAGTGTAGGCCGCCAGGCTGGCTAGGTGGTGCTACTACTCTTTGGTTCCTCCCATTGCTGACTGAGACGGACCTACCGAGTCGCGCATTAGGATTGACGACGGAATGAATCAAGCTAATTCTCTCATTATGTGTATTAGATATTGGATATCTAAATTTGGGACATTAGATGTCTAAATCGATTTATTGGGTAAATTGATTTACGGCCTAATGAATTAAATAAATTACTGGGTGATTAATTTAATTCATGTATATAATTATTTCTTGGAGAAATTAATTATATTATTTTGTATTTGATATGTTTAATTAATTGGATTAATTAATCGGTATAAATACATCGAAACGGAATCGGAGTTTATCTCTTTGGACTTTCGGGAGTCCGAAACGAACCGAACTCGTCTGTTTTTCATCATGGCTACCCTCCTCTTTTTCCACCTAATTTCCCCTTGTCTTTTGTTTCCATTTTATATGGATGATATTGACATGGTGGGGATACCTCTCATGTGAATGAGTTGTATAAGTTGGTGGAAGGTGTATAAAGAATACAATGTAGACTTTTGATTGAGTAGATATAATATCACATACATATTTCACACTTTGAAAAAGAGAGAGACGTAAGAGAGTTTGAAGGAGAGAGAGAAAAGAACTTAGAGTTCATTTCATGGTGTTCATACTCATCTTCAACTTCTTCACTAACTTCTTATTCATTTTTCTTGGAGATAATTGAGAGAAAAATATTGAGAGAATTTTGATAAACATACTTGGAGTATATTCATCAAAATCAAAGCTTCATCACTTGATTCTAGCCGTAACCTTAGAGGTTAATCGGGTGTTGTCATTCCGGTCGTTTTTCCGGCGCGTGACAAGTAGAGACGTGGTGCTTTCGGCGTTGGATCGTTCAAGGGCTTGGAGCGGATTGATCTCGTAGAGATCAAACTAAAGCTTGGGGAATAGCTCAAGAGAAGGTTACCATTTAATCAACGGACTTCGAGGGTTAGTTTCGTACGACTCTTGCTTTTCATTTATATATTCGTATATACGTAGCTCGATCGATCCTCGTAGGGATTCGGATCGAATTAATTTTCGTTTTACCGCTTCCGTTGGGCCTTCGTTTTAGGCACCGAATCCCAACATCTAGATGGCTAATGGCGATGTTAGTATGCTCGAGGAGCATACTGTTGATTTTCATTGCATCTTACAGGTCTGGAAGGCTAAGGTTTCTGCTTCTTATTATAGGAACTTGGGGGCGGAATCGCAGCCTTTGCTGTACGAGGAGGGGCAGCTGCAACCTTTACGGGACTTGGTGCCTCTTCGGGTTCAGGAATGTGTTCTACTCCCCTGACGAACACTGTACTAGTCTTTTCCTTATGGGAGAACGAGTTTTTCCTAAGCCACGTTTATCGTGAGCATGGTGCCCAGTGATTAAAATTTCTTCCATCCTTTTGAAGATTTTTCGAATGATTTCAGGATGGTCTCGAGTTCTCCTTCTCGTTTCTTGAGAGTTTGTATTTTAATTTTGAGTAAAGCATAATCATTTGTCTTGCACTCACTATAAGACTTTTCCTTATTTAGTTCTTTTGCAAGTTGATAATTGTTTCCCATGAGTTTTTCATAAGTGACTTTGCTATTATCGCAATCCAAAGACATGTTTTCTTAGTTGTTTTTGAGCAAGTTATATTCCTCTTTCAGCTCAAGATTTAAAATGGCGAGCTGTATTTTATCTTGTTTGAGCGTCTCATGGGCTTTTTGAATATTTTTGAATGCATTCATCATGTTTTCAAATGTATGCAATGCATTAATAAGAACAATCGAGGTTGATCTTACCTTATCATTGTTGTCATCACCATCCTCTATTTCATTAGCCATAAAGCACATGTATGCTTTATCCTCAATTTCATCGTCCGAGGAGTCACTGTCAGTGATCGCCTGAAGGCACTCCTCGGTCTTGTTCGATATGGGCGAGGCTTCTGATTCACCAATCCGGGCCTTGAGCTTGTTTCTCTAGGCACGTCTCTTCTCATCCTTTTCCTGTTACTTAGCTTTGGGCGACTTTAGCACTTTTGGATGAGGACACTTATTGGCATAATGTCCTGGTTTCCTGCAGTTATAACACAGGTTAGAATCTCCAGATGAAGGGGATGCGAAGCTTACCCTGTTAAATTGCTTGGGGTTGTATGGGGTCTTTCCAGAATATTTGATGAACTTTTTGAATTTGTGCATGAGCAGGGCCATTTCGTCATGTGACAGGATAGTCACTGTCTGCTGCCTTACATGCCGATTTGGATGTGCTGGGTGCTGAACTATGTGTCCTGTCAGATAAGCAGCTAGTGTTGTAGTTTTGGCAGGTGAATCATCAGATTTCTCTCTCCTGGCTATATCATACTCGAATACCTTTGGGTCAAAAAGAGATCAAAAGTGGAAGTATCATTTAAGTTACAGGGGACACGCATTTTTGTTTTTTATGTCCCATCGGGCAAGGGAATGATCTAAATATTTTCAAAAATTTTTCCTTTTGGGTATACACTTTACCCAATAATTCAAGTTCACCGACAATGCCGGTAAATCTGAAGTCAAACTCCTCAAGCGTTTATGAAGTTTTCATTTCAAAAGACTCAAATTGCTGAGTTAGTGTAGATTTTATTTTCTTCTGAGAGCTCAGTTCCCTCACAAATGAGCTTGAGTTTTTCCCAGATTTATTTGGCTATCTTATAGCTTTTTACCTTAGAGAATATGTCTTTATCGAGAGTGACAGACATTGCATTCTTGGCGATATTGTCTAGGTTTGCACGCTTACGATCATCGGTCGTCTACTGTTCACGCTCCTTCTCGAGCATGTCAGTATGTGGCTATCCTTCTATCCCTCCGGCTGGATTGACCTTCATTATCTTTATTGGTACTTCCAGGATGATGTATCATCTCTTCATGCGTCGCTGCAATATGAGCTTACATTCTAATTCTCAAGTCATCTAACTCATTAATGGAAAACATAGGAACTTTGATTATCATGGAGGTGTCCATTTTAGAAGTAGGATAAATGATGAAAAATTAACACTAAAGTTTTCAAAAACTAGTGATTTGTGGATCTGATTCAGTTAAAAATTGACTAATTCTTTTTGGAATCAACCTCTCCGATACCACTTGTAACGCCCCCAAAATTAACTGGAATGTTACAGTGCCGTGAATCCCGTGTGCGACCCACAAGGCATTTTTTAAGACTTTAAGATTTCTCCATTAAATAATCTGTGTGAAAATAGTTCCATGATGTATAAGTGCGGAACGAAATACTTAGAAAAACAAGTTCGCAAACACGACTATTACATAAACGTGGGATATTTCAGAAGTCAATTTAAAGAAACGGGATAACAAGGCTTTTTCCAAACACTGCTCAAGCGTGACCGGAACCTTCGGGAATGTCCTGCACATATTCAACAAATTTTCCTGGCATGACGAATCTTGCCAGTCAATCTCGGTCATACAATACGATCAGAAGTTCATTGATAGAATAAGATAAATCAGCAGTACAATATTATTATTTAGTTTAGCAATAGATCACATGATACTCAACAATATCTTTTCTATCAACACATAAACTCCTAAGGCCGCAACCAAGGGTCACGGAAGCATCTACACAGGAATACTCCAGACGTGGTTACCATTCAGGTTTTATCCCTCAACACGGTCTCATACGGTATATCAACACATAAACTCCCAAGGTCGCAACTAAGGGTCACGAAAGTATCTACACATGAATACTTGACACGCTTTTTGTGTAACTATCGCAAGTGCACGATATCGTATCAAGTAGTAAAGTGGACTTTTTGAGTCCGGTTTATCGATCCCACAAGGAAGTTTTGTTATAATTTGAATTATACACTATTAGTCTATTTTTATAGATACTTAAGATGAGTGAAACACACAATTAAAAAGTTTGGTTTAATAATTGCAAAGAAATTGCAATAATAGTTCTAATATTATAAGGAAATAAAAAGATAGCAATAATAATAGATTGATTATCGATAAAATGAAATAGTTGGGATTACAAACTTAGTTCGTCATTAGTTATAAAAGATGTATTGGAGATCATAAGATGAATTTACTTATTATGTTGTGTAGATTCGATTTTCCTTATAAAGACGGTTTCTCTTCGAACTATAAAACTCACGTTACATATTGAATCAATCCACTATATTTCTTTGTTGATTGGCTTCAATACATAGCATTAGGATTTGTGAAAATAACTCAATGAATCATCTAAGGACTAGGGGTATATTTCTATCCCCTAGAACAACTTAGAGTGAAGATCATTTGATCTAATCAAACATATTTTCTTTCGAAACATATGAAGACCATAAATATCTTCATTAATTGGCCAAATAAATAAAGATTGTTAAAACAATAAAAATCACACACAATAATAAGTAATTCATAATATATCTTTATACAAACATAAATAACATGACTAACCTTGTTTATAATCCCAACTTAAGAAACTTAGCCCATAAAGGGTTTATTACACATATTACAAGCTTTGGTGGTCATGTTTAGTTGAATCAAGAGAAAGAATTGATCCTAACTCCCTTAGTAGATAAAGGAGATAGAAGCAATAAACTCTCTGAACAACATATACTATACCACACTTACAAAGATCACTCAAGAACACAAGTGTGTTCTTCACACAAAAAGAAAAGTTTACAAAAAATGGAAAATTATAAGATGAATGATTAATGATGAATGATCTAAGGGGTCTATTTATACACCTAAAGTCATCTAATAGCTCCAAAACTACAGCATTATTACATTAGATCGGATCAATGCCAGCCATCCCCTCAATAATACACAAAAAGTATAAAAAATTAGACAAATCATAGTAATGCCAAGAGTTACTAGTAACATTCGGGAGTTACGGCCAGTAACTGAGGTGACTTACGGTCGTAACCCCTGAATGTTACGGCCGTAACGTGGCTTCGTAAATTTGCTCATTTGAAGCTTTGATAGTTACGTTTTTAGCCCAGAATTCCTCAGACTTTGCGTTTTTGCCCCAGATCTTCTTCGGATGATAACTTTTGATATATAACTCTGATTTTGAATCCGGAAACACTGCCGAATTCGTCTCGGAAAGCCCTACAACATGAATATATTAAAATTCATAAAATAGAATATTTATTAAACATGTTGTTTCTTGAGTAATTCAGTTATTTAATCCGATCATCATCCGATAAAATTAAAATTATTAAAACTAATAAATTAAAAGCAAAAAGCGAGTAGACTAGCTCAATTATGGGTGAATTTTATCGATACAAACCATGGATAAGTGTACTAAACTGACACTTATCACACCCCCAAACTTGAATTCTTGCTAGTCCCGAGCAAGACTCTTTATTATTCACACTCCAAAAATAAAAATAAAAATCACTAAAATAAGAAAATTAATACACACATAAATTAAAATATAAAAAGAGAAAAGGAGATCAAAATGCCATTAATAAACAACAACCAGCTTTATACAGTAGATAGAAATGAATCAAGATTCAAAATAAATCTACTAATGTTTTTGAAGTTAAAACACGGTTTTTATTTTGTAATTCCAAAATGTAAGGTTTTCCCCCCAAAAGGTTGATTATTTCTTTCCCACTCGTGATACACACGACTTCCTTTAATGGTTGCTCTCGATCACTCGTTTATTTTTCGACTCAATATGAAGAAGAATGTCATTGGCGTCATCAAATATTGTGATTTTTACAAAATTGAGTGTATTGAAATTCAGCTGCTAATTAATTCAAATCTGCTCATAAACTACATCCCTTTTAGTGATAGCTTTCACACCGTTATTTGCTAACGTGTAGCTCTTTTCACTAACACAATTTTTATCTCATTTTTTTTTTTAAAAAGGTGATAGCTTTCACACCGTTATTTGCTAACGTGTAGCTCTTTTCACCAATTTTTCTGAGACGGCAGCTACGCACCAACAATGGTTAGTCCTTTATTTTTCGCAAAATTTAAGACTTCCAAAATTAGGCAGCTGTTGCTGCTCAACACTTCTCCTTTTCGTCATTTATTTTTTTAGGTGATAGCTTTCACACCGTTATTTGCTAACGTGTAGCTCTTTTCACCAATGACTCCTTTTTTTTTAGGGAATAGAATTTTTGCAGAAAATCATTTTTTAGTTAAGCATGAAAAATCAAAAACTCCACAAATTAAGTAAATTTCAGTTTTATTTTTCATCAACCAATTGATTCTTCTTTTCTCAAGGTAACGAATGACTCGATTTTATATGATAATTACAAGGCTTGGAAAGAGAGATTAAGGCTCAAAAAATTTTGGAATATACAATTTTTTTACCGGTTAAAACGATTTTAGAAGTTTGTATATAGCTAATTTATTGGTGTTATGGCCAGATCTAAAAATCTCAAAAATAAAAATACTATAAATATATATATATATATATATATATATATATATATACTAAACCTAATCAATGCCAAATAATAAAAACACACCACACAATACACTAATCAAAACATACCACAATGAAAATCCAAATAAAAATCATAGTTCAAAAACCACAAAATAAACACACAAGTACGAAAACATCACCCCCAAACTTATAAGTAAAACTGTCCTCAGTTTTAAAAAAAAAAAAAAAAAAAAAATAATAGCATGCGAGAAAACAGAAAACTCCCTGAAATTTTAGCTTTGTGATCCTCCAGGTGTGTCGTCAGGGATGTTTAGAAAACGGAAAAGCTTTTCAAAGCGCTTCTCCGTTTCTAATTGTCGCTCGAGTATTTCATTCTGATTTCTCATAATTTCAGCCTGGGATGTTTCTAATCCCTGAACTCTTTCAAGCAAATTTTCCTCAAAAGCCGTCAACTCATAACCGGCATCTTCCTCGGCCTCATATTCCTCTTCACCGCTACTCTCCTCTTCCGGTTCCAAACGTGCCCGTTTGCTTCTCAATTGAGTACTTCGAAAAATACTACTCCGGCCGTTCAGTCGATCCCCATGTGTTAAAATATCACCCCCTGCCGAAATTTTGACTCTCTGGCTCCTGCAAATACCGGTGATAAGGCAGGGGTATGGCATTTTCTGCCTAGTCGGGACCATGCCGGCATAGTGACAAATAGTAGTGTAAATGTGAGTACCCAAATCCATTTTTACCCCTCGGCGGATAGCATATAAACCTCGCAGGTGGCCAATGGAAACCGTCGTCAGAGTCGAAGTCGGGTAAATACTCCCGGCTGCCCACATCCATAAATACCAAGCATCATCCATAAGGTCCGCCTGGTTGTATCGGGGTTTGATCATCCCAATACTATCATGCAACTCGCTCACTAACGCCCAGCGTAAAACTCTATCATCCGGCACCTCTTCATTAGGCAAGATAGTAATGTCAACCGCGTTATTACCATTAACCCCCAAAAACTTGTTAATGACATCCGGTGAAAAATTTATCGATTTCCCATTCACAGTAGTCTGATGATAAGTAGGTGACCCTACCTGCCCAATGGACTTGTTGAAAGAATTGTAAAAGTTTAGGGTCAAGGTCGGGTTACCATTTGGGAGATCGGAAACGAACTTCTCCCAGCCGTTGTCTAAGAATTTTTGGATGAAAGGGGTAGTGATTGTGTCTCTATCCGCATGGCCGATGAAATCATCAAGATTGAACAATCTTTCCTTAATGCACTTCGTGTTTTGCTTTCTTTGTGGCGGTGCCGGACCTTGAGATGACGAACCGACCTTTTCTTTTCCTTTTGTTGATTTCTTCGGTGCCATCCCTGAAATTGAACAAAATCAACTTCTTTTCATCACACGACTATAATCATCAAGCAAAACCAATAAAAACATAAAAAAATTCAAAGATTTTCGTTGTGGCATTTCGTCGGACACCTTGAGTTCATAGTTTTTTAACAAGTTTTTCTTACTCAAACTCAAATCCATAAAGCCACCACAAATCAATGAATCAAATAACGATACAAATATCAACAATACTCTCAAATGAACATGATTTAATCAACGAATCATACGGAAATAAGAATCGAAAAACAAATATGAATAGAAAAACTACAAACTAAAACTCAAGAATATATAAATTGAAACAAGGATTGAAAGAGAACCTGATGATTATGTGTGAATGTTGATATGTTAATGAATTGTATTGATGAATTTGAGTTTTTTAGCAAGTAGGGATTGATAGGGGGAAAAAAAATCGCTCTCCCGACCGCTTGTGTCTCGTCTGGTGTGTGTGAAGTGTTTAAGGACGGTTTTTTTTAATACAGACTACTAGTTACGGCCGTAACCTATACAAGTTACGGCCGTAAGTTGCTTTCGTTTTTCAAACAGGTTTTAAGATACGACCGTAACACAAAGAAGTTACGGCCGTATGTGACGTTCATTTTTTTTTTAGTGGCAGTTTTTAAAGATACGGCCGTAACGCATACTCAGTTACTACGTAATGCGCTCGTAAAAATATAATTGGACAACATACGGCCGTAACTAATAACTAACGGCCGTATTTATTTATATTATTATTATTATTATTATTTTTTTTGTTGTTTTTTTTTTTTTTTTGAAAAAAAAAAAATTATAATTATTATATGTTTGAGAATAATGAAAGAAAGACTCCCTGGATTTTATGAACGATCTGATCCTTGCTGTTGTTGTTGAATCCTTCCGTGTTACCCCCAAACTTATTTGCGAAATAATAGAGATTGGGTTGCCTCCCAATAAGCGTTTTGTTTAACGTCCTTAGCTTGACTTCTCGCCGATTAATTAGGTATTTCCAAAGATTATGATTGATTTTATTGCCGAGAATTCTCCTCCCAGATATGGCTTTAACCGTTGACCGTTTACTTTGAAACTCCCGTCGGTTGTATTATAAATCTCCATGCTCCATGAGAAAACACCTCTTTGATCGTGTAAGGGCCTGTCCATCGTGATCGTATCTTACCGGAAACAGACGCAGTCGTGCATTAAAAAGCGTAACTTGGTCTCTGTTTTAAAATCTCTTCTTAGAATTTTGTTGTCATGCCATCTTTTCGCTTTTTCTTTGTAGATTTTGGCATTTTCATATGAGTCGAGTCGGATTTCATCCAACTCATTTAAGCAAAGCAACCTTTTCTTTCCACCCAACTGTTCGTCAAAGTTTAGTTTTTATAGCGCAAAAGCTCGATGTTCAAGTTCTACCGGCGTGTGACAGCTTTTCCAAAAACTGCATTTAAATGGAGACATGCCTATCGGTGTCTTATAGTACATTACCTGTAAGCCCAGAGCGCATCATCCAGCTTTTTCGACCAATCTTTTCGAGATGAGTCGACTGTCATCTCAAATATACGTTTTAGTTCACGATTGGAAATTTCGACTTGTCCACTGGTTTGTGGGTGATAAGAGATAGCGACACGGTGTTTTACTCCGAATTTGGTCAATAGAGCCTTGACCTGGTGATTGCAGAAATGAGATCCGCCATCACTGATAATAACTCTCGGAGTTCCGAAGCGAGTGAATATATTTTTCTTTAGAAAATTTACCACGACCTTAGCTTCGTTTGTTGGTAATGCAACAGCCTCCACCCATTTGGATACGTAGTCAACAGCTACAAGGATGTATTCATTAGAGAATGATGATGGAAAGGGTCCCATGAAATCAATTCCCCAAACGTCGAAGATTTCAACTTCAAGGATGAAATTCATTGGCATTTCATTTCTTTTTGACATGTTTCCATGTCTTTGGCACCGGTCACACTTCGAGACAAGTGTATGTGCATCTTTGAACAGAGTGGGCCAATAGAATCCTGCTTCAAGAATTTTTGCTGCTGTTTTTGAACCCCCAAAATGTCCTCCATAGTGAGAGGAATGACATCTTTCTAATACCTTCTCCATTTCTTCTTGGTATGCATCTCGGATGATTTGATCAGGTCCTCGTCGAACAACAGAGGATCTTCCCGAATAGTATTTCAACTCGAGAAGAATTTTTCTTTTGATGATGGGAAAAATTTGGGTGAATTATTCCACTAACAAGGAAATTAACGATGTCGCATACCATGGTGCATTTTGTTTTTCCTGGATATTAGAGATTTGGAGCTTGTTCATCCTAAATACTTCATTTATTTCCTTCTCTTAAACATTGTTTTGGTCGAGTCTAGAGAGATGATCCGCCACTTGGTTTTCTGTTCCCTTCGTCTCTCGATTTCTATGTCGAATTCTTGCATAAGTAGAACCCATCGGATTAGCCTTGACTTTGCATCTTGCTTTGTCATTAAATATTTCAAAGTGAATGATCGGTGTAGACTATGACCTTTGATCCCAATAAGTAGGATCGAAATTTGTCAAAGGCATAAACCACGCAAGCATCTCTTTTCGGTTGTTGTGTAGTTCGGTGAGCATCATTCATAGTCTGCTAGAATAATGGATCACTTGCATCATTTTGTCCTTCTTACGCCCAGTACGGCCCCTACGGCATAATCACTTGCATCGCACATTAAAATGAAAGGAATAGTCCAATCTGGAGAAATGATGATTGGAGCTGATGTATGCTTATCCTTCAAAGTTGCAAAGGCCACGTGGCATTCATTTGTGAAAAGGAATGGTGTATCTTTCTCAAGCAAAGAACAGAGAGGTTTTGCTATTTTTGAGAAATCTTTATAAACCTCCGATAGAATCCTGCATGTCCGAGAAAACTCCTTACTCCTTTCACCGAAATTGGTGGAGGAAGTTTTGCAATCACTTGGATCTTTGCCTTATCGACTTCAATTCCATGTTGTGAGATTCTATGGCCAAGTACGATTCCTTCCTGGACCATAAAGTGACATTTCTCCCAATTGAGAACTAGATTTGTGTCTTCACATCTTTCCAAGACCATGCCTAAGTGAATTAGGCATTTATCAAATGAATCTCCGAAAACCGAGAAATCGTCCATGAAAACTTCAATGAATTTTTCAACCATGTCTGAGAATATTGACATCATGCATCTTTGAAATGTGGCTGGAGCATTGCACAATCCGAATGGGATTCTTCTATAGGCAAATGTTCCATAAGGGCATGTGAATGTTGTTTTCTCTTGGTCTTCTGGGGCTATTACGATTTGGTTGTACCTTGAATAGCCGTCGAGAAAACAGTAGTAAGAATGTCCCGCCAATCTATCTAGCATCTGATCAATAAATGGGAGTGGAAAATGATCTTTTCTTGTCGTCTTGTTTAGTTTCCTGTAATCAATGCACATTCTCCATCCTGTGATCGGTCGTGTTGGTATAAGTTCATTGTGCTCGTTCTCAATGATCGTGATTCCACTCTTTTTGGACACCATATGTACAGGGCTCACCCATGGACTATCTGAGATTGGATAAATGATTCCTGCATCAAGTAATTTAAGAATCTATGCCTTCACAATTTCCTTCATGTTTGGATTCAAACGTCGTTGATGCTCAATTGAAGGTTTGCAGTCATCTTCCATCAAGATTTTGTGAGTGCATATAGAGGGGCTTATTCCTCTAATGTCTGCAATAGTCCATCCAATTGCTCTTTTTGTGATTCCTCAATACCCTTAGTAATTTCCCTTCTTCAAGTTTGGTCAATATTTTAGATATGATGACCGGAGGTGTTGAGGAAACGCCCAAGTAAGCGTATCTCAAATGTGTGGGTAGAGGTTTGAGATCAAGTGTTGGAGCTTCTTGTAAAGAAGGGAGGGGTTTAGCGGAGCTTGTCCCCAATTCTTCAAAATGTGGATGCTTTCTTAAGGTTGGTAGTGCTTCCAGATAGTTAACTGTTTCGGCCAAGTGATATTCTTCTTCCATGCTGGTTAGAGAATTTGCTATACATGTCTCAAGAGGATCTTTAGATAGAATTTTCTCTAAAGACTTGTTCACCATGGCTTCAATTGTGTCTATTTTTAGACAATACTCATCTGTGGAGGGTTGATTCAAAGTTTTTAAGACATCGAAGATGACATGTTCGTCTTCCACTCTGAGAATTAGCTTTCCTTCATAGACGTCAATAAGAGCACGTCCGGTTGCGAGAAATGGTCGTCCCAGAATAATGGGAATATCCTGATCTTCTTCCATGTCGAGGATGATAAAATCTGCTGGGAATATGAATTTATCAACTTTGACGAGCACATCTTCAACTATCCCACGTGGATATTTGATTGACCGATCGGCTAATTGTAGCGAAACTGTTGTTGCTTTTGCTTCTCCCAAGTTCAATTTGTTGAAAATTGACAGGGGCATCAAGTTGATACTTGCCCCTAAATCACAAAGAGCTTTGCCAAAATTCACTTCACCAATTGTACACGGGATTGTGAAAGTTCCCAAATCTTTTAGCTTGGGTGGCAACTTCTTTTGTAGTATTGCGCTACATTCGTATGTTAGCATGACAGTTTCGTATTCTTCAAGCCTTCGTTTGTTTGAAAGAATATCTTTCATAAATTTGGCATAGCTTGGCATTTGTGCTAGAGCATCGGCAAAAGGAATGTTGATGTGTAGCTTTTTGAAGATTTCCAAGAATTTCCCGAATTGAGCATCGAGCTTGTGATTCTTCAACCGTTGAGGAAATGGGATAGGTGGAACATAAATTTTTGTAGCAATTGGACATTTTTGAGATGAAGGTCCTGTATCAGATTCTTTTTGTTTATTTTTTTGTTTTTCCAGATGGTTTTCCATAGAAATTTCGGGCAACTGCACTCCACTTCTTGTTGTGATAGCTTGGACATTTTCCCTTGGATTTACCTCGGTATTGCTAGGTAACATGCCTTGAGATCTTTCTGAAAGTATTTTGGCCATTTGGCCAACTTGTGTCTCCAGATTTTTAATTGAAGCATCATTGCGTTGTTGATACTTGATTGTTGTTCAGCTAGCTTCGTGATTGCTTCTTCCCATCCGGGCTTCTTTTCTTGATGCGTTGGATTCAACACATTGTTGTTGTTTGCATAAGAAAAATTTGGATGATTTTTGTATCCTGGATTGTATGTTGGCCCGTAAGGATTGTATGCTTGCCTTTGGAAATTCAGAGCATACGCCACTTGTTAAGGTGGTGGTGGAGACTGTTCGTGTTGAACTAAGGGACAGATAGTGCTGTTGTGAGTTGCTCCACAAATTTCACATGAAAAAGCTGAAATTTGTGGAGTTTGCACCGTCTTCACAGATTGAGGAGTTGAAAAGGACATTTCCTCGACTTTCTTTGATAGAGCTTCAATTTTTGCCAACATAAGTGAATAAGAATCCACTTCAAAAACACCATTTGGTTTCTTTTGGATATTTCTGTCTGGCCATCTTGCACTTTGTTCACTTATAACCTCAAAAAGATTATAAGCCTCTGTGATAGTTTTGTTTCCAGTGAGCCATTTGATGATGAATCGACATTGGCTCGGCATGAAGGTATAATTCATGTATAGAAGTAATTGACTTGTGCTCCCAAATTGAAACCATGGTTAGGACATTTTCGTAGCATATCCTTGTATCTCTCCCATGCTTCGTGGAATGATTCTGAATCTTGTTGACGAAATGTAGAGATTTCGTATTTGAGTTTCGCCACTTTTATTGGTGGAAAGTATTTAGTGGTGAATTTTGGACAAATTCGGGCCAATTTGTTATGCTTCGTGGTGGCAAAGTATCTAGCCACTCTCTTGCTCTGTCCTTCAAAGTGTGCACGAAAAGTCTCATTTTGATCGCCTCGTCATTTACATTTGGATATTTGAAATTTCCACATATTTCCACAAAACGGTTAATATGGAGATATGGATTTTCGTCGGTTCTTCCATAGAATGAGTTGTTGTTGGAGAAGAGATTGATGACATCTGGGCGAATTTGAAAATTGTCCACTCCAAATGGTGGATAGATTACACTTGATTGAACGCTCAAAGATGGGGGGTTCATGAATTCCCCAAAGAGCATGTTGTCTTCATCTATTTCCGGTACAATAGGATATTGTTGATGTTGAATGTTTTGAACATTAGGTATTCCCCCCACCGGAGGAATTCTTTCGTTATCATTTCCTTGGGGGAGACGTGGATTTAGTTCGTCCGCCATTGATGGTGAAGAAATAATGTTTTTCTTTTGTTCTCTTCGCCTTCTTCTGAATGTGGCTTCGATCTCGGGATCTAGTAAAACTAAATCGCGATTGTATGTCCTTCGCATAGACAAGGGAATCTACAACAAAGAAAAAGTTGTATTTATAACAATAGTTAATAATGTAATTTTTTCAAATATAACTTATACTTCCCCGGCAACGGCGCCAAAAACTTGACACGCTTTTTGTGTAACTATCGCAAGTGCACGATATCGTATCAAGTAGTAAAGTGGACTTTTTGAGTCCGGTTTATCGATCCCACAAGGAAGTTTTGTTAAAATTTGAATTATACACTATTAGTCTATTTTTATAGATACTTAAGATGAGTGAAACACACAATTAAAAAGTTTGGTTTAATAATTGCAAAGAAATTGCAATAATAGTTCTAATATTATAAGGAAATAAAAAGATAGCAATAATAATAGATTGATTATCGATAAAATGAAATAGTTGGGATTACAAACTTAGTTCGTCATTAGTTATAAAAGATGTATTGGAGATCATAAGATGAATTTACTTATTATGTTGTGTAGATTCGATTTTCCTTATAAAGACGGTTTCTCTTTCGAACTATAAAACGTCCCTTACATATTGAATCAATCCACTATATTTCTATGTTGATTGGATTCAATACATAGCATTAGGATTTGTGAAAATAACTCAATGAATCATCTAAGGACTAGGGGTATATTTCTATCCCCTAGAACAACTTAGAGTGAAGATCATTTGATCTAATCAAACATATTTTCTTTCGAAACATATGAAGACCATAAATATCTTCATTAATTGGCCAAATAAATAAAGATTGTTAAAACAATGAAAATCACACACAATAATAAGTAATTCATAATATATCTTTATACAAACATAAATAACATGACTAACCTTGTTTATAATCCCAACTTAAGAAACTTAGCCCATAAAGGGTTTATTACACATATTACAAGCTTTGGTGGTCATGTTTAGTTGAATCAAGAGAAAGAATTGATCCTAACTCCCTTAGTAGATAAAGGAGATAGAAGCAATAAACTCTCTGAACAACATATACTATACCACACTTACAAAGATCACTCAAGAACACAAGTGTGTTCTTCACACAAAAAGAAAAGTTTACAAAAAATGGAAAATTATAAGATGAATGATTAATGATGAATGATCTAAGGGGTCTATTTATACACCTAAAGTCATCTAATAGCTCCAAAACTACAGCATTATTACATTAGATCGGATCAATGCCACCATCCCTCAATAATACACAAAAAGTATAAAAATTAGACAAATCATAGTAATCTGCCAAGAGTTACGGCCGTAACATTCAGGAGTTACGGCCGTAACTAGGGTGACTTACGGCCGTAACCCCTGAATGTTACGGCCGTAACGTGGCTTCGTAAATTTGCTCATTTGAAGCTTTGATAGTTACGTTTTTAGCCCAGAATTCCTCAGACTTTGCGTTTTTGCCCCAGATCTTCTTCGGATGATAACTTTTGATATATAACTCTGATTTTGAATCCGGAAACACTGCCGAATTCGTCTCGGAAAGCCCTACAAAATGAATATATCAAAATTCAATAAATAGAATATTTATTAAACATGTTGTTTCTTGAGTAATTCAGTTATTTAATCCGATCATCATCCGATAAAATTAAAATTATTAAAACTAATAAATTAAAAGCAAAAAACGAGTAGACTAGCTCAATTATGGGTGAATTTTATCGATACAAACCATGGATAAGTATACTAAACTGACACTTATCAATACTCCGGACGTAGGTAAGTAAAACGAACACAAATTCTACAAATAGTGACACTTTAAATTTTGGAATTTAACATAGCATAGTTTGAGCAAGGTATCACTTGCCTTAATTCCGACGAGAGTCTCTTGATGAAACAACGGCTCGAACGCCCACAATCGAGAGCTCAACCTATTACATATTCGACGATTAGTACCTCATGGCGAATAGCGACAATTACCCCAATCCCGATATGATTCTAAACCTAGTTCGATTCACAATGTGGAAACCATAATTCTATGTTTAGTAACAATGCGAATTACTTGAATAATCATTCCAACGATTATCACCTTATCACATCATTTTAAACATAATGTTCTTATACAATATTTCTACGATGCGACTACAACTATATAAACTTGTAAATTCGCTAATTACTCAAATTCGAAATTCCACAACCCTAGGGTAGAATGGACAAGTACAATTCCTGCGAAATCCTCATATATGTGATTGTTTATCTAATTCGTATTTTGATAACTAATTCATCTTAACAAACCCAACGAGTTTAACAACGAAAATCGAACAACTAAACACAATCTATTACGTAACTAACCCAATAGCATTGGCAAGGTGGGTTTACTCATAAGGTTACAGTGTAGTATAAAATCTTCACAACAAGATGTACGAATGCTAGTCCGAGATAGGGTTAGATTAAAGTTGGTGCTAGTTTTCCACGGTTCAATTATACTCACTTGGCTAACGTCGTGGAATTGTGTTGGTTGTGTTAATCATATGGTTTGTGCCGAGCGTGGTTGGTCATGGTTGAGTTGTCGTGCTGATTATCATATTTGTGTCGTCTTGATTTACATACTTGAATATTCATTACGGTGTATTGTTGAATGGTTTGACATATTGATAATAATGTGTGTTGCTCGTAGTGATACGTTGAGTTGATCAATATGAGTTGTTTCGTGACAATGCGTGTGATCCAGGTAGGGTCTGACGAGGCCTCTGGAGTTCGGTACATGATGTGTACAAACAGTGGTCGTGTGGTCCAGGTAGGGTCTGACGAGGCCTCTGGAGTTCGGTACATGATGTGTACGAACAATGTGTGTGGTCCGAGTAGGGTCCGTTGAGGCCTCTGGAGTTCGGTACATGATGTGTACGAACAATGCATGTAGTCCGGGTAGGGTCCGTTGAGGCCTCTGGAGTTCAGTACATAATGTGTACGAACAGTGAATATGTAACAGTGATTGATTGTCTAGTGTTTTAAAGTTGGGTAACAGACCCATGATGATATCTTAACTAGTGTGTTTTGGAAACAAAAATCGGGCTGAGGCCCTAACGCTTTCGAAAAGGTTTTGTTAATTGGGACTCAAGGTCTAAAAGAATTTCTATTTTAAAAATCCCCGAGATGATGAGTTTCTTTTCAAATACTTCCTTTCTTGAGTTCGAAATTTCTAAAACTTCTCGGGAACATTTTGATAGTTGATTTCCATATCAAATTCATGGTTGCTATTTACTTGTTGCATTTCATATCGTATTATACTTGCACTAGCAAAATTGTGGAATTTTGCTAACCCCCGAGTAATTGGGGGGTGGATGCCTGTTTTATGTCCAGGTGCTTGCGGGTTCAGGGAGCAGTCACAGGATCGGCACAGGAAGTGCGGGCAACGATTCTAATTGAGAGTTGGGAGTTTAGTCGAGTTGTGTTGTACGTCAGAGTCGTATTCTGCCTTCCGCTATTTTGTATCTTTACCCCCGCATGGGCATTCTTTGTAAAGAGTTGTATTTTCTATTTACGTTATCTAGTTGTTTATAATTGACCTTAACGGTCCATATCATTGTATTGTTTGCCCCGGTAGGGCAGACACTTGGTCGTTTTGTGATGTTTAGCCTGGTAGATCCTTGTGGGAAGGATCTACAGCATGTAATATTCTCATATGGTTTTGGGGGTGTTACACACCAAGGATGTCATTGTTGGGCCTTGCCCTCGGGGGATATCGCTGCCATGTCCCTGTAGGGTAAGGACAGGGGGCAGTGCCCATTGGTGTGGCGGCCAGGAAGGCTAGTAATAACCACCTGCTGGTGGCATCGCCGCGGGTGACTGGTGGTGGCTGGGTTGCCCTCCACCGCCGCGACTTTTACCGCGGTTGTTGTGGTTGTTATTCTTGCCCTTGTTCTTGTTGTAATTTCTACCACGATTATTATCACGATTATGATATTTACAATTATATGAATTATTATTACCTCCAAGTGGTGGCGGCAGTGGTGTGGGAGCATCATCATCAAACAATTAGCGACGCAGAAACAGAATCATGGGATCATTCCTTACCAACTGCTTCCTCAAGTTTAAGCCTGAAGCATACCTCAGAGAAGGACGGGAGGACGTCTTTCTGCTGGATTGTGGTGAAAAAGTGGGCATATGCTTCCAGTAATCCCGCAAAGAGGCACAACACCATACGTTGGTCGGACACTGACGACCCAACGTTAGAGAGCTGATCGACGAGGGACTTTAGCTTATTATAATAAGCCATGACAGAGCCGAAATCACCCATTTTTGTGGTGGTGAATTCAGTTTCAATTTACGCCGGTCGTGTGTGCTTATTATCTTGGAAAATCTGGGCAACACGTTTCCAAGCATTCTCTGTGATGTCATTCGCCGCGAGAATAGAGGTGAGAATATCATGGGATACAGTGGCGTATATCCATTGGAGAACCACCGCATGGAGCCGTTTCCAGAGTGCAAGATCAGCCGCCTTAGCCGCATTGTAAGCGGCGAGTCCGGTGTTGTCAATAAGTGGGATTGGTGGAAGATCAGCTGCCTTAGCCGCACGCTAACAATTTATCTGGTGCCCTGTACTGAAGTCCAGAACCTCCTGTTCTATGATCTGATCGCGGTAGCGCGCGCTACTGACACCGATTAGCGTACGCTAATCTCTACTCGTAGCATGCGCTAGCAATTATTCCTAATCAGTCCAGTAGCCATTGGACTCTGCCTGATCCGACCTTAGCGCGCGCTACACCCACTGGATAGCACGCGCTACTCCGACCTACTAGCGCGCACTACTTACCGTGCGCGCTAAAGAGAGTTCATAGCGTGCACTACTCCTCACACACAGCCCACTATAAAAATGACAATGATGATAAACACGACACGATTCCCCAACTAGATTGATGATGAATGACGATTGATACACGATACAATTACTCTGGACGGTGAATACAATGATTGAATATGAGTGACAAATGATCATTAATGAGTGAAAATTATTGAGTGACAATTAATGAACGATAATTACTGAATTACAACCGGGTATTACATACACCCCCTTAAAAGAGTTTCGTCCCCGAAACTAAGGGTCAAACAACTCGGGATGACTCTCCCGCATACTATCCTCGGTTTCCCAAGTAGCCTCTTCGACTCCGTGTCTAGACCACTGAATTTTGACCAAAAGAATCATCTTGTTCCTCAACTGTTTGATTCGCCGCTCTAAGACTAGTATAGGACGCTCCTCATATGAATGATCATCGGCGATCTCGATTTCGTCGAACTGAAGTATGTGACTCGGGTCGGCAACATGCTTCTGTAACTGAGAGACGTGAAACACATTATGAATTCGGCTCAACACCGGAGGTAATGCCAATCGATAAGCTAACTCGCCCACTCAATCCAAAATCTCAAACGGTCCAATGAATCTCGGACTCAACTTTCCTCTCTTCCCAAAACGGAAGATACCTCGACTCGGGGATACCTTGACCAACACATGGTCACCTGTCTCGAACTCTAATGGCCGACGACGGTTATCTGCATAAGATTTCTGTCGACTCTGAGCAGTCAACAAACGACTCCTGATCAAAGCTACCTTCTCCTAGGCGGCTATAAGCATATCGAGCTTGGTGCCGATTGATTCTGATAAGTCATCCCAACACAGAGGAGATCGAAAACGACGACCGTACAAGGCCTCGTAAGGTGCCATCTTAATCAAAGCATGCCAACTATTATTGTACGTGAACTCGATCAACAGTAGTTGGGCTTCCCAATCATATTTCCAATCGAGAACACATGCCCTCAACATGTCCTCCAAAGTCTCAATAGTCCTCTCTGATTTTCCGTCGGACTGAGGATGAAAAGTTGTACTGAGATTAAGCTGAGTTCCCATAGCACGATGAACTGATTTCCAAAAATGAGACATGAATCGTCCGTCACGAAAGAAAATGATACTTTTAGGAGTACCATGCAGTCTCACTATCTCTTTGATGAACATCTGGGCAAGTCTCTCGGGACCCCACATATCCTTAATCTCAAGGAAATGAGCTGACTTAGTCAGACGATCCACAATTACCCAAATTGTATTCATGCCACGACGACTCATCGGCAAACTCGTGATGAAGTCCATTGAAATATCTTCCCACTTCCACTCTGGAATAGGGAGAGGTTTCAGCATACCCGCCGGTCGCTGATGTTCTATCTTGACTTGCTGACAGGTTAAACATCTCGAAACAAATTCTGTGACTTCTCGCTTCATATTACTCCACCAGTAATTTTGTTTCAAGTCTTTGTACATCTTGCTAGACCAAGGATGAACGGAATAAGGGGTAGCATGAGCTTCTCTCAAAATTGAGTTTTTCAACTCGCCATTCGCCGGTACGCACAACCGATTCTTAAATCGCAAAAGTCCATCCTCGTGGACCACAAATCCAGTGGCTTTCCCCTGAGCCACATCATCTCGAATGCGTAACAAAAATGGGTCCGAACCCTGATTCTCCCTGATCGCCTCCTCAAGTGGCGATGAAATCTCTAACGTACAAAGTTGCCCTTGTACTCGCTGTAACCAGACCTCGATCTCGGGTCTCAGAAATTCCTACTGAAGTTCCTTTTGAACTGTTAATCGAGCAAGCATCTGCTCCTAAACGGACTTACGACTCAAGGCGTCGGCGACAACGTTCGCCTTGCCCGGGTGGTAAAGTATCTCAATATCATAATCTTTGATTAGTTCCAACCACCGCCTCTGTCGCATGTTTAACTCTTTCTGAGTAAAAATATACTTTAAACTCTTATGATCGGTGAATATCTGACAGGTAACGCCATAAAGGTAATAACGCCAAATATTCAATGCGAATACCACGGCTGCTAGCTCCAGCTCGTGGGTTGGATAATTAACCTCGTAAGGTCTCAACTGTCGTGAAGCATAAGCAATAACTTTCCCGTTCTGCATTAGTACACATCCGAGACCCTGTCCGGATGCATCACTATAAACCACAAATCATTTCGTCCCTTGCGGTAAAGAAAGGACAGGCACTGAAATTAACCGGCTCTTGAGTTCCTCAAAACTCTGTTGACACACGTCGGACCACGTGTATTTCTTATCCTTCCATAAAAGGTTCGTCATGGGTTGAGCGATTTTAGAAAATCCTTCCACAAATCGTCGATAATAACCAGCTAATCCGAGGAAACTTCGGATTTCCTTAACATTCTTCGGAGGTTGCTAATCTCGGATAGCCTCCGTCTTCTAAGGGTCGACACGAACTCCGTCTGATGAAATTACATGTCCGAGAAACGTCATTTCGGACATACAGAAATCACATTTGGAAAACTTCCCATAAAGTTGCTCTTGTATCAACACGTCGAGTACCTGATGAAGGTGAAACTCGTGCTCCTCCCGGTCACGAGAATAAATTAAAATGTCATCAATGAAGACAACCACGAACTGATCCAAATAGTCGATGAAAACCCGATTCATTAATTCCATGAATACCGCAGGTACATTAGTTAACCCAAACGGCATTACCACAAACTCATAATGACCATAGCATGTTCGGAATGCCGTCCTTGCGATATCCGACTCTCGAATTCGTAACTGATGATATCCAGATCTTAAGTTGATCTTGGAAAATACTGAAGCTCCATGAAGTTCATCCAAAAGATCATCAATATGAGGTAGAGGGTATTTATTCTTGATCGTCACCCGGTTCAATTCCCGGTAATCAATACACAAACGGAACGAACCATCCTTCTTCTTGACAAATAACACTGGTGCTCCCCACAGGGACGCACTCGGTTGAATATAAGCCTTCTCGGTCAAATCCTCTAATCGATTCTTCAACTCCTGCATTTCGGTCGGGGCCATCTGGTACGATGCCTTCGATATTGGGGACGTACCGGGATCCAACTCAATCGTGAATTCCACATCTCTCTGTGGAGGCAAACCAGGTAACTCTTCTGGAAATACATCAGCATATTCTCTCACTACAGGAATATCCGTCAACATTACTGATGGTTTCTCGGTCTTGGTCATATAGCACCAATAACCGACACACCCGTGATTGAGTAATCTCACTGCTTTCATCAAGTTGATGACTCTCCCGGAACAACCGGGATTACCTCCCTGAAATACACATTCGACCCCATCGTCTGAAATGATAGTGACCATACGCTTACGGACACTAATGTCGGCATCGTGACGATCTATCCAATCAATACCCAGGATGATGTCGTCTCTCAGTAGATCTACCACGATTAGGTCTGCTAACCAATCACGACCATGAAACTGAATCGGACAATCCTTAATCTCACGATTCCCGATAATTCTTCTACCATCAGGTAGACCAATGACATAAGGCTCACAACTAGTAGCACTACCCAGACGTAGTCTACTCAAATATGACTCGGAAATGAATGAATGCGATACACTAGTATCAAAAAGGGTACAAACAGGTTGAGATAGAATATCGAGTGTACCTGAGATCATCCGGGCCTTTGGATCGTCGGTCTTCTTCATCTCCTAAATTCGGGGCTTGCCAGCCCCGAACCGGATGCTCCCGTCTGATAGCTCTTGGCTCCGTCTTTATTTGCTCCTGTCGTCTTGAACGACGCGGACTGAGTGGCCTGATTCTGCACCGTTGAATGTCTCGGGGCCTGAGATGACGCCGGAGTAGGTTTAGAGTCTCTTTGGCAAAAACGGGCCTTATGCCCAGCAATCCCACAGTTATGGCACGTTACAGTCTGTCTCGGACACTTGGTGCTGAAATGACCCTGTTCTTCACAGTTGAAACAGGTGATGGCCGAACTGGCCACTCGTGACTGAGACTCCACGAGTCTAGGCGCCATAGGAGGTCGCTCAGAAAAAGTAAAGCCCGCACGAGGCTTCTTCAAAGTGGCCTGACTGCCTTCAGACTGATTACGATTCTTTGACTTCTTGCCAGCAGATGAAGGTTGTTGCTTAGCAATCTCCTTAGCAGTAAGCTCATAAGTAAAAGCTTTCTGGATGAATTCGGCCAGAGTAGTGCAATTGTGATTAAGCAATTGCATCCGCATACGAGGCTTCAACCTCTTGCTGAAATATTTGATCTTGTCCACCTCAGAGTGAATAATGGATGAGGCGAAAGGAAGTAGCTCCTGAAATTTCTCGGCGATGGCGAGAACATCATCGTCCGCTTAGTGGTCGTGAGTGAGTAATTCTGACAACTTGGCCTCCCTGAGTGGGGCCAGATAATACCTCTCCATCATGAGAGTCCTGAATTGATCCCAAGTACAAGATCCGTTGGTGGGCTTCAACAATAACCACCATGAATGTGCGCCCTTACCAAGATAGTAAGCCGCAACTGAAACTTTGTGCCCTTCGGGACACTCCTCCATAGCAAACAACTTCTCGAAATGCTCAAGCCAGTGAACAATATCCGCCGGCTCAGATGAGCCCTCAAAAGTAGGTGGCCTCTGGCAAGAGATGTCGCCAATGATACTGCTTAGACCCCTCTCTTGCCCCTGAGGTGGCGGCGGAGGAGCCTGTTGATTCCGAGTAGCTGAGTTCTGCATCGTCTCCATGAGGCGTGCCATTTGAGTCATCTAGGCCATCATGCCCTGCATAAAACGAGTGGATCAACCCGAACACCTTCTGATTGAGCTGTGTCCCAGGTACGACTCCCTGACAGTGAGTGATCATTTCTGTGTGAATGAGTGGCAGCGTCACTGCTCGATGAATTTGCATTATTCCTCGCCTTCGCGCGTGTATTCACACGAGCTCTCGGGTTTCGGCCCGCACCACGGCCTCTTCCCCCGCGTCCTCTGCCAGCTGTTTCCATACTGAAGTGGAAAGTCATATGATAATTATATATCTCGCATGAATATCACATTATGATTACGTTATGAAATGATGAAAATGAGCATACGCGCTCAAACACAATGATTACATGAATGATCAACTGAAGTGGCGTGATTATCTGATGAAATTCTTGAAATGGTTATCTTGAACAAGTTAACAAGATTAATGATATGATCCTCAAGATCAACAACTGAACAATGAAATGAACCGAGTGATTAATGAATTAACATGATCGACTTGATCACAAATGAAAATGATGAATGAGGATTGTTGACTGTTGAATGATGAATGAGTGATTCTTATTGCCAGAAATTATACCACGGCTTTAGAAATCTTACTGTTCTTTGGTCTGAGGGCTCTTGCACAGGTCACATGTGACGCGAAAGTCCAATGATACTAGTCTGATGAATGATGATTTCAAATGAGACATGACTCGGAAGGTAGTATTCAAAACCACGCTATGATACCAACTCTGTAACACCCCAAACTAGGCTACTATTACAGTGCCGTGGACCCCCGACTGGGACCCACCAGTCGAATGAATATTAATGACTTAAATAATATAATTGTAGTACCGAACCACATTATATCATTAATTACTCCGATGAGGAGTTTCATTACAACACACCCAAGATAATACAGAATACATGTATATTTTATATGAAGATAAAATATACAACACTGAATGAAATGAATATCCCAACGGAAGTCTGCAGAGGAAATAAAATGAAGAAAACACGAATGAATGAAAAGGACTGGGGCCCCCTACTAGTATCACTGGGACTCCTCGCCGTCAACGTTCTCTTCCCGTGCCTTAGCCTTGCCATGACCTGAAAACAACATCCCCCAACGGGCCGATACGTAACAACAATCCTCAAGAGTTGAATAAACACAATCATGATATATCTTAATTATGAAATGACGCTGAAGAGAGGCATCATAGTATGCCCGTAATGGTATGTGCAAGTGCACAAGACGAGTGTCCGGACACACCCATCCTTGTACCTAATTAGTCTCATGGAGGTGCGTTACCGTGTGCACAGTCCAATATGTCGGTGAACCCAACACATGACCATCACGTGCCCGACTAAAAATTCCAATCATCCCCACCCGACCACGCAATATGAACCCAGAATGTCATATGGACAAGAAATGAATATGAAGAATAATAATGAATAACAATCCGACAAAGTCAAGAATGACTCACCGAGATGAAATGATAGTGAAATGAATGATAGCTCAATGAAATGATTGGAACCGTCGTTCCTCGTGAATGAATTTATTAATTGACAATTACAAGTCTCAATACAGTTAATAAATTATGAATGAATTATGATTATGAATGAACAACAACAAAAGGAATGAATATCCTTTTAACCGAGTAAGAATTAACTTACACAACCGATGAAGAATGTCCTTCCTCGAACAACGTCCAAAAAGGGATGTCGGTCGCTCGAACAACCTTGAATGACAATTACCAACAATGCTCAATATACGTATTAAACACGATTATAACCGACTCAAATGTCGATACAACAATATCCAAACTCATTGAGGCATTGTAGCGAACACTTGGCAAACACACATCCTTTGATAATATACAATCCCGATATATATCGAAACCAACTCCAAAATGAGTATTTCAAACCAACAAAACAACTTCAATGATATGAATAATCCCATAGGAATCCACAATTCGAGTTAACGACAACATCTAAATCGAAAAACCCAAAAATATCAAAGTCAACCTGTTGGGAAAAACAATGTTGTTTTGATAATTACCAAACAACAAAGCTTGATACAGCAAGCTCAGCTTACAGCAAGCCGTTGTATCGAAGTACGATCGAAGTTGTCAATCCTTTATCGAAGACCTTCTCATAGCGCCAGCATACTGCGAGCTCTCGCTCTACTAAGATACAGCAACATAGTCTTAGTTAAATGCCAAGTATGGAAGCTGTCTCGAATATCAATACAGCATCCTTCCATACAGCATCGGACTACTCTAATATGCCTACAGCATAATTGGATACAACATTCACATCGGAACAGGACTGAAGACCGTTTGGAAAGGAATCTTTGGTATTCACTAAAGTGAATTCCCGTTTAATAAAGAAGTATTTAAATACTGAAAGGATAAAGTATTTAAATACTGAAGCTTTCAGAGATCTTCAAATCCCGCAATATCCGGATCATGGTCTATTCAAGTCAACTATCTAGTTGTCACAGAATCGTGCTCAAAGGATCTATCTCAACGGATATATCCTAGAAGGATATATATATATATATATATATATATATAGTTTGAAGATTAACACATCAAGAATATCCACGTGAAACATAAGCCAACAAAAAGGAGACATACAAGCTTACAAGCGATATTCAAACCATCAAAAGACTGAATACTCATTATCATCAGATCAAGCTTACAAGAGCAAGTATATTTCTTTCTAGCGTCAATCCATATCTGAGAAACAAGAAATATACTCAGTCATCAAGAATAGCCATCATCAGCTCAAGAACTTCATATTCAAGCTGTTGTTCTTACCTGGTTACCTACCTTTTACCTTTGTGTAAAAACTGAGCTCTGTGTGAACTCAACAAGTTATTCTGACCTGTGTGGGACGAATAAGGACGAAGCTTTGGAACTGTGTGTGAAGAAGCAAGTCAAGAAGGAAGCTTTAACCAATCTGTGTGAACGGTTGAAAGCGACAGTTTTTGTATCTATCTGTGTGAACGATACAAGAATAGGTTTGATTATAGTCACATAGTTGTGTACGTAGTGATTATAATAAATGTTTTACTCCTGTGTGGAGGACCAGTGGACGTAGAGGGGTTTACCTCGAACCACTTAAATACTATGTTATTACCTTTCGCCATTACTATTTTCATAAACTGTGATTTATACAAGTATACACTGCAAAACCCTGTACGCACCAAGCTAACAGGAAATTAGACCGAGTTGATGTATCGACAGCAACTTACTGTTGCAAGACTTCCGCTACGCACTCAGATTCGAAAATCATACAGCCTGTTGCTTAAATATTTTCCAAGCTGTATCATGTATACTTTTAGTGGACCAATAAGTGGTATCAGAGCGGTTGATTCTAAAAAGAATCAGTCATATTTTTAACTGAATCAGATCCTTAAAAACACTTATTTTCGAAAACAGTCTTTGTATTTCCCATCTTCTAATATGGATACCTTTATGTCAAATAAGATATATATGTTTCATATTAATGAGTTTGATGACTGGAGAAATAGGATGAAGAACAAACTCAAGAGCTTCATTGGAGAATCAAAAGCTCCGCCCGCATCAACAAAGACCGAAGAGTGTCTTCAGGTGGTCACTGACAGTGACTCGTCAGATGATGAGCTAGAAGACAGAGCCTATATGTGCTCTATGGCCGAAGTTAAAGAGGAAAATGAAGACGGCGATGATGATGAGGTAAGCTCTACCTCAACTATTCCTGTAAATACATCTCATACCTTTGAAAATATGTTGAATGAATTTAATAACATTCAAAAGGCCTATGAGATATTGAAAAGAGAAAACATATAGCTTGAAATTTCTAACCTAGAGTTGAAAGAAGAAAACGACTTGCTGAAGGTGTTAG
Organism: Orobanche coerulescens; assembly: GCA_033398695.1. NCBI lineage: Eukaryota > Viridiplantae > Streptophyta > Magnoliopsida > Lamiales > Orobanchaceae > Orobanche > Orobanche coerulescens. Next base: position 121,879,464 of record CM065802.1, on the reverse strand, counting down.
GCGTATTTTTATACGCTTATTTATCATTATTCTGTATTCTTTTCATGAGTAAATCTGCATAAATGAGCCTTTAATGTCCTATTATTTTATGTTTTGTAGGAAATTGGAGTCCGAAAGCCGAAACGATGAAAAACGGATGAAAACGGCGAATTTTGGCCTGGGGCCGCGGCACACGGCAAGCGGGCCGCAGCACACGCAGGTGACCAGCGACCCCCCAAGTAAACTGTACCCTGAGCCGCGGCACAGATATAGTGAGCCGCGGCCCAGAAGAAATAAACAGCGCCCAGGCATCCCGTTGTTCCCCGTGAGCCACAGGACAGATTAAGTGAGCCGCGGCCCACGGGGCGGTTTTGGTGTGCTCCGCGCGGGTTTGGGCTGTTTTGAAGCCGATTCTCGACCTAATCACACGGACGCGTTTTGGAGGCTACTGGCAGTTATAAATAAGGGTTTATGATCTTGGAACCAGGAGGATCGCAGAAGAGAGGAATCGATCATAAGAAGTAGAAGACACCAAGAGCAGAGGGCGGAATCCAGAAGAACAGAGGAATCCGAGCTCTTCATCTGCGTTTGATTTCAATGCTTTCATTCATTATTTCTGTATTTTTATCCTTTAGCATGTCAGGCTAAAACCCTGTTCTAGGATTTTGATGAAACCAAAGTTTTGACGGATTTGCTTTTGATTATCTATATAATTCCCTTTTCTATTAAGTTTTCCCAATCGATTTTAATGCTTTCAATTGTCTGGACAATAATTGGATTGTTTTAATTACGCAACTCGAATCGGGAGAGGAGAGTTGGTGAGGAACTATTGGTGAGAACCGTTTTATCTTGTGAGATAGGAATATACTCATAGGAACTACATGGCCTTTTGAAGATTTTGTGCTTTTTGCCTATTGTCGAATTAATTCACCTAGGGATAGAGTGTGTTATTCGCCTTTAGAAAAATCTATTGACCTCGGGAGAGGCAGTAGAGTATTTTAGCAATCTTCGCCTTCAATAAATTGGGGAAATCATTAACTTCAGATAATCGAGAGTAAATTCGAATAAACCGAGGTGGATTCACAATCCTAGACTTTTTCATCATTTGATTTTCTTTCTTCGAGCGATCGTTTTTCTGTTTATTATTGATTTTCTTTAGTCATTAATTGCAACCCAAATTTGACTTTTCAAATAAAATTAGAATACATATAAATCGGTACTTAGTGATTCACTCCTCGTGGGAACGATACTCACTCATCACTTTATTACTTGTCTACGATAACGTGTACTTGCGTTTAACGAAATATCGCAACAAATTTTTGGCGCCGTTGCCGGGGACTGATTTTTCTACTAATATCGATTTCAGTATTTCTAGTCTTAGTTTGAACATTTTTTGTTTTTGTTTTTGTGTAATTTTATTTATTTATTTGTTTTTCCTTTCAGGAGTTTCCGGTTAGCGCATGAGAAAATTCGGTAACGAAGGCCTACTACCTTTGGATACCAAACTCGAGCGCACTCTTCGGAGAAGCAAGAAGGAGAAACGAGAACCACCAGCAAAAGTCACTATGGCCGATAACACGGGAAATCACGAAGCCGACAATCCCATTCAGCAAGTTCAACTGGCATTAGCACTCCGCGATTATGCTATGCCGCAAATAAATGCGAACTTTTCGGGGAGTCGGCGTCCGACAATCCAAGCCAACAACATCGAAATTAAGCCAGCTATTATTCAGATGGTGCAAGCTAGCCAATTTTGTGGATTGCCGAACGATGACCCCAATGCACACATTGCCTCTTTTCTCGAGATTTGTGACACGTTCAAAAACAACGGTGTCACCGATGATGTTATTCGTCTACGGCTTTTCCCTTTCTCTTTGAGGGACAAAGCCAAATTTTGGTTGAACTCTTTACCGACGGGCTCGATCACTACATGGGCGGAATTAGCGCAAGCCTTCCTAGCTAAATTCTTCCCACCATCGAAGACGGCAAGGTTACGGAACGAGATCACTACCTTTGGGCAATTTGATATGGAGTCGCTTCACGAGGCGTGGGAGCGATACAAAGATTTATTACGGAGATGCCCACATCACGGCCTACCGGACTGGCTACAAATTCAGACGTTCTATAATGGATCGAGTGCCTCCACCCGCACTCTTGTTGATGCAGCCGCTGTTGGAGCCTTAATGGGAAAAACTATGGCCGAGGCACACTCTTTATTGGAAGCTATGGCTGCGAATGCTTATCAATGGCCTTCCGAACGAGTAAACCCGAAACGAGTTATGGAAATCTCCAATAATGATCCGATCTCTACATTATCAGCTCAAGTCGCCGCCTTGACGCAGCAACTTCAAGCCTTTTCACATGCTCCTTCCCCCGCTACCACTGAATCGTGCAATTGGTGTAATGGATCTCATCCTAGCGCAGAATGCCAAGTCGAAAACCCTTTCGAGCAACCGTCGATGGAACAAGCTCAGTTCGTGGGGAATGGGAATTGGCAGAACAACCCGTACTCCCACACTTTTAATCAAGGATGGCGAAATCACCAAAACTTTTCATGGAAGAACGGGCGACCTTTAAAACCTCCAGAAGCTCAATTCACATAGCCCCCACAGCAGCCCCCTCAATCATAAAAGGTATCCTTGGAAGACGCTCTTGCTCAATTGGTGGCTAACACGAGCCAATTCATGACCCGCACGGGGACTACCCTTCAAAATCATTCCGCCTCCATCCAAAACTTGGAAGCACAGATGGGGCAGATTGCAAATCTATTGTCCTCTCGACCTCAAGGTGCATTACCCAGCACAAGCGAATTAAATCCCAAGGAAAACGTGCAACCAATCGAACAACGAAGTGGAAAGGAGTTGAAAGTGCAGCCTATCAATGACAAGGACAAAATCGAGCAAAATGAGAAAGAAAAGGACGAGGTGCCTAAGCTAAAGGAAGTTTCGGCGTTTGCAAAAGCAAAAATTAGATAAGCAATTTTCCAAGTTCCTCGTCGTTTTCAAGAAACTACACATAAACATTCCATTTGCCGACATGTTGGAGCAAATGCCGAGTTACGTAAAATTCATGAAAGAAGTCTTGTCAAACAAAAGAAAGCTCGAGGAGCATGAGACTGTCGCATTGACGGAGGAGTGCAGCGCTATTTTACAAAAGAATCTCCCACCTAAATTGAGAGATCCGGGAAGTTTTACCATTCCTTGCATCATTGGGAATTCGTCTTTTGAAAGAGCCCTATGCAATCTCGGAGCCAGCATAAACCTTATGCCCCTTTCTATTTTTCAAAAGCTAAGCCAAGCCGACGATGGTCTCCTTACAATTGGCCGATAGATCCATCAAATATCCGAGGGGAGTGATAGAGGATGTCTTAGTCAAAGTCGATAAGTTCCTCTTTCCGGCCGATTTCATTGTGCTTGACATGGAGGAGGACCACGACATCCCAATTATCTTGGGAAGACCATTTTTGGCAACCGGCCGAACTTTGATCGACATGGAAAAAGGAAAGGTTACTCTACGAGTTCAAGAGGAGCAAATAACATTCAATATCTTTAGATCCTTAAAATATCCGAGTGATGCTGAAAATTGTTTCCAAATTGACGTCATTGACTCGTGTGTAAGTAGAGCCTTTCGAGAGAATTATCCGCCCGATCCAATGGAGTCCGTTTTGATGGGGTTTGATTCCGAATTAAATTCAGAGTATGCAGCCTACGTACGACACATGGATGCTTCCCCACCAATTGTCATTCGTCAACCGTATGAGGAACTCGGAAATTCACTAACTCGACCTGTCCCTTCAATCGATAAACCTCCAAAGTTGGAACTCAAGAAGCTGTCGTCTCATCTAAAATATGCATTTTTGGGACCCGACGATTCCTTGCCAGTTATTCTTTTGGCCACTTTAGCGGGGGATCAAGAGGCAAAATTATTGAGAGTTTTGAGGGAATACAAATCTGCTCTTGGATGGTCTATTGCAGATATTAAGGGGATCAGCCCGTCCATTTGCATGCACAAGAATTTGAAGGAAGACTACAAAACAATCCGTGGAGCATCAACGCCGTTTGAATCCAAACATGAAGGAGGTGGTAAAAGTCGAGGTTTTAAAACTCCTCGACGCAGGTATGATCTTTCCGATTTCTGATAGCAAGTGGGTAAGTCCAGTCTAAGTAGTGTCAAAGAAGGGTGGGATAATGGTTATTCAAAATGATAATAATGAATTAATTCCCACTAGGATTGTCACGGGGTGGCGTATGTGCATAGATTATAGGAAGTTAAATAAAGCCACTAGAAAAGACCATTTCCCCTTACCTTTTATTAACCAAATGTTAGATAGATTAGCCGGACACGATTTTTATTGCTTTCTTTATGGTTATTCTGGGTATAATCAGATTTATATAGCCCCAGAAGACCAAGAGAAAACGACGTTTACATGTCCATACGGCATTTACGCTTATAGGCGCATGCCTTTTGGATTATGTAATGCGGCGGCTACTTTTCAACGGTGTATGATGGCTATGGTAGAGCATTGCATTGAGATTTTTATGGATGATTTTTCTGTTTTCGGTGATTCGTTTGACATTTGTTTGCAAAATTTGCAGAAAGTCCTAAAAAGATGCGAGGAGACAAATTTGGTCTTGAACTGGGAGAAGTGTCACTTTATGGTTCAGGAGGCAATAGTACTTGGCCATCGAATATCCTCACATGGAATTGAAGTCCACCAGGCGAAAATTGAAACAATCAAGAAGATGCCTCCGCCTACTTCGGTTAAAGGGATTAGAAGCTTTTTGGGACATGCCGGTTTCTATCGCTGATTTATTAAGGATTTTTCGAAGATCACGAAGCCGTTGTGCAATCTACTCATGAAGGATGTTCCGTTTAATTTTGACGAGTCGTGTAAAGAAAGTTTCGATTTATTGAAGAAAGCTCTAAGCACGGCACCGGTGATAGTCGCTCCAGACTGGGACCTTCCGTTCGAATTATTGTTTGATGCGAGTGATTTTGCCATTGGGGCTGTTTTGGGACAAAGACGATGGAAAGTGTTCCATGTCGTGTATTATGTGAGCCGAACACTCGACGAAGCCCAAAGAAATTATGCCACAACAGAAAAAGAATTGTTGGCAGTAATCTTTGCATTTGACAAATTCCGAGCGTATCTACTACGGATGAAAATGATAGTGTGGACCGACCATTCACCAATAAAATACCTTTTGGAAAAGAAGGATGCTAAACCAAGGTTGATTAGGTGGGTGTTTCTCCTTCAAGAATTCAACTTGGAAATTCGGGATAAAAATGGGACTAAGAATGTTATAGACGATCACCTTTCACGGTTAGAGAGTCCCCTCGAGCGAGGAGAAAGGCATTCGCAAATCATGGAAACCTTTCCCGACGAGCAGCTCTACAAGTTGGGTTCGCAACACGTGCCTTGGTATGCTGATCTAGTGAACTACTTGGCAAGCAAAACAATTCCAAACGACCTCTCACGCCATCAAAAGAAGAAGCTAATCTCAGACACTAAGTATTATTTGTGGGACGATCCTTTTCTATTCAAAAGATGCCCCGATCAAATCATTCGCAGATGTATTCCGGATGAGGAAATCCACAGTGTGCTGAACCATTGTCATGCATCATCCTACGGTGGACATTTTAGTGGTAATAGAACAGCGGCAAAGGTCTTACAATCGGGGTTCTATTGGCCGTCATTATTCAAGGATGCTCACTCCTTTGTGTCCACATGTGATTGGTGTCAACAGACAGGAAACATCTCAAGACGACACGAAATGCCGCTGAACACCATACTTGAGGTTGAATTGTTCGACGTGTGGGGGATCGACTTCATGAGTCCATTTCCTCTATCCAATAAGAATCTCTATATTTTGGTAGCCATGGACTACGTCTCAAAGTGGGTTGAAGCGGTGGCACTACCAACGAATGGTTCAAATGTCGTAATCAAATTTATAAAAAAATACATTTTCACGCGTTTTGGGACTCCACGTGCTATTATCAGTGATGGTGGTTCACACTTCGACAACAAATTCCTTGATGCGGTCTTGAGAAAATATGGAGTCACTCATCGTGTTGCTACAGCCTACCATCCTCAGACGAGCGGTCAAGTCGAGATATCAAATAGAGAGCAGAAGTGGATCCTACAAAAAACAGTCAGCTCGTCTCGAAAAGATTGGTCTTTTAAACTCGATGATGCACTTTGGGCGTACCGTACTGCGTATAAAACACCTATCGGGATGTCGCCTTACAGATTAGTTTATGGGAAAAGTTGCCATTTGCCCGTAGAGATGGAACATCGTGCTTATTGGGCGATAAAGAAATTAAACTTTGATCTGAAGTCTACTGGTGAGAAGCATTGTTTACAGCTGAACGAGTTGGAGGAAATTCGCCACGACGCATACGAAAATGCGAAGCTTTATAAGGAGCGAACAAAGATTTGGCATGATAAGCACATCACACAGAGAGAGTTTGTCCCGGGGCAAGAAGTGTTGTTATTTAATTCTCGCTTAAGGTTATTCCCCGGGAAATGGCATTCACGATGGTCGGGACCGTTCATCGTAGTTCAAGTGTTCCCACATGGTGCGGTGGAAGTACAAAAAGATGACCGCAAATTCAAAGTTAATGGACAGCGGTTGAAGGCCTACTTGGGAAATCCAATAGATGCACAGAAGACGAGTGTCGTCTTATCCACCGCCGAATGAATGCTAGAAAAGTCCGGCCGAAGACTATAAACTTAGCGCTTCTCGGGAGGCAACCCGAGTATTAGTTGTAGATTTTATGTTTAGTGTTTTCTTGCAATTTAGAGTCTTTATTTTTCGTCATTTTTGCTTTGATTTTCTTATCCCTCTCGTTCTTGATGTTTTCCTTTAAAAATTCTGTGCAGGAATCACCCCAGACGAAGAAATCAGTGATGGGCCGCGGCACAAGAATGGTGAGCCGCGGCACACACCAGTTGAAAGAAAAAGGCCAAACAAACTGTACTCTGTGCCGCGGCACGACCTTACTGAGTCGCGGCACACTAGGTCCCTGAGCCACGGCACATATTCCCTGATCCGCGGCACACCAAATGTCCAAGAAATGCCCAGGAGATTGTACTCTATGCCGCGGCACGGACCAAATGAGCCGCGACACACTAACACGATGAGCCGCGGCACGCGTAGATTGAGCCGCGGCACCCGGCGACATCACAAAAAGTCCCAGGCCGACTGTACTATGGGCCGCGGCTCACTTAAGATGTGCCGCGGCCCCCGTCGCAAATAGGAAAGCCCAGGTACCCTTCTTATACTCGATCGGCCGGGATTCATGTAAACTTCTTCCCTTTTCTTTGCACAGCGATCGGCCGATTTCTTTTTCTGCACTTTCTTCTTGCATTCTACATTCCAAGTCAGGTGATTCTCGATCTCTTAATCATAATTGATGCATAATTCGAAAAGTGAATTGAAGTTATATGCTGCTAGTTGTTCTTCAAAGTTTTCTCAAAAAATGGAGTTTGAATATGGTGAATATGGAGTTGATTGTGATGGTATTTGTGATTATGAACTAATTGGTGATGTTAGTTGTCTTTTATCATGGCTATATATCTGTGTTATTATTTTTGGGATTTGGAGTTAGCCATTAAAATTCTTGTTCTTCATTTTAACTTGTGCATACCAAGTGTTTGATAAATTGCACCAATGAAACATTGTTAAGCCAAGCATTTTCAAACTATATGCAACGAATCGTTTTATCGGATTACATTACCTCCCGACCCTTACATCATATGTAAACTTGAGAGCTCATTCTTAATTTCCTCTTTGATGATGCAAGCTCATTCATTCACATTCCGCATGGTGTAGTCGAGAAGCGTGCAGGCTCGCCGGACGACGCCGGCACCAGTTCGTGAGCAGACTGTAGGGGAGTACTTGACCTTTTTCTTTTATTGCATATTACATTTTGTGTACATCGAGGTCAATGTACGTCCTAAGTTTGGAGGGGGGGTTTACTTTTTGTCGCTATACTTATTGCTGTACTTATTCGTTGCACTTTTCATTATTTTTCGTTATTTTTGTTGCTAGCCTTGCTTGCAGTGTTTTTAATTGCATTCGTGATTTGTTCGTGCTTCTTTTTGTGTAAAACTGATGTTACGATACTGATTTCTCTCTGAAGAAACAGTTGAGTTTTAGTGAGTTGTAGTCAGAGATATCTATTTCTGTTGAGTATTCATCTAGGTCCGAAATTCTATTTGTTTTTGTAGAAATCTTAGCGGATAAGAGAGGAGACATACGTGTTTTCAAATCGCCGCCTATACGTTTGGTTATACTTTTTGGTTAGCTAGTCGTCTAGTAACATAAGTCGTATGGGCACCTAATTTGAGTTTAGAGTCGGACAGTTTTTCCCAAAAGTCGAGATATTATTTGTTCTATGATGGGAAGTCTAGTAACCGGGGGTATTCGCGTGACCCGTTGTTTACTCTAGCGTAAAACGACGACCCTGATTAGACTAGTGGTTTAGAGATTTCGCATGTGCCAATGATGGGGAGCCTAGTAACCGGGGGTATTTGCGTGACCCGTTGTTTACTCTCGCGTAAAACAGCGACCTTGAATCGGACATGCGGGAATAGCTATTCAAGTTGTTTCTCCGCTGTGGAGGGGAACATAGTAACTAGAAGCATCCATGTGCCCCATGAGTGTCTTTTACGTCAAACGGTTCCCCAACACATGAGAATGGATTTCTACCCTAGAATTATCCCGATGAAACGTCCAGAGATCCGAACCTAGTGGTCAACTCGAATCAATTTATTGATCGTATATAAGGGAATTCTGTCCGAGGGTTATATTTGATGATGAAACTCTTGAAATTTTGGCCCCTAGACTGTGGGACTGGGCGAGTTAGCTTGTTTATTTTTAACCCTTCATATTGACAGTTGGTTAAACTCACGCTTGTTAATCTTTGAGCTTGATTTTCTTCATGAACGATTGATTAGGACTGAAGTTGGTTACTTTGTGGAATCAGTGTCATGGATGTGACTCACTATTACGATACTTGTACTATTCTTTGAGATTTTCAGGGTAGTATTGATTAGGTTGAGCACTATGTGTTGCACGATCATTCACGATATTCTTTTGTTTGAAATTGATTATTTTTGCTTGAGGACAAGCAAAGGCTCAAGTTTGGGGGTATTTGTTAGTCGTATTTTTATACGCTTATTTATCATTATTCTGTATTCTTTTCATGAGTAAATCTACATAAATGAGCCTTTAATGCCCTATTATTTTATGTTTTGCAGGAAATTGGAGTCCGAAAGCCGAAACGATGAAAAAGGGACGAAAACAGTGAATTTTGGCCTGGGGCCGCGGCACAAGGCAAGCGGGCCACGGCACACGCAGGTGACCAGCGACCCCCCGAGTAAACTGTACCCTGAGCCGCGGCACAGATATAGTGAGCTGCGGCCCAGAAGAAATAAACAGCGCCCAAGCATCCCGTTGTGCCCCGTGAGCCGCGGCACAGATTAAGTGAGTTGCGGCCCACGGGGTGGTTTTGGTGTGCTCCGCGCGGGTTTGTGCCGTTTTGAAGCCGGTTCTCGACCTAATCACACGGACGCGTTTTGGAGCTGCGGGGAGTTATAAATAATGGTTTATGATCTTGGAACCAGGAGGATCGCAGAAGAGAGGAATCGATCATAAGAAGCAGAAGACACCAAGAGCAGAGGGCGAAAGCCAGAAGAATGGAGGAATCCGAGCTCTTCATCTGCGTTTGATTTCAATGCTTTCATTCATTATTTCTGTATTTTTATCCTTTAGCATGTCAGGCTAAAACCCTGTTCTAGGATTTTGATGAAACCAAAGTTTTGACGGATTTGCTTTTGATTATCTATATAATTCCCTTTTCTGTTGAGTTTTCCCAATCGATTTTTATGCTTTCACTTGTCTGGCCAATAATTGGATTGTTTTAATTACGCAACTCGAATCGGGAGAGGAGAGTTGGTGAGGAACTATTGGTGAGAACCGTTTTATCTTGTGAGATAGGAATATACTCATAGGAACTACGTGGCCTTTTGAATATTTTGTGCTTTTTGCCTATTGTCGAATTAATTCACCTAGGGATAGAGTGTGTTATTCGCCTTTAGAAAAATCTATTGACCTCGGGAGAGGCAGTAGAGTATTTTAGCAATCTTCGCCTTCCATAAATTGGGGAAATCATTAACTTCAGATAATCGAGATTAAATTCGAATAAACCGAGGTGGATTCACAATCCTAGACTTTTTCATCATTTGATTTTCTTTCTTCGAGCGATCGTTTTTCTGTTTATTATTGATTTTCTTTAGTCATTAATTACAACCCAAATTTCGACTATTCAAATAAAATTAAAATACATATAAATCGGTAGTTAGTGATTCGGTCCTCGTGGGAACGATACTCACTCATCACTTTATTACTTGTCTACGATAACGTGCACTTGCGTTTAACGAAATATCGCAACAGAAGGATAATTACGAAAATATGTCTGTCGATTGCAAAAACAGCAAAGTCAATTTAGAAAATCTCTTGCTCACGATCTAAATGAGACTAAGTCTCATCTTGAAAGCAAGACAAATGATTTGGCTCTACTCGAAGCCAAAGTAAAATCTCTCGAGAAACGTGAAGGAGAATTAGAGACAATCTTGAATTCTTTCGAGAAATCCTCTAATAGAATGGAAGAGATCCTAAGCACTGGGCACCATGCTCATGATAAAAGTGGCTTAGGGTACAACTCGTTCTCCAACAAAGAAAAATCTAGTACGGTATTCGTCAGGAGTGAGGAATCCATTCCTATATCGAAAGAAATTCTCAGTCCTGTGAAGGAACCCATTGCACCGCGAACAGCGAAGGGTGCCATTCCGCCACCACGTTCATATTCCAGACAGCGGAATCACCAGCCGTCCAGACCTGAAAGGCGCAATCCACAGCATGCTCCACAAGCATATAATAAGCGCCAGCATCTATTCAGAAGGAAGGCTGTACCCAATTATCCAAGGCCCGTACAGCAGTACTTTCAGTACAGCGCCTAGATATTGGATACAGGAGCCCCGTTATCCATCAGTAAAATAGGTCGTAGCGCAGTATCAACAACAGATTTGGGAATCCAACTGGAGACCCAGGAGGCAATCTGTAAGATCTATGAAAATGGCTCCACCTCCAAGACGACAATCGTACTGGAATAACAACTATAATTCTCGATTTTTCATGCATTATAATTATCATGATTACAACGACTACGTGCCTGCCCCACGTAGATATCGAAATAATGGACCAAAAGTAGCCTACAACAAACCAATTGTTGCCCGGCAAATTTGGGTACCAAAAGGCACTATCGCACCAGGACCCAAATTTACTTGATCTCTATGCGTCAACAAGAATTGGGAACGCTACAGCTAGACTCCCTGTAAGTTTTTATGCTTTTACTCATTAATTAAGGGGGAATGCTGTAAGACCCAAGAATACAGTATCTGCCATTAATTTACTGTACACTCAGAACAGTCAAGACAGCACTGTAGGACAAAGAAGACATGAAACCTTCCTACAGCTGACATGTGCATTAATTAAGGGGGAATACAGTACGACCCATGAATACAGTGTTAATCCTAACATTAAAGTAAGAATTAAAACCTGTATGTACCTTTTAAAGAGGGAACACTATATTATTCGCGAATACAGTATTTACACTAGACATCAATTACGCTTGATAGTTTTATTCTATTGTGTATTGCAAACAGTTTTAAGTCCACATGTACTGTTTTTATTCAAACTTTGTTTTTAAACGCTTTGCACGACATTTGAACTTCTCTATCTCGAACAACGCGAATTTTAACTCATTCAATTTTTATTGTTGCAATTCAACAAGCTTAAAACTGTAAGAACTTGTCTGTGAACAGTTCATAGTTTCAGTTGTACTCAACTAGATCACACTGTAATATTGTGCCTGTGCGCCAATTATAAGTTTAAGATGTAATACACTTCCCTATCAGATGCTGTCATTTTACAACTTGCCTTAGAGCAGTTCACATTTCTTTTAGACCAAGTGCTGAAGACCAGATCATTCGAACGGAAGATCAAGAAGCCTGCTCTTGACATTATCGAAAAAGAGGGAAACTGTTGAAATAATCAAATCCTGTATCGAAGTCTTCACAAAATTACCAACAAGTGGTTATCGAAAAAGGAAGGGGAAATTGTTTTAGCTTAAAGAGGTTTTGGCATCAAAGTCTTGGGATCATCAAGAAGTTTTGGAAATTATCAAAAAGGGGGAAATTGTTGGGAAAAACAATGTTGTTTTGATAATTACCAAACAACAAAGCTTGATACAGCAAGCTCAGCATACAACAAGCCGCTGTATCGAAGTCCGATCGAAGTTGTCAATCCTGTATCGAAGACCTTCTCATAGCGCCAGCATACAGCGAGCTCTCGCTCTACCAACATACAACAACATAGTCTTAGTTAAACGCCAAGTATGGAAGCTGTCTCGAATAGCAATACAACATCCTTCCATACAGCACCGGACTACTCTAATATGCCTACAACATAATTGGATACAACATTCACATCGGAACAGGACTGAAGACCGTTTGGAAAGGAATCTTTGGTATTCACTAAAGTCAAGTCCCGTTTAATAAAGAAGTATTTAAATACTGAAAGGATAATGTATTTAAATACTGAAGCTGTCACAGATCTTCAAATCCCGCAATATCCGGATCATGGTCTATTCAAGTCAACTATCTAGCTGTCACAGAATCGTGCTCAACGGATCTATCTCAACGGATATATCCAAGAAGGATATATATATATATATATATATATCTCCAGAGTTTGAAGATTAACACATCAAGAATATCCACGTGAAACATAAACCAACAAAAAGGAGACATACAAGCTTACAAGCGATATTCAAACCATCGAAAGACTGAATACTCATTATCATCAGATCAAGCTTACAAGAGCAAGTATATTTCTTTCTAGCATCAATCCATATCTAATAAACAAGAAATATACTCAGTCATCAAGAACAGCCATCATCAGCTCAAGAACTTCATATTCAAGCTGTTGTTCTTACCTGGTTACCTACCTTTTACCTTTGTGTAAAAACTGAGCTCTGTGTGAACTCAACAAGTTATTCTGACCTGTGTGGGACGAATAAGGACGAAGCTTTGGAACTGTGTGTGAATAAGCAAGTCAAGAAGGAAGCTTTAACCAATCTGTGTGAACGGTTGAAAGCGACAGTTTTTGTATCTATCTGTGTGAACGATACAAGGATAGGTTTGATTATAGTCACATAGTTGTGTACGCAATGATTATAATAAACGTTTTACTCCTGTGTGGAGGACCAGTGGACGTAGAGGGGTTTACCTCGAACCCCTTAAATACTGTGTTATTTACCTTTCGCCATTACTGTTTTCATAAACTGTGATTTATACAAGTATACACTGCAAAACCCTGTACGCACCAAGCTAACAGGAAATTAGACCGAGTTGTTGTATCGACAGCAACTTACTGTTGCAAGACTTCCGCTATGCACTCAGATTTGAAAATCATACAGCTTGTTGCTTAAATATTTCCCAAGCTGTATCTTGTATACTTTTAGTGGACCAACACAACCCCAAAGTGTTCTTGAATCAAACCCCCAATAATTCATGAAATCTGAAATATATGCTATTAAATCCGTAGGAATACATTTATCAAAGGTAGATAATCCATATCTAACATATTCCAACAACAATCCAAGCTTACACGAAGAAATCGGAAGGAAATGCCTAAAATCCGAAATTCTAGATCCAAGAGATTATTACCTTGGTTTGATGTGATGGGGATGATGAAATGATGATTAATCCAAATGATAAGCTTGAAGATGATGATTAATGTATTCAGCTCGAAGAAAACTCTCCAAATCGCCCGAAATCGCCCAGAACCGCTGAAGGAATGAAGTGGGATGAAGAAATGACGAAATAGACTGCACTGTCCAATATATACTGTCCTCGGATTAGCGCTAGCTTGAGCCTGTGCGTGGCGTGCGCTAACGGGTATATTGGGTAGTCCAGTATCCCCTGTTTGCAACGTAGCGTGTGCTACGTACCTCTTGTAGCGTGCGCTACAACCATGTACTTATCGTGCGTTAACACAAAATGTTAGCGTGCGCTAACAATTTATCTGGTGCCCAGTACTGAAGTCCAGAACCTCCTGTTCTCTGATCTGATCGCGGTAACGCGCGCTACACACAACATTCAGCGTGCGCTACTGACACCGATTAGCGTACGCTAATCTCTACTCGTAGCGTGCGCTAGGAATTATTCCTAATCAGTCCAGTAGCCATTGGACTCTGCCTGATTCGACCTTAGCGCGCGCTACACCGACTGCATAGCGTGCGCTACTCCGACCTACTAGCACGCACTACTTACCATTCGTAGCGTGCGCTACTTACCATTCGTAGCGTGCGCTACTTACCATCCGTAGCGTGCGCTACTTACCATCCGTAGCGTGCGCTAATTACAACCCAACTGCAGTCCAATGCCTTCTGGATTGCCTACTTGAACTACATTAGCGTGCGTTAGTTTTGAGAGGTAGCGCGCGCTAAAGAGAGTTCATAGCGTGCGCTACTCCTCACACACAGCCCACTATGAAGATGACAATGATGATAAAAACGGCACGATTCTCCAACTAGATTGATGATGAACGACGATTGATACATGATACAATTACTCTGAATGGTGAATACAATGATTGAATATGAGTGACAAGTGTGTTGTTGCCCAAAATATCTATCCGAAGATTAAATACTGCTGGAGACGGACAACAAACAACAATTGCGGGAGCACTTCCGAGAGGAGATAAATAATACAAGATTTGCCGGGTTTGTTAGGCCCGGGCTTGAATGCTCTCCCGAGATGTTATTAATACAAATATTCGTGGATACAAGTATTAATGAGAGAAATCTAAATACAATGAGTGTAAAAAGACTCTATTAATCCGGCTCTCGAGTGAAGCTTGCTGTTCTTCGTCCCTGCCGATCGTCTGCCTGATGAGAGAGGCCGGGAGAAGTAAGTACCGAAAGATAGCTGTTGCCAAGAGTTGGAGAAAGCCAAGTGCTGAGTATTTTGCTTCTGTAATGTATGAAATCCCAAGGAAGTTGATGTTCTGAAGCCTTTTGTGTGATAAAAGTTCCGTCCTTGGACAAGTGTAGGGAGCCGTGTATTTATAGTGGCAGACGGGTCTTGTCTTCTGGCGGGCGATCGCCTTCCGGCCATTATAATAATGGGGCGAACGTCTGCCGGCCAATATTATAATGGGGCGATCTACCGGGCTGTCGGGCTAAAGTCCAAGGAAGAGGCTGGCGCCAGCTGGGCGGTCCAATGAGGAGCCAACACGCGTCCGGAGTCACTGTCACATGCGGCCCTACTGACAGCTTTCGGCGGAATCAATGTCACATGCGGCCCTACTGACAGCTTTCGGCGGCTTGTCGGCTGGTGGAAAGATTCTGCCAGGCTGTGGTCAATAATCCGAGATATGCGGATCTTGTCTCGAATCTTGCACGTGGTGCCAGTCTTGAGGTTCGGCCTTTGCCGACTGGATGGCCATCGGCACTGATCGACATGAGGCGGTCGTCTCTAGCTGGTCATCAGAGGTCGCCTTCGGCCAGTTGTCGAGGGTCGGCATTGGTCGGTCACCAAGGGTCGGTCGGCAAGTGCCGAGAGATGATCGTCTCCAGTCGGTCGCCGAGTACCGAGAGACGATCGTATTTGATGTCGATCGCTCGGCACTGGGACTTGTCCTGGGACCTTCGGATGGCCGATTTAGCTTGTCCGCTGGGCAAAGGCTCGGCCGCCTGGTCGCTGGTCGGCAGTTCTGCCTTGGCTGCTCGGCAGTGACTCGGTCGCCCGATCTCTGAGGCGATCGCCGGTCGGAGAGTGTTAATTCTTGACACAACAATTGCCCCCCAGCTTGCTCCTATGTTGAAGACATGGCGCGAGGTGGTTTTTGCTGGCGATCGTGTAAGGATGAGGACGGGCGATCTTTGCTGAGCTGACTTTGGTTTTGGACTTGGGCTATCATGGTCGATTGGCTTAGCTATCTTTCGATCTTGTACCTGCAAAAAACAACATTGGCGATCCCCCTCGGAAACTTGGTGGTTTCGCTTGTTTAAGGAATCGTGCACAGTCGCGGAGATCGATGGACTGACTCCATGACCGTGTCTTGATGCGCGAAGACATTGAGTGTCTCGTGACTCGCTATATTATGAGGGTCCTCTGTTAGGCTGCGCCTCGCCTCGTATTTAAACGAAGGGCGTGCGGTCTCGGTCTAGAGGAGTCCTTGCGCGGGGCAGCGTCGGATGAATCAACTCCACCTCCGCGGCTTGTTAGCTCTGCTTCCACCTCGGCCAGCCATGGAGATGGCCGACCTCGACGGTGTACGTTGAGACGGGGGTTGTGGCACGTGTCGCTTTGTCCGGGTAGATCATCTTTAGATGGTGAACCTTGTGTTGGGATTCGGTGCCTAAAACGAAGGCCCAGCGGAAGAGGTAAAACGAAAATTAATTCGATCCGAATCCCTACGAGGATCGATCGAGCTACGTATATACGAATATCAAAAACGAAATACAAGAGATACGAGAAACATACCCTCGTAGTCCGTTGATTAAATGGATAACCTTCTCTTGAGCTATTCCGCAAGCTTTGCTTGATCTCTACGAATCTATTCCGCTCCAAGCCCTTGAACGATCCAACGCCGAAAGCACCGCGTCTCTACTTGTCACGCGCCGGAGAAACGACCGGAACGACAATCACCTTGCTATCCTCCAAGGATACGGCTAGAGCTAGGTGATGAAGCTATTGATTTGTGATTACAACACTCTAAGTGTATAACTCACTTTCTCTCTTTAATTTATTGATTTTTCTCCAAGAATCACCAAGAACATATGAAGAAGAAGAAGACTTTGAGAAAGAACTTTTCTCTCTCTTTTCTATCCCACTAGAACCGTATGATGCCAAGAAGCAAGTAAGTGTGATTAGTCTTCCTTTTCTTTCTTTATACACTTTCAACCAAACCATACAACTCATTCACATGAGTGGTCACCCCATTAAGTCATTGTCCTCCATTTAAAAATGGAGACAAAAGACAAGATGAAGCTTGGTGGAAAGGGGGCGGCCATCTAGAAGGGAATCGAAGAGTTCGGTTCGCTTCGGACTCCGTGAGTCCAAACAGATAAACTCGATTCTGCTCCGATGTATTTATATTAATTAATTAATCTAATTAATTAATCATATCAAATACATAATAACATAACTAATTTCTCCAAGAAATAATTATATTCATGAATTAAATTAATCACCCAGTGATATATTTAATCCATTAAGCCGTAAATCAATTTATCCGATAAATCGATTTAAACATCCAATGTCCCAAATTAGATATCCAATATCTAATATTCATAATGATAGAATTAGCTTAATTCATTCCGTCGTCAATCCTAATGCACGACTCGGTAGGTCCGTCTCGACCAAGAATGGGAGGAACCAAAGAGTAGTAGCACCACCTAGCCAGCCTGGTGGCCTACACTGTACCCCGACTGAGAACAAATGATTGGGATCATTCAAGAACCATTCTGTCGTGAATACCAGTATACGTATAAACCCTTCTTTCAAATATCCCGATCAAGTTATAGGGTCACGGTCACCAAACCCTATCGTATTTGACGCTATGCATGCGTTAATGCAAATCGAGATCATCGAGCTCTCGTGTATCTAATACAGCTAGCTCCAATGCTTTGGCCAAAGACTTATGATCTCATCTCGCTAATAATCGCATAGGATATATAACCCGTTCACTAACAGGAGAAAGAATTCTATCTTGGTATTCGCAGGACTGCTACTTGCCCGTCAAGATGCACGTCGAGGTTGACCCCCGCCTTCCGGTTTACAGGGTCGAACTACTCTAATGAAAATCTTGACGTCACAAGCACATCCCTACTAAATCCTCAAGTCGAAGGTTCACGAATACCTATCACAACCTTTCGATTCCGTTATTGACTGTCCCGGAGTGAAATCCGTGTGACGAATCGAGGGTGAGTCGGTTCGAGTATACTAATATAATAAGCATACCTATAACGTGTGCTCCCACTAACCATTAGTGTTCGACAGGCACTCTCCATGTCAAAGAACACGTCATACAAGTCTTCACATAAACTTAACGCCTACCAAGTTTCATCGACTTGCGAACGATTAAGTATTTGAGCTATAAACATTTCCGGTGCCGACCCCCTTATCCAATAAGGAGTGGAACGTTTTGCTCTCAAATACACGGACTAGTTTCTATATGTTTATTTACGAGTTAGGAATGCCAAGAACTACGGTAAATAAAGAAACATTCATTTGCCTTATATAAATGGTTTACATAATTACAAGTACAATGCCCTCACTCAACAACCTCCGAGTGGCATTCGAGGGCATACTCCTAACAATCTCCCACTTGCACTCAATGCCACACACTATGGTATCTAATACCCATGTTCTCCAGATGACGCTCCAAGCTAGTCCGAGATAGTGGCTTGGTCGGTGGATCGGCGACGTTGTCGGCCGAGTCTACTCTATGCGGACAATGTATCCCTTGCGAACAAATTCTCTTACGAGATGATACTTCCTCTCAATATGTTTGGTGTTGTGAAACCTCGGATCCTTGGCACGTGCTACGGCTCGTCGTTGTCGCGATGCAGTGGACAGGCGGCTCGGACATGGTATCATTTGAAGTTCTCCTAGAAACTTCTTAATCCGTAACCCTTCCTTGGAAGCCTCCGAGGCCGCTTGATACTCACTGACAGGTGGAATCGGCAGTCGCGCTTTGCTTGGCACTACGCCAAGATCGCTCCTCCATTAAGAGTAAATATGTAGCCAGAAGTGGACATCGAGTCGTCCTTCAGTCCTTGGAAGTCCGAATCAGTGAATCCCACCACATCCAAATCTCCACCGCCATACATAAGAACCATATCTCTCGTTCTTCTCAAGTACTTGAGAACGTTCTTTCTGACGATCCAATGTTCCCTACTGGATTTGCTCGAAACCTACTCACCACGCTTACAAAGATGCGCGATGTCGGTCTTGTACACAACATAGCATACATAAGGCTACCCACGGCCGAAGCATATGGTATATTACTCATTTCCTTGCGTTGTTCCTCACTTTGAGGACACATCTTCAAGGTGAGTTTTATTCCATGTTGCATCGGTAGGAACCCTCTTTTAGAATCATCCATCTTAAATCGCTTTAAGATCTTATCTATATAGAGGGCTTGGGAAAGGCCTATTGTTCTCTTCGCTCTATCCCGGTAGAGCCGAATACCAAGAATATAGGTTGCTTCTCCCAAGTCTTTCATGGAGAAATTACTCGAAAGCCAAGCTTTCACAGAACTGAGCATTCCCACATCATTTCCTATTAGTAGAATGTCATCTACATATAGTACTAAGAATGCGATCTTGCTCCCACTAACTTTCTTATATACACAAGGTTCCTCTTCATTTTGCACGAAGTCAAACTCTTTGACCGCCTTGTCAAAACGAAGGTTCCAACTACGCGACTCTTGCTTCAGTCCATAAATGGAACGCTGAAGCTTGCACACTTTCTGAATATCGACTTCGGACACAAAGCCTTTAGGCTGCTCCATATAGATTTCCTCTTCGAGGAATCCATTAAGGAAAGCCGTCTTTACGTCCATTTGCCATATCTCATAATCGTGGTAGGCAGCTATAGCAAGCATCATGCGAATAGACTTGATCATGGCTACGGGCGAGAAGGTATCGTGGTAATCGATCCCTTCCTTTTGGGTATAACCCTTTGCCACAAGCCTGGCCTTATAGGCGTCAACCTTGCCATCACCATCAGTCTTTCTCTTGTAGATCCACTTATTCCCAATGGGCACTATGCCCTTGGGGCGGTCTACTAGAGTCGAGACCTGATTTACATGCATCGAGTCTATCTCAGCTTCCATAGCTTCACGCCATTTCGCGGAGTCTACATCCACCATCGCTTGGTCATAGGTCGTCGGGTCGGTCTCTTGGCTATCACTTGGAACCTCATGGAGACCCAGCTCCTCCAAGTGCACAAGCCCATACCTCTCAGGTAAATGAGACACCCTACTAGACCTACGAGGTGGTTGTACTTGTGTTTCAGAAAGTTCGGTTCCAGTTTCTTGCACAGGTGTCTCCCGAGGAGTTTCATTGTATTCTTCTACAGAAATACTTCTACCTGCTCCGCCTTCCTGAATGAACTCATCTTCCAGGAAGTATGCTTGTAAAGCAACAATTATCCTTCGATCTTCGGGCATGTAGAATAGATATCCCATCGTCCCAGACGGGAATCCAATGAAACGTCCCTTCGCAGACCTAGCTTCCAACTTTCCCACCTTAGTCTTCTTGACATAAGCGGGACATCCCCAAATCCTAATATGATTAAGACTTGGTTTCCTTCCTTCCCACATCTCATGTGGAGTTTTAGGAACGGATTTAGAAGGACATCTGTTCAAGATATACGCGGCAGTCAGGAGTGCATACCCCCACAGGTAAATCGGCAAGTCAGTATAGCCTAGCATGGAACGGACCATGTTCAACAGGGTCCGGTTCCTTCTTTCTGACACACCATTTAACTGAGGAGTACCTGGAGGTGTTAGTTGTGAAACTATTCCATGTTCCTTAAGGAACTCGTCAAACTCCGTACTCATATACTCGCCACCTCGGTCCGACCGAAGTGCTTTGATATGATTACCAGTTTGTTTCTCGACTAGGGCCTTGAATTCCTGGAATTTCTCAAAGGCCTCGGATTTATGTTTCATTAAGTATACATAACCATACCTAGTATGATCATCTGTAAACGTAATGAAATATTGATATCCGTCACGTCCGCTTCCAAAGCACCACAAACGTCGTATGGATTAATCCCATTTATCGTGGCTCTTTCAAAAGTCCCCGTGAAGGGGACTTAGTCATTTTGAATTTAAGGCAAGATTCACAAGTAGGAAATGGATCCGATCCCAATGGACCCATAAGTCCATCTTTTTCCATCTTGTAAACCTTGGTCTGACCAACATGACCAAGTCTTAGATGCCATTTCAAAACTTGATTGGTTTCATCCCTACCACGTTTTCTAGTCATAGTATTCACAACTACTTTGTTGCCGAGATTTAGATGATACAATCCATTCAACAATGTAGCACCCATCTACTAGTTTATTTCTAAAATAAATTTTGCAGAACCATCACCAATGAAAAATGAAAAGCCTTTTCGGTCCATGACCGAATGGATACAATGTTTTGTGCCCCTTGGGCAAAACAAGTACATCTTCTAAAGTCAAAACAAAGCCGGATTCTAAACCCAAAAGAAGTGATCCTATGTCGGTTGCCTCGACACTATGCCCGCTACCGACCGTGATCATGACTTCTACACTCCAAGCTTCCTACTTTGTTCCAGATCCCGATTCACGGTACAAATATGAGAACTAGCACGAGAATCCGGTATCAGAAGTAGAAAATACAAGAGTGCGAACAATTTGTTTCCAAAACTAAAAGTTACAGACGAAGTGCCATGAAGAATCGGGAGTCTCTAGCCCGGTGGCCCACTCACCGCACTTGAGACAAGCATCCTTCTTCTTCTTGTTCTTTGGAACCATCGGGGCCTTGCCCTTACCCTTAAGGTCCTTAGCTTGTGGTCCAGTCCGCTTCTTGGTCTTTTTCTTCTTATTCTTAGACTTAGAAGTCCGAAGAAATCACAAGTGCAGACTCCTTCATCCGCGGGTCTTCATCCGAGACGAGCGGTCACCAGCTTGTTCATTAGCCCGGCTAAGTTACATGCAATCTCATTGCGGTTGAAGTTCATAACAAATCGTGAGAAGGAATCGAGGAGAGAGGCGTAGGATAAGGTCGGTTTGGAGAGAAGTATCCATTTTAAAATCAAGAGCCTCCAATCTCTCGATCATGGATATCATTTTGAGGACGTGTTCCCCAACCTTCTCACCTTCCTTCATCCTTGCACCGAATTGCTTGGATATCTCATATCTAGCGATTCGCCGTGCTCACCATAAAGCTCGGTTAAGTGAGATAGAATGCCAGCGAAGTCATTTTCTCATGAGCTCGTGAAGCTCATTAGACATGGAAGCCATCATATAAGCACGGACTTTCACGTCATCCTTAACCCACTTTTCGTGGTTTTCAATCTCTTCCCGATTGGCTCGGGTCCGCACAGAGGCGCCGAATGTCCGTCTCCAAGACGTATCCCAGTGCCTCTATACCGAGGACAATCATCGATTGCGTAGCCAATCCACAAAGTTAGGTCCCATTAAGGTGTTCTTTTCGAGTAGAATTGCGAGTGGATTCATTGTCATATTGAGATTTGTGCGCATTAAGTATAGCAGATTAATTAGTGACTTGTTATATTATGTTGAGTATAGGATTAAGGTATTTTCTATTCTTGTTACCCAGCTCCCACTATTTTTATCGGAATAACACACTCCCATGTGAAATCCGGAAGTATCGTCGCTCTACTTCATAGTGGTGATCGAGTTCTTTATAAATCTTAATAGAGGGCAACCGAACAGGTTTCTAGTCTATTAATTTTCATAAAGTGGTGTCCAACACCAACCCATCTAATGGATGATTCGATCTTCTTTTTCCCCTTGTTCACTCCCCTCAACCTATACGATTTCTATGGTTCGTGAACAAGTTAAGTTTATACCATCGACGCAAATCAGTTTCACAATTGAATCTTATCCGGCAACCTATCAGGTTTCTAGGGATAAAATTTGCTCCAACCGAAGGCATCCAATGCACTCCCGGTAATTTATCCGTCCTTCCCGAACGACTACCCCGATAACTCGGAAGAATAGCACATCCGGTTTGGATTTCAATTTCCCGAAAACTCGATGGAGGGAAGGAAAACCTTGAAACCTTATAAACTTAATTATTTATAGTGGGAGAATTTTTGCGATTAACGTTACACTTTGCACATTAATCATATTAGCGCATTTGTGGCATTCATACAATATGAAACAACCATTCACAACCTAGTTGCTACCAACATGTGGTTCATGGACCGTTCCTAGAAAACAAAAACTTCGTAATCTAATTACAAGTCTTTGTCTTGAATCTTCGTCTTCTCGAAATGGATCTTCCTCCGGTCTTCGTCATTACATATAAATTTTACATTGAAAATTGCATCCTAGATACAAACATTTCTAGTAAAATAAATAGGCTCAAAACGGCCTTTACAACCCAATCGAATAAAACGAACGATTCAAATCTAAGTCCACGAACCACATCCCCATTCAAAAAGCATTCATCCAATAAATACTATATAAATGGAAAGCATAGAGATACATTGATCCAATCAACAATTCGAACCGATCCAATCGATTCACACAATCGGTAATATGATAACGTTCAAAATAATTGATCGACCATAAATATTCCAATTAATCAAATTTCCCTTATAAAATGAAATACCATAAATCATTTTAATCATATTAAATCCAATTTAACATGCGGAGATTAATTTTCAAGAATACACGAAAAATCGAGCCGGCGAAATTGGCTGCCATGGCCGAAGTCATCGCCGGCAGATGCCGCAGACATGCTGGCATGGCCGATCACGATCGGCGGCTGGCCGGGCACGGCCCGTGTCTCCCGACACGGTCGGGTTCGCCTGGCGATGGCACTGGGATCGCCGACACGGCCCGTGTCACGGCACACGGCCGAGTCACCACCGGCAAAGAACTCGCCTTTGTCCGAAAAATCGTCCGACGATTCGAGCTCGATTTTCGATAGGATATCAATATCAATATTTTTCAACATTCATATCTTCAATATAAATCATATTTCCAAGAAATTAAGATTTATATTTAGACATAAACTTACGAAAAATATAACTACAACGAACGTAAAAATATATACCACGATTATGACTCAAATGATTCCAAATCATTCACCATCTAATCAAGCATTCCAAATGCTAATATCGTATATACGATCGCAAGACCTACGCTCTGATACCACTGTTGGGATTCGGTGCCTAAAACGAAGGCCCAGCGGAAGCGGTAAAACGAAAATTAATTCGATCCGAATCCCTACGAGGATCGATCGAGCTACGTATATGCGAATATCAAAAACGAAATATAAGAGATACGAGAAACATACCCTCGTAGTCCGTTGATTAAATGGATAACCTTATCTTGGGCTATTCCGCAAGCTTTGCTTGATCTCTACGAATCTATTCCGCTCCAAGCCCTTGAACGATCCAACGCCGAAAGCACCGCGTCTCTACTTGTCACGCGCCGGAGAAACGACCGGAACGACAATCACCTTGCTATCCTCCAAGGATACGGCTAGAGCTAGGTGATGAAGCTATTGATTTGTGATTACAACACTCTAAGTGTATAACTCACTTTCTCTCTTTAATTTCTTGATTTTTCTCCAAGAATCACCAAGAACATATGAAGAAGAATAAGACTTTGAGAAAGAACTTTTCTCTCTCTTTTCTATCCCACTAGAACCGTATGATGCCAAGAAGCAAGTAAGTGTGATTAGTCTTCCTTTTCTTTCTTTATACACTTTCAACCAAACCATACAACTCATTCACATGAGTGGTCACCCCACAAGTCATTGTCCTCCATTTAAAAATGGAGACAAAAGACAAGATGAAGCTTGGTGGAAAGGGGGCGGCCATCTAGAAGGGAATCGAAGAGTTCGGTTCGTTTGGACTCCGTGAGTCCAAACAGATAAACTCGATTACATTCTGATGTATTTATATTAATTAATTAATCTAATTAATTAATCATATCAAATACATAATAACATAACTAATTTCTCCAAGAAATAATTATATTCATGAATTAAATTAATCACCCAGTGATATATTTAATCCATTAAGCCGTAAATCAATTTATCCGATAAATCGATTTAAACATCCAATGTCCCAAATTAGATATCCAATATCTAATATTCATAATGAGAGAATTAGCTTAATTCATTCCGTCGTCAATCCTAATGCGCGACTCGGTAGGTCCGTCTCAGTCAGCAATGGGAGGAACCAAAGAGTAGTAGCACCACCTAGCCAGCCTGGTGGCCTACACTGTACCCCGACTGAGAACGAATGATTGGGATCATTCAAGAACCATTCTGTCGTGAATACCAGTATACGTATAAACCCTTCTTTCAAATATCCCGATCAAGTTATAGGGTCACGGTCAGTCAAACCCTATCTGTACTTGACGCTATGCATGCGTTAATGCAAATCGAGATCATCGAGCTGTCGTGTATCTAATACAGCTAGCTCCAATGCTTTGGCCAAAGACTTATGATCTCATCTGCCAATAACCGCATAGGATATATAACCCGTTCACTAACAGGAGAAAGAATTATATCTTGGTATTCAGTAGGACCTGCTACTTGCCCGTCAAGATGCACGTCGAGGTTGACCCCCGCCTTCCGGTTTACAGGGTCGAACTACTCTAATGAAAATCTTGACGTCACAAGCACATCCCTACTAAATCCTCAAGTCGAAGGTTCACGAATACCTATCACAACCTTTCGATTCCGTCATTGACTGTCCCGGAGTGAAATCAGTGTGACGAATCGAGGGTGAGTCGGTTCGAGTATACTAATCTAATAAGCATACCTATAACGTGTGCTCCCACTAACCATTAGTGTTCGACAGGCACTCTCCATGTCAAAGAACACGTCATACAAGTCTTCACATAAACTTAACGCCCAGTCAAGTTTCATCGACTTGCGAACGATTAAGTATTTGAGCTATAAACATTTCCAGTGCCGACCCCCTTATCCAATAAGGAGTGGAACGTTTTGCTCTCAAATACACGGACTAGTTTCTATATGTTTATTTACGAGTTAGGAATGCCAGTAACTACCAGTAAATAAAGAAACATTCATTTGCCTTATATAAATGGTTTACATAATTACAAGTACAATGCCCTCACTCAACAACCTCTGAGTGGCATTCGAGGGCATACTCCTAACACCTTGAGGGCGGGCGACCGTGTCCGCTGATTAATGTTGGAGAGCCCTTAGACTACGCCGGCCTCGTATTTAAACGAAGGGCGGGCGATCTCGGCCGAAAGGGACCTTGCATGGCCGAAGCAGCTGGTTCCATCGACTGCCAGGACCATGGCTTTATGATGTGCGGCGGAGGCGATCGCGAGCCTTAGTCCCTCATTTAAAATGGTGGACTGTAGGCGGTGAGCGAGTCCTCCGGCTCTGCTGGATAGTAGCGACCGGGCTGGGAGACTGGAGGTCGTCGCACGGGCACCAATCTCTCTACTCCTAGGCTAAGAAGAAGCCTTTGCCTGGCCAGGAAATCTGCGGCTCTAGCCCGGAAGGCTGCGTAGGTCGTCGGTTGGGTCTTCGTGAGATGCCTGAACATAGGCGAAAAACCCTGAAATCCTCCTAGGACCGCGTAGAGGGCGGTCTCATCGCTTACGGGCTCGCTGTCGAGGATGATCCCGTCTACCCGGTCGATGTAGTCCGAGTCGGACTCTTCTTCTCCCTACTTGATTTGCATCATGCGAAGGCGACCTTCTGGCCGGACGACTCTGGTGGCGAAGTACTCCGTGAAGACGTGCGCCAGCTCGTTAAAGGAGCCAATGGACCGAGGTGGCAATGAGGTGTACCACCGGTGGGCGAGGTCGTCCAGCGTCAGAGGGAACATTCGGCACCTGGTCGCGTCGGATGCCCCACACCCGGTCATATAGATGTTGAACTTCCTCAGGTGTGTTTGGGGGTCCGATCGCCCCTCGTACAAAGGAGTTTGCGGAGGAGCGATCTTGTGCTGCACGGGGGCGAGCTCGATGTCGATCGCGAGCGGCTCGCTTGGCTCGGCGATCATATTCATGGCGCCTGCCCTGGATTGCAGGAGCGCCTTCATGTCGTCGATCTGACGTTGCATCGCAGCCATCGCCGTGGCTCTGTCGCTTGTGGATCGGCTTTGGGAGCGGGAGCCGAGGCGATCGTGTACCGATCTCCGGACTCCGCTGCTGCCGACCTCGGAAATTTGGCGAGGGGGAGCCAGACGGCTGGGCTGCCTTCTGGGAGCCGGGTAGGCCGAGCTCCTGGTGACGGACTCAAACTCCGTCGTCTCGTAGCTGGGGCCGGATCGCCTTGGCCGCTGTGTCGGGTCACTGCCCAGGCGATCGAAGACAGAGGTGCCCCGGCTGGCGAGCGCCTCTTCTTGCGGACGAGAGCCTCCTGGCGATCGCTTGGCCAGTAACGCCTTGAGCTTCCGCTTGGACTTCCGGCGGGAGGCCGAGGGGGTGATAGCAGGAGGCGCGTCGAGAGCACTCCGTCGCTCCTGTAGGACGGCCATGACCTCGTCGATCTGTTCCTTGGTTCGGAGCTGATCGAGCGAGAGGCTCGGGCCGCCGCCCAGGGATGGGATCGAGCGTCTCTGACCGCGGCGGCTGCCTTCCACCATCGGCTGCGGCTCAGACTGGGACGGAACAGGGGGTCTGGCTGTAACACCCCCAGAATCAAACTGGGAATATTACACGCCGCAGACCCTCTCCGTGAGGATCCACCAGGCTAGACATCAAAACTACACAATAAATTACATACCGACACGATAAAATACCAAATCCGTAGACCAACTTGGTCTTTCGTCACTAATATACAAGTCGAAAATACACATTTCCATCTCGACTCATACCCGTACAAGGGTAAAATACACTCACAAACCAAAAGTACGACAGAAGAAAGACCATACACAAACTCCGACTGACTATATCCAACACTGGACCTCGTGTGATTAGTATCATTCGCCTTCCATCATCCTTCGCGCCGATCCTGTGTTTTGCTCCCAAACTGCATGTACCGGATGCAAACAGACATCCACCCCCGAATACTCGGGGGTTAGCAAAACTCCACTGTTTTGCTAGTACAAGTATAAAGTGCAAATACGAGCCATACAAAACACATTCCGAGAATACAACAAAAGTCTTCCCGAGATATTTGATAATTAAAATAGTTCAAGTCTTGAAAGTAGAAACCAAAACAAGAAAGCACTTTGAAAACATTTTTAAATCTCGGGAGTTTTCGAAAACATTTGCGATAGTAAAGTTCTTAATTCTCCAAAAGCCACTTAGGGTCACCGCCCCAATATTCATTTTCCAAAAATGCAAATCCGATTAACAAAACACGGGGTTCACAACCCAATTCATTCCAGTCACAAAACACAGGGTCCACGACCCAACCATTTCGATCACCAATACAGGGTCCACGACCCGTTCATTCACTTCAATTCACTTCCCAAAAATACATTACACATAACACATTATTTTTATGCCATTTTAGCCAAACACCAAGACTCAATATATAATGTCTCTCGACTCCGAGCAACAAGCATTGTGATACTCCGGACATATCACAATTAATCAACAGTACAAACATTCGGCAATTCTCGCGACCGGTCCAGCCCGGTCCCGCCGTAAGGCCACCAAGTCCCTGTGTGCCCCGTCGAGCAATCCCCAGGTGAGAACGCCCACTCGAAGTAACTCTCGCGACCCGGTCCAGCCGCTAAGCCACCAGGTCCCCGTGTGACCCCGTCGAGTCAATCCCCGAGTGAGAGTACCCGAGAAAAATCTTACAACTCTCATCAATTCACGTTTCCAAAACCACAATCCTCAAGAGTCAATCACAATATATATATAGTCGAGGTAGTTTGCTAAAATGGCCATATTATTCTAACATATACTCACGACCCAGAATTAATACTATCCACAAAGAAACACACTTATCTCAACAACACCGAACGACACAACCCGTATCACACAACTCATGTATCCACCGATAACCACATGATTCCACGCACAATTCATAACAAAAGGATTTAACCACAAATTACCGACGACATATTCACACATAATGACATCATCCGAAGGTAGGGAGTTCCTATACTCAACACTAACACACATAGTCAAATAATCACATTAAGTCTCGAACACAAGATTCATCCTTTAAGAAAACCATAATTGTAAATATACCGATTCTTTAGAAAAATGGTTGTAAACAATTCGTTTAGCACGTATCGTCAACTTTCAACCATCATATTCACAAAACACGTAATGTATGGGCAAGATACTTGCCTCGAAATCAATTGTGAATACTCCGACGAACGCGGCTCGGCCGAAACAGCCCCGAAACAGCCCCGAAAACCGACCACCTTCGTGAAAAATCAATAACACCATCACTACGAGAACAACACCGCTACGAATCAACAATACTAAACGAAATCCCAATCGACACTAAGAAACAACAAGGGTTCAAGGGTTTCCCAAGGAAATCAAAATCATGTTTCGGGTGGAATGAAATCAATAAACGAGTTTCTAATCTGTAGGGTACAACCAAAATAACAAGAACTACGTAATCAATTTATCATTTCAGGGTGAACTCAAGAGATCAAGGAAAAACCCCTAAAATTCCCAAAACCAAGGTTCTAAGGGATTTTACCTCGAATCCGACGGTGGAAGATGAAAGAAGGTCGATAAATCCGTGTTAGGAGTTGAAAGGAGTTGATATCTAATGATATCTGGCCAAGATCTCCACCTTCTCACGCCTGGAGTCGCCTGGGTCGCCGTAGGAGAAGAAGTGAAATGAAAAAAATGATGAAAGTTGACTTCCCAAACCCTTATATACTAACAGGGGTTTAGCGTACGCTACGGAAAGGCTTAGCGTGCGCTACCAGGGTAAAAATGCAGTCCAGAAGCCTCTGTTCGGTCCCGTTAGCGTGCGCTAATCAATCTATTAGCGTGCGTAAATGAGGCAGTCCTGTAAAGGACAGAACGCTCTGTCCCTAATAGTTAGCGCGCGCTAATAAATACGTTAGCGTGCGCTAATTATACATTGTGTAGTCTTTGCTATTATGACCATAACTCCTTCGTCCGGACTCCGATTGACTCGCCGTTTGAACCATTGGAAAGCTAATTTGATGCTCTATCACATTGTAAAGTTTCAGGATTTTTAGACTTTATAAGTGCCGGTGGTGATCTTACAAAGTCGACCAATTGCACAACAACGATACTCCTCGACAAAACAATGATTATTCAACATGCAACGAAACACTAACGGACAACACCAACGATCCAAATCTAAAACAAACAAATAATAAAGCACGACATACTATTAGCTCGGCTTACGTAACGATATGTCGTACCCGACGAACACCACAACACGGTACATCATGCCGTACCCCACATAGGGGAAAACTCAAATAATCGCTAACAGAGCAAAATAACCGGCACAACCGACAAAAATTCAAAAATAACCGGAAACGAAAATCTTGGGTATTACATTCTACCCTACTAAAAATAAGTTTCGTCCCGAAACTTAAAACAAGAGCAAGGCGACTCTAGATAACACACTCGATCTGATATTGAGAGCGCTCAAGAGCTCCATGCAGTACCGAGCTAATGCAGTCCGAATCAGTACGCAAAAATGTTTACGAAAGTAACGAACCTGAACCCCCACGGTTGATAAATCCGAGCAGTACAACAATCAAAACACAACTCCAATGTTGAACAAGAATGAAATTCCAATAACCTCAAATGTTTGAAAAAAATCACATACGGGAACAATTACCCGAATTTTAAGGAACCCACGAAATGGCCGAGATGCTCAATATTCGCAGTTTTGGATCGGACAATAAAAATTGGACAACAACGATCGAACAACAATGGTCAAGCAACAACGGTCGAGGAACAACGATTAGACCACAACGCCGACGTTTACTACAAGATGCTCATATGCATAGGGTTCACGGAAGTCGCACCGAACTTGGAAAAGTCATAAGGCTAAACTAATTGATTCGAAACAACATCAAAACTCTCTCGATTGATAATGCCGAAAAACAATGCAAGGTCAGAAGTATCAGCGAACACAAACGAGTCAACAAAGTCGAACAATACGGAAGCGAAAAAAAATGGTTATTATACTCTGTCACTATTAAAAGAGGTTTCATCCCCGAAACCAAAACAACGAAAGCGAGGTGTTAGCATAGCAACCTTCTCGGCAATATTCTCTTGGTCCCGCATCTAGTCTCCACAACCATCTGTATCATAGTCACGACCATGACCTCCGCCCCTCAGCATACTGAGTAAGTAACCACCCAGCACGATGGAACCCAACATTTCAAAATGATACATTAGAATGCCAACGTAGCACAACATATCGACATAAGGTATCTAATAGCAACATGATAAGAATATCCACGAGGTATCCTTTTAAATGATATCATAAAAAAAATCTTTGAATTTGTATGTTTACTCGAAAGAGAATTTTTGAAAGTACTTTTGGTACCTCAGGCTGTTTTACCACGACTTGTAAACAAAAAACCGTAACTATCTTATTTTGAAATCATTTGCCAAAATAATAATTCCTTGTAACCGGCGTTATCAAAATCGTCATGCCTTTACTCATCACCATCACCGTTAACAACCAACCAGTTAACCATGCAAGATCATCAAACCATTCCTACATACTCTAACATTTCCAAATCCGAGTTTGAACTTTACATCGAGTGAGATTTTTCATCTTTCACTATATATTTTTGAAAAAGAAATCATATTGGTTTTTGAAAAAAAAATATTTTATGATGTGAAAGATTTTTGAAAATCATGTACTCGAATTATTCGAAAATACAATAGTACGTTAAAGTCATTTATGAAAATTCTCCCAACACTACACAAGAATCAACGACGGTAACAATTTACAAAATGTTCAAGGTATTTTAAAACAACTCTTTCAATACCGTCGAGGTTTTATTGGAGAATACTAGGCCGGCTCGCAAATTTCAAACACTTTCCAAAGTTCATACAAAGTCGCCGGCATAATCGCAACGTCAAATTTGTGTCAACATTGTTTTCCGCTACTTGCA
This sequence comes from Orobanche coerulescens, assembly GCA_033398695.1. Classification (NCBI taxonomy): domain Eukaryota; kingdom Viridiplantae; phylum Streptophyta; class Magnoliopsida; order Lamiales; family Orobanchaceae; genus Orobanche; species Orobanche coerulescens. Next base: position 121,847,577 of record CM065802.1, on the reverse strand, counting down.
CAAAATTATGAAAGTTTTAGGAAAACATTTCGAACACACACACACAAAGCATATAATTTATCAACTCATCGAACAAAATCAATTATCACTTAGCGCGAATGAAAGGTCACAACACTCGTCCACATCAAACGGTTGTCATCACTAGACAACGCACATAGAATACAGTCACAGACGACTGACTGTAGAAAGTTAGACCTAACGGCTAAAATACGGTTTCACATCCTCTGTCCCAGCTAACTAACGCATGCTAGAACAATTATTTAGCGTGCACTATTCATGCTGCATTAGCGCGCGTTACAACAACATTAGCGTGCGCTACTCATGCCACATTAGCGCGCGCTAGCCTTGTACTTAGCGTGCGCTAACAGCTCAAATTCAGCACGTGATTACGAACATATATACAACATTACTAAAATCATTGGTCACAAATAAACAACAACATGTTCGAGTCTCAAAGCCATTGATTCGACACTTCATGAGAAACCATCAAAAGACAATTGTTATTCAAAAACCGAATTCTCACCTCTTATTAAAGAGAGCTATCTCAATGCACACAAATCGAACGACCCAGCATTCACATCATAGTTTTAATTTAAAAGTGGCAACACTGCCCGAACAATAAGAACATCATCACGTATTTGTCGACTAACAGTCATAAAACCGATAAGTTGAAAACGAGAGTCGCGTCTTGTCGACATTTTGTAAACTTCACTTGGGTTCAAAAATCGAGTTTGAAAACTTATAATATAAAAAAAAAATAAAATATCGGTAGTTGGATTTCTCCAAAAATTTTGACCTTGAGGTCATCATACGAAAATCAAACAACATAGGCCACATACTCACAAATCACCTTTAACTCCACATCATAACAAAAATCATACAAGATCGTATATCACAAGGCACAATATAGTAGGGAGACTTACATCCACAGGTCGCACGAAGATGATGGCTGCACCTCGATACTAATCACGGCCGACATCACAGACGACGCGTCGCGACACGACTTAGAGCATACAACCGGCTGCAACAAGACACGACAATACCCGACTGGACCCGACAGCCTAGGTTTCCGCAACCTAAGCTCCGATACCATAAATGTAACACCCCCAGAATCAAACTGGGAATATTACACGCCGCAGACCCTCTCCGTGAGGATCCACCAGGCTAGACATCAAAACTACACAATAAATTACATACCGACACGATAAAATACCAAATCCGTAGACCAACTTGGTCTTTCGTCACTAATATACAAGTCGAAAATACACATTTCCATCTCGACTCATACCCGTACAAGGGTAAAATACACTCACAAACCAAAAGTACGACAGAAGAAAGACCATACACAAACTCCGACTGACTATATCCAACACTGGACCTCGTGTGATTAGTATCATTCGCCTTCCATCATCCTTCGCGCCGATCCTGTGTTTTGCTCCCAAACCTGCATGTACCTGGATGCAAAAACAGACATCCACCCCCGAATACTCGGGGGTTAGCAAAACTCCACTGTTTTGCTAGTACAAGTATAAAGTGTAAATACGAGCCATACAAAACACATTCCGAGAATACAACAAAAGTCTTCCCGAGATATTTGATAATTAAAATAGTTCAAGTCTTGAAAGTAGAAACCAAAACAAGAAAGCACTTTGAAAACATTTTTAAATCTCGGGAGTTTTCGAAAACATTTGCGATAGTAAAGTTCTTAATTCTCCAAAAGCCACTTAGGGTCACCGCCCCAATATTCATTTTCCAAAAATGCAAATCCGATTAACAAAACACGGGGTTCACAACCCAATTCATTCCAAATACAAAACACAGGTCCACGACCCAACCATTTCGATCACCAATACAGGTCCACGACTGCTCATTCACTTCAATTCACTTCCCAAAAATACATTACACATAACACATTATTTTTATGCCATTTTAGCCAAACACCAAGACTCAATATATAATGTCTCTCGACTCCGAGCAACAAGCATTGTGATACTCGGACATATCACAATTAATCAACAAGACAAACATTCGGCAATTCTCGCGACCCGGTCCATTCCCGGTCCCGCCGTAAGGCCACCAAGTCCCCGTGTGCCCTGGCCGAGCAATCCCTGTGTGAGAACGCCCACTCGAAGTAACTCGCGACCCGGTCCACCCGCTAAGCCACCAGTCCCCGTGTGACCCGTCGAGTCAATCCCCGAGTGAGAGTACCGAGAAAATCTTACAACTCTCATCAATTCACGTTTCCAAAACCACAATCCTCAAGAGTCAATCACAATATATATATAGTCGAGGTAGTTTGCTAAAATGGCCATATTATTCTAACATATACTCACGACCTGAATTAATACTATCCACAAAGAAACACACTTATCTCAACAACACCGAACGACACAACCCGTATCACACAACTCATGTATCCACCGATAACCACATGATTCCACGCACAATTCATAACAAAAGGATTTAACCACAAATTACCGACGACATATTCACACATAATGACATCATCCGAAGGTAGGGAGTTCCTATACTCAACACTAACACACATAGTCAAATAATCACATTAAGTCTCGAACACAAGATTCATCATTTAAGAAAACCATAATTGTAAATATACCGATTCTTTAGAAAAATGGTTGTAAACAATTCGTTTAGCACGTATCGTCAACTTTCAACCATCATATTCACAAAACACGTAATGTATGGGCAAGATACTTGCCTCGAAATCAATTGTGAATACTCCGACGAACGCGCTCGCCGAAAGTACCAAACAAAGAAAACCGACCACCTTCGCGAAAAATCAATAACACCATCACTACGAGAACAACACCGCTACGAATCAACAATACTAAACGAAATCCCAATCGACACTAAGAAACAACAAGGGTTCAAGGGTTTCCCAAGGAAATCAAAATCATGTTTCGGGTGGAATGAAATCAATAAACGAGTTTCTAATGTAGGTACAACCAAAACAACAAGAACTACGTAATCAATTTATCATTTCAGGGTGAACTCAAGAGATCAAGGAAAAACCACTAAAATTCCCAAAACCAAGGTTCTAAGGGATTTTACCTCGAATCCGACGGTGGAAGATGAAAGAAGGTCGATAAATCCGTGTTAGGAGTTGAAAGGAGTTGATATCTAATGATATCTGGCCAAGATCTCCACCTTCTCACGCCTGGAGTCGCCTGGGTCGCCGTAGGAGAAGAAGTGAAATGAAAAAAATGATGAAAGTTGACTTCCCAAACCCTTATATACTAACAGAGGTTTAGCGTACGCTACGGAAAGGCTTAGCGTGCGCTACTGTGGTAAAAATGCGGTCGAAGCCTCTGCTCGGTCCCGTTAGCGTGCGCTAATCAATCTATTAGCGTGCGTAAATGAGGCGATCTGTAGCGACGTAACGCTCGTCTCCTAATAGTTAGCGCGCGCTAATAAATACGTTAGCGTGCGCTAATTATACATTGTGTAGTCTTTGCTATTATGACCATAACTCCTTCGTCCGGACTCCGATTGACTCGCCGTTTGAACCATTGGAAAGCTAATTTGATGCTCTATCACATTGTAAAGTTTCAGGATTTTTAGACTTTATAAGTGCCGGTGGTGATCTTACAAAGTCGACCAATTGCACAACAACGATACTCCTCGACAAAACAATGATTATTCAACATGCAACGAAACACTAACGGACAACACCAACGATCCAAATCTAAAACAAACAAATAATAAAGCACGACATACTATTAGCTCGGCTTACGTAACGATATGTCGTACCCGACGAACACCACAACACGGTACATCATGCCGTACCCAACATAGGGGAAAACTCAAATAATCGCTAACAGAGCAAAATAACCGGCACAACCGACAAAAATTCAAAAATAACCGGAAACGAAAATCTTGGGTATTACACTGGCCGGCTGGTCAGCGGCTTTCTTCGACGCGGAGGCGGAAGACATGATTTCTGAAAGATTTCTTTGAAGTGCAGTGAGTGTCACTTCAAGTATCTGCCCCGAGAACAGTGAGTGTTCTTCGGGACGGTAGGTATAAAAATTTGAGGGTTAGATCCCCTTCCTCTAGCGCCAATTGTTGTTGCCCAAAATATCTATCCGAAGATTAAATACTGCTGGAGACGGACAACAAACAACAATTGCGGGAGCACTTCCGAGAGGAGATAAATAATACAAGATTTGCCGGGTTTGTTAGGCCCGGGCTTGAATGCTCTCGCGAGATGTTATTAATACAAATATTCGTGGATACAAGTATTAATGAGAGAAATCTAAATACAATGAGTGTAAAAAGACTCTATTAATCCGGCTCTCGAGCGAAGCTCGGTGTTCTTCGTCCCTGCCGATCGTCTGCCTGATGAGAGAGGCCGGGAGAAGTAAGTACCGAAAGATAGCTATTGCCAAGAGTTGGAGAAAGCCAAGTGCTGAGTATTTTGCTTCTGTAATGTATGAAATCCCAAGGAAGTTGATGTTCTGAAGCCTTTTGTGTGATAAAAGTTCCGTCCTTGGACAAGTGTAGGGAGCCGTGTATTTATAGTGGCAGCCGGGTCTTGTCTTCTGGCGGGCGATCGCCTTCCGGCCATTATAATAATGGGGTGATCGTCTGCCGGCCAATATTATAATGGGGCGATCTACCGGGTTGTCGGGCTAAAGTCCAAGGAAGAGGCTGGCGCCAGCTGGGCGGTCCAATGAGGAGCCAACACGCGTCCGGAGTCACTGTCACATGCGGCCCTACTGACAGCTTTCGGCGGAATCAATGTCACATGCGGCCCTACTGACAGCTTTCGGCGGCTTGTCGGCTGGTGGAAAGATTCTGCCAGGCTGTGGTCAATGATCCGAGATATACGGATCTTGTCTCGGATCTTGCACGTGGTGCCAGTCTTGAGGCTCGGCCTTTGCCGACTGGATGGCCATCGGCACTGATTGACATGAGGCGGTCGTCTCTAGCTGGTCATCAGAGGTCGCCTTCGGCCAGTTGTCGAGGGTCGGCATTGGTCGGTCACCAAGGGTCGGTCGGCAAGTGCCGAGAGATGATCGTCTCCAGTCGGTCGCCGAGTACCGAGAGACGATCGTATTTGATGTCGATCGCTCGGCACCGGGACTTGTCCTGGGACCTTCGGATGGCCGATTTAGCTTGTCCGCTGGGCAAAGGCTCGGCCGCCTGGCCGCTGGTCGGCAGTTCTGCCTTGGCTTCTCGGCAGTGACTCGGTCGCCCGATCTCTGAGGCGATCGCCGGTCGGAGAGTGTTAATTCTTGACACAACAAAGTGATCATTAATGAGTGAAAATTACTGAGTGATAATTACTGAACGATAATTACTGAATGATAATGACTGAATTACAACCGTGTATTACAGATTCAACGTCCATTTATACAAGAGAATAATGTACAAGGGGAGGATTACATGCCAAATATTTTCTTGCTAATAATAAAGATATTATGCTAATTTGGAAGATATTATTGTGATATGTACGTTGACTTCATTGATTTGGATATCACTCTTAATACGGTGGCATTTGAGAGGGCGGTGATGGCTATTTCGAAGCTCATGAAAAAGGGTGGCGGCCAGCTCAATGTGCCGCAGGGAAATTGGCTAACGGCGCCGTTTAATCTGACTAGTTATATGACTCTATTTCTTGCTGAGGGTGCTTTGATTCTCGGCATCGATGTGAGTGCCCTATTCCTTTTCCAGAAGATTTGAAATTTGTTTACAGTTCGTTGTATGTCATAGAAAATATATGCACCTTGATGGGTTAACTTTCATTCTTAATAAGATAACATTTGCATAAACTAGCTGTTCATTTTGGTGCTGATGATTTCATTTTAAACAATAATAACAAATTAGGAATGTATTTTGTTTTGTAACTGTTTGAAGGTTCGATAAAATATTTTGGAGTGTGATTTTGTTCACCCTCGTAAAAAGAGGGTTAACTTACCCTCTATAATTGGAAGGTAATTTTAAGATATAAAAATTAAATTTTTTTAATTTAAATTTCTTCTATGTTATTCTATTTGTTGAGAATATGAGTATAATTCTGATATATAATTTTTTACTTTTGAAAATTATTTTATTTTGAGTGAGAAATTAATTTTTTATTTATGATTTTTTTTTTTAAAAACTAGAAAAAATTATATCAAAAGTATACTCAAATTAAAGATCTCGACAAATAGACTAACATAGAAGAAACAAAAATTAAAGAAAAATAATTTTTATATCTCAAAATTACCCTCCAATTATGCAGGGTAAGTCCACCCTCTTTTTTGGGAGGGTGAACACAATCACACTTAATATTTTGAGCTCTCTTGCACTGTTAATAAAATGCATTTATCATCCGTATGATGGCAACTCTTATAGGTTTGATATGGAGGTACATAATTTGGACTTTTTTTTATTTTTTTTCTTTCTTCCACACACGCACACGAGAAGGATCGCCCCCTGTCCTGAGTACCCCCAAGAGGCTCGACCTCACCCCCGATCTTGAGGTAAGTTTTCCAGCATGATCTGTTCGCCTCATTGTCCCCCCGCTTGGGTTACAGGCCCGCGCTTACTGGGCCCGATTCTGGGTTAATGGTTTTATCCCCGGATAGTTCTTTGGATTTTCCCTCTTGGAAATGAACAATCCATTGTCTACAGAAATTTTGTTATGTAACAAAGAGCAGGCCCATACCTCTCTTTGTTTATGCTTTTAGAATGGCCGATTCTATTTTGTTTTCACTTTCATCTTCGAATTTAAATTGGACTTCTTCTACTTTAAGAATGTTCTTATGCATTATGCAAGTCGTTTTCATGGTTAGAATGACAGACATGATTTGGCCTGAGGGAAGGATCTCAAATTGCCCACGAAAATTAGAATAGTCTCCCCTAATTGTTTTGAGCTTCTGAATTGCTCACGGACTCCTCCTTACGCCCTACAAGTGTCATATTTGTGAATGGATAATTTTGATTATATTATATTATCCATACCTAGAGACATCGTATCCGGTTGAAAATGTGATCAACTATATTTTCCTTCCATGATTGCTCCTATAATAACTGCACTCCGAACATGTTCTTTCAAATATGATGGTGAACTTGTATATACTATTCTCTGTTAATGTATTCAAGTGATACCAATGTTTTAAAAGGCGATCGAGGCGTGCACCTTGAGGCGAGGCGGCGAAAAACCGCCTTTGAGGCAGCGCCTCTACCACTACTGCTGAGGCTTACGCCTCGCACCTATGAGGCGAGATTGAGGCGCGCCTTGAGGCGCGTTTGTCTGAGGTGGCCCATGAGGCGGACCTCTATTTCCGGAGAGGATCGAGGCTTTTCCAAAAAAAAAAAAACTTACTTGAGATCTTGAGATAGAAGAAGATGAGGTGGCGGCTCTCCCATGGTATAGTGTAGACTGTGGACTAGGGGTGGCATTTCGGAACCGAAAACCGAAAACCAAACCGAGAAAACTCGAAAAAAGAATCGAAAAACTGAAACCGAAGAAAAACGAACTAAAAAATAGAAAAACAGAACCGGACCAAAATAGTTCGGTTCGTTTCTCAGTTCCGGGACGGACCGAACCGAACTAGACCAATATGGACCGAAATCAAATTCAGGCATATTAAAACGATGTTGTTTTGTCATGTATAGTAAAACGACGTCGTTTTGTTAAGTAAGAAAAAAAACTTAAAATCGACTAAAGCCCACTAGACAGAACAGATATGTTAGGAATTAGGATTAGGAGGGTTTATATCCCGCTCAGTTCTCACCCTCAGCGCAGCCTCACCATTCTCCGGTTCTCCCTCACAAATAAATTGCCTCGCCTCACATCTCCCTTCTCCCTGTCAGACATCTCATCTCCATCTCTCCGTCGTGTGTCATCTCCGCCTCCGTCTCTGTATCACCACCACTCAACTCCATCTCGCCGCCAATCAGGTCCGTCTCGCCGTCACTGTACTATAGGTAGCCTTCTCTCGTCAGACACCTTATGGAGAAGTTTAGAGAGCGGTGTAAGGACCTCCATATGGTGTTCATAGATCTAGAGAAGGCTTATAATAGCATTCCGCGCGATGTTATTTGGAGGAGCCTAGTAGAGAGGAGGGTGTCGTTGCCGTTCGTTAGGGCGACATGTACTCCCAAGCTAGGACGTGCGTTAGGACCCCAGTTGGTGACACCGAGTATTTTCCGGTTGAGATAGGGCTACACCAGGGGTCGACGCTAAGCCCTCTTCTCTTCGCTCTAATCCTTGACATCATTTCGCGAGGGATTCAAGATGGCATCCCGTGGTGCATGCTTTTTGCTGACGACATTATATTAGTGGCGGAGTCGAGGAGGGAGGTGAACTTGAAGTTGGAGCTTTGGAGGGCTAAGTTAGAATACCAGGGCTTGCGTGTGAGTCGGTCTAAGACCGAGTATCTCTGGTGTAACTTTAGTGGTGAGGCCAACGAGAAAGATGTTGAGGTAATGATTGCGGATCAGATCGTACCCCGTACGGATAAGTTCAAGTATTTAGGTTCGATCATTCAGAAGGAAGGTGAGTGTGAAGATGATGTCATGCATCGCATCAAGGCGGGGTGGCTAAGGTGGAGAGCAGCGACAGGGGTCCTCTGCGACTAGAAAGTCCCTCTAAAGTTGAACGGTAAATTCTATAGAGCGGCAATCCGACCTGCAATGTTGTATGGCTCCGAATATTGGGCGATGAAGAAGTCGCTTGAGAGCAAGTTGGAAGTGGCTGAAATGAGAATGTTACGTTGGTCGTGTGGTCGCACAATGTTAGATAGAATAGCGAACGGGGTTTTCAGGAACGCGCTGGAAGTGGCGCCCATTTCAGCAAAAGTTAGGGAAGGGAGATTGAGATGGTTTGTCCACGTCCGTAGGATGCAGGCATCTGCTCCGGTGAGGAGGGTCGAGAGTTTATTGGTTGTCGGGGAGAGGAGGAGAGGCAGACCGAGGAGGACGTGGGAGGAGCAACTGAGATTAGATTTGAATGCCTTAAACCTTTCCGAGACCATGACTGTTGATAGGTGCGCTTGGAGGCGCCACATCAGAGTTGTGGATTCTTTTGTAGGGAGCGGTGCTGTTGTTGAGAGCCTCAGGGTTGGCTTGTCTCGGTTAGCTTTGACCTAGAGCATTGCATTTTTACTGTTATTGTATATTTTATCCTATTGTCTTTGCGTGTGGTGTATTTTTGGCAGGGAGCTGTGCGCAGAGCCAACCTCTCTTTTGTTAGAGCAGCGTTCATCGGGAGTGAAGTAGCTAAATTCCGCTTAGGTAAGTCCCATGTGGATCAAGCCATGGGCTCAGGTATGGTCTCGAGCTTTTTCGAATCATATGTTTTTCTTTGTATTTATCACACAAGATTCTGTTGTGCACTAAGCTGGGGGTCTTCACGGAAATAGCCTCCCTACCGTAATAAGTAGGGGCATGGTCTGCGTACATCATACCATCCCCAGACCCTGCTCTGAGCGGGATATATTGGGTATGTTTGGTTTGGTTTGGTTTGGTTTTTAGTAGTTATAATTGATCTATTTTAAAGGTGATAGAGAAGGATCAAAAAATACTGCTATTATGCTAATGTGTGGGTTTTTCATATACTGTCTAAGTGTAAGTGCCGATTATGCATTGTGGGTTATTCTTCTACCTATAATTAATCTATAGTTAGGTTTTTCATATACTGCTATTATGCTAATGTGCGGGTTATGAATATCTATTTAATTAATATTTGAGTTTTTATATATAGGAGAATGAAAAGATCAAAAAATACTATCACTGAGTTGGGTGATGGAAGTTGTAAAAAGAAGAAACCATATTCTCAATTAAAGGTAAATTATCGTATGCTTTGAACTTTTAAAGCATTATTTTAAAAGTGAATACGTAGAATTAACTTATGTTGTTTCTTATTATTTTGTATGTAGGCACCGGTTCTAACTCCTAGTGTTTGTGAATCGGCAACACTGGGTACACAAGAAAGCTATAATCCACTTGTAAATGAAAGTGTGGAAGAGGTTGAAGAAATTGGTCAACCAAACAAAAAGCTAAGCGAGGAAGAGTATTTGGCATTGTTGGAATCTCGGAGTAGATCAGGAATTTGGGAACATTGCAAACGTAAGATGAAGAATGGTCTAGTTAAGGGCAATTGTAATTTTTGCAATAAGGAGTATTAGTGTGGTACCATCGGAAATGGGACATCTTCGCTTAAGAAGCATATACTTAAGTGCGTGAAGTACCCGCCGAATATTGAGTTGAGGAGGAAAAATGGTAGGAAATTATTCTTTTCTAAGACCACGTCCAAGGGGAAGGAGTTGACCTTAGGTGGTTTACCAACACCCGAGATGATGACTAGGTTGTGTGCTAAGTTTATTATATTATTGATGAACATCCTTTTAATGTTGTGGAAGGGATCGGTTTTAGACAAATGCATGAAGAAGCTTACCCCTATGGAAGATTCCTAAGAGGAAGAAAATGGAAAAAGAGTGCCTACAAGTGTATGTAGAGGAGAAGAAGAAGTTGAAGGATGCCTTGAAAGGGAGAAGAGTGTGTCTTAGTACGGATATTTGGACATCCAAACAAAATATGAGTTATATGGTTGTGACCGGACATTGGATTGATGAGGTTTTTGTGTTATATAAGGTGGTTCTTAACTTTTATAACATTCTAGATCATACGGGAAACACCATAGGTACTAAGTTAGGACAATGTATGTCAGAGTGGGGGATAGAGAAGATTCTTACCATCACCGTAGATAATGCTTCCGCAAATGATGTGGCAATGAGAGAGAAAAGGAGAAGGTTACTTGGTTATGGCTATTCTAATGCTCTTTTGAATGCAGGGGCTAATATGCATATACATTGTGTGGCTCATATTCTCAACTTGTTGGTGAATAATGGGTTGAAAACAATGAATGCTTCTATTGAGAATATTAGGGAAGCGGTGAGATTTGTAAGAAAGTCAGACAAAAGGAAGGATACACTTAAAAAGCATGCCGAGAGAGTGAAGATAGAGACCAAAGGCTTTGTGATATTGGATTTGCCTACTAGGTGGAACTCCATTTTCTTGATGTTGTCATCGGCTTTGAAGTTTCAAAAAGCTTTTGATAGAATGGGGGAGGAAGATAGAAAGATCAAGTGTTTCATGCCTTCTCGTGAAGATTGGACAAATGCAGAAATTTTTGCCACCTTCTTGCAACCATTTTATGAAGTCTCCTTAAGGGTATGTTCTCTAACACTCCTACCATTAATAATACTTTTGGCGATTTACTCATTCTTTACAATTTCCTGCAAGAATTTAAGGTGCATCCTCAATTGCTACACATTGCACCTCCAATGGAGGAAAAATATAATAAATAATGGGGTGAATTTGACCAAATAAATGATTATATCTTTGTTGGTATTGTCCTTGATCCGAGGAAAAAGATGCCAAAACTTGAGGATTATCTAGAGCTTGTGTTTGAAAGTGAAGGTGTTGATGCTCAAAAGTTGGAGTGTAAGGTGGGAGAACTATTACAAAGAGTGAAAAGTTTCATGGAGAGGCTTTATAGAGATTATTAGGAGTTTGGAGATAATGGGACTCATGATGAAGTTGAGTCTTCTCCACAAGGTGAGGATCTTAGTTTGCCTAAGATGACAAAGTTTGAAGCAAAATTGAAAGATAAGGAGTTAAAGAGAAGAAAGGATGCCAACATGATTAACAATGATTTTTATAGATATGTGAAGGATCCTATTGAATTTGATGAGGAGGATTTTGATTTGTTGTCTTGGTGGAAGAAGATTGGGCCCCCAAAGTATCCGTTATTAGCACGTATTGCAAGGGATGTTTTAGCCATTCCCGTTTTTGCCATATCATCGGAGTCTTCTTTTAGTACAAGTGGAAGGATCATTAGTCCTCACCGTTGCTCTCTACATCCAAGAACGGTGCAAGCTTTGATTTGCACACAAAGTTGGCTAAGAGGTGAAATCTCATCATTAGAACTTGATCCTTCTTTAGAAGAGATTGAGTTTTGTGAAGAAGCAGAAAAAGGTAATTATTTGTGATTTTTAGATTATTACTTATTTTTTGAGTTTTTGTTTGATATTATTATTTCTTATTCTCTAACTGTCTAACATTTGTATTTTTTTGTGCATGATCTATGAAGAAATATTGGACAAGTCGTGTATTACAAGTGAAATGTCATCTCCAAGGAGTGACCAAGAGAATGAAAGTGACTAAGAAATGTTTATTTGATTTCAAGATTTTTGCTAATTTGTAACATTTGAATTTATATTAAGGACTTTATTTGATATTTTAGTTTGCTGTACTGGTTATTGCACTGCTTACTGTATTGCTTATTGCTGTACTGCTTATTGCACTAATTAGTGTTGAGTGTTGAAATGTTGAATTGTATTGCTGAACTGCTTAGTGAACTGCTTACTGCTTAATGTTGAACTGTATTGCTGAACTGTTTTGACTATATTTAGTGTTGTCTGTGGAGCAATTCACATAAACATTGATGAAGCTTAAAGGGGAAAACCTTCAACTTGTCCTCTGTGCAAATCTAGTTTCACTTGCATCACGAAACTGGAAGGTGTTGTTTCTTTAGATCAGAAAATATATTCACAATCCCATTTATCTTTATGTTATTCATGAATTGCAATGTAGAAGCTTGATTTTTTGCATTGAATTCCTCGAGGATGGTTCTGTCCTGTAACCGATAATGGAAATGTAAAACTTATCAGCCTTCTCCTAATCCTAATTCCAAAGTTTTCATTATACATTCCAATCATGGATTTCTTGAAAGTTAAAAAATGAACCGAATAAACATCAAACCAAATTGAAACCAAACTGAATATTTAAAAAACTGAACATAACCGAACCAAACTTCAAAAAAACCCGAACTAAACCGAAACCGAATATTTAGTTCGGTTCTCGATTTCAGTCAAAAACCGAACCGAATGGAACCGAGTCCACCCCTACTGTGGACGATGTGGGTGTGAGGAAAAAGAAGAATAAGGTTTTATTAATATAAGGTTGTTCATCACTTAATTAACCTTGTCACTATTATTTTATTAGGAGATACTGTAAGAATAAAGTCTTATTAATAAGAACAAGATTTTATTAATATAAGTGTTTCATCACTTAATTAACCTTATAACTATTATTTTATTATGAGATTCTTATTTTTTAAAAAGTAATAAAAAAGAATAAATGATAAATTTATATAAAATTTGGGAGAGAATGTAATTTATATTATATAAAAATTTATTTTATATTTTTTTGTGATTTTATTAGAGAAAAACAAAATACAACTGAAAAATTAAATTTAAATTTATGACCTAATTAAATTTTATGAGTAAATTTTACAGTTATATTGAATTTATGAGTTGTTACTCTTTTTTATTTAAATAATACATAAGATTGTTATTTTATTAAATGGTATTCAATATTTTAAAAATTAAAAAAATTAAATATCAAACTTTGATAGAGAATGAAATTAAATTTTATTAAAAAATCCTAATTTATACTTTTTTTTTTAATTTTATTAGAGAAAAATAAAATAAAATTGAGGCTTATGCCTCAATAATATGGTACTTTAGTACCCTAATTCTTATTTGTTTTGCTCTTTTACTAATTTATATCAATAATATGATATTTTTATGAGATTCTTAAGAGTTTTTTTATTGCAAACGAGGCTTACGCCTCGCCTCGTCCGGCCATAACGCCTCAAACTCGCCTCGCGCCTTTTAAAACGAGGAGTGATACTATTAATTTTTACATACTCCTTCATTATGTGAATTATTGTAGTATGAGTAAACATTTTGGAATTAATTCATTCAGTTATAATGCTTAATCTTCTTGGAAGAATAAATGTAGTTCATTTGTCAAAATAATTGTTGGAATCGTTAATGATTTTAATTTTATTTTGTAAAATTAAATATTATAGGATCGATCTACGTTCCGAGTAGATGATCGTGGTATATTCACTTTCTCTAAACCGATTCCCGGTGAGTGAGAAATAGTGAATTAAAATTTGTCACTTAATTGTGAATTAATAAGGGATGGAATCCCACATTGAATAATGAACCATCATTATTCTAGTATATAAGGAGTTATCTTTATGCATGTAATAATTAATGGCACATGTGTATGGGCTTAAAGCCTACACGCGCGCACCGCTGCCGCCCGCCCACCTCGCCTCTGTAACACCCCCAATCTACTCAGGGATATTACACGCCGTAGACCCTCTCCTCGAGGATCTACCAGGCTGACAGCTAAAATCAAACATCTAAACATCGCCTTTAAGGCTAAAGCAACTCAGTAGACCGACTTGGTCTTTCAATAATAACATACAACTCAATTACAATACATGCCCACGCAGGGGTCGAATACAACACACTCCCGTACAACGGGAAAAGAATACTGCAGCGGAAATAAGATACAACTAAACCGAAGACATCATACGGATCCTCGTGTGATTAGTATCGTTCATCTTTCATCATCCTTCGTACTGACCCTGTGTTATGCTCCAAAACCTGAATGCAAAAATAGACGTCCACCCCCCGAATACTCGGGGGTTAGCAAAACTCCACTGTTTTGCTAGTGCAAATACAAAGTGCAAATACGAGCCATACGATTCACATTCCACGAATAACAATAACCAGGAACCCTAAAAGATTCAAATACAACAAGATGAACACTTCCCGAGGCGAGAGTTTGAGTAAAGACTTCCCAAACAAGATCAAAATATCAAGGGAAACAATTTATAAAATGATTTGAAATACCATCGGGAGTTTTAATAGAAAACGATTTTGGATTATCAAATCCTAATTTTCAAAACCCAAAAGACGAAAGGGGTCACTTCCCCAAAAGTTTACTTTCCAAAAAATGACATTTACCAAACCGTTGGGATTTTAGCCCCAAATCCGTAAAATGACTTTTACAAAACCATTGGGATTTTAGCCCCAAATCTCATCAACTCATAGTACACAAGAACGACCACAAGGTTCGTCTCCCAACATCAAAATCCACAAATAAAGGATTTAAAATAAACGACAAAATACTCTAGAGCCATCCTAGCCAAGTAGGCCAAACGAACAACTTACCTCTTACACACTTAGTCAATGCATGCAATCATGAAAACCATTCAAAAGCACTCATTTCCGGAAATGCCATTATCAAATCACATTTGCAAAATGCACCACAATTAACCGCGGACCCACCCCTCCGTGGATCCCTACCGAGACCCCGTCGGATCTAACCCGTAGTGGTTAAAAGCAAGCTCGCGGATCCACCCCTCCGTGGACCCCTACCGAGACCCCGTCGGATCTAACCCATAGTGAGCATACACACACACACACACATTACTCATGCAAAACTAACATGCTAAGAATGTAAGTTCATTAAGAATACTCACTAGAGATGGCCATTAACTCGACACCATTATCAAACTCTTCAAAACACAATAACAAGATTAAATACGGAATACACAATTCCATAACTTTAAACAATAGGAGTATCATCATCAAATCCTTCAACGTTCAAAATAATCAAATCATAATCAATTCCCAAAACACGCCGTTCACAAAACACACGCATTTTGAAAGAAAGCCTTTAACGAGGCCAAACCGAAATCCTTTGAAACTTCATTTCAAATAACCAAACAAACACATCAAGACAAACACCGATCATCATATCCATAAAACGAGAAAAGTATGGGCAAGGTACTTGCTTCGAAATTGGCACGCAAGTATCCCGACGAACACGGCTCAACCGGAAAGCTTCGAAACGCCCGATGCTATCGAAACGGAAGACGACGATGAACAAAAGGGTTCAACACGGTTTCTTCGAAAGAAACACAACCCTAACATCATACAATCAATAAATCATTGATCATACGAGGAAGAATAATCGTAGAACGCCCGAAAATCCCTCTAAGACATTTTACCGGACACCTTCAAGGCGTCGATCAAGAACTTGACCAAAACAACGAATCGATACGATCCAACCATGGAATAACAAGGGAAATGATATAATATATCTAAATAATCATCAATCCATCATAATCCTAAGTTAAATAGGATTAATCGGACGAAAACAACCAAAACACCCAAATTCCCCAAAACTAGATTTCTAGGAAATCTCACCTGATTCGGTAGATCGGAGGGTGTTATATGATGGATGATTGATGGTATGAACTCCAAAACTTCATGGATTGATTGTCCAACAACATCTCTCCATGATTAACCAAGCTCCGGCCGCGGAAGTGAAGAAACCGAGTGAGAAAAATTGCCAAAAACCCGTCTGCAGGGCCATAAATAGGCTGCACAGTGTGCCGCGGCCCAGCGTGTCACAGGGCGCTTTCCATATTATTTGGAGTACCCGGGATTTCTCCGGAATTACAAAGGATTATGTTGGATAGTTGCCCTGCGACACGAATAAGGTTGGGGACGTGCGACAGTGGTCGGCGTCCGGAGTGTGTCCGTGCGCAAGCAGGACTTTGAGTCGTTGATCAGAGGGCGTTAGGATAAGAGTTTCGTGAAATGCTTGTAATCGGGAGTTCCTTGGAGTGTTGGGAAGGTCTCCACCAAGTTTCACAACTAGACGGTTCCGTTTGAGTAGCGAACGATGCGAAGTATCGAGATGCTGCAGTGCAGTGGCATTGTAGTAGTTTCAGAATATTGCAGAGGCAATTCCTCACTCCTCGAGTATCGGATGGGGCTGAAACTTTGAGTACATATAGATAATGTCGTAAGCTACTCTACGGTTCAAGCGGATAAGGATTTGGAGTTCATATGAGGGAGTTACACCCGATGTGGTTCCTCGGCCATTCAATGTCTAGTGCAATTACAAGAGAATATTTGTCTAAGCCTATTATAGGGGGGACAGTGTCACGGGATGGGAGTTTTGCGCAGCTAACCCGTGCGGCACTTAAACAACTAAGCTGAGTCGAGTTGCTAAGTAAGCCTGAAAGTAACGAGAAAAGGGGCAATGGCACAAAAGGATTTTATTAAGTATGAATGCTTGAGTACAAGAGAGCTTTTACAATGCTTGATTGCTTGAGGATTTCTGGATGGAGTGAGCAAATGAGGCTCCTCCTCCTTTTATACCAACCTAGGAGAGTTCTGGAGTGGAACTCTCTAGATAGAACTTTCTAGATAGAACACTCTAGATACTTGTAGTACATTTACATGGGCATTTTACATGAGCATTCTACAAAGTGTGTAAGAAGTACTTTTCTACATGCTTCTAGAGTCATCTACGAATTTACAAGTATGTAGAGATCTCTGGGTCTTTCTTGATCTTTCTAGAACCTTCCGGAACCTTCCTACACATAGAGACTCATGTTAGGGTCATCCGGGTCGCTTTCGCCCGACCCGTCACATCCTCCCCCACCTATTTCAGCGACGTCCTCGGCGCGTTCTCTTGTTTGAACCTCTTTATGTGATCTTGAAATTGCCAGAGTTCGTCTTCTCGTTCCCATGTTGCTTCGCTATCAGGGAGGTTTTTCCATTTTACCAAGTATTCTGTGCCGGGAGGCACACCTCTCTTCCGAGTAATTCGTCCGGTCACAATATAGTCCACCTCCTTGTCGAATGAGGTGATTACGGCATTAGGTGCACGATTTGACTCCCCTCGGTGCCGGTCTTCCGAGTCGGCATGGTAGAGTTTCAATTGGCTCGCGTGGAAGACCGGATGTATTTTAAGTTTCGGAGGGAGTTGCAACATATAAGAGACATTTCCAACACGTTTGATTATTGTAAATGGTCCTTCGTACCTCCTCACCAATCCTTTGTGTACTTTGCGCAATGCCTTGAATTGGTTGGTAGAAAGTTTGACCATGACCTGATCACCTTCTTGGAATTTAATGTCTCTTCTTTTAGGATCAGCCCACTTTTTCATCTTCCGGGCGGCCTTGTCAAGGTAGGCGCGCGTAATGTCTGATTCCTCATGCCATTCTCGGGCAATGCGGTGAGCTGCGGGACTTTTTCCTTCATGTGTCGAGGCTACAGCATTTGGGGTTAGTGGCTGAAAACCCATAATGATTTCGAAAGGGGACTTACCTGTTGCCTCGCTTTTCTGCAGATTGTAAGAGAACTGGGCCACATCAAGCAATCTTGGCCAGTCCTTCTGATGGGCGCTTACATAGTGCCTTAGATATAGTTCCAGCAGAGCATTGATTCGTTCGGTCTGTCCGTCTGTTTGGGGATGGAAACTTGTCGAGAACTTGAGGTCGGTTCCCAATAGCTCGAATAGTTCTCTCCAAAATCGTCCAGTGAATCGAGGGTCTCGATCACTCACAATGCTTAAAGGAATCCCCCAAAGTTTGATGATATGTTTGAAGAATAGACGGCTTTTCATTAGCATTGCAATCGGGTGATGTGGCAATGAAAGTAGCATACTTACTGTATCGGTCTACCACCACCATGATGCTTCCGAATCCTTCTGATTTCGGGAGAGTTGTGATGAAGTCCATAGACACACTCTCCCAGGGCCTTGATGCAATGGGCAGGGGCTCCAACAATCCTGCCGGCAGATTCTGCTCATTCTTGTCTTGCTGGCACACAAGACAAGTCTTCACGTAGGCTTCAATTTCGTCCCTCATTTGCGGCCAATAGTATGAGGCCTGCACGAGTGCAGTGGTGCGTTCGATTCCTGGGTGACCAGCCCACTAAGTATCATGGCACTCCTTTATGATTTCCTTCTGAAGCTTTCCCCACTTAGGCACAAATATCCGATCGCCGATGGTGCGTACGATACCATCTTCTTCCCAAAATCGCCTTGTTTTGCCTTGCCTTATTTTGTCCAAAAGATCTTTCAGTTGGGCGTCTTGTTGGACTCCTTCCTTAATCCGTTGGATGAGGTCGGACTTTGGCATACTTGAACTCATAGTGGCCAGTTCTGCCTTCCTGCTTAGGGCATCCGCGACTACATTAGCTTTCCCCGGCTTGTACTCGAGTCGGTAGTCGAATTCCGCCAAGAAGTCTTGCCATCGAGCTTGCTTAGGACTTAACTTCTTTTGCGTCTGAAAATAACTCGTAGCAACATTATCCGTCATAATGACAAAGTGTGAGCCAAGCAGGTAGTGTCGCCATGTTCGCAGGCAGTGTATGACCGCAGTCATTTCCTTTTCTTGCACCGTATACCGTCTTTCCGTCTCGTTGAGTTTCCGGCTCTCAAAGGCAATGGGGTGTCCATCTTGCATGAGCACTCCCCCAATAGCGAAATCAGAAGCGTCAGTTTGTACTTCGAAAGCTTTCGTGTGATCCGGCAAGGCCAGTACGGGTTCTTCGGACACCGCTTGTTTGAGTTCTTCAAAAGCCTGCTGACACTTGCTGGACCAGTGCCATACTTGGTTTTTCTTAAGTAGATCGGTCAGTGGGGCTGCTTTAGCCGAGTATCCTCTTATAAAGCGGCGGTAGTAGTTCACCAAGCCGAGAAATGACCGAAGTTCTGGGACCTTGGTCGGGGGTTGCCAATCTTGAATAGCTTTCACCTTTGCATTTTCCATCATGATTTTGCCTCCTTTAACCTTGTGACCGAGGAATTCGACTTCTTCTTAGGCAAATGAACATTTTTCCTTCTTAACATAGAGCTCGTTCTCGCGTAGTACTTGGAAGACTTGTTTAAGGTGTTGAATATGTTCTTCAAGAGTCGAGCTGTACACCACAATATCATCCAAGTAAACAACAACAAATTGGTCAAGGAAAGGGTGAAGTACCTTGTTCATGAGGGTGCAAAAGGTTGCAGGTGCGTTCGTGAGACCGAAGGGCATGACAAGGAACTCAAAAGCACCGTAACGAGTCACACATGTGGTCTTGGCCTCATCTCCTTCAGCAATTCGCACTTGATAGTATCCCGAGCGCAGGTCAAGTTTGGTGAAGTACCGCGCCTTGCCAAGTTGATCGAATAGATCAGCTATCAATGGTATTGGGTATTTGTTCTTGATAGTGATCCGATTGAGCGCCCTGTAGTCGATGCACATTCGAAGGGTGCCATCCTTCTTCTTCTGGAATAGTACGGGTGCACCGTAGGGAGACTTGGAGGGACGTATGTATCCTGTTTCTAGAAGGTCCTTGATTTGCCTTCGTAGTTCCGCGAGTTCGGGCGGTGCCATGCGGTAGGGAGCAGCAGCTGGGGGTTTGGCACCGGGCTCCAACTCGATACAATGATCCACCTCTCGCCTGGGTGGAGGTTTCTTAGGCAACTCTTTAGGCATCACATCCTTGTATTCTTCAAGAATATTCTTCAAGATTTGCGGGTGGTCAGTCCGCGATGAGTCGAGTTTTTCTTCGTCATTGAGCTGCCGAATTGTTACCAAGTAGTTGGGGTACTTCCGCATCCCCTTCTTAAATTGCATGGCCGAGATTAGTTTCTTCTCAACATGGGCTCGTTCAATAGGGACCATGCATGCCTTGTCCCCGTCGTAGATGGCGAGTGTGTTTGTGGCCGGCATAGGGAAGGCTTGGAATCTGTCAAAGAATTCCATGCCTAGAACCATCTTGAAGTCGTCTATGGGGACGACAGAGAAGTCGAGCTTTCCGGACCATGTCCCAAGAGAGAGTGGGACGTCATGAGCAATTCCGGCTATAGGCTTTGCAGGTGAGTTTACCGCCTTCATCGCACCTCCGCGATAGACTGTCTTGAGCCCTAGACGTTTGGCTTCTTCCTCGGACATGAAGTTATGAGATGCTCCAGTGTCGA
Organism: Orobanche coerulescens; assembly: GCA_033398695.1. Lineage (NCBI taxonomy): Eukaryota > Viridiplantae > Streptophyta > Magnoliopsida > Lamiales > Orobanchaceae > Orobanche > Orobanche coerulescens. The sequence goes on along the minus strand of CM065802.1, from coordinate 121,826,928 downwards.
GTAATGCGCTAACGGTTTGACCGTTAATACTGGTGCGAGCAAACATTAGCCCTTTCTTCGGAGTAACGGGCGTCGGGGCTTGTCCCTTAAGAGCGGACATGTACTGAAGAGAACCCATGCTGTGTCGGGGTTCCTCTAATGGAGTGGCCGAGGTATCATCGGCATTGATTTTTAAGTGGGCAGCAAGGGCGTTTAGGGTCTTCTTTTCAGGGCAGTCGCGTATCCAATGGTTGCCATTGCATATGAAGCAAGGGCTTTTAGGCTTTGATTGCTCCTTCCTTCCTGGGAATTTTTGTTGCCCGATCCTGCCACTTGGGGGTCGGTTAGTTCCCCAATTCTTGCAATTACCGCCATGTCCTTCCTTGCGATTTTCTCCCCCACCTTTGCCATGAATGGGCCGTTTATCTTTACCTTGCCCAGAGTAGTCAGTGAGTGATTCAGCCTTGGCGATAGCTTCGTCAAGGGTCTGAACACCATGTCTATCCAGCTCGGTTTTGGCCCAATTGTTAAGGCCATCGGTGAAATAGAAAAGTGCATCTCTATCGGACATTTCAACTTCAAGCATGAGAGTTGTAAATTCATTGATATAGTCACGAATCGTACCTGTCTGCTTGAGTCTTCGGAGGCGAGCTCTCGCATCTCGTTCAGCATTGCTTGGGGCAAATTGTTTTCGGAGTTCTCTTTGGAAGTCTGCCCAAGTGTCAATGGTGCAGATCCCTCTGCCCATATCGCCGTACTTCCGGCGCCACCAGAGTTGTGCGGCACCACGCAGGTAATTTGGTGCGCCGTTGACCTTCTGTTCCTCATCTTTTACGCCCATAGCGTCAAAGTAACGTTCCAGGCCGAATAAGAAGTTATCGACCATAGTGGCATTCCGAGTGCCATCATAGGTTTCGGCCGGCACATCCAAGCGGCGCGCATCAAAAGCGAACAGGCGTGGAATTAAATGATGCGGCTCGCTTGTGTTTAGCCCATTCCGACCGGACTTCTTCCACTTCCGAGCGAATAGAGCGTAGCTCTTCTTGACAAAGCCACGGAGACCATGAATCTCCTTCGAATTCGATAAGTTGCCCGCGCAACATATCCGATCGTCCATCATAAGTTTCTTCAAAGACGCCGATGTCGGCGTATTCCGTCTCCAGAGTGTCGAACCTGTCATGGACTTGATCAAGGTTCTCCTCCAAGCTAGCCATCGAGGCTTCCAGTGTGGCAATCCGAGGTTCGAAGGTGTCGGCAGAGGGTCCCTTGGACTTGCCTCGGACCTTGTTACCTCGTTGCTCCTCACGACCGCGTTGCTGCTCTTGAGTAGCATCAATAGGGACATCCTGAGTGTTGGCCATTGTTCTCGTGTGATATGAGTCGGTTGTGTGCAAACCTTGCTCCGATACCACTTGTCACGGGATGGGAGTTTTGCGCAGCTAACCCGTGCGGCACTTAAACAACTAAGCTGAGTCGAGTTGCTAAGTAAGCCTGAAAGTAACGAGAAAAGGGGCAATGGCACAAAAGGATTTTATTAAGTATGAATGCTTGAGTACAAGAGAGCTTTTACAATGCTTGATTGCTTGAGGATTTCTGGATGGAGTGAGCAAATGAGGCTCCTCCTCCTTTTATACCAACCTAGGAGAGTTCTGGAGTGGAACTCTCTAGATAGAACTTTCTAGATAGAACACTCTAGATACTTGTAGTACATTTACATGGGCATTTTACATGAGCATTCTACAAAGTGTGTAAGAAGTACTTTTCTACATGCTTCTAGAGCCATCTACGAATTTACAAGTATGTAGAGATCTCTGGGTCTTTCTTGATCTTTCTAGAACCTTCCGGAACCTTCCGACACATAGAGACTCATGTTAGGGTCATCCGGGTCGCTTTCGCCCGACCCGTCACAACAGTCCTTAGATGGGCAATGGTGGGCAAGCGGCCAGTCTTCCTCGTGCTGTCGAGCACCAAGCGTGCAATCTTCCTAGAGGTATAGGGGGCCTCTAGGGAGCCAACTCTAAGCATTCGAAGTGTGCGAGGAGTTCCCGAGCGAGTTGGAAATCGTTAGGGCGGCGTAGGACCTGAGTGGTCTGCGTTGGGCTTAAGGTTGGCATTGAGGCTAAAGTGTGACCGGAGGGATGCCGTCGGCCATATACACTTCCTCTATGTCGATTGGGCAATCGAGGCACGCATTTAAATCATACGCCTCGTTAGCTTACTCGTAAGCATTAGCTATCGGTTCCGGCTATGCTGCGGGGGATCGTTGGCTTGTACATGTGGTTGCGAGACAACACCACATTGCGGATTGAAGGTAATATGTCGGTATGCGAAGTAGTCCCAAACATCGTGAGGGGCGAATACCTATTGATGGCATGAATCTAAGCCAAGATCTAAAAGGTTGTCCGTCTTGAGTGAGGTACTCTCAAGGGCGCCAAGGTACTGCACCTAGGAAGTCCCGAGTGAGTGTCGAGCACGAGGAATTGCACTTCGGGCATGCGAGTGACCCTTAGTGCCGAGTGCCATTGCGGGTTAAGATTGAAGGGTATGAGATACCGGCCCTTAGTTGGTCGGAGGCAAAGGACAGGTGGCTGCCTAGCGTCTTACGCAGCACAATGGACCAGTGCATGATATCTCTAATGTTGGTATTTTATGAAATCTCGTTGATGGTAGCCGGACGGAGACTCGGAAGTCTCCTAGGCGCACGGGTGATTCGTGATCCGCTGCACGAATTCGACGGCCTGAACCTCAGTGAGCCGCACCCCGTGACAGGTGGTATCGGAGCCTTGGAATGTCGCATCCAGGTTTCAGTTGAGCTTTGTTGAATATCTTGCTTCCCCATGAGAACCGGATACCAAAATTGTGCCAATTTTTTTTTTTTTGATTAGCCATTGTAGTGGCATTTCAGCGAAGGGCTTGCAGTGCGTTCTTACATATTGTGGCAGAGTTGAGAATTAAGTTGGCAGTGGGACTTGAGGGAATGGTAGTACCTCGAGTTGGCTTTGCAATTGGGCGAATGGTAGTACCCTGGTTGTTTGGTTTCTGTCGGTGATGTTCGAAAGGTTTGTTCAGTGCGAGTTGTTGGCATTAGTGATTTCGGAGAATGGTAGTACCCGGGTTACGACGTGTTTAATGACTATATTTTTCTCTGCGAGTACGGTTGGCAGTTGGTTAATTTGAGGGGAACATTCTCATCGGTAAATTACGGACGCATGAGTAACGGTGTTGGTGTAATCTGATCAGAAACTTTATGTTAGCCTAATTTTCTGGGCTTATTAGACATCTTGATCTCCTAGAAGGAGACATGCCGGTGACCCGGGTGGTGTGCAGTAGCCACGTCTGCCAAGTTGCAGCCATGTTTGCGTAGCGCCGCAGATTGAGAGGTGATTTGGGTTTGAGACCTATTTGGGCGAGAACTTCAGTGCGGGAAACCGCCACAGCACGTTCAGGTGCAAAGCTTGGGCTTGATCTTAGTGCGCACAAGCGCCACAGCACTTGAGGTGCATTGGTTACTAAGAGATTTGAATTGGTATGCGCAAAGCGCTTTCGCACATGAGGTGCAATCGTAACACAGCCACCACGGAAGTTGCAAGAGTGGAGTGTTCAGTCTTCCTGGTTCGAGTCGGGCAGATATGAGAATGGGCATGCTCCAAGTATGGTGTTGCATGTCCTAGCAGTCTATGAGGGACAAGAGATTCGGGTCTGGCCTCCAACACGAGTGGGGGAGGGCCAGACCCCCGAGACGAAATGGGCTGATTCGAGAATGATGTTCCTTAAGGGGATTCCAAAGCCTAGAGTATGGGCTCTGTGGTTGAGCGATTTTCTGAAAGGGACTGAGTTATACGAAGCATTGGGCTTCTTGGTTACCGAAGAGGTGTGTCCATCCAGGATACACATGTGAGCGATTCTGAGATGGCTGTTCTTGGAAGTGATTTGGAAGCCAATTAATGGGACCTATTGGTTGAAGAATTTCTGATGGGAGCAAGCCGGATGAGGTGTGCTCGTACAGAGTATACAATCGTGCGTTGAGCAATAAGGCCGGATGGCCAGGTTACGAGTTAGGCCAGAGGGCCTGGGTTCGTGTCTTCGTATGAGTCAGAGGACCAGCGAGACCAACCCGCGAGTTTTGTCACGCCAGGCTGAAGGCCGGTGACGCGGTGTGCCGAGAGTTAGGCATCACCTTCGAGCGGGGGAGGGTGCGTTGATCACGCGTACAGCCTTCAAGCTCCTTGCCGTAGAAGTGCGGTGGCCTCATGGCCGAGAGAGTAGTGATCTGTGAGCAGCCGTGCAGGCCTCTTCCGACTTGTGCTAGAGGGCACTTGTCTTACAGAGTTTCAGATTGGGTTTGGCTCGTCCTTGATAGAACTCGGAATCCATATTATGGGGTATGGTTAGTAAGGATTTTTGAGAGGGCAGCCGCGGTGGTATTTGAGCAGAGCGCAAGGCTCCTTTGGATGGGTTCTTGGTGTTAGTGAGCACTATTATAAGTATCATGTACTCCAGATGTTCAGGCAAATCGACCCGGTTTAATTCGGAGAACTTGTCGCTAGTCTCGGACTTGACAATGAGGGAGTAGCTTGATTTGAGCTAGAGTGGCAATCTAACACCATCGGTGGGTTTTTCGTTATATCGAGGCATGGAGAGAATGATTCCTGCCAAGATATGAGTGGGTGTGCGCCGAAGAGAGGCAACATCCGAGAGGAGGGAGAGTGCATTGATCGCATGCACTGCATCCCTACGAGCAATGAGTTTGAATGCGCGAGGCGCAAGAGTTGCAGGCGGCGGCGAAATTGCGATCATCGAGTTGCCATGCGGCGTTCTTCGAGTTGGGCCTCGAGACTTTACAAGAAGGCACCACTTGATGGAACTAAGAGTCTTGTCTTTGAGAGGCACACGAGTTGAGGAGATGGAGGTAGAGTGTCGGGTTCGTTGCCCAAGTATTTTCATGATGAGATGGGCAGCGCATGTACATGGAGCAGGTTGTGTGTGCATGCGTTGACGAGGACGTCAACGGATCGAGAGGGGGAGGATGTCACAGGGCGCTTTCCATATTATTCGGAGTACCCGGGATTTCCCCGGACTTGCAAAGGATTATGTTGGATAGTTGCCCTGCGACACGAATAAGGATGGGGACGTGCGACAGTGGTCGGCGTCCGGAGTGTGTCCGTGCGCAAGCAGGACTTTGAGTCGTTGAGCAGAGGGCATTAGGATAGGAGTTTCGTGAAATGCTTGTAATGGCGATTTCCTTGGAGTGTTGGGAAGGTCTCCACCAAGTTTCACAACTAGACGGTTCCGTTTGAGTAGCGAACGATGCGAAGTATCGAGATGCTGCAGTGCAGTGGCATTGTAGTAGTTTCAGAATATTGCAGAGGCAATTCCTCACTCCTTGAGTATCGGATGGGGCTGAAACTTTGAGGACATATAGATAATGTCGTAAGCTACTCTACGGTTCAAGCGGATAAGGATTTGGAGTTCATATGAGGGAGTTACACCCGATGTGGTTCCTCGGCCATTCAATGTCTAGTGCAATTACAAGAGAATATTTGTCTAAGCCTATTATAGGGGGGACAGTCCTTAGATGGGCAATGGTGGGCAAGCGGCCAGTCTTCCACGTGCTGTCGAGCACCAAGCGTGTAATCTTCCTAGAGGTATAGGGGGCCTCTAGGGAGCCAACTCTAAGCATTCAAAGTGTGCGAGGAGATCCCGAGCGAGTTGGAAATCGTTAGGGCGGCGTAGGACCTGAGTGGTCTGCGTTGGGTTTAAGGTTGGCATTGAGGCTAAAGTGTGACCGGAGGGATGCCGTCGGCCATATACACTTCCTCTATGTCGATTGGGCAATCGAGGCACGCATTTAAATCATACGCCTCGTGAGCTTACTCGTAAGCATTAGCTATCGGTTCCGGCTATGCTGCGGGGGATCGTTGGCTTGTACATGTGGTTGCGAGACAACACCACATTGCGGATTGAAGGTAATATGTCGGTATGCGAAGTAGTCCCAAACATCGTGAGGGGCGAATATCTATTGATGGCATGAATCTAAGCCAAGATCTAAAAGGTTGTCCGTCTCGAGTGAGGTACTCTCAAGGGCGACAAGGTACTGCACCTAGGAAGTCCCGAGTGAGTGTCGAGCACGAGGAATTGCACTTCGGGCATGCGAGTGACCCTTAGTGCCGAGTGCCATTGCGGGTTAAGATTGAAGGGTATGAGATACCGGCCCTTAGTTGGTCGGAGGCAAAGGACAGGTGGGTGCCTAGCGTCTTACGCAGCACAATGGACCAGTGCATGATGTCTCTAATGTTGGTATTTTATGAAATCTCGTTGATGGTAGCCGGACGGAGACTCGGAAGTCTCCTAGGCGCACGGGTGATTCGTGATCCGCTGCAGGTCGGCGGCTGAACCTCGGTGAGCCGCACCCGTGACACGGCGGGAGTGTGCGCGGCACGAGGCCCAAAAATGGCTCCAGTGGTGGCGGTGTGCGCGGCTCGGTCGGAGTGTGCGCGGCACCGTCTGATCGGTTTGGCGAAAAATGCCACGAGTGTGCCGCGGCCCTGCCCGGCATGTGCGCGGCCCACTTGCTCGGCGGAAGGCTGCCGAGCTTGCCGGCCGTGACTTCGGCGAGAAGCCGCCGAGCACTACCGGCCGTGACTCGGCAGTGCGGCTGGGCCTGGTTGCCGGCCATGACTCGGCCGGGGCCAACTCCGACGGCCGAACGACCGAAACCCGAACACGAATACGAATCGATGATACGGTTACGACGTACTCGCAAATACGAATCTAAGAGCTAAGAGAACACACAATTCCGACCACCCGAAGGCTCGGAATTCAACAACGGAAGTAATTACCCAAAACTTTGGGAAATTACGAAAATGGCCCAAAACGTCCGAAAATCACGATACGCAATCGAAACACCAAACCCAAGCTCGCAACATGAATAATAACATTAAATGAACTTACGAGAAACTCGAAACAACAGTTTCGGACGAGATTCGCAAGAATCGAACTCAAGTGCGGAAAAGTCGCTAAAAAGCTCGGAACTCAACAAAACGATACCGAAACGAACTCGGATGACAAAAAGTTCAGAATTAATCATTCTCGAAATGACGAAACGGTGATGAGCGAGTCGTCAAAACGGACTCCGGCCAAAAAAATAAATTTACCGAAAATCGAAAATTGCGGATATTACATTCCACCCTCCTTAAAAGAAGTTTCGTCCCGAAACTTAAAATAAGTAGGGAGAAGCAATATCCCGCCAGGAAAACTCAACGAGATACGCAAGAAAACACGTAACTTACGCCCATCGGCAAAACGTTACAAGCAACGCAAAGGAATATACGGCATGAAAACACGTTCCACGACGACCAACACAACGTTGCCGTTAGGGATATAATAAAACCAACAAGTGACAAGCGTCATCAAATGGATAATGCAATCAAGTCAATTATCCGAACAATCACAAAACAAAACGAACGAAAATCAATACGATTGACCAACCCAACGGTACATCAATCAAAACGCGAGCCAATCGCTGAACAAATACGGAATTCCACCGCCCAAGGGTTGAAAACGAGACTAATTTCTCGAACTTAAGGGAATTAGGAAGGAGCCTGAATGCTCAACAATCACGAAACGAGAACAAAAACCGAACAAACAAACGATCAAGACAACAAAAATTGAACAATCATGTCCGAAACACGAAGGATAATAAAGTTCAAACAACAATTCCCAGGATGATCTGGTGAGAACAACAAGACATGCATTCCCATAAGATCCACAGGAAAGGGAGTAGCGATTGAAAAGTCACAACGACAAACGAGTTATTCCGAAACAATACCACACTCGTTCGATCAACAAAAGCAAGGGGCAGGACAAGCTCAGAAAATGTCAACGAACATAAACGAGTCGACAGAGTCGAAAACACAGGAGTTCCAAATCCGATCCACTTCGAATAAAAGAACTAATAGAACCAAATGATGTCACTTCCGAACAAGGTTCACAAGAATCGAACCGAACTCGAAAAAGTCACAGCGATAACCAGATCGACCCACAACAAGATCACAGTTCGTTCAGACAATGAAATCGAAATACAGAACACGTTCATAAAGTATCAACGAACATGAGTGAATCGATAGACTGGAGAAAGAGAAAATACCGAAGTCAAAATAGTATGGGTATTACCTCCGACCTCGTCCACGAAATTCACAAAAATGGGAGCAAGGTAACAAGAGATAAAACAACCGACACATAACGGAACCATCACCGATGCACACGGTCATACCAAACCAAGCTCTAACAGTTCGCACATGCGCGACAACGCAGAAATCACCACGAGGCGACAATGTTCAACACCAACATCCCGCCTCTCACAGGGGGCTAACACAACAAATGTGTGGAAAACGACTCAACGCTCACACCGCCAATTCGATCATACTCGGGAGCAAACATCAAAATGACAACGCGAACATCACCCATACATACCCAGCCCTCAAACGGGAATGGATAGGTTTTAAAAACGAAAACCTCATTTTGAAAATAATTTAGAGAACACCGGTTGATCTTGAGTATCACCTTTCAAAAAGTACAAACGTGAAACATTGTTATCGAGACTTTGGAGAACCATTTCGCATTTGATAAAAATGAGGACACTTTCTCTTAGTAAAAACTTTCAAAATATTCGACCTTTGGGTCTAAATAAAAGTATTTCTAAAACATTGAAATTATCTCAAAACATTTTGGTCCTCGAGGTAGAAAATTTTTGAAATATATTGTGGCACCTTGGATGTACCACAAGAAAATAACTCATTTGAAAAATATGTCTCGAATTTTATTTTTCTAAGATACTCAAGGTTTTCAAAAATCCAATAGGCCAGAATGCCCAAAACTCACGCATATCGACGTTCACTAAATCAACTCCTAGTACACGCATCAAAACGTTTAAAATCAAGACAATACATATCTTTAAACGGAAACAAACGATAAAATACCACAGTCGAAGACCGCCTAGGATTCAGAACAAAACCACTGACCCCATTCGAGGTCTCTAAGGACCCTCCCGTACTGACTAGTGAACAAGTCGTACGCGTATAAGCACAAAGCTTCCACAAGAGAACTTGTAAAACGAGCAAATCGATTCGAAAATCATCAGTAACGGGCAAAAACAATAGTGAAAAGACATCAGCAGTGACGACACTCCTCGTATAAACCAAATACGAGAGTCGACTAAATACATATCGTGAAATCAAAATCCACAGAAGGATTTCATCACTTAATAAATAATCATAAAAATAGCTCGTGTCACACGAGGCACAACACAAAGGAGGGAGACTTACTTCCACGGGTCGCACGAAGATGATGATCGCCCCACGATACTAATCACGACCAACAAACTCAAATGACGCGTTGCGACACGACTTAGTCAGATAAAATCCGACGAAACAGGACTCAAACAACACGACTTGACCCAACAGCCTAGGTTTCCACAACCTAATCTCTGATACCATTTATGTAACACCCCCAATCCACTCAGGGATATTACACGCCGTAGACCCTCTCCTCGAGGATCTACCAGGCTGACAGCTAAAATCAAACATCTAAACATCGCCTTTAAGGCTAAAACGACTCAGTAGACCGACTTGGTCTTTCAATAATAACATACAACTCAATTACAATACATGCCCACGCAGGGGTCGAATACAACACACTCCCGTACAACGGGAAAAGAATACTGCAGCGGAAATAAGATACAGCTAAACCGAAGACATCATACGGATCCTCGTGTGATTAGTATCGTTCATCTTTCATCATCCTTAAATCGACCCTGTGTTATGCTCCAAAACCTGAATGCAAAAATAGACATCCACCCCCCGAATACTCGGGGGTTAGCAAAACTCCACTGTTTTGCTAGTGCAAATACAAAGTGCAAATACGAGCCATACGATTCACATTCCACGAATAACAATAACCAGGAACCCTAAAAGATTCAAATACAACAAGATGAACACTTCCCGAGGCGAGAGTTTGAGTAAAGACTTCCCAACAAGATCAAAATATCAAGGGAAACAATTTATAAAATGATTTGAAATACCATCGGGAGTTTTAATAGAAAACGATTTTGGATTATCAAATCCTACTTTTCAAAACCCAAAAGACGAAAGGGGTCACTTCCCCAAAAGTTTACTTTCCAAAAAATAACATTTCCCAAACCGTTGGGATTTTAGCCCCAAATCCGTAAAATGACTTTTACAAAACCATTGGGATTTTAGCCCCAAATCTCATCAACTCATAGTACACAAGAACGACCACAAGGTTCGTCTCCCAACATCAAAATCCACAAATAAAGGATTTAAAATAAACGACAAAATACTCTAGAGCCATCCTAACCAAGTAGGCCAAACGAACAGCTTACCTCTTACACACTTAGTCAATGCATGCAATCATGAAAACCATTCAAAAGCACTCATTTCCGGAAATGCCATTATCAAATCACATTTGCAAAATGCACCACAATTAACCGCGGACCCACCCCTCCGTGGATCCCTACCGAGACCCCGTTGGATCTAACCCGTAGTGGTTAAAAGCAAGCTCGCGGATCCACCCCTCCGTGGACACCTACCGAGACCCCGTCGGATCTAACCCATAGTGAGCATACACACACACACATTACTCATGCAAAACTAACATATGCTAAGAATGTAAGTTCATTAAGAATACTCACTAGAGATGGCCATTAACTCGACACCATTATCAAACTCTTCAAAACACAATAACAAGATTAAATACGGAATACACAATTCCATAACTTTAAACAATAGGAGTATCATCATCAAATCCTTCAACGTTCAAAATAATCAAATCATAATCAATTCCCAAAACACGCCGTTCACAAAACACACGCATTTTGAAAGAAAGCCTTTAACGAGGCCAAACCGAAATCCTTTGAAACTTCATTTCAAATAACCAAACAAACACATCAAGACGAACACCGATCATCATATCCATAAAACGAGAAAAGTATGGGCAAGGTACTTGTAATATCCGCAATTTTCGATTTTCGGTAAATTTATTTTTTCGGCCGGAGTCCGTTTTGACGGCTCGCTCATGACCGTTTCGTCATTCTGATAATGATTAATTCTACACTTTTTGTCATCCGAGTTCGTTTCGGTGTTGTTTTGTTGAGTTCTGTGCTTTTTAGCGACTTTTCCGCACTTGAGTTCGATTCTTGCGAATCTCGTCCGAAACTGCTGTTTCGAGTTTCCCGCAAGTCCGTTTAACTTTGTTAGACGTGTTGTGAACTTTGGTTTGGTTATTCGATCACGTATCGTGATTTCTGGGCGTTTTGGGCCATTTTGTAATTTCTTGAAAGTTACGGGTATCAATATCTGTATTTGTCGTCTTGACCCTTTTCTTGGTCGCGTATGATTAATTATTGCATTACGTTTTCATCTCGAGTCGTTGATGTCGTCCGCGAACTTTTTGTCGTGTTCGTTCCGTGCGTTTTCGGAAATCGAGGCATCGGGTCGTGGCGGCGGAGCGGAAATCTTTGGCACCGCCGAGCAGTTCGGCAGAACCGCATAGCGCACGCTATGGCCGGAGGCCGCTGCGCGCTAGTCGGCAGTGTAGCGCACGCTGCCGAGTCACCAGGCCAGACGCTATCGGCCTCGGGCAGAGGTATTCGAGGTTCGGACTCGGTCCAGATCGGCAGTAGCGCACGCCATCGCCGGTCGTAGCGCGCTAACCGGCAGGGGTAGCGCACGCTACGGCCGACTAGCGACGCACGGGATGAGTTGTTAGTCCGGTGGCTCCGGACAGTCGGCTAGCGCAGGCTTCCGGCCGTAGCGCACGCTAGCGGGAGTCGGGCGGTCGAGTCATGGTCGGCAGAATTGGTCGGTGGTGCCGGGTCATGCGGGCCATGGCCGAGAGTGCTCGGCCGATACTGGCCGATAGCGCACGCTAGGCCGGGAAGGCTAGCGCACTGTCACGGGGTTGGGTTTGAGCACTCGAAAGCTCCTCGGACCCGTGCGGCACTAGACTAGAATTGCCTCGATCTAGCGAGTAAGCCTAACTCACTCGGTTGCTAAGTATGAAAGGAGGGGTTTAACACTTGGGAGTTGAGAGAAAACTTCACTATTTCACAATCACTTACAAGTACAAGAATGTTGAGTCTTTGAGGGTTGGTTGCAAATGAGCCTCCCCCTTGCCTATTTATACAACTCCTAGGAACCTAGAACCTTCTATTCCACCTCCTCATTTAGAGGGTTCTAGACCTATCTACAACATTACAATTCTAGAACCTAACTCTAGAATCATCCACACTTGTCTACAAGTCTTACAAACACAAGTCTAGAGTATTCTACAAGTACAAGACTAAGTACAATCTAGAATACTCCACATCCTTCAAGTGCTACATCCTTCTAGGAGGGTCCTAGAAGGTTCTTCCATCATCCCGGGCGCCCGGCCCGTCTCTGTCCGTCCCGGCCCGCATAGGCCCGTCCCGGCCCGCACCGGCCCGTCTCGGCCCGAACATCTGGGCCCGTCTCTGTAATGTTCCAGACTCTTCCCGAACCTCCTGGACCAATCCGGTCCGCTTCTAGTTGCTTCCGGTCGAGTCTTTTCTGCTGAGTGGCTCCTCAGCTTTTCAATGTCTACTGCCCCCACAAGGCTTTTTCCGTCTAAGCCTATTATAGGGGGGGAGGGTCTCTCTCGCACCTCGCGCACGCGCGCCCGCGCACGCCGGCATCCCACGCCCGCGTCCGGCCGCCCAGCTCGAGTCCTGTTCCCAGACTCGGCCTTGTCCCGTCGTGCCTTGTCCCACACGATCGCCGCTGCCCCGCCTTGCCCGCGCCTCACACGGACCTCCGAACATGTCGATCGGAATGCCCCTTAGGCGATCCGCTTCCCACAGCGGCGTCCGTGCTCCCACGGCTTACTCGCGTGACTCTCCGTCCGGTCACGCCGTCCTGAAGGCTGACTCTTCACTTGCAGCCCGATGCCATCCTTGGCGTCCTGCTCGTGCCGGTCCCTCGGTACCTGTGGCGACTGTCACGCACACATGTCTCGTTGTCGACTGTCGGCCGTGACATTCTCCCCCGCCCATTTCGTCGACGTCCTCGGCGACGTGGCGGCCCCTCGATGAACCGAACTGCTCCAAGGTGGTAACTCGGCTCCTCCTCAAGCTTCCTCACATACTTGAGTGCCGACATAGCTTGTCTCGAAGGCTCTGTGGTCAAGCGTATTTCCTGCAGCTTGGCTTGATCACACACGTACAGCGCCCTCTTATGCAGAACAACGCCAACATTATTCTTCCTCAGGAAGTCTATGCCCAGTATAATGTCCCGATCATCCATGCTCGTCACCTTGAAGTGCATGCGCGGTTCCCACGTGCCAATCTTTAGTCGCACCCCATTGGCGACTCCTGTAACTCGAACGGGTGGTGCATTATTCGACTTCATCCAGCCCCGTCCCTCGATGACCTGAAGCCCCAACCTCTGTGCTTCAGCCTCGTCAATATAGTTGTAATCGGCCCCTGTGTCGACCAACGCCTTGACGGGTTTCCCATTGATCAGCCCCGTCGCATACAGCAGATTTCTCTCAAGCGGTGCTCCGTCCCGCGATGCCGTCCCTATGGCTGAGTTCAACACCTGAAGCGCCATCGATGTCCCATCACCCTCGGCATCGTCCCGTGCCTTGGTGTACTCCATGGCGGCTACCCTCGGAAACTTCGAGCATTGCCTCGTCGAATGCTCCGTGCTCCAGCAAATCTCACATTTCTTCTTCTTCGGACACGCTGCTACGAGATGGTCTGCACTCCCGCACCCATGGAAAGTCCGAGCCCATCCTGACTGCTTGCCGTCCTTGGGCCTGGCCATCCTCGCGCCCTTATCCGCATTACCCTGGTACGACTTGTCCTGCGTACCGATGCCATCCTCGTCCCTCCTGGACTTCCGGCTCTCCCCGGCTGGTTTTAACTCGATCAGCCGTTCCGCTATCGCAATCGCCTCGGACACGTTCTGTGCCTTGGCCCTCTGCACTTCCAACTTTGCCCACGGTTTTAGCCCATCCACGAACGCGAACAAAGCTTCCTGCTCACTAAGGCTAGGCAACTCCAGCACGATCTCCTGGAACTCCTTCACATAGTCCTTGATCGCCTTGCTGTGTGTCAACTCCTTCAACCTAGCCCGAACCTCAAACTCAACATTCTCCGGGTAAAACTGCCGCTTGAACTCGGCCTTGAAATCCTCCCATGTCTCCATCCGATATGTACCACGCGCGATCTCTGTTTCGCGCCTTCTCCACCATAGCAGCGCCACATCTGCTAAAAAGAATGGAGCCGTCTGCAACTTGGTCGCATCATCTACTATCCCCGATGCACCAAAGTAACGCTCCATGTTCCACTGGAAGTCATCCACTTCCCTACCATTCCGCAATCCTTGGAACGAACACGGCCGGGGGATGTCGATTCGGTGGGGTGCCGCACCCACCGGGTCTCGCCAGGGCCATCGCCCGCTAAATGCTGTCCTTCCTTCGATGGTCTCGATCCTCCCTATGATCTCCTCTCGAAAGTCTGCGATCATGGACCGAACCTCCTTCCTGACAGACTCAAGGATCTCCTCACACAAGTCGCGTCGCAACGCGTTAAGGGTGCCCGTCACCCGATTCTCAAGCTCCTCCAACGACTCGCTCATCTCCGTCACCTGGTCGGCCACATTGCTCCATACCTCAAGAGCATCTGCGTGCTTGCCCATGGTTTCCTCTAGCCGAGCCACTCGTGCTTCCATGGCAACACCTCTTTCCACGGACTTGTCCCTAGACCCTTTCCTGGACTTGTCCTTCTCCTGGCCGGGTTGAACTTTGGTGACGCTGGACGTAGTCTCCATCGGACCTCCTTGCACAAAACCTCTCAGCAACGTCTCAATGCGAAAGTTCCTTGAACCACTAGCGTGGCTCCGATACCACTTGTCACGGGGTTGGGTTTGAGCACTCGAAAGCTCCTCGGACCCGTGCGGCACTAGACTAGAATTGCCTCGATCTAGCTAGTAAGCCTAACTCACTCGGTTGCTAAGTATGAAAGGAGGGGTTTAACACTTGGGAGTTGAGAGAAAACTTCACTATTTCACAATCACTTACAAGTACAAGAATGTTGAGTCTTTGAGGGTTGGTTGCAAATGAGCCTCCCCCTTGCCTATTTATACAACTCCTAGGAATCTAGAACCTTCTATTCCACCTCCTCATTTGGAGGGTTCTAGACCTATCTACAACATTACAATTCTAGAACCTAACTCTAGAATCATCCACACTTGTCTACAAGTCTTACAAACACAAGTCTAGAGTATTCTACAAGTACAAGACTAAGTACAATCTAGAATACTCCACATCCTTCAAGTGCTACATCCTTCTAGGAGGGTCCTAGAAGGTTCTTCCATCATCCCGGGCGCCTGCCCGTCTCTGTCCGTCCCGCCCGCATCGCTGCCTCGCCCGAACATCTGGGCCCGTCTCTGTAATGTTCCAGACTCTTCCCGAACCTCCTGGACCAATCCGGTCCGCTTCTAGTTGCTTCCGGTCGAGTCTTTTCTGCTGAGTGGCTCCTCAGCTTTTCAATGTCTACTGCCCCCACAAGGCTTTTTCCGTCTAAGCCTATTATAGGGGGGGAGGGTCTCTCGCACCTCGCGCGCGCGCACAAGACGCTGCCGCGCCGGCATCCCACGCCCGCGTCCGGCCGCCCAACTCGAGTCTCGTTCCCAGACTGCCTTGTCCGTCGTGCCTTGTCCCACACGATCGCTGCTCGTCCGACCTTGCCGCGCGCTTCACATGGACGATCCCGAACATGTCCAGTCCGGAATGCCCCTTGGGCGATCCGCTTCCCACAGCAGCGTCCGTGCTCCCACGGCTTACTCGCGTGACTCTCCGTCCGGTCACGCCGTCCTGAAGGCTGACTCTTCACTTGTAGCCCGATGCCATCCTTGGCGTCCTGCTCGTGCCGGTCCCTCGGCACCCTGTGCGACCGTCTGCGCACACATGTCTCGTTGTCGACTGTCGACCGTGACAGCACGCTAGTTCCGGCCCATTATATAAATGACAGACCAGCGACTTTCTCCGTCATTTTTCATTTCATTTCTCTTCGGTCCGCGGCTGGGGTTTCGGAGGAAACGAAACCATGTTGTTGAACAACAAATCCATGAAGTTTCTGAGTTTATATCACCGATCAATCGTCCTATAACATCCTTCGATCCAGCGAATCAAGGTTAGATCTTTAGAACCCTACTTTTGGGTAGATTTGGGGGTTTTCGCGTTTTTGTCCGATTCGTTCCGTTTTGTCGATTAATTCATGATGAATATGATTAATCTTGTTGGTATTCTTAGTTTCCCTACGGATTCATGGTATATTTCGTGATTTTTACGGAATCGAGAGGGTTTGGTTGTGGTCCGCCCTCGTTGTTGTTTATATACGAATATACATGAATCGTAGGCGTGTTTTCGGGTGTATTCCAATTCCGTATTCATTTAGAAATGGTTGTGATTGTATTCTTCGAATCGTTAGGTTCGGTTTCATTGGTTCCTAGCGTTCGTCGGTGACTTTCCTTTCCGTTCGTTGCGTCGTCAATAATTCAAGGCAAGTATTTTTGGAAACCTTTATGCTTAACATGGAATGGTAATGTATTTTGTGTGTGATTTGCTCACCTCGTGTTGGTCCGACGGGATCAAGGAGGGAATCGAAAGGGTTGAGTCCTCGATTCATGAGTTTGTATAGCTAGCCAGCGCGGGAGGGTCCTTAGAGGCCTCGTGCGGGAATCTATGATATTACTATGTTCCCAAGGCGATGCGGGTGCGTGTTTTGTTTTTATAATATAGCCAGTGCGGGAGGGTCCTTAGAGGCCTCGTGCGGGAATCTATGATATTACTCTGTTCCCAAGGCAAATTGTTCGACTGTTTGTTTCCGGAAAAGACATGTCTAGTTTTGATTTTTGAAATGATATTGGTGCATGTACTATCAAATGTGTAAGCGATTGGTTTGCCTTGAATACTTGTACTAGCGTAATTGCTAACCCCTTTGGGGACCCGTTGTCGGGGAAATTCTTGTTATGGATTTCAGGTTATGTTCAAATTGACGAGCGGCTACTGGATGGTACGAGGATGTCGGCCAAGGTTGTTGACATGTGCACCGAGTCTTGTTATTTCCTACTGTCTCTTTTGATGTGGATGTTTTCCAAATTGTAAACTTATAGATTGTACTCGCGAGTACTTAGGCTTTTCCTCTCAGATTGTGATTGGTCTTTGTTGGAGTTACTGTATTTGTCGGTTGATGTTTATTATGCCGGTTGTACCGGACGTGTTGTTTTATGTTCTTGTTGTTAACAATTGTTTCCTTGCTAACCGAGACGGTTAGTCGAGAGGTGTTTTCTTGTGTTAGCCTGGTGGATCCCATGTAGGGGTCCACGGCGCTGTAACATATTCCGAATATCTCGGGGTGTTACAGTACTTGCCTCGAAATTGGCACGCAAGTATCCCGAAGAACACGGCTCAACCGGAAAGCTTCGAAATGCCCGATGCTATCGAAACGGAAGACGACGATGAACGAAAGGGTTCAACACGGTTTCTTCGCAAGAAACACAACCCTAACATCATACAATCAATAAATCATCGATCATACGAGAAAGAATAATCGTAGAACGCCCGCAAATCCCTCTAAGACATTTTACCGGACACCTTCAAGGCGTCGATCAAGAACTTGACCAAAACAACGAATCGATACGATCCAACCATGGAATAACAAGGGAAATGATATAATATATCTAAATAATCATCAATCCATCATAATCCTAAGTTAAATAGGATTAATCGGACGAAAACAACCAAAACACCCAAATTCCCCAAAACTAGATTTCTAGGAAATCTGACCTGATTCGGTAGATCGGAGGGTGTTATAGGATGGAAGATTGATGATATGAACTCCAAAACTTCATGGATTGATTGTACAACAACATCTCTCCATGATTAACCAAGGTCCAGCCGCGGAAGTGAAGAAAACGAGTGAGAAAAATGGCCAAAAACCCGTCTGCAGGGCCATAAATAGCCGCATGGTGCCGCGCCGCCGAGTGTGCCGCGGCACGTGCCCAAAAATGGCTCCCGGTGGTCGGAAGTGTGCCGCGGCCGGAGGTGTGCCGCGGCACCGCAGACACGGTTTGGCCGAAAAATGCCACAGTGTCACGGGGTGCGGCTCACTGAGGTTCAGGCCGTCGAATTCGTGCAGCGGATCACGAATCACCCGTGCGCCTAGGAGACTTCCGAGTCTCCGTCCGGCTACCATCTACGAGATTACATATAATACCAACATTAGAGATATCATGCCTTTGGTCCATCAGTCTGCAGAAACGCTAGGCACCCGCCTGTCCTTTGCCTCCGACCAACTAAGGGCCGGTATCTCATACCCTTCAATCTTAACCTGCAATGGCACTCGGCACTAAGGGTCACTCGCATGCCTGAAGTGCAATTCCTCGTGCTCGACACTCACTCGGGACTTCCTACGTGCAGTACCTTGGCGCCCTTGAGAGTACCTCACTCGAGACGCACAACCTTTTAGATCTTGGCTTAGATTCATGCCATCAATAGATATTTGCTCCTCACGATGTTTGGGACTACTTCACATACCGACATATTACCTTCAATCCGCAATGTGGTGTTGTCTCGCAACCACATGTACAAGCCGACGATCCCCCGCAGCATAGCCGAAACCGATAGCTAATGCTTACGAGTAAGCTCACGAGGCGTATGATTTAAATGCGTGCCTCGATTGCCCTATCGACATAGAGGAAGTGTATATGGCCGACGGCATCCCTCCGGTCACACTTTAGCCTCAATGCCAACCTTAAGCCCAACGAGACCACTGTGTCCTACGCCGCCCTAACGATTTCCAACTCGCTCGGGAACTCCTCGCACACTTCGAATGCTTAGAATTGGCTCCCTAGAGGCCCCCCTTACCTCTAGGAAGATTGCACGCTTGGTGCTCGACAGCACGAGGAAGACTGGCCGCTTGCCCACCATTGCCCATCTAAGGACTGTCCCCCCTATAATAGGCTTAGACAAATATTCCCTTGTAATTGCACTAGACATTGTTTGGCCGAGGAACCACATCGGGTGTAACTCCCTCATATGAACTCCAAATCCTTATCCGCTTGAACCGTAGAGTAGCTTACGACATTATCCATAAGTCCTCAAAGTTTCAGCCCCATCCGATACTCGAGGAGTGAGGAATTGCCTCTGCAATATTCTGAAACTACGATAATGCCACTGCACTGCAGCATCTCGATCCTTCGCATCGTTCGCTACTCAAACGGAACCGTCTAGTTGTGAAACTTGGTGGAGACCTTCCCAACACTCCAAGGAACTCCCCATTACAAGCATTTCACGAAACTCTTTTTATAAAGCCCTCTGATCAACGACTCAAAGTCCTGCTCGCGCACGGACACACTCCGGACGCCGACCACTGTCGCACGTCCCCAACCTTATTCGTGTCGCAGGGCAACTATCCAACATAATCCTTTGTAAGTCCGGGGCAATCCCGGGTACTCCGAATAATATGGAAAGCGCCCTGTGACATCCTCCCCCTCTCGATCCGTTGACGTCCTCGTCAACGCATGCACACCCAACCTGCTCTATGTACATGCGCTGCCCATCTCATCATGAAAATACTTGGGCAACGAACCCGACACTCTACCTCCATCTCCTCAACTCGTGTGCCTCTCAGCACAGCACTCTTAGTTCCATCAAGTGGCGCCTACTTGTAAAGTCTGAGGCCCAACTCGAAGAACGCCTGCACGACAACTCGATGATCGCAATTTCTCGCCGCTCGCCCGGCAACTCCTGCGCCTCGCGCATTCAAACTCATTGCTCGTAGGGATGCAGTGCACGCGATCAATGCACTCTCCCTCCTCTCGGATGTTGCCTCTCTTCGGCGCACACCCACTCATATCTTGGCAGGAATCATTCTCTCCATGCCTCGATATAACGAAAAACCCACCGATGGTGTAAGATTGCCACTCTAGCTCAAATCAAGCTACTCCCTCATTGTCAAGTCCGAGACTAGCGACAAGTTCTCCGAATTAAACCGGGTCGATTTGCCTGAACGTCTGGAGTACATGATACTTATAAGAGTGCTCACTGACACCAAGAACCCATCCAAAGGAGCCTTGCGCTCCGCTCAAATACCACCGCGGCTGCCCTCTCAAAAATCCTTACTAACCATACCCCATAATATGGATTCCGAATTCTATCAAGGATGAGCCAAACCCAATCTGAAACTCTGTAAGACAAGTGCCCTCTAGCACAAGTCGAAAGAGACCTGCACGGCTGCTCACAGATCACTACTCTCGGCCTTCAGGCCACCGCACTTCTACGGCAAGGAGCTTGAAGGCTGTACGCGTGATCAATGTAATATCCGGTCGAAAGTCATGTCATTTCAAACCTTTCATATTCTTCGGATCGTGATTGTTGAGCGAACCCTTGTAATCATTGCTTGGAACCACCGTTTTGGGGTTCCCGTATTTTTATTTCGTGTTATTGTTGTCCAGACATTGAATCATATTGCTTTTATTCTCTTTCCGGGTCAATTTTCATCATTTTAGGACCCGGAAGGTGTGAGCCGCGGACAAGGAGTGTGCGCCGCGGCACACACATATCCTATATTTGGCCGAGCGGTGTGCAGTGCCGAGGCACACATGAGTGAGCCGCGGCTGCTGAGTCATTGCCGCGGCACACCTACGTTGAGCCGCGGCACACCGGTGTTGCATCCCGGCCAAAACCCGTCTGTACCGGTGCGCGGCACACACACAGCTGAGCCGCGGCACACTACGAAACACAGGAACAATTTTAGGCTGTGCGCGGCACACATATCTTGAGCCGCGGCACACAATGCGGTCAATGCATAATTCGGCTTTTAAGCGAGATTTCACCATTCTTTCCCCATTTCTTCTTCCATCGCGAGAGAGAGTTGAGGGAAGAATTCTTTTCATAGCTATCACTTGTGTGTTGAAGATTTACCACTTTCAATCGGTTGGGAAGCCCGGATAGTCGATCTATCGCGTATTCCTTGGATCATAGAGCTTGGATATTCAAGAGGTAATTCCTTCGACATCTTGAATTCTCGATTTCGTGTGGGTTTTGACGTTTTGGATGATAAAATCATGGTGTATGATGTGATATATGCGTGATTATGGACATGCTTGAGTATTCATCGGATTATTGAAAGATTATTCAAGAACACTTTGAATTTTATGTTGGATTTTGGGGGTTTTCGTAGATTCGTCCGTTTTGTCCGATTGAAGCTTGAGAACCTTGAGATTTTGATATATATATATCTATACCATATGAGTGTTTTCTCCCGATTTTACGGGTTGGATTGTGCCGTTTTCGGACTTGTGGGAGTTTGGGCAATTTCCCAACCTTTAGTTATCCACCCGTATATTTTCTGGAATCGTAGACGAGTTTCAGGAGTCTCTTCGTATAATTTGAGTATGGATAATTAATTGTAATATTCCTTGCGAATCGTTTAGGTGCCGGAAGCGCGTTCTCGGACCTACCGAACTCATACCTTTCCTCCGTTCGATTTCTCGATGTCTCAAAGGCAAGTATACATTTATGATTGTACGTTCTCGACTTTGAAAGTAAGATATATTGATGGCATATTATGAACGAACCATTTTTACGGCATTCATATATGTATTGTTGGCATGTAATGAACGAACCGTTTTGACGGCATTCCTACATGTATCGGCGTATGAGGTGAACGAACCGTTTTGACGGCATTCACATACGTAACGGCGTATGAGGTGAACGAACCGTTTCTACGGCATTCACATACGTCTTATGAGATTTAGTTATTCCGGAATACTAGTCTTTAATTGATGAATTGACGGATATTGATGAATTGACGGATTACATTTACTTTATTGTCGAGAAGTATTATGTTTCATATTGTTATACTTGCACTAGCTATTCGACGGCTAACCCCTTTATGGGGGAAATACGTTTCATGTATTTCAGGTTCCAGGAGAGCGGACGGGCAGGTATCGGGTCGGCATAAAGATGGTGGGCAAGTGTGATACTGTGTCTTTCTTCCAGTTATGGTTGGAGTTCTGGTTCAGTGTTGTTGTACTGGATTGTCTTTTGAACACTCGAGTATCGTTTTCCTTTTCCCTTGATGTTCCGGCCTGTGTTGCCGAAGTGATTGAATTGTATTGTGATGTCCGTGAATACATTGGTTATGTTTCGAATACCTTTGTATCGTTTTTCATTCCTTTGTGTGTAGACCTTATCGGTCAAAATTTATGGTTACGCGTATGTATAGCCTTGTGGGTCCCACGGCGGGGCTTACGGTTGTAATATCCACTGAATAACTTGGGGTGTTACGAATATGGTATCGAGCTTAGGTATGGATACCTAGGTGTCGGTCTTTTGGGTCGATTGAGTCGTTAAATGTCCACAGTATCACTACTCGCCATCATCACGGTCGACCGGTACTTGTAAGACCTCTCACTCTCCGTGTTTCCTTATTCGTTTTGCTTCCTTTTATCGGTATTCTTGAGAATCGGACACTTTGTTGATGCGTGATTGAATTGTGCTTACGTGACTTGTGTGTTCTTGAAGATGGTGGTAGGGGCCGTGGCCGTGGTCGTGGCCGTGGGAGAGGAAGAAGAGGTCGTGGCGCGGCCGTTTCCATCGATTCGGTTGCGGGGTCGACCAACCCGGTTTGTCGAACTCGGTGCATCCCGATACCGAGAGTCAACGACCCGATCAAATGGTCGAGGAACAACGCAGACGTTGGAGTGGCGAATGCACTTCAACAATTGGCTACCAGATGACTATTTTGGCCCAAGCTGATTGGTGAATAACCCGAATCCAAACACGGATGCCCCGCTTGAACGTAATCCGTATGCACCCTCCACAGTTTGGCGGTGCCACGGACCCGTTAAGTGGGAGGATTGGCTAGCAGAGTTGGAGAAGATTTTCGAGGCAGTTGATTGCCCCGAGGTGAGGAAAGTACCGATTGCTCAGTATTTCCTCACTAAGGAGGCCGCTACTTGGTGGAAGGTCATCAAGCCACAGGATCGTATTGCCTCATGGGATGAATTTAAGGAGCTCTTGGAGGCCGAGTTTTGTCCTTGGCAGTGCAGAGAGCCGAATCCGAGCCTTCTTCGAGGCTAAACCACAAGATATTCCCGTTTCGCAGGCAATCGTGGAGTATAACCAACAATTAATCCATGTGAAGGATCAAGTACGTAGCGAGCGTGATAAGATCCGTTATTTTGATATGCGGATGAATTTGGACTTGCGGCGGTACATGGCCGGATTTGCTTGTACCACACTGAAAGAGTATCAGGACAGAGCTTTAGCCCATGATATGTTGAGCCCCGACAATGATACCGTTGAAGAACCGAAGAAGCAGAAAGTCGGGGGAAATTTTTCCGGCTCTAAGGGTGGCAACTATCAGAAGTCACAGACGACTAACCGTTTTGCCGGACAGTCGTCACGTTCTAATAAAGGGAAGAGGAGTTACCGTCCCACTCCGGGTACCTCAAATCGTACAGTGACTTGCTATAATTGTGGTCGTCCAGGCCACTTTAGTTCGGAATGCTATTTCCCACTATTAAAGTGTCACACGTGTGGTCAGATGGGGCATAGAGCGGTTTATTGTTCCGAGCCGAACCAGACTTTAGACACTCGGGCTTCTGCCCCAACACCCTTTGATCAAGGTGTTAATCAGCGGCAATCTTTCGGTCAACCTCAGCAGAATTTTGGCAGGGGCCGGGGACGGAGTCGAGCGGCTGGAGGGGGGAACTCTAGCGTCGGTTCGGTGCAACCACGGGTTTATGAGATGCGTCGAACAGACGAACCCGATGCGGCGGTGGCTTCAGGTACCATCCATATTCTATCCTATCCAGTCCGTGTACTTTTTGATTCGGGTGCTACACATTCTTTTATTTCTTTGGAGTGTGTACGCCGTTTGAATATAACTTGTTTAGCGCTTGCGATCCCTTTATCGTGAGACTGCCTAGCGGGGATAGGATTGTGGGGAATCGGGAGATTAGAGAATTTCCGGTGGTTATATCCGGTATGGAATGGTTATCAAATTTAATTGTAGTTGACATGGAAGGCGAGGACGTAATCCTCGGCGAGGATTGGCTTAATAATCACCAGGCGATTATGAATTACCGTACCAAAGTTATCACTATGATGACTAAGGACGGATCTGAGTACTCATTTTTGGGACGTAAGTTGGGCCAATCCAAGTTACTTATCAGTTCCATGAAGGCCGTAAAACTTTTGAATAAAGGTTGTACGGGCTATTGGTGTTATGCATTGAAAACGGAAGGAATTGAAGTCGATTTCCCTTCAATTCCGGTTGTTAACGAGTATCCGATGTTTTAGGACGATCTTCCGGATTACCTTGAATCGAGAGATAGATTTTTCCGTGGATTTAGAGCCGGATGCGGCCCCGATTTCTAAAGCACCTTATCGGATGGCACCTTCCGTGATGCAGGAATTGAAGACTCAGTTGGGAGAACTTTTGGAAAAAGGGTACATCAGACCGAGCGCTTCGCCTTGGGGCGCGCCCGTTCTTTTCGTCAGGAAGAAGGATGGTTCACTACGTTTGTGCATTGACTACCGTGAGCTGAATAAAGTAACCATCAAGAATAAATATCCTTTGCCTCGTATAGACGATCTATTTGATCAATTGCAAGGAGCTGCGGTTTTCTCGAAGATTGATTTATGATCCGGGTATTATCAACTCAGAGTGAGGGAGTCCGACGTTCCAAAGACGGCGTTCCGGACGAGATATGGGCATTATGAATTTGTAGTTATGCCTTTTGGGTTGACGAATGCGCCGGCAGTATTCATGTAGTTGATGAATAAAATATTCATCGAGTATCTCGACAGGTGTGTAGTCGTCTTTATTGACGACATCTTGATCTATTCTCGGGATAAGGAGGAACATGCCCGACACTTGCGTTTAGTCTTAGACATTTTGAGAACCGAGCACCTTTATGCAAAGTTCTCGAAATGTGAGTTTTGGTTGGAAGAAGTTATGTTTCTCGGCCATGTGATTTCGGCCGAAGGGGTTCGTGTAGACCCGCAGAAGATCGAGGCAGTGCTAGGTTGGGCACCGCCTAAAAATGTTAAAGAGGTTCGTAGCTTTTTGGGCCTTGTTGGGTATTACCGTCGGTTCGTCGAGGGGTTCTCGAAACTCGCTCGACCGCTTACAAAATTACTCCGTAAGACCGAAAATTTATCTCGGACGGATGAGAGACAACGAGCTTGATGAATCAAGAGACGATTGACTTCGCCGATTTTAACTTTACCGCATGGTAGCGAAGGCTTTGCGCTTCTGACGCTTCGGGTCAAGGCACGGCTGTGTGCTTATGCGGCATGATAAGACGATAGCTTTTGCGTCTCACAATTAAAGCCTTATGAGGTAAATTATCCTACTCACGATTTAGAATTGGCCGCAATTGTCTTCGCACTCAAGATTTGGCGGCATTATTTGTATGGTTCACCGTGCGGATTTATACCGATCACAAGAGCACGAAATATATTTTCAGCTGAAGGAGCCGAATATGAGACAGAGACATTGGCTAGAGTTGATAAAGGATTATGATCTGGAAATTCTTTACCACCGGAAAGCCAATGTCGCTATGGATGCTTTGAGCCGCAAATCGGCATCTCTTCAAATGCTTGAGGTTCTTACGTCCCTGCATTTAAGATTCGTCGATTTAATTGAACAAGGGATCGAAGTGTGGCTTGGCGAGTACGAGACAGGTTGTGTACTCTCGAAATTACTTCGTCCTTGGTTGACGATATCAAAGGGAAACAGTGGAGTGACCCGATGATTTCTCAACTGAAGGAAGATGTGATTAAAGGAAAAGCTCCTGGGTTTATGGTGCACGATGATAGTATTTTGAGATTTCAGGGCAGGCTTTGCGTTCCGAATGATTTGGAATTGAGACAGAGGATTCTCCGAGAATCTCATGCTACGCCTTACTCAATCCACCCCAGGACGAGTAAGATGTACAAAGATTTGAAGCGAAATTTTTGGTGGAATAACATGAAGAAGGATGTTACGGAGTTCGTATTACGGTGCTTGACATGTCAACAAGTCAAGATCGAACATCAACGACCGGCGGGGTTGTTGAAACCACTCCCCATTCCCGAGTGGAAGTGGGAAGATATCTCAATGGATTTTATCACGGACATGCCGAGAACTCGGGCTGGAATGAATATGATTTGGGTAATTGTCGATCGATTGACCAAGTCTGCACACTTCTTGGGTATTAAGGATACTTGGGGACCGGATAGATTGGCTCGAACCTTTATCGCTGAGATCGTGAGGTTACACGGTGCCCCCAAGACCATTGTTTCTGATCGAGACGGCCGTTTCGTATCGCATTTTGGCAGCCGTTCATCGAGCCTCGGGTGCCGAGTTGAGATTGAGCACTTCCTTTCATCCTCGGTCGGACGGTCGACAGAGAGGACGATTCGGACGTTGGAGGATATGTTACGGGCTTGTGCCTTAGATGGAGTAATGATTGGGAGCTTCACTTGCCGTTGATCGAGTTTGCTTACAATAATAGTTGGCATGCGTCGATCAAAATGGCACCCTTCGAGGCTCTCTATGGTAGGCGATGTAGGTCGCCATTATGTTGGGACGAGGCTTCGAGCTAGTTGGGACGGAACCGATATGTTGTTGGAGACCAAGGAAAAGATTTCTATCATCCGAGACCGACATCGATCGCCCAGAGTCGGGAAATCCTACGCCGATACTCGTCGTCGACCCTTGGAGTTTGAAGTGGGGGATCATGTCTTGCTCAAAGTATCACCGACTGCAGGAGTTTTCCGGTAAAAGGGAAAACTCGGTCAAGGTATATCGGACCTTTTGAGATTTTGGACAGAGTTGGAGACTTAGCTTATCGCTTGGCATTACCTCCAGCTTTGAGTCACGTCCATAGTGTTTTTCATGTGTCCCAGTTGAGGAAGTACGTACCGGATCCGAGCCACATTATCGACTACAGTGAGATTAATGTAGCCGAGGATATTACCTTTCCATAGAGACCCGTGAAGATCCTTGAGCGTCGCGAGAAACAGCTTCGGCATAAGACCATTCCACTGGTTAAAGTACAATGGTCGAGGCATGGGGTCGAAGAGGCGACTTGGGAGACGGAAGAGAAGATGCGGGTGGAATACCCCGAACTATTTATTTCTTAAGTTTCGGGACGAAACTTCTTTTTAGAGGGGGATAATGTAATATCCGGTCGAAAGTCATGTCATTTCAAACCTTTCATATTCTTCGGATCGTGATTGTTGAGCGCACCCTTGTAATCATTGCTTGGAACCACCGTTTTGGGGTTCCCGTATTTTTATTTCGTGTTATTGTTGTCCAGACATTGAATCATATTACTTTTATTCTCTTTCCGGGTCAATTTTCATCATTTTAGGACCCCGTGTGAGCCGCGGCACAAGGAGTGTGCGCCGCGGCACACACACATTTCCTATATTTGGCCGAGTAGGCTGTACCCGGTGCCGCGGCACACATGAGCTGAGCCGCGGCACACTGCCGAGTCATTGCCGCGGAACACCTACGCTGAGCCGCGGCACACTGGTGTTGCATCCCCAGCCAAAACCCGCCTGTACCCGGTGCCGCGGCACACCTGAGATGAGCCGCGGCACACTACCGAAACCTGGGAACAATTTTTAGGCCTGTGCCGCGGCACACATATGCTGAGCCGCAGCACACAATGCGGTCAACTGCATAATTCGGCTTTTTAAGCGAGATTTCAGCCATTCTTTCCCCATTTCTTCTTCCATCGCGAGAGAGAGAGTTGAGGGAAGAATTCTTTTCATAGCTATCACTTGTGTGTTGAAGATTTACCACTTTCAATCGGTTGGGAAGCCCGGATAGTCGATCTATCGCGTATTCCTTGGATCATAGAGCTTGGATATTCAAGAGGTAATTCCTTCGACATCTTGACTTCTCGATTTCGTGTGGGTTTTGACGTTTTGGATGATAAAATCATGGTGTATGATGTGATATATGCGTGATTATGGACATGCTTGAGTATTCATCGGATTATTGAAAGATTATTCAAGAACACTTTGAATTTTATGTTGGATTTTGGGGGTTTTCGTAGATTCGTCCGTTTTGTCCGATTGAAGCTTGAGAACCTTGAGATTTTGATATATATATCTATACCATATGAGTGTTTTCTCCCGATTTTACGGGTTGGATTGTGCCGTTTTCGGACTTGTGGGAGTTTGGGCGATTTCCCAACCTTTAGTTATCCACCCGTATATTTTCTGGAATCGTAGACGAGTTTCAGGAGTCTCTTCGTATAATTTGAGTATGGATAATTAATTGTAATATTCCTTGCGAATCGTTTAGGTGCCGGAAGCGCGTTCTCGGACCTACCGAACTCATACCTTTCCTCCGTTCGATTTCTCGATGTCTCAAAGGCAAGTATACATTTATGATTGTACGTTCTCGACTTTGAAAGTAAGATATATTGATGGCATATTATGAACGAACCGTTTTTACGGCATTCATATATGTATTGTTGGCATGTAATGAACGAACCGTTTTGACGGCATTCCTACATGTATCGGCGTATGAGGTGAACGAACCGTTTTGACGGCATTCACATACGTAACGGCGTATGAGGTGAACGAACCGTTTCTACGGCATTCACATACGTCTTATGAGATTTAGTTATTCCGGAATACTAGTCTTTAATTGATGAATTGACGGATATTGATGAATTGACGGATTACATTTACTTTATTGTCGAGAAGTATTATGTTTCATATTGTTATACTTGCACTAGCTATTCGACGGCTAACCCCTTTATGGGGGAAATACGTTTCATGTATTTCAGGTTCCAGGAGAGCGGACGGGCAGGTATCGGGTCGGCATAAAGATGGTGGGCAAGTGTGATACTGTGTCTTTCTTCCAGTTATGGTTGGAGTTCCGGTTCAGTGTTGTTGTACTGGATTGCCTTTTGAACACTCGAGTATCGTTTTCCTTTTCCCTTGATGTTCCGGCCTGTGTTGCCGAAGTGATTGAATTGTATTGTGATGTCCGTGAATACATTGGTTATGTTTCAAATACCTTTGTATCGTTTTTCATTCCTTTGTGTGTAGACCTTATCGGTCAAAATTTATGGTTACGCGTATGTATAGCCTTGTGGGTCCCACGGCGGGGCTTACGGCGCTGTAATATCCCTGAATAACTTGGGGGTGTTACAATCAATGCACCCTCCCCCGCTCGAAGGTGATGCCTAACTCTCGGCACACCGCGTCACCGGCCTTCAGCCTGGCATGACGAAAACTCGCGGGTTGGTCTCGCTGGTCCTCTAACTCAGACGAAGACACGAACCCAGGCCCTCTGGCCTAACTCGTAACCTGGCCATCTGGCCTTATTGCTCAATGCACGATTGTGTACTCTGTACGAGCACACCTCATCCGGCTTGCTCCCATCAGAAATTCTTCAACCAATAGGTCCCATTAATTGGCTTCCAAATCACTTCCAAGAACAGCCATCTCAGAATCGCTCACATGTGTATCCTGGATGGACACACCTCTTCGGTAACCAAGAAGCCCAATGCTTCGTATAACTCAGTCCCTTTCAGAAAATCCCTCAACCACAGAGCCCATACTCTAGGCTTTGGAATCCCCTTAAGGAACATCATTCTCGAATCAGCCCATTTCTCTCAGGGGTCTGGCCCTCCCCCACTCATGTTGGAGGCCAGACCCGAATCTCTTGTCCCTCATAGACTGCTGGGACATGCAACACCACACTTGGAGCATGCCCATTCTCATATCTGCCCGACTCGAACCAGGAAGACTGAACACTCCACTCTTGCAACTTCCGTTGTGGCTGTGTTACGATTGCACCTCATGTGCGAAAGCGCTTTGCGCATACCAATTCAAATCTCAAGTAACCAATGCACCTCAAGTGTTGTGGCGCTTGTGCGCACTAAGATTAAGCCCAAGCTTTGCACCTGAACGTGTTGTGGCGGATTCCCGCACTGAAGTTCTCGCCCAAATAGGTCTCAAACCTAAATCACCTCTCAATCTGCGGCGCTACGCAAACATGGCTGCAACTTGGCAGACGTGGCTACTACACACCACCCGGCTTACCGGCATGTCTCCTTCTAGGAGATCAAGATGTCTTATAAGCCCACAAAAATAGGCTAACATAAAGTTTCTGATCAGATTACACCAACACCGTTACTCACGCGTCCGTAATTTACCGATGAGAATGTTCCCCTCACATTAACCAACTGCCAACCGTACTTGAAGAGAATAAATAGTCATTAAACACGTCGTAACCCAGGTACTACCATTCGCCGAAATCACTAATGCCAACAACTCGCACTGAACAAAGCTTTCGAACATCACCGACAGAAACCAAACAACCAGGGTCCTACCATTCGCCCAATTGCAAAGCCAACTCGAGGTACTACCATTCGCTCAAGTCCCACTGCCAACTTAATTCTCAACTCTGCCACAATACGTAAGAACGCACTGCAAGCCCTTCGCTGAAATGCCACTACAATGGCTAATCAAAAAATTTTTTTGGCACAATTTTGGTATCCGGTTCACATGGGGAAGCAAGATATTCAACAAAGCTCAACTGAAACCTGGATGCGACATTCCAAGTCTCTGATACCACCTGTCACGGGGTGCGGCTCACTGAGGTTCAAGCCGTCGAATTCGTGCAGCGGATCACGAATCACCCGTGCGCCTAGGAGACTTCCGAGTCTCCGTCCGGCTACCATCTACGAGATTACATATAATACCAACATTAGAGATATCATGCACTGGTCCATTGTGCTGCGTAAAACGCTAGGCACCCGCCTGTCCTTTGCCTCCGACCAACTAAGCGCCGGTATCTCATACCCTTCAATCTTAACCCGCAATGGCACTCGGCACTAAGGGTCACTCGCATGCCCGAAGTGCAATTCCTCGTGCTCGACACTCACTCGGGACTTCCTAGGTGCAGTACCTTGGCGCCCTTGAGAGTACCTCACTCGAGACGGACAACCTTTTAGATCTTGGCTTAGATTCATGCCATCAATAGATATTTTCCCCTCACGATGTTTGGGACTACTTCGCATACCGACATATTACCTTCAATCCGCAATGTGGTGTTGTCTCGCAACCACATGTACAAGCCAACGATCCCCCGCAGCATAGCCGGAACCGATAGCTAATGCTTACGAGTAAGCTCACGAGGCGTATGATTTAAATGCGTGCCTCGATTGCCCTATCGACATAGAGGAAGTGTATATGGCCGACGGCATCCCTCCGGTCACACTTTAGCCTCAATGCCAACCTTAAGCCCAACGCAGACCACTCAGGTCCTACGCCGCCCTAACGATTTCCAACTCGCTCGGGAACTCCTCGCACACTTCGAATGCTTAGAATTGGCTCCCTAGAGGCCCCCTTACCTCTAGGAAGATTTCACGCTTGGTGCTCGACAGCACGAGGAAGACTGGCCGCTTGCCCACCATTGCCCATCTAAGGACTGTCCCCCCTATAATAGGCTTAGACAAATATTCCCTTGTAATTGCACTAGACATTGTTTGGCCGAGGAACCACATCGGGTGTAACTCCCTCATATGAACTCCAAATCCTTATCCGCTTGAACCGTAGAGTATCTTACGACATTATCTATAAGTCCTCAAAGTTTCAGCCCCATCCGATACTCGAGGAGTGAGGAATTGCTTCTGCAATATTCTGAAACTACGATAATGCCACTGCACTGCAGCATCTCGATCCTTCGCATCGTTCGCTACTCAAACGGAACCGTCTAGTTGTGAAACTTCGTGGAGACCTTCCCAACACTCCAAGGAACTCCCCATTACAAGAATTTCACGAAACTCTTTTTCTAAAGCCCTCTGATCAACGACTCAAAGTCCTGCTCGCGCACGGACACACTCCGGACGCCGACCACTGTCGCACGTCCCCAACCTTATTCGTGTCGCAGGGAAACTATCCAACGTAATCCTTTGTAAGTCCGGGGCAATCCCGGGTACTCCGAATAATATGGAAAGCGCCCTGTGACACACAGAGTGTGCCGCGGCCCTGCCAGCATGTGCCGCGGCCCACGGACTGCTCGGCCAGAAACTGCCGAGCACTGCCGGCCGTGACTCGGCCAGAAGCTGCCGAGCAGTACCGGCCGTGACTCGGCCAGTGCCGGCCTGGGCCCAGGTTTCCCGGCCATGACTCGGCTGGGGCCAACTCCGACGGCCCGAACGACCCCGAAACCCGAACCTGAATACGAATCGATGATACGGTTACGACGTACTCACAAATACGAATCTAAGAGCTAAGAGAACACACAATTCCGACCACCCGAAGTCTCGGAATTCAACAACGGAAGTAATTACCCAAAACTTTGGGAAATTACGAAAATGGCCCAAAACGTCCGAAAATCACGATACGCAATCGAAACACCAAACCCAAGCTCGCAACATGAATAATAATATTAAATGAACTTACGAAACTCAAACAACAGCCGACGAGATTCACAAGAATCGAACTCAAGTGCGGAAAAGTCGCTAAAGCTGAACTCAACAAACGATACCGAAATGAACTCGTATGACAAAGTGCGAATTAATCATTCTCGAAATGGCCAAGCAGTCATGAGCGAGTCGTCAAAACGGACTCGGCCGAAAAGAAATTTGAAAATCGAAAATTGCGGATATTACATTCCACCCTCCTTAAAAGAAGTTTCGTCCCGAAACTTAAAATAAGTAGGGAGTGTAATATCCGCAATTTTCGATTTTCGGTAAATTTCTTTTTTCGGACGGAGTCCGTTTTGACGACTCGCTCATGACCGTTTCGTCATTCTGAGAATGATTAATTCTACACTTTTTGACATCCGAGTTCGCTGCATCGCTTTGTTGAGTTCGTGCTTTTAGCGACTTTTCGCCGCTTGAGTTCGATTCTTGCGAAACTCGCTCGCAAATCGCCGCTTCGAAGTTTCGTAAGTCCGTTTAACTTTGTTAGACGTGTTGTGAACTTCGGTTTGGTTATTCGATCACGTATCGTGATTTCCGGGCGTTTTGGGCCATTTTGTAATTTCATGAAAGTTACGGGTATCCGTATCTGTAATTGTTGTCTCGACCCGTTTCTTGGTCGCGTATGACTAATTTGGTATTATGTTTTCATTTCGGGCCGTTGATGTTGTCCGCGAACTTTTCGTCGTGTTCGTTCCGTACGTTTTCGGAAATAGGGTCGTCGAGCCTTGACGGTTGCGGGACTGGCCGGACGGTTGCGGGACTGGCCAGACGATTGCGGGCACCGGCCGGACAGATGCGGCAGGAACCGGCGTAGCGCACGCTACTGCCGGAAGGGTGCGCGCTGTCACGGGGTTGGGTTTGAGCACTCGAAAGCTCTTCGGACCGGTGCGGCACTAGACTAGAATTGTCTCGATCTAGCTAGTAAGCCTAACTCACTCGGTTGCTAAGTATGAAAGGAGGGGTTTAACTCTTGGGAGTTGAGAGAAAAACTTCACTATTTCACAAACTTCACAAGTACAAGAATGTTGAGTCTTTGAGGGTTGGTTGCAAATGAGCCTCCCCCTTACCTATTTATACTACTCCTAGGACCTAAAAACTTCTATGCCACCTCCTCATTTGGAGGACTCTAGAACATCCTATACAATCCACACACTTCTATCCTATTCTAGAACCTATCTCTAGAATTATCCACACAAGTCTACACATACAATACTTACAAACACAAGTCTAGAGTATTCTACAAGTACAAGACTAAGTACAATCTAGAATACTCCACAACCTTCAAGTGCTACATCCTTCTAGGAGGGTCCTAGAAGGTTCTTCCATCACCCCGGGCGCCCCGACCCGTCTCTGTCCGTCCCGGCCCGTCTCTGTCCGTCCCGGCCCGCATCGTCCCGGCCCGGCCCGCACCGGCCCATCTCGGCCCGAACACTTGGGCCCGTCTCTACAATGTTCCAGACTCTTCCCGAACCTCCTGGACCAAGCCGGTCCGCTTCTAGTTGCTTCTGGTCGAGTCTTTCCTGCTGAGTGGCTCCTCAGCTTTTCAATGTCTACTGCCCCCACAAGGCTTTTTCCGTCTAAGCCTATTATAGGGGGGGAGGGTCTCTCTCGCACCTCGCGCGCTGGCCGCGCACGCCGGCTGCGCCCGCATCCCACGCCCGCGTCCCGCCGCCCGGCTCGAGTCCTGTTCCAGACTCGGCCTTGTCCGTCGTGCCTTGTCCCACACGATCGCTGCCGCCCGACCTTGCCGCGTCCCTGCTTGTCGGACGATCCGGACATGTCCCGTCCGCAATGCCCCTTGGGCGATCCGCTTCCCATAGCGGCGTCCGTGCTCCCACGGCTTACTCGCGTGACTCTCCGTCCGGTCACGCCGTCCTGAAGGCTGACTCTTCACATGCAGCCCGATGCCATCCATGGCGTCCTGCTCGTGCCGGTCCCTCGGCACCCTGTGCGACCGTCTGCGCACACATGTCTCGTTGTCGACTGTCGGCCGTGACATTCTCCCCCACCCATTTCGTCAACGTCCTCGGCGACGTGGCGGCCCCTCGATGAACCGAACTGCTCCAAGGTGGTAACTCGGCTCCTCGTCAAGCTTCCTCACATACTTGAGTGCCGACATAGCTTGTCTCGAAGGCTCTGTGGTCAAGCGTATTTCCTGCATCTTGACTTGATCACACACGTACAGCGCCCTCTTATGCGGAACAACGCCAACATTATTCTTCCTCAGGAAGTCCATGCCCATTATAATGTCCCGATCATACATGCTCGTCACCTTGAAGTGCACGCGCGGTTCCCACGTGCCAATCTTTAGTCGCACCCCATTGGCGACTCCTGTAACTCGAACGGGTGGTGCATTATTCGACTTCATCCAGCCCCGTCCCTCGATGACCTGAAGCCCCAACCTCTGTGCTTCAGCCTCGTCAATATAGTTGTAATCGGCCCCTGTGTCGACCAACGCCTTGACGGGTTTCCCATTGATCAGCCCCGTCGCATACATCAAGTTTCCTTCAAGCGGTGCTCCGTCCCGCGATGCCATCCCTATGGCTGAGTTCAACACCTGAAGCGCCATCGATGTTCCATCACCCTCGGCATCATCCCGTGCCTTGGTGTACTCCATGGCGGCTACCCTCGGAAACTTCGAGCATTGCCTTGTCGAATGCTCCGTGCTCCAGCAAATCTCACATTTCTTTTTCTTCGGACACGCTGCTACGAGATGGTCTGCACTCCCGCACCCATGGCAAGTCCGAGCCCATCCTGACTGCTTGCCGTCCTTGGGCCTGGCCATCCTCGCGCCCCTATCCGCATTACCCTGGTACGACTTGTCCTGCGTACCGATTCCGTCCTCGTCCCTCCTGGACTTTCGGCTCTCCCCGGCTGGTTTTAACTCGATCAGCCGTTCCGCTATCGCAATCGCCTCGGACACGTTCTGTGCCTTGGCCCTCTGCACTTCCAACTTTGCCCACGGTTTTAGCCCATCCACGAACGCGAACGAAGCTTACTGCTCACTAAGGCTAGGCAACTCCAAAGACGATCTCCGGAACTCCTTCACATAGTCCTTGATCGCCTTGCCGTGTGTCATCTCCTTCAACCTAACCCGGACCTGATACTCAACATTCTCCGGTAAACGCCGCTTGAACTCGGCCTTGAAATCCTCCCATGTCTCCATCCGACATGTACCACGCGCGATCTCTGTTTCGCGCTTCTCCACCATAGCGGCGCCACATCTCGCTAAGAAGAATGGAGCCGTCTGCAACTTGGTCGCATCATCTACTATCCCCGATGCACCAAAGTAACGCTCCATGTTCCACAGGAAGTCATCCACTTCCCTACCATTCCGCGATCCTTGGAACGAACACGGCCGGGGGATGTCGATTCGATGGGGTGCCGCACCGCCGGTCTCGCCGTGGCCATCGCCCGCTCGTACAATGCTGTCCTTCCCTCGATGGTCTCGATCCTCCCGATGATATCCTCTCGAAAGGCTGCGATCATGGACCGAACCTCCTTCCTGACAGACTCAAGGATCTCCTCACACAAGTCGCGTCACAACGCGTTAAGGGTTCCCGTCACCCGGTTCTCAAGCTCCTCCAACGACTCGCTCATCTCCGTCACCTGGTCGACCACTCTGCTCCATGCCTCGAGAGCATCTTCGTGTCTGCCCATGGTTTCCTCCAGCCGAGCCACTCGTGCTTCCATGGCAACACCTCTTTCCACGGACTTGTCCCTAGACCCTTTCCTGGACTTGTCCTTCTCCTGGCCGGGTTGAACTTTGGTGACGCTGGACGTAGTCTCCATCGGTCCTCCTTGCACAAATCCTCTCAGCAACGTCTCAATGCGGAAGCTCCTTGAACCACTAGCGTGGCTCCGATACCACTTGTCACGGGGTTGAGTTTGAGCACTCGAAAGCTCTTCGGACCCGTGCGGCACTAGACTAGAATTGTCTCGATCTAGCTAGTAAGCCTAACTCACTCGGTTGCTAAGTATGAAAGGAGGGGTATAACTCTTGGGAGTTGAGAGAAAAACTTCACTATTTCACAAACTTCACAAGTACAAGAATGTTGAGTCTTTGAGGGTTGGTTGCAAATGAGCCTCCCTCTTACCTATTTATACTACTCCTAGGACCTAGAAACTTCTATGCCACCTCCTCATTTGGAGGACTCTAGAACATCCTATACAATCCACACACTTCTATCCTATTCTAGAACCTATCTCTAGAATTATCCACATAAGACTACACATACAATACTTACAAACACAAGTCTAGAGTATTCTACAAGTACAAGACTAAGTACAATCTAAAATACTCCACAACCTTCAAGTGCTAC
Source organism: Orobanche coerulescens (assembly GCA_033398695.1). NCBI lineage: Eukaryota > Viridiplantae > Streptophyta > Magnoliopsida > Lamiales > Orobanchaceae > Orobanche > Orobanche coerulescens. The sequence continues at coordinate 121,790,066 of CM065802.1, read as the reverse complement.
ATCCTTCTAGGAGGGTCCTAGAAGGTTCTTCCATCACCCCGGGCGCCCCGGCCCGTCTCTGTCCGTCCCGGCCCGCATCGTCCCGGCCCGGCCCGCACCGGCCCATCTCGGCCCGAACACCTGGGCCCGTCTCTACAATGTTCCAGACTCTTCCCGAGCCTCCTGGACCAAGCTGGTCCGCTTCTAGTTGCTTCTGGTCGAGTCTTTCCTGCTGAGTGGCTCCTCAGCTTTTCAATGTCTACTGCCCCCACAAGGCGTTTTCCGTCTAAGCCTATTATAGGGGGGGAGGGTCTCTCTCGCACCTCGCGCGCACGCCGGCCGCGCCCGGCATCCCACGCCCGCGTCCGGCCGCCCAGCTCGAGTCCTGTTCCCAGACTCGGCCTTGTCCCGTCGTGCCTTGTCCCACACGACTGCTGCTCGCCCGACCTTGCCCGCGTCCCCTGCACTGTCGGACAGTCCCGGACATGTCCCGTCCGCAATGCCCCTTGGGCGATCCGCTTCCCATAGCGGCATCCGTGCTCCCACGGCTTACTCGCGTGACTCTCCGTCCGGTCACGCCGTCCTGAAGGCTGACTCTTCACATGCAGCCCGATGCCATCCATGGTGTCCTGCTCGTGCCGGTCCCTCGGCACCCTGTGCGACCGTCTGCGCACACATGTCTCGTTGTCGACTGTCGGCCGTGACAGCGCGCTAACCGGCAGGTGTAGCGCACGCTAGCCTGGTCGACCAACGCACGCTATCGGGCCGGATAGTGGGGTTTCTGAGGTTCTGGACTCGGTCAGGATCGGCAGGTAGCGCGCGCTACTGTCGGTCGTAGCGCACGCTAACCGGCAGGGGTAGCGCACGCTGCCGGCCGACTAGCGTACGTTACCTGGGTAAGTTTGTTAGTCCAGTGGCTACTGGACAGGTCGGCTAGCGCGCGCAGGCTTCCGGCCGTAGCGCACGCTAGCGGGAGTCGGGTGGACCAGTCATGGTCGGCAGAATTGGTCGGTGGTGCCGGGTCATGCGGGCCATGGCCGAGAGTGCTCGGCCGGTACTGGCCGATAGCGCACGCTAGTCCGGTAAGGCTAGCGCACGCTAGTTCCGGCCCAGTATATATATGACAGACCAGCCACATTTCCCTTCGTTTTTCATTTCCTTCCTTCTCCGTCCGCGGCTGGCGATTCATGGGTGACGAAGCCATGTTGTTTAACAACAAATCCATGAAGTTCTTGAGTTCTTAACATCAATCAATCGTCCGTTATCATCCTTTGATCCAGCGAATCAAGGTAATCTTCCTTAGAACCCTAATTTCGTGAATTTGGGGATTTTTGCATTTTCGTCCGATTCGTTCCGTGTTGTTGATTAATTCATGATGGGTATGATTAATCTTGGTAGTATTCTTGTGTTTAACATCATTTAATCCATTGTTCTTCGTCGAATCGAAGTATATTTCTTGATTTCCTTCGAATTGACTTTTCGGGGGATTTGTCCCCGATCTCGTTTTTCATCCGTTTTCGATGGATCGATTATGGTTAAATGATGTTGTTAAACATATTCTATGGATTGTATATCCATATTTCAACTTGGAATTCCGTCTTCGTGATTTGACGGAACGAATCGTGTTCTTGGCCGTTTTGGGGGAAATCCGTGAACTTTCGTCATTCGTTCTTTGAATTCAACGGCTTTGAGTCGTGTTATGGAATTCATTTCATTGTTATTATTTGTCCTTCGTAGTTTATGAACGTGAGTTGGCGTTCGGTGGAGTCGGCGGGTTCGTAGTCGGTTCGGGCCAACCTACTTCGGTCGATTCTCCGCGTTGTTCTTATTCGAGGCAAGTACCTTGCCCATACTTTTCTCGTTTTATGGATATGATGATCGGTGGTCGTCTTGATGTGTTTGTTTGGTTATTTGAAATGAAGTTTCAAAGGATTTCGGTTTGGCCTCGTTAAAGGCTTTCTTTCAAATGGCGTGTGTATTTTGTGAATGGTGTGTTTTGGGGATTGATTATGATTTGGTTATTTTGAACGTTGAAGAATTTGATGATAATACTCCTATTGTTTAAAGTTATGGAATCGTGTATTCCGTATTTAATCTTGTTGTGGTGTTTTGAAGAGTTTGATAATGGTGTCGAGTTAATGGCCATCTCTAGTGAGTATTCTTAATGAACTTACATTCTTAGCATATTAGTATTGCATGAGTAACGTGTGTGTGTGTATGCTCACTACGGGTTAGATCCGACGGGGTCTCGGTAGGGGTCCACGGAGGTGTGGATCGACGAGCTTTGCTTTTAACCACTACGGGTTAGATCCGACGGGGTCTCGGTAGGGGTCCACGGAGGTGTGGATCGACGGTTAATTGTGGTGAATTTTACAAATGTGATTTGATATTGGCATTTCCGGAAATGAGTGCTTTTGAACGGTTTTCATGATTGCATGCATTGACTAAGTGTGTAAGAGGTAAGTTGTTCGTTTGGCTTACTTGGCTAGGATGGCACTAGAGTATTTTGTTGTTTGTTTTAAATCCTTTATTTGTGGATTTTGATGTTAGAAGACGAACCTTGTTGTCGTTCTCGTGTACTGTGAGTTGATGAGATTTGGGGCTAAAATCCCAATGGTTTTATAAAAGTCGTTTTACGGATTTGGGGCTAAAATCCCAACGGTTTGGTAAATGTCATTTTTCGGAAAGTAAACCTTTGGGGCGGTGACCCCTTTTGTCTTTTGGATTTTGAAAAGTAGGATTTTATAATCCTAAATTTTCTTCTATTAAAACTCTCGATGGCATAACCGTTTTATAAATTACTTCCATTGATTTATGATATTTCGATTTTGAAATGTTTTCTCAAACCCTTGCCTCGGGAAGTACTTTTCGTTTCGTTTGGATCTTTGAGGATCCTCGGTTATTGTTATTCGTGGGATGTGAATTGTATGGCTCGTATTTGCACTTTGTTCTTGCACTAGCAAAACAGTGGAGTTTTGCTAACCCCTGAGTATTCGGGGGGTGGATGTCTGTTTTTGCATTCAGGTTTGGAGCATAACACAGGGTCGGCACGAAGGATGATGAAAGATGATCAATACTAATCACATGAGGAACCGTACTTTGTTTATTGGTTCAGTTGTACTCTATTTTTCCGCTGCTATATTGTTCCCGTTGTACGGGTGTGGTTGTATTTTGTCCCCTGCGTGGACATGAGTTGTAATTGAGTTGTATGTATTTGTGGAAAGACCAAATCGGTCTACTGAGTCATTTTAGCCTGAAAGGCATGGTTGAGTTGTTATATGTCGTTACCAGCCTGGTAGATCCTTGAGGAAAGGTTCTACGGCGTGTAATATCCCTGAGCGGATTGGGGGTGTTACATAAATGGTATCAGAGCTTAGGTTGAGGAAACCTAGGCTGTCGGGTCAAGTCGTGTTGTTTGAGTCTTGTTTCGTCGGATTTTATCTGACTGAGTCGTGTCGCGACGCGTCGTTTGAGTTTGTTGGTCGTGATTAGTATCGTGGGGCGATCATCATCAACGTGCAACAAGTGGAAGTAAGTCTCCCTTCTTTGTGTTGTGCCTCGTGTGACATGAGCTATTTTTATGATTATTTGTTAAGTGGTGGAATCCTTATGTGAATTTTGATTTCACGATATGTATTTAGTCGACTCTCGTATTTGATTTATACGAGGAGTGTCGTCGCTTGTGATGTCTTTTTATTGTTGTTTTTGTTCGTTTTTGATGATTTTCGAATCGATTTGCACGTTTTACAAGTTCTATTGTGGAAGCTTTGTGCTTATACGCGTTCGACTTGTTCACTAGCCAGTGCGGGAGAGTATTTTATCAGTGGTTTTGTTCTGAATGTGGTATTTTATCGTTTATTTCCGTTTAAAGACATGTATTGTCTTGATTTTAAACTTTTTGATGCGTGTGCTAGGAGTTGTTTTAGTGAACATCGATATGTGTGAGTTTTGGGCATTGTGGCCTACTGAATTTTTGAAAACCTTGAGTATCTTAGAAAAATAAATTTCGAGACATACTTTTCAAATGACTTATTTTCTTGTGGTACATCCTATGTGCCACAATATATTTCAAAAATTTTTTTTTTTTCTACTTCGAGGACCAAAATGCTTTGAGATGTTTTCAATGTTTTAGAAACACTTTTATTTAGACCCGAGGGTCGAATATTCTGAAAGTTTTCACTAAGAGAAAGTGTCCTCATTTTTATCAAATGCGAAATGGTTCTCCAATGTCTCGATAACGATGTTTCACGTTTATACTTTTTGAAAAGTGATACTCAAGATCAACCAGTATTCTTCAAATTATTTTCAAAATGAGGTTTTCATTTTTTAAAAACCTGTCCATTCCCGTTTGAGGGCTGGGTATGTACGTGTGATATTCGCGTTGTCATTTTGATACTTTCTCTCGAGTATGATCGAATTGGCGGTGTGAGCGTTGAGTCGCTTTCCACACATTGGTTGTGCTAGCCCCCTGTGAGAGGCGGGATGTTGGTGTTGAATGTTGTCGCCTCGTGGTGATTTCTGCGTTGTCGCGTATGTGCGAGCTGTTAGAGCTTGGTATGGTATGTCCGTGTGCATCGGTGATGGTTCCGTTATGCGTCGGTTGTTTAATGTCTTGTTACCTTGCTCCCGTCTTTGTGAATTTCGTGGACGAGGTCGGAGGTAATGCCCGTACTATTTTGACTTCTGTATTTTCTCTTTCTCCAGTCTATCGATTCGCTCATATTCGTTGGTACTTTATGAACTTGTTCTGTATTTCGTTTTCATCGTCCGACGAGATGTGATCTTGTTGTGGGTCGATCTGGTTATCGATGTGACTTTTTCGGGTTCAGTTCGATTCTTGTGAACTTTGTTCGGGAGTGACATCATCTGGTTCTATTAGTTCTTTTATTCGAAGTGGATCGGATTTGGAACTCTTATGTTTTCGACTCTGTCGACTCATTTATGTTCGTTGACATTTCTGAGCTTGTCCTGCCCCTTGTTTATGTTTATCGAACGAGTGTGGTATTGTTTCGGAATAACTCGTTTGTCGTTGTGAATTTTTAATTGCTATTCCCTTTCCTGTGGATCTTATGTGAATGCACATCTTGTTGTTTTCACCGGATCATATATTGTCTCGAGTCGAGATGTGAACCTTGGAGTTGTTGTTTGAATTTTATTATCCTTCGTGATTCGAACATGATTCTTCAATTTTTGTTGTCTCGATCGTTGTGGTTCGATCGTTTGATTGTTCAGTTTTTATTGATCTCGTTCCGTGATTGGTGAAATTCAGGCTCCTTCGTAATTCCCTTCAGTTCGGGAAATTAGTTTCGTTTTCGATCTTCCAGCCCTTAGGCGGTGGAATTCCGTATTTATTCAGCGTTTGGCTCGCGTTTTGATCAATATACCGTTAGGTTGGTCAATCGTATTGATTTTCGTTCGTTGTGTTTTGTGATTGTCGGATAATTGACTTGGCTATATTATCCGTTTGATGACGCTTGTCGTTTGTTGGTTTTATTATATCCCTAACGGCGACGTCGTGTTGGTCGCCGTGGAGCGTGTTTACACGCCGTATATTCCTTCGCGTTGTTTGTAACATTTCGCCGTTGGGCGTTAGTTGCGCATTCTTGTGTATCTCGTTGAGTTTTTCCTGGCGGAATATTTCTTCTCCCTACTTGTTTTAAGTTTCGGGACGAAACTTCTTTTAAGGAGGGTAGAATGTAATATCCGCAATTTTCGATTTTCGGTAAATTTCTTTTTTCGGACGGAGTCCGTTTTGACGACTCGCTCATGACCGTTTCGTCATTCTGAGAATGATTAATTCTACACTTTTTGACATCCGAGTTTGTTTCGGTGTCGTTTTGTTGAGTTCCGTGCTTTTTAGCGACTTTTCCGCGCTTGAGTTCGATTCTTGCGAAACTCGTTCGAAACTGCTATTTCGAGTTTCCTGTAAGTCCGTTTAACTTTGTTAGATGTGTTGTGAACTTCGGTTTGGTTATTCGATCACGTATCGTGATTTCCGGGCGTTTTGGGCCATTTTGTAATTTCTTGAAAGTTACGGGTATCCGTATCTGTAATTGTTGTCTCGACCCGTTTCTTGGTCGCGTATGACTAATTATGGTATTATGTTTTCATTTCGGGCCGTTGGTGTTGTCCGCGAACTTTTCGTCGTGTTCGTTCCGTACGTTTTCGGAAATCGGGTCGTCGAGCCCTGACGGTTGCGGGACTGGCCGGATGGTTGCGGGACTGGCCGGACGATTGCGGGCACCGGCCGGACAAATGCGGCAGGAACTGGCGTAGCGCACGCTACTGCCGGAAGGCTGCGCGCGCTAACCGGCAGGTGTAGCGCACGCTAGCCTGGTCGACCAACGCACGCTATCGGGCCGGACAGTGGGGTTTCTGAGGTTCTGGACTCGGTCAGGATCGGCAGGTAGCGCGCCATCGCTTGGCCGTAGCGCACGCTAACCGGCAGGGTAGCGCACGCCGCCGGCCGACTAGCGTACGTTACTGGGTAAGTTTGTTAGTCCGGTGGCTCTCGGACAGTCGGCTAGCGCGCGCAGCTTCCGCCGTAGCGCACGCTAGCGGGAGTCGTGGACCAGTCATGGTCGGCGGGGTTGGTCGGTGGTGCCGGGTCATGCGGGCCATGGCCGAGAGTGCTCGGCCTGTACTGGCCGATAGCGCACGCTAGTCCGGTAAGGCTAGCGCACGCTAGTTCCGGCCCAGTATATATATGACAGACCAGCCACATTTCCCTTCGTTTTTCATTTCCTTCCTTCTCCGTCCGCGGCTGGCGATTCATGGGTGACGAAGCCATGTTGTTTAACAACAAATCCATGAAGTTCTTGAGTTCTTAACATCAATCAATCGTCCGTTATCATCCTTTGATCCAATGAATCAAGGTAATCTTCCTTAGAACCCTAATTTCGTGAATTTGGGGATTTTTGCATTTTCGTCCGATTCGTTCCGTGTTGTTGATTAATTCATGATGGGTATGATTAATCTTGGTAGTATTCTTGTGTTTAACATCATTTAATCCATTGTTCTTCGTCGAATCGAAGTATATTTCTTGATTTCCTTGAATTGACTTTTCGAGGATTTGTCCCGATCTCGTTTTCATCCGTTTTCGATGGATCGATTATGGTTAAATGATGTTGTTAAACATATTCTATGGATTGTATATCCATATTTCAACTTGGAATTCCGTCTTCGTGATTTGACGGAACGAATCGTGTTCTTGGCCGTTTTGGGGGAAATCCGTGAACTTTCGTCATTCGTTCTTTGAATTCAACGGCTTTGAGTCGTGTTATGGAATTCATTTCATTGTTATTATTTGTCCTTCGTAGTTTATGAACGTGAGTTGGCGTTCGGTGGAGTCGGCGGGTTCGTAGTCGGTTCGGGCCAACCTACTTCGGTCGATTCTCCGCGTTGTTCTTATTCGAGGCAAGTACCTTGCCCATACTTTTCTCGTTTTATGGATATGATGATCGGTGGTCGTCTTGATGTGTTTGTTTGGTTATTTGAAATGAAGTTTCAAAGGATTTCGGTTTGGCCTCGTTAAAGGCTTTCTTTCAAATGGCGTGTGTATTTTGTGAATGGTGTGTTTTGGGGATTGATTATGATTTGGTTATTTTCAACGTTGAAGAATTTGATGATAATACTCCTATTGTATAAAGTTATGGAATCGTGTATTCCGTATTTAATCTTGTTGTGGTGTTTTGAAGAGTTTGATAATGGTGTCGAGTTAATGGCCATCTCTAGTGAGTATTCTTAATGAACTTACATTCTTAGCATATTAGTATTGCATGAGTAACGTGTGTGTGTGTATGCTCACTACGGGTTAGATCCGACGGGGTCTCGGTAGGGGTCCACGGAGGTGTGGATCGACGAGCTTTGCTTTTAACCACTACGGGTTAGATCCGACGGGGTCTCGGTAGGGGTCCATGGAGGTGTGGATCGACGGTTAATTGTGGTGAATTTTACAAATGTGATTTGATATTGGCATTTCCGGAAATGAGTGCTTTTGAACGGTTTTCATGATTGCATGCATTGACTAAGTGTGTAAGAGGTAAGTTGTTCGTTTGGCTTACTTGGCTAGGATGGCACTAGAGTATTTTGTTGTTTGTTTTAAATCCTTTATTTGTGGATTTTGATGTTGGAAGACGAACCTTGTTGTCGTTCTCGTGTACTGTGAGTTGATGAGATTTGGGGCTAAAATCCCAATGGTTTTATAAAAGTCGTTTTACGGATTTGGGGCTAAAATCCCAACGGTTTGGTAAATGTCATTTTTCGGAAAGTAAACCTTTGGGGCGGTGACCCCTTTTGTCTTTTGGATTTTGAAAAGTAGGATTTGATAATCCTAAATTTTCTTCTATTAAAACTCTCGATGGCATTCTAAACCGTTTTATAAATTACTTCCATTGATTTATGATATTTCGATTTTGAAATGTTTTCTCAAACCCTTGCCTCGGGAAGTACTTTTCGTTTCGTTTGGATCTTTGAGGATCCTCGGTTATTGTTATTCGTGGGATGTGAATTGTATGGCTCGTATTTGCACTTTGTTCTTGCACTAGCAAAACAGTGGAGTTTTGCTAACCCCCGAGTATTCGGGGGGTGGATGTCTGTTTTTGCATTCAGGTTTTGGAGCATAACACAGGGTCGGCACGAAGGATGATGAAAGATGATCGATACTAATCACATGAGGAACCGTACTTTGTTTATTGGTTCAGTTGTACTCTATTTTTCCGCTGCTATATTGTTCCCGTTGTACGGGTGTGGTTGTATTTTGTCCCCTGCGTGGGCATGAGTTGTAATTGAGTTGTATGTATTTGTGGAAAGACCAAATCGGTCTACTGAGTCATTTTAGCCCGAAAGGCATGGTTGAGTTGTTATATGTCGTTACCAGCCTGGTAGATCCTTGAGGAAAGGTTCTACGGCGTGTAATATCCCTGAGCGGATTGGGGGTGTTACAGGGAGAAGCAATATCCCGCCAGGAAAACTCAACGAGATACTCAAGGAAACACGTAACTTACGCCCATCGGCGAAACGTTACAAGCAACGCAAAGGAATATACGGCGTGAAAACACGCTCCACGACGACCAACACAACGTTGCCGTTAGGGATATAATAAAACCAACAAGTGACAAGCGTCATCAAATGGATAATGCAATCAAGTCAATTATCCGAACAATCACAAAACAAAACGAACGAAAATCAATACGATTGACCAACCCAACGGTACAACAATCAAAACGCGAGCCAATCGCTGAACAAATACGGAATTCCACCGCCCAAGGGTTGGAAGATCGAAAACGAGACTAATTTACCGAACTTAAGGGAATTAGGAAGGAGCCTGAATGCTCAACAATCACGAAACGAGGACAAAAACCGAACAAACAAACGATCAAGACAACAAAAATCCAACAATCATGTCCGAAACACGAAGGATAATAAAGTTCAAACAACAATTCCCACGATGATCTGGTGAGAACAACAAGACATGCATTCCCATAAGATCCACAGGAAAGGGAGTAGCGATTGAAAAGTCACAACGACAAACGAGTTATTCCGAAACAATACCACACTCGTTCGATCAACAAAATCAAGGGGCAGGACAAGCTCAGAAAATGTCAACGAACATAAACGAGTCGACAGAGTCGAAAACACAGGAGTTCCAAATCCGATCCACTTCGAATAAAAGAACTAATAGAACCAAATGATGTCACTTCCGAACAAGGTTCACAAGAATCGAACCGAACTCGAAAAAGTCACAGCGATAACCAGATCGACCCACAACAAGATCACAGTTCGTTCAGACAATGAAATCGAAATACAGAACACGTTCATAAAGTATCAACGAACATGAGTGAATCGATAGACTGGAGAAATAGAAAATACCGAAGTCAAAATAGTATGGGTATTACCTCCGACCTCGTCCATGAAATTCACAAAAATGGGAGCAAGGTAACAAGAGATAAAACAACCGACACATAACGGAACCATCACCGATGCACACGGTCATACCAAACCAAGATCTAACAGTTCGCACATGCGCGACAACGCAGAAATCACCACGAGGCGACAATGTTCAACACCAACATCCCGCCTCTCACAGGGGGCTAACACAACAAATCTGTGGAAAACGACTCAACGCTCACACCGCCAATTCCATCATACTCTGGAGCAAACAACAAAAAGACAACGCGAACATCACTCATACATACCCAGCACTCAAACGCGAATGGATAGGTTTTAAAAACGAAAACATCATTTTGAAAATAATTTAGAAGAACACCGGTTGATCTTGAGTATCACCTTTCAAAAAGTACAAACGTGAAACATTGTTATCGAGACTTTGGAGAACCATTTCGCATTTGATAAAAATGAGTACACTTTCTCTTAGTGAAAACTTTCAAAATATTCGACCTTTGGGTCTAAATAAAAGTATTTCTAAAACATTGAAATTATCTCAAAACATTTTGGTCCTCGAGGTAGAAAATTTTTGAAATATATTGTGGCACCTTGGATGTACCACAAGAAAATAACTCATTTGAAAAATATGTCTCGAATTTTATTTTTCTAAGATACTCAAGGTTTTCAAAAATCCAATAGGCCAGAATGCCCAAAACTCACGTATATCGACGTTCACTAAAACAACTCCTAGTACACGCATCAAAACGTTTAAAATCAAGACAATACATGTCTTTAAACGGAAACAAACGATAAAATACCACAGTCGAAGACCGCCTAGGATTCAGAACAAAACCACTGACCCCATTCGAGGTCTCTAAGGACCCTCCCGTACTGACTAGTGAACAAGTCGTACGCGTATAAGCACAAAGCTTCCACAAGAGAACTTGTAAAACGAGCAAATCGATTCGAAAATCATCAGTAACGGGCAAAAACAATAGTGAAAAGACATCAAGAAGGATTTACACTCCTCGTATAAACCAAATACGAGAGTCGACTAAATACATATCGTGAAATCAAAATCCACAGAAGGATTTCATCACTTAACAAATAATCATAAAAATAGCTCGTGTCACACGAGGCACAACACAAAGGAGGGAGACTTACTTCCACGGGTCGCACGAAGATGATGATCGCCCCACGATACTAATCACGACCAACAAACTAAAATGACGAGTCGCGACACGACTCAGTCAGATAAAATCCGACGAAACAAGACTCAAACAACACGACTTGACCCAACAGCCTAGGTTTCCACAACCTAATCTCTGATACCATTTATGTAACACCCCCAATCCACTCAGGGATATTACACGCCGTAGACCCTCTCCTCGAGGATCTACCAGGCTGACAGCTAAAATCAAACATCTAAACATCGCCTTTAAGGCTAAAACAACTCAGTAGACCGACTTGGTCTTTCAATAATAACATACAACTCAATTACAATATATGCCCATGCAGGGGTCGAATACAATACACTCCCGTACAACGGGAAAAGAATACTGCATCGGAAATAAGATACAACTAAACCGAAGACATCATACGGATCCTCGTGTGATTAGTATCGCTCATCTTTCATCATCCTTCGTACTGACCCTGTGTTATGCTCCAAAACCTGAATGCAAAAATAGACATCCACCCCCCGAATACTCGGGGGTTAGCAAAACTCAACTGTTTTGCTAGTGCAAATACAAAGTGCAAATACGAGCCATACGATTCACATTCCACGAATAACAATAACCAGGAACCCTAAAAGATTCAAATACAACAAGATGAACACTTCCCGAGGCGAGAGTTTGAGTAAAGACTTCCCAACAAGATCAAAATATCAAGGGAAACAATTTATAAAATGATTTGAAATACCATCGGGAGTTTTAATAGAAAACGATTTTGGATTATCAAATCCTACTTTTCAAAACCCAAAAGACGAAAGGGGTCACTTCCCCAAAAGTTTACTTTCCAAAAAATGACATTTACCAAACCGTTGGGATTTTAGCCCCAAATCCGTAAAATGACTTTTACAAAACCATTGGGATTTTAGCCCCAAATCTCATCAACTCATAGTACACAAGAACGACCACAAGGTTCGTCTCCCAACATCAAAATCCACAAATAAAGGATTTAAAATAAACGACAAAATACTCTAGAGCCATCCTAGCCAAGTAGGCCAAACGAACAACTTACCTCTTACACACTTAGTCAATGCATGCAATCATGAAAACCATTCAAAAGCACTCATTTCCGGAAATGCCATTATCATTTCACATTTGCAAAATGCACCACAATTAACCGCGGACCCACCCCTCCGTGGATCCCTACCGAGACCACGTCGGATCTAACCCGTAGTGGTTAAAAGCAAGCTCGCGGATCCACCCCTCCGTGGACCCCTACCGAGACCCCGTCGGATCTAGCCCATAGTGAGCATACACACACACACATTACTCATGCAAAACTAACATGCTAAGAATGTAAGTTCATTAAGAATACTCACTAGAGATGGCCATTAACTCGACACCATTATCAAACTCTTCAAAACACAGTAACAAGATGAAATACGGAATACACAATTCCATAACTTTAAACAATAGGAGTATCATCATCAAATCCTTCAACGTTCAAAATAATCATAATCAATTTCCAAAACACGCCGTTCACAAAACACACGCATTTTGAAAGAAAGCCTTTAACGAGGCCAAACCGAAATCCTTTGAAACTTCATTTCAAATAACCAAACAAACACATCAAGACGAACACCGATCATCATATCCATAAAACGAGAAAAGTATGGGCAAGGTACTTGCCTCGAAATTGGCACGCAAGTATCCCGACGAACACGGCTCAACCGGAAAGCTTCGAAACGCCCGATGCTATCGAAACGGAAGACGACGATGAACGAAAGGGTTCAACACGGTTTCTTCGCAAGAAACACAACCCTAACATCATACAATCAATAAATCATCGATCATACGAGGAAGAATAATCGTAGAACGCCCGAAAATCCCACTAAGACATTTTACCGGACACCTTCAAGGCGTCGATCAAGAACTTGACCAAAACAACGAATCGATACGATCCAACTATGGAATAACAAGGGAAATGATATAATATATCTAAATAATCATCAATCCATCATAATCCTAAGTTAAATAGGATTAATCGGACGAAAACAACCAAAACACCCAAATTCCCCAAAACTAGATTTCTAGGAAATCTGACCTGATTCGGTAGATCGGAAGGTTTTATAGGATGGATGATTGATGATATGAACTCCAAAACTTCATGGATTGATTGTCCAACAACATCTCTCCATGATTAACCAAGCTCCAGCCGCGGAAGTGAAGAAAACGAGTGAGAAAAATGGCCAAAAACCCGTCTGCAGGGCCATAAATAGGCTGCACAGTGTGCCGTGGCCCAGCGGGAGTGTGCCGCGGCACAGGCCCAAAAATGGCTCCCAGTGGTCGGCAGTGTGCCGCGGCTCGGCCGGAGTGTGCCGCGGCACCTGCATGGTTTGGCCAAAAATGCCACAGAGTGTGCCGCGGCCTCGCCAAAGATGTGCCGCGCCCACTGACCGCCGCCAGAGCCGCCGAGCACCGCCGGCCGTGACTCGGCCAAAAGTCGCCGAGCACTACCGGCCGTGACTCGGCTGCGGCTGCCGGGCCTGTTGCCCGGCCATGACTCGGCCGGGGCCAACTCCGACGGCCCGAACGACCCCGAAACCCGAACCTGAATACGAATCGATGATACGGTTACGACGTACTCGCAAATACGAATCTAAGAGCTAAGAGAACACACAATTCCGACCACTCGAAGGCTCGGAATTCAACAACGGAAGTAATTACCCAAAACTTTGGGAAATTACGAAAATGGCCCAAAACGTCCGAAAATCACGATACGCGATCGAAACACCAAACCCAAGCTCGCAACATGAATAATAACATTAAATGAACTTACGAGAAACTCGAAACAACAGTTTCGGACGAGATTCGCAAGAATCGAACTCAAGTGCAGAAAAGTCGCTAAAAGCTCTAACTCAAAGAAACGATACCGAAACGAACTCGGATGACAAAAAGTGCAGAATTAATCATTCTCGAAATGATGAAACGGTCATGAGCGAGTCGTCAAAACGGACTCCGGCCGAAAAAAGAAATTTACCGAAAATCGAAAATTGCGGATATTACAGCCTCGGCCTCGGCCGTGAGCCGCGAGCCGTGGACCGTGGACCTTGGACCTTGAACCTTGGCCTTGGACTTGGACTTGGACTTGGATCTTGGATCTTGGCAATTGGTCTTTGGGCTGGTCTTTGGGCTGGTCTTTGGGCTAACAGTTCGCACATGCGCGACAACGCAGAAATCACCACGAGGCGACAATGTTCAACACCAACATCCCGCCTCTCACAGGGGGCTAACACAACAAATGTGTGGAAAACGACTCAACGCTCACACCGCCAATTCGATCATACTCGGGAGCAAACATCAAAATGACAACGCGAACATCACCCATACATACCCAGCCCTCAAACGGGAATGGATAGGTTTTAAAAACGAAAACCTCATTTTGAAAATAATTTAGAAGAACACCGGTTGATCTTGAGTATCACCTTTCAAAAAGTACAAACGTGAAACATTGTTATCGAGTCTTTGGGCTGGTCTTTGGGCTGGTCTTTGGGCTAACAGTTCGCACATGCGCGACAACGCAGAAATCACCACGAGGCGACAATGTTCAACACCAACATCCCGCCTCTCACAAGGGGCTAACACAACAAATGTGTGGAAAACGACTCAACGCTCACACCGCCAATTCGATCATACTCGGGAGCAAACATCAAAATGACAACGCGAACATCACCCATACATACCCAGCCCTCAAACGGGAATGGATAGGTTTTAAAAACGAAAACCTCATTTTGAAAATAATTTAGAAGAACACCGGTTGATCTTGAGTATCACCTTTCAAAAAGTACAAACGTGAAACATTGTTATCGAGACTTTGGAGAACCATTTCGCATTTGATAAAAATGAGTACACTTTCTCTTAGTGAAAACTTTCAAAATATTCGACCTTTGGGTCTAAATAAAAGTATTTCTAAAACATTGAAATTATCTCAAAACATTTTGGTCCTCGAGGTAGAAAATTTTTGAAATATATTGTGGCACCTTGGATGTACCACAAGAAAATAACTCATTTGAAAAATATGTCTCGAATTTTATTTTTCTAAGATACTCAAGGTTTTCAAAAATCCAATAGGCCAGAATGCCCAAAACTCACGCATATCGACGTTCACTAAAACAACTCCTAGTACACGCATCAAAACGTTTAAAATCAAGACAATACATGTCTTTAAACGGAAACAAACGATAAAATACCACAGTCGAAGACCGCCAGATTCGAACAAAACCATCGACCCCATTCGAGGTCTCTAAGGACCCTCCCGTACTGACTAGTGAACAAGTCGTACGCGTATAAGCACAAAGCTTCCACAAGAGAACTTGTAAAACGAGCAAATCGATTCGAAAATCATCAGTAACGGGCAAAAACAATAGTGAAAAGACATCAGCAGTGACGACACTCCTCGTATAAACCAAATACGAGAGTCGACTAAATACATATCGTGAAATCAAAATCCACAGAAGGATTTCATCACTTAACAAATAATCATAAAAATAGCTCGTGTCACACGAGGCACAACACAAAGGAGGGAGACTTACTTCCACGGGTCGCACGAAGATGATGATCGCCCCACGATACTAATCACGACCAACAAACTCAAATGACGCGTCGCGACACGACTCAGTCAGATAAAATCCGACGAAACAAGACTCAAACAACACGACTTGACCCAACAGCCTAGGTTTCCACAACCTAATCTCTGATACCATTTATGTGACACCCCCAATCCACTCAGGGATATTACACGCCGTAGACCCTCTCCTCGAGGATCTACCAGGCTGACAGCTAAAATCAAACATCTAAACATCGCCTTTAAGGCTAAAACAACTCAGTAGACCGACTTGGTCTTTCAATAATAACATACAACTCAATTACAATATATGCCCATGCAGGGGTCGAATACAATACACTCCCGTACAACGGGAAAAGAATACTGCATCGGAAATAAGATACAACTAAACCGAAGACATCATACGGATCCTCGTGTGATTAGTATCGCTCATCTTTCATAATCCTTCGTACTGACCCTGTGTTATGCTCCAAAACCTGAATGCAAAAATAGACATCCACCCCCCGAATACTCGGGGGTTAGCAAAACTCAACTGTTTTGCTAGTGCAAATACAAAGTGCAAATACGAGCCATACGATTCACATTCCACGAATAACAATAACCAGGAACCCTAAAAGATTCAAATACAACAAGATGAACACTTCCCGAGGCGAGAGTTTGAGTAAAGACTTCCCAACAAGATCAAAATATCAAGAGAAACAATTTATAAAATGATTTGAAATACCATCGGGAGTTTTAATAGAAAACGATTTTGGATTATCAAATCCTACTTTTCAAAACCCAAAAGACGAAAGGGGTCACTTCCCCAAAAGTTTACTTTCCAAAAAATGACATTTACCAAACCGTTGGGATTTTAGCCCCAAATCCGTAAAATGACTTTTACAAAACCATTGGGATTTTAGCCCCAAATCTCATCAACTCATAGTACACAAGAACGACCACAAGGTTCGTCTCCCAACATCAAAATCCACAAATAAAGGATTTAAAATAAACGACAAAATACTCTAGAGCCATCCTAGCCAAGTAGGCCAAACGAACAACTTACCTCTTACACACTTAGTCAATGCATGCAATCATGAAAACCATTCAAAAGCACTCATTTCCGGAAATGCCATTATCATTTCACATTTGCAAAATGCACCACAATTAACCGCGGACCCACCCCTCCGTGGATCCCTACCGAGACCACGTCGGATCTAACCCGTAGTGGTTAAAAGCAAGCTCGCGGATCCACCCCTCCGTGGACCCCTACCGAGACCCCGTCGGATCTAGCCCATAGTGAGCATACACACACACACACATTACTCATGCAAAACTAACATGCTAAGAATGTAAGTTCATTAAGAATACTCACTAGAGATGGCCATTAACTCGACACCATTATCAAACTCTTCAAAACACAATAACAAGATAAAATACGGAATACACAATTCCATAACTTTAAACAATAGGAGTATCATCATCAAATCCTTCAACGTTCAAAATAATCAAATCATAATCAATTTCCAAAACACGCCGTTCACAAAACACACGCATTTTGAAAGAAAGCCTTTAACGAGGCCAAACCGAAATCCTTTGAAACTTCATTTCAAATAACCAAACAAACACATCAAGACGAACACCGATCATCATATCCATAAAACGAGAAAAGTATGGGCAAGGTACTTGCCTCGAAATTGGCACGCAAGTATCCCGACGAACACGGCTCAACCGGAAAGCTTCGAAACGCCCGATGCTATCGAAACGGAAGACGACGATGAACGAAAGGGTTCAACACGGTTTCTTCGCAAGAAACACAACCCTAACATCATACAATCAATAAATCATCGATCATACGAGGAAGAATAATCGTAGAACGCCCGAAAATCCCACTAAGACATTTTACCGGACACCTTCAAGGCGTCGATCAAGAACTTGACCAAAACAACGAATCGATACGATCCAACTATGGAATAACAAGGGAAATGATATAATATATCTAAATAATCATCAATCCATCATAATCCTAAGTTAAATAGGATTAATCGGACGAAAACAACCAAAACACCCAAGTTCCCCAAAACTAGATTTCTAGGAAATCTGACCTGATTGGGTAGATCGGAGGGTTTTATAGGATGGATGATTAATGATATGAACTCCAAAACTTCATGGATTGATTGTCCAACAACATCTCTCCATGATTAACCAAGCTCCAGCCGCGGAAGTGAAGAAAACGAGTGAGAAAAATGGCCAAAAACCCGTCTGCAGGGCCATAAATAGCCACGGTGTGCCGTGGCTCAATGGGAGTGTGCCGCGGCACAGTGCCCAAAAATGGCTCCAGGTGGTCGGCGGTGTGCCGCGGCTCGGCCGGAGTGTGCCGCGGCACCAGTCACGGTTTGGCCGAAAAATGCCACAGAGTGTGCCGCGGCCGCCAAAGATGTGCCGCGGCCCACTGACCGCTCGGCCAAGCCGCCGAGCACCGCCGGCCGTGACTCGGCCAAAAGCCGCGAGCACTACCGGCCGTGACTCGCCAAGCCGGCCTGGGCCCAGGTTGCCCGGCCATGACTCGGCCGGGGCCAACTCCGACGGCCCGAACGACCCCGAAACCCGAACACGAATACGAATCGATGATACTACGACGTACTCGCAAATACGAATCTAAGAGCTAAGAGAACACACAATTCCGACCACCCGAAGGCTCGGAATTCAACAACGGAAGTAATTACCCAAAACTTTGGGAAATTACGAAAATGGCCCAAAACGTCCGAAAATCACGATACGCGATCGAAACACCAAACCCAAGCTCGCAACATGAATAATAACATTAAATGAACTTACGAGAAACTCGAAACAACAGTTTCGGACGAGATTCGCAAGAATCGAACTCAAGTGCGGAAAAGTCGCTAAAAAGCTCGGAACTCAACAAAACGATACCGAAACGAACTCGGATGACAAAAAGTGCAGAATTAATCATTCTCAAAATGACGAAACGGTCATGAGCGAGTCGTCAAAACGGACTCCGGCCGAAAAAAGAAATTTACCGAAAATCGAAAATTGCGGATATTACAGCCTCGGCCTCGGCCGTGAGCCGCGAGCCGTGGACCGTGGACCTTGGACCTTGGACCTTGAACCTTGGCCTTGGACTTGGACTTGGACTTGGATCTTGGATCTTGGCAATTGGTCTTTGGGCTGGTCTTTGGGCCTGTTCGTTGGATAAGTGTACCTCAAACTTACGTCCGGACACACACTCACCTTGAAGAATGTGTTTCATGTTCCGGATATAAGGAATAATTTGATCTCAGGCTCTATACTAGTTAAAAAGGGGTTTAAACTAGTGTTTGAGTCAGATAGAATTATCATAAAAAAGTTTGATATGTTTCTTGGTAAGGGTTACCTCACGGAGGGACTCTTTAAACTTAATGCTTTGGCTAAACGCCATGTAACCAAGTCCAGTAATGCTAATGAAAATGCTACTGCTTCCTCTTACTTGACTGAGTGTTCTGATTTATGGCATTGTAGATTAGGTCATGTGAATCTAAATGCTATAAAAAGATTAGTAAACTTAGATTTACTAAAATTAAATGAAGTCAATACTCAAAACAAATGTGAGATTTGTGTTGAAGCAAAAATGACGAAACTTCCGTTTCATTCGGTGAAACGAAACACAAAACCCCTTGAATTAATTCACACAAATGTGTGTGATTTAAAGTTTGTGCAAACTAGAGGTGGTAAGAAGTACTTTATCACTTTTATAGATGATTGCACAAGATATTGCTATCTTTATCTTTTGAGAAGTAAAGATGAGGCTATTGAAGCTTTTAAGAACTTCAAGAACGAAGCCGAGAATCAATTAGGATGTCGTATTAAGAAGGTTCGAAGCGATAGAGGTGGCGAATATGTAGCCCCGTTTGAGGAATTATGCAACGAAAGTGGTATAATTAATCAAACAACAGCTCCATACGTAAGAATCGAACCCTTAAAGATATGATGAATGCCTTATTGATTAGTTCAGGGTTGCCCCAGAACATGTGGGGGGAAGCTGTCCTGACAGCCAACTACATACTGAACAAGATTCCACGCAAAGGTAAGGATATTACCCCTTATGAGTTGTGGAAAGGTAGAAAACCTTCATAAAAATATCTCAAAGTGTGGGGGTGTTTGGCTAAGGTTGAGGTACCTCTACCTAAACAAGTTAAAATCGGACCTAAGACGGTCGATTGTATCTTTATTGGGTATGCACTAAACAGTAGTGCCTATCGGTTCGTTATCCACAAGTCAGAAGTTCCTGAAATGACTGTGGGAACAACAATTGAATCAAAGAATGCTGTATTCTTTGAAAACATATATCTTTGTAAGGATAATGATAAAGTTGAGAACAATTCTAGCAATAGAGTTGAAGATGAAGGAACAAGTTCAAAACCTATGGATGTAGATCTAAAGTCACGTAAGCAATCGAGATCTAATCTGGAAGATGTAGAACCGAGACGTGGTAGTAGGGTTAGGACACCAAAGACATTTGGACCTGAATACATAGCATTCATGTTAGATGAAGAACCAATGTCGATCAAAGTAGCTTATGCCAGACCAGACGGGTTGCTCTGGAAAGAAGCTGTTCAGAGTGAAATTGACTCAATTTTACAAAACCAAACATGGGTTTTGGTTGATTTACCTGAAGGTTGTAAGCCCTTAGGATGCAAATTGCTCCTTAAAAGAAAGTACAAGGCTGATGGGTCAATTGACAAGTATAAAGCTCGTTTAGTAGTCAAAGGTTTCAAACAGAAGGAAGGGTACGATTTTTTCGATACTTATTCACCTGTAACGAGAATTACATCTATTCGAGTGCTTCTCGCGATTGTGTTGGAACATTTTGTTCCGTACATAAATTAATAATGTTTTGATGATTAAAGTTGCTAAATAAAACAAAACAACAAAGAGACGAAGTAAGTATCGAAGGAAAACGAAGTGCAAAATGCTGAGGAAAAACAAAGCTAACGTACGTAACATAAGCATGTTAACGTACGTAATATGATGAAGCTAACGTACGTAATGGATGAAAGATAACGTACGTAACACAGTTCAAACAAGTGAACGTTGGAGGAGTCAAAGTCAGAAAAGCATGCAACGGATATATGACGTCATCAGTGATGTAATGTTAACGTACGTAACGGAGTCTACGCTAACGTACGTAACTCAAAATGACGAAACTCCTTGGACTGAAACTGAAAGAGGCTTACGTACTTAACCTGTAGAGGATAACATACATAACAATGCTTACGTACGTAATGGAATGGATATAACGTACGTAAAGAACGTTCAGTAGCTAACGGTTAGTTTGAAGATGGAGCCTATAAATACCATGTCTATGGTATTGATTCAACACAACAACACAAAGCAAACAACTCATTGATCAGAGATTCATATTGATATACTTGTTGTTGTAATATTGAGCTTAATTGTTAGTTTGAGTGTTTATACATTCAACATATACACGAGTGGTAAAAGAAAAGATACGATTGGATTCGGTATTATTAGGATCAAGGATCCGGCATTGTTAGAATCGCAATCGCTATCTTAGTGAGGCTTATCTAGTGCCAATAGAAAGCTAGAGAGGTTGATTCCTTGTCCTACGAAAAGGAAAACGGTTTAACTTGGACCGACACAAAGACAAGTACGAGTGGTTTATCACGGACCAATAGAAGACGTGATTTTAAACGGTTATACCTCGACTAATAGAAGAGAGGCGTAGAGGTTTTTCTTTAGCCTATTGAAAAAGATACTGAGAGAGGACGTAGGCTCGTTTATACCCGAACCTCTATAAATCCTCGTGTCCTTTATTTTCCACACTTTTAATTTATGCTTCCGCAACACGGCGCAATATCCGAACCCGTACCCAACAATTGGTATCGGAGCGGTACTCCAATACGCGGCTTAACATCCGAGTAGAAAAAGATCCAATGGCGTTTCAATTTGCTCCTGTCGAAGGCCTTGCTCTCAACCGACCACGATTCTTCGATGGCTCAAATTATTTGACATGGAAGAAAAAGATGTCAATCTTTATTCGTGCCTACGATATAGAGATTTGGAAGATTATTTGTCTCGGCCCAAAAGTTCCTATCAAATCCGACGGTACGCTCAAATATTTCGAAGAATACGACGATGCCGATTGGAAAAATGACCATCTAAATTGTAAGGCTACTCAACTCTTATTTTGTGCCTTAAATCCGGAAGAAGTCAATCGAATCTCGTCGTGTGAAAGTGCGAAAGAAATATGGAAAATTCTTGAAATCACACACGAAGGGACAACTCAAGTCAAGGAGACGAAGACCAATATGCTTCTCCATGACTATGAGTTATTCATGATGAAGGGTGACGAGTCCATCACCAATATACTCGACCGATTCTCGGTCATCACCAATGGACTAGCTACGTTTGGCAAACCATTATCTAGTAGTGAAAAAGTCAAGAAAATCTTAAGATCACTACCTAGCGAATGGGACGGCACCGTGACCGCAATTATGGAATCCAAAGATCTCAACACGCTCAATTTTAGCGCCCTCGTTGGTTCGCTAATTAATTATGAGATCGTGTTAAAATCACGAAGTGTCAAGCCGAAACCGAAAGAAAAATTGCTAGCCGTGAAGGCTAAGATATCGAGAAAGAAGGAAGAAATCCCGGTGGAAGAAAGCGATGAAGAAATGGCATACTATGCCAAAAATATTAATAAATTCCAAACCTTATTAAACCGGAGGAAGAAGGATATCTCGAGCGAATCTAAGAAGTTCGACAATTCTTACTTCGCCAAGCATTGCCGAGCCAAACCGAAAAAGGAGGTTCTCGTGGCAACATGGAGCGATGAAGACGAAGACGATGATTTCATCAATCAAAATAATCTCGCTCTCATGGCCCGGAGTTCGTTCGACGACAGCGACGTCGAAAGTTAAGTAAGTACATCCTCCCGTGACGAAATTTTTGATGCATTTGAGTTATTACATACGAATTTCCAAAATGCTTTATCGGAAATAAAATCCCTTAAGTCTAAAATTAAATCTTTGGAAAGTGAAAATTCCAAAATTATCGAGAAGGGAAAATTTGTTGAAATCGATCATTCAAAGTGTATTGAAAATGAAAATATTTTGAAGAATGATCTTTTAAAAGTTCAAGATGAACTAAAATCTTTGGCAAGAAAATTCTCGTGCGGCAACGATAAATTTGAACAAATGTTATGTGTTCAAAAATAAACTTTAAATAAAGAGGGGTTAGGATTCAAACCACGTTCGAAAAACGAATCCGTTAATTTTAAAATACCCCATTGCGAAAAGTGTTTAAAAATCGGGCATCATATTTCAAGTTGCAAAAGCCCGAGACGGACGATAAAAATTAAGAAAAATTGGGTTCCTAAAGGAAGAATCGTTTCAAATATAGTCTATGTTTCTAAACAAAAACCAACTATAGGTTGGATCCCCAAACATTGATTTTTGATATTTTACTCAGGGGGAGTAATTTTTGAAAACGGGTGGTATTTTCAGGGGGAGTTAATACCCTTGTATTTATTTTTGCATATTTCATTATTTATTGAATTTTTTTTTGGTACTTTATTGCATTTTTTTTATGAATACAAAAAGGGGGAGAGATAGGAGAATGGAGAAATAAGTCGAAAATGTGAATAACCATGAAAGGGGAGAAAAATCGAAGAAAGTCGATAGCATACAAAAAGAATTAGAAAAATGGAGTCAAACAAAAATAAGGAGAAGTCGAAAATGAAGGAAAAGAAAAATGAGGAGACGTCGAAAAGATGATGAAATTTTGAAAAGTCGAAAAGAAAAAGAAAAGGAAAGAAGGAGAAAGAAGAAGTCGAAAAAGAAATAGGAGAAGAAACTAACGAAACGAACAAAGTCGAAAACTTTGGTATGTACACATTGTTGTTGCCCAAAATATTTATCCGAAGATTAATACTGCTGGATGACGGACAACAAACAAATGCGGGAGCACTTCCGAGAGAAAGATAATAATACAAGATTTGCCGGGTTTGTTAGGCCCGGGCTTGAATGCTCTCGCGAGATGTTATTAATACAAATATTCGTGGATACAAGTATTAATGAGAGAAATCTAAATACAATGAGTGTAAAAAGACTCTGTTGATCCGGCTCTTGAGCGAAGCTTGGTGTTCTTCGTCCCGCCGATAATCTGCTCGAGGAGAAAAGGCCGGGAGAAGAAAGACCGAAAGAGAGCTGTTGCCAAGAGTTGGATGTTTGCCAAGTGTAAGTAATTTGCTTCTGTATTGATTGCTTGAATCGTGAGATTGCCCAGCCCAAAATACAAGTGCAGGCTGCCTTGCTTATATAGGGACAGCCGGGTCCTGTCCTTTTGCTGCCGATCGCCTGCCGGCCATTTTAATATTCTGCCGATCGTCTGCCGGCCAATACTTTAATGGGGCGATCTCCTGGTCACAAAGCTAAAGTCCAAGGAAGATCTTGGCTGTCCGAATAAAGTCCAATGCGGTGGGCGCCGGTGGCGGTCCAATAAGGAGCCATCACGTGTCCGGAGTCAGTCAACATGTGGCCCTACCGACAAGCTTTCGGCGGCCTGTCGGCTGGTGGAGGGAATCTGTCAGGCTTTGGTCAATGGCCCGGGATTCGCGGATCTTGTCTCGGCCTTTGCACATGGTGCCAGTCCTGGTGCTCGGCCTTCGCCGACTGGGTGGCCATCGGTGGTGATCGACATGAGGCGGTCGTCCCTGGATGGTCTACGGAGGTCGCCATCGGCCAGTGGATGGAGATCGCCAAGGGTCGGTCGCCAAAGGTAGGTCGCCAGGTGCCTAGAGACGGTCGATCGCCAAGGGTCGATCGCCGAGTACTGAGAGGCGATCGCCTTGATGTCGATCGCTCGGCACCGGGATTCGCCCTGGGCCCTTCGGTTGGCCAGTCTAGCATGTCCACTGGGCTAAGGCTCGGTCGCCTGGTCGCCGATCGGCAGGATTGCCTTGGTCGCTCGGCAGTGACTCGGTCGCTCGGCCTGTAAGTCGGTCGCTCGGCCTCGGAGGCGATCGCCGGCCGGAAAGTGTTAAATCTTGACACAACAATTGCCCCCCAGCTTGCTCCTATGTTGAAGACATGGGGCGAGGTGGTTCTTGCTGGTGATCGTGTATGGATGAGGACGGGCGATCTGAGCTGACTGAGGACTTGGACTTGGGCTATCATAGTCGATTGGCTTAGCTATCTTTCGGTCTTGTACCTGCAAAAAACAACATTGGCCGATCCCCCACGGAAACTTGGTGGTTTCGCTTGCTTGAGGAATCGTGCACAGTCGCGGAGATCGATGGACCGACCCCATGACCGTGTCTTAGTGCACAAAGACAATGAGTGCCTCGTGGCTCACTTTATTATGAGGGTCCTCTGTTAGCCGCGCCGCCTTGTTTTTCAACGAAAGGCGTGCGGTCTCGGTCTAGAGGAGTCCTTGCGCGGGGCAGCGTTGGATGAATCGACTCCACGCCCGCGGCTTGTTAGCTCTGCTTCCACCTCGGCCAGCCATGGAGATGGCCGACCTCGACGGTGTACGTTGAGACGGGGTTGTGGAATGAGTCCACTGATTAATGTTGGAGGGCCCTCCGACTACGCCGGCCTCGTATTTAAACGAAGGGCGGGCGATCTCGGCCGAAAGGGACCTTGCATGGCCGAAGCAGCCGGTTCCATCGACTGCCAGGGCCATGGCTTTATGATGTGCGGTGGAGGCGATCTTATGCCTTAGTCCGTCATGTTATATGCTGGACTGTAGTTGGCGATCGTGTCCACCGGGTTGCTGATGATGTTGCGATCTGGCCGGATGACTGGCGATCACCGCTCGGCAGCCGATCGCTTTATTCGTAGGTCGAACTTGGCGATCGGGCGGCGGCTAGTCACTCATGTTAGAATGGACTGTAGGCGGGGATCGAGTCCTCCGGCTCTGCTGGGTAGTAGCGATCGGGCTGGGAGACTGGAGGTCGTCGCGCGGGTGCCGATCGTTCTACTCCTAGGCCAAGGAGAAGCCTTTGCCTGGACAGGAAATCTGCGGCTCTGGCCCGGAAGGCTGCGTAGGTCGTCGGTAGGGTCTTCGTGAGGTGCCTGAACATAGGCGAGAAGCCCTGGAAACCTCTTAGGACCGCGTAGAGGGCGGTCTCATCGCTTACGGGCTCGCCGTTGAGGATGATCATGTCAACCCGGTCGATGTAGTCCGAGTCGGACTCCTGTTCTCCTTGCCTGATCCGCCACATCCGATGGGGACCTTCTGGCCGAGCGGCCCTGGTGGCGAAGTATTCCGTGAAGACGTGCGCCAGCTCGTTAAAGGAGCCTATGGACCGAGGTCGCAATGCGGTGTACCACCGGTGGGCGAGGTCGTCTAGTGTCAGAGGGAACATTCGGCAACGGGTCGCGTCCGATGCCCCACACCCGGTCATGTAGATGTTGAACTTGTGAAGGTGTGTTTGGGGGTCCGATCGCCCCTGGTACACGGGCGTCTTAGGAGGGGCGATCGTGTGCTGCACCGGGGCGAGCTCGATGTCGATCGCGAGCGGCTCGCTCGGCGGGGCGATCGTCCTGGTGGCGCTTGCCCCGGATTGCAGGAGCACCTTCATGTCGTCAATCTGACGTTGCATTGCGGCGATCGCGCGACTGGCCGCTTGCGGATCGGCTTTGGGAGCGGGGCCGAGGCGATCGTGTACCGATCTCGGACCCCACCGCCGCCGACCTCGGGAATCGCGGCGGGAGCTGGCGGCTGGATCGTCTTGTGGGAGCCGGGTAGGCCGAGCTCCTCGTGACGGACACCAACTCCGTCGTCTCGTAGGGGCCGGGCGCCCGGTCGCTGTGTCGGGTCGCCGCCTGTGCGATCGAAGACAGATGTGCCCAGCCGCGAGCGCCTCTTCTTGCGGGCGAGAGCCTCCTGGCACTTGTTCGGCCAGTAGTGCCTTAAGCTTCCGCTTGAACTTCCGGCGAGAGACCGGGGGGGCGGCAGCAGGAGGCGCGTCGAGAGCACTCCGTCGTTCCTGAAGGGCGGCTATGGCCTCTTCGATCTGTTCATTGGTTCGGAACTGATCGAGCGAGAGGCTCGGGCCGCCGTCCCGGGACGGGATCGAGCGTCTCCGACCGCGGCGGCTGCCTTCCACCATCGGCTGCGGCTCGGGCCCAGGACGGAGCGAGTGCAGCCGGGTCGGCCGGCTTTCTTCGACGCGGAGGCGGAAGACATGTTTTCTGAAGGATTTCTTTTGAAGTGCAGTGAGTGTCACTTCAAATATCTGCCCCGAGAACAGTGAGTGTTCTTCGGGACGGTAGGTATAAAAAATCGGAGGTTCAGGCGCCACCCTCCTTCTAGCGCCAATTGTTGTTGCCCAAAATATTTATCCGAAGATTAATACTGCTGGATGACGGACAACAAACAAATGCGGGAGCACTTCCGAGAGAAAGATAATAATACAAGATTTGCCGGGTTTGTTAGGCCCGGGCTTGAATGCTCTCGCGAGATGTTATTAATACAAATATTCGTGGATACAAGTATTAATGAGAGAAATCTAAATACAATGAGTGTAAAAAGACTCTGTTGATCCGGCTCTTGAGCGAAGCTTGGTGTTCTTCGTCCCGCCGATAATCTGCTCGAGGAGAAAAGGCCGGGAGAAGAAAGACCGAAAGAGAGCTGTTGCCAAGAGTTGGATGTTTGCCAAGTGTAAGTAATTTGCTTCTGTATTGATTGCTTGAATCGTGAGATTGCCCAGCCCAAAATACAAGTGCAGGCTGCCTTGCTTATATAGGGACAAATGGTCCTGTCCTTTTCTTTGCCCGATCGCTGCCCGGCCATTTTAATATTCGCCGATCGTCTGCGCCAATACTTTAATGGGGCGATCTCTCGGGTCACAAAGCTAAAGTCCAAGGAAGATCTTTTTGTCGAATAAAGTCCAATGCAAAGTTTGGCGCCGGTGGCGGTCCAATAAGGAGCCATCACGTGTCCGGAGTCAGTCAACATGTGGCCCTACCGACAAGCTTTCGGCGGCCTGTCGGCTGGTGGAGGGAATCTGTCAGGCTTTGGTCAATGGCCCGGGATTCGCGGATCTTGTCTCGGCCTTTGCACATGGTGCCAGTCCTGGTGCTCGGCCTTCGCCGACTGGGTGGCCATCGGTGGTGATCGACATGAGGCGGTCGTCCCTGGATGGTCTACGGAGGTCGCCATCGGCCAGTGGATGGAGATCGCCAAGGGTCGGTCGCCAAAGGTAGGTCGCCAGGTGCCTAGAGACGGTCGATCGCCAAGGGTCGATCGCCGAGTACTGAGAGGCGATCGCCTTGATGTCGATCGCTCGGCACCGGGATTCGCCCTGGGCCCTTCGGTTGGCCAGTCTAGCATGTCCACTGGGCTAAGGCTCGGTCGCCTGGTCGCCGATCGGCAGGATTGCCTTGGTCGCTCGGCAGTGACTCGGTCGCTCGGCCTGTAAGTCGGTCGCTCGGCCTCGGAGGCGATCG
This sequence comes from Orobanche coerulescens, assembly GCA_033398695.1. Lineage (NCBI taxonomy): Eukaryota > Viridiplantae > Streptophyta > Magnoliopsida > Lamiales > Orobanchaceae > Orobanche > Orobanche coerulescens. The sequence continues at coordinate 121,761,954 of CM065802.1, read as the reverse complement.
CCGGCCGGAAAGTGTTAAATCTTGACACAACACACATATACATATATTTATATTTTTTGCAGGAAAATCCCACTGGCGTATTATTGTTTTGTAATCATCAAAAAGGGGGAGATTGTTGGAACATTTTCTTCCGTACATAAATTAATAATGTTTTGATGATTAAAGTTGCTAAACAAAACAAAACAACAAAGAGACGAAGCAAGTATCGAAGGAAAACGAAGTGCAAAATGCTGAGGAAAAACAAAGCTAACGTACGTAACATAAGCATGTTAACGTACGTAATATGATGAAGCTAACGTACGTAATGGATGAATGATAACGTACGTAACACAGTTCAAACAAGTGAACGTTGGAGGAGTCAAAGTCAGAAAAGCATGCAACGAATATATGACGTCATCACTGATGTAATGTTAACGTACGTAACGGAGTCTACGCTAACGTACGTAACTCAAAATGACGAAACTCCCTGGACTGAAACTGAAAGCGGCTTACGTACTTAACCTGTAGAGGATAACATACGTAACAATGCTTATGTACTTAATGGAATGGATATAACGTACGTAAAGAACGTTCAGTAGCTAACGGCTAGTTTGAAGATGGAGCCTATAAATACCATGTCTATGGTATTGATTCAACACAACAACACAAAGCAAACAACTCATTGATCAGAGATTCATATTGATATACTTGTTGTTGTAATATTGAGCTTAATTGTTAGTTTGAGTATTTATACATTCAACATATACACGAGTGGTAAAAGAAAAGATACGATTGGAGTCGGTGTTATTAGGATCAAGGATCCGGCATTGTGAGAATCGCAATCGCTATCTTAGTGAGGCTTATCTAGTGCCAATAGAAAGCCAGAGAGGTTGATTCCTTGTCCTACGAAAAGGAAAACGATTTAACTTGGACCGACACAAAGACAAGTACGAGTGGTTTATCACGGACCAATAGAAGACGTGATTGTAAACGGTTATACCTCGACCAATATAAGAGAGGCATAGAGGTTTTTCTTTAGCCTATTGAAAAAGATACCGAGAGAGGACGTAGGCTCGTTTATAGCCGAACCTCTATAAATCCTGGTGTCCTTTATTTTCCGCACTTTTAATTTACGCTTCCGCAACACGGCGCAATATCCGAACCCGTACCCAATAGATTGCTGCTTTGCACGATCTTGAGATTCATCAAATGGATGTTAAGACTACTTTTCTGGATGGTGATCTGGATGAAGAGATCTATATGGAACAACCTGAAGGGTTTGTAGTACCTGGACAAGAGAAAAAGGTATGCAAACTGGTTAAGTCTCTATATGGATTGAAACAAGCTCTACTACAGTGGCACTTGAAATTTGATAATGTAATTTTATCAAATGGTTTTAAAATAAACGAGTGTGATAAATGTGTTTATATTAAGAACAATAATAACGGTTATGTTATTGTGTGTCTTTATATAGATTGTTGGGAACGGATTCGGATATTGCGCCGTTTTGCGGAAGCGTAAAGTAAAGTGCGGAAAATAAACGACACAAAGATTTATAGAGGTTCGGCTATAAACGAGCCTACGTCCTCCCTTTATCTTTTTAAATAGGTTAAAGAAAAAACTCTTCTCCTCTCTTCTATCGGTCGAGGTATAACCGTTACAATCACGTCTTCTATTGGTCTGTGATAAACCACTCGTACTTGTCTTTGAGTCGGTCCAAGTTAAACCGTTTTCCTTTTCTATCGGACAAGGAATCAACCGTTCTAGATTTCTATGGGTACTAGATAAACCTCACTTAGATATCGATTGTGATTCTAATAATGCTGGATCCTTGATCCTAATAACACCGAATCCAATCATATCTTTTCTTTTACCACTCGTGTATGTTTTCTTGAATTCTCACTCAAACACTTACAATTAAGCTCAATATCAACAACAAGAATGTGTATAATAATATCACAAGTATAGACTATTTTCTCAAGGTTGTTGTAAATGATCAATACCATAAGCATGGTATTTATAGGCTCTATCATCAAACTAGCCGTTAGCTTCCTGTGCACTGATTACGTATGCTATAACTCTTACATTACGTACGTAAGTCACTTTACGTACGTTAACCCTGACTGGTTACGTACGTTAGCATCTTCACAAAAATAGTTCAGGGAGTTTCGTCATTTTTGATTACGTATGTTAACATTTCATTGGTTACGTACGTTAAGCCTTACGTCACTGCTGACGTCATATATCCGTTGCATGCTTTTCTGACTTTGACTCCTCCAACGTTCATTTGGTTTGAACTCGTTTACATACGCTATATAACTTTCATTACGTACGTAAAATTCCATATATTACGTACGTTAGTGATCTCACGTTACGTACTTTAGCTTTGTTTTTCCAGCTTTTTGCACTTCGTTTCCTTCGATGCTTGGTTTCTTCTCTTCGTTATTTTGTTTTGCTTATCAACATTAATCATCAAAACACTTTTAATTTATGTATGGAATAAAATGTTCCAAGAATCTCCCCCTTTTTGATGATTACAAAACAACACTTCGTCAAAGGGATTTACCGGAATCCTTGCCTCACGACCGCTACCATCAAAGTTCTCAATACCTGAAAAACAAGTCCCACAACGGGGTCAGCAATAATGCCCGACAATTAACCGCAAGTACATAAACATAAATATTCACATGCCATGCATCATGAGAATAATAACCTCAACGATAACCTTACCACTTCCGGTAATCCAACGATTCTCGTCAAAATCCCAATATCACGATAATACCATAAAAATCCCAGTATCACAACAATACCGTATAATACCTCAATACCGAATACTTTCTCGTACATAATCCTCTATGTACGATTACCATAAAACATACCTCTATCCGGACTTCCTTCCGGAATGCATACCACAGACCAAGAATATCCAAAATGACATCAACAATATCCGAATACTACAATCTTCCCAAGATTGTCCAAGTATCTCAACAATCATCAACTGTGCATTCTAATCCTTTTAGAACATCACTGAACATTCGTCAATATGCAATACAACATAAAATACTTATGAAATGTAAATGGAATTACTCATCAAAACATTACAACCGAACAAGTAAACACTTGCCTGGATACCAACATGACAAAACCAACACCGAACTCATCGCCCTCGTCTACGAGCTCTTCAGCCCCGACTAGACGGAATCTACGGCCTTTCACCGCGGGAAAATGATTATACCTATTGGTTAATCAACCTAGAACAATAATCATATCAATAATCAAACCAACTTAGTAACAATGATCATAACATATTCAATCCGGAATTCAACCTCATATCAAGATTCATCTCATCTAAATCAACCACTATCATCACTATGATTTAGAATATCATCTTAAATCGGTTAAACGAATTATCAAATCATCATAGTCATCATATGGCCTCAAGAACATCAAGAACTCTATGATTCCATAATCATAATCATCATAATCAAGGCATTTGATCATCAATTCATTATCTTCCCTTAACAAAATTCTCGAAAATACCAAGAATCATCACAACAATATCAATTCAACCATCATTCATACGAAAACGTGTAGAATTTTCCAAGTTCTACTCATTGAGACATTTCATCGAACACTTTGAAGGCATAGTCCAATTCAATCGATTATTCAAAGGAATACTCAATTTGTTCCACAAAACTTCAAGGTTAATGAATGATTATGAGTTTACAACAAAGTTCCATCAATAATCAATCAAAACGAATCAAATCGGCCAAAACACCAAGAAACCTCAAGAACATCCAAAACCAAAAGTTTAGGTGTTCTTACCTTCGATACTGGTGGAGATGATGTTAATCCATGAATAAAACTTCCAAAACATGTTGTTACATGATGATCTTACTCAAATCCATCCACTTTTCTTTGAAGGAATCGCGAAAAACGAAGAAGAATGAAAAATGCCCAAGATGACTCGGTCCAGCCTTATATAGCCGAGCCCCGCCGCACCTTACGTACGTAATCGGCAGTGCTTACGCACGTAGCCGGACGTGGCCTACCCTATCGCCCGCTTTGGCGACATCCTTACGACGTAATCGGCAATGCCACGCACGTAACGGTCCCTTACGGCCAGAATCGGTCGGTACCTTACGACGTTATCGGCCGCCCTAGCCCCTGGCCGAGTCACCGCGACCGCGATCGGCCATCCATGCGAGTCACTGCCGACCATGATCGGCCATCCCAGCGAGTCACTGCCGACCATGCTCGGCCACTACAGGTCCTCTCGGCCACGACTCGGCCAGCCGCCCCGTAACGTACGTAACACTTATTCCGTTGCGTACGTAATACGTACGTTGACTTGCTACAGTATTATACTCGTATTACATACATAATACACCCTGTATAACGTACGTAAATCCATCCGTTGACTCACCTGTCCACATCTACGCCGAAAGCCGCCGACCACGGGCCCCAACTGTCCGATTCCTCTTGTTACATACGTTATGTACACTATATAACGTACGTAAGCTAACACATTTTACGTACGTAAGCTCCAAGGCTTAACGTACGTAATGGCTTTTATACTTAGCCAAAAATTCAACTGTTCCTGTCCAACGTCACGACATACTAAATACGAACATACGGCAAAATCAATACATATACTCAATTCAATAACATTATCAAATGTTCACAACGTCCTCGAGCATAATTAACCATCCATGATATCTAATATATAAACGAAAAATTTATCCGAAAAATCGGGGTATTACAGTACTAACCTGGCTTTCGACGTCGCTGTCGTCGAACGAACTCCGGGCCATGAGACCGAGATTATTTTGTTCGATAAAATCGTCATCTTCGTCTTCATCGCTCCATGTTGCCACGAGCACCTCCTTTTTCGGTTTAGATCGGCAATGCTTAGCCAAGTGGCCTGGTTTTCCACATAATCGACAAGAGTTGTCGAATTTCTTCGTTTCGCTCGAGATATCCTTCTTCCTCCGGTTTAATAAAGTTTGGAATTTATTAATATTCTTGGCATAATATGCCGCTTCTTTGTCGCTTTCCTCCACTGGGATTTCTTCTTTCTTTTTCGACATCTTAGCCTTCATGGCTAACGATCGTTCCTTTGGCTTTGGCTTGACACTTCATGATTTTAACACGACCTCATAATTAATTAGCGAACCAACGAGGGCGCTAAAATCAAGCGTGTTGAGATCTTTAGATTCCATAATCGCGGTCACGGTGCCGTCCCATTCGCTAGGTAGTGATCGAAAAATTTTCTTAACTTTTTCACTACTAGATAATGGTTTTTCGAATGACGCAAGTCCATTTGTGATGACCGAGAATCGGTCGAGCATATTGGTGATGGACTCGTCACCTTTCATCATGAATAACTCGTAGTCATGGAGAAGCATATTGATTTTCGTCTCCTTGACTTGAGTCGTCCCTTCGTGTGTGATTTCTAGAATTTTCCATATTTCTTTCGCACTCTCACACGATGAGATTCGATTGACCTCTTCCGGATTTAAGGCACAAAATAAGAGTTGAGTAGCCTTACAATTTATATGGTCATTTTTCCAATCGGCATCGTCGTATTCTTCGAAAGATTTGAGTGTACCGTCGGATTTGATAGGAACCTTCGGGCCGAGACAAATAATCTTTCAAATCTCTATATCGTAGGCACGAATAAAGATTGGCATCTTTTTCTTACATGTCAAATAATTTGAGCCATCGAAGAATGGTGGTCGGTTGAGAGCAAGGCCTTCGACTGGAGAGAATTGAAATGCCATTGGATCTTTTTCTCCTCGGATGTTAAGCCGCGTATTGGAGTACCGCTCCGATACCAATTGTTGGGTACGGATTCGGATATTGCGCCGTTTTGCGGAAGCGTAAAGTAAAGTGCGGAAAATAAACGACACAAGGATTTATAGAGGTTCGGCAATAAACGAGCCTACGTCCTCTCTTTATCTTTTTCAATAGGTTAAAGAAAAACCTCTTCTACTCTCTTCTATCGGTCGAGGTATAACCGTTACAATCACGTCTTCTATTGGTCTGTGATAAACCACTCGTACTTGTCTTTGCGTCGGTCCAAGTTAAACCGTTTTCCTTTTCTATCGGACAAGGAATCAACCGTTCTAGCTTTCTATGGGTACTAGATAAACCTCACTTAGATATCAATTGTGATTCTAATAATTCCGGATCCTTGATCCTAATAACACCGAATCCAATTGTATCTTTTCTTTTACCACTCGTGTATGTTTTCGTGAGTTCTCACTCAAATACTTACAATTAAGCTCAATATCAACAAGAATGTGTATAATAATATCACAAGTATAGACTATTTGTTGGGATTCGGTGCCTAAAACGAAGGCCCAGCGGAAGCGGTAAAACGAAAATTAATTCGATCCGAATCCCTACGATGATCGATCGAGCTACGTATATACGAATATATAAACGAAAAGCAAGAGTTGTAAAAAACTAACCCTCGAAGTCCGTTGATTAAATGGTAACCTTCTCTTGAGCTATTCCCCAAGCTCTTGAACGATCCAACGCCGAAAGCACCGCGTCTCTACTTGCCACGCGCCGGAGAAACGAACGGAATGACAACACCTTGCTATCCTCCGAGGATACGGCTAGAGCTAGGTGATGAAGCTATATATGTAAAGATTACTACACTCTAATTGTTTTAATCTTACTCTCTCTTTATGTCTTGATATTTTTTCTCTAAGAAAAACAAGAACAAGGTTGAAGAAGAAGATGACTAAAGAGAAAACAATTTTCTCTCTCTCTCAAACTCAATGATACGTAAATGCCAAGAAGTATTGTGAGGATGAGAGATCAAAGTCTTGTATATATTCTTATTCAACCCACATGAATACAAATACATATATCATGATTTGATTCCCCATATAATGTATATGATACTTGTCCCCTCAATCACATGAGATTCCAAAACCATGATGGGGACAAGTCAATACACACACATGGTAATAAGTGGGGGTTGGCCCATGCTAGAAAACGGTCGAGTTCGGTTCGCTTTAGGACTCCCGTGAGTCCAAACAGATAAACTCCTATTCCGTTCCGATGTATTTATGTCGCTTTAATTAATCCAATTAATTAAACATATCAAATACAAAATAACATAATTAATTTCTCCAAGAAATAATTATATTCATGAATTAAATTAATCACCCAAGAATTTATTTAATTCATTAGCCGTAAATCAATTTATCCAATAAATCGATTTAAACATCCAATGTTCCAAAATTAGATATCCAATATCTAATATTCATAATGAGATAATTAGCTCGATTCATTCCGTTGTCAATCCTAATGCGCGACTCGGAGGTCCGTCTCGATCAAGAATGGGAGGAACCAAAGAGTAGTAGCACCACCTAGCCACTGGTGGCCTACACTGCACTCTGATCGAGAACGAATGATTGGGATCATTCAAGAACCATTCGTGAATACCGGATATACGTATAAACCCTTCTTTCAAATGTCCCGATCAAGTTATAGGGTCACGGTCTACCAAACCATATTCGTACTTGACGCTATGCATGCGTTAATGCAAATCGAGATCATCGAGTGCCGTGTATCTAATACAACTAGCTCCAATGCTTTGGCCAAAGACTTATGATCTCATTTGCCAATAACCGCATAGGACATATAACCCGCTCACTAACGGAGAAAGAATTCTATCTTGGTATTGTAGACCTGCTACTTGCCGTCAAGATGCACGTCGAGGTTGACCCCGCCTTCCGGTTTACGGTGGTCGAACTACTCTAATGAAAATCTTGACGTCACAAGCACATCCCTACTAAATCCTCAAGTCGAAGGTTCACGAATACCTATCACAACCTTTCGATTCCGTCATTGTGATCCGAGTGAAATCCATGTGACGAATCGAGGGTGAGTCGGTTCGAGTATACTAATCCAATTAGCATACCTATAACGTGTGCTCCCACTAACCATTAGTGTTCGAGGCACTCTCCATGTCAAAGAACACGTCATACAAGTCTTCACATAAACTTAACGCCTACCAAGTTTCATCGACTTGCGAACGATTAAGTATTTGAGCTATAACCTTTCCGGCCGACCCCTTATCCAATAAGGAGTGGAACGCTTTGCTCTCAAATACATGGACTAGTTTCTATATGTTTATTTACGAGTTAGGAATGCCAAGAACTACCAAGAAATAAAGAAACATTCATTTGCCTTATATAAATGGTTTACATAATTACAAGTACAATGCCCTCACTCAACAACCTCCGAGTGGCATTCGAGGGCATACTCCTAACAATCTCCCACTTGCACTCAATGCCACACACTATGGTATCTAATACCCATGTTCTCCGATGACGCTCCAAGCTAGTCCGAGATAGTGGCTTAGTCGGTGGATCGGCGACGTTGTCGGCCGAGTCTACTCTATGCAAAGACAATGTATCCCTTGCGAACAAATTCTCTTACGAGATGATACTTCCTCTCAATATGTTTGGTCTTTGTTGTGAAACCTCGGCTCCTTGGCACGTACTCTGACTCGTCGTTGTCGCATGACATAGAACAGTGACTCAAAGACATGGTATCATTTGAAGTTCTCCTAGAAACTTCTTAATCCGTAACCCTTCCTTGAAGCCTCCGAGGCCGCTTGATACTCACTGACAGTGGAATCAAGAGTCGCGCTTTGCTTGGCACTACGCCAAGATACTGCTCCTCCATTAAGAGTAAATATGTAGCCAGAAGTGGACATCGAGTCGTCCTTCAGTCCTTGGAAGTCCGAATCAGTGAATCCCACCACATCCAATTCTCCACCGCCATACATTAGAACCATATCTCTAGTCCTTCTTAATTACTTGAGAACGTTCTTTACGGCAGTCCAATGTTCCCTACCTGGGTTTGCCTGAAACCTACTCACCACGCTTACAGCATGCGCGATGTCAGGTCTTGTACACAACATAGCATACATAAGGCTACCCACGGCCGAAGCATATGGTATATTACTCATTTCCTTTCGTTGTTCCTCACTTTGAGGACACATCTTCAAGGTGAGTTTTATTCCATGTCGCATCGGTAGGAACCCTCTTTTAGAATCATCCATCTTAAATCGCTTTAAGATCTTATCTATATAGAGGGCTTGGGAAAGGCCTATTGTTCTCTTCGCTCTATCCCGGTAGAGTCGAATACCAAGAATATAGGTTGCTTCTCCCAAGTCTTTCATGGAGAAATTACTCAAAGCCAAGCTTTCCGTAACCGAGCATTCCCACATCATTTCCTATTAGTAGAATGTCATCTACATATAGTACTAAGAATGCGATCTTGCTCCCACTAACCTTCTTGTATACACAAGGTTCCTCTTCATTTTGCACGAATTCAAACTCTTTGACCGCCTCGTCAAAACGAAGGTTCCAACTACGCGACGCTTGCTTCAGTCCATAAATGGAACGCTGGAGCTTGCACACTTTCTGAATATCGACTTCGGACACAAAGCCTTTAGCCGCTCCATATAGATTTCCTCCTCGAGGAATCCATTAAGGAAAGCCGTCTTTACGTCCATTTGCCATATCTCATAATCGTGGTAGCGGCTATAGCAAGCATCATGCGAATAGACTTGATCATGGCTACGGGCGAGAAGGTATCGTGGTAATCGATCCCTTCCTTTTGGGTATAACCCTTTGCCACAAGCCTGGCCTTATAGGCGTCATCCTTGCCATCACCATCAGTCTTTCTCTTGTAGATCCACTTGTTCCCAATAGGCACTATGCCCTTGGGGCGGTCTACTAGAGTCAGACTGATTGACATGCATCGAGTCTATCTCGGCCTTCCATAGCTTCACGCCATTTTGCGGAGTCTACATCCACCATCGCTTGGTCATAGGTTGTTGGGTCGGTCTCTTGGCTATCACTTGGAACCTCATGGAGACCCAGCTCCTCCAAGTGCACAAGCCCATACCTCTCAGGTAAATGAGACACCCTACTAGACCTACGAGGTGGTTGTACTTGTGTTTCGTAAAGTTCGGTTCCGTTTCTTGACAGTGTCTCTCGAGGAGTTTCATTGTATTCTTCTAAAGAAATACTTCTACCTACTCCGCCTGCCTGAATGAACTCATCTTCCAGGAAGTGTGCTTGTAAAGCAACAATGATCCTTCGATCTTTGGGCATGTAGAATAGATATCCCATCGTCCCAGACGGGAATCCAATGAAACGTCCCTTCGCAGACCTAGCTTCCAACTTTTCCACCTTAGTCTTCTTGACATAGGGACATCCCCAAATCCTAATATGATTAAGACTTGGTTTCCTTCCTTCCCACATCTCATGTGGAGTTTTAGGAATGGATTTAGAAGGACATCTGTCAAGATATACGCGGCGATCAGTGCATACCCCCACGTAAATCGGCAAGTCAAGATAGCTCAAGATGGAACGGACCATGTTCAACAGGTCCGGTTCCTTCTTTCGACACACCATTTAACCGAGGAGTACCGGAGGTGTTAGTTGTGAAACTATTCCATGTTCCTTAAGGAACTCTACAAACTCCGTACTCATATACTCACCACCTCGGTCCGACCGAAGTGCTTTGATATGATTACCAGTTTGTTTCTCGACTAGGGCCTTGAATTCCTGGAATTTCTCAAAGGCCTCGGATTTATGTTTCATTAAGTATACATAACCATACCTAGTATGATCATCTGTAAACGTAATGAAATATTGATATCCGTCACGTGCTGCTTCCAAAGCACCACATACATCGGTATGGATTAATCCCAGTTTATCAGCGGCTCTTTGAAATGTCCCTTTGAAGGGGGACTTAGTCCTTTTGCCTTTAAGGCAAGATTCACAAGTAGGAAAGGTATCCGATCCCAATGGACCCATAAGTCCATCTTTTTCCATCTTGTAAACCTTGGTCTGACCAACATGACCAAGTCTAAGATGCCATTTCAAAACTTGATTGGTTTCATCCCTACCGCGTTTTCTAGTTATAGTATTCACAACTACTTTGTTGCTGAGATTTAGATGATACAATCCATTCAACAATGTAGCAGTACCCACTAGTTTATTTCTAAAATAAATTTTGCAGGAACCATCACCAATGAAAAATGAAAAGCCTTTTCGGTCCATGACCGGAATGGATACAATGTGTGCCCCTTGGGCAAAACAAGTACATCTTCTAAAGTCAAAACAAAGCCGGATTCTAAACCCAAAAGAAGTGAACCTATGTCGGTCGCCTCGACACTATGCCCGCTTCCGACTGTGATCATAACTTCTCCAGCTCCAAGCTTCCTACTTTGTTCCAGATCCTGATTCACGGTACAAATATGAGAACTAGCACGAGAATCCGGATATCCGAAGTAGAAAATACGGTAGCGAGAACAATTTGTTTCCAAAACTAAAAGTTCTCAGACGAAGTGCCATGAAGAATCGGACAGTCTCTAGCCCGGTGGCCCACTCACCGCACTTGAGACAAGCATCCTTCTTCTTCTTGTTCTTTGGAACCATCGGGGCCTTGCCCTTACCCTTAAGGTCCTTAGCATGTGGTCCATCCGCTTCTTGGTCTTTTTCTTCTTATTATTAGACTTAGAAGTCCGTAAGAAATCACAAGAGCAGACTCCTTCATCCGCGAGTCTTCATCCGAGACGGCGATCACAAGTTTGTTCATTAGCCGGCTAAATTACATGCAATCTCATTGCGGTTGAAGTTCATAACAAACCGTGAGAAGGAATCGGGGAGAGGCGTAGGATAAGGTCGGTTTGGAGAAGTATCCATTTTAAAATCAAGAGCCTCCAATCTCTCGATCATGGATATCATTTTGAGGACGTGTTCCCCAACCTTCTCACCTTCCTTCATCCTTACCGAGCAGATTTGCTTGGATATCTCATATCTAGCGATTCTACTATGCTCACCATAAAGCTCGGTTAAGTGAGATAAAATCGCCTAGCGAAGTCATTTTCTCATGAGCTCTCTGAAGCTCATTAGACATGGAAGCCATCATATAAGCACGGACTTTCACGTCATCCTTAACCCACTTTTCGTGGTTTTCAATCTCTTCTGATTGGCTCGGAGTCCGCACAGAGGCGCGGAATGTCCGTCTCCAAGACGTATCCCGGTGCCTCTATACCGAGGACAATCATCGGATTGCGGAGCCAATCCACAAAGTTAGGTCCCATTAAGGTGTTCTTTTCGAGTAGAATTGCGAGTGGATTCATTGTCATATTGAGATTTATGCATTAAGTATAGCAGTTAATTAGTGACTCATTCAATTATGTTACGAGTATAGAATTTAAGGTCTTTTCTATTCTTGTTACCCTGCTCCCACTATTTTTATCGGAATAACACACTCCCATGTGAAATCAGGAAGTATCGTCGCTCTACTTCATATTGGTGATCGAGTTCTTTATAAATTTTAATAGAGGGCAACCGAACAGTTTCTAGTCTATTAATTTTCATAAAGTGGTGTCCAACACCAACCCATCTAATGGATGATTCGATCTTCTTTTTCCCCTTGTTCACTCCCCTCAACCTATACGGTTTCTATGGTTCGTGAACAAGTTAAGTTTATACCATCGACGCAAATCAGTTTCACAATTGAATCTTATCCGGCAACCTATCCGGTTTCTAGGGATAAAATTTGCTCCAACCGAAGGCATCCATGCGCTCCGGTAATTTATCCGTCCTCCCGACGACTACCCGATAACTCGGAAGCATAGCACATCCGGTTTGGATTTCAATTTCGAAAACTTCGATGGAGGAAGGAAAACCTTGAAACCTTATAAACTTAATTATTTGTTGTGGGAGAATTATCGCGATTAACGTTACACTTTGCACATTAATCGTTTAAGCGCGTTTGTGGCATTCATACAATATGAAACAACCAATCACAACCTAGTTGCTACCAACATGTGGTTCATGGACCGTTCCTAGAAAACAAAAACTCCGGAATCTAATTACAAGTCTTCGTCTTGAATCTTCGTCTTCTCGAAATGGATCTTCCTCCGGTCTTCGTCATTACATATAAATTTTACATTGAAAATTGCATCCTAGATACAAATTTTTCTAGTAAAATAAATAGGCTCAAAGCGGCCTTTACAACCCAATCGAATAAAACGAACGATTCAAAAACTAAGTCCACGAACCACATCCCCATTCAAAAGCATTCATTCAATAAATACTAAATAAATGGAAAGCGTAGAGATACATTGATCCAATCAACAATACGAACCGATCCAATCGATTCACACAATCGGTAATATAATAACGTTCAAAATAATTGATTCGACCATAAATATTCCAATTAATCAAATTTCCCTTATAAAATGAAATACCATAAATCATTTTAATCATATTAAATCTAATTTAACATGCGGGAGATTAATTTTCAAGAATACACGGAAAAATCGAGCGGGCGAAAATGGCTGCCATGGCGAGTCACTGCCCTTGACCTTGTGGCCCGGCTGGCATGGCGAGTCACGCTCGCGGCTACCGGCCAGCACGGCCCGTGTCTCGACACGGTCGGTTCTGCTGGCGATGGCTTTGAAGGCTGCTGACATGGCCGTGTCACGGACACGGCCGAGTCACCTGGCGACTTCACGCCCTTTGTCGAAAAGTCGTCAAACGACGATTGAGCTCGATTTTGACCGGATATCGATATCAATATTTTTCAACATTCATATCTTCAATATAAATCATATTTCCAAGAAATTAAGATTTATATTTAGACATAAACTTACGAAAAATATAACTACAACGAACGTAAAAATATATACCACGATTATGACTAAAATGATTCCAAATCATTCACCATCTAATCAAGCATTCCAAATGCCAATATCGAAAATAGGATCGCACTACCTACACTTCGATACCCCTGTTGGGATACGGTGCCTAAAGCGAGGCCCAGTAGGCGGTAAAGCGAAAATTAATTCGATCCGAATCCCTACGATGATCGATCGAGCTACGTATATACGAATATATAAACGAAAAGCAAGAGTTGTAAAAACTAACCCTCGAAGTCCGTTGATTAAATGGTAACCATCTCTTGATCTATTCACCAAGCTCTTGAAATATCAAAAGCCGAAAGAACCTCGTCTCTAATTGCCAAGCGCCGGAGAAACGAACGGAATGACAACACCTTGCTATCCTCCGAGGATACGGCTAGAGCTAGGTGATGAAGCTATATATGTAAAGATTACTACACTCTAAGTGTTTTAATCTTACTCTCTCTTTATGTCTTGATATTTTTCTCTAAGAAAAACAAGAACAAGGTTGAAGAAGAAGATGACTAAAGAGAAAACAATTTTCTCTCTCTCTCTCAAACTCAATGATACGTAAATGCCAAGAAGTATTGTGAGGATGAGAGATCAAAGTCTTGTATATATTCTTATTCAACCCACATGAATACAAATACATATATCATGATTTGATTCCCCATATAATGTATATGATACTTGTCCCCTCAATCACATGAGATTCCAAAACCATGATGGGGACAAGTCAATACACACACATGGTAATAAGTGGGGGGTTGGCCCATGCTAGAAAACGGTCGAGTTCGGTTCGTTTCGGACTCCCGTGAGTCCAAACAGATAAACTCCTATTCCGTTCCGATGTATTTATGTCGTTTAATTAATCCAATTAATTAAACATATCAAATACAAAATAACATAATTAATTTCTCCAAGAAATAATTATATTCATGAATTAAATTAATCACCCAGTAATTTATTTAATTCATTAGGCCGTAAATCAATTTATCCAATAAATCGATTTAAACATCCAATGTTCCAAAATTAGATATCCAATATCTAATATTCATAATGAGATAATTAGCTCGATTCATTCCGTTGTCAATCCTAATGCGCGACTCGGTAGGTCCGTCTCAGTCAGCAATGGGAGGAACCAAAGAGTAGTAGCACCACCTAGCCAGCCTGGTGGCCTACACTGTACCCCGACTGAGAACGAATGATTGGGATCATTCAAGAACCATTAGATCGTGAATACCGATATCGTATAAACCCTTCTTTCAAATGTCCCGATCAAGTTATAGGGTCACGGTCGGTCAAACCATATACATGCTTGACGCTATGCATGCGTTAATGCAAATCGAGATCATCGAGTATCGTGTATCTAATACAACTAGCTCCAATGCTTTGGCAAAGACTTATGATCTCATTTGCCAATAACCGCATAGGACATATAACCCGCTCACTAACGGGAGAAAGAATTCTATCTTGGTATTCGGTAGGACTGCTACTTGCCGTCAAGATGCACGTCGAGTTGACCCGCCTTAGGTTTACGAGGTCGAACTACTCTAATGAAAATCTTGACGTCACAAGCACATCCCTACTAAATCCTCAAGTCGAAGGTTCACGAATACCTATCACAACCTTTCGATTCCGTCATTGTGATCCGGAGTGAAATCCATGTGACGAATCGAGGTGAGTCGGTTGAGTATACTAATCCAATTAGCATACCTATAACGTGTGCTCCCACTAACCATTAGTGTTCGACAGGCACTCTCCATGTCAAAGAACACGTCATACAAGTCTTCACATAAACTTAACGCCCGTCAAGTTTCATCGACTTGACGATTAAGTATTTGAGCTATAACCTTTCAAAGTGCGACCCCTTATCCAATAAGGAGTGGAACGTTTTGCTCTCAAATACATGGACTAGTTTCTATATGTTTATTTACGAGTTAGGAATGCCAGTAACTACCAGTAAATAAAGAAACATTCATTTGCCTTATATAAATGGTTTACATAATTACAAGTACAATGCCCTCACTCAACAACCTCTGAGTGGCATTCGAGGGCATACTCCTAACACTATTTGCTCAAGGTTGTTGTAAATGATCAATACCATAAGCATGGTATTTATAGGCTCCATCATCAAACTAGCCGTTAGCTTCATGTGCACTGATTACGTACGCTATAACTCTTACATTACGTACATAAGTCACTTTACGTACGTTAACCCTGCCTGGTTACGTACGTTAGCATCTTCACAAAAATTGTTCAGGGAGTTTCGTCATTTTTTATTACGTACGTTAACATTTCATTGGTTACGTACGTTAAGCCTTACGTCACTGCTGACGTCATATGTCCGTTGCATGCTTTTCTGACTTTGACTCCTCGAACGTTCATCTGGTTTGAACTCGTTTACATACGCTATATAACTTTCATTACGTACGTAAAATTCCATATATTACGTACGATAGTGACATGTTAATCATGGGTAACAATATACAAGTGATTAACGAAACTAAGAACATGTTAAAAAGAAATTTTGACATGAAAGACATGGGGCTAGCCCATGTGATTCTTGGAATGAAAATTTTGAGAAAATCAGATGGAATCATCTTGACACAATCTCACTATGCCGAGAAAGTTCTCAAGAAGTTTAATGCTTTTGATAGCTTGCCGGCTAAGACCCCAATAGATTTAAATGATCACTTGAGCAAAAATCGAGGGGACCCCGTTGCACAAGAAGAATACGCACGAGTCATTGGGTGTTTAATGTATCTTACAAATTGCACTCGACCCGATTTAGCTTGCGCTATTAACAAATTGAGTCGTTACACGAGCAATCCAAGCAAAGAGCACTGGAAAGCTCTCGTTAGAGTTTTGAGGTACTTAAAGTATACTCAAAACCTTGGGCTACACTATTCGAGATACCCCCCGGTACTTGAAGGGTACTGTGATGCGAATTGGATATCCGATACGAAAAGTTCATTTTCTACAAGTGGTTACGTGTTCACCATTGGGGGTGGAACTGTCTCGTGGAAGTTCGTGAAACAAACGTGTATAGCCCGATCCACCATGGAATCGGAATTCATAGCATTGGACAAAGTTGGTGAAGAAGCCGAATGGCTCAGAAACTTTCTAGAAGATATTCCATGTTGGTCCAAGCCAGTGCCTGCAGTGATGATTCACTGTGATAGCCAAGCTGCTATTGGTAGGGCGAGAAGTAACGTGTATAAAGAAAAGTCTCGACATATTCGTCGACGCCATAATACCGTGAGACATTTGATCAAAAGTGGGGTTATCTCTATTGACTATGTGAGGTCATTGGATAATCTAGCGGATCCGCTAACCAAAGGGTTAAACCGTGATCAAATGAATAAATTGCTAGAGGGAATGAGTTTAAAATCCACAAATTGAGAATTATCATAGTGGTAACCCAACCAAGATGACTGGAGATCCCAAGAACTTGGTTCAATGGGAGAACTAAGCTATGAGAGTTCGTGTGAAACACTCATCTAAGTTTATTCCCTATAGAGCAATTGAGTGTTGAAAGCTTGCCTAGTGGTGAGGTTAAGTCTATGACTTTTAATGATTCCTAAAGACCTCGAGGAGGTTGAGTATGGCAAGATACTCGGTAAAGAATTACCTATATAAGTGAGAAGTGGGGGCCGCTTCATCAAAATCACTTATGAATCCAAAGGGGCGTCCAAGCCCCGCAAAGGACACAAAACGTGAAAACGGATGAGGTTGAGGTGTTCAAGTGTTAGCACCATTGTCTCGGTGCACGCCGTGGGGGAATAGTTCAAAGCATCAATCCACTAATTTGCCTGTGTATCCGATGATGTTAACTATGGAAGGTTCCAAGTCACGAACTACCTATCCTTATACTTTAACGCCTCTCGAGGACTGACTTGAGTCTGCATATTGCATTTGGGCTATTTTCACTCATGTGGGGGATTGTTGGAATCGTTAATGATTTTAATTTTATTTTGTAAAATTAAATATCATAGGATCGATCTATGTTCCGAGTAGATGATCGTGGTATATTCACTTTCTCTAAACCGATTCCCGGTGAGTGAGAAATAGTGAATTAAAGTTTGTCACTTAATTGTGAATTAATAAGGGATGGAATCCCACATTGAATAATGAACCATCATTATTCTAGTATATAAGGAGTTACCTTTATGCATGTAATAATTAATGGCACATGTGTATGGGCTTAAAGTCCACACGCGCGCACACGCGTGCGCCGCCGCCGCCCGCCCGCCTCGCCTCGGCCGCGAGCCGCGAGCTGCGTGCCGCGTGCCGTGGACCGTGGACCTTGGCCTTGGCCTTGGCCTTGATCTTGATCTTGGACTTAGATCTTGGCAATTGGTCTTTGGGCTGGTCTTTGGGCTTGACCGTGAGCTAGGCCTTGGGCTAGCTTAAAGAATTTTTTGAACAAGCTCAACAACGTAGTTGGGCTCGTATGTGCACATAAGGATGTCCAGGTACATCCGTCAAATGGTTAAAGAGCTGAATACAGTCCAGGTGCATCCTTACTGTTCAAATTCAGTCCAACCCGGAAGTAGCCTCCCAGGTGTTATGAGGAGGAGTTAATGGCAGGTTTGAATTTCGTAACCCCTGCCATTTGTTTGAAATTCGTAACTCCTGACCATAATGCAGCATAAATAACTGCATTATGATAACCATTAGTGGCTGTATTAAATCCTGATCCCTGCAGGTGTGTGAGATGGCCTATAAATAGGCATGCATCTCATTTGCATCAGACATGCAATTTTTCGAACTCAATATAGTCATACAGTTTTGAGCATTCTCTGCCTATCATAAGTCGGAGCTCTGTCCTCACCTCTTCCAGTTCGCCAGAGCTTGTAGGTCTTATGGTGCTACTAGCTACGAGACATTGCCGTTTTATCTTTGGGGATGATACGTCAGAACCGAGAGCACTACCGGGGCGTATTTCGTCTTGCGGATAGAGGATTCCTCGACTCGGCATTAGTTTACGGTTTTATAATTTATCTTCTTGTATTTTCAAATCTGTTTCGAGTTTTGTATTTTCATTTCCGTACGAGTTTGTAGTTTCTGTTTTCGAGTTGTAATTTTTTGTAGTCCAGTTGTAATTTCTTTTTTCCGCCCAGCAAGTTTGTAGCACAGAAAATCAACAAATGCAAGACGAAATTCTTACTTGCTAAATCCTACAACTGGAGATGACGACTGCTGCTTCCACCGACTCCAACACCATCACTGCCTTGGCCTCCGCGTCCGCCGCTTCGAACGTGGCAAACAACATTGCCGCAACCATGTCCAGCATGATGAGCTCAACTACCTCATCAACAACTCCATGGGTGTTTTCAAACCCCTTTCTGACTACCGGTGGATCCACCTCGATTGGCACCGTATGTTCCACTTTTAGTAACTAAGTCCAGTAATGCTAATGAAAATGCTACTGCTTCCTCTTACTTGACTGAGTGTTCTGATTTATGGCATTGTAGATTAGGTCATGTGAATCTAAATGTTATAAAAAGATTAGTAAACTTAGATTTACTAAAATTAAATGAAGTCAATACTCAAAACAAATGTGAGATTTGTGTTGAAGCAAAAATGACAAAACTTCCGTTTCATTCGGTGAAACGAAACACAAAAGCCCTTGAATTAATTCACACAGATGTGTGTGATTTAAAGTTTGTGCAAACTAGAGGTGGTAAGAAGTACTTTATCACTTTTATAGATGACTGCACAAGATATTGTTATCTTTATCTTTTGAGAAGTAAAGATGAGGCTATTGAAGCTTTTAAGAACTTCAAGAACGAAGCCGAGAATCAATTAGGCTGTCGTATTAAGATGGTTCGAAGCGATAGAGGTGGCGAATATGTAGCCCCATTTGAGGAATTATGCAACGAAAGTGGTATAATTCATCAAACAACAGCTCCATATGCACCACAATCTAATGGCATTGCTGAACGTAAGAATCGAACCCTTAAAGATATGATGAATGCCTTATTGATTAGTTCAGGGTTGCCCTGAACATGTGGGGAAGGCTGTCTGACGGCTGACTACATCTTGAACAAGATTCCACACAAAGGTAAGGATATTACCCCTTATGAGTTGTGGAAAGGTATAAAACCTTCATACGAATATCTCAAAGTGTGGGGGTGTTTGGCTAAGGTTGAGGTACCTCTACCTAAACAAGTTAAAATCGGACCTAAGACGGCCGATTGTATCTTTATTGGGTATGCACTAAATAGTAGTGCCTATCGGTTCGTTATCCACAAGTCAGAAGTTCCTGAAATGACTATGGGAACAACAATTGAACCAATGAATGTTGTATTCTTTGAAAACATATATCCTTGTAAGGATAATGATAAAGTTGAGAACAATTCTAGCAATAGAGTTGAAGATGAAGGAACAAGCTGAAAACCTGTGGATGTAGATCCAAAGTCACGTAAGCGATCGAGATCTAATCTGGAAGATGTAGAACCGAGACGTGGTAGTAGGGTTAGGACACCAAAGACATTTGGACCTGACTACATAGCATTCATGTTGGATGAAGAACCAACGTCGATCAAAGTAGCTTATGCCAGACCAGATGGGTTGCTCTGGAAAGAAGCTGTTCAGAGTGAAATCGACCCAATTTTACAAAACCAAACTTGGGTTTTGGTTGATTTACCTGAAGGTTGTAAGCCCTTAGGATGCAAATGGATCCTTAGAAGAAAGTACAAGGCTGATGGGTCAATTGACAAGTATCAAGCTCATTTAGTGGTCAAAGGTTTCAAACAGAAGGAAGGGTACGATTTTTTCGATACCTATTCACCTGTAACGAGAATTACATCTATTCGAGTGCTTCTCGCGATTGCTGCTTTGCACGATCTTGAGATTCATCAAATGGATGTTAAGACTACTTTTCTGAACGGTGATCTGGGTGAAGAGATCTATATGGAACAACTTGAAGGGTTTGTAGTACCGGGACAAGAGAAAAAGGTATGCAAACTGGTTAAGTCTCTATATGGATTGAAACAAGCTCCACTACAGTGGCACTTGAAATTTGATAATGTAATGTTATCAAATGGTTTTAAAATAAACGAGTGTGATAAATGTGTTTATATTAAGAACACTAATAATGGTTATGTTATTGTGTGTCTTTATATAGATGACATGTTAATCATGGGTAACAATACACAAGTGATTAACGATACTAAGAACATGTTAAAAAGAAATTTTGACATGAAATACACAGGGCTAGCCAATGTGATTCTTGGAATGAAAATTTTGAGAAAATCAGATGGAATCATCTTGATACAATCTCACTATTCCGAGAAAGTTCTCAAGAAGTTTAATGCTTTTGATAGCTTGCCGGCTAAGACCCCAATAGATTTAAATGATCACTTGAGAAAAAATCGAGGGGACCCCGTTGCACAAGAAGAATATGCATGATTCATTGGGTGTTTAATGTATCTTACAAATTCCACTCGACCCGATTTAGCTTGCGCTGTGAACAAATTGAGTCGTTACACGAGCAATCCAAGCAAGGAGCACTGGAAAGCTCTCGTTAGAGTTTTGAGGTACTTAAAGTATACTCAAAACCTTGGGCTACACTATTCGAGATACCCCCCGGTACTTGAAGGGTACTGTGATGCGAATTGGATATCCGATACGAAAAGTTCATTTTCTACAAGTGGTTACGTGTTCACCATTGGGGGTGGAACTGTCTCGTGGAAGTCTGCGAAACAAACGTGTATAGCCCGATCCACCATGGAATCAGAATTCATAGCATTGGACAAAGTTGGTGAAGAAGCCGAATGGCTCAGAAACTTTCTAGAAGATATTCCATGTTGGTCCAAGCCAGTGCCTGCAGTGATGATTCACTGTGATAGCCAAGCTGCTATTGGTAAGGCGAGAAGTAACGTGTATAATGGAAAGTCTTGACATATTCGTCGACGCCATAATACCGTGAGACATTTGATCAAAAGTGGGGTTATCTCTATTGAGTATGTGAGGTCATTGGATAATCTAGCGGATCCGCTAACCAAAGGGTTAAACCGTGATCAAATGAATAAATTGCTAGAGGCAATGAGTTTAAAATTCACAAATTGAGAATTATCATAGTGGTAACCCAACCAAGATGACTGGAGATCCCAAAAACTTGGTTCAATGGGAGAACTAAGCTATGAGAGTTCGTGTGAAACACCCATCTAAGTTTATTCCCTATAGAGCAATTGAGTGTTGAAAGCTTGCTTAGTGGTGAGGTTAAGTCTATGACTTTTAATGATTCCTAAAGACCTCGAGGAGGTTGAGTATTGCAAGATACTCGGTAAAGAATCACTTATATAAGTGAGAACTGGGGGCCGCTTCATGAAAATCACTTATGAATCCAAAGGGGTGTCCAAGGCCCGCAAAGGACATAAAACGTGAGAACGGGTGAGGTTGAGGTGTTCAAGTGTTAGCACCATTATCTCGGTGTAAGCCGTGGGGGAATAGTTCAAAGCATCAAGCCACTAATTCGCCTGTGTCTCCGATGATGTTAACTATGGAAGGTTCCAAGTCACGAACTACCTATCCTTATACTTTAACGCCTCTTGAGGACTGAGCTTGAGTTTGCATATTGTATTTGGGCTATTTTCACTCATGTGGGGGATTGATGGAATCGTTAATGATTTTAATTTTATTTTGTAAAATTAAATATCATAGGATCGATCTACGTTCCGAATAGATGATCGTGGTATATTCACTTTCTCT
The DNA here is from genome assembly GCA_033398695.1 of Orobanche coerulescens. Classification (NCBI taxonomy): domain Eukaryota; kingdom Viridiplantae; phylum Streptophyta; class Magnoliopsida; order Lamiales; family Orobanchaceae; genus Orobanche; species Orobanche coerulescens. The sequence goes on along the minus strand of CM065802.1, from coordinate 121,739,516 downwards.
AAACCGATTCCCGGTGAGTGAGAAATAGTGAATTAAAGTTTCTCACTTAATTGTGAATTAATAAGGGATGGAATCCCACATTGAATAATGAACCATCATTATTCTAGTATATAAGGAGTTACCTTTATGCATGTAATAATTAATGGCACATGTGTATGGGCATAAAGCCCACACGCGCGCGCCGCCGCCGCCTGCCCGCCTCGCCTCGGCCTCGGCCGCGAGCCGCGTGTCGCGTGCCATGGACCTTGGACCTTGGCCTTGGCCTTGATTTTGATCTTGATCTTGATCTTGGACTTAGATCTTGGATCTTGGATCTTGGCAATTGGTCTTTGGGCCTGTTCGTGGGCTTGACCGTGAGCTAGGCCTTGGGCTAGCTTAAAGAATTTTTTGGACAAGCTCAACAACGTAGTTGGGCTCGTACATGCACATAAGGATGTCCAGGTACATCCGTCAAATGGTTAAGGAGCTGAATACAGTCCAGGTGCGTCCTGACTGTTCAAATTCAGTCCAACCCGGAAGTAACCTCCAGGTGTTAGGAGGAGGAGTTAATGGCAGGTTTGAATTTCGTAACCCCTGCCATTTGTTTGAAATTCGTAACTCCTGACCATAATGCAGCATAAATGACTGCATTATGATAGTCATTAGTGGCTGTATTAAATCCTGATCCCTGCAGGTGTGTGAAATGACCTATAAATAGGCATGCATCTCATTTGCATCAGACATGCAATTTTTCGAACTCAATATAGTCATACAGTTTTGAGCACTCTCCGCATATCATAAGTCGGAGCTCTGTCCTCACCTCTTCCAGTTCGCCGGAGCTCGTAGGTGTTGTGGTGCTACTACCTACGAGACGTTGCCGTTTTATCTTTGGGGGCGATACGTCAGAACCGAGAGCACTACCGGGGCGTATTTCGTCTTGCGGATAGAGGATTCCTCGACTCGGCAATAGTTTACGGTTTTATAATTTATTTTTTTATATTTTCAAATCTGTTTCGAGTTTTGTATTTTCATTTCCGTACGAGTTTGTAGTTTCTGTTTTCGAGTTGTAATTTTTTGTAGTCCAGTTGTAATTTCTTTTTTCCGCCCAACAAGTTTGTAGCACAGAAAATCAACAATAATTGCTCCCATTTTATTGTTGGATGTCTCAAAATGAGCCACCATAACCACTGTTGCAAACAGGTTGACTAGTGATGAGAGATCGAGTACATGATGTGCATGTCTGAGTGTTTGCATGCACCTGCAACAATAATACCGAGAAAGTGGTATTATCCAGGGTGAAGTAAAAAATAAAAAATCGCACTGGCATGATTGCCGCTTTAGTTCTTTTGATTTGTTTAAGCTCAAAATGTATCCTGGTAATATTCTTTTGAACATGTTAAGGGGCTGTTTCTGCTAGGATTTGCTGGATTTACCATTGTGCTATTCAAAATTTTGAGTATTGAAGTCTTGTGTGGATAGTAAGAATACTTGTTTGTTGTAGGATTGAGAATCCTATGTTTACCGTAGATGTCAAATCATGCCAAAGACAGTGGATGGTATTGTGTTATTATATTGTTTAGTTGTATTGTAATATCCTAGAATTTCACTATGAATTTTTCGTATTATTTTATCTGGGATGTACTGTACAGAGTGGGACCGACACGATATGAGCGGATAATTTTGGAAACCATGACAGTCGTGCCAGTATGTCATCGAGGTTATTTTGATTCTAGGATATTATATGCTTGATGTGTTTTTTGATGTCGGATATACCGTATGGGTATTTGTATGATTGCCGTACTTGGTCGACAGTTGTAATTGGGGGTACCGTGCATCAGACGCACCGTACGAGAATATTTTCAGGATTTCGTATATGTGTTCAGTATTGTCGTATGTTCACATTTGTTATGTCGAGATGTTGGACAGGAATTGCTGGAAACGGCTAAGTATGGATCTGTTAACGTACGTTAAGACTTTGAGATAACGTACGCTAAGTGGTACGTGTTACGTACGTTAAGCGTAAGGTATTACGTACGTAACAAGAGGAATCAGACAGTTGGGCCCGGTGTCGGCAGCTTTCGGCGCGGATGTGGACAGGTGAGTCAACATATGGAGTTACGTACGTTATACAGGGTGTATTACGTACGTAATACGAGTATAGTACTGTAGCAAGTCAACGTACGTATTACATACGCAACGGAATAAGTGTTACGTACGTTACGGGGCGACTGGCCGAGTCGTGGCCGAGATGACCTGGATGGCCGAGCATGGCCAGACGTGACTCGTTGGGATGGCCAAGCATGGTCGGCAGTGACTCGCTGGAGGCTAGGACTGGCCGATTACGTACGTAGGCAGTGGCCAGTTACGTCCGTAATGGCCGATTACGTACGTAAGGGAGCTGCCGGTTACGTATGTAAGGGTGCCGAACAAACTGGACAGAAGGTTAGGCCGCGGCCGGCTACGTACGTAAGGACCCGCCGGTTACGTACGTAACTGGCCGGCAGGTCTCGGCCTATATAAGGCCTGGACCGAGTCATCTGCTCGTTTCTTCGTTTTTCTTCGTTCCTTCCGCGATTTCTTCAGGAAATATGATGGTTTTGAGTAGAATCAACTTATAACAACATGTTTTGGAAGTTGTAATCATGGATTAACATCATCCTCCACCCGGATCGAATGTAAGAACACATGAACTTTTGGTTTTTGGATGTTCTTGAGGTTTCTTGGTGTTTTGGCCGATTTGCTCCATTTTGATTCAGATTATTGGTAGAACTTGATGGTATACTCGTAATCATTCAATACTCTTGAAGTTTTGTGGAACAAATTCGAGTATTTCTTTGAATAATCGATTGAATTGGACTATGCCTTCAAAGTGTTCGATGAAATGCCTCAATGAGTAGAACTTGGGAAATTCTATATATTTTCGCATGAATGGTGATTGAATTGATATTATTGTGATTTAGGAACGAACTTTTAAAGGAAGTTGAATCGGTACCCTTCCCCTTTGTCGATTTCTTCGCACCGTGCTATTCAAAACAAGTGATTACTTGTGTATTTCATCTTCAAGAGGTATGTTCGACAATCCTCTCATTGAATTCGGATTTTGATGTTATCGTTGAAGAAGGATTCGTATGAAGATGATTATGGTTTTGTTGTTACGATTCTTGCGGTTATATGAACTATATGTTGAAGACATTGTTAGGATTATTGAACACCGAATTTCGGCTTGTGTTCGTATTGTTAAGAGTTGATATGGGTTGGTTTCGTATGATCGAGATATTGTTGAACCATCGAGTTTGATTAGTTGGTCATTTCGGTTGTTGATTGTTATTGAACGTATCGTTAATCGATTATTGCATTAGGTTGCGTTTAGTGATCGTTGAAGTGAACCGTTGTGCTGCGGAGCTTGTAGACGAAGACGGCGGGATTGATAGCGGCTTCGTCGAATTGGTATCAAGGCAAGTTATGCTTGCTCAGTTCTTAATGTTAATAAATGATTTCGTTTTCATTTCATTTATGATTCATATAGCAATGGTATTACGGAATATATCAATTGTCGGAATGGTGGTATGTATGGTATTTTTGGACTAAGATAAATCATAATGTATATGATTTTAAAGATGTCTAGTGGAAATGGTAACGCGAATTATAATTTGGTCTATTGCATGAGAAGTTGGATATCAAGGTTAGTTATCGTGTCGATGTTGAAATCGGGATGGTGGTTTGGTATTAGTTATGGACTGTACTTCATTTTGGATTGTCGGATAAACCGTGTATTCGTTCAGGGCGGTTGGTCGTGGAAAAGTTGGCGTCTCCAGCATGAGGTAAATTAATATTGTTAGATTATGATAATCATCATATTGCATTATTGCATGTGTGTGTTGATATTTTATGCGGTGAGTGTGCACCATTGTTTGTTACATTTTGTAATGTGCTCTTCCTTTGAGCTGTGATCTGTTGGGCCGATGTGTTAGAGGATAAGACCTATATGGCACCTATGTTCCGGGGTGTGGATACTTTCGTGACCCTTGGTTGCGACCTTGGGGTATTTTGTGATTGCATGAACTGTGTTAGGGGATAAGACCTATATGGCACCTATGTTCCGGGGTATTCCTGTGAGATGCTCCCGTGACCCTTGGCTGCTGCCTTGGGGTTTATGTGTTAATATTATATGCATTGTTGAGCATGATGTGGACTGTTGTCTGATGGAAATACGACATTGTGGTCGTGTCGGTCTTCCACGATCGAGTTACTGTTGCTCTTTTGGGAAGTCTTTTGATCCTTGATGGATATGCATTTCTTCGAGATTTGTTGTCATGTTGTATCGTGACGTCTATCTTGAGTCTTATTGATTGGTCGTTCACGGTCCATGTATAATTGGATCTGTTCAATATTCGGGTTGTCCTTGAAATCCCGTATATATAAGATTTGTATATGGTTGACGATTTTATTCTCTCGTGTATCTGTCCCCGTTGATCCTTTTCTGATCTCGTTTGGAGTTACCTTATCGATGGTCAACTCATTGATATCGATCCTTTATAAATCTCGTTTGGAATTCACCCTGTCATTAGTAATCTCGTTCGTTATTGATCCTTATTAATTCCGTTTGGGAGTTGTGTCACCGTTGGTATTCTTTGTTATTAGTCCTTGATTGATGTTATTGGAGTTTACTGTGTCGTCAGTATTCTCGTTTGTCGATTCCTTATTGCTCTTGTTGGAGTTTACCGTGTCGTCGGTATTCTCGTTTGTCGATTCCTTATTGCTCTTATTGGAGTTTACCGTATCGTTGGTATTCCCAGTTGTTGGTCCTTATTGATCTTGCTAGAGTTTACTGTGTCGTCAGTATTCTCGGTTGTTGACCCTTTATTGATCTTATTTGAGTTTATCCTACCGTTGGTATTTCTGGTTGTCGACTCTTATTGACCTTCTTAGAGTTTACCGTGTCGTCGGTATTCTCGGTTATTGATTCTTCATTGATCCTTACCGTGTCGTCGGTATTCTCGGTTATTGATTCTTCCTTGATCCTTACCGTGTCGTCGGTATTCTCGGTTATTGATTCTTCATTGATCTTGTTGGAGTTACCACATAATGGTATTCTCGTTCGTGGTTGATCCTTTGTCGATTTGTGCGGAAATATCATGTCATTGATACTTCCGTTGTGATGCATTGATTGTTTATCATTATTGATTGTGTGAGCATTCATGCTTGTATTGATATTCGGGACTTGCCATTGTTTCGGGACAGTTGATTTGCAGATGTATCGTGTGATATCAGTTCCTATCAGTATTGGGATCCAATTGTGCGACCCAGCCAGCAGAGTTGAACTTGGCCAGATTATTCTATACTCGAGATATGTTTATGATTGGAAATCTTGGTAGTGTTTCGGATACAGTACAGGTGATTACATTTGAATTCGTTCATTACTTAAGGACACGAGGCGTGGGATATGGTAAGAATTAATTGTTATGGTTGTGACAGGTTGGTAAGGTTACTTCGGTAAAATACATGGGGAATGTTCTTACTCTGTAGATTACATTGATATGTAATTATTTTTGTGATGTAATCGTTATCATTGTTGAGTATTATGGCTGACCCCGTCGTGGGCTTTATCTTTTAGGTACTCGGAGTTCGAGCTAGTAGCGGTCGTGAAGGGATGAGCTTTCCGGTGATACTGGCTATGGCGTAGTTGTTGGGATTATGTATTCTTTTTGCTTTTCTAATTCCGCTGCAAATGTAATTAATCGTGTTTTTATCCGCTGCGTGTGTATATTTAAAATGGTTTTCGGTATTCTTTTGAACTGTGTTTTTATCCGCTGTGTGTGTGTACTTTCAAAGGGCCTTTTGGCATTTTTAAACGTTTGCGAAAATAATTTTAGCCTTGTGGGTTCCAATATGGGACCCACGGCGCTGTAATATTCCCGGTCGGTTTGGGGGTGTTACATGTATTTATCTATATGTAAAAAAAGAGAGAGACATGTGGTAAAAGAGAAAAGAGTAGTTGTATTAATTTGAAGGTAAAAATGAGAGAGAGAGAGAGAGAGAGAAAGAGAGGGAGGGAGAAATGATGTGATAATAGAGAGAAGATGTGCGATATGGTAGATATCATGGTTATCACGAAGACGACTAGTCGACAGGTCGAGATTCCAGAAAAAGTTGATCAACAACTTTCGGGTTTGGAGGCTGATCTGTTTGATCCGGACCCGACCTGAAAACCCGGATCTGAACTAAAAGAAATAATGGTTGAACAAATAAAGCTTGTGCGTATTCCATCTTTTTTCCAAAAACACTCGATAGGATACCTCATGCAGCGATTCAGGTTGTTTTCCGGCCGTCTTCTCCGTCCGACGACTCCACTCTATTTTTAATAGGTCGTCTCTCTCTCCTATTATGTTTAATAAAACAGAAATATTTCGATTACTTTTGATTTAAACTATAAATTTGATGCGTGTTTAGTTACATTGCAGATTACATTCTTTTAAATATATATATGATAGTCTTGTCGACTTGTTACGACTAGTCGGGCGACTTGTCGACTAGTCTTCTTGGAGGTACTCCAGCGACTTGGCTGGAATTGACTTTGTGATAACCATGGAAGATAAAGGATATATGTTAGATGCTAGGAGTTGTTGGTTGAGTATTTGAAAATTGAGTCCTATTACAAACCACTAGTGGGATTCAAAATCTGAATCCAATATTTTGGAAGCTTAGCACAAACATGCCATATATGTGATAATTCGTTTAATGAGAAAGCTGCATGAGACACATTCAGCCTCACTCTGCTCATAATGTGGGCCTATTGCAAGCTTTTCATTATGACATCAATAATTTTGTACACTTCAAAAGGCTTGCAGATGGATTTCACGAAGCAAATAAAGATAAAAAGAAGATATGAAAGAAAATGGCTGCAAGATGAATTTAATTTATTGCACGCAAGTGATTTATTTCTACTTTTAAAGATTGTATTTCGAACATTGAGTGCTTTTTGGGGAAAGATTGGCTTAGAGAATTTTGTAATTCTCACTTATTGTTAGTGAGAACTATTTTCGGGGTACTCTACCATGATGAGATTGTCAAAGGATACATGATAATAATGGAAGTGTGCTAAATAACCTTTTTTTCACATGTAGCATTGTTTGCTTTCTTGAAGACACCTCTTACTGTTGTCTATTTGTGTAGGAGTAATTTTCGAAGTATAGGCTTTTTTGGAGTCGACCGGAATCCGGGCCACGGCACAAACCCTCCGGACCGTGGCACTACGCTTGAAAAGGTGTTTTTCCTCACCTCCACTTCTGGGCCGCGACACACAGCTGCCGAGCCGCGGCCCCAAGAATAACTCAGTTTCTGGCCGAGCCACTGTACTCTGGGCCGTGGCCCCTGCCGAACACACCCTTGCCGACCCCTGCCGAGCACCTCCTGCCGAGACCTGCCGAGACCTACCGATCACCATGGGCCGCGGCACATCCCTGCCGAGCCGCGGACCCGTCATTTTGCTTGGCGCGATCAGACTGCCGCGGCCCTTGCCGGCCGGCCGCAGCCTCGCCGGCCGCGCCCCCGCCGAGTCCTGGGCGCAATTTTGCGCTGTGTGCCGCGGCACACTTGGCCCGGGCCGCGGCACACGGTTCAAAACCTGCAAATGGGTACTTTTTATGTTTCTTTTGGATCGAGACCTCTCATAATTCATCACACACACTTTAAGAACAAGAGAGAGAGATATAGAGATAGAAACAAGAGAGAGAAATACATTTCTTTATTTTCCCGGAGATTTATCGGTCGGATCGTCGTGATCTTTTGACAAGAGCTTGGTAGCTATTGGACAAATCTTTTCACCGGTGTAGATCGAGTTATTGAATCCGGAAGTACGGGTATTTCGTTAGCTCTTTGTGTAAGCTATTTATGGTTGTTTCTTTTCTCGATCTTGTTGTTGTTGTTGATTCCAAATACTTGAAGAACATTTATTACCAAGTCTTTGACGATTGGTGTATACCCCTAGTTTGTATTAGGGACGATTGTGTATTTGTGTGTATTGGTGATAGTGGATTTAAGCGGCTTCGGTCCCGTGGTTTTTACTCTCGTCTTGAGAGGTTTTCCACGCTAAAATGGTGTCTCGTTATTTATTGCTTTCGAATATCATTTGTATTAATTTTATCGAGTTGTAATTGTTGCTCTACTCGTCGGTAACCACAAAGTTACGATTGAAGAGTTGGAATTTGTCAAACGAGGTTCCACTTTATCCGTTGTGACGTGACATTTGTCGGTATTTTTCCCAACAAAGTGGTATCAGAGCCACGTGATTTGTTGTTTCGTGGTGTTTAGTATCTCAATCGTAAGATGGAAGCCAACACGAGTAGAATGGTTAACTTGAACGATTCAAACTACCACGTATGGAAGGAGAAGATGGAAGACCTTCTATACGTGAAGGATTATTATATGCCGGTTTTTAGCAAAGATAAACCGGAAGGGAAGTCCGACGCAGAGTGTACTATTTTGCATCGCCAAGTTTGCAGATATATTCGACAATGGGTGGATGACAACGTTTTGAACCATATTAGTGGAGAGAAAGATGCTCGAGAGTTATGGCACAAGATCGATCAATTGTATGCTCGGAAGACGGGGAATAATAAGTTATTCCTCATTAAACAAATGATGAATTTGAAGTTTCGAGACGGGACTCCTCTATCGGATCATTTAAATACATTCCAAGGCATAATTAATCAACTTGCCGGAATGGGAATTAAATTCGAAGAGGAGGTGCAAGCTTTGTGGTTGTTAGGCACATTGCCGGATTCTTGGGAGACGTTTCGAATGTCGTTGTCTAACTCAGCCTCCGATTTAGTCATTTCGATGGAACTAGCTAAAGGGAACATGTTGAATGAGGAGGTCCGACGAAAAGCACAAGGGTCTTCGTCACAGTCGGATGTTCTAGTCACCGAAAGACGGGGGAGAGGTCAAAGTAGAGGTCTAAGTAATAGAGGGCCACAAAGGAGTAGTTCTCGGGGGAAGTATGCCAACATCGAATGTTACCACTATGGTAAGAAAGGGCGTACTGAGAAATTTTGCCGACAATTGAAAAAGGAGAATCGCCAAGGCCGAGAAAATTCACAAAAGAAGGAAAGCGGTAGTAATGATAAAGCCGAAGCTAATACTACTACTGAAGAGTTCTTTGTTTGTTTTTGATTATGATATGGTCAATCTTGCAAGGGATGATTCGAGTTGGGTGGTCGATAGTGGAGCTACGTGTCATGTTACATCACGTAGAGATTTTTACTCTTCTTATACTCCGGGCGACTTTGGTATAGTCAAGATGGGTAACGATGGGTTATCCAAGATTGTTGGAGTGGGAGATGTGCATTTGAGATTCGACACCGGAATGGAACTTGTTTTACTGAATGTAAAACATGTTATGGACATGAGGCTTAATGTTATGTCCATTGGTTTACTCGATGATGACGGTTATCATAGCGGTTTTGGCAAGGGGTTGTGGAAACTCACTAGAGGTTCCTTGAATGTCAAGAGAGGACAAAAGGAAGGAAAATTATACGTGACACTTCCGAAGGTCACGACTAATTTCGTGAATACAATCGACAATAATGACATGGCCGAGCTATGGCATAAGAGGCTCAGTCATATGAGTGAAAAAGGAATGGCGCTATTGTCGAAGAAGGAGGCGTTGTCCGGGGTTCACAAGGTACACCTTAAAAGATGCTCTCATTGTCTAGCAGGGAAGCAAATGAGAGTTACTTTTAAGAGTCATACTCCTTCACGGAAGGAAAATGTTCTTGATCTTGTTCATTCCAATGTTTGTGGTCCTATGAAGACGAGGACGCTTGGTGGTTGCCGATATTTTGTCACATTCATCGACGATCACTCTAGGAAGGTGTGGGCATACACCTTGAAGACCAAAGATCAAGTGTTAGACACTTTCAAACAATTTCATGCCTCGGTAGAAAGAGAGACCGGGAAGAAGTTAAAGTGTATTCGGACGGACAATGGTGGAGAATACACCGGACCCTTTGATGAATATTACCGAGAGCAAGGGATCCAACATAAAAAGACGCCCCCGAAGACTCCGCAACTCAATGGCTTGGCGGAGAGAATGAACCGGACTTTGGTCGAGAGAGCTCGTTGTTTGCTCTCACATTACGGATTGCCAAAGTCGTTTTGGGGAGAAGCTTTGAACACGGCGGTTCATGTTATCAATTTGACGCCGTGTGTTCCTTTGGAGTTTGATGTCCCGGATAAGGTGTGGAGCGGTAAAGAGATCTCGTACCGCCACTTGAGGGTCTTCGGATGTAAAGCTTTTGTTCACATTCCGAATGATGAGAGATCAAAGCTTGATTCCAAGACGAAGCTATGTATTTTTATTGGCTACGGGCTTGATGAGTTCGGGTATAGATTGTATGACCCGGTTACAAAGAGGCTTGTTCGGTCGAGAGACGTTGTTTTTGTAGAAGATCAAACAATGAAAGATGTTGAGAATGGAGAGTCGGCTCCGCAACACGACTATGATCTTATTGATTTGGACCCCGTTCCTCCACAAAATGTTGAGAAACCCGTTGGAGATGACGTCCAAAATAATGAACAACATTATGACGGTGAGAACGATTAATTGAGGCAAGATGACACCGATGGAGCTCATCCCGAGCTACCCGTGACGAAAATGCCATATTTTGTTCCACATAGGCGGGCGACGAGGGACCGTCATCCCTCCACCCGTTATTCGACCGATGAGTACATTTTACTCACCGACGAGAGAGAGCCCGAATATTTTGTGGAGGCCATGGAGTATGAAAAGAAAAAGGAATGGATGGATGCCATGCAAGACGAGATGAGTTCCTTGCATGAGAATAACACTTATGAGTTGGTGAAGTTGCCGAAAGGCAAGAGGGCTTTGAGAAACAAATGCGTGTATCGGGTGAAGTCTGAGGAGCATACCTCGTTGCCCTGATACAAAGCTAAACTCGTAGTGAAAGGATTTAGTCAAAAGAAGGGCATTGATTTTGACGAGATTTTTTCTTCGGTTGTGAAGATAGGATCGATTCGATTGGTCCTTGGTATTGCGGTTAGCCTCGATCTTGAGGTTGAGCAAATGGATGTCAAGACGGCTTTTCTTCACTGAGACCTTGACAAAGAAATTTATATGAAGCAACCGGAAGGATTTGAGGTCGAAGGAAAAGAGTAATATGTGTGTAAACTTCGGAAGAGTTTATACGGGTTGAAACAAGCACCAAGTCAATGGTACAAGAAGTTTGAGTCGGTTATGGGGGAGCAGGGCTACCGGAAGACGACTCTCGACCATTGCGTATTTTTCAAGAAATTCGGAGATGACGACGTTATCATCTTATTGCTCTATGTGGACGACATGTTGATCGTTGGCAAGAATGCCGAGAGGATTGCCGGCTTGAAGAAAGAATTGAGTAAGTCCTTTGCCATGAAGGACTTGGGGGCGTCTAAACAAATTCTTGGGATAAGAATTACTCGGGATAGAGCAGCCCGGAAATTGCACATGTCGCAAGAGCAATACATCGAGAAGGTACTTAAACGTTTCAACATGGACAAAGCTAAAGTTGTTAGTTCGCCTCTTACTAACAATTTTAAATTGACAAGCCAAGATTGCCCTAAGACGAAGGAGGAGATTGAGGATATGGATAAAATTCCATATGAATCGGCGGTTGGGAGTTTGATGTACGCTATGGTATGTACTAGCCCCGACATTGCTCCGGCCGTGGGAGTGGTGAGCCTGTTTCTATCGAATCCGGGTAAGAAGCATTGGGAAGCCGTAAAATGGATATTTAGATATTTACGGGGTACATCCAAATTGGGTATTACGTTTGGAAACGGGAAAGCAATGCTTGTTGGATATTCCGATTCGGATATGGCCGGTAATGAAGATAACCGAAAATCCACTTCTGGTTATTTGATAACGTTCGCAGGGGGACCCGTGTCATGGCAATCAAGATTGCAAAAGTGTGTTGCCTTGTATACAACGGAGGCCGAGTATATTGCGGTGGTGGAAGCGAGCAAAGAGCTCTTATGGTTGAAAATGTTTTTACGAGATCTAGGCTTCTGACAACGACGTTACGTAGTTCTTTGTGATAGTCAAAGTGCGATTCATTTGGCTAAGAATGCGACTTTTCACAAGAGAGCGAAATATATCGATGTGAGGTATCATTGGATCCGAGATGCTTTGGAGGATGGTTTGTTTGAACATGATAAAGTTCATACCGATGATAATGGTTCCGATATGTTAACGAAGGCGTTAAGTAGAGATAAGGTGAAAGTGTGTTGTTCGATCGCCGGGATGGCGAACTCTTCGTATATTCCGGAAAGGGGGAGATTTGTAGGAGTAATTTCGGAAATATAGGCTTTTTCAGAGTCGACCGGACTCCGGACCACGGCACAAACCCTCCGGGCCGTGGCACTACACTTGAAAAGGAGTTTTTTCCTCACCTGCACTTCTGGGCCGCGGCACACAGCTGCCGAGCCGCGGCCCCACGAATAACTCAGCTTCTGGCCGAGCCACTGTACTCTGGGCTGCGGCCCCTGCCGAGCACACCCTTTCCGACCCCTGCCGAACACCTCCTGCCGAGACCTACCGAGACTTGCCGATCACCATGGGCCGCGGCACATCCCTGCCGAGCCGCGGCCCCGTCATTTTGCCTGGCGTGACTGTACTCTGGGCCGCGGCCCCTCCCTGTAATATCCGCAAATTCGATTTCCGGTAATTTTCTTTTTTTGGCGAAAGTCCATTTTGACGACTCGCTTGGGACCGTTTCGTCATCCTGAGAATGATTAATTCTACACTTTTTGACATCCGAGTTCGTTTCGGTGTCATTTTGTTAAGTTCCGTACTTTTTAGCGACTTTTCTGCACTTGAGTTCGATTCTTGCGAATCTCGTTCGAAACTGCTGTTTCGAGTTTTCCGTAAGTACGTTTATCTTTGTTATACATGTTGTGAACTTCGGTTTGGTTATTCGATCATGTATCGTGATTCTCGGGCGTTTTGGGCCATTTTGTAATTTACCCAAAGTTATGAGTACCTGTATCTGTACTTGCTGTCTCGACTCTTTACTTGGTCGCGTATGATTAATTATCGTATTATGTTTTCATTCCGGGTCGTTGATGTTGTCCACGATCTTTTCGTCGTGTTCGTTCCGTACGTTTTTGGAAAATCAAGTCGTCGGGTCATGGCGGCCGAGCAGCTGGCCGGACCGGTGCGGCACTATCGGAAGTGCTGGGCACTGGCCGAGCAGGCACGGCAGGAACCGGCATAGCGCGCGCTACGGCAGGGAGACTACGCGCGCTAGCTCGGCAGTGTAGCGCACGCTGTCGAGCGGCCCAGCGTGCCTTATCGGAGTGCAGGCGAGAGGGTTACGAGGTTACGGACTCGGGTAAGATCGGCGAGTAGCGCACGCTCTTTGTCGGTCGTGGCCACCGCTAACCGGCATGGGTAGCGCATCTTTGTCGGCCGACTAGCGTCGTTGCACAGGAGAGGCTGTTTAGTCGAGCTTCTTTGGGCCAATTCGGCTAGCGCGCGCAGGCTGCCGGCGGTAGCGCACGCTAGCGGGGGTCGGGCGGACAGGTCTTGGTCGGCAGTATTGGTCGGTGGTGCCGGGTCGTGCGGGCCCTGGCTGAAGTCTTTGGACGTCTTGGCGATAGCGCACGCTAGTCCGGGAAGGCTAGCGCACGCTAGTTCCGACCCAGTATATAAATGACAGAGCAGACACTTTTTCATTCGTTTTTCATTTCCTTTCTCTTCGGTCCGCGGATGGAGCTTCGGAGGAGGTGAAGCCATGTTGTTAAACAACAAATCCATGAGGTTTCTGAGTGTATATCACTGATCAATCATCCTATAACATCCCTCGATCCAGCGAATCAAGGTTAGATCTTTAGAACCCTACTTTTGGGGAGATTTCGGGGTTTTCGTGTTTTTGTCCGATTCATTCCGTTTTGTTGACTAATTCATGATGAATATGATTAATCTTGTTGGTATTCTTAGTTTCCCTATGGATTCATGGTATATTTCGTAGTTTTTACGGATTCGAGAGGGTTTGGTTGTGGTCCGCCCTCGTTGTCGTTTTTATACGAGTATACATGAATCGTAGGCGGGTTTCCGGGTGTATTCCAATTCCGTATTCGTTTAGAATTGGTTGTGATTATATTCTTCGAATCGTTAGGTTCGGTTTCGTGAGTTCCTAGCATTCGTCGATGACTTTCGTTTCCGTTCGTTGCGTCGTCAACTATTCAAGGCAAGTATATATTTATGAATGTGCGTTCTCGACTTTGAAAGTATGAAATATTAATGGCACGATTATTTCTATCCACTCTGGGGCAGGCCAACGGGTCCCCTGAGGGTTTCGTAGCCTCTGGTGAGATTCCGCGGATGATATGAACGAACCACTCTGGGGCAGGCCGATAGGTCCCCTGAGGGTTCCATAGCCTCTGGTGCGGTTCCACGGTATTCATATATGTATTGATGCGATGCCATGAGATTTAGTTATTCCGGAATACTAGTCTTAAATTGATGAATTGACGGTTACATTTACTTTATTGTCGAGGAGTATTGTTTTTCATACTTGATATACTTGCACTAGCTATTCGACGGCTAACCCCTTTATGGGGGAAATACTTTTTATGTATTTCAGGTTCCAGGAGCACGGACAGGCGGGTATCGGGTCGGCATGAAGATGATGGGCAAGTGTGATACTGTGTCTTGTCTCCGGTTATATTTCTTTTGGGTTCCTCCATTCAGTGTTGTTGTACTATAATGGATTTTAAATACTCGAGTATTGTATTTCAGTTTCCTTGATGTTCCGGCCTGTGTTTCCGAGGTATTGATTTATGTGGTGATGTATTTGGTTACATTGGTTATGGTTTGAATACCATTTGTATTGTCCTTCTTTTCATTGTATCTGGACCTTCTCGGTCAAGTTTTAGAGTTCCGCACATGTATAGCCTTGTGGGTCCCACGGTGGGGCTCACGGCGCTGTAATATACCCTGAATAACTTGGGAGTGTTACAGAATATGGTATCAGAGCTTAGGTTTATAGATAGCTAGGCTGTCGGTCTTTTGGGTCGATTGAGTCGTCATTTGCCCACAGTATCACTACTCTGCCATCATCACAGTGCGACCGGTACTTGTAAGTCCTCTCACTCTTCTTGTATTTTTTTCTTAATCGTTTCGTTTATAGCTTGGTATTCTTGGAAATTGGTCACTTCGAGAATGTGCGATTTAGATTATACTTACACACGTGTGTGCCCTTCAGAATGTTGGCTGTAAGGAGGAAGAGTCGTGGCCGTGGTTACGGACGTGAACTCTTCCTTGAGATTTTGTCAAATTGCTAATTGCGATATTATAGTGTATCGGTATTGTGTTGAGACTTTGTTTGGGAGTCGCATGCTAGTATCACGGGAGATATCCGTCTTCACTGACCTGTAAGTATGTTGTTCGGATTATTCGATAATTCTTGGTTATCTTGGTGATTTTGGATTTATATGTTGTTGGCGAAAGGTTGCAAGTTTCGAGGCCGAAACTTATTTTTAAGGGGGGTAGAGTGTAATACCTCGATTTTTCGGATATATTTTTTTTCGTTTATATGTTGGATATCGTTGATGGACATTTGTGCTTGAGAACATTCTGAACGTTTGATAATGTTATTGAATGCGAATATGTATTCATTGTGCCGTATGTTTGATTGGTATGTCGAGATATTGGTTGAGGATAGCTGAATATGGCTAGGCACAGCAACGATAGCGCATTGTCACGGGCTTAGAGTTTACTATGCTCCTAAGCGTCGTGCGGCCTAGCAACCCTCTTGCTAGTCAGCCTTAAACACCCCGAATTTGGCTAAGTATGAAAGTTGGCACAACGAAAGAGAGGCAATGGGTTGAGGAAAGTTTTCTTCCACTAAGTTGTAAAGAGTTACAAGTATGTCTCTTACAAATGAATTCCCAAGGATGGCTGCAAATGAGCCCAACTTCTCCTATTTATACTACCTCATATCACTAGAACCTTCCTCCACCTCCTCATTTGGAGGCTTCTAGATCGTCCTACAATATTACAAATTCTAGAGTATTCTATACATTACAAGTCTTTATACAATGTCTAGAATCATCTCTAAGTTACAAGTCTAGACTCATCCAAGAGTCTCTAGCACCTTCCACATGTTTCTGGGTCTTCCCGGTTCGTTCGGCCCGACCCGGCCCGCTCGGCCCGACTCGGCCCGTCTCCATGTAACCCGACCCGATCCGGCCCGGCCTTCCACATATGCCTCCGGATTAATCTTTGATGTTCTGGACCATCCCGGTCCGTTTCTGGAATGTTCCGAGTATAATTTCCGTACAGTGGACTCCTCAGCTTTCCAATGTCCACTGCCATCACAAGGCTTTTTCCCGCTAAGCCTATTATAGGGGGAGGGTGCTCCGTGCATCCCTCGCGCGCGCCCAGCGCCTCGCGCGCACCCCTCGCGGGTGTCCGTCGCCCGTGTCCGAGTCTCGGCCCTCGGATGTGCCTCGTCTCGTCATCTTGTCCCGCATTGTCCCGAAGCGGTGTGCCTGTCTGCCGCACTCGTCCGTTCGGTTCCTGGCGTGCCTTGTCCAGCCGCCTAGGTTGTCCCGCATCAGGCCTGATGGCCTTGTCCCTCGGTCGGGCACTCTGTTGCCGGTTGGCTGCTTGCTCGGCCATACATCCACGCATGCCGCGCCATACGGCTAAGTCCTCGGTCGGTTGTGCGATCCACACGGCCTAGTTGTCCCGAACGTGCCGTGCACGTTGATCTCACGAACCTCGCACCCTCTCAGGCGGGTCTGTCCGAGCATTCAGCCGGTCATTTCTCTCGGGGCGTGACACTCTCCCCCGCCTGTTCCGTCGACGTCCCCGTCGACGCGTGCTGCCACTCGGTGCCTCGATGTACCGCATTGATCCCAGACAATACATCGGCATTTCCTCTTCAGTCAGCTTCTTCTGAAATCGAAGTGTCGTCATCGCTGCGTACGGGACTTGTTCCACAGTCAAGGGGATAATGATGGGTTTGTTCTGACCGTTCGCCCATAGTGTCTTTGCTTTTGGGAAAAAGGCAAAATTGTTCTTCTCCAGAAAGTCCATTCCCAAAATGAGATCCCGATCGTCCATCGTGGTGACTTTGAAATGCACTCGGCCTTCCCAGTCTCCGAGCACGATTCGCACTCCGTTTGCTGCCCCTGTGACCGGTACTGCTGGTCCGTTGTTGGACTTCATCCAGCCCTTGCATGGCTGCACAAGTAGTCCCAATCTTCTCGCTTCGGCCTCAGTGATATAGTTGTAGTCGGCTCCCGTGTCGACCAAGGCCTTGATGGGTTGGTGGTTGATGGTTCCTTCCACGAACATCAACTTGCTCCCTCGCGGTCCCTCGCTGCCTGCACTGACGACAGAATTAAGTTGTTGAATCGTGCTTACCTGCTGCACGTCGTGATCAATCGTTGGCCCCTCGCATTCGGCCATGGCGTTGAGCTTCCCCATCTTCGGACAGTCCTTCATCCGATGAGCTCCGCCGCACATAAAGCATCCTCGTTGGTCGGGAGCGCCCCTGCGTTCACCCGATTTGTATGGCTTGTCCGCATCGTGTTGCGGTCTCGTCCCGAATCTTCCACGTGATGGTTGGGCTGGTTGCTGTACTGACGTGCGGGTGTCTCCCCCGCCTTTGGCTTGACCCTCAGCTCGCGGCTCTTTCCTCTTCTCGAATTCGGCTAGGGACTCGACCACTTTGATTGCCTCATTGACAGATTTCACCTCACGGCTTTGTACTCTGTCCCTGACCCAACTCGGTAGTCCATCCAGGAAGAAAAATAGTCGATCATCCTCGGTCATGTCCGGAATCTGTAGCATGATCGATGTAAAGTCCCGAACATAGTCCCGAATGGTAGTCTTATGCTTGAGCTCGCGGAGTTTCTTCCTTGCCTCATAGCATGTGTTCTCGGGATAGAATTGTGCCTTGAGTTCCGACACGAACTCGTCCCAAGTCCCAATCGGTTGGCAAGTTCCTTTCGTAACACCGGCCTGTCGATGACGCCACCACAGCGCTGCATCGTCGGCAAGATATAGTGCAGCCTGCCGCACTTTGGCCTTTTCGTCCGTCAGTCCCAGACCATCAAAGTAAAGTTCCATTCGCCACAGGAACTCCTCGATTGACTTGGCATCTCTCTTGCCAATGAACTCCTTGGGTTTGGGGACCTCAACCCTTGGTCCCTCGAACCTCGCCCCGCCAAATGTGCTGTTCCAGCTCGGCCCACCATTTGAGTTGGTGCCCGAGTTGCTTGCCCGACAGATTTTATCACAAAAATCCTCAAATTGTTTGGCACTTACCTTGCAAAACTCGGCATACTGCTTGCGTATCTCCGTGATGCTGGCTGCCACATGATCCTCGATCGTTGCTAACTCCTTGCGCAACGAGAGTTGTTCTCTCTTGAAGGTCTCGAGCTGGCCCAACGTGTGCCCTTCCAGTTGGCCAACAGCTTTCTCGAGAGTACCCACGCGTTCCTCCGTGCTCAATTGGGTGTTAGTGATGCGCTGCCCAAGAGCTTCGATGTCATCCTCGATGTCGGGTAGGCGGTTTGCTAAGGTGAGTATGATCTTTCGGATGTCTTCATCCTCAAGAAGTCGGCTTCGTGCCGGGTTCTCCTCGTGTTGCGGCGGCACCACACCGCGCGCCTTGCTCTTGCCACGCTTGCCTTTCCCTTCAGCTGGGACTTCTCCACGTCCCCGGACCTTGTTAGCCTCTGTGACTCGTCCGTCCTCCACATTGATGCCTGCCTCGATCTGTCCGTCGGCCATGATGCCTGCTGATTGTTAGCGTCGACTCCCGCAGTCTTGCACACCTCCTTGTGTGGCTAACGATGCTCCGATACCACTTGTCACGGGCTTAGAGTTTACTATGCTCCTAAGCGTCGTGCGGCCTAGCAACCCTCTTGCTAGTCAGCCTTAAACACCCCGAATTTGGCTAAGTATGAAAGTTGGCACAACGAAAGAGAGGCAATGGGTTGAGGAAAGTTTTCTTCCACTAAGTTGTAAAGAGTTACAAGTATGTCTCTTACAAATGAATTCCCAAGGATGGCTGCAAATGAGCCCAACTTCTCCTATTTATACTACCTCCTATCACTAGAACCTTCCTCCACCTCCTCATTTGGAGGCTTCTAGATCCTCCTACAATATTACAAATTCTAGAGTATTCTAAACATTACAAGTCTTTATACAATGTCTAGAATCATCTCTAAGTTACAAGTCTAGACTCATCCAAGAGTCTCTAGCACCTTCCACATGTTTCTGGGTCTTCCTGCCTGTTCGCCCGACCCGGCCCGCTCGGCCCGACTCGGCCCGTCTCCATGTAACCCGACCCGATCCGGCCCGGCCTTCCACATATGCCTTCGGATTAATCTTTGATGTTCTGGACCATCCCGGTCCGTTTCTGGAATGTTCCGAGTATAATTTCCGTACAGTGGACTCCTCAGCTTTCCAATGTCCACTGCCATCACAAGGCTTTTTCCCGCTAAGCCTATTATAGGGGGAGGGTGCTCCGTGCATCCCTCGTGTGCCGCCCGCGCGCGCGCCCAGCGCCTCGCGCGCACCCCTCGCGGGTGTCCGTCGCCCGTGTCCGAGTGTCGGCCCTCGGATGTGCCTCGTCTCGTCATCTTGTCCCGCATTGTCCCGAAGCGGCGTGCCTGTCCGCTGCACTCGTCCGTTCGGTTCCTGGCGTGCCTTGTCCAGCCGCCCAGGTTGTCCCGCATCAGGCCTGATGGCCTTGTCCCTCGGTCGGGCAATCATTGGCCGGTTCGCTTGCTCGGCCATACATCCACGCATGCCGCGCCATACGGCTAAGTCCCTCAGTCGGTTGTGCCGATCCACACGGCCTAGTTGTCCCGAACGTGCCCCGTGCACGTTGATCTGCTGAACCTCGCACCCCTCTGTGCGGGTCTGTCCGAGCATTCTGTCGGTCATTTCTCTCGGGGCGTGACAGCATGCTATAAATCTTTCATTAGCGCACGCTACTGGGTACAGGTAGCGCACGCTACGTAGTATTTATAGCGTACGCTAAGAGGTTCGGTTACGTACGCTAAGGAGGACCCCTAACGTACGTAGCGACTTGCTGGGTTAGTTCCGGAAGGTGGCCGACAGGTAGGACCAGGTTGATTTTTACATTCAGTTAGCGCAGGCTAACACATGTTGGTTAGCGCACGCTAACATCAGATCGCCAATAATGGAATCTTAGCTTTCGGCGGGTGGACCCGGCCATGTTCGATGCGTGTCCAGATAAGGTCAGCGAGTGTTTGTCGTGTAGAGTTAGCGCACGCTAAAACTGTATGATTAGCGCACGCTAAATTCCAGATCGAACAAAGGAATCCCGATAATCGCGGATGCTTTCGGCATGTAGGACCCGGGCATCTTCTGGGAAGGTACAGGTTGTCGGATCAACGACGATTAGTGCGCGCGAAGGTCGAGGAATAGCGCACGCTACTGAGCATTTCACTGTAGCAAGTCAACGCCTGTTTACGTACGCTAATCCATGGGCATTACGTACGTTAGATGAATTTCGAAGCAATGCAGTAGCTTCTGGACCGCCCGATAGCGCACGCTATCAATGAAGGATAGCACATGCTAGTTCGGTAGCGCACGCTAAATATAATGTCTAGCGCGCGCTAGTGATGTGTTTTATAAAGAGGATAGACGAGTGCTGAGAGGCATTTTGTCCATTCTCCTTCCTTCAGTCAATAGAGAGAGCCTTGGGAAGTACTTGAAGTTCCTACACATTGATAGATGATTCTCTTAAACAAGACTAAGATGGAGAGCTCGGATTTAAGTATTATTCCTGAAATTTTTGATGATTCTTGGAATGGAGTTCAGTTATTCTTCTTCGTGGTTCGTCCATACAAAGTAATCCTCGTATCCCTTTGATAGTGGTTCATTTTTTAAATGATTACTACTTGGGAGGGAGCATGTTGGGATCATCATGTGATAATGTTATATGAGATTTATTGGAATTATAATAAGAGATTTCGGATGTTGATATAATTATTGAAATCTTCTCCATATGATGATAATGGATTTGTTGCGATTCTTGAGGTTGTATGAATGGTATGATGAAGAAAATGGTAACATGGAGATATATACCTCGGATACATTGTTCTGAACGTGATTTCGGACATTTCATGTTCTTGAAGAACTCTTGAATTATACGAGGTGATGAAAATTTATAAGAAGTGTTGATGTTTTGAAAATGAATATGGAATATTCATATCTAGAGCTAAATTATGTGTTTGAAATAATATTCGTATGGGAATACGAATGCGATTGTGAGTTCGATGAGACTATTATTCATCTCTGAATTTGGAAGCCCATACGTATGGAGCAAATATTCAAGTCGAATGATTGGATTGTTTGATAACCTTAGAATATGATTATCTATAATGTTGAACTAATTGGATGGTTCGAATTAACGATGATCATCGGAAAATTTTAACTACGGATTTACGAGAAGGGAACCTTGTCAATTCGTATTTAAGAATTGAGTTTGGAACCAATAACATTTAGACCCTTATTATTGGTCCGAATTGGTTGCTGATATGATCATCGGATTTCGGCTCGTATTGTGGCAATGGATTCGTGAGGGTCTGAGTTGGATAGTTCAGACCGTGTTTAATCGAGATATTGTGGAACCGATGAGTTTGTGGCGTGGTTGTATTGATATTGATCGTCATCGAACCGGTTGATTATTAAGCCTTCGTTTTACAATAAGATATGATGTTTGATCGTGGATTATGACTGTTGCGTTGCGGTTGAGGTTGAAGAGTTCGTAGATTAGCTTGGTCGGGACCGAGGAACTCGTAGACGAAAGCAACTGAATTGGTAACAGTTCATGGCATTGATATCGAGACAAGTTTTATACTTGTACGGGTCAACGAGATTAATGTTATCATGTATGTGTACAAATGCATGTATCATTTCGAGACTTGGCCTCTTTATGATTTTGTTGATATTCGGGAATTGTTTGATGCAATACCCTTCGACAATTATGCTAAATATTATTGTTATTCGTTAACGGCCGGTTTAAGGCATTGAGATTCTTTTTGATACTGATGTTGTCGATAGCCGGTTCGCGGTATCGATGTATCGATTATTATTGTTCACGATTAATGTCGTTCTGAGGCATCGTTGAATCGTTATTATCGAATTGGAACTGTTGCTATGATGTTGCATTAGCCGATTGAAGGCGTTTGATATATCCTTTTATCATCTCTGTTTCGGTGGTCGGTTTAAGGCGCCGGGACATCTATTCTATCGTATCATTGATTATCGATTGACCGTTCTAAGGTAATCGAGGTATTGCATTGGGATTATCGAAGATAATTCCCATCCGCTGTATAATTGTTATCGATTGACCGTCCTGAAGGTAATCGAGGTATTGAATTGGGACTGTCGAGGATAGTTCCCATCCGTTGAATTATTATTGCCGTGTTGGCCGACTCAAGGCAGCACACTATTATTCTTGTGAACTCGGTAATTTTGTGATCGTTGGGGGTTGAGGATTTCCCGAATTGTTGTGTTGTGATTATTGCTCGTGTTAATCGGTCCTTAGGGATTTTGATCCCAGGATGGTTGTATTGGATATTGTTGGTCGTGTCGATCTTTCATTATTCGTGCGTCATCGTTCACTTGGTGAGTCGCATGATTCGTATTGGATATGTTATCCTTTGAGTTTCGTGTCATGTTGTATCGTGGCATATCTGGAACATTGGACCGTGCACACGAGACGTAGTTCGTGAGGCTAATTAGGTACATTGTCACACGTATATTATGGATTCCGTATACGGGGTGGACATGTACACGGACATATTTCCGGATCGGGCGTACTATGATGTCCCTCTTGAGCCTTATTGTTTGGTCGTTCGTAGTCCATGTTGTATTGGATATGTCCGACGATTTGCGACTGGTTGTTCATACGCCGAGGGGTATGTCCGACAGTCAGGTTTGTTTCTTTGGGATCTGTATTGTGATGATTTACAGCTTTGGGCTGTTCGGATTTCAGGCCATTGTGATGTATTGGTATTTCCGTTGGAGCCTTCGGGCATTGTGATTCGTATTTATTTCGGCGTTGGATTGGTTTACCTTCGGGTAATGTATTGTTGTGTTCTATACTGATGATTCGCCGTTTAGGCATAAGTTTTCGGTTCTAGTGTACCTCGTTGAGTTTTCCTGATGGGATATTGCTCCCCCTACTTGTTTTAAGTTTCGGGACGAAACTTCTTTTAAGGAGGGTAGAATGTAATATCCGCAAATTCGATTTCCGGTAATTTTCTTTTTTTGGCGAAAGTCCATTTTGACGACTCGCTTGGGACCGTTTCGTCATCCTGAGAATGATTAATTCTACACTTTTTGACATCCGAGTTCGTTTCGGTATCGTTTTGTTGAGTTTTGTACTTTTTAGCGACTTTTCTGCACTTGAGTTCGATTCTTGCGAATCTCGTTCGAAACTGCTGTTTCGAATTTCCCGTAAGTCCGTTTAACTTTGTTATACGTGTTGTGAACTTCGGTTTGGTTATTCGATCATGTATCGTGATTCTGGGGCGTTTTGGGCCATTTTGTAATTTACCCAAAGTTATGGGTATCCGTATCTGTACTTGCTATCTCAACTCTTTTCTTGGTCGCGTATGATTAATTATCGTATTATGTTTTCATTACGGGTCGTTGATGTTGTCCACGAGCTTTTCGTCGTGTTCGTTCCGTACGTTTTCGGAAAATCGAGTCGTCGGGTCATGGCGGCCGAGCAGCTGGGCACTGGCCGAGCAGGCACGGCAGGAACTGGCGTAGCGCGATGTCACGGCTGACAGTCGACAACGAGACATGTGTGCGAAGACGGTCGCACAGGGTGCCGAGGGACCGGCACTAGCAGGACGCCATGGATGGCATCGGGCTGCATGGGGATATTCAGCCTTCAGGACGGCGTGATCGGACGGAGAATCACGCGAGTAAGCCGTGGGAGCACGGACGCCGCTGTGGGAAGCGGATCGCCCAAGGGGCATTCCGGACTGGACATGTTCGGGACTGTCCGGCAGCGCAGGGGGCGCGGGCAAGGCCGGACGAGCAGGGGTCGTGTGGGACAAGGCACGACGGGACAAGGCCGAGTCTGGGAACAAGACTCAACCTGGGCGGCCGGACGCGGGCGTGGGATGCCGGGCGCGGCCGGCGTGCGCGGGCGCGCGCGCGCGAGGTGCGAGAGAGACCCTCCCCACCTATAATAGGCCTAGACGGAAAAAGCCTTGTGGGGGCAGTAGACATTGAAAAGCTGAGGAGCCACTCAGCAGGAAAGACTCGACCGGAAGCAACTAGAAGCGGACCGGCTTGGTCCAGGAGGTTCGGGAAGAGTCTGGAACATTGTAGATACGGGCCCAGATGTTCGGGCCGGTGCGGGCCGTGACGGGCCGGGACGGACAGAGACGGGCCGGGGCGCCCGGATGATGGGAGAACCTTCTAGGACCCTCCTAGAAGGATGAAGTACTTGAAGATTGTGGAGTATTCTAGATTATACTTAGTCTTGTACTTGGTAGAATACTCTAGAATGTGTTTGTAAGTCTTGTATATTGTAGATAAGTGTGGATGATTCTAGAGATAGGTTCTAGAATAGGATAGAAGTGTGTGGATTGTATAGGATGTTCTAGAGTCCTCCAAATGAGGAGGTGGCATAGAAGATTCTAGGTCCTAGGAGTAGTATAAATAAGCTTGAGGTTGGCTCATTTGCAATCAACCCTCAAAGACTCAACATTCTTGTGTACTTGTAAAGTTTGTGAAATAGTGAAGTGTTTTACTCTCAACTCCCAAGTGTAAACCCCTTCTTTCATACTTAGCAACCAAGTGAGTAAGGCTTACTAGCTAGATCGAGGCAATTCTAGTCTAGTGCCGCACGGGTCCGAAGAGCTTTCGAGTGCTCAAACCCAACCCCGTGACAAGTGGTATCGGAGCCACGCTAGTGGTTCAAGGAACTTCCGCATTGAGACGTTGTTGAGAGGTTTTGTGCAAGGAGGACCGATGGAGACTACGTCCAGCGTCACCAAAGTTCAACCCGGCCAGGAGAAGGACAAGTCCAGGAAAGGTTCTAGGGACAAGTCCGTGGAAAGAGGTGTTGCCATGGAAGCACGAGTGGCTCGGCTGGAGGAAACCATGGGCAGACACGAAGATGCTCTCGAGGCATGGAGCAGAGTGGCCGATCAGTGACGGAGATGAGCGAGTCATTGGAGGAGCTTGAGAACCGGGTGACGGGCACCCTTAACGCGTTGCGACGCGACTTGTGTGAGGAGATCCTTGAGTCTGTCAGGAAGGAGGTTCGGTCCATGATCGCAGCCTTTCGAGAGGAGATCATAGGGAGGATCGAGACCATCGAAGGAAGGACAGCACTGTACGAGCGGGCGATGGCCCACGGGCGGGACCAGCGGGGTGCGGCACCCCATCAAATCGACATCCCTCGGCCGTGTTCGTTCCAAGGATCGCGGAATGGCAGGGAAGTGGACGAATTCCTGTGGAACATGGAGCGTTATTTTGGTGCATCGGGGATAGTAGATGATGCAACCAAGTTGCAGACGGCTCCATTCTTCTTAGCAGATGTGGCGCTGCTATGGTGGAGAAGGCGCGAAACAGAGAACGCGCGTGGTACATGTCGGATGGAGACATGGGAGGATTTCAAGGCTGAGTTCAAGCGGCAGTTTTACCCGGAGAATGTTGAGTTTGAGGTCCGGGCTAGGTTTAAGGAGTTGACACACAGCAAGGCGATCAAGGACTATGTGAAGGAGTTCCAGGAGATCGTGCTGGAGTTTCCTAGCCTTAGTGAGCAGGAAGCTTTGTTCGCGTTCGTGGATGGGCTAAAACCGTGGGCAAAGTTGGAAGTGCAGAGGGCCAAGGCACAGAACGTGTCCGAGGCGATTGCGATAGCGGAGCTGCTGATCGAGTTAAAACCAGCCGGGGAGAGCCGGAAGTCCAGGAGGGACGAGGACAGCATCGGTACGCAGGACAAGTCGTACCAGGGTAATGCGGATAGGGGCGCGAGGATGTCCAGGCCCAAGGACAGCAAGCAGTCAGGATGGGCTCGGACTTGCCATGGGTGCGGGAGTGCAGACCATCTCGTAGCAGCGTGTCCGAAGAAGAAGAAATGTGAGATTTGCTGGAGCACGGAGCATTCGACGAGGCAATGCTCGAAGTTTCCGAGGGTAGCCGCCATGGAGTACACTAAGGCACGGGACGATGCCGAGGGTGATGGGACATCGATGGCGCTTCAGGTGTTGAACTCAGCCATAGGGATGGCATCGCGGGACGGAGCACCGCTTGAGGGAAATCTGTTGTATGCGACGGGGCTGATCAATGGGAAACCCGTCAAGGCGTTGGTCGACACAGGGGCCGATTACAACTATATTGACGAGGCTGAAGCACAGAGGTTGGGCTTCAGGTCATCGAGGGACGGGGATGGATGAAGTCGAATAATACACCACCCGTTCGAGTTACAGGAGTCGCCAATGGGGCGCGACTAAAGATTGGCACGTGGGAACCGCGCGTGCACTTCAAGGTGACGAGCATGGATGATCGGGACATTATACTGGGCATGGACTTCCTGAGGAAGAATAATGTTGGCGTTGTTCCGCATAAGAGGGCGCTGTACGTGTGTGATCAAGCCAAGCTGCAGGAAATACGCTTGACCACAGAGCCTTCGAGACAAGCTATGTCGGCACTCAAGTATGTGAGGAAGCTTGAGGAGGAGCCGAGTTACCACCTTGGAGCAGTTCGGTTCATCGAGGGGCCGCCACGTCGCCGAGGACGTCGACGAAATGGGCGGGGGAGAATGTCACGGCCGACAGTCGACAACGAGACATGTGTGCGAAGACGGTCGCACAGGGTGCCGAGGGACCGGCACTAGCAGGACGCCATGGATGGCATCGGGCTGCATGGGGATATTCAGCCTTCAGGACGGCGTGATCGGACGGAGAATCACGCGAGTAAGCCGTGGGAGCACGAACGCCGCTGTGGGAAGCGGATCGCCCAAGGGGCATTCCGGACTGGACATGTTCGGGACTGTCCGGCAGCGCAGGGGGCGCGGGCAAGGCCGGACGAGCAGGGGTCGTGTGGGACAAGGCACGACGGGACAAGGCCGAGTCTGGGAACAAGACTCAACCTGGGCGGCCGGACGCGGGCGTGGGATGCCGGGCGCGGCCAGCGTGCGCGGGCGCGCGCGCGCGAGGTGCGAGAGAGACCCTCCCCACCTATAATAGGCCTAGACGGAAAAAGCCTTGTGGGGGCAGTAGACATTGAAAAGCTGAGGAGCCACTCAGCAGGAAAGACTCGACCGGAAGCAACTAGAAGCGGACCGGCTTGGTCCAGGAGGTTCGGGAAGAGTCTGGAACATTGTAGATACGGGCCCAGATGTTCGGGCCGAGACGGGCCGGTGCGGGCCGAGACGGGCCGGGACGGACAGAGACGGGCCGGGGCGCCCGGATGATGGGAGAACCTTCTAGGACCCTCCTAGAAGGATGAAGTACTTGAAGATTGTGGAGTATTCTAGATTATACTTAGTCTTGTACTTGGTAGAATACTCTAGAATGTGTTTGTAAGTCTTGTATATTGTAGAAAAGTGTGGATCATTCTAGAGATAGGTTCTAGAATAGGATAGAAGTGTGTGGATTGTATAGGATGTTCTAGAGTCCTCCAAATGAGGAGGTGGCATAGAAGATTCTAGGTCCTAGGAGTAGTATAAATAGGCTTGAGGTTGGCTCATTTGCAATCAACCCTCAAAGACTCAACATTCTTGTGTACTTGTAAAGTTTGTGAAATAGTGAAGTGTTTTACTCTCAACTCCCAAGTGTAAACCCCTTCTTTCATACTTAGCAACCAAGTGAGTAAGGCTTACTAGCTAGATCGAGGCAATTCTAGTCTAGTGCCGCACGGGTCCGAAGAGCTTTCGAGTGCTCAAACCTAACCCCGTGACAGCGAGCTACGGCCGGGAGACTGCGCGCGCTAGCTCGGCAGTGTAGCGCACGCTGTCGAGCGGCCCAGCGTACGCTATCGGATCTGGGCAGAGGGGTTCTGAGGTTCTGGACTCGGGTAAGATCGGCAGGTAGCGCACGCTACTGTCGGTCGTGGCGCACGCTAACCGGCATGGGTAGTGCACGCTGTCGGCCGACTAGCGTACGTTGCCTGGGAGAGCTGTTTAGTCCAGAGCTTACTGGACAGGTCGGCTAGCGCGCGCAGGCTGCCGGCCGTAGCGCACGCTAGCGGGGGTCAGGCGGACAGGTCTTGGTCTGCAGTATCGGTGGTGCCGGGTCATGCGGGCCCTGGACGAGGGTGCTGGGCCGATACTGGCCGATAGCGCATGCTAGTCCGGGAAGGCTAGCGCACGCTAGTTCCGGCCCAGTATATAAATGACAGAGCAGCCACTTTTTCATTCGTTTTTCATTTCCTTTCTCTTTGGTCCGCGGCTGGAGCTTCGGAGGAGGTGAAGCCATGTTGTTAAACAACAAATCCATGAGGTTTTTGAGTTTATATCACTGATCAATCATCCTATAACATCCTTCGATCCAGCGAATCAAGGTTAGATCTTTAGAACCCTACTTTTGGGGAGATTTGGGGGTTTTCGCGTTTTTGTCCGATTCATTCCGTTTTGTTGATTAGTTCATGATGAATATGATTAATCTTGTTGGTATTCTTAGTTTCCCTACGGATTCATGGTATATTTCGTAGTTTTTACGGATTCGAGAGGGTTTGGTTGTGGTCCGCCCTCGTTGTCGTTTTTATACGAGTATACATGAATCGTAGGCGGGTGTCCGGGTGTATTCCAATTCCGTATTCGTTTAGAATTGGTTGTGATTGTATTCTTCGAATCGTTAGGTTCGGTTTCGTGAGTTCCTAGCATTCGTCGATGACTTTCCTTTCCGTTCGTTGCGTCATCAACTATTCAAGGCAAGTATATATTTATGAATGTGCGTTCTCGACTTTGAAAGTATGAAATATTAATGGCACGATTATTTCTATCCACTCTGGGGCGGGCCGACGGGTCCCCTGAGGGTTTCGTAGCCTCTGGTGCGATTCCGCGGATGATATGAACGAACCACTATGGGGCGGGCCGATAGGTCCCCTGAGGGTTCCGTAGCCTCTGGTGCGGTTCCACGGTATTCATATATGTATTGATGTGATGCCATGAGATTTAGTTATTCCGGAATACTAGTCTTAAATTGATGAATTGATGGTTACATTTACTTTATTGTCGAGGAGTATTGTTTTTCATACTTGATATACTTGCACTAGCTATTAGACGGCTAACCCCTTTATGGGGGAAATACTTTTTATGTATTTCAGGTTCCAGGAGCACGGACAGGCGGGTATCGGGTCGGCATGAAGATGATGGGCAAGTGTGATACTGTGTCTTGTCTCCGGTTATATTTTTTTTGGGTTCCTCCATTCAGTGTTGTTGTACTGGAATGGATTTTAAATACTCGAGTATTGTATTTCAGTTTCCTTGATGTTCCGGCCTGTGTTGCCGAGGTATTGATTTATGTGGTGATGTATTTGGTTACATTGGTTATGGTTTGAATACCATTTGTATTGTCCTTCTTTTCATTGTATCTGGACCTTCTCGGTCAAGTTTTACAGTTCCGCGCATGTATAGCCTTGTGAGTCCCACGGTAGGGCTCACGGCGCTGTAATATACCCTGAATAACTTGGGGGTGTTACACTGCCGGTCGGGCCGTGGCCCCCTGCCGAGTCCTGGGCGCAATTTTGCGTTGTGTGCCGTGGCACACTTGGCCCAGGCCGCGGCACACGGGTTAAAACCTGCAAATGGGTACTTTTTATGCTGCTTTTGGATCGGGACTCTCATAATTCATCACATACACTTTAAGAACAAGAGAGAGAGATATAGAGAGAGAAGCAAGAGAGAGAAATACATTTCTTCATTTTCCCGGAGATTTATCGGTCGGATCGTCGTGATATTTTGACAAGAGCTTGGTAGCTATTGGGCAAATCTTTTCACCGGTGTAGATCGAGTTTTTTAGTCCGGAAGTACGGGTATTTCGTTAGCTCTTTGTGTAAGCTATTTACAGTTGTTTCTTTTCTCGATCTTGTTGTTGTTGTTGATTCCAAATACTTGAAGAACATTTATTACCAAGTATTTGACGATTGGTGTATACCCCTAGTTTGTATTAGGGACGATTGTGTATTTGTGTGTATTGGTGATAGTGGATTTAAGCGGCTTCGGTCCCGTGGTTTTTACTCTCGTCTTGAGAGGTTTTCCACGCTAAAATTGTGTCTCGTTATTTATTGCTTTCGAATATCATTTGTATTAATTTTATCGAGTTGTAATTGTTGTTCTACTCGTCAGTAATCACAAAGTTACGATTGAAGAGTGGGAATTTGTCAAACGAGGTTCCGCTTTATTCGTTGTGGCGTGATGTTTGTCGGTATTTTTCCCAACAATTTGACATTGTTTTCATTTTATATTTTAGCATCCATTGTAGATTTTCTAACATATAATGAAAATCAGAAGAGCCATGGATGTCTGCGAGTTTTCTTATCGTCACAGTTAATGTAAGTTTTCTCCTTTTTTCAATAGGATGAGAAGTATTGGCCTCTCTTGCCTCCATTGCTTTCTTACGGATATGGGAGAGAGCATCCTGTCCTACGATATGGAAGTTTAATCCATGGCCAACATCTCAAAGATGTTGTAATTACAGGTGCACTCTAATCAAAGTTTGCATACTTTATTCATGTGGATAAAAAGGAAAAAAAATGAATTGTTGGTTTGTTGGTGTTGTTCATGCAGAATGGAATTGACTCTTATTTCATTTCAATGGAACATCTTTGCTTGTTGGAGGATATTATTGCCTGTTTAAAGGAAGAGTACCTATACTGCATGACTAAAAGTTTGCTCTGTGACTCGTGTCATACAACCTGGAGTATATACATACACAAGTATTGCTTAATTATAATAGCTAAAATAAAAAGTTCTACATCTCTCTTTGGTTAGAGAAAATTTCCCTACAAAATTAAGTGCTGATTTTGACTTGACTATATGTTGATCAGCGATTTTTCAGTAGTGTTTCTTCTTAAAGGTTATACATGTATGTGCCGTGGGGTGTGTGCACTTATAGTAACTCTGTTTACTTTATGCCGGAGAAAACCCCTATTTTTTTTATCTATGCAGAGATAGCATATCATCTCATTGTTTTTGTAGTAAATACACTTCTTCCATTTCTAAATAGATGAACAGAGAAAAAGTTCACGCACCATCCTACATGCTAATATTTGTATTAGTAGAAAAAAGTACAATCAAAGGTTAATATATGAATAGTGCGGAATAGTGAAATGTGGCAAGTATTTAGAAATGGAGGAAGTATATACTATTTTCATGTTATATAATAAACCTATCATATTGTTCACTTCTTTGGAGCTATCTATGCAGTGGCGAAGCTAGAAAATTTTCAGTGGGGGTCGGGATCTAAATTTTTTTTTTCCTAATGCTATTTTTCGGGTAATATGTTCGGGTCGGTGATTCGATTCGGGTAAAATGTAATGGATCAATTTTATTGCTTAATGTATAAAAAAAATTTCACAATTAAAATGGGGGGTCGAAACCGAATATACCGAAATTTTTTTACACGAAAACTATATACCCCCTACATCGCAAAAAAAATTTCGGGGGGTCGGGCGCCTCCCCCCCAGCCCCTATATAGCTGCGCCGTTGTATCTATGGATAATGTAAGTTCATGATATGCCTAGTATTCATTTAATTTGTATGCACACTTTATGCTGAATACCTGTTTGCCATTCTTGATAACAGGTTCGAGTTCTGAGTTCAAGCTTGAGTGCGAGCTTTTTTCGAGCTTCAAACAAGTTCGAGCTCGAGTTCGAGTTTAGGAAATTATTATCGAGTTCGAGTTGAGTTTGGAATTCATATGAGCTCTTATATAAACGGGCAGTTCCACTTATTCCCGCATCGGCTAGGAATAACAGTTTCAACCTTATAAATCTATATATAAATGGTGCTTGGAACCTTGATCGAGCTTGATTTGAGTTTTGAGTTCGAGCCTTTTCGAGCTTGAGTTCGAGCTTTTTCTGAGCCTCAAAGGAGTTCGAGCTCGAGTTGGAGTTTAGAAAATTGTTATCGAGTTCGAGTCGAGTTTGGACTTCATATGCGCTCTTATATAAAGGGACAGTTCCACTTATTTACACATCGACTAGGAATAATAGTTCCAACCTTATAAATCTCTATATAAATGGTCCTTGGAACCTTGATCGAGCTTGATTCGAGTTCTGAGTTCGAGCTTTTTTTGCGCTTGAGTTCAATCTTTTTTCGAGCTTCAAACGAGTTCGAGTTTAGAAAATTGTTATCGAGTTCGAGTCAAGTTTGGACTTAAACTACTCGCGAGTTTTCGAGTCGAGTTCGATCTTGAGAAATTTCTATTGAGCTCAAGTCGAATATACTGATACTCGAGCTCGAATCGCATCATTTACACCCCTAACTGCGATCGTATATTTTAACCACGTGTAATATTAAATAAATCAAAAGAAATTGGAAACTTATATGGTTGACTGTTTGACATCAGTTACAGCTATGATTATGATCAACTAGCTTTCTAGATCATGGATGTGGTTTTGATCAGCTAACATTTCTCGTCTGTGCTCCTGACCAGCTGGCCTTTCTCGTCTGTGCTTCTGATCATGTGACTTTTCTCGTCTATGCTTCTGATCAGCTGACTTTTCATCAGATAACTTTTTATGATCAGTTCACTTTCTTCATCTTCATATTTCCAGCTTGGCACTAGGTTCCTAGTCTAGATGTCCAAGATCCCTGCTTAGTTCGAGAAACCTTTCCTCTGGTAAGGGTTCTGTTAATATATCAATAATCTGATACTTTGTGCTGACTCTTTCCACCTTTACTCTTTTCTTGAGCACATTGTCTCTGATGAAATGATGCTTGACATCTATGTGCTTTGTTCTCGAATATAAGACTGGATTGTTTGTTATAGCAATTGTGCTATTGTTGTCACACCATATTGGGATTTTATTTGCAATGATGTTGTAGTCCCTTAGCTATTGTCTGATCCATAGGATTTGGGCACAACAGCTACCTGCAACTAGGTATTATGACTTAGTTGTGGATATTGAGTTGGACACCTGCTTCTTACCGAACCAATATATTAGTCTGGTTCCAAGGAATTGACATGTTCCACTAATTCTTTTCCTATTGATTTTGCATCCTGCAAAGTCAACATCAAAATATCCTGATAGTTTAAAGTTCTCATCTTTTGGATACCATAATCCAACATTGATTGTGGATTTTATGTATCTGATTATCTTTTTAGCTGCTTCCTGATGAGACTGCTTTGGGACATAAATATTGCACACACTCCTACTGCATATGAAATGTCAGGTCTACTTGCAGTGAGGTATAGTAATGGTCCAATTAGTCCTCTGTAATGTGTTGGAGCCATTGGAATGCCTACATCATCTGCATCAATGTGTATAAATGTGCTCATTGGTACTCTTAAGGGTTTGGCTGACTCCATGCCAAATCTTTTTATCAGCTCCCTTGTATACTTTTCTTGGTTGATGAATATTCAAGTTTCAACTTGTTTGAGTTGTAAGCCAAGAAAGAAGTTCAGATTACCCATCATACTCATCTCGAATTCTCCTTACATCAGGTTTGAGAATTTTTCACACAGCTCAGGGTTTGTTGAGCTAAATATGATATCATCCACATATACTTGAACTAGTAGTATGTGGTCTTCATGTTCAATTCTGAATAGAGACTTGTCCACCTTTCCTTTGCAGAATCCATTCTTATCAAGAAATATGGATAGAGTATCATATGAGGCTCTTGGTGCCTTTTTGAGTCCATAGAGAGCTTTAAAAAGCTTGTAAACTTTGTCTCCTTTGACAAATCCAAGGGGTTGCTCAACATAAACTTCTTCTTCTAATACTCAATTGAGGAATACACTTTTCACGTCCATTTGGTATACTTCAAAATTCTTGAAGGCTGCATAGGCAAGGAATAATCTGATTGCTTCTAGTCTTGATACTGGTGCATATGTTTTATCAAAATCTATTCCTTCACATTAGGGTGATCCAAGACATGTACTCCCAAGCTAGGACGTGTGTTAGGACCCCAGTTGGTAACACCCAGTATTTTTCGGTTGAGATAGGGCTACACCAGGGGTCGGCGCTAAGTCCTCTTCTCTTCGCTCTAATCCTTGACGTCATTTCACGAGGGATTCAAGATGGCATCCCGTGGTGCATGCTTTTTGCTGACGACATTGTGTTAGTGGCGGAGTCGAGGAGGGAGGTGAACTCGAAGTTGGAGCTTTGGAGGGCTAAGTTAGAATCCCAGGGCTTGCGTGTGAGCCAGTCTAAGACCGAGTATCTCTGGTGTAACTTTAGTGGTGATGCCAACTGTTGGAATATTTATTCCACACATTATTTAATTTATGTTCTGATGATTAAAGTTGCTAAACTACAAAACAACATCGAGGCGAAGCAAAACAACGAAGGCATTTAAGACGCAAAAGTTACAATCTGATGCATTAGCGCACGCTAAGGCATATTAGTTAGCGCACGCTAACGCGAGTAAGCCGCATCGGCCCAAGTTTGAAGTAAGCTGCAGTGAAGAAAAGTGAGCGATAGCGCACGCTACACATAAGTATTAACGCACGCTATCGAGCCATGTTCTGTTGTGGAAGAATTCAAACACGAATAACGTATGCAATGAAGTCATCATTAGCGCACGCTACACAGTATGATTAGCGCATGCTAAGTTGTTTGAATCTAGTCAATCCGAACGTTGGGAAAAGCAAGTCAAAGTCAAGCATCAAACGGATAGTTTGACAAGGAAAGGCAACGGATATATTACGTTAACGCACGGTACTCAATCATGGTTAACGTACGCTAAGTAAGTGAAATAACGTACATAAGGAAGGAGGCATAACGTACGCTAAAGAAGAAACGAAGCTACTGGACTGAAATTGGAAATATCTAGCGCACGCTACAAAAGAAGGCTAGCGCACGCTAGCAAGTCAAGCTTGACAAAGAACGGCTAGTTTATGGGAAATGCCTATAAATACCATCCCTATGGTATTGTTTGAGTACAACAACTTCAAGCAAACGAGATATACATCTGAGAATCATATACTTACATTGTTGTTGTAATATTGAGCTTATATTGTTAGTTTGAGTGTTTATACATTCAACATTATACACGAGAGGTAAAAGAAAAGAATCGATTGGATTCGGTGTTATTAGGATCAAGTAACCGGCATTGTTAGAATCGCAATCGATATCTAAGTGAGGTTTATCTAGTACCCATAGAAATCTAGAGTGGTTGATTCCTTATCCTATAGAAAAGGAAAAACGGTTTTACTCGGACCGATAGAAGACGAGCTTGTAACGGTAATCCCTCGACCGATAGAAGAGAGGCGTAGAGGTTTTGATCTTAAGCCTAAGGAAAAAGATACATCGAGAGAGGACGTAGGCTTCGTTAATAGCCGAACCTCTATAAATCCTTGTGTGATTTATTTCCTGCAATTTTATTTACGCTTCCGCACAAACGGCGCAAATATCCGATTTGGTACCCAACAATTAGTATCAGAGCGGTTCTCCAATACGCGGCTTAACATCCGAGGAGTAGATCAAAAATGGCGTTTCAAATCTCTCCAGCCGAAGGCCTTGCTCTCAACCGACCACCATTCTTTGATGGCGCAAACTTCATGACTTGGAAGAAGAAGATGTCAATATTCATTCGAGCTTACGACATCGAACTTTGGAAAGTGATTTGTCTTGGTCCAAAAATCCCAATGAATTCCAACGGTACGCTTAAAAATTTTGAAGAATATGACGACTCCGATTGGAAAAACGACCATTTCAATTGTAAGGCAACTCAACTTCTTTATTGTGCCTTAAATCCGGAAGAACACAACCGGATATCATCGTGTGATAGTGCCAAAGAAATCTGGAAAATGCTTGAGGTAACACATGAAGGTACGTCTCAAGTCAAAGAGACAAAGATAAACATGCTCCTTCACGACTATGAATTATTCCAAATGAAGGACGACGAATCTATCTCGATTATGCTCGACCGATTCTCGGTCATTACTAATGGATTAGCATGTTTCGGAAAACCACTTTCGAGTAGTGAGAAAGTAAAGAAAATTCTCCGATCACTACCTCGAGAATGGGACGGTACGGTTACGGCAATAATGGAATCCAAAGATTTAAATACTCTCGATTTTAGTGCTCTCGTTGGTTCTCTTATCAACTACGAGATTGTTCTAAAATCTCGAAATGCCAAACCGAAACCGAAGGAGAGGTCGATAGCCTTCAAGGCTAAAATGTCGAAAAAGAAAGAAGAAACCCGGTGGGACGAAAGCGAAGAAATGGCATATTATGCCAAAAATATTAATAAGTTCCAACACTTATTAAACCGGAGGAAGAAGGACATTCAAGCGGGCGAACCTAAAAAATTCGACAACACTTGTCGATTATGTGGTAAACCAGGCCACTTTGCTAAGAATTGTCGAGTAAAGCAAAAGGAGGTTTTAATCGCAACATGGAGCGACGAAGATCCCGATGAAGATTTTCTTGAACAAAATAATCTCGCGCTCATGGCCCGGAGTTCATTCGACGATAGCGACGTCGAAAGTCAAGTAAGTAATTCTTACGACGAACTTTTTGAAGCATTCGAGTTACTACATACGGACTATCAAAATGCTTTAAATGAAATTAAGTCCCTCAAGTCTAAATATAAAACTTTGGAAATTGAAAATTTCAAAATACTTGAAAAAGGGAAATTTATCGAAATTGATCATTCGAAATGCCTTGAAAATGAAAATATTTTGAAAAATGATCTTTTAAAAGTTCAAGATGAATTAAAAATTTTGACAAAGAAATTTTCGTGCGGCAACGATAAATTTGAACAAATATTATGTGTTCAAAAATATACTCTAAATAAAGAGGGGTTAGGATTAAAATCACGTTCGAAAAACGAATCCGTTAATTTCAATATACCCCATTGCGAAAAGTGTTTAAAAATCGGGCATCATATTTCCAATTGCAAAAGCCCAAGACGGACGATAAAAACTAAAAGGATTTGGGTTCCTAAAGGAACAAACGTTCCAAACATCGTCTACGTTTCAAAAGAAAAACCAACTATCGGTTGGATCCCCAAAAATAAATTTTGACAAATGATATTTTACAAAGGGGGAGAAGGAAATAATATTTTCAGGGGGAGTTTTACCTTTATGCATAAATTGATATCATGCATATTTATATTTCATTTGGTATCCTTTACTTTTTGATGAAGACAAAAAGGGGGAGAAGGAGATGAATTGAGATAAAAATGAGAAAAATCGCACAAGTCGAAAAGAGAAGAAAAGCATACAAATAGGGGGAGTTGAAAAATAAAGGAGATGTCGAAAAGAAAAGGATTGGAGAAACTAACGAAACGATCAAAGCCGAAAACTTTGATTCGTAGAAATATACATATATTATCTTTTACAGATTATCCAATTCAAGAGTTGTTTTGTAATCATCAAAAAGGGGGAGATTGTTGGAATATTTATTCCACACATTATTTAATTTATGTTTTGATGATTAAAGTTGCTAAACTACAAAACAACATCGAGGCGAAGCAAAACAACGAAGCAGACGAAGACGCAAAAAGTTACAATCTGGACTGCATTAGCGCACGCTAAGGCATATTAGTTAGCGCACGCTAACGCGGAGTAAGCTGCATCGGCCAAGTTTGAAGTAAGCTGCGGTGAAGAAAAGTGAGCGATAGCGCACGCTGCACATAAGTATTAACGCACGCTATCGAGCCATGTTCTATTGTGGAAGAATTCAAACACGAATAACGTATGCAATGAAGTCATCATTAGCGCACGCTACGGTATGATTAGCGCCGCTAAGTTGTTTGAATCTAGTCAATCGAGCGTTGGGAAAAGCAAGTCAAAGTCAAGCATCAAACGGATAGTTTGACAAGGAAAGGCAACGGATATATTACGTTAACGCACGCTACTCAATCATGGTTAACGTACGCTAAGTAAGTGAAATAACATACGTAAGGAAGGAGGTATAACGTACGCTAAAGAAGAAACGGTTAATGGGTGAAATGGAAATATCTAGCGCACGCTACAAAGAAGGCTAGCGACGCTAGCAAGTCAAAAGCTTGACCCGAACGGCTAGTTTATGGGAAATGCCTATAAATACCATCCCTATGGTATTGTTTGAGTACAACAACTTCAAGCAAACGAGATATACATCTGAGAATCATATACTTACATTGTTGTTGTAATATTGAGCTTATATTGTTAGTTTGAGTGTTTATACATTCAACATTATACACGAGAGGTAAAAGAAAAGAATCGATTGGATTCGGTGTTATTAGGATCAAGTATCCGGCATTGTTAGAATCGCAATCGATATATAAGTGAGGTTTATCTAGTACCCATAGAAAGCTAGAGTGGTTGATTCCTTATCCAATAGAAAAGGGAAAACGGTTTTACTCGGACCGATAGAAGACGAGCTTGTAACGGTAATCCCTCGACCGATAGAAGAGAGGCGTAGAGGTTTTGATCTTAAGCCTAAGGAAAAAGATACATCGAGAGAGGACGTAGGCTTCGTTAATAGCCGAACCTCTATAAATCCTTGTGTGATTTATTTCCTGCAATTTTATTTACGCTTCCGCACAAACGGCGCAAATATCCGATTTGGTACCCAACACCAACGAGGAAGATGAGGTAAAGATTGCGGATCAGATCGTACCCCGTACGGATAAGTTCAAGTATTTGGGTTCGATCATTCAGAAGGAAGGTGAGTGTGAAGATGATGTCACGCATCGCATCAAGGCGGGGTGGATAAGGTGGAGAGCAGCGACAGGGGTCCTGTGCGACAAGAAAGTCCCTCTAAAGTTGAAGGGTAAATTCTATAGAGCGGCAATCCGACCTGCAATGTTGTATGGCTCCGAATGTTGGGCGATGAAGAAGTCGCTTGAGAGCAAGTTGGAAGTGGATGAAATGAGAATGTTACGTTGGTCGTGTGGTCACACAATGTTAGATAGAATTGCAAACGTGGTTTTCAGGAACGCGCTAGAAGTGGCGCCCATTTCAGCGAAAGTTAGGGAAGAGAGATTGAGATGGTTTGGCCACGTCCGCAGGAGGCAGGCATCTGCTCCAGTGAGGAGGGTCGAGAGTTTAATGGTTGTCGGGGAGAGGAGGAGAGGCAGACCGAGGAGGACGTGGGAGGAGCAACTGAGATTAGATTTGAAGGCCTTGAACCTTTTCAAGACCATGACTGTTGATAGGTGCGCTTGGAGGCGCCACATCAGAGTTGTGGATTCTTTTGTAGGGAGCGGTGCTGTAGTTGAGAGCCTCAGAGTTGGGTTGTCTCGGTTAGCTTTGACCTAGAGCATTGCATTTTTACTTTTATTGTATATTTTATCCTCTTGTCTTTGCGTGTGGTGTATTTTTGACAGGGAGCTGTGCGCAGAGCCAACCTCTCTTTTGTTAGAGCAGCGTTCACGGGAGTGAAGTAGCCAAATTCCGCTTAGGTAAGTCCCATGTGGATCAAGCCATGGTCCCAGGTATGGTCTCGAGCTTTTTCGAATCATACGTTTTCCTTTGTATTTATCACACAAGATTCTGCTGTGCACTAAGCTGGGGGTCTTCACGGAAATAGCCTCCCTACCATAATAAGTAGGGGCATGGTCTGCGTACATCTTACCCTCCCCAGACCCTGCTCTGAGCGGGATATACTGGGTATGTTTGGTTTGGTTTGGTTTGGTTTGGTTTATTCCTTCACATTAGGCATCCTCTTGCAACAATATGGCTTTATTCCTAACAACAGCTCCATCTTCATCACACTTGTTTTTGTAAACCTATTTGGTGCTAATGACCTTCTTGTGATTTGGCCTATCTATTAGCTCCCATACATTGTTCCTCTCCATTTGGTTTAATTCTTCTTACATTGAAATCATCCATGTGTAGTCATCCAAGGCTTGTTCTGTTGTTTTGGATTCCATCTGGGACATGAAGCAAGATAGCATTGCCATTCCTGTTAGTTCTCTAGATTTCCTGGTTTTGACTCCATCAGATAGGTTCGCGATAATTTTTTGGGTGATCCTTTAGACATTTGGGGGTATCATCTTCATCTTCTGCTTTCAGTTGTTGATCATCAAAGCTTGTTCCTTCGGGAGTGGGCTGAGGGTTTGTTGGGTCTGTCTGTCCTTCAGCTAGGCTTTGCTAATCTGCAGCTGTGATTGGTTCAGCTTCAGCTGTGATGAGATCAGCTGTGATTAGATCAACTTCATTTGTGGTTGGATCAACTATGGTAGGTGATCCTAGTTGATCTGCAGTTGGGTCTTCAACAGCTTGATCCATGAACCTTGTGTCATTGATGATGACTTCTTCTAGAGAGGTTGCTTTGATCTTTTCTCAATATGTTCCACCGATTTTTTGTACTCAACAATAGATTCACCAAAGACAACATGAGGTGTTTCTTCCACAACCAATGTTCTTTTATTAAAGACTCTATATACCTTGCTTATCTGTGAATATCCCATAAAGATAACATCATCATTTTTTGCATCAAAGGCATTTAATTGGGTTTTGCAATTGTTGTGGATGAAACACTTACAACCAAAGATATGAAAATATAAAACAATTGGTATTCTGCCATTCCAAACCTAATAGGGAGTTTTACTGTGTCTCCCTACTATCATACTTCTGTTCTGAATATGACATGCTGTGTTGACAGCTTCAGCCCATAACCTTTTTGGATGATCAGTCTCAGCCATCATTATCGTGGCGACTTCCTTGACGGTTCTGTTCCTTCTTTCAGCTACATCATTTTCTTGTAGTGTTCTTGCAGCTGATATTTCGTGCTGAATCCCATTTTGATCACTAAACTTAGTTATGGATTTGTTGACAAATTCTCCTCCTCTGTGATCTTTATGATCGATAGAGATTTCTCATTGTGAATTTTTCTTAACCGCTCAAGTAGCTTGGTTAGAGTTTCACTCTTCTTTTATAGAAACACTATCCAAGTGTATCTTGAGTAGTCATCCACAACTACTAAGGGATGCTTCCTTCCACTCAGAGTTCTTGGTTTGATAGGACCAAATAAATCCATATGAAGTAGGTCCAAAATTATGTTGGTAAGAGTGGTAGGTTGAATTGATATGAAAGATGCTTTTGTTGGCTTTCTCTCCTGGCATGCATCACAGAGAGTCTCCTTCTTGGATACTTCTTCTCGAAGACCTCGGACCAACTTTTGTGAGCTTATCTTGTTGAGAGCTTTGAAGTTTAGATGACAAAGTCTCTTGTGCCAGAGCCATCCATTTTCAGCTATTTTTCTGGATATGAAGCATGTATTGGGAGTTCCTGTATTATAATCTATCATGTACACATCCCTTCTTATGTAGCCTTATAGCTTCACTTCTCTAGATAGGAGATCAATTACCATGCATTTCCAAATAGTGAAAACTACTAGATTCTTTTCATCATAGAACTGGCTTATGCTAACAGATTGTATTTGAGTCCCTTGACATACTGTATGTTTGAGATGATAATGTTCCCTCTGTGCAGCTCCCCATATCCTTTTGTTTGTCCACAATATCTATCCCCAAATGTTACATCTGGACCTCTTTCCTTGATGTAGTTTGACAGAATCTTTTTGTCTGCTGTCATGTGTGGTAAGCACCCTGAGTCCACAAACCATTATTAACCACCTACTGTTGAATTTGATGTGACTTGATGGTAGTCCTTCCATCTTTTCTGCAATCAGACAAGCAGAGATTTAGGTACCTAGATTTGAGTGGGTCCTTTAGGGTTGGTGTATTTCCTGGAGAATTGATTCTCCTGGTATTTTGAAAATGGTGTTGGTTATTCCTATAAGGTGCATAATGTCGCAGTATATATCATTGATTTGGATTGTAGATAGGATATGATTGATAGTGTTTTTGATATGGGCTATTTCTAAACCTTGGTTGGGACCGGTTATAAAAGTTTTGAGGTCTCCATACCTGGTAAGTTTGGAAATTTGGAATACCTTGAGGTTGCCATATTCCTCTCCCATTTTGAAATCAATTTTTGGGGAGTCTTCGATAATAAGCAGAATAATGTCTTGACTGATGATGCTATTTTGGCCATTCCCTAGTCTTCTGTCTAGGTCGCTACCTTGAGAATCTTGGCTGATGCCTAACTGTTGACTGTGCTACTACCTATTTTTAAATACAAGTTTCTTTATAGACTCAGTAGTCTGGACAAGTGTTTCTCCTTCATAAGGTAGTTTTTGAATTTGTGGGAGTATTGGGGTCATATCCAAGGCCTGATTTCAAAGAGAGTGGTCTCTGATTTATACATAATCCATCAACTGTTTTAATTTTCAAAACTCAGTTTTGAATATGAGCAAGTCTAGCTGATTTTCAAAACTCAGTTTTAATATGAGCAAGTCTAGCTGATTTTTCACTGTTTAAAATAGTCAGCCTGTTAATCTCAGCTGTGGTAATTTCAGCTGAGTATTTCAAATCATTTTCAAAGTGTTTTTCAAGCTCAACTCTGATGTTTTAAAGTTTTGCTGACTCTAGGCTGCTTTTGTTCAAATCATTTTTCAGCTGCCTATTCACATCTTTCAGCTATGTATTCTCAACTGTCACAATCAGGTGTGGAGTTTTTAATGTTTCAAAATCTTTTAGCAGCTGATTTACAGTTTTGTGAAGATCAATATCTTCATACATGTCTGAGTTGACATATCCTGAAGTTTGAGGTTTAGATGTTACCTCTTCATCAATAAAGTTGGCCATCAAGCAGTTGTAGTTGTCGCCATCATCAGAGAAGAATCCACTGCTTGATTCTACTCTCTTGGATTTTATCTTCACCAATGAGAGCTTTTCTCTTGTCTTCCTCTCTACATGTGACCTTCTTATCTTCATCCTTCTTGAGATCAGGGTAATCAAACTGGATATATCCTGTCTTATAACAATTATAGCATTCTACTTTCTAGTTTCCATCTTTTTGTTTCCTCCTTAGATTCTCCTTGTAGTTCTT
This sequence comes from Orobanche coerulescens, assembly GCA_033398695.1. Classification (NCBI taxonomy): domain Eukaryota; kingdom Viridiplantae; phylum Streptophyta; class Magnoliopsida; order Lamiales; family Orobanchaceae; genus Orobanche; species Orobanche coerulescens. The sequence continues at coordinate 121,696,454 of CM065802.1, read as the reverse complement.
TTTATACTTTGAGTAATTCTTCTTGAAGTTGCTGAACCTTTGCATGATGAATGTCATTTTTTCTTCAAAGTTTAGAGGACTTGGATGATTGACTTCAGCTTGGCTTTTTGCAGGTGACTCGGCTGCAAAAGCTATTCCTTTTTCAGCTGGCTCACTAGATGATGAGCAGGGCAGCTCGAACTCAAATGCCCTGAGGTCTAAGAATAATTTTTGGATCTTTATCTTGTTAAGATCCTTTGATTCTCTCATGGCAACGGCCTTCATGCTCCATTCTGGGGTAAGAGACCTTAGTACTTGCAGAGCCATCTCTCGATTGCCGTAAGATTTACCAAGAGAATTTATTTCATTTATGATCTCAGTGAATCTGCTATCCACTTTATCTATTGTCTCTCCATTCTTCAGTTTGAAGTTGTCAAAATGTTGGGTAGCAATTGACAACTTGTTGTCTTTAATTAGCTTAGTCCCTTCACACATTACAGCTATTGCGTCCCATATTTCCTTGGCATTCTTGCAATTACTGATTTTTACCCTAGTGGCTTTATCAAGAGTTTGATACAATATGTCTCTGGCCCTGTTGCCAAGATTTGCCAGCTTCCTTTCTTATGAGGTTAGCTCTGTTCTCTTCTTGGGAATTTGATTTGGTTTCCCAGCTGCTATTTCTTCATCTGTTTTGTCTTTTAGGTAGATGAAGGGTCCATCCTCGATTATATACACCACATATCATCATGAATGGATGATAGATGTTTCGGCATTCTTATTTTCCATAAGTCATATTCATCAACAGAGAAAATAGGTAATCTAGAGTGCATGTGTTGCATGTATTCAATTTTAATAAGAGATTTAAATATATATATATATATATATACTCAATTATATGGATCTGGTTCGGTAAAATTGAACAAACCTATCTGATACCACTTGTAGGTCACAAGATGTTAGGTATAAGTATAGGGGGGTGAATAGACTTATAAAATCTTTTTAATTAACTGTTTTGATAAACACAACTGTAGTAAATGCAGCTAAGGCTACTCGACTGATATTAGTGCAGTTAACTTTTGTCAGCTGTAAAATGGTTGTGCGATGACAGCTGACTTTGAATGCAACAGTTAATATGAATGCAACAGTTAAGTATGGTGTTAAATACAGTAAATCACACATCACTTTATAGTGATTTCAGAGGTGGGGTAATCCTCTACTAGTCCACTTTTCTCCAAACCAGTTGGAGATAAATCCACTATAACTTTCAACCAGTGAAATTAATGTTACAATGAATTCAGTTACAATAGCTTCAAACCAGTGGAAATCCATGGCCGTTGTAACTTCTTCTCTTAGTTGCCTAACACCTCTTGATTCAAAACTGGCGGATGTCTCAACAACTCGCATGCTGTCTATCACCTTCCAATCAAGAACTCGTGGATGTCTTACAACCTCTTACTTTAAAGAAACTCGTTCAAGAAAGTACCCCTTACTCGAACTTAAAGACAAGAGCATTTGTCTTCTCCAACTTAAGAGCTTCTATCTTTACTTTAAGATCTTGCTCTTCACGATGCTATAGATGTATAGCGCTTATGTTTTCTTTGATTTCTTTGTAAGTGTTGTCCATATCGTACTTATGCTCAAGTATTCTTCAGATATTTATAGTACGATCTTTGAGCTCTTCATAGCTTGTATCTTGTAACAAATATGTCTATTGTAGAGTGGACTTCTTTGTTTATCTTTTCAGCGCTTTCCTTCGTTCTTGAAATCTGACCGTTTCAGAATGTTTGTTGCCATTGCGCCGCTTCTCTTTGATTACTCTATTTAGTAAGACTTCTGGGCGTGAATCTTTAGGAATAAAATATTCCTTAACTTTAGGGTATCAATCACTTTGTCCCCCTGCTTTAATTAAGTCCGCACGTTACTTTCGATCATTGTTAACTTTACAACGTTTGCTGACTTGGAATTAGTTGATGTCCAAAACTTGGCTGATATTCCGTCCTTGATAAAGCTCAGTTGATACTTCCTTTTGGTCAAACTTGGCTGATATGTTGGTCAAACCCGACTGGTATTCTGCCTAGACAAAAGCTGGCTGATAATTGATCTTGATTAAAGTTGGCTGATATTTGCCTTGGTCAAACTCAACTCATATTTTGCTTTGACCAAAATTCGGCGGTTGTCTGTCTGGTCAACCTTATCTGATATTTTCCTCTGACCAAACTCGGCTGATGTTTTAGTTGTTTTGTACTTAGCCAAAATTGTCTTCAGTGATATTCAGCTGTACTTCTGACTTGGTTGTAACATCCCCGATATATTCAGGAATATTACAGCGCCGTAAATCCTTTACATAAGAATTTACAAGGCTAAAGAAATGAAAAGACAATAACAGATACTGACGTATGAAAGTAACTGAATAAAATACAAATAGTTCTGGCCAATACTGAGAATACAAATATCCAAAGGAAAAGTATTAATACATCACCAAATCCAAATCACAAACAACGACGTACTCGAGTACTTATTAAAACGATACAAACAACAGACAAATAAACTCGTCCGGAACATCACTCTGCACACTCGTCGTCATGCAGCTCCAGTGGTTGTTTCCCTGCTCTCCTGGATCCTGAACATAAACAAATGTGCACCCCCGAAGGGGTTAGCACAATGATGCTAGTACAAGTACCACAACATATTATTCAACATCTCACGAAGAATAATAGATAACATAAATGACAAAATACCAACGAGTCTTCCCCTATGAAAAACTCATAAATCACATACACAATGATAATCACAACATACACATGGTAATTCCGACGATCCAGCGTTCACTGCCTAGAACTCACGATGATCCCGTCAGACCAACCCGTGGTGGAAAAACCCGTCTGATGATCCAGCGCACGCTAGCATAGATCCCCCGATGATCCCGTCGGACCAACACGAGGTGGACATACAACAACGACATATATGCACAACAACATGTATAACATCAATACATAGAACAATTAAAGTACTTGCCTCGATTCGATGACAAGAATAATACTCCCACGAATATCAAAACGCTCGAAGGTCGCTCCCTTCGATCAATCACGTTGTTAAGCTCGAACCTTAACATAAGAAATAATATAGAATTCATCTCAAGTCGTACGAACACCTAATAATCCAAAATACGGTCAGAAGTTCATAAAACATAACCTGTCTGACATGATTAACGTACGTTACGTACCCTTGGTAGCATACGTTAACCCTGCTCATTAGCGTACGTAATCTACAAGGTCTAGCGTACGCTAACCGTGTATCGACAGTCCCTCTCTGATCAGTCGACTTGACTCGTCTGATGATATAACGTACGTTACGTACCAAACGCACGTTAACCTTGCCCATTAGCGTACGTAAGATATATAGCTTAGCGTACGCTAAGCACGCATGACAGTTCCTCACTGGGCAGACAACTGTCTCGATTTGTGATGAAGCTTACGAAATCATCAGTGATTAATGTATGTTATCTCCATACATATCATGTTCATACAAATTATGAATGATCTTGCTGATTAAAACATCTTCGAAATTCAAGGATACGTATATCATCACAACACCATATTCAATCTCGATTACAACTCTATGCGAAGTTCGGTGATCTAAGGTTGATGCGCTAGATTCCATTATCATCATTACCTTCAGACTTCATTTCAAAGATGAACTAACAATTCTAATTCATAAGAAAGGATACAACCTTCGATAATTCTTTCTTAAGTCCGTTTAACAAAAGTGACATCAACTCCAAGTCTACGATCAATAGGGCAACATTATTCAATACGGATAATCAATCTCAGAACATTACTCTCATCATTTGAAGTAATAGGATTCCAACTTTGATGTTTTCAACAATGATACCTTAAGCATAATCATCCCAACTCCTAAACATGATGTTCGGTTGAATAATTCATCAATGGAATTTAATATCTTGATAGCATGATCATAATATCCTTAAGAACACGAATTCAAGGTTGGAGATAGTATAACATACCTTAAGATGAAGAAAACACTGAGACAATAGGTAGAATCCGACTCCGGTTGCTTGTGTACCAATCCAAGATGATTCTCCACTTCAATGATCAAACACAAGTGACATCCAATCTTCAATGATCAAGTAGAGATGGTCTAAATGTGTTTAAGGAGGCTGAGATATCTCTGGGCACGAAGTATGTCGAAGGCTAAGTGAAATAAACGAGTTGAAATGAAATGGGGTGATGTCTTATTTATAACTTTCTGACCTTAACGTATGTTAGCCTTCATGCATAACGTACGTAAGTCACTTAGCGTATGCTACCCAGCATAATATAGCGCACGCTATCGTCATGATAGTTAACTGTCTTGATTCTGACCTTTATATACTTACCATATTACATACGTAACCAATACTATTAGTGTACGCTACATCCTTACCTTAGCGTACGTTAATACCCGTGACTTAAAAAGTGTCCAGGTTCATCCGCGGAAATCTTATCCGGACCCATGTCCGTCTGGTGCATGTGACAGCCGCCCAGCTCAATTATTGACTATCTAATGTACGCTACGCTTCATTCGTAGCGTACGCTAACTCTAGCCGATAACTACGTTAAGCTACATTCTTAGGGTACGTTATCACGTATTTGCATGGAAAAATTTACATGTTGCCATACTCATGTACAAGGATACAAATACGAGGAATATCATACTTCAATTATCGATATCACAATCCTGAATAATACAGGGTTCAAATACAGAAGAAATACTCAATAATAAATCCAAATATTACATACTCTCCTACTAAAAAGGAGTTTTGTCCCAAAACTCAAGAGGAAAATAACTCTAGATATCTGGACCTCATGCTATCTTCCGTTTCCCAAGTGGCTTCTTCCACTCCGTGGCGCGACCACTGAACCTTAACCAAAGCGATCAGTTTGTTACTCAATTGCTTAACTTGACTCTCGAGTATCCTGATCGGTTTCTCTTCAAACGTGCCATCCTGAGCGACTTCGATCTCGCCGAAATCAATGACATGACTCAGATCTGGTATATATCTCCGTAACTGAGATACGTGGAACACGTTATGAACATGGCTCAATGACGGCGGTAATGCTAATCTGTATGCCAACTCTCTAACTCTCTCGAGAATCTCGAACGGTCCGATATATCTCGGACTCAACTTCCCCTTTCTTCCAAAACGAAAGATTCCCCGAGTAGGAGAAACCTTTAAAAGTACGTGATCTCCAGTACTGAACTCCAATGGGTGACGGCGCACGTCTGCATAAGATTTATGTCTACTCTGGGCGGTCAACAGCCTTTCGCAAATCAAGGCTATCTTCTCTCGTGTCTGCACAATTAATTTCGGTTCCGTCCCGATCAAGTCTGATGAATCGTCCCAACATAGGAGCGATCTGCATCTCCTCCCGTATAATGCCTCAAACGGTGCCATCTTAATGGAAGCATGCCAACTATTGTTGTAGGTGACTTCAATCAACGGCAGATGAACTTCCCAATCAGCTGACCAATCTAAGGCACAAGCCCATAGCATATCTTCCACCGTTTGAATAGTCCTCTCGGATTGTCCGTATGTCTGTGGGTGATAAGCTTTGCTGATGTTCAATTCGGTTCCCAAAGCCTTATGAACTGCTTTCCAAAAATGAGAAACAAATCATCCATCTCGGTCAGAAATAATGGACTTCGGTGTACCATGCAATCGGACAATCTCTGAAATAAATACTCGTGCCAACCTCTCGGGTCCCCACGTGTCCTTAATGCCTATAAAATGAGCTGATTTGGTCAGACGATCAACTATCACTGAAATCATGTTCATTCCTGTCTTGGTTCTCGGCATATTGGTGATAAAGTCCATCGATATGTCCTCCCACTTCCATTCAGGAATCGTAAGCGGATTCAGCATTCTGGCAGGTCGTTGATGCTCGATATTAACCTGCTGACAAGTCAAACATTTCGAGACATAATACGCTACATCTTTCTTCATGTTGCCCCACCAGAAGTTCTGCTTCAGGTCCTTATACAATTTGCTAGTGCCTGGGTGGATAGAGTAGGGCATGCTGTGAGCTTCCTTCATAATCGTCTGCTTCAGAACATCGATATCGGGAACGCAAAGTCAGTTCTAAAATCTCAAAAATCCATCATCATGAATTATAAATCCTGGGGCTTTCCCCTTGTTTACTTCATCGTGTAACCGAATCATCAGAGGATCATCCAATTGCTTAGATTTGATTTCTCCGGTTAACGATAAAGTTATTTCCATCACACACAGTTGTCCTTAGACTCTTTGCAATCATACTTCAATTCCTTCACGAATCATTTCTCGTGAATGCTGAGCTGGGAGGTTAGAGTCTCCAGCATCTGAATAGAAACAGGCTTGCGTCTAAGTGCGTCGGCCACTACATTTGCTTTGCCTGGATGATAAAGAATTTCCAAGTCGTAGTCCTTAATCAGTTCCAGCCATCTCCTTTGCTGCATGTTCAACTCTTTCTGGCTGAAGATGTATTTAAGACTCTTGTGATCCGTAAAGATTTGACAGTGAGTCCCGTACAGGTAGTGTCTCCAGATTTTTAAAGCAAAAACTACTGCTGCCAGCTCCAAGTCGTGCGTTGGGTAATTCACTTCATAATGTTTCAGCTGTCGTGAAGCATAGGCGATCACTTTGTCATTTTGCATCAATACACACCCAATACCTTGGTTCGAAGCGTCACTGTAAACTATGAATCCTCCAGTTCCCTGTGGGAGTGCTAAAATCGGTGCTGTCGTTAATCTCTTCTTCAATTCGTCAAAGCTATTCTGGAACATCTCATTCCACTCAAACTTTTGAGTTTTCTACAGTAGTCGAGTAAGTGGGCGGGTAGTTTTGGAAAACCCTTCCACGAATCGACGATAATATCCAGCAAGTCCTAAGAAACTCCGAACTTCTTTCATGTTCTTAGGAGGCTTCCAATCCATAACTGCTTCGATTTTCTGGGGGTCTACTCGGACTCCTTCTGCTGATACCACATGACCGAGGAACATTACTTCCTTTAGCCAGAATTCACACTTAGAAAGCTTGGCGTACAATTGCTCATTTCTCAGAAGGTCTAGAACAATCCGTAAATGTTGCACATGCTTTTCTGGATCTTAGAATACACCAGAATGTCATCAATGAACATAACCATAAACTCGTCCAAATACTCGATAAACACTCGGTTCATCAATTGCATGAAAATAGCAGGTGCGTTAGTGGGACCAAACGGCATCACTACAAACTCATAATGTCCGTAGCGAGTTCTGAATGCTGATTTCGGAACATCAAATTCCTTAATCCTCAGCTGATGATATCCTGATCTCAGATCGATCTTAGAAAATACCGTTGCTCCTTGTAGCTGGTCAAATAAATCATCAATCCGTGGCAACGAATATTTGTTCTTGATCGTCATTTTGTTCAGCTCTCGATAGTCAATGCACAATCGAAGCGATCCATCCTTCTTCCGAACGAAAAGAACTGGTGCACCCCAGGGCGAAACGCTTGGCTGGATATAACCTTTGTCCAGTAACTCTTCCAGTTGCTTCTTCAATTCATATATCTCCGTAGGTGTCATACGATACGGCGCCTTAGAAATTGGTGTAGCTCCTGGTTCTAGCTCGATGGTGAATTCTATATCCCGTCGGGGAGGTAGTCCGGGCAATTCGTCAAGGAACACATCCGGAACTTCGTTCACAACAGGAATGGATGAGAGTTCTACTTTTCCGTCTTCTTTCATCATTGCGTAACACCAGTATCCGGTACAGCCCTGTTTCAATAATTTGACAGCTTTCATCGCCTTGATCATCTTTCCTGAGCCTCCTAGTTTCCATCCTTCAAACAGTATTTCGGAACCATCGTTAGCTATCGCCGAGATATTCCTCTTTCGGTAGTTTACAACAGCTCCATATCGATTAAGCCAATCATCTCCGAGTATCAGGTCGTCTCCTTGCATCTCTATCACAATCATATTTGAGAGACACTCTCTGCCTCCAAATGATACAGAGAAATCTCTAGTTTCTAAGTTTCCAACAATCTTCTCTCCACTCGGTAAACCCACAACATAAGGCTCACAATTATGAAAACCAAAAATATTCAAACGATTTACACAAGACAAGGATATCAAAGAATGCGTAGCTCCTGTATCGAATAAAATGCTAACTGGCTGGGAAAGGATCTGAACAGTACCTGATGCGACAGCAGCATCCTGATCGTCTGTTATCCTCATCTCGTACAGACGTGGGGGAATGGATCCGGCACTCAATGTTCCCTTTCAGTCCCACTGTCCTCTACTTCGTCCGTGACCAAAATTAGAAGCGGTGAACACTTTCTGCGTCATTGAATCTTGGATTCCTTACAGGCCATTTGTGGTGTACGGGCTCTAAAAGACTTTGCAGCCTGTTCACAGAACACCGCACGATGTCCCTCTCGACCACAATCAAAACAAGTCACGGTAGGTAGGGGGCAATTTCGTCGATAGTGCCCCGTCTGGGCATAGTTAAAGCACTTCCTGGTTACATCCGTCGTGGCTGATGCTGCTCCGAAGTTCTTTCCGCTCTGAGATGGGTGCGGAGGTTTCTTGAAAGAATGAAAGGATGACTGGGCCTTGCGGGGCCCACTACTCTTGTGCTCCGTGAAACTACCGGAGACTTTCTACTTCTTGGAGTCAACAAACTTCTCCATTGCTGCTTCCTTGATTTCATACGCCAATGCTTTATCCTGGTATTGACGGAGAGTGGTACATTCAAAACCGGACATGTACCTCTGGATTTCTAGTTTCATTCTCATATCAAAATAGATCATCATTTCTGCATCTGTTCTGACCAGATGTCGAACAAATGCCAGTTGTTGGTTAAACCAGAGAAAAACTCTCGAACTTTGGCTTCCCTCACAGGACGAGGGCAGTACTGAGCTTCCATCATCAATTTAAATTCTATCCAGTCCGCATCATGATCTACAGGCCGGATGGCTTCCCACCATTCGGATGCTTCCCCTATCAGAAAGTACTGAGCAATAGAGGCTCTCCGGTCGTCTGGGCTATTAATCCCGGCAAAAATTTTCTTCAGTTCCTTCAACCAATGATCCCAGGTGGGAGTCTCAGAAATACCGTCGAATCTAGGTGGTTGCATCTTCGCCACCTCTTGTAGCCATCGGTCGCCTCGATTTCCCATGTCCGGGATACCTTGCTGTCGATCTCCCTGTTGTAATCCAACTGCCACCTGCATTCGGTCTATGACCTGGGCGAATTGAGTCATCTGGTTCACCACCTGACGAAGTATTTCGGGTACAGTAGGTTCCGGTTCATTATTAATAGATCTCTGTGGCTCACCTGAGCTGTGGCTGGCCTGATTAGAAGGCGAAGCTTCTCTTTCGGCATTTCTTCATCCGCGTCCGCGACCGCGACCACGTCTACGTCCACCTCCTAACATAGTGTAAGCATAATTACTCAATATACAGGAAACAATATCGTTCAAATATTCAAGTATAAAGAGGTATAACAGGTAAAGGACGAGATAGAGTTTAGGAACTTACAACCACTGTTCGCACGGAGACATAGGCAGTACAGTGATGTTTTTCACGGCCGGTTACCTCAAAAGACATACGACCCCTATTTTAACCCAACGGCCAAGATATCCATAATCTTAGCTCCGATACCATATTCTATAACACCCCGATATATTCAGGAATATTACAGCGCCATAAATCATTTACATAAGAATTTACAAGGCTAAAGAAATGAAAAGACAATAACAGATACTGACGTATGAAAGTAACTGAATAAAATACAAATAGTTCTGGCCAATATTGAGAATACAAATATCCAAAGTAAGAGTATTAATACATCACCAAATTCAAATCACAAACAACGACGTACTCGAGTACTTATTAAAACGATACAAACAACGGACAAATAAACCCGGCCGGAACATCACTCTGCACCCTCATCGTCATGCAGCTCCAGTGGTTGTTTCCCTGCTCTCCTGGATCCTGAACATAAATAATTGTTCACCCCCGAAGGGGTTAGCACAACGATGCTAGTACAAGTACCACAACATATTATTCAACATCTCACGAAGAATAATAGATAACATAAATGACAAAATACCAACGAGTCTTCCCCTACGAGAAACTCATAAATCACATACACAATGATAATCACGACATGATATCACAACATACACATGGTAATTCCGACGATCCAGCGTTCACTGCCTAGAACCCACAATGATCCCGTCAGACTAACCCGTGGTGGAAAAACCCATCCAATGATCCAGCGCATGCTAGTATAGATCCCCCGATGATCCTGTCGGACAAACATGAGGTGGACATACAACAACGACATATATGCACAACAATATGTATAACATCAATATATAGAACAATTAAAGTACTTTCCTCGATTCGATGACAAGAATAATACTCCCACGAATATCAAAACGCTCGAAGGTCGCTCCCTTCGATCAATCACGTAGTTAAGCTAGAACCTTAACAAAAGAAATAATATAGAATTCATCTCAAGTCGTACGAACACCTAACAATCCAAAATATGGTCGGAAGTTCATAAAACATAACCTGTCTGACCTGCTTAACGTACGTTACGTAACCTTGGTAGCGTATGTTAAGCCTACTCGTTAGCGTACGCAAGCTACAAGGTCTAGCATACGCTAACCGTGTATCGACAGTCCCTCTCTGATCAGTCGACTTGAATCGTCTGATGATATAACGTACGTTACGTACCAAACTTAGTGTACATTAACCTTGACCGTTAGCGTACATAAGATACATAGCTTAGCGTATGCTAAGCACGCATGACAGTTCCTCACTGGGCAGACAACTGTCTCGATTTGTGATGAAGCTTACGAAATCCTCAGTGATTAATGTATGTTATCTCCATACATATCATGTTCAGACAATTATGAATGATATTATGGATTAAAACATCTTCGAAATTCAAGGATACGTATATCATCACAACACCATATTCAATCTCGATTACAACTCTATGCGATGTTCGATGATCTAAGGTTGATGCGCTAGATTCCATTATCATCATTACCTTCAGACTTCATTTCAAAGATGAACTAACGATTCCAATTCATAAGAAAGGATACAACCTTCGATGATTCTTTCTTAAGTCTGTTTAACAAAAGTGATATCAACTCCAAGTCTACGATCAATAAGGCAATGTTATTCAATACGGATAATCAATCTCAGAACATTACTCTCATCATTTGACGTAATAGGATTCCAACTATGATGTTTTCAACAATTATACCATAAGCATAATCATCCCAACTTCTAAACATAATGTTCAGTTGAATAATTCACCAATGGAACTTAATATCTTGATAGCATGATCATCATATCCTTAAGAAAACGAATTCAAGGTTGGAGATAGTATAACATATCTTAAGATGAAGAAAACACCGAGACAATAGGTAGAATCCAACTCCGGTTGCTTGTGTACCAATCCAAGATGATTCTCCACTTCAATGATCAAACAAAAGTGACATCCAATCTTCAATGATCAAGTAGAGATGGTCTAAATATGTTTAAGGAGGCTGGGATATCTCTGGGCACGAAGTCTGTCGAAGGCTAAGTGAAATAAACAAGTTGAAATGAAATGGGGTGATGTCTTATTTATAACTTTCTGACCTTAACGTACGTTAGCCTTCATGCATAACGTACGTAAGTCACTTAGCGTATGCTACCCAGCATAATATAGCGCACGCTATCGTCTTGATAGTTAACTGTCCTGATTCTAACCTTCATTACGTACGCTATACTTACCATATTACGTACGTAACCAATACTATTAGCGTACGCTACATCCTTACCTTAGCGTACGTTAATACCCGTTGACTTAAAAAGTGTCCAGGTTCATCCGCGGGAATCTTATCCGGACCCATGTCCGACTGGCGCATGTGAAAGCCGCCCAGCTGAATTATTGACTATCTAATGTTCGCTACGCTTCATTCGTAGCGTACGCTAACTCTAGCCGATAACGTACGCTAAGCTACATTCTTAGCGTAAGTTATCACGTATTTGCATGGAAAAATTTACATGTTGCCATACTCATGTATAAGGATACAAATACGAGGAATATCATACTTCAATTATCGATATCATAATCCCGAATAATACAGGGTTCAAATACAAATGAAATACTCAATAATAAATCCAGATATTACATTGGTCAAACCCAACTGATATTTTCCTTTGAACGAAACCCAACTGATATTTATCGGTCAACCTTAGCTGATATTTTTCGTTGACCAAAACCCGACTGATATTTTAACAGGTCAATATCAGCTGATATTAGCCAGTCTATACTTAACCAAATTTGTACCTGATCAACATGATCAATACTTAGCCTAATTTTGAAAGGCCTATAGAAGATACTCATTTGGTTTTTCTTTAAAATGCCAAGTACATATGTTTGCAATAATATTTGAATACAGGGATGACATCATCAAAATCTTAAGATTATATTCCCAACACTTACTGTTTGTAAGTGGGAGTATCATGTGATTATATGTTACACTTTGCACATTAATCCATTTATAAGTGTGGTTTGTCGGTTTGTTTGTTTGTCATACAATATGAAAAATCCACAACATAGTATCTACCAACATGCCATTCAAGGACCTCTCCTAAGTACTGAGTCATCATCTACCCGATCAAAAAACTAAGTAATCAAATTACATGTCTTGAATATTCGCCTTTATGGTGGTTTATCCCTGGTACATTAACGAAAATTACAAGGACTTTATCATAGGATGCCAAGGATGAAAACTAGTATAGATATGATTTGGATGGTCATCGATTGGTTAACCAAGTCGGAACACTTCCTAGGTATCAAGGATACTTGGGGAACAGAGAGGCTGGATCGAGTATTCGTAGTAGAGGTTGTGGACTACACGGTACACCTAAGATATCATTTCTAATCGGGATGGCCATTTTATGTCATATTTTTGGCAAGCAGTTCATCATGCCTTGGGTTTGGTAATGAGTTAAGGTTGAGTACGTCTTTTCATCAGTAATTAGATAGTCAGACCAGGCGGATGATTCAAACATCGGAAGATATGTTGTGAGCATGTACTTTAGACTAGAGTATTGACTGGGAATTCTATTGCCGTTGATCGAGTTTACATACAACAATACTTGGCATGCGTCGATCAAAATGGCACCTTTAAAAGCACTATGGTAGCCGGATATATTGTTGGAGCCTAAAGAGAAAATTTTTATCATTCGAGAGAGATTGTTGACTGCTCAAAGTTGATAAAAATCCTATGTTTATGTTCGTCGTTGGCCCTTGGAGTTTGAACTGGTAGGACGTCCTCTTCAAGGTTTCACCAAAGAAGAAAGTCTTCCACTTTGCAAGGAAGGGAAAACTCGGTCTGAGATATATCAAGCCGTTCGAGATTTTGGATAGAGTTAGGGAGTTGGCTTATCACTTGGCATTACCTCCAGCTTTGAGTCACGTTCATAGCATTTTTCATGTTTCCCCACTGAGAAAGTATGTTCCGAACCCTAATTATATGAATGATTATAGGGATATTAAGATAGTTGATTATGTCACAACTGAAGAGAGTCTGGTGAAGATTCTTGAACGTCGTAAGAAACAACTTCACCATAAAACAATTTTGTTGGTTAAAGTGCAATGGCCGAGACATGGAGTCGAAGAAGCAACATGGGAGACGGAGAAGAAAAAGTGTGCGAGATACCCGAGATTTTTGTTTCTTAAATTTCAGGATTTTTGTACTTGTTGTAATTTTATGTCATGTTTTTTAATCTTCCATGAAAATGCTACTTTCTTCATTATTGTAATTATGATTGTCGGAGCTTGTTTTCATAATTTCTAAGTTGATGTTGGTCGGAGCTTGTTTATTATTTAAGCTTGTATTTCGAGGCTCTAAGTATGTACTCCATCGCATGTTAGCTTCAATGCAAGTGCGAACAACCGAGTGAGTGGGACACTACATAAATAGCATCTGAATGTAGCATATGGCAGCGGTGCACAAGCACGAACACCAACAGGTTCTCGTGCTCTACACGTACATTAGAACAGCACATCGGAACAGGAGCCGGAGAGAGAGTTGTACAAGACCTGATGCATGGACAGTCGCACCAGCATATTGGTCATGCGTCCCTAAATTGTGATGGTACTGATCTTACATATGAGTCACACACGAGCAGTTGGTCGTGCGTGGCTGGTCGTGCGCCTCTTTGGGGATATAAACTGGACAAATGGGTTTACATCTCGTTTTTCACTTCTCTCTTCCTATCCGATGATTTGGGCGATTCCAAGGTGATATTTTGTCAAGAGATCATCAACCAATGTCAATCTTTAGTTCCTTACATGGTCTAATCATCATCCACCATATTTTCTCCTTCGAACGAAGGTAAATTTCTTTAGAACCGTAGATTGGTTCTTTTTTTAGGGGGGGGGGGTTGTTGCATTCGTCCGTTTAATCCACTTTGATCATGGAAACCCTGACATTATGACTAATCTTACCTGTATGTGTGTTACTTCTACGACATGTTCTATTTCGTGTGGGTTGCGGATTCGAAGGGATTGGGTGGTTCCCAGGCCTTATGTGTATGAAATTATAAATGGGTGATTCGTAGGTGGAATTTCGGGTGAATTTACATTTCGAATTCATTTGTATCATTGTTATTTGTGTTCCGTTTATATGGTCTAGGGTCTGAAATCCATTCTCGATCCGACCGTCTCTGAATATCCATTTTCCACCCTTAGCGGCGATGTCTCAAAGGCAAGTATTTTTGTATGATTATATGTTCTTGTACATTTGAAAGTGATGCATATGTGTGAATATATGTTTACCCAGGGACAGATCGACGAGTTCTCTGAGGGGCCGTGGCCTCAGGTGCAGACCAACAAACATCTTTTGAGTTAACCACCCCGGGACGGTCCATGGGGCCATTGAGGGGTCATGGCCTCAAGGTGCGATCCACGATTAACCACGTATGTGTTTTGAATTTGTGGTATGATGCAGGATATTTATGTTCCAGAATACTTATCTTGCATTTTGAAAATATATATGTTTGCTTTATTGTTCAAGAAATATTAACGCATATGTAGAATACTTACACTAGCTAATCCACGGCTAATCCCATTCAGGGAAATACATTTCATATATTTTAGGTATTTTTCACCCAGATGAGCGAGTGATAGGTCGCTATGTAGATGATGGTAAGAGTGATGCTGTGATGCTTCTACTATCTTTGGTGTCTATCTCTTCTGTTAGATTTGTCGTAATTTCGATCGACTTTAGTACTCGAGTACTACAAGATATTTTTCAACATTTTTGTGTTTCCTTTTGATGATTTAATCCCCATTGTCTTTCGGATAATTTGAGTTTAATTAACGTTTGTGGATGTTGACTTCTAATATCATGTTCATTGTGTACGTAATGACCTTCCAGTCGGATTTTCTGATTAATGTGTATGTCTAGCCTTATAGGTCTCATGGGTAGGGGCTCACGGTGTTGTTATATACTTGGAATATCTCACGAGTGTTATCGTAATATGATTTGTCTGGTGGGTTCCAGTATGGATGTCCACGGTATTGTAATAGCTGCCTAGTTTGGGGTGTTATAGAAGTTGGTATCACATTGTTGTTTTAAATACTTCACATCCGAATCATTTCTCTTTGTGGTTCGTTGTTGATCGGACTAGCATTAAGATAACTTCGCCCCACATGTGACTGTTGGGATTCGGTGCCTAAAACGAAGGCCCAGCGGAAGCGGTAAAATGAAAATTAATTCGATCTGAATCCCTATGAGGATCGATCGAGCTACGCATATACGAACATAAAATAAACAAAGGAAGATTCGAAATCAAACCCTTGTCGTCCGTTGATTATATGGATTTCCTTCTCTTGAGCTATTCCCCAAACGATCCAAAATGCTCCAAGCCCTTGGATGATCCAACGCCGAAAAACCGCGTCTCTACTTGTCACGCGCCGGAGAAATGAACGGAATGACAACACTTGATTAACCTCTAAGGTTACGGCTAGAATTAAGTGATGAAGCTTTGATTATAACACTCTAAGTGTATAATTTATTTCTCTCAATTAATTTCTTGATTTTTGTCCAAGAACAACAAGAACAAGATGAAAAATGAGATGAAGACTTTGTAATGAACTCTAAGTTCTTTCTCACTGTTTTTTTTTAATACTTACATAAGGAATCAATAGTGTGTAAGAGTCACAAGTCTTCTCTCTTTATTCATTCTTTATTCACCAACAACCCACTAAACATCTCATCTCACATGAGAGATGCCTTTCAAGTCATTGTCTTCCATTTAAAAATGGAAACAAAAGACAAGATGAAAGGTGGTGGAAATGGGGACGGCCATCTAGAAGGGTAGGTGGAGTTCGGTCCATTTCGGACTCCCGCGAGTCCAAACAGATAAACTCTGAATCCGTTCTGATGTATTTATATCAATTAATTAATCCAATTAATTAATTAATTATATCAAATACATAATAACATAATTAATTTCTCCAAAAAATAATTATTTTCATGAATTAAATTAATCACCCAGTAATTTAATTAATTCATTAGGCCGTAAATTAATTTATCCAATAAATCAATTTAGACATCTAATGTCCCAATTAATTAGATATTCAATATCTAATATTCATTATGAGAGACTAAGCTTGATTTATTCCGTCGTCAATCCTATTGCGCGACTCGGTAGGTCCGTCTCAGTCAGCAATGGGAGGAACCAAAGAGTAGTAGCACCACCTAGCCAGCCTGGCGGTCTACACTGTACCCCAACTGAGAACGAATGATTGGGATCATTCAAGAACCATTCTGTCGTGAATACCAGTATACGTATAAACCCTTCTTTTAAATGTCCCGATCAAGTTATAGGGTCACGGTCAGTCAAACCCTATCTGTTACTTGACGATATGCATGCGTTAATGCAAATTGAGATCATTGAGTTCTCGTGTATCCAATACAACTAGCTCCAATGCTTTGGCCAAAGACTTATGATCTCATCTGCCAATAACCGCATAGGACATTTAACCCATCCACTAACAGGAGAAAGAAATCTATCTTGGTATTCAGTAGGACCTGCTACTCGCCCATCAAGATGCACGTCAAGGTTGACCCCCGCCTTCCGGTTTATAGGATCGAACTACTCTAATGAAAATCTTGACGTCACAAGTAGGGGTGTTCAAAAATACCCGACCCGAACTACCCGGCCCAACTACCCGATGACCCGAACTAAATATTCCGGGTATTTTTAAAATTTTTAAATTTTTTTCGGGCCGGGTACCCGACCCGAAAAAAAAGTCATATAATCGGGCCAGGTCATGGGCCGACTTGTTGCGTAAATTAGGGTACCCGAAAACCCGATTATTTTTTAATAGTTATTTTTTATATATATTTAATTTTTTAATTTGTAATTATATGAAACTTTATCTTTCAAATAATATGAATTATATTTAATATGAGAATTTATGTTAATGTATTTTCAGTAATGGTATTTATTTTCACTAGTTTGGAAATTTACAAGAAGATAAGATCTTTAAATAAAAAATAATATATTCTTTCATATATATAATTGAATATTGTATTAAGCATAATTATATAATAAAAAAATGATATATATAAAATTTTAGTTAGTTTTGAAATTTAGTTATTGTAGGGAAAATATTTATAATGTATTTAGTACTCGGGGAATTAATTTATATAATAAATTTTAAAATAAATTTATATTAAAATTAGAAATTATTTATAAAAATTAAAAATTAGTGGTATAAAATTTTGGGCGGGTACCTTATGACCCGAGAAAAATAGGGTACCCGCTTTTGGTGCAGATTCGGGTAGGGTCACGGGCCGAATTTTTCATTACCCGCATAACCGGGTACCCGAAAAACCGGGTACCCGGTTATGAACACCCCTAGTCACAAGCACATCCCTACTAAATCCTCAAGTCGAAGGTTCACGAATACCTATCACAACCTTTCGATTCCGTCATTGACTGTCCCGGAGTGAAATCCGTGTGACGAATCGAGGGTGAGTCGGTTCGAGTATACTAATCCAATTAGCATACCTATAACGTGTGCTCCCACTAACCATTAGCGTTCGACAGGCACTCTCCATGTCAAAGAACACGTCATACAAGTCTTCACATAAACTTAATGCCCAGTCAAGTTTCATCGACTTGCGAACGATTAAGTATTTGAGCTATAAATCTTTCCAGTGCCGACCTCCTTATCCAATAAGGAGTGCAACGTTTTGCTTTCAAATACATGGACTAGTTTCTATATGTATTTTTACGAGTTAGGAACGCCAGTAACTACCAGTAAATAAAGAAACATTCATTGCCTTATATTAATGATTTACATAATTACAAGTACAATGCCCTCACTCAATATCCTCTGAGTGGCATTCGAGGGCATACTCCCAACAATTTCCCACTTGCACTCAATGGCACACACTATGGTATCTAATACCCATGTTCTCCAGATGATGCTCTAATCAAATCTGAGAAAGTGGCTTGGTCAGTGGATCAGCGACGTAGTCGGCTGACTCTACTCTATGCAGCACAATGTATCTCTTTGCGAACAAATTCTCTCACGAGATGATACTCTCTCTCTCAATATGTTTGGTACTGTTATGAAACCTCGGCTCCTAGGTCTGTACTACCGCTCTGGCAGTGCAGCACAAGTTGTCATGTGAAGTTTACCCAGTAACTTCAAAGTCCGTCCTTTGGAGGCCCCCGAGGCCACTTTATACTCAGCCTAATAGGTGGAATTAGCAGTCGCGCTATACTTGGCACTATGCCAAGATACTGCTCCTCCATTAAGAGTAAATGTATCCAGAAGTAGACATAGAATCATCTTTCTGTCCTTGGAAGTTCAATACAGTGAATCCCATCACATTCAGTTGTCCACCGCCATATATAAGAACCAGATCTCTAGTCCTTCTAAAGTACTTGAGAAAGTTCTTTACGGCAGTCCAATGTTCCCTACCTGGATTTGCCTGAAACCTACTCACCACGCTTACAGCATGCGCAATGTCAGGTCTCGTACACAACATAGCATACATAAAGCTACCCACGACCGAAGCATATGGTATATTACTCATTTCCTTCCGTTGTTCCTCACTTTGAGGACTCATCTTTAAGGAGAGTTTTATTCCATGTCGCATCGGTAGGAACCCTCTTTTAGAATCATCCATCTTAAATCGCTTTAAGATTTTATCTATATAGAGGGCTTGGGAAAGACCTATTGTTCTCTTCGCTCTATCCCGGTAGAGTCAAATACCAAGAATATAGATAGCTTCTCCCAAGTCTTTCATGGAGAAATTATTCAAAAGCCAAGCTTTCACAGAACTGAGCATTCCCAAATCATTTCCTATTAGTAGAATGTCATCTACACATAGTACTAAGAATGCGATCTAGCTCCCACTAACCCTTTTGTATGCACAAGGTTCCTCTTCGTTTTGCATGAAGTCAAACTCTTTGACTGCCTCGTCAAAACGAAGGTCCAACTACATGAAGACTGCTACAATCTATTTCATGGAGTCTACATCCACCATTGCTAGGTCATTTGGTCGTGGGTCGGTCTCTTGTTTATCACCTGGAACCTCGCAGAAAACTCAGTTCCTCTAAGTGCATAAAACTATACCTCTCAGGTAATTGAGACACCCTACTAGACCTACGAGGTGGTTGTAATTTTGTTTACAGAAGGTTCGGTTCCAAATTTTTGCACAGGTGTCTCCTGAGGAGTTTCATTATATTCTTCCAAAGAAATATTTATACGTGCTCCGTTTTCCTGAATGAACTCATCTTCCAGGAAGTGTGCATGCAAAGCAACAGCGATCTTTCGATCTTTGGGTATGTAGAATAGATAACCCATCATCCCAGACGGGAATCTAATGAAACGTCCCTTCGCGGACCTAGCTTCCAACTTCTCCAACTTAGTCTTCTTGACATAGGCGGGACATCCCCAAATCCTAATATGATTAAGACTTGGTTTCTTGCCCTCCCACATCTCATGTGGAGTTTTAGGAATGGATTTGGAAGGACATCTGTTCAAGATGTAAGCGGCAGTTAGGAGTGCATACCTCCACAGGTAAATCGGTAAGTCAGTATAGCCCAACATGGAATGGACCATGTTCAACAAAGTCCAGTTACTTCTTTCTGACACACCATTTAACTGAGGAGTACCTGGAGGTGTTAGTTGTGAAACTATTCCATGTTCCTTAAGGAACTCGTCAAACTCCATACTCATATACTCTCCACCTCAGTCTGACTGAAGTGCTTTGATATGATTACCAGTTTGTTTCTCGACTAGGGCTTTGAATTCCTGGAATTTCTCAAAAGCCTCAGATTTATGTTTCATCAAGTATACATAACCATACCTAGTATGATCATTTGTAAACATAATGAAATATTGATATCCGTCACGTTCTGCTTCCAAAGCACCACAAACGTCGGTATGGATTAATCCCAGTTTATCAGCGGCTCTTTCAAAAGTCCCTGTGAAGTGGGACTTAGTCATTTTGCCTTTAAGGCAAGATTCACAAGTAGGAAAGGGATCCGATCCCAATGGACTCATAAGTCCATCCTTTTCCATCTTGTAAACCTTGGTCTCACCAACATGTCCAAGTCTAAGATGCCATTTCAAAACTTGATTGGTTTCTTCCCTACCACGTTTTCTAGTCATAGTATTCACAACTACTTTGTTGCTGAGATTTAGATGATACAATCCATTTAACAATGTAGCAGTACCCACTAGTTTATTTCTAAAATAAATTTTGCAGGAACCATCACCAATGAAAAATGAAAAGCCTTTTCAGTCCATGACCGGAATAGATACAATGTTTTTATGCCCCTTGGGAAAAACAAGTACATCTTCTAAAGTCAGAACAAACCCGGATTCTAAATCCAAAAGAAGTGATCCGATGTCGGTTGCCTCGAAACTATGCCTGCTTCCGACAGTGACTATTACTTCTCTAGCTCCAATCTCCCTACTTTGTTCCAGATCCTAAAGTGCCATGAAGAATCGGACACTCTCTAGCCCAGTGGCCAAGCTCACCGCACTTGAGACAAGCGTCTTTCTTCTTGATTTTGGTACCATCGGGGCCTTGCCCTTACCCTTAAAGTCCTTAACTTGTGGTCCAGTTTGCTTCTTGGTATTTTTCTTCTTATTCTTAGATCTACGAGGTCCAGAAGAAATCACAAGAGCAGCCTCCTTCATCCGCGGAGTCATCATCTGAGACTGAGCTGTCACAAGTTTGTTCATTAGCCCAGCTAAATTACATGCAATCTCATTGCAGTTAAAGTTTATAATAAACTGTGAGAAGGAATGAGGAAGAGACTATAGGATAAGGTCGGTTTGGAGAGAAGTATCCATTTTAAAATTAAGAGACTCCAATATCTCGATCATGGATATCATTTTGAGGACATGTTCCCTAACCTTCTCACCTTCCTTCATCCTTGCACCGAACAGTTGCTTGGATATCTCATATCTAGCAGTTCTGCTGTGCTCACCATAAAGCTCGGTTTAGTGAGATAGAATCTGCCTAGCAGAAGTCATTTTCTCATGAGCTCTCTGAAGCTCATTAGACATAGAAGCCATCATGTATGCACGGACTTTTATGTCATCCTTAACACATTTTTCGTGGTTTTCGATCTCTTCTTGATTGGCTCTGGTCCGCACAGGAGGTGCTAGAATGTCCGTCACCAGGACGTATCCCAGTGCCTCTATACTGAGGACAATCATAGATTACGGAGCCAGTCCACAAAATTAGGTCCAATTAGGGTTTTCTTCTCAAGTAGAATTGCGAGCGGATTCATTATCATATTGAGAGTTATGTCTGCATTAAGTATAACAGATTAATTAGTGACTTGTTATATTATGATCTGAGTATAGAATTAAGGTATTTTCTATTCTTGTTATCCAGCTCCCACTATTTTTATCGGAACAACACACTCCCATGTGAAATGTGGAAGTATCGTCGCTCTACTTCATAGTGGTGATCGATTTCTTTACAAAGTTTAATAGAGGGCAACCCATACAGTTTCTATTCTATTATTCTTTAAAAAGTGGTGTCTAATACCAACCCATCTAATGGATGATTCGATCTTCTTTTACCCCTAGTTCACTTGCCCTCAACCCATTCTGTTTCTATGGCTCGCTGAACTATCTAAGTTTAAACTGTCAACTCCTATTAGTCTGACAATTGAATCTTACCCGGCAACCGATACGGTTTATAGGGGTTTGATTTGTCACAACCAAAGGCATCTAATGCACTCTAGAAATTTATCAACTTTCCCCAAAAATATTAGCCCGACATACTCCGAAGAATAATATTCCGGTTTAGATTTCAATTTTCCATGAGTTTGATGGAGGGTAGGAAACCTCGTAACCTTTATAAATTAGTGTTTGTAAGTGGGAGTATTAACGCGATTATATGTTACACTTTGCACATTAATCCGTTTATAAACGTGGTTTGTCGGTTTGTCTGTTTATCATACAATATGAAAACATACACAATCTAAAACTAACAACATGCAGTTCATGGACCGTTCCTAGAACAAAAACGTCGTAATCTAATTACATGTCTTCGGTCTTGAATCTTCGTATACTCGAGCAGATCTTGCTCCGGTCTTCGTCATTACATATAAATTTTACATTTGAAAAATTGCATCCACTTGTCGGTCATAACCTGATCCTATCCGATTCTATTATGTATACTACGTAACGTACGTTATGTCTATGTCTTAGCGTGCGTAAGCTCCTATGCTTAACATACGCTACGCTTGACAAAGTCCTCTCTGATCAGCCAATTATATCTCAGCTGATACTTTAACGTCCGTAACTGTTGGGGATTAACGTACGTAAGCTCATATGCTTAACGTACGTTGTGACTTCTATACTTATACATTTACACTGATCTTGCTCGTCGTCTCAATATATCGAATACGTATACACGACACACTATATCCTCAAATGCAATTGTCGACCAAGTACGACAATTATACCAATACAGATGTCTCAGTCCTTCATTTATTTTATCCATCTGCATGATTCCACCTTTGTACAACATAACTCGGATAAAATAACATTAAACAACAGTAGTAGAAATTCTGGATATTACATACTACACCACTTAAAATAAGTTTCGTCTTCGAAACATGCAATCCGCCATAAAAAACAAACCGTTCAACCAAAATATCCCAAAACCATCACGACGACAATCAATCATCATCATTAACGAATAACCAAAACAGTATACTTACAAATGCGCCAAGTCGATGATATCCCATGATAATAGCAAATGACTCCACTGTAAAGCCTCAATATGCTTAGAGTCACAATTCCATGAGTCTCAACAAAATATATCATCTTCGGATGAAATAATCTATCCGTGTCAAATCATGTCTGACTTATTATACAATCAAGTCCCAATCTGTTAAAAACCAATAATGCACGATACATTTGTTAAACAACTGCCCAAAACAATGGCAACCAATCCCGAAACATTGACACAAAATTCGAACGTTCATACGATCATTAACAATGATCAACCAACTAATTAACCGAGAATACCATTGACATGATAAACTCCAATACGACCACTCCAAAGGTCAAAGCACAATTGAGTATATCATCAATATGATAAACTCCAATATCACCAACGAACGATCAACGATAATCGAGAATACCCTCACACGGTAAGTTCCAACACGATCAATACAGAACCACAGAGACCGATGTACGGACGAATAAAATTCTTAAAACGTTACACCAATCACATACAGTGGATCTCAAAGGTGTAACACCCCCAGAATACGACCGGGAATGTCACACGCCGTAGATCCTTATCACAAGGATCCACCAGGCTAAACTCCAAAAGACTACTCAAAGATTGACCGGCCGGGGTCAAAATTTAATACAAAGCAGACCGACAAGGTCATAAACCAATTCAGAAACTAACGACATTCATATTACAATGACAACAATAAACTTGAACACAGAAAAGAATGACAATTCAATTTAATAAATGATAATTACACCCATGCAAGGGTGAATACTCGAGCAGAGAAATACCGACCAAAATGATACAAAAGAAAAGACTCGACTCGGTGTGATTAGCATCGTCGTCTTCCATCTCCTTCCAAGCCAATCCGTATTGCTCCCATTTGCCAAAACACAGCGCATAACAGGCACCCACCCCGAAAACTCGGGGGTTAGCAAACTGGAATTTTGCTAGTGCAAGTACATAATATACAAGATATACGAACGGTAACAACACAAAATTTAACCGCCGTGAAGCCTTAACACAAACCATACATTCCCACAGTCAGCCCAGAATAACACTCGCATACACGAGGTGAAAGGTAATCACATAGTCATATTCTCCTTACGGAAAATAACATTCATGAAACTTTAAACGAGCCCAAGGAGTCAGGAAGATCCCTTTTGTAAAAGGAAAAGTATTTTGATAAGATAGTTTGCAATCATTATTATTGACTCGGGCCGTTTAGGGGTTTTTAAAATCGAATGGGAATACTTTTGGAAATAATTTCAAAACTCTCGGGTCCTTGACCCAACGTATGGAAAATGATTACACAAAAACCAAGTCAACTTATTTGGGGTTCTCGACCCAATTTATAGAACACCAACACAAACGAAATCATTACAACATCTCGCAGGGTTCTAAACCCAATCCAAATAACATCATCACGAATTCGATCATCTCAACATTCCACGGGGTCCTCGACCCAATACAGAATGGCACCACAATACAATCAAAGGCACAATCTCTCATTCGACATATCTGCTCAAGACCCCGATTAATTAACCCTCGGAGATTTCGTCAAACCTCCTTGGTTAATTAACCCCGATACCACGCTTTAAAAACAATTTGAAACAAGCTTTCAAAAACACGAATCGCGTACCAAATCAAGACAAACATTTGAAAGTGAGTTGAAAGAATTTGAGATACGAATATCGTTCGATAGCAGGTCTTAGCTATCACTCAAATACCGTAACCAATAAGCTGCGGGCGCCTCCCTTGCACACTGTGTACCGGCGTTCACTTCCATCATGTTGGCCGCTCCTTGAACATGTCACCGCACCGGCGTCACTCCCGCAAGAGCCGCCCCTTGCACGCGCATTAGGTGACATCGGCGTTCACCACCCATATGGAGCCGCACATTGCGGCATACACCAGGCCGGAGTGCACGCCCGCCCTCGAGGTTCCGGATACGACGTTTCTCACAACACGTATCCACATTATCACAAACATCCAAAGACATGAACAAATGTCACAACAATTTTCAACTCGGTACATCAAGTCACACAATTTCTCCGCTTGATCCATAACCACACAAGTAGGCAGGAACACGCACGTTATTAATCAACTCAATCACGATAAGCGTTCAAGCATAACCAATCAACACCGCACATAGATATATATATAACCTTACTATATTATATGAATGACTATAGTTCATCCCTCAATCCAAGTTGAGTACGTCAACTAGTGTTAGCATTCATCACTCGTCGATCACCGACATAAGCATGTATATCAATATACGTATATACATACTTATTTTTTAACATATAAATATATATATATAATACATATATATATACACATACATATACATATATATATATACATATATACGTCCGTATAAACTCATACACTTCAACAACAATGATTTCACGCAGTTACAATTCGTATATCGAGGTACTTGCCTTGGTAATACGACGAAGAGACGACGAAGGAATCGGTTCCGGTCGAACAATCCTCTCAAATCCGACCCTAACACAATAATGATATATAATCAATCTCACATCATGAATACGAAGAAATCCCTCCTAGTTCTACCGTTGGGACAATTTATCGAACACCAAGAGTGCGTAGGGAATTGAAATCGGTTAACGGTGAACTAACGGGATTTCATCCCAACCAAAAACAAGAAAGCCAAGGGTCACGAGAGTACTATCAAAATCTAACAACAACATCGGTTAATTCGGATTAAAACACAAGATCACCACCAAACCCTCCCCAAAATCATACTAAGGTATAAGAGATCTTACCTCTTGAAGATACAAACCCTATAATCCGAAGAACACGTGCTAGATCCACAATCCGAGCTACACGATCGAAAGAAGACGAAGAAAAACACAATCGAAAGGGTGGATGGAGAAGAAATCCCCCTCTCAACCCTCTCTCTCTCGCGCACGGTGGAAGGGAGGAAGAAAATGTGCGAATCTCATAAACGCACATGATTATAGCGGCCGCATCGTGTGCCGCGGCTCGGCTAAAGCGTGCGCGGCACGGGAGGCAAGATTGCGCCCGGTGGTGGCTGACCGCTCGTTGTGCCGCGGCTCATTCGAGTGTGCCGCGGCTCGGACTCGGCATGTGCCGCGGCAGCTGCTGCCGGGTGTCTTGGGGCACACAGTACAGAGGTTTTAACCGGCGGAGTGCCACACGGGTGTGCCGCGGCCGGACAAGTGTGCCGCGGCTTGACTCGGTGTGCCGCGGCTCACAAACCTTGTGCCGCGGCACACGGTACGGCTTGGCCAACAAGCTGGGTAATGTGTGCGCAGCGCACAATCCTTGTCCGCGGCCCACACCCCCTCGGGTCCCAAAAATGACGAAAAATGATCGGAAGAGAATAAAAGCAATAGGAATCGATATTTGGGCAACAATAACACGAAATGGAAGTACGGAACCCCCAAAAGATCTGAGGTGCACAACCAAAGTCGAACAAGGGACAAATTCCTAAACTTCTAGGAAATTACACAAACGGCCCAAACATCCGAAAATCACGATACAACGTCGGATTAACAATCCGAAACTCACAACATGCTCTACTCAATCATACGAACTCATGGAAGTAAGAAAATGACGAAATCGAACGAGTTTAACGAGAGACAAATACACATGAGACAAAATATAACACAAGATGAAATTACGTAAAAACATCATCGAGACCCGTCTAAGCGGAGAAACTCCAAGAACAAAATAGGTTCAGAATTCCAAAACAGTGACAAGCGAGTTGTCGAAACGGACCTCCGCCGGAAAAATAAAAATTACCGGAAATCGAATTTGCGGATATTACATTCTACCCTCCTTAAAAGAAGTTTCGTCCCGAAACTTAAAATAGAGAGCGGCGGAACAATCAAGGAAATAACTACTTGCTCAGCCCCATTTGTACGGGACGGGAGTTCCGAAGCCCGTGCGGCGTCCCAGGGGCCCTCACACCCCGGGACCAGCCTATCCCACATAGCATGCCAACTGGTTTCGCCCTGCCATGGGCTCATCAGGGAGACGGCATTAGTCCCCAAATCATCACGAGCAAAGCGCGAATGCAAGGTTCCAGAAATACGATGAACTGACCTAGCGAGCATATGGTACGTGAGTCGAGGCGATAAAAATGTATGGGAACACGATAAGTTGAGGTGAAGGAGTATGAATTTGGATACCAAAGCTCCCAGAGTTAAGAAAATCACAAAATAGTTCACACGTCCTGAAAATCATGTTTCGAGCTCAACCAACCACAATCCAAGTTCATAACACATTCGGAAGTGTCAATTGCACACGTGGGAATAATAGTTCCGAACAAAATTTGCAAGAATTAGGTTCAGATATGGAAAGACCACAATAATTCACGGGTTTTAACAAAACAGCTCCGAAATTCGTTCGGAGGACGGCAGGCTAAGTAGAACAAGATAGTTTAAAATCGTCGAGAGGATCATAATTGAGTTACCAACAATGAAAAATCATACAATGCCGAAAATACCAAGGAAAGTACGGGTAATACACTTCCCCATACTAAAAGGTATTTCGATCCCAAACTTAGAACAACAAGAGTTGGAAATATAGAGCAATGAAATGAAGAACGATCAAAGTCACGATTGTTCAAAACAGCAACAATTAGGACATATTGCAAAATATTCATCCTCCCATGTTAGGCTCTTCAGAAGGAAACATAGGGTTTCGGGACATTCTCCAGTCACTAGCTCTGCTCTCTCTCAGGGCGGCATTCTTTGCCAATTCGGAAACTGTCTCACTGTGTTTCTCCCGATGACCTACACACGCACACGGTAACAAGTCAAGAGTGGAGAGGGACAATTTGCACGAACATGTCACACAGCGATTCTGATTGAAACATCTTCTCTTCTTACCGCGAGTCACCGATCTTTGGTTTGGGATTTCAGCGTTCACTCCCGACCGCGAAGATGACGCTTTCGAACAACGTAAGGGCTTGGGAGCCTTAGTCTCCTCATCGCCGAAATTTTCCCGATACCCTCGGTCTCTTTGCTTCGCTCGTGGGCTCGATTGCGAGGAGATTTCATAGGATATCGTTTGATCTCGATACTCCTCACCGTAGCATGGATAGTTGTCGCACGAACCACCTTGCCGCTTCCATTTCCATCATCACGTCCACGTCCGTGAGGCTTGACATACTAATACGGATAACGCCGATCAACGGTATTAGTTTATCGGTCGTCTGATATACCACAATTATCAACCCGAGTTTTAGTTAGCATCCTTAGAATAACGGTACTATCGTAAAGCATAAAGTTTTATGAAGTCAAGTTCGAGTTCCTCGAGGACGATCATTATATGTATGCACTTAATGAAAACAAATTTTTGAAAAAGGGGCTCGTCACGTTGCGCCCAAGACTTGTAAACACTGTCTTTTATTTCGGAAGAGGAAGTTTACATAATGACTCTAAAATTATTTTCGAGTGAAGAATAAAAGAAAAAGAAAGAAATCGAAAATTAATTCGTAACTAATTTGAAATATTTCAAAAATGTTGAGTCCCAAATATCATAATCTTGAAAATCTTTCCTCTTCTTCCAAAATGTTTATTCGAAAGAATTTTCCACCGAGATACGTGACCATTTAACATGACGGTATTAAATCGTGGCTTTACACAATGTTAGAAAATTTCAAAGCATTGTTTTAAAATATTCGTGATACTACAGCGCCGTGGCCCCGTTCCGGAACCTACTAGGCTAAAAATCATTTTAAAAAAAATGTTCAAAATGCCAAAAAGGCCGATGTCGGTAATGTTCTCAAATACTCACTAAAGTCATTTATGAAATATCAAATACCGTCATAAGAATACTATCAAAATATGCAATACCAAAATATCAAAACTCGGTTTGTAAGATAACAAAAACCATCTTAAAATACTCATGCGGTGGATAACATTATCATTCGTAAATTCATTCTAATAAAGTACCGAAACAGATAAACATGCTCGACTTCCGAAGCATACTACGTAACTATTTATGCTCGAACCGCATGCGCATGTCATATCCTAAAACGATAATATCACCAACAAGTTCCAATTCCTAGTTCACATTAAGCATATTAGCACAATGTAATCAAATACGTATATAAGGGGACTTACGATCGGGAGGCTTACCATCACGGATTGCCGGAAGATGATGTCGGAACCACGATACTAATCATGACTACGATGCGCGCGACTTACACAAGACATGGACTTGACCCAACGGCCTAGGTTTTCGCAAACCTAAGCTCGATACCATAAATGTAACACCCCGAATACGACAAGAATGTCACACGCCGTAGATCCTTATCACAAGGATCCACCAAAGCTAAACTCCAAAAGACTACTCAAAGATTGACCGGGGGTCAAAATTTAATACAAAGCAGACCGACAAGGTCATAAACCAATTCGAAACTAACGACATTCATATTACAATGACAACAATAAACTTGAACACGTAAAAGAATGACAATTCAATTTAATAAATGATAATTACACCCATGCAAGGGTGAATACTCGAACGACAGAGAAATACCGACCAAAATGATACAAAAGAAAAGACTCTGACTCTGGTGTGATTAGCATCGTCGTCTTCCATCTCCTTCCAAGCCAATCCGTGATTGCTCCCGATTGCCAAAACACGAGCGCATAACAGGCACCCACCCGAAAACTCGGGGGTTAGCAAACTGGAATTTTGCTAGTGAAAGTACATAATATACAAGATATACGAACAGTAACAACAAAAAAATTAACCGCCGTGAAGCCTAAACACAAACCATACATTCCCACAGTCGACAGAATAACACTCGCATACACGAGGTGAAAGGTAATCACATAGTCATTTTCTCCTTACGGATAATAACTTTCATGAAACTTTATAAGAGCCCAAGGAGTCAGGAAGATCACTTTTTTTTAAGGAAAAGTTTTTTGTTAAGATATTTTGGAATCTTTTTTATTGACTCGGGCCGTTTAGGGGTTTTAAAATCGAATCGGAATACTTTTGGAAATAATTTCAAAACTCTCGGGTCCTTGACCCAACGTATGGAAAATGATTACACAAAAACCAAGTCAACTTATTTGGGGTTCTCGACCCAATTTATAGAACACCAACACAAACGAAATCATTACAACATCTCGCAGGGTTCTAAACCCAATCGAATAACATCATCACGAATTCGATCATCTCAACATTCCACGGGGTCCTCGACCCAATACACGAATGGCACCACAATACAATCAAAGGCACAATCTCTCATTCGACATATCTGCTCAAGACCCCGATTAATTAACCCGGAGATTTCGTCAAACCTCCTTGGTTAATTAACCCCGATACCCACGCTTTAAAAACAATTTGAAACAAGCTTTCAAAAACACGAATCGCGTACCAAATCAAGACAAACATTTGAAAGTGAGTTGAAAGAATTTGAGATACGAATATCGTTCGATAGCAGGGTCTTAGCTATCACTCAAATACCGTAACCAATAAGCACGCCAGGGCGCCTCCCTTACACACTGTACCGGCGTTCACTTCCATCATGTTGGCCGCTCCTTGAACATGTCACCGCACCGCGTCACTCCCGCAAGAGCCGCCCCTTGCACGCGCATTAGGTGACATCGGCGTTCACCACCCATATGGAGCCGCACATTGCGGCATACACCGGGCCGGAGTGCACGCCGCCCTCGAGGTTCCGGATACGACGTTTCTCACAACACGTATCCACATTATCACAAACATCCAAAGACATGAACAAATGTCACAACAATTTTCAACTCGGTACATCAAGTCACACAATTTCTCCGAGTCCATAACCACACAAGTAGCGGGAACACGCACGTTATTAATCAACTCAATCACGATAAGCGTTCAAGCATAACCAATCAACACCGCACATAGATATATATATAACCTTACTATATTATATGAATGACTATAGTTCATCCCTCAATCCAAGTTGAGTACGTCAACTAGTGTTAGCATTCATCACTCGTCGATCACCGACATAAGCATGTATATCAATATACGTATATACATACTTATTTTTTAACATATAAATATATATATATAATACATATATATATACACATACATATACATATATATATATACATATATACGTCCGTATAAACTCATACACTTCAACAACAATGATTTCACGCATTACAATTCGTATATCGAGGTACTTGCCTTGGTAATACGACGCGAAGGAGACGAAGGAATCGGTTCGGTCCGAACAATCCTCTCAAATCCGACCCTAACACAATAATGATATATAATCAATCTCACATCATGAATACGAAGAAATCCCTCCTAGTTCTACCCGTTGGGACAATTTATCGAACACCAAGAGTGCGTAGGGAATTGAAATCGGTTAACGGTGAACTAACGGGATTTCATCCCAACCAAAAACAAGAAAGCCAAGGGTCACGAGAGTACTATCAAAATCTAACAACAACATCGGTTAATTCGGATTAAAACACAAGATCACCACCAAACCCTCCCCAAAAATCATACTAAGGTATAAGAGATCTTACCTCTTGAAGATACAAACCCTATAATCCGAAGAACACGTGCTAGATCCACAATCCGAGCTACGATCGAAGGAAGACGAAGAAAAACACAATCGAAAGGGTGGATGGAGAAGAAATCCCCCTCTCAACCCTCTCTCTCTCGCGCACGGTGGAAGGGAGGAAGAAAATGTGCGAATCTCGGAAACGCATGATTATAGCGGCCGGCCGCATCGTGTGCCGCGGCTCGGCTAAAGCGTGCCGCGGCACGGGGCCAAAGATGCGCCCGGTGGTGGTGACCGCTCGTTGTGCCGCGGCTCATTCGGAGTGTGCGGCTCGGACTCGGCATGTGCGCGGCCTTTGCGGATCTTGCCGGGGCACAGTCTGAGAGGTTTTAACCGGCGAGTGCCACGGGTGTGCCGCGGCCGGACAAGTGTGCCGCGGCTGACTCGGCTTGTGTGCCGCGGCTCACAAACCTTGTGCCGCGGCACACAGTGCGACCGCTTGGCCAACAAGCGGTAATGTGTGCGCATGGCGCACAATCCTTGTGCCGCGCCCACACCCCCTCGGGTCCCAAAAATGACGAAAATGATCCGGAAAGAGAATAAAAGCAATAGGAATCGATATTTGGGCAACAATAACACGAAATGGAAGTACGGAACCCCCAAAAAGATCTGAGGTGCACAACCAAAGTCGAACAAGGGACAAATTCCCTAAACTTCTAGGAAATTACACAAACGGCCCAAACATCCGAAAATCACGATACAACGTCGGATTAACAATCCGAAACTCACAACATGCTCTACTCAGTCATACGAACTCATGGAAGTAAGAAAATGACGAAATCGAACGAGTTTAACGAGAGACAAATACACATGAGACAAAATATAACACAAGATGAAATTACGTAAAAACATCATCGAGACCCGTCTAAGCGGAGAAACTCCAAGAACAAAATAGGTTCAGAATTCCAAAACAGTGACAAGCGAGTTGTCGAAACGGACCTCCGCCGGAAAAATAAAAATTACCGGAAATCGAATTTGCGGATATTACAAAAGGAACACACCCGACTATTGAACATACCCCTATCCTACACAGAGTGAAAACGACCAATCAATACCCAAAACAACCATCCTCGGGTCACCATCCCCAAACCCACACTTACGAAGAAATCATTAAAAAACACTATAGTAAAATCGCGCTACTACCACACCAATAGAGCCACATCGAAGTTCCGAAATCACATTCTATACATGCATCTACAACACGCAGCATATTTCTCTTATCTGATCAACCAACCGATCATCTCCGGATAACCAATCTACCATACTAACGTTCGAATCTCTATTCATCGTACCATACTGATGTACTATCCAGTTTGTGAGTCACATTCATAACTTTACCATGATATGCACTATGCACTAAATGTGGATATATATCAATCACATTTTCAAAATCAGTTTGAAATCATATAGTCTTGTCAAGAAGACAAATTTTTGAAAGTTCTTTCAAGAATTTCAAAACTCAAAAAATAAAGGGGCGTTCTGTTTGTATTTTTTTTTGTACTTTCATTTTGCAAAATATTTTATGTTTTCTGTTTTTCAATTTTGTTTTCAAAGTTGTTGAAAACGCGTTCTGTTAAATTTATTTTGCAAAATAATTTTTTTGTAATATTAATATTAAATTCATAAATCTTTATTTTAGACTTAGTTTCAAATTAGGATAATCCAAAAAAAAAAACTCACAATGTATTTTGAGCATTTTGAAGATTTTTTGTTGAAATACACACAAAACGCTAAACGAGGTTTAGGGCATTTTGCGTTTTGTGTACAAATATTTTTTTTATTTTCCAAAATGCATTTTCGAAAATGATAAGAAGAACACGTTTTAGTGTCTTCGAAAATAAAAACAGAAAATGACCTCAAAACAGCAAAGAGAACAAGGACCCACTTGTCGGTCATTGACTCAAAATAGCAAAGAGAACACGACATTGACTCGTCTGTCCACGTTCTGCGCCGAAAGCTGCCGACCACGGGACCCACTTGTCGGTCATAGCCTGATCCTATACGATTCTCTTCATAACGTACGTTACGTATGTGTCTTAGCGTACATAAGCTCCTATGCTTAACGTACGCTACACTTGACAAAGTCCTCTCTGATCAGCCAATTATATCTCACCTGATACTTTAACGTCCGTAACTGTTGGGGATTAACGTACATAAGCTCATATGCTTAACGTACGTTATGGATTCTATACTTATCCATTTACACTGATCTTGCTCATCATCTCAATATATCGAATACGTATACACGACACACTATATCTTCAAATGAAATTGTCGACCAAGTACGACAATTATACCAATACAGATGTTTCAGTTCTTCATTTATTTTATCCATACTGTACAAATTCCACACTGTACAACATAACTCGGATAAAATAACATTAAACAACAGTAGTAGAAATTCTAGATATTACATACTACACCACTGAAAATAAGTTTCGTCTTCAAAACATGCAATCCGTCATAAAAAAAACAAACCGTTCAACCAAAATATCCCGAAACCATCACGACGACAATCAATCATCATCATTAGTGAATAACCAAAACAGTATATTTACAAATGCGCCAAGTCGATGATCTCCTGTGATACTAGCAAATGACTCCACTGTAAACCCTCAATATGCTTACAGTCACAATTCCACGAGTCTCAACAAAATATATCATCTTCGGATGAAATAATATATCCGTGTCAAATCATGTCTGCCTTATTATACAATCAAGTCCCAATCTGTTAAAAACCAATAATGCACGATACATTTGTGAAACAACTGCCCAAAATAATTGCAACCAATCCCGAAACATTGACACAAAATTCGAACGCTCATACGATCATTAACAATGATCAACCAACTAATTAACCGAGAATACCATTAACATGATAAACTCTAATACGACCACACCAAAGGTCAAAGCACAATTGAGTATATCATCAATATGATAAACTCCAATATCACCAACGAACGATCAACGATAATCGAGAATACCCTCACACGGAAAGTTCCAACACGATCAATACAGAACCACAGAGACAGATGTACGGACGAATAAAATTCTCAAACGGTTACACCAATCACATACAGTGGATCTCAAAGGAACACACCCGACTATTGAACATACCCTTATACTACACGGAGTGGGAACGACCAATCAATACCCAAAACAACCATCCTGGGGTCACCATCTCCAAACCCACACTTAGAAAGAAATCATTAAAAAAACACTATAGTAAAATCGCGCAACTACCACACCAATAGAGCCATATCGAAGTTCCAAAATCACATTCTGTACATGCATCTACAACACGCAGCATATTTCTCTTATCTGATCAACCAATCGATCAACCCTGGATAACCAAACTACCATACTAAAGTTCGAATCTCTATTCATCGTACCATACTGATGTACTATCCAGTTTGTGAGTCACATTCATAACTTTACGATGATATCTATGCACTAAATGCGGATGTATATCAATCACATTTTCAAAATCAGTTTGAAATCATATAGTCTTGTCAAGAAGACAAATTTTCAAAAGTTCTTTCAAGAATTTCAAAACTCAAAACATAAGGGGGCGTTTTGTTTGTATTTTTTTTGTACATTCATTTTGCAAAATATTTTATGTTTTCTGTTTTTATTTTTGTTTTCAAAGTTGTTGAAAACGCGTTCTGTTAAATTTATTTTGGAAAATATTTTTTTTGTAATATTAATATTAAATTCATAAATCTTTATTTTAGACTTAGTTTCAAATTAGGATAATCCAAAAAAAAACTCACAATGCATTTTGAGCATTTTGAAGATTTTTTGTTGAAATACACAAAACGCTCAAAACGAGGTTTTGGGCATTTTGCGTTTTGTGTACAAATATTTTTTTGGTTTTCCAAAATGTATTTTCGAAAATGATAAGAACACGTTTTAGTGTTTTCGAAAATAAAAACAGAAAATGACCTCAAAACAGCAAAGAGAACAGGGACCCACTTGTCGGTTATTGACTCAAAACAGCAAAGATAAAACGACATTTGACTCGTCTGTCCACGTTCTGCGCCGAAAGTTGCCGACCACGGGACCCACTTGTCAGTCATAGCCTGATCCTATCCGATTCTCTTCATAATGTACGTTATGTATACTGCGTAACGTACGTTACGTATGTGTCTTAGCGTACATAAGCTCATACGCTTAACGTACGCTACGCTTGACAAAGTCCTCTCTGATCAGCCAATTATATCTCACCTGATACTTTAACGTCCGTAACTGTTGGGGATTAACGTACGTAAGCTCATATGCTTAATGTATGTTATGGCTTCTATACTTATCCATTTACACTGATCCTGCTCGTCGTCTCAATATATCGAATACGTATACACGACACACTATATCCTCAAATGTAATTGTCGACCAAGTACGACAATTATACCAATACATATGTCTCAGTCCTTCATTTATTTTATCCATACTGTACAGATTCCACACTGTACAACATAACTCGGATAAAATAACATTAAACAACAGTAGTAGAAATTCTGGATATTACATACTACACCACTTAAAATAAGTTTCGTCTTCAAAACATGCAATCCGTCATAAAAAAACAAACCGTTCAACCAAAATATCCCGAAACCATCACGACGACAATCAATCATCATCGTTAACGAATAACCAAAACAGTATACTTACAAATGCGCCAAGTCGATGATCTCCAGTGATACTAGCAAATGACTCCACTGTAAACCCTCAATATGCTTACAGTCACAATTCCACGAGTCTCAACAAAATATATCATCTTTTGATGAAATAATCTATCCGTGTCAAATCCTGTCTGCCTTATTATACAATCAAGTCCCAATATGTTAAAAACTAATAATGCACGACACATTTGTGAAACAACTGCCCAAAATAATGGCAACCAATCCCGAAACATTGACACAAAATTTGAATGCTCATATGATCATTAACAATGATCAACCAACTAATTAACCGAGAATACCATTGACATGATAAACTCCAATACGACCACTCCAAAGCTCAAAGCATAATTGAGTATATCATCAATATGATAAACTCCAATATCACCAACGAACGATCAACTATAATCGAGAATACCCTCACACAGTAAGTTCCAACACGATCAATACAGAACCACAGAGACGGATGTACGGACGAATAAAATTCTCAAAACATTACACAAATCACATACAGTGGATCTCAATGGAACACACCCGACTATTGAACATACACCTATCCTACACGGAGTGGGAACGACCAATCAATACCCAAAAAAACCATCCTGGGGTCACCATCCCCAAACCCACACTTACAAAGAAATCATAAAAAAATCACTATAGTAAAATCGCGCTACTACCACACCAATAGAGCCACATCGAAGTTCCGAAATCACATTCTGTACATGCATCTACAACACGCAGCATATTTCTCTTATCTGATCAACCAACTGATCATCTCTGGATAACCAAACTACCATACTAAAGTTCGAATCTCTATTCATCGTACCATACTGATGTACTATCCAGTTTGTGAGTCACATTCATAACTTTACCATGATATGCACTATGCACTAAATACGTATGTATATCAATCACATTTTCAAAATCAGTTTGAAATCACTGCGCCGAAAGCTGCCGACCACGGGACCCACTTGTCGGTCATAGCCTGATCCTGTCCGATTCTATTCATAACGTACGTTATGTATACTACGTAACATACGTTACGTATGTGTCTTAGCGTACATAAGATCCTATACTTAACGTCCGCTACGCTTGACAAAGTCCTCTCTGATCAGCCAACTATATCTCACCTGATACTTTAACGTACGTAACTATTGGGGATTAACGTATGTAAGCTCATATGCTCAACGTACGTTATGGCTTCTATACTTATCCCTTTACACTGATCTTGTTCGTCGTCTCAATATATCGAATATGTATACACGACACACTATATCCTCAAATGCAATTGTCGACCAAGTATGACAATTATACCAATACAGATGTCTCAGTCCTTCATTTATTTTATCCATACTGTAGAGATTCCACACTATACAACCTAACTCGGATAAAATAACATTAAACAACAGTAGTAGAAATTCTTGATATTACAGGTACCCATGGAGTCGTCGGTGAACAGTTTCCAGTAAGTTGTCAGAAGGCTTTCAGACTAGAAGTTCTCCAACTTCTCTGTTTTCAAGCCATCAGATGGCAACTTATAGATCTTCTCCAAAAGCTCTTTTTTAGAGGGATCTCTATGTAAGAAATCTCACCCCCTTTCCTCTGAGATGGATATTTGAAAGAGGCGTCCAGGTAGAACTCCTCCACAATCTGATCGTCATAAGCATCAGCATGGTGGCTTCCAAGCGATACAACCCTTGTTGTTTCACTCTGGAAACAACCAGTTCCATGCCTATGTTATCTTCTCATTCAAGATTGATTCTCTCAGTCAACACAGCTCTGGAAAAGATATGCCTATCGATAATAGTCCCATTCTTCTTCATTGAGAGGGAAGATGTCTGTGAAGTCGACATTTTTCAAGAGAAAAGTTGTGAAGTGGCAGGGAATTAAACACAGAAAAATGGAGAAAACTTGCAGAAAGTATGTAGACTATTTGCTTAGGACTCGTTTAATTTGATAAAATCATAAAGAGTCTATGGGAGCAAAGTACAGTCCTTTTATAGGGTGCAAGGAAAAATAGGATTAAATAGCGAATGGTCAGATTTAAGGGATGAGAACCGTCTTTGAAAGAACATACAGGATAGATTCAGAGTAACTTGTATGGCTAATCCATCAATTTTGAATGATGACCAGTCCCACTTCTGACAGTTCGTCTTCCTCTATTGCATGAAACGGCAGTTTGAAATTTTAAAATTGCGGTATTTGAGGAAATAAAGTCCAGGGGTCTTTAAAACCATTAAAGGATAAGACGTTTGAAATTTAGACAGGGCACGTCGACTTAAAATAGTTTATGTACGAATAGAATATTATTATAATTTGAATTGATATTCTATAGTGTATGTGCTGTATCCATGAAAATACAGCGTTTCCTCTTAAAAGGTACATATAGGATTCAATTCTTATAGCAACTTTTGGATTAATACTGTATTCGTGGGTCGCACCGTATTCCCCCTTAATTAATGCACACACTAGCTGTAGGCAGGTTTTATGCCTTCTTTTTCCTATAGTATGATCTGACTTGTTTTGAGTGTACAATTAACTAAAATGGATACTGTATTCTTGGGTCTTACAGCGTTCCCCCTCAATTGATGAGTAAAATGTAAAAACTTACAGGGAGTCAGGCTGTAGCATTCCCAATTCTTGGGGAAGCATGCAGAATCTGGTTGTGTTGAGAGGTTTTGTAAAGAAGTCGGCCAACTGAATATTTGTATGAATCTTCTCGATCTGAACATCCTTATTCTCAATATAATTCCTGATGAGGTGATGCTTCGTATCAATATGCTTTGTTCGTGTGTGCAATACATGGTTGTGCGTGATTGTAATTGCACTCGTGCTATCGCATATGATTGGTGTCTATCTGGAACTGATTCCATAATCTTGTAACTGCTGTTGCACGCAGAGAATCTGCATACAGCAACTTCCAGCGGCATAAAAATTTCGACTTAGCTGTAGAAAGTGAGTTGGTCAATTGCTTCTTACTAAACCATGACACAAGTCTAGGTCCAATAAAGTGACAAGTGCCGCTTGTACTCTTCCTATCGAACTTACAGCCTCTGAGACCCGAGTCGCGGTAGCCTAAAAAATCGAATCTTCCTTCCTTAGGATAGAACAATCCTACATCGATTGTTCCTTTCACGTACTTAAGGATTCATTTGGTTGTGGTGAAGTGTGACACTTGAGGTGCTACCTGATACCGAACACACACTCCTACAACAAACTGGATATCGGGCCTGCTAGCTGTTAGGTACATGAGTGAGCCTATAATATTCCTGTAGAGTGATTGATCAATCGGCTTTCCAGCTTTGTCAGCACTAATTTTCATGGAAGTGCTCATGGGAATGAACGAGTGTTTGGAGTTGTTCATCCCAAATTTGTTGAGCAGCTCATTGCTGTATTTTTCCTCGTTGATGAATATTCCTGTAGGCAATTGCTTAACCTGCAATCCTAGAAAATAGCTAAGTTCTCCCATCATACTCATTTAATATTTACTTTGCATGAGATGAGAGAACCTTTGACATAAATCTAGGTTAGTTGACCTAAATATAATATCATTGACATATATTTGCACCATTAAAAGGTCATCACCTTCCTGTATCTTAAAGAGGCTCTTGTACACAACACTTTTGTTGTGCGGCATTTAAACACGCCTCGAAGGCAATCGTCATAGCAGTCGGGAAGTCTACCATGAGGGATATGCTCGGGGCAAACACCCTGAACTCGGCACCCACGGCGATCGCCTTTTGTTGATTGGCGATCGTCTTTTGTTGATTAGGCGATCGTCCTTTGTCGTTTGGCGATCGTCTCGTGCCACGTATTAATCTGAGATCCGTCAGGAGTCACCAAAGCCCAAATCTCGGGCTGGGACCCGCGTGCAGATCTCAAAAGGTGCTGACAGACAAGATCGGTGCCCACTGCCTGTCACCTACTTCACCTACCAACAGGGCCGCATTTATTGCGAACAGTGCTGACAGACAAGACCTGTGCTCACAGTCTGTCACCTACTTCACCTACCAACAGTACCGCCGAAAAGGTGGGTGACAGCGGCTCAGGGCGCATGCGAGTTCCCCGTCAGACCGTACAACCGACTGTCAGTAACTACCGCGGACTTTAAGGATAAAGCCCCACGCGACGAGACGATCGGCCGTCTTATTATAATATAAATAACGACGATCGGCTGCGATCGCAGGAGGGCCCCCAGGAGCTTGGTCTGCTATAAATAGAAGGTCCATAACACAGAACAAGGACCGCGAAATACACAGCAAACAAGAGAGAGAAAAGAGAAAGACATTCTCACACATAGAACATCCATAGCAAGAATTCACAGATCTCCATATCTGATTCTTCCGGCATTCTATACGCTCCACAGCTTAGAAAACTAGAATCCTTTACACTCTTTGTGATAGATTCTAACATTAATATTTGTACTCAACCGTATACTTATTAATAAAATCTCGCGAGAGCATTCAAGCCCGGGATTAACAACCCCGGCAAATCTTGTGTCATTTAATTTCTCACGGACGTGCTCCCGCACTTGTTGGTTACTCGATCATTCCAGCAACCTTATCTTCGGATAATATTTTGGGTAACAACAATTGGCGCTAGAGGAAGGGCACTTACCTTCACTTTTATTCCGATCGTCTCGTAGAACACTCATTGTTCTCCGGACTCACACTTGAAGAAACACTCACTGTTCTTCAAAAGAAACAAACCTCCAGAAAAATGACGTCTGCTACAACTTCCAAGAGAGCCACCCTGAGATCCGCCGGAAATATCATTCCGACACGGGCAGAATCCCAGCCCGCGACGGAAGGCGACCGCGGCGACGCTAGATCCTCACTCCCGCCCCCGAGGGACGGCCCTAGTCTCTCACTCGATCAGTTCCTGCATCGCGGAATGCAGTTGAGGAGGCCATAGCCGTCCTCGGGAGCGACGGATTGCGTGCGACTCGCCCACCATCACTCCGTCAACCATCCGCCGAGTGGCAAGCGAAGCTCAAAGGGATATATGTTGAGAAATCAACGGAGAACCCAGAGCCGCAGTCAAAGGCTCTCGTTAGGCGGGACGACTCCGTCTTCAGCCGCCTAGGAGTGATCCTCGTGGCGACACAGGCGGTCGGGCCAGTCGGGAGGCACGGAGTCCGAATCCGTCACCGAAGTTCGGCATATCCGACTCCCGGAAGACAGGCCGGTCGACAGCCCCCACTCGCCCTAGAAATGAGTCTGCGGGCAGAGAGCTCGTCATCCACCATGGGGCAGGGGATCGGTACATGATCGCCTCGGCTCGCGCTCCGGCAGCCAATCGGCGAGCTGTCGAGCCACGGCGATGGCCGCAATGCGGCGCCACTCGGCGAAATGAAGGCGCTACTAGACACTGGGGCGGGCGCAAGGAGATCGATCTCTGGACCAAGTGAACCACTCGCGGTCCAGATCGAGCTCGCCCGGTTCAACCAACAATCAATCCCCACAGACACCTCTATATGAGGGAAGATCGGACCGGAGACCCACTTGAGCAAATTCCGGATCTACATGACCGGATGCGGAGCATCGATGCGGCAAGTGTCGGATGTTCCCGCTAACTCTGGGCGACCTCGCCCACAGGTGGTACATCTCACTGCCTCCTCGCTCAATCAATTGCTTCGAGAAGTTGGCGAACGACTTTACGTCGTACTTCGCCGCCAAAGTCGCTCGCCCTGAAGGCCCCCACCGCATGATCAAAATCAAGCAGGGTAAGGACGAGCCAGATGCAGATTACATCGACCGGGTGGACGAGATAGTCCTCACCGGTGAACCCATTAGCGACGAGCTCGCCCTCTATTCAGTCCTGGGGGGATTCTACGGCCACTCACCCATGTTCAGGCATCTCACAAAGGATATCCCCCCGACCTACTCGGTCTTCCGCGTCAGAGCCGCCGATTTCCTGGCCAGGCAGAGGATGCTCTCCCTCCGTTTGGATGAGGAACCCACCGGAGAGGGAAGGATGCCATCCCATGTTCAGAAAGGCGGTCGCCAAGCCCAGAAAGGCGGTCGCCAAGCCCAGAAAGGCGGTCGCAAAGCCGCCTGGCGAATTCAAAGCGTTCGGTGATGTAGAGGTTCACCTCCTCCACAACCTCAACTTGTCTCCAGCCCACATCTTCAACGCAATTAAGGGGCGGGAGTGGCTTTCCAAACCGAAGCCAATAAGGGACCACGGTCATCTGGACCGTAGCAAGTTCTGTGCCTATCACAAAAGTCCCGGCCACAACACCAGCCAATGCCGCGACCTCCTCGTGCAACTCGCGACTGTTCGAAGAAGGCAAATTAGACAACCTGGTCACCAAGCCAGAACCTCGACCAGAGAGGACCGGAGGGCGCGAACGCCGTCAGATCGAAAGGACGCCTCCCAATCCGGTCGCCAGGATCGAACACGAGCCAGAGCATTCCGATGAATCGATTCCTCCGATCAACCCCGCGGTCGGATTAATATGCTCCAAGCGGGAGGTGGGAGCCTCGGGGCCTTTCCCGGTTTCCACCGCGTCAAACAGAAGCGGAAGGCCGAACCGAGGGCATTCGCCGGAGTCCATATTGTGGTGCCCGGAGCCGACCATCGCTAGAAACGCGCTCATCACCTTCTCCAATAAAGACAGGAGGGTACAATGCCCCAAGGAGGATGCATTGGTAATCTCTGCTGTATCACAGGGAAGGCGGTCGACCGCGTCTGGTCGACAACGGAGCTTCGCAATATCATATTCAAAACAGCTCTGGATCGGCTCGGAAACGACCAAATTCATCAAGCCATTTGACACCGTGCTCCAAGGATTCGGCGACAAGACTGTCCAAGCCTATGGGAGGATCAAGCTCTCCGTCGAGCTGATATGCATTTACGATCCCAAGGTTAGGATCACTAGGAACCTAAATTTTGTAATAATAGATAGACCCAGCATCTATAATGGGTTCCTAGGTCGTCCATTCTTAGAAACCTTTGAGGCGGTCGCTTCGTCCTTCTTTTATTGTATCAATTTCCCCACTGCCGATGGGACGGTCGGTACTGTAAAGGGGGACCAGCTAATGGCAAAAAGATGTTTAAATTACTCCTGTGTCGCTACTGTTTACAATACTTCCCCCGATATGTGTAACGTTGAAACGATCGACGATCGACCCATGAAGATGGACGAACCAAACACATCGTGTCAACCCAATTCAGAGGACGGCATCTCGGATCAGTTAACGGACGACATCGAGCCAAGGATCGGTTTCGAGCCTAGTCTCGACGTCGATCCAAGGATCGAGTCCGGAAATCGTTCCAAGCAAGAAGCGACCGTCCCCATCGAAGAGTTAGAGAGTATAGCCATAGATCCGGCTCGTCCAGAGCGGGAAGTGCAGATCGGCGCAAGCATCGACCTCGCACTGAAAGGAGATCTGGTCAA
Source organism: Orobanche coerulescens (assembly GCA_033398695.1). Taxonomy (NCBI): domain Eukaryota; kingdom Viridiplantae; phylum Streptophyta; class Magnoliopsida; order Lamiales; family Orobanchaceae; genus Orobanche; species Orobanche coerulescens. The sequence continues at coordinate 121,652,476 of CM065802.1, read as the reverse complement.
TTTACTACGTAAGAACATCGGAGTCTTCGCCTGGTCGCATCAAGATATGGTCGGCATAAGTCCCGAGCACGCTTGCCATTATCTGAAGATCGACCCGGCGATGAAGCCTGTTCATCAAAAACGTAGGAAATTCGGCCCCGAAAAATACGCGGCGCTCGACATAGAGGTCCAAAAGTTGCTCGACAACAAGTTAATCGGGGTAGCTACGGACGACCCACAATGGGTCGCTAACGCGGTACTCGTCAAGAAGCCGACTGGTTCTCGGAGGTTATGCATTGACTTCACCGACCTCAACGCGGCTTGTCCAAAGGATCACTTTCCGATGCCTCATATTGATCACTTGGTCGATAATCTGCAGTCGCGAAATGATGTCATTTATGGATGCTTTCGCGGATATCATCAAATCCCAATGGCGGAGAAAGACATAAAACACACATCTTTCCACACGGAAAAAGACATATACTTTTGGGTCCGGATGCCGCTCGGCTTGAAGAATGCGGGGCGACCTACCGGCGCCGGTCAACGGGATGTTCGCTAATCAGATCGGCAAGACCATGGAGGTCTACATCGACGATATCGTGGTCAAAAGCCTCAAGAAGGAAGATCACCTCAATGATCTCGCCGAGACATTCGCCATCCTCGAAAAGTTCAACATGAAGTCGAACCCAAAGAAATGCAACTTTGGGGTGGGCTCAGAAATTCTGGGGCACATTGTCGGCCAGAGGGGATCGAGGCGAATCCCACCAAGATACGGCGATCCTCGACATGCAGGAACCTCGGAACATCAAGCGGGTACAACGCCTCACGGGTTGTCGCCGCCTCAACCGCTTCATATCTCGGCTCGGCGATAAAAGCAAGCCGTTCTTCGCGACCATCAAAAACAAAAGGTTCGCATGGACGAGGGAGAGTCAGCTGGCGTTCGCCAAAATAAAGGAATATTTATCCAATCCCCAGATCCTGGCAAAGCCGATCCCCGGGGAGAAATTATTCCTTTACCTAGCGGCCTCGGAGGTCGCGCTGAGTGCGGTCTTGGTGCGAGCGGAGGGACTAGTCCATCTGCCGATCTACTATGTCAGTCAAGCGCTCCACGACGCTGAAACACGCTATACACCTTTGGAGAAGATCGCCTATGCTCTAGTCATGAGTGTCCGTAAGCTAAGAGCCTATTTTTTCGACCATCAAGTAGAAGTTTTGACAACCCTCCCTCTAAGGCAAGTTCTACATCGACCGGACACCAACGGGCGACTCCTCAAATGGTCACTAGAGATCGCCCAATACGGCATCACATACGCTCCTCGCACGGCGATCAAGGGCCAAGCCCTGGCGGACTTCGTCGTGGAGTTAACATTCCCTCACAGTCCGACCCAGGTCGGTCGACCTGCCTGGAAGCTGTACGTTGACGGTTCGGCGACCCACTTGCGATCAGGGGCAGGGATCGTTCTCATTAGCCCCGACGGACAAAGCTTCACAAATTCCGTGCGTTTCGGGTTTCGAGCGACCAACAATGAAGCCGAATACGAGGCCCTGGTAGGCGGGCTCGACCTGGCTCTCGCCCTAGACGTTCGTCGCCTCCATATCTTCATGGACTCCCTTCTGGTCGTGAACCAAGTCAAAGGAGAATATGAGGCACGCGGCGAACAGATGATCAAATACCGAGGTGAGTCGCCGAGATGTGCACGAAATTTGAAGAAGTACAAATCGAACAAGTCCCGAGAGAGCACAACTCTCGTGCCGACGCCCTATCCAAGCTAGCATCGTCGGATGGGGCGGCCGATTTCTCTAATATCCAAATTACAAAGTCGAAAGGCGGCAATCGAAAGAAACACGGTGGCCACGATTGCCGTGTCGAAGAAAGCCGGATGACTCCGTTCATCACATACTTAAAGGGCGGGGCGGTCACGGCGACCGTATCAAAGCTCGCCAACTCCGGCTCCGAGCGACCAGATACACCCTCTGGACGATCGTCTTTACAAGCGAGCTTTGCCTTCCCCTCCTCAAGTGTATTACAGGAGGAAGGATGACTCGTTTTAGCCGAGATCCACGACGGAATGTGGAAATCACGCTGGTGGACGAGCTCTCGTCCATAAGACAACCAGGCAAGGTTTTTTCTGGCCGTCACTTCAGAAGGATGCGATCGCCTATGCCAGGTCGTGTCATAGATGCCAAATAATGGGACCAAGTATTAAAATCTCCCCCGAGCAGCTCACCTCAATGTACAGCCCATGGCCGTTCGCCCAATGGGGCATCGACCTTATAGGTCCCCTACCAACGGCTCCAGGAGGCTGTAAGTTCGCCATCGTCGGGGTCGACTATTTCACAAAATGGGCAGAGGCCGAACCGCTAAACAAGATCGGCCAAGAGAAAGTGATCAAGTTCATCTGGAGAAACATCATATGCCGGTTCGGTCTACCCCAGGCCATCATCTCCGACAATGGAAAGCAGTTCGACGGCTTAGAAGTCATGCAATTCTGTGATAAGTGGGGAATCAAAAGGTTGTTCTCGGCTCCCTATCACCCTCAGACGAACGGGCAGGTAGAGGCAGTGAACAAGATCCTCAAACACACAATTAAAGCACGACTCGAATCCAGGCTAGGACGATGGGCGAGCGAGCTCCCAGACGTTTTGTGGTCTTACCGAACGACGACCCGCAATTCAACGGGCGAAACCCCATTCGCCCTAGCCTTCGGAACAGAAGCGGTGATTCCCTCGGAGATCGCCGTCCTCAGCCATCGAACCGAGCAAGAGATGACGATCGACAATGATGTGGCCCGGCGGATCGACCTCGACATGCTCGAAGAACGTCGACTAACCTCGGAAATGAAGAACACTATCCACAAAAGGAGATCCGAAAAGTTCTTCAATTCGAAGGTCAAGGAAAGACGGTTTCAAGTAGGCGACCTCGTCCTCAAAAAGATCCAAACCCACACAGGTGTCTTTGGACCGAGTTGGGAAGGCCCCTTCAGAATATCGAAATGGCTAACTAAGGGAGCCTACGAGCTGGAACACCCCGACGGTACTCCGGATCGGTATCCCTGGAACGCTGTACATCTGAAGAAATACTATCAATGATAACTTTGTATTCATTTTCAACTACCAAATGTACAAGGAACATAATGAAATATTTTTGTCCCATCTATTCTGGCGATCGCCCCACAAGCATATTACATACCGTCAAGGATCGTCGTTCAAGAATGACAATCCGAGGTAGAAAACAATACAGCCATGGCACTGGAGGTCGATGGAACCAACGGTTTCGCCCATGCAAGGTTCCTTCGAGCTTAGATCGCCCGCCCTTCGTTTGGATACGAGGCCGGCGTAGCCGAAGGACCCTCCAAAATTAATCAGTGGACACGATCGCCCTCCCTCAATGGTTCATCATCTAACTTGGTGAACCCGGACAATGCGACGTGCCACTACCCCCGTCTCAACGTACACCGTCGAGGGTCGCCATCTTCATGGCGAGCCGAGGTGGAAGTCGAGCTGACAAGCCGCGGGCGTGGAGTCGAATAAACCGACGACGCCCCGCGCAAGGTTTCCTCCAGACCAAGATCGCCCACCTTTCGTTTTAACACAAGGTAGGCGTAGTTTAACGGAGGACCCTCACAAAAAGTGAGTCGCGGGATACACAACATCCCTCGCACACAAAGACACGATAAGGGAGGTCGATCCATCGAACAACCCAACCGTGCATAATTCTTCAGAACCAGCGAAACTGAAGATAGCCCGCCGGACGACATAGTTTTTGTTTCCTTACTTACAATAAGTAAACAAAAACAAGGGGGCAGAGAGGGGTCGAGCTAATCCCTAACACGATCGAACAAAAAGAACCACACACGATCGGCCTAACTCAAACACGCGCAGGACGACCGAAGTCGTCCAACAAAAATTACAAGTAAGAATTCCGATTCAAAACATATCAATGCTTTCAACAGTCAGACAATCGATCGGATGAACAAAACGTCGAAAGCAATCATACACATATTTGTAAAGTTGCACGCAAACATTCAAAGGCGATCGTATGAAAAGAAGAACACTTTATTCATGACGCAAGTTTAGTACATGACGAGGCCCGAAGGCATTACAAAAAGAAAAACGAAAAGTACATAGTGCTGGAGGAAAACAAAATGCCTCTCAAGGCTCCGCCTGCTGATCTTCGCCCTCGGCTTGCGGATCGGTTTCCGCCTCGGGATGAATGAGTTTACCCGTGTACCAACTCAAGTCGATCCCGAAGTCGGCCAAATCAAGGATCGGCAAGGAGAACTCCGGGTGCAAAGGATGCGCGAGGGCGTAGGACTTGAAGCTCTCCATCAAGGGACCGATCTCGATCCCTGCCTCTTTTGCGGCTCGGACGGCGTCAGCATATGCCAAGTAATAGGCGAACTCGCCGGCGAGCGCCACACTTTGGTAGGGATCGGTCTCGATCGCCTTCAGTTGGCCCTTCAACTCCGCGGCCGTCTTCTCAGCCTCCGCCAACTCGGCCACCTTGGCGGCATTCTCGCCCTGGGACTTCTCCAGCTCTTTCCTTGCCGCGTCCAGCTCACCGCTAAGCCGGTCAACCATCGCCTTCAGTCCGGTCGCCTCCTGCGACGCCGCGAGCTTCTGGCGGGCTTCGCGCTCCTCGTCACGGGACCGATCGGCAGCCTCCTTGGAGCGGCTCAGCTCCTGCTTCAATCTATCCACATCCTGCTTGGCCCTTTTGGCCGTCTCCTCGTACTCCTTCTCCATAGCCCGGATCCTGTTGGCATCCTCGATATTTCTATTCCGGGCGGCCTCGAGGTCGCGATGGAGATGAGCAGTGGAGGGTCGCCCCTCAAAGTCCCTTGCAGCTTGGACGGCCATCGTCGCCGTCTGAAGAGCCAGGGCAACGGTCGCCTGCATGGCATCTCCAGATCGCCGACGAGCGATCGCATCGAGGTCGGTCGTCCAAGCCTTGGGCAAAGAGGTGGTGGCCTGGCGAACGTAAGCAGGGATATCGAGAGGTTGTTGCGGAGCCTTGCTCGACAGAAAGTCCAGCACCATGGGAGAAACGTCCGGATCGGCCAGACGAACCCTGCAGCGCAAACCAAGAAAACCAAAAGAGTTAGCCTAAGACTTACTCAGAACGCCTAGCTCGGAAAGTTCGAAACATTCTCACCTGTTGACCAGCTCTGGATCGCGGCCGAAAAAGGGCTTTCCCCGAGGAGTCTCGGCGTCAGCGATCGCCGTCCTCTTCAAGTAGCCAGAAGACGACCTGGAGCTGGACGCCGACGGCCTGGGACCAGCCCCCTCCGCCATCGGAACAGAAGAAACGGGGGGAGCGGCGATCGGCGGCTCCAGAATAGCTAAATCCGCCTCATCCGACGGAAGGGACGCCTCCGGCCTCCGCCTTTTGCGGTTGCGCTGGAGTTGTTCCTCGCCTTGGGATTCGGTTCGGCGGCACCGCAACGGGTTTCACCACAGGGGCAGGGCGAGACGACGTCGCGGCAACGCGACCCGTTTTCTTTCCCATATGAAGGCGACCGAGAAAACCGGGGTTAGACATGGCGATCTCCTGAGGTAGCTCGGTGATCCGGGGAAAATAAGTCTCTGCCAAAGAAGAAACTAAAACAAGTTAGACACTTACGTAAACATGGCGACCTCTTGGAGACGATCGCCTCATGAGAAAGAGTGGATAGAAAGTCATACTGTGTGCTTTCAGGTGGCGAGGATAGCGAAACAGTCGAGCTCCCAACCGGTGAGACTCGTGGCTGACTGATCGAACGTCTTTATAGGAGATCGGCAACGCGCGAATCCGCTCCCAGACGATCGAGAAATCAAAAGGAAGATCGTCGGCCGACGGAACAAGGGATCCTGCAAAAATGGAGATAAAATTAGATCAGTCCAAGGAGTATCCAAACAAAGGGAGAAAGGAAACCCTTACTTGGATTCCTCTCCCGAAAATTGGTAGGGATATCCAACTCCTCCTCCGGCGGTTCGCTCGATGCCGACCTCCATGCACCACCGACCCAGCACCACTTTTTCAGGTCGCCTCGAGTCTTGCTCGGCACCCCGATAACCACCCTACCCTGGCGACCCTGGATGTGGTACCCGCCGATCGACCCCTTCTGCACGGTCAGCTTGAATAGATAAGTCATCTCTCCCGCAGAAGGCAGGCGAAACAACCTGTGACCGCCAAATAACGTCAGTGTGCTGATGATCTGTAGCCAGGCGTTCGGCGTCAACTGAAGAGGCGCCAAATTCCAGGCGATCAGCAGATATGAAATGGCGAACGGCAAGGGAAACCGCAGACCGGCAGCCAGGGTCATTTCGTTAATGGCGACCATACCCTCAGGAGGCTGGTCGGCACGTTCGTTCTCGGCGGGCACGTGCAATGACACGTCAGAGGGAATATGGTATTTGGCCCTCCAGCGGGTCATGTCCTTCCAGGTCGCCGAGCTCTGAATCTGACCAAGAGACCAGTGAGACGGTTCAGCAGCCCGAAACTCCGTCCGTTTCACGTGTACATAGGGATGAGCGGCGGAATAAGCCTCGAAATCAAACTCCGGGCAGGGCCCGGCAATCCCCTCCATAAGTTTAGCAAAAGCCCTATAAACCGGGCCAGAGACGCTGTCTTTTTCCCAAGACAAACGTATCAGTTCGTCTTCCTCCACCGGCGACGCATCTCGCTCCTCCGCCGCCGCAGAGCCCGCCACTATGGCCTCATTGAAAAGCTCCTCAAGCTCTGCGGGTGCAATCCCCGCACGAATAGCCTCTGCGGCCGTTTCCACGGGGATTCCCACTGGAATTTCCTCCCGGTCCGGCGAAGCCGCGGCGGCAGAAGTGCTTCCGACCTCGAAGGCCTTAGATCCTCCCGACATATTCTCAAAAAATTAAAGGAGAGAGAAAAATGGAGTTTCTTACCTAAAGAAAGGAAGACGGTCGGCACAGCAAGCTACGGAAATTTTTGCAGAGTTTCAGCAAGAAGGCAAGGACGCGTAAAAGATAAAATGGAGTAGCCCTAGCCCCTTTTATAGATGGAGGCAGGGGTCTCTGGGCAAATAGGCGAAAGTCTGAGGGCTGGGATGCAACCGACAGCCAGGGCGCAATAAATGCGGCCCTCGAGTCCCGCGTACGCGTCTTTTCGAGGGCGCGCCAATCGACGAAGTCTGACGAACCGTCGGACTCCCTCAATAGAAACGCGACGCGTGTCCTTGCATTGTTTCGAGAGCCCGCGTCTCTTTTCCCGCCGCTCCCAGCGCAAAAGGAGATCGTCCAAATTTGAAATCAGATCGCCCGGTCGTCTAAAACATTGGCGATCGCCAAAAGTGCCACCTCACCCCGTGTTTTCAACATCGAGCCGAGCTGGGGGGCAATTGTTGTGCGGCATTTAAACACGCCTCGAAGACGATCGTCATAGCAGTCGGGAAGTCTACCATGAGGGATATGCTCGGGGCAAACACCCTGAACTCGGCACCCACGGCGATCGCCTTTTGTTGATTGGCGATCGTCTTTTGTTGATTAGGCGATCGTCCTTTGTCGTTTGGCGATCGTCTCGTGCCACGTATTAATCTGAGATCCGTCAGGAGTCACCAAAGCCCAAATCTCGGGCTGGGACCCGCGTGCAGATCTCAAAAGGTCTTGTGACAGACAAGATCGGTGCCTTGCTGTCACCTACTTCACCTACCAACAGGCCGCATTTATTGCGAGCAGTGGCAGACAGACAAGACTGTGCTCACGATCTGTCACCTACTTCACCTACCAACAAGATCGCCGAAAAGGTGGGTGACAGCGGCTCAGGGCGCATGCGAGTTCCCCGTCGGACCGTATAACCGATCACGGTAACTACCGCGGACTTTAAGGGAAAAGCCCCACGCGACGAGACGATCGGCCGTCTTATTATAATATAAATAACGACGATCATTTGCGATCGCAGAGGGCCCCAGAGCTTGGTGCTATAAATAGAAGGTCCATAACACGTAACAAGGACCCGCGAAATACACAAAGAAACAAGAGAGAGAAAAGAGAAAGACATTCGCACACATAGAACATCCATAGCAAGAATTCACAGATCTCCATATCTGATTCTTCCGGCATTCTATACGCTCCACAGCTTAGAAAACTAGAATCCTTTACACTCTTTGTGATAGATTCTAACATTAATATTTGTACTCAACCGTATACTTATTAATAAAATCTCGCGAGAGCATTCAAGCCCGGGATTAACAACCCCGGCAAATCTTGTGTCATTTAATTTCTCACGGACGTGCTCCCGCACTTGTTGGTTACTCGATCATTCCAGCAACCTTATCTTCGGATAATATTTTGGGTAACAACAACTTTCTCAAACCCATTGTTGATTAGGTACAGGGACAAGATTTCATACCATGCTCTAGGTGCCTGCTTAAGTCCATATAGATCTTTTCGTAGCCTGTATACTAGGTCTCCGCCTTCAGTGTTGACAAACTCTGGTGGTTGTTCAACATAGACTTCTTCGGCCACTTGTTGGCCACATAGTATACATTAACAGCTTGGAAGGTAAAAATACAATAAGTTGTATGATTTTTGAAGATAATTGCATAGCGGAAGTCTAATAGTGAGTTGCTATAAATACAGCAATTGGGTATTCTCCTATTTGCTTGGTGCGTACAAGGTTTTCTCAATGTATACTATTAAATAAAAAGAGTAAGGATGGAAAGTAAATACAGAACTAAGTGGTTCAAGGTAAACCCCTCTACATCCACTGGTCCTCCACACAGGAGTAAAACATTTATTAAAATCACTACATACACAACTACGTGACCTTAACTAAACCTGTCTCTATATCGTTCACATAGATTGATAGAGGGACTGTAGCTTTGGCCGTTCACACAGATTGGCTTCAAGCTCTTTTGACTCACTTCTTCTCACATAGATTAAAGCTTCATCTTCAATGCTATTCTTCATGCACAGGTCGAAATACACAAGGACTTAGTCCACACAGGGATAAGGTTGATCGCAATGGTAAAAGGTGGTACAATGATTCCAAATAGCAGCTATATCTTTTACGAACATTCGCTGTATGATGTGCTGTTAGCATTGAGGACTTAGTATAATTCTTGGCTTGAATACTGCTATATATGGTCAGGAAATATACTGCTCTTTAGTAGCTAGATTGTCACAGCAATCTGTCAGATGTATGCGCGAGAATGAATAATCGTGGTGAGCAGTGTCCTCTTGCTTGGCGCTATTTATAACCTTGGAAATAGATTCGTTTTAAATGTAGCCATTGCCTGATTGGTGAGATGTTGACGTCTCTAATTAGCGGCTGCTGAATGTTTGAATTAAAGGAAGCTCGCATTTATTGCTTTAGACATTCTTTTTGACTTTGCATTAAATGCTCTTTAGCGTGTTCAGACTTGTCACTCTCCGGCCGCATTGAAGGTTGTCCCATCAGCAATAAATGCTGTTTCAACCGTGAATACTTTATAAATAAATAATATTTATCTCACAACGATTTAAAGCTCTTTTTCTTAAGTCCTGTTGGATGTGTTTTACTTTTCCTAAGAAAAACACCTACAGACAAATTGCTATATCCGACGTGCTTTAACTTCTGTTCTATGATGCAAGCTATGTATGATTGGACTCTGTAGAAGATCTCTTACTGTATGGGTGGATTGTACAGAGTTTCCTGATAGCTTCCATACTTAGCGAAATCCTGACTTCTTAAGACTTCTTTGCTGTACGTTGGCGATTATCAAAACATGAATATTTTTCCTAACAAAACATCTCTGGTTCAATCATGTAGAGCGGAGACTCAAATGACTAATATACCGATATAAGTTTGATTGATAATTATTGTATGGTACAAGTCAAACTTATGGATATTTTCAGTTAGAGAACATAATAGTGGTCAGACCCGCATTGAGATCACTGCATGGAAATATCAAAAGTGAATCTCAATATAAACAGTATGTCAATAGATCCTTGAACCTGAGATTATAATAGTGTCCAACATGATAATCACTATGCTTTGACATAATCCAACATCATTTGAAATATGATAATCATAAAGGTCATGTTAATCATAAAGGTTAGCGATCCCGATTAGCGAGAGTCATGCAGAGAGCGGTGAATAATCAAGATACGGATTTATCCCTCTATTTTGGAGAGATATATATGTTGGGTCCCTCGATAAGTAGGACTAAAGGAAATTTATGGCCATGCTTGAATGAAGAGTCATTTGATTCAATCAGTCTACTTAAGATCGAGAAAGCATTTGAACACAATAAGCATGGCAGTATCCATGGCTTAGTTGAAATATGATATCACATCATAATGGGATTTGACACGTTAAATTGTTTAATTGACTATATATTTGGATAGTCATAATGTCTTGCTAGAGACTGTTTATAATTTATTATTTAATAAATTATTAGACAATTGCCAACATAATAATATCCTTTTAGGTCACATATACGGCAAATAAAGACAACCAAGATAATTAATAGATATTATAGTATATTATTTATTAATAAATCAAATAATAAGTAATATAATAATAAGATATTATATATTATATTATTTAAATAAATCAACTAGGAATAATAAATATAATATTGGATATTGTATTTCTTATAATATTAAATATTAAGTAATATATAAGATAGGATATTGTATATATTATATTATTTAATAAGTTGAAGAGTAACTGAGCTAATACTAGAGTCTTGAATCTAGGGATTACTTACTATAAATATGGGATCTACGAGAAGGAGTTGTCATAAGAAAAGCATACACAACCCTACCAAGAGTAGTGAAAATTGTCCCTCCTCTTCTTCTTCAATTTGGTCGCTCGGCCCTTCTACAGTAGAAGTTCTAGTCCAGCCCTTGCATGTTCTTCCCTCAGTTGGTATTATTCAATAGTGTAATCCTTCTAGCAAGGAATCATGTTGTAATATTAATTAACATTATTCTAAGGATCCAATAATTCGGCATGTGCATATTATTCGTGTGCGAGTCACCAAAAGAGCAAGGTGATTCATGAGCTTCCGATCTGCATATAAGTCAGTCCATCAGACTAAGCTTCAATTAGCCTAATTAATTAAAATAATAAATTATTGTATGAGATCCTCTATTAGGTTTTTCTTTAATTCTTCCAATGTTTTTACTCTTGTTGATGTATTAGATACATGAAAAATCCAACAGTAGTATGAGATCCAACTTGCAATTAATTTAATTATTTATAGAATATATTTATATGCTTTAAACTATTTTCATGATTAAGTTTATAAAATAGATATTTTATAAATAAATTTTCTGATCTAATCTAATTAAATATAATCATCAAAAATCACTTTTCTAGATTCAATTTTCCTCTCCAGAACTGTTTTGGAACAACTCTGAATGCTGGCGTGTCGGGGGTGACGTCCGGATATGGTTAGGATAACCATGATCCATCATGGACCCATGGACCGCACCTCACCAAAACCTGGTGAGATCACGTGGCCCACATATTAATTTTGCAAAAATGTTAAAGCCGGGCATCGAGCCCATATCAGTCGCTAGATGATAGCACAATAATTTATATTGATTTTAGCAATAATACTATTTAATAAATAATATTTAAATTACTTATTCATCTTAGTAGTTAAGTAATTAGCATGAATAAATAGGTTTTGTGCACGTGGATGCGTAAAATGTTTTTATTCAAATTTTTTCTCGACTTCGCTTCCTTGCGTCTTATTTCCAACAACGATCAAGATTATCTATCATATTAAGTGCATAACATAGTAAGATAATATGCCTAAGAGGCAAAAACATGACACAATCATGGTGTAGAACTACCACGAGTACGCTCGACCTTCTTAGAAATAACTGTACGAATTTTGGGCTTCCAGGCAAAACATTTTTCAACATTTGAAAGATGACATTTTAGACCAAAAAATCACATCATCTATGGCAAACTCATCCAAAAAGAGTTGAAATACGTGTGTCATGAAACCTGTTGGGATATAGCTAGCATCCTACAGCCTTTTTCGTACATCGCTCAAAGCCTACATCCTACTATGTATTGAAGAAATCCGCTTACAGCAAATGGACCCAGTTGCCTATAGCAGAAATATTATATGCATTTTATTTAGGAAAAGTAAAGTGCAAATCCAACCGGAGGATACTTAGACTTTAAACCATTATAAGATAATTCATTTTTTTATTCATAAAGTATTTACGGTTTAAAGTGCATTTAATGCTGATGGAGGCAGCATGTAATGTGGGCGAAGATTGTGGACAACAGAACATTTAATAAAGGCCAAAAGAATGTGTAAAGCATTTAATGCTGACACTTTAATTCAAACATTCATCAGCCATCGATCTATGTGTCCACATTTCATCAACCGGCCAACGACTATATTTGTAATGATCTATTTCTAAGGTTACAAATAGCCCAATCTTGAGAACTTACTCATTGATCCACTGAACAATTTTCTAATTAAACAAATCTGAATATCATAAACAGCAAACCCTCTCTTAAAGCCTACAACGCCACTATTTTTGAAGAGATAGTCAGTCCTCAACCAAGTGAACATCACATTAAAATAGGTATATTAAATGCCTACAACTGCTGTTCGGATAATAGTACTACTCATATTTGACGTTGAGTAAATTAACCCTGTATGGATTAAGAAGAGACCATTCCGACCTATGTGGAATGAAGAGAGTTCAGAATAATGACGTTTCGTTATGTGTGAAAAGATGTCAGAGTTCAAGGAGTCACAGTCAATATGTATAAACGGCTTAAGCTATAGTAAAGTGTATCAATCTGTGTTAAAGTTGAATATATCAAGTTTCAGATCATTGTCCTAAGTTATTGAATTTATCTACTGCTCAGATTCAGAGAAAACCTCCCTTCAAGTTTATGAATGTGTTAGCTGAGCGTCCTAACTTTAGAAAAATAATCCAAGATAATTGGTGACCTCAACTGCACGAGAATAAACTCCTGAATACCTGGAATTCACTCGAAAAGCTTCAACAACATCTGAAGCATCTTAATATGCATCATTTTAAAAATACTCCAGCCATAATTATAGCCATTAGGGATGATTTGGTGGATACTCAAGCCAATTTAAGCCATGATAAGCTGAATTCAAATCTAATAATAAGGAGAGACAACTGTTGGTAGATTTAGAGAAGTTGAGTATCATTTATGAAAGAATATGGCAACAAAAATCAAGGGTTGACTGTATAAAACTTGGTGACTACAACACCAAGTTTTTTCATGCTTTTACAAAAGCAAGACATAGTGGACATGCCATCAAGTTGTCGATAAGAGAAGATGGTACAAGGTGTATGAATCAAGCTCAGATTAAAGAAGAGGTGAGATTATTCTGCTAAAGTCTTATAGACAGTGCTGCAGATACTCTCCCTATGGTTGGCAATAATATTGTTGCAGTAGGACCAATAGTATCATCAGAGCAATACCAGCAACTCTGTAGTTTTGTTTCAAGCCAGGAGATCAAAAGTGCTCTCTTCAGGATGAATCCAAACAAGTAGCTTGACATAAATGTTTTCAATGCTTTCCTTTTCAAGAATAATTGGAATGTTATTGGTGAAGATATTATAGCTGTTTTTTCAAGAGTTATTCTCAACTGGTTTATTTGCTAAGAAAACTAACACCACTTCGATTGCTTTACTCCTAAAAATAGTGAATGCTAGCACTATTCGGGGGTTTATATCAATAGGTTGTTGCAACATATTGTACAAAATAATCTCTAAAACTCTTGCTAATAGATTGCAACATGTTTTGGACAGTGTAATCAGTGAGAATCAGTCAGCTTTGGTTAAAGGGAAGGTATTTTTGGTAATACTCTTTTGAGTCATGAGCTTATTAAGGGTTACAATAAGAAAAACATTTCTCCTCATTGCATGGTTAATATTGATATACAAAAATATTATGACTCTATCGAATGAACCTTTATAAAGCAGTTGATGTTGGAAATGGGGTTCCCTTACATGTTTGTGAAATGGATTATGGCTTGCTTAACCACTGTCTCTTTACTCAGTTAATGTTAATGGTGAATTAACTAAGCCTTTTGATGCCAAGAAAGGGCTCTTTTGAGTATGGAGTATTAATATAAGTGCTTGATGAATCTCAAAACTAACAGAGCCTTCCATTTTCACCCAAGGGGTAAGAAATTTGGTTTGGTACACGTCTATTTTGTTGATTACCTTATGTTAGTTCCAAGAGGAGATGTGAAATAGGCTACACAACTAATGAAGGCCTTCCATATTCTTTGTGAAACCCCGGCTTGAAGGCTAATCAGGAATAAAAATTGTCTACTCTGGAGGGGTCTCAGAAGCAGTTCAAGCAACTGTACTGAATGAATTTGGTATGACAAAAGGGTAGCTCCCTTTTAAGTACCCTGGAGTCCCTTTATCTTCAAAGAGCTTTCTATAATTCAATGTCAACCTCTCAGTAAGAATATACTGTCAGGAATACAGTGTTGGTCCTCGAAGTTCCTATCTTATGCTGGAAGACTGCAACTAAATAGATCTGTTTTCTTTAAAATACATATGTACTGGTGGCAAGTCTTCTTGCTGCCTCAAAGTGAATAAGTAATCCAGATCACCTTGTAGAGTGTTTTATTTGGACATGTAAGGCTGAAGTTTCTAAAAGAGCATTAGTAGCTTGGGAGAAAATATGGGCACCAAAGGCAGCTGAGGGGTGGAACATTACTAATGTTCAAATTTGGAAAAAGCCGCAATGTGTAAGCTTCTGTGGTGTCTCGCGCAGAAGAAAGATAAGTTTTAGGTTAAGTGGGTGCATGGATATTATGTGAAAAACCATTCTATGCACAAGTGTAATATCCTAGAATTTCGCTACGATTTTTCCCATTATTTTATATGAGTTATACTATACAGAGAGGGACCGACACAGTATGGGTGGATAATTTTGGGAACTGTGACAGTCGTGCCAGTATGTCTATCAAGGTTATTTTAATTCTAGGATATTACATGCTTGATATATTTCTCAATATTGGATATACTCTATGAGTATTTGTACAATTGCCATACTTGGTCGCAGTTGTATTTGAGGATACCGTGCATCAGATGTATCATATGAGAATGTTATCGGAACGAGCATATGTATTCAGTATGTTGTAAGTTCGTATCCAGTATTTCGAGACGGACATGAATAGTTTGGCCAAGTATAGAAGGCCATTACGTACGCTAAGGTTAAGGACTTACGTACGTTAAATTCTATGTTTTACATACGTTATGCATTACGCATTACATACGTAACAAAGGGAATCAGATAGGACCGAGCTGTGGTCAGCAGGTGGGGCCCTGTGTCGGTAGCTTTCGGCGCGGATGTGGACAAGCGAGTCAACCTCGAGCATTATGTACGCTATGCATGGTGTATTACGTATGTAATACGAGTATGTTACTGTAGCAAGTCAACGTACGTATTACGTACGCTGCGGAGAAGGGATTATGTACGTAAGTCTTTGAGCAAAATGAGTCAGTGACATCTGGACCGTCATTACGTACTCTATCAAGGTCAGATAGCGTACGCAAGAGTGTGTTACGTACGTTAACCTTGGTGTGTTATGTACGTAATGAGTTGGAGGTTTATATAAGTGGACGCCCGTCATTTCATTTTTCTTCAGAATTTCATTTCGTTTTCGCCTTCAAACACTCAGAGATGGAGTTTTCAGTCCTTCTTAAGTCGATTATGGGCTTGGAAACATGGGATTGGAGATTGAGATATGGAGATATCATTGATTCTTGAGGTGGTTACTTGTGTATTTCATCTCCTAAGAAGTATGTTGGATAATCCTCTCTTTGAATTCGGATTTTTGATGTTGTTGTTGATGATTAATTCGTATGATGCTAGTTTATGGAGTTGTTGTGATGATTATTGGTATTCATGGGAATTTTTTTAAGGAGGATGATGATATGATGATTTATACCTTGATTATGTTAGTTATGATGATGGAATCATAGTGTTTTTGGTGTTCTTGGTAGTATTGTTGCGAATCTTGATGTTAGGAGAATTGTATATTGGAGAATATGATAATATACATCTTGAATTGTGGGTGAGGATGGTTTAGATGTTAGAACACATTGGATTATGTCGTTTTGTTGGTTACAAACATGATTATGGATTAATTCATATTCTTGTAGAACTCTTGAGTTATACATGTTGTGATTTTATGGAAAATTGGAAGGATTTCGGTTAATTTTGGCTTATGGTTATTCGTGATGAAAATCGGTAATTGAATTTCTATGAATTTACAAGGATGAGCCGTGTTAATCCGTAAGTAAGATTGAAGTCGGAACCAAGAATGTTGAAGTCATTGTTAGAATTATTGATTATCGAATTTGGGCTTGTATTCGTATTGTTAAGAGTTGATATGGTTTGGTTTCGTATGATCGAGATGTCGTTGAACCGTTGAGTTTGATTGGTTGGTTATATCGGTTGTTGATTATTATTGAACGCATCGTTAATTGATCATTGCGTTAGGTTGCGTTAAGTGATCGTTGATGATTAACCGTTGTGCTGCGATTGGAATTGGAGAATACATGGATCGCCTTAGTCGGGGATGCGGAGCTTGTAGAATAAGACGAAGGGATTGGTAACAACTTCATCGTATCGGTATCGAGGCAAGTTATGCTTTCTCAGTTCATAATGTTAAATAAATGGTTTCGTTTTCATTTCATTTATGATTCATATAGCAATGGTATCATGGAATATGAATTGTCGGAATGATAGTATGTAAATTATGCTTGGACTGAGATAAATCATAATGTATATGATTTTAAAGATGTCTAGTAGAAACGGATACGTGAATTATATTTGGTCTATTGTATGAGAAGTTAGATATCAAGACTAGTTATCACGCCGATATCGAACTAGAGATGGTGGTTTGGTATTAGTAATGGACTGTATTTCATTTTGGATTGTTTGGATAACCTTCGTTCAGGGATGTTGGTCGTGGAAAGGTTAGCGTCTCCAGCTTGAGGTAAATTAATATTGCTAGATTATGATAATCATCCTGTTGCATTATTGCATGTGTGTATTGATGCTTCATGTGGTGAGTGTGCATCATTGCTGGTTATATATTGTGATTGCATGAATTGTGTTAGGGGATAAGACCTAAATGGCACCTACGTTCCGGGGTATTCCTGTGAGATGCTTCCGTGACCCTTGGTTGCGACCTTGGGTGATTGCATGAACTGTGTTAGGGGATAAGACCTAAATGGCACCTACGTTTCGGGGTATTCCTGTGAGATGCTTCCGTGACCTTTGGCTACGTCCTTGGGGTTTATGTGTTAATATTATATGCATTGTTGAGCATGCTGGGAACTGTTGTCTGACGGAAATACGACATTGTGTTCGTGTTGGTCTTTCATGATTGAGTTATCCTTGCTAACTTGGAAAGTCTTCTGATCCTTGTTGGATATGCGTTTCTTTGGGATTCGTTGTCATATTGTATCGTGATATACTTGGAGTCAGATAAGTTCTGATCGGTTATGTGTTGGATTTTCAGGGATGGCACGTGTAGCATGTGTTGGTTTCGACCTTATATTGAACATGCACACGAGACGTACTTCGTGAGGCTGATTAGGTACGAGACCAGACGTGTATCTGATCAATACCCGTGGTTGGATTGTACACAGACACATTTCCGGATCGGGCGTATTGTGACATCCATCTTGGGTCAGGTTGATTGGTCGTTCATAGTCCATGTATAATCGGATCTGTTCGGGTTTGTCTTTGAGATTCCATATATGTGATTTGTATACGGTTGATGATTTTATTCTCTCGTGTATCTGTCCCTGTCGATCCTTCATCGATCTCATTTGGAGTTATCCTATCGTTGGTAATCTCGTTTGTTGTTGATTCCCTAATGATCTCGTTGGAAGTTTATCCTATCGTTGGTAATCTCATTTGTTGTTGATTCCCTAATGATCTCGTTGGAAGTTTATCCTATTGTTGGTAATCTCGTTTGTTGTTGATTCCCTAATGATCTCGTTGGAAGTTATCCTATCGTTGGTAATCTCATTCGTTATTCATCCTTATTGATTCCGTTTGGAGTCTGCCTTACTGTTGGTATTCTCGGTCATTGTAGATACTTATTTGATCCTGTTGGAGTTTACCGTACCGTTGGTATTGTCGGTTGTTGATCCTTTATTGATCTTGTTGGAGTTTACCGTGTCGTTGGTATTCTCGGTTGTTGATCCGTATTGATCTTGTTGGAGTTTACGGCATCGTTGGTATTCTCGGTTATCGATCCTTTATTGGTCCTGTCGGAGTTTATTGTATCGATAGTATTCTCGGTCACTAATCCTTTATTGATCTTGCTGGAGCTACCACATCATGGTATTCTCGTTCGTGGTTGATCCTTGTCGATCTTGTGTGGGGTTATCATGTCATTGATATTCTCGTTCTGATGCATTGGTTGGTTAACATTATCGATTGTGTGAGCAATGCTTTGTATTGATATCCGGGACTTGCCATTGTCTCGGGACAGTTGATCTCCAGATGTATTGTGTAATATTAGTTTTATCAGAATTGGGATCCGATTGTGCGATCCAGCGGACAGAATCGGACATGGCCAGATTATTCCATATTGGATATATGTTTATGCTTGAGAATCTTGGTATCGTTTTGTATACAGTACAGATGGTTATTTTCAGATTCATTCGTTACTTGAGAATGCGATGTGCAAATTGAGGTAAGGGTGGAATTGATTTGAGATTCCACGGATTGGTAAGGTTACTGCGGTAAAGTTACACTGGAAATATTCTTACCTTGTAATTATATTGATATGTAATTGTAGTTGATGATGTGATCGTTATCATTGTTGAGTATTATGGCTGATCCCGTCGTGGGCTTTATCTTTTAGGTACTTGAAGATCGAGCTAGTAGCGGTCGTGAAGGGATGAGCTTTTCGGTGATACTGGCTATGGTTTGGTTATTGGGATTTGAGTATTCTTTTCTGGTTGTTATGATTCCGCTGCAAATGTATTTAATCATATCTCTATCCGCTGCGTTGAAATTTTATAATGGCTTTCAGTATTTCTCTAACTCGTGTATACTTTCTAAATGCCCTTTTGACGTCTTTGTCTTGTGCTTTCAAATGGTATTTTCTGACGCTAATTGGGAACAACATTTTGAAAAATATTTGAGTAGTTAAAACATTACCGTCATCGGCCTTGTGGCATTTTTAAACATTTGTGAAAATGATTTTAGCCTTGTGGGTTCCAATGTGGGGCCCACGGCGCTGTAATATTCCCAGTTGGTTTTGGGGGTGTTACAGAAGATAGTATCAGAGCTTGGGTTTCGTAAAACCCAGGCATGTGTGTTATATGGCTCTACCGATGCGGTAGTAGCGTGACTTTTGAAAATGATTTTCCTGACTTTTGAGTCAAACCGATTTTTGGAGGTTCTAAAATTTTTGAAATATTTTCAAATTGCTATATTTGTGATGCCGATGTGTTGTTATTGTGTTGAGACTTTGTATGGAATTCGTATGCTAGTATCACGGGAGATCATCGACTTCATGGACCTGTAAGTATGTTCTTTCAGTTATTTGGTTTTGATGATGATTATTTGAGCATGGTGACATGATTTTGAGATATTTCGGGATTGAGATATTGATTATGATAGGATTTTAAGTTTCGAGGACAAAACTTATTTAAGTGGGAAGATATGTAATATCCTAGAATTTTGCTACGATTTTTTGCATTATTTTATCTTAGTTGTACTGTACAGAGTGGGACCGGCACAGTATAGGTGGATAATTTTGGGAACTGTGACAGTCGTGTCAGTATATCTATCGAGGTTATTTTAATTCTAGGATATTACATGCTTGATATGTTTTTCGATGTCGGATATACTGTATGAGTATTTGTACAATTGCCGTACTTGGTCGACAGTTGTATTTGAGGATATCGTGCATCAGATGTATCGTATGAGAATGTTATCAGAACGAGCATATGTATTCAGTATGCCGTATATTCGTATCCAGTATGCCGAGACGGACAGGAACAGTTGGATTTTGGCCAAGTATAGAGGGCCATTACGTACGCTAAGGTTAAGGACTTACGTATGTTAAATTCTATGTTTTACGTACGTTATGCATTAGGCATTACGTACGTAACAAAGGGAATCGGACAGGACCGAGCTGTGGTCGGCAGGTGGGGCCCTGTGTCGGCAGCTTTCAGCGTGGATGTGGACAGGCGAGTCAACCTCGAGCATTACGTACGCTATGCATGGTGTATTACGTACGTAATACGAGTATGTTACTGTAGCAAGTCAACATACGTATTACGTACGCTGCAGAGAAGGGATTACATACGTAAGTCTGTGAACGAAATGAGTCAGTGACATCTGGACCGTCATTACGTACGCTACCAAGGTCACGTACGTTAACCTTGGTGTGTTATGTACGTAACGAGTTGGAGGTTTATATAAGTGGACGCCCATCATTTCATTTTTCTTCAGAATTTCATTTCATTTTCGCCTTGAAACACTCAGAGATGGAGTTTTCAGTCCTTCTAAGTCGATTATGGGCTTGGAAACATGTGATTGGAGCTTGATATATGGAGATATCATTGATTCTTGAGGTGGTTACTTGTGTATTTCATCTCCTAAGAGGTATGTTGGATAATCCTCTCTTTGAATTCGGATTTTTGATGTTGTTGTTGATGATTAATTCGTATGATGCTAGTTTATGGAGTTGGTCTTATGATTCTTGGTATTCATGGGAATTTTGTTAAGAAGGATGATGATATGATGATTTATACCTTGATTATGTTAGTTATGATGATGGAATCATAGTGTTCTTGGTGTTCTTGGTAGTATTGTTACGAATCTTGATGTTAGAAAAATTGTATATTGGAGAATATGATAATATACCCCTTGAATTGTGGGTGAGGATGGTTTAGATGTTAGAACACATCGGATTATGTCGTTTTGTTGGTTACAAACATGATTATGGATTAATTCATTTTCTTGGATAACTCTTGAGTTATACATGTCGTGATTTTATGGAAAATTGGAAGAATTTCGGTTAATTTTGGCATACGGTTATTCGTGATGAAAATCGGTAATTGAATTTCTATGAATTTACAAGGATGAGCCGTGTTAATCCGTAAGTAAGATTGAAGTCGGAGCCAAGAATGTTGAAGACATTGTTAGAATTATTTATTATCGAATTTCAGCTTGTATTCGTATTGTTAAGAGTTGATATGGTTTGGTTTCGTATGATCGAGATGTCGTTGAACCGTTGAGTTTGATTGGTTGGTTATATCGGTTGTTGATTGTTATTGAATGCATATTTAATTGATCATTGCGTTATGTTGCGTTAAGTGATCGTTGATGATTAACCGTTGTGCTGCGATAGGAATTGGAGAATGCATGGATCGCCTTGGTCGGGGCTGCAGAGCTTGTCAATGAAGACGACGGGATTGATAACAACTTCAGCGTATCGGTATCGAGTCAAGTTATGCGTGCTCAGTTCATAATGTTTAATAAATGGTTTCGTTTTCATTTCATTTATGATTCATATAGCAATGGTATCATGGAATATGAATTGTCGGAATGATAGTATGTATATTATGCTTGGACTGAGATAAATCATAATATATATGATTTAAAAGATGTCTAGTGGAAACGGAGACGTGAATTATATTTGGTCTATTGTATGAGAAGTTAGATATCAAGACTAGTTATCACGCCGATATCGAACTCGAGATGGTGGTTTGGTATTAGTAATGGATTGTATTTCATTTTGGATTGTTCGGATAACCGTGTATTCGTTCAGGGATGTTGGTCGTGGAAAGGTTAGCATCTCCAGCTTGAGGTAAATTAATATTGCTAGATTATGATAATCATCATGTTGCATTATTGCATGTGTGTGTTGATGCTTCATGTGATGAGTGTGCATCATTGCTGGTTATATATTGTGATTGCATGAACTGTGTTAGGGGATAAGACCGAAATGGCACCTACGTTCCGGGGTATTCCTGTGAGATTTTTCCGTGACCCATAGGGGATAAGACCTAAATGGAACCTACGTTCTGGGGTATTCCTGTGAGATGCTTCCGTGACCCTTGGTTGCTGCCTTGGGGTTTATGTGTTAATATTATATGCATTGTTGAGCATGCTGTGAACTGTTGTCTGACGGAAATACGACATTGTGGTCGTGTTGGTCTTTCATGATCGAGTTATCGTTGCTCACTTGGAAAGTCTTCTGATCCTTGTTGGATATGCATTTCTTTGGGATTCGTTGTCATGTTGTATCGTGATATATCTGGAGTCGGATACGTTCTGATCGGTCATGTGTTGGATTTTCAGGGCTGGCACGTGTAGCATGTGTTGGTTTCGACCTCATATTGAACCATGCACACGAGATGTACTTCATGAGGATGATTAGGTATGAGACCAGACGTGTATCTGATCAATACCCATGGTTGGCTTGTACACAGACACATTTCCAGATCGGGCGTATCGTGACGTCCATCTTGAGTCAGGTTGATTGGTCGTTCATAGTCCATGTATAATCGGAGCTGTTCGGGTTTGTCTTTGAGATCCCATATATGTGATTTGTATACGGTTGACGATTTTATTCTCTCGTGTATCTGTCCCTATAGATCCTTCATCGATCTCGTTTGGAGTTATCCTATCGTTGGTAATCTCATTTGTTGTTGATTCCCTAATGATCTCGTTGGAAGTTTATCCTATCGTTGGTAATCTTGTTTGTTGTTGATTCCCTAATGATCTCGTTGGAAGTTTATCCTATCGTTGGTAATCTCGTTTGTTTTTTATTCCCTAATGATCTCGTTGGAAGTTGTCCTATCGTTGGTAATCTCGTTCGTTATTGATCCTTATTGATTCCGTTTGGAGTCTGCCTTACCGTTGGTATTCTCGGTCGTTGTAGATCCTTATTTGATCCTGTTGGAGTTTACTGTATCGTTGGTATTCTCGGTTGTTGATCCTTTATTAATCTTGTTGGAGTTTACAGTGTCGTTGGTATTCTCGGCTATTGATCCTTATTGATCTTGTTTAAGTCTACGGTATCGTTGGTATTCTCGGTTGTCGATCCTTTATTGGTCTTGTCAGAGTTTACCGTATCGATGGTATTCTCGGTCGCTAATCCTTTATTGATCTTGTTGGAATCACCACATCATGGTATTCTCGTTCATGGTTGATCCTTGTCGATCTTGTGTGGGGTTATCATGTAATTGATATTCTCGTTCTGATGCATTGGTTGGTTAACATTATCGATTGTGTGAGCATTCATGCTTTGTATTGATATCCGGGACTTGCCATTGTCTCGGGACAATTGATCTCCAGATGTATTGTGTGATATCGGTTTTATCAGAATTGGGATCCGATTGCGATCCAGCGGACAGAATCGGACATGGCCAGATTATTCCATATCATTTCGGATACAGTACAGATGGTTATTTTCAGATTCATTCGTTACTTGAGAATGCGATGTGCGAATTGAGGTAAGGGTTGAATTGATTTGAGATTCTACGGATTGGTAATGTAACTACGGTAAAGTTACACTGGAAATATTCTTACCTTGTAATTACATTGATATGTAATTATATTTGATGATGTGATCGTTATCATTGTTGAGTATTATGGCTTACCCCGTCGTGGGCTTTATCTTTTAGGTATTCGAAGATCGAGCTAGTAGCGGTCGTGAATGGATGAGCTTTCCGATGATACTGGCTATGGCTTGGTTATTGGGATTTGAGTATTCTTTTTTGGTTGTTATGGTTCCGCTGCAAATGTATTTAATCATGTCTCTATTCACTGCATTGAAATTTTATGGCTTTCAGTATTTCTCCAACTCGTGTATACTTTCTAGATGCCCTTTTGCGTCTTTGCCTTGTGCTTTCAAATGGTATTTTCTGACGGTAATTGGGAACGACATTTTGAAAAATATTTGAGTATTTATAACATTACCGTCATCGGCCTTGTGGCATTTTTAAACGTTTGCGAAAATGATTTTAGTCTTGTGGGTTCCAATATGGGGCCCACAGCATTGTAATATTCCCAGTTGGTTTTGGGGGTGTTACAACAAGCATCTTGGGTGGTAATAAAGATCTTAGGATCAAGAGAGTATCTGAATAGCTTTACATCAGGTGCAGAAATTCTTGAGAAAAGAGTTTATCAATTAGACAGGTTTATACTATGATGTAGGGGCCCACTCAGAAAGTACCATGGCAGAAAATGATTAGTCATAATATAGCTCCACCTAAATATTTATTCATTGTGTGCATGGCTATTCTTGAGTGGCTAGCTAGCTGTGAGAATTTATCAAATATCAGAAATGTGATCGACAATGTGTGATGTGTACTCAAAAGGTTGAAACTTTGAACCATCTTTGCTTTAAGTGTGAGTTTTCTGCACAAAAGCAGCTTGCTTATAGACTCCTAGTTTTAGTGTTGTGTATAATATTTGGAGGGAGCCCAAGATATCAAGGTAAGTTTTGCAATGTGTAAAGGATTGTGAAGTTATGCCAAGTTCAACTGGCCATTAGATTTAATAAGAATGCCAAGATTGCCAGATTACTCGAAGTATTAGTTGGTATTTCAAGTTGTTGGGAAAACGGCCTCAAAGATCTCCAACAACCCTCCCAAAGAACGAAAATTGAGAAAAATAAATAACACAAAAATGTACGTGGAAACTCCAAAACCGTAGAAAAACCACGGGCCTCCAGAGAGAAAACTCCACTATATGACAAATTGTTACAATCACATAGACTAATCTCTCAAGCTCTCGACTTCCAACTCCTACACTATTACAAGCCTTTGAAAACCTCTTACCCCTCTAAAATAAAGAGCAAGGAATTTCAAACTAGAAGTAATCACAAGACTAAAGAGTAGTGATTGATGCATTTGTATCAAAGACCTTGGAACTCCTTATATAGCCTAAAAGTCTCCACCTACTTTGATAGCCAACCAATGTGGGACAAAATCCACACTTTCATTTTTAACAACTATTCCAACAATCTCCACCTTGTTAAAACATGAAAGAAAACACCATTATCTTCATCGACAATCATGATTCTTAACACAAAGAACCATCATCCTCAAAAGAGAATAACCTACTCCACCATATGAGTAGAACACTTAGAATAAACCATTCTAAGATTTTTCAACCACTTAGAATCAACCATTCTAAGAACCCTCGACACATGTCGAAAAACTTGCTGAAATGTTTATGGTACAACTTCCCTATTGGTCACCCGGAAGTTCATCAGCCCTCGATATCAATCTCCACCACACATCTTGCATCAATGTCAACTCAATGCCCATGTGTAAATCCGTGAACCCGCTAACAAAAAGACACATCCCTTTTCATGGTAACGGGCATACCATGGGGATGCCAAATTCTCAAAAGAATTCTTCACCGTCAGTGATGACGGAGACATTGTTAGTAGAATTGGAGCATTTTGCCGAGTCCGCTCCACCTAGACAATTACTCTTGACATGTCCAGACTGTCCACACTTCCAGCATATCGGAATCTTGTGTGACTTCTTCTTCTTCCCGTTCCTGCATATCATAATCGTTCCTTCTGACGAAGCATGGCTGCTATTCTCGAGTCTTTTCTCCTCGGACAAGAGTTTTCCAATAACATCTGCATACTTCAGGGTCTCTTTCCCATACATCAAAATGGGCTTCATATGCTCATAGGAAGATGGCAAAGATAATATGAGCCTCAGTGCTTTATCCTCATCTTCAACCTTCACTCCGATAGCCTCCAATTTTGACACGATGTTATTAAGAACACTTAGATGATCTGAAATTTTTGTATCTCCATTCATACGAAGAGTATGAAACTGTTCCTTGAGATACAACCAATTTGAGATGCCCTTGCCTTGATACAACTGCTCAAGTTTCTGCCAAAGATCCTTTGCCGTTGATATACCATGCACATTTGCAAGAACATTCTTTGCTAGAGACAAACGAATTGCACTTGCCGCTCTCAAATCCAAATCTTCCCATTCTTCATCATCGAGTTTACTGGTGCTTGATTCCGCACTAGAAACAGGGGTTGGTTTCCCCCTCAACGCCTTGTGTAACCCAGACTGAATCAACACATCCTTGACTTGAACTTGCCACAAACCAAAGTTGATTCTTCCATCATATTTCTCTACATCGAACCTCATGGGACTGTACTTTGACATCGTGTCTGTATCTTCAAAAACAGTGTTGTATACTAGAAAATATACACCAAGCCTATATAAGTAGCATACCCAACAAAGGATTCCCAGGAAAGAGAGGTGGGTCACAGTGGACACGCTTAAATACCAAGTCTTTCCTAGCCAGAACCTTCGCTGGATATAAACACTCCCAGCTTGTATATAATTCTATTGTACACAAAACAGTCAACCAAATCCTTGTTTCTGATATGGAAAGTCAGACCAAGCTGCAACCACAGAGCATACTACGAACCTTCAAAGCACCAAGACACCTTCCAATATGACCAAATAGAAAATTCATTTTTTATATGGAAGCTCAGACAAAGCTGCAACCACAGAGCATACTACAAATATCTAAAACCGAGACCTCCCCCGAACTTGTCTCCGATACCACTTGTTGGGAAAACAACCTCAAAGATCCCCAACAACCCTCCCAAAGAACGAAAATTGAGAAAAATAAATAACACAAAAATATACGTGGAAACTCCAAAACCGGAGAAAAACCTCAGGCCTCCAGAGTGAAAACTCCACTATATGACAAATTGTTACAATCACATAAACTAATCTCTCAAGCTCTCGACTTCCAACTCCTACACTATTACAAGCCTTTGAAAACCTCTTACCCCTCTAAAATAAAGAGCAAGGAATTTCAAACTAGCCTTGCTAACTCGAGTAATGGTGTTGGTAATCTTTTGTCTAAGGAGCTTAAGGACAACATCGTGGAAGTGAAGAGGTGTAATGATAGGATTATGTCCGTTAGAGTGGTGGTTGGGGAGAAGGTGGTTAACGTGGTTTGTGCGTATGCCCCGTGTTGGTTTGGGTGTGCTTGCTAAGGAACCTCTTTGGGTCTATTTAGATGAGTTGGTCGGGTGTATTCCGGACGATCAATTTATTGTTTTAGGGGGCGATTTCAATGGACACATTGGTGAGGGGGTGGATGGCTACCATAGTGCGCATGGGGGTTTCGGATTCGGAGTTAGGAATGCTGGAGGTTCTGCACTGTTGGAGTTTGCCACTTCGCATGAGTTGGTAATTGCTAACTCTGGTTTTCAGAAGAGAGCTGAGCACCACATCACCTTCAGTAGTGGGGGGCACAAAACACAAATTGACTACCTTCTTTTGCGCAGTCGTGATGGTAGGGCGTGCGTGGACTGCAAGGTGTTCCGGAGCGAGGCCTGTGCTTCTCAACACCGGCTGCTGGCTATGGATTTATTCTTGGGAGGTCGTGTTGGTAGCGGGGCTAGAGAAGCGAGACCTAGGATTCTCTGGAAGGATCTGAAGGGTGAGAAGGCGAAAGAATTCAAGGAGTCGCTGACCCGCGAATGAGGATTTTTGCGAGGGGGCGATGCTGACCTTATGTGGACCAGCATGGCCAATGCTATTAGGAGGGTGGGCGAGAAGGTGGTGGGGGTTTCTTCGGGCAGGGCTAGTGGACCTAGGGAGGCATGGTGATGGAATGAGGAGGTCCAAAAGAAGGTTAAGGCTAAGCAAGCGTTATTTAAGGAGCTTTTGTCGGTTAGTGCTGGGGAGGAGAGAATCCTGAAAATTATGGCGTACAAGGTGGCGAAAAGAGAGGCTAAGAAGGCAGTGGCTAAGGCTAAAGGTGAGGCTTACGAGGAGATATACAAGCGCTTAGACACCAAAGAAGGAGCGAATGCTATTTTTAAACTAGCGAAAGTTAGGGAAAGAGGGCGGCGCGACCTGGGTCCCGTTAAGTTTATTAAGGATGATTTGGGCCAAGTGTTAGTGAACGATGTGGCTATTAAGGAGAGGTGGAATAGGTATTTTTTTGAACTTTTCAATTAGGCTAGGGGTAGTGACTCGGTGGTGCAAGGAGTTTGTTTATCTTCTGCTCGTTCGTTTAGTTCTTGTGAGAGCATCAGCAAGGAGGAAGTAAAGTGCCCTAATGAAAATGGGTAGAGCTAAGGCTGTAGGCTGGATCAGATCCCTATTGAGGTGTGGCTTTGCCTGGGGGAAGTCGGAGTTTAGTGGCTAGCAGAGCTGTTCAACATCCTCCTCAGAGGTTCTAAGATGTCGACGGAGTGGAGGCATAGTATTGTCGTGCTGTTTTTCAAGAACAAAGGCGATGCTCAGAGTTGTAGTAACTATAGGGGTATTAAACTCCTCAGTCATACTATGAAACTTTGGGAAAGAGTGGTGGAATGTAGGGTTAGAAGAGAAGTTGAGATCTCAGAGAACCAATTTGGCTTCATGCCGGGGAGGTCCACGATGGAGGCCATTCATCTCGTCAGACGCCTTATGGAGAAGTTTAGAGAGCGGCGTAAGGACCTCCATATGGTGTTCATAGATCTAGAGAAGGCTTATGATATCATTCCGCGGGATGTTATTTGGAGGAGCCTAGTAGAGAGGAGGGTGTCGTTGCCGTTCATTAGGGTGATCCAAGACATGTACTCCCTAGCTAGGACTTGCGTTAGGACCCCAGTTGGTGACACCCAGTATTTTCCGGTTGAGATAGGACTACACCAAGGGTCGGCGCTAAGCCCTCTTCTCTTCGCTCTAATGCTGGACGTCATTTCGCGGGGGATACAAGATGGCATCCCGTGGTGCATGCTTTTTGCTGATGACATTGTGTTAGTGGTGGAGTCGAGGAGGGAGGTGAACTCGAAGTTGGAGCTATGGAGGTCTAAGTTAGAATCCCAGGGCTTGCGTGTGAGCCGGTCTAAGACCGAGTATCTCTGGTGTAACTTTAGTGGTGAGGACAATGAGGAAGATGTAGAGGTAATGATTGCGGATCATCGTACCCCGTACGGATATGTTCAAGTATTTGGGTTCGATCATTCAGAAGGAAGGTGAGTGTGAAGATGATGTCACTCATCGTATCAAGGCGGGGTGGTTAAGATGGAGAGCAGCGACAGGGGTCCTGTGCGACAAGAAAGTCCCTCTAAAGTTGAAAGGTAAATTCTATAGAGCGGCAATCCGACCCGCAATGTTGCATGGCTCCGAATGTTGGGCGATGAAGAAGTCGCTTGAGAGAAAGTTGGAAGCGGCTGAAATGAGAATGTTACGTTGGTCGTGTGGTCGCACAATGTTGGATAGAATCTCGAACGGGGTGTTCAGGAACGCGCTAGAAGTGGCGCCCATTACAGAGAAAGTTAGGGAAGGGAGATTGAGATGGTTTGGTCACATCCGCAGGAGGCAGGCTTCTACCCCGGTGAGGTGGGTCGAGAGTTTATTGGTTATCGGGGAGAGGAGGAGAGGCAGACCGAGTAGGACGTGGGAGGAGCAGCTGAGATTAGATTTGAAGGACTTAAACCTTTCCGAGACCATGACAGTTGATAGGTGCGCTTGGAGGCGTCAGATCAGAGTTATGGATTCTTCTGTTGGGAGCGGTGTTGTAGTCGAGAGCCTCAGGGTTGGGTTGTCTCGGTTAGCTTTGACCTAGAGCATTACATTTTTTTTACCTTTAGTGTATATTTTATCCTATGGTCTTTTGTGTATGGTGTATTTTTGACAGGGAACTGTGCGCAGAGTCAACCTCTCTTCTGTTAGAGCAGCGTTCATCGAGATTGCAGTTGCCAAAGTCACCTTAGGTAAGTCTCATGTGAATTAAGCCATGGGCTCAGGTATGGTTTTGAGCTTTCTCGCATCATATGCTTCTTTGTATATATCACTCTATACTTTGCTGTGCACTAAGCTGAGGGTCTTCACGGAAACAACCTCCCTACCGTAAAAAGTAGGGGCATGGTCTGCGTACATCTTATGTAACACCCCAAACTAGGCGGATATTACAGTGCCGTGGACCCCCGACTGGGACCCACCAGGCGAATGAAAACTGATGAATTAAATAATATAATTGTGGTGCCGAACCACATTATATTACCAAATACTCCGATGAGGAGCTTAAGTACATTACACCAGGACAAAACCGAATACTAGTATATTTTATATGGAGATAAAATACACCACCCTGAATAAATAACATCTCGTACGAAATTTGCAGCGGAAATACAACTGAAGAAAAATAAGAATTTCTGAAATGACTGGAACGACTGAAATGACTGAAATACACGGAATGACTGGGGCCCCCTACTAGTATCACTAGGACTCCTCGCCGTCATCATGCTCTTCCCGTGCCTTTGCCTTGCCGTGACCTGAAAACAAAATAACCCAACGGGGTCAGTTACACAGAACAACAATCCTCAAGGGTTGAAAATACACAATCATGATTTAATTGAAGTTATGAAATATCCGTAGCTATGAATTACGCTGAAGAGGAGTATCAGAGTACGCCCGTAGTGTTCTGTGCAAGTGTACAAGACGGATGACCGGACACACCTGTCCTTGTACCTAATTAGTCTCACAGAGTTAATCTTTACCGTGTGCACTGCCCAATGTATTACTCCTAATACATGGCCATCACGTTCTCGACTAAAAATTCCACACATCCGCACCCGGACACGCAATATGAACCCAGAAGGTCATATGAAACGATAATGACCACAATGAATATCAATGAATAATAATAATCTGACAAAGTCAAGAATGACTCACTGAGATTAAAGTAATAATGAAGTGATGGATAGTTTCAATGAAATGATTGGAACCGCCGTTCCTCATTAATGAAGTGATTCCTTCATTATGATTAATACCATGATGAATGAGTTATGATTATGAATGATCAACAACAAAAGGAATGAAATCCTTTTAACCGAGTAAGAATTAACTTACACAACACCGGTGACAATTATCCTTCCACGAACAACATCCTAATTGATATATCGGTCGCTCGAACAACCTTGAATAAATACAATTACCAACAATCCGTTCAATATACGAATCAAATACGAATATAACGAACTCAAAACGTCGATGCGATTAAACCAAGTTCATTGGGGCATTATATCGAACACTTTGTGGCCAACTTCGATTGATTACAACCAAACCTCAATAATACCAACACCAAATCCCCAAGAAGTGTTTCAAACCAACAAAACATCTTCAATGCGATCAATAATCCGTTATGAATATCCAAATATGTGATTATAACAACAATTAATCGAAAATCCCCAAATCCAACTCGATATTCAAAGTGTTCTTGAATAATCCCTCAATAATCCAATGAATCTATATACAAACTCATAATCGTATGCATATCCCTCCATATAACATGATTATCACATCCAAAACATCATATCTCAACACAAAATCGAAATCCAAGATGTTGACGAAATTACCTCTTGAAGATCCAACCACTTCGATCCGATGAACACGCGTTAAATCGAGTATTCAAGCTTCCCAAATGAATGAAGATAAAGAAAATTACACACTCAAATGATTGATGATGGAAAAATCCCTCCCTCAAGTCTCTCTCTCGGAACTAAGTGAAGAAAAGGGTGAAAATGAAGAAAAAGTCCCGGCCGGGTCCTTATATACTGCCGGAAGTTACGGCCGTAACTCGGCCTTCATACGGCCGTAACATCCCAGGTCAACGGCCTTACGGCCGTAACCGGCCAACTCGTACGGCCTTAACTCGGCTTCGTCCAAAAGCCTGTCGACAGACTTACCGCTGTAACCGCTCCTGAGTTACGGGCATAACTCGCCTTCGTCAAAAACATCTGCCGACATCCTTATGGCCATACCCGCACACCTTACGGGCGTAACTCGGATGATACGGCCGTATTCGGCCAAACTTACGGGCATAAGCCCCCTTCGTCGAAAATGACCAGGCACCTGTCAGAGCGCACGGCCAGATCCATTAAGCCTTACGGCCGTACCTTCCTTGTCTTACAGCCATATGCCGCAACCCTTACGGCTGTAAGTCCCCCTTGCCCGACAAAATCTGAAATTTACGAATACCACTTACGTCCATTCTTACGGCCGTAACTCGCCTTCGGCCAAAAATGCCTGGGCAGTCTGCTGGACACGTACGGCCGTAACCGGCCAAGCCTTACGGCCATACCTGCTCAACTTACGGCCGTATTACAAGACCTTACGGTCGTAAGTCCCATTCGTCCAAAATGGCTTGAAAACAACGAACCCTTGTTACGGCCGTAACCTACAATCCTTACGGCCATAACTCAATGCTGGACAAGGTGAAAAATCCGATAACTCCGATTCCTCGCTACGACTGATGAATGATCCGACATATCATACGAATGTGAAAGTGAACAAGTCCAACACAAGCCAAAGATGATACTCCCAGTACAAGACTACCAAACACAGTGAAAATGATAATACTCCCGTCTCGATCTATAAACGGAGATGAAATGACGATCAGTAACTGATATACGGTTACAACATGCCAACAGTGAGCGCAAATGAATGAATCATGAATGACGAGTGATTAATAATGAGTGAAAATTACTGAGTGACAATTACAGACTGATAATTACTGAATGAAAATGAATGAATTACAACCGGGTATTACATACTCCCCCCCTTAAAAAGAGTTTCGTCCTCGAAACTAAGGGCCAAACAACTCGGGATGACTCTCCCGCATACTCTCCTCAGTTTCCCAAGTGGCCTCTTCGACTCCATGTCTAGACCACTGAATCTTGACCAAAGGGATCATCTTGTTCCTCAACTGTTTGATTCGTCGCTCTAAAATTCGTATGGGACGCTCCTCGTACGAATGATCATCCGCGATCTCGATTTCGTCGAACTGAAGTATATGACTCGAGTCGGCAACATACTTCCGCAACTGAGAGACGTGAAACACATTATGAATTCGGCTCAATGCCGGAGGTAAAGCCAATCGATAATCTAACTCGCCTACTAGATCCAAAATCTCAAACGGTCCAATGAATCTCGGACTCAACTTTCCCCGTTTTCGGAAATGGAAAATACCTCGACTCGGGGATACCTTGACCAAAACGTGGTCACCCGTCTCGAACTCTAGTAGTCGACGACGATTGTCTGCATAAGATTTCTGTCGACTCTAAGCGGTCAACAAACGACTGCTGATCAAAGCTACCTTCTCGCGGGCAGCTATAAGCATATCGGGCTCAGTGCCGATTGATTCTGATAAGTCGTCCCAACACAAAGGAGATCGACAACGACGACCGTACAAGGCCTCATAAGGTGCCATCTTGATCGAAGCATGCCAACTATTATTATACGTCAACTCGATCAAAGGTAGCTAGGCTTCCCAATCGTCCTTCCAATCGAGGACGCATGCCCTCAACATGTCCTCTAATGTCTGAATGGTTCTCTATGATTGTCCGTCGGACTGAGGATGAAAGGCGGCACTGAGATTAATCTGAGTTCCCATAGCACGATGGACTGATTTCCAAAAATGAGACACAAACCGTCCATCACGATCGGAAATGATACTCTTAGGAGTACCGTGCAGTCTCACTATCTCTTTAATGAACAGCTGGGCAAGTCTCTCGGGACCCCAAGTATCCTTAATCTCGAGAAAATGAGCTGATTTAGTTAAGCGGTCCACGATCACCCAGATCGTATTCATGCCACGACGACTCGTCGGCAAACTCGTGATGAACCCACTTCCATTCTGGAATAGGGAGAGGCTTCAGCATACCCGCCGGTCGCTGATGTTCAATCTTGAGTTCTTGAAAAGTTAAGCATTTCGAAACAAATTCTGCGACTTCTTGCTTCATATTACTCCACTAGTAATTTTGTTTCAAGTCCTTGTACATCTTGCTAGATCCCGAATGAACAGAATAAGGGGTAGCATGAGCTTCTCTCAAAATCGAGTTTTTCAACTCGTCATTTGCCGGTACGCACAACCGATTCTTAAATCTCAAAAGTCCATCCTCGTGGACCACGAATCCAGGGGCTTTCCCCTGAGCCACATCCTCACGGATGCGCAACAATGCTGGATCTGAACCCTGATTCCCCCTGATTTCTGTTAGGATTATATACTGCAAAGCATACTTTATGCTTGTATTACCTAATTTCCCTATTACTACCTATGAGGATATTAATTATATTTAATCACATGTTTTGCATATTAATTCACGTTATGGTTATGCAAATGAAATGTCTAATTATTTTATATTGTAGATAATGTGGTGTGTTGGTGTCACACGGAAGATCACATTATCGGTGCCTTATAAAATAATATAATAGTTCACAACCTATATAATTATTAGACAAATTATATAAAGGGTTGTAGTGTATGCTTGAGAATAGTTGGTCTTGACTATTAGCATACATTAGCGTATTTGCATACGTTGAACAGGATCGAGGTGAGATAGTGTCTTCAGATCGACCGTAAGAAGAACGTAAATCTCGGATAATTATTATTTCTTAATTCTAAGTATATAATATTTAATTGTGTATTTATAATAATTATTGCTTTGATTTACCATAGGTGAGAGTCAAAATGATCGACTCAATAAGCCTCGTATCTTGGGCAATAATATAGTTTATACGACAATTATTATTATTACTAGAAATCGTGTCCCGACTCGTGCGGGTTGATGATGTCCCCTTGAGGAGCTCAATAATGATTATTATATTAAACCCTGCAGGTGGATTTAATTCCGATATAATAATAAGGTTCGAGTGGTACTACACTTGGATAAGATATTAATTAATTAAAGCTGTCACTAGCTTATAATTAATTAATGGACATTCAATATCTTAAACACGGGAAATAATATATTTAATAAGGAGCCCAATTTCGTAATTTGGGATTTTGTTAGGAAGTGAAATATCAACTTTTTAGTGGACTAAGTTGATATTAATTGATTCATCATATATTAGGAAGAGTCCTAATAAGGTAAGATGAATTAATTGGAAGTCCTTCCATAATCCTCCTTTAGATCCCTAGTAGTAGTCCAAGAGCCTATAAATAGGACATTATGGGGTGTTGGCCGATTTATCACATACTTGCACAAGAAATTTCGATTTTTCTTCTAAGTGTTTAATTGTGGATCTTGACTTGTGTCTTTGATTCCACAATTGAGATAACACTTTAATTCTTGCTACATATCGGAATTACTTGAAGAAAATAAAATCGAGAGTTGTGAGGCAAGGTAGATTCGGCCGATCCATAAGGTGTCCAAGCAAGATCCGGTAGTTCGTTGCCCACACAACGTCCGGTTCAAGGCGGATCATACTCTAGAAGATCTGAAGGTAGAAATACAAGGCGATCAAGAAGGAAATAAACAACCGCTTCAAAAGGTAATATCCTATGATCTTGGATCTAGATTAGGATATTTTAATTAAATCAACACATTTAATTAATAAATAATAAATAATATTTAAATTGCTTGTTAGTTTTAGTAATTATTTAATTAGCATGCCTAAATAGATCTAATGCTCGTAGATGCGTAAAACGCTTTTATCATATTTTCCCAAACTTCGCTTCCGCTGCGTTTTACTTTCCAACAATTTCCTCCTCAAGTGACGATGAAATTTCTAACACGCAAAGCTGTCCCTGAACTCGCTGAAGCTAGACCTCGATCTCGGGTCTAAGGAATTCCTGCTGAACTGTTAAACGAGCAAGCATCTGTTCCTGAACGGACTTACGACTCAAGGCGTCGGCGACAACGTTCGTCTTGCCCGGGTGGTAAAGTATCTCAATATCATAATCTTTGATTAGCTCCAACCACCGTCTCTGACGCATATTTAACTCCTTCTGAGTAAATATATACTTTAAACTCTTGTGATCGGTGAAAATCTGACAGGTGACGCCATAAAGGTAATGACGCCAGATTTTCAAAGCGAACACCACGGCTGCTAGCTCCAGGTCGTGGGTCGGATAATTAACTTCGTAAGGTCTCAATTGCTGTAAGGCATAGGCAATAACCTTCCCATAAAGTTGCTCTCGTCTTAATACGTTGAGAACCTGATGAAGGTGAACCTCATGTTCCTCTCGGTTACGAGAATAAATCAAAATGTCATCGATGAAGACAACAACAAACTGATCCAAAAAGTCGATGAAAACCCGATTCATTAACTCCATGAATACCGCAAGTGCATTAGTCAATCCAAACTGCATAACTATGAACTCATAATGACCATAGCGTGTTCGAAACGCCGTCCTTGCGATATCCGACTCTCGAATCCGTAACTGATGATATACAGATCTTAAGTCAATCTTGGAAAATACTGACGCTCCCTGAAATTGATCCAAAAGATCATCGATACGGGGTAACGGATACTTATTCTTGATCGTCACCCGATTCAATTCCCGGTAATCAATACACAAATGGAATGAACCATCCTTCTTCTTGACAAACAGCACTGGTGCTCCCCACGGGGATGCACTCGGTCGGATATAACCTTTCTCGAACAATTCCTCAAGTTGATTCTTCAACTCCTGCATTTCGGTCGGGGCCATTCGGTACGGTGCCTTCGATATCGGGGACGTACCGGGCTCCAACTCAATTGAGAATTCCACATCTCTCTGTGGAGGCAAACCAGGTAACTCGTCTACAAAAACATCGGCATATTCCCTCACTACTGGAATATCCGTCAACATTACTGATGATTTCTCGGTTTTGGTCATATAGCACCAATAACCAACACATCCCTGACTGAGTAAGCTTACTGCTTTCATCAAATTAATAACTCTTCCAGAACAGCTGGGATTACCTCCCTGAAACACACATTCGACCCCATCGTCTGAAATGATAGTGACCATATGCTTACGGACACTAATGATGGCATCATGACGATCCATCCAATCAATACCCAAGATGACGTCGTCTCTCGGCAAATCTACTACGATTAGGTCCGCTGGCCATACACGACCTTGAAGCTGAATCGGACAATTCTGAATCTCACGATTTTCGATAATTCGTCTACCATCAGGTAGACCAATGATATAAGGTTCACAACTAGTAGCACTACCCAGACGCAGTCTACTCGAACATGACTCGGAAATGAATGAATGCAATGCACCAGTATCAAAAAGGGTACACACAGGTTGAGATAGAATATCGAGTGTACCTGAGATCATTCGGGCCTCTGGTTCATCGGTCTTCTTCATCTCATAAATCCGGGGCTTGCTAGTCCCGACACCGGACGCTCTCGTCTGCTGGCTATTGTAATACCCGGTCGAAAGTCATGTCATTTCAAACCTCTTCTTGTTCTTCGAATCGTGATTTGTTGAGCGAACCCTTGTAATCATTGCTTGGAACCACCGTTTTGGGGTTCCCGTACTTCTATTTCGTGTTATTGTTGCCCAGACATTGAATCATATTGCTTTTATTCTCTTTCCGGGTCATTTTTCATCATTTTAGGACCCAACGGGGGTGTGAGCCGCGGCACAAGGAGTGTGCGCCGCGGCACACATATTTCCTAAACCTGGCCGAGCGATCTGGGTGCCGCGGCACACGCGGCAAGATGCCGCGGCACCGCTGCCGTGCCAATTCCGCGGCACACCTTTGCTGAGCCGCGGCACACTGGTGTTGCATCCTCAGCCAAAACCCGCCTTTACCCGGTGCCGCGGAACACCTATGCTGAGCCGCGGCACACTTTGCCAAACACGGGAACAATTTTTAGGCTCGTGCGGCACACCTATGCCGAGACGGCACACAATGCGGTCAATGCATAATTCGGCTTTTAAGCGAGATTTCAGCCATTTTCCTCCATTTCTTCTTCCATCGCGAGAGAGAGTTTGAGGGAGGAACTCTTTTCATATCTATCACTTGTGTGTTGAAGATTTACCACTTTCACTCGGTTGGGAAGCCCGGATAGTCGATCTATCGCGTATTCCTTGGATCATAGCGCTTGAATATTCAAGAGGTAATTTCTTCGACATCTTGACTTCTCGATTTTGTGTGGGTTTTGACGTTTTGGATGATAAAATCATGGTGTAGGATGTGATATAGGCGTGATTATGGACATGATTGGGTATTCATCGGATTATTGAAAGATTATTCAAGAACACTTTGATTTTGTGTTGGTTTTTGGGGGTTTTCGTAGATTCGTCCGTTTTATCCGATTGAAGCTTGAGAACCTTGAGATTTTGATATATCTATACCGTATGAGTGTTTTCTTCCGATTTTTCGGGTTGAATTATGTCATTTTCGGACTTATGAGATTTGGACGACTTTCCAACCTCTAGTTGATTATCCGTATATCTTTATGAATCGTAGACGGGTTTCGGGGGTTTCTTCGTGTAATTTGAATATGGATAATTGATTATCATATTCCTTGCGAATCGTTTAGGTGCCGGAAGCGCGTTCTTGGACCTACCAATCTCATACCCCCTTTTTCCGTTCGTCCCTCGATGTCTCAAAGGCAAGTATACATTTATGATTGTACGTTCTCGACTTTGAAAGTATGAAATATTGATGGTATGATTATTTCTAGCCACTCCGGGACGGGCCTATGGTCCTCTGAGGGTTTCGTAGCCTCTAGTGCGATTCCATGGTTGATATGAACGAACCGTTTCTACGGCATTCATATGAAATAATGTTGGCATGTAATGAACGAACCGTTTTGACGGCATTCCTACATGTAATGGCGTATGATATGAACGAACCGTTTCTACGGCATTCACATACGTCTTGAGATTTTAGTTATTCCGGAATACTAGTCTTAAATTGATGAATTGACGGATATTGATGAATTGACGGATTACGTTTACTTTATTGTCGAGGAGTATTATGTTTCATATTGTTATACTTGCAATAGCTATTCGACGGCTAACCCCTTTATGGGGAAAATACGTTTCATGTATTTCAGGTTCCAGGGGAGCGGACGGGCAGGTACGGGTCGGCATAAAGATGGTGGGCAAGCGTGATACTGTGTCTTTCTTCCAGTTATGTTTGGAGTTTCCCGTTCAGTGTTGTTGTACTGGATTAGCTATTGAATACTCGAGTATTGTTCTCCTTTTTCCTTGATGTTCCGGCCTGTGTTTGCCGAAGTATTGAATTGAGTTGTGATGTTTTTGAATACACTGGTTATATTTCGAATACCTTTGTATCGTTTTTCATTCCATTGTGTGTAGACCTTATCGGTCAAAATTTATGTTTCCGAGTATGTTTAGCCTTGTGGGTCCAACGGCGGGGCTTACGGCGCTGTAATATCCCTAAATAACTTGGGGGTGTTACAGAATATGGTATCAGAGCTTAGGTCTATGGATACCTAGGCTGTCGGTCTTTTGGGTCGATCGAGTCGTTAATTGTCCACAGTATCACTACTCTGCCATCATCACAGTGCGACCGGTACTTGTAAGACCTCTCACTCTTCTGGTGTTTCCTTATTCGTTTTGCTTCCATTTTATCGGTATTCTTGAGAACCGGACACTTTGTTGATGCGTGATTGAATTGTGCTTACGTGACTTGTGTGTTCTTCAGTATGTCACCGGTGGGGGCCGTGGCCGTGGTCGTGGCCGTGGGCGAGGAAGAGGTCGTGGCGCGGCCGTTTCCATCGGGCCAAGGGGGGTCGACCGACCCGGCTTTGTCGAACTCGGTGCATCCCAACACCGAGAGTCGACGACGACCGATGGTCGGGAACAACGCAGACGTTGGAGTGGCGAATGCACTTCAACAATTGGCTACTCGATGACTATTTTGGCCCAAACTGCTCAAATTGAATAACCCGAACCCAAATACGGATGCCCCGCTTGAATGTAATCCGTATGCACCCTCCACAGCTTGGCGGTGCCTGCACCCGTTAGTGGGAGGATTGGTTAGCAGACTGAGAAGATTTTGAGGCGCTTGATTGCCGAGGTGAGGAAAGTACCGATTGCTCAGTATTTCCTCACTAAGGAGGCCGCTACTTGGTGGAAGGTCATCAAGCCACAGGATCGTATTGCCTCATGGGATGAATTTAAGGAGCTCTTGGAGGCCGAGTTTTGTCCTTGGCCGGTACGAGAGAGCCGAATCCGAGCCTTCTTCGAGGCTAAACCACAAGATATTCCCGTTTCGCAGGCGATCGTGGAGTATAACCAACAATTAATCCATGTGAAGGATCAAGTACGTAACGAGCGTGATAAGATCCGTTATTTTGATATGCGGATGAATTTGGACTTGCGGCGGTACATGGCCGGATTTACTTGTACCACACTGAAAGAGTATCAGGACAGAGCTTTAGCCCATGATATGTTGAGCCCCGACAATGATACCGTTGAAGAACCGAAGAAGCAGAAAGTCGAGGGAAATTTTTCTGGCTCTAAGGGTGGCAACTTTCAGAAATCACAGACGACTAACCGTTTTGCCGGACAGTCGTCACGTTCTAATAAAGGGAAGAGGAGTTACCGTCCCACTTCGGGTACCTCAAATCGCGCGGTGACTTGCTATAATTGTGGCCGTTCAGGCCACATTAATTTGGAATGCCACTTTCGACCGTTGAAGTGTCACACGTGCGGACAGATGGGACATAGAGCGACTTATTGTTTCGAGCCGAATCAGACTTTGGACACTCGGGCTTCTGCCCCAGCTGGTCAACCTCAGCAGAATTTTGGCAAGGGCCGGGGACGGGGTCAGAACGCTGGAGGGGGGAACTCTAGCGTCGGTTCAGTACAACCACGAGTTTATGAGATGCGTCGAACAGACGAGCCCGACGCGGCGGTGGCTTCAGGTACCATCCATATTTTATCTTATCCAGTCCGTGTGCTTTTTGATTCGGGTGCTACACATTCTTTTATTTCTTTGGAGTGTGTACGCCGTTTGAATATAACTTGTCTGACTGTTTGCGATCCCTTCATCGTGAGACTGCCGAGCGGGGATAGAATCGTGGGGAACCGGGAGATTAGAGATTTTCCGGTGACTATATCCGGTATGGATTGGTTATCGAATTTAATTGTAGTTGTTATGTAAGGCGAAGACGTGATCCTTGGCGAAGATTGGCTTGATAGTCATCAAGCGATTATGAACTACCGTACTAAGGTTATCACCATGATGACTAAAGACGGATCTGAGTACTCCTTTTTGGGGCGTAAGTCGGGACTATCCAAGTTACTTATCAGTGCCATGAAGGCCGTAAAACTTTTGAATAAAGGTTGTGCGGGCTATTGGTGTTATGCCTTGAAAACGGAAGGAAATGAAATCGTTTTCTCTTCGATTCCGGTTGTTAGTGAGTACCCCGATGTATTCCCGGATGACCTCCCGGGATTACCACCAGATCGAGAGATAGAATTTACCGTAGACTTAGAGCCAGATGCGGCCCCGATCTCTAAAGCACCTTACCGGATGGCACCTTCCGAGATGCAGGAATTGAAGACTCAGTTGGGAGAGCTTTTGGAAAAAGGGTACATCAGACCGAGCGCTTCGCCTTGGGGCTCGCCTGTTCTCTTCGTGAGGAAGAAAGATGGTTCACTACGTTTGTGCATCGACTACCGTGAGCTGAATAAAGTAACCATCAAAAACAAGTATCCTTTGCCTCGTATAGTCGACTTATTTGATCAATTGCAAGGGGCTGCAGTTTTCTCGAAACTTGATTTAAGATCCGGGTATTATCAACTCAGGGTGAGGGAGTCCGACGTTCCGAAGACGGCGTTCCGGACGAGATATGGGCATTATGAATTTGTAGTTATGCCTTTTGGGTTGACGAATGCGCCGGCAGTATTCATGCAGTTAATGAATAAAATATTCATCGAGTACCTCGACAGGTGTGTAGTCATCTTTATTGACGACATCTTGATCTATTCTCGAGATAAGGAGGAACATGCCCGGCACTTGCGTTTGGTCTTAGACATTTTGAGAACCGAGCACCTCTATGCAAAATTCTCGAAATGTGAGTTTTGGTTGGAAGAAGTTATGTTTCTCGGCCATGTGATTTCGGCCGAAGGGGTTCATGTAGACCCGCAGAAGATCGAGGCAGTGCTAAATTGGGCACCGCCTAAAAATGTTAAAGAGGTTCGTAGCTTTTTGGGCCTTGCTGGGTATTACCGTCGGTTTATCGAGGGGTTCTCGAAACTCGCTCGACCGCTTACAAAATTACTCCAGAAGACCGAAAAGTTTATACGGACGGATGAGAGACAACGAGCTTCGATGAATGAAGAGACGATTGACTTCAGCCGATTTTAACTTTACCGCATGGTAGCGAGGGCTTTGCGCTTTATAGTGACGCTCGGTCAAGGCACGGCCGTGTGCTTATGCGGCATGATAAGACGATAGCTTTGCGTCTCGACAATTAAAGCCTTATGAGATGAATTATCCTACTCACGATTTAGAATTGGCCGCAATTGTCTTCGCACTCAAGATTTGGCGGCATTATTTGTATGGTTCACCGTGCGGATTTATACCGATCACAAGAGCACGAAATATATTTTCAGCGAGAAGGAGCTGAATATGAGACAGAGACGTTGGCTAGAGTTGATAAAGGATTATGACACGAAATTCTTTACCACCGGAAAGCCAATGTCGTTATGGATGCTCGAGCCGCAAATCAGCATCTCTTCAAATGCTCGAAGTTCTTACGCCCAGCATTTAAAATTCGTCAAGATCTAATTGAGCAAGGGATAGAAATTTGGTTTCAACGAGTACAGGGACAGTTGTGTACTCTCGAAATTACTTCGTCCTTAGTTGACGACATCAAAGGGAAGCAGTGGAGTGACCCGATGATTTCCCAACTGAAGGAAGACGTGATTA
Organism: Orobanche coerulescens; assembly: GCA_033398695.1. Lineage (NCBI taxonomy): Eukaryota > Viridiplantae > Streptophyta > Magnoliopsida > Lamiales > Orobanchaceae > Orobanche > Orobanche coerulescens. The sequence continues at coordinate 121,609,832 of CM065802.1, read as the reverse complement.
AAGGAAAAGCTCCTGGCTTTATGGTACACGAGGATAGTATTCTGAGATTTCAGGGCAGACTTTGCGTTCCGAATGATTTAGAGTTGAGACAGAGAATCCTCCGAGAAGCCCATGCTACGCCTTACTCAATCCACCCCGGGACGAGTAAGATGTACAAGGACTTGAAGCGAAATTTTTGGTGGAATAACATGAAGAAGGATGTTACAGAGTTTGTATTACGGTGCTTGACGTGTCAACAAGTCAAGATCGAACATCAACGACCGGAGGGGTTGTTGAAACCACTTCCCATTCCCGAGTGGAAGTGGGAAGATATCTCAATGGATTTTATCACTGGCATGCCGAGAACTCGGACTGGAATGAATATGATTTGGGTAATTGTCGATCGATTGACCAAGTCTGCACACTTTTTGGGTATTAAGGATACTTGGGGACCGGATAGATTGGCTCGAACCTTTATCGCTGAGAACGTGAGGTTACACGTTACCCCCAAGACCATTGTTTCTGATCGAGACGGCCGTTTCGTATCGCATTTTTGGCAGGCCGTTCATCAGGCTCTGGGTACTGAGTTGAGATTGAGCACCTCCTTTCATCCTCAGTCGGACGGTCAGACAGAGAGGACGATTCAGACGTTGGAGGATATGTTGCGGGCTTGTGCCTTAGACTGGAGTAATGATTGGGAGCTTCACTTGCCGTTGATCGAGTTTGCTTACAATAATAGTTGGCATGCGTCGATCAAAATGGCACCCTTCGAGGCTCTCTATGGTAGGCGATGTAGGTCGCCATTATGTTGGGACGAGGCTTCTGAGCTAGTTGGGACGGAACCAGATATGTTGTTGGAGACCAAGGAAAAGATTTCTATCATCCGAGATCGACATCGATCGCCGAGTCGTCGAAATCTACGCCGATACTCGTCGTCGACCCTTGGAGTTTGAAGTGGGGGATCACGTCTTGCTCAAAGTATCGCCGACCACATGAGTTTTCCGCTTCGGTAAAAAGGGAAAACTCAGTCCAAGGTATATCGGACCTTTCGAGATTTTAGACAGAGTTGGAGACTTAGCTTATCGCTTGGCGTTGCCTCCAGCTTTGAGTCACGTCCATAATGTTTTTCATGTGTCCCAGTTGAGGAAGTACGTACCGGATCCGAGCCACATTATCGACTACAGTGAGATTGACGTAGCCGAGGATATTACCTTTCCGGAGAGACCCGTGAAGATCCTTGAACGTCGCGAGAAACAGCTTCGGCATAAGACCATTCCACTGGTTAAAGTACAATGGTCGAGGCATGGAGTCGAAGAGGCGACTTGGGAGACGGAAGAGAAGATGCGGGTGGAATACCCCGAACTATTTATTTCTTAAGTTTCGGGACGAAACTTCTTTTTAGAGGGGGAGAATGTAATACCCGGTCGAAAGTCATGTCATTTCAAACCTCTTCTTGTTCTTCGAATCGTGATTTGTTGAGCGAACCCTTGTAATCATTGCTTGGAACCACCGTTTTGGGGTTCCCGTACTTCTATTTCGTGTTATTGTTGCCCAGACATTGAATCATATTGCTTTTATTCTCTTTCCGGGTCATTTTTCATCATTTTAGGACCCAAAGGGGGTGTGAGCCGTGGCACAAGGAGTGTGCGCCGCGGCATAGATATTTCCTAAACCTGGCCGAGCGGACTGTACCGGGTGCCGCGGCACACGCCGGCAGTGCCGCAGCATACTGCCGAGCCAATGCCGCGGCACACCTATGCTGAGCCGCGGCACACTGGTGTTGCATCCTCAGCCAAAACCCGCCCGTACCCGGTGCCGCGGCACACCTATGCTGAGCCGCGGCACACTGCCGAAACCTGGGAACAATTTTTAGGCCTGTGCCGCGGCACACCTATGCTGAGCCGCGGCACACAATGCGGTCAACTGCATAATTCGGCTTTTTAAGCGAGATTTCAGCCATTTTCCTCCATTTCTTCTTCCATCGCGAGAGAGAGAGTTTGAGGGAGGAACTCTTTTCATATCTATCACTTGTGTGTTGAAGATTTACCACTTTCACTCGGTTGGGAAGCCCGGATAGTCGATCTATCGCGTATTCCTTAGATCATAGCGCTTGAATATTCAAGAGGTAATTTCTTCGACATCTTGACTTCTCGATTTTGTGTGGGTTTTGACGTTTTGGATGATAAAATCATGGTGTAGGATGTGATATAGGCGTGATTATGGACATGATTGGGTATTCATCGGATTATTGAAAGATTATTCAAGAACACTTTGATTTTGTGTTGGTTTTTGGGGGTTTTCGTAGATTCGTCCGTTTTATCCGATTGAAGCTTGAGAACCTTGAGATTTTGATATATCTATACCGTATGAGTGTTTTCTTCCGATTTTTCGGGTTGAATTATGTCATTTTCGGACTTATGAGATTTGGACGATTTTCCAACCTCTAGTTGATTATCCGTATATCTTTATGAATCGTAGACGGGTTTCGGGGGTTTCTTCGTGTAATTTGAATATGGATAATTGATTATCATATTCCTTGCGAATCGTTTAGGTGCCAGAAGCGCGTTCTTGGACCTACCAATCTCATACCCCCTTTTTCTGTTCGTCCCTCGATGTCTCAAAGGCAAGTATACATTTATGATTATACGTTCTCGACTTTGAAAGTATGAAATATTAATGGTATGATTATTCGTCATTTGTCATCTATTTCTCATTCTCTCGTCGGTTCTTGGCGATTTGGGCGATTTTGAGAGTATTCTTCAAGGTGTAATCATCAATCATCATCTTCAAGTCTTTGAGTTGGATTAATCATCACTTCATCATCTCCAAAACATCGAATCAAAGGTATTAATTTCTTGGATCTAGAATTTCGGATTTTTGGGTTTTCCTTCCGATTTCTTCGTGTAAGCTTGGATTATCATTGGAATATGTTAGATATGGGTTATCTATATTGGATAAATATATTCCTATGGATTTAGTGGTTATTTTCGGAATTGTTTTCAAGAACCCTTGGGGTTGACTTCGGTTAATTGGGGATTTTCCGATTGATGTTGTTGTAATCATGAATTATGGATTCCTAATGGATTATTGATATCATTGAAGTGTTTTGTTAGTTCGAAATACTCAATTTGGTGTTGATTTCGACATATTCGGGTTTGGATATTTCCGAAGTTGTGTGGTTGGCTATGTATTCGTTGGAATGCCCTATGAGTTTGATTATCGTTGTTTCGACCTCTGGGTTAGTCGTATTTTGTTGCTTGATACGTGTATTGAACGATTGTTGGTAATGATTGTTATTCAAGGTTGTTCGAGCGACCGGTATCTTGGTTAGGACGTTGTTCGTGGACGGACATTCTTCATCGTTGTTGTGTAAGTTAATTCTTACTCGGTTAAAAGGATACTCATTCCTTTTGTTGTTCGCTCATAATCATAATTCATTCATCATAATATTAATCATTTTGAGACTTGTGATTGTCGAATAATCATTTCATTCACGAGGAACGACGGTTCCAAATCATTTCATTGGGTTATCAATCACGTCACTATTACTTTCATATCGGTGAGTCATCTTGGCTTTGTCTAATTATTATTCATTGATATTCATCATGGTCATTCTCGTTCATGTGACCTTCCGGGTTCATATTGCGTGGCCGGGTGTGGCTGTGTGGAATTTTTAGTCGGGCACACGATGGTCATGTATTGGGTTCACCGATACATTGGACCGTGCACACGGTAACGCTTACCTCCGTGAGACTAATTAGGTACAAGGACGGGTGTGTCCGGTCATTCGTCTTGTACACTTGCACAGAACATTACGGGCGTACTATGATACTCCTCTTTAGCGTAATTCATAATTAAGAATATTTCATAACTTCAGTTAATTCATGATTGTGTAATTTCAACCCTTGAGGATTGTTGTTCTGTGTAACTGACCCCGTTGGGGGATTTTGTTTTCAGGTCACGGCAAGGCAAGGGCACGGGAAGAGCATGTTGACGGCGACGAGTCCCAGTGATACTAGTAGGGGGCCCCAGTCATTTCGTTTGTTTCAGTCATTTTAGTCATTTCAGTTATTCCGTCATTTGTATTTTTCCGCTGCAAATTCCGCTTGAGATGCTTATTTGTTCAGGGTGGTGTATTTTATCTTCATATAAAATATACTAGTATTCGGTATTGTCCTGGTGTGTTGTACTTAAACTCCTCATCGGAGTACTTGGTAATATAATGTGGTTCGGTACTACAATTATATTATTTAATTCATCAATTTCATTGTCTGGTGGGTCCCAGTCGGGGATTCACGGCACTGTAATATCCGCCTAGTTTGGGGTGTTACAGAGTTGGTATCGGATGTCTCATTTGAAATCATCGTCATCGGACTAGTATCATTAGACTTTCGCGTCACGTGTGACCTGTGCAAATGTCGAGCCAATCAGACCAAGAACTGTAAGATTTCTAATGCCATGGTATAATTTCTGGCATTAATCATTCATTCATAATTCATCAGTTAACAATCCTCAATCATCATTGTCACTTTGACCAGGACGATCAGGTTAACTCATTAAGCAGTCAATTCATTTCATTATTCAGTTGTTGATCAGGAAGATCAAATCATTAATCTTGTTAACTCATTCAAGATAATCATTTCAGTAACTTCATCAGATAATCATGTCACGTCAATTAATCATTCATGTAATCGCTGTTTTTGAGCGCGTATGCTCATTTTCGTCATTTCATAATATAATCATAATGTGATACTCATGCGAGATATATAATCATCATATGACTTTCCACTTCAGTATGGAAAGGGCTGGCAGAGGACGTGGAGGACGAGGCCGTGGAGCGGGCCGAATCCCGAGAGCTCGTGTGAATACACGTGCAAACGTGAGGAATAATGCTAATTCATCGAGCAGCGACGCTGCCACTCATTCACCTGGACGCGATCATTCACTATCGGGGAGTCGTACCCGGGACACGGCTCAGTCAGAGGGTGTCCGGGTTGACCCACTCGCTTTTATGCAGGGCATGATGGCCCAAATGACCCAGATGGCTCAGTTGATGGAGACCATGCATAACTCCGTCAATCAAAATCAGCAGGCTCCTCCGCCGCCACCTCAGAGGCAAGAGAGGAATGTGAGTAATATCATCGGCGATATCTCTCGCCAGAGGCCACCTACTTTTGAGGTCTCGTCTGAGCCGGCAGATATCATTCATTGGCTCGAGCATTTCTAGAAGTTGTTTGCTATGGTAGAGTGTCCCGAGGGACACAAAGTTTCTGTTGCGGCTTACTACCTGGGTAAGAGCGCACATTCTTGGTGGTTATCGTTGAAGCCCACCGAAGGATCTTATACTTGGGATCAGTTCAAGACTCTCATGATGGAGAGGTATTATCCGGCCCCACTCAGAGAGGCCAAGCTGTCGGAATTGCTCACTCCCGACCCCTCATCAGACGAGGATGTTCTCGCCATTGCCGAGATATTTCAGGAACTTCTCCCTTTCGCCTCATCCATCATTCATTCAGAGGCGGATAAGATCAAGTATTTCAGCAAGAGGCTGAAACCCCATATGAGACTTCAGTTACTTAATCATAATTGCACCACGTTGGCCGAATTCATTGAGAAAGCTCTCACCTACGAGATTACTGCTAAGGAAATTGCTAAGCAGCAACCTTCGTCTGCTAGCAAGAAATCGAAGAATCGTAATCACCAAGGCGGTCGACAACTTTCAAGAAACCCCGTGCGGGCTCTGCTTTCGAGCGACCTCTGTGTCGTCTAAACCCGCGGAATCACAGTCTCGAGCGGCGATTCGCCATCACTGTTATAATCGTGGGGAACTTGGTCACCTCGGTACAAGTGTCCGAGACAGACTATCACGTGTCATAATTGTGGGATTGCCGGGCATAAGGCCCGTTTTGCCGTAGGGACTCCAAACCTACTCGACGTCATCTCGTGCACCTAAGCGCCACTGCCGTAATCAAAGGCCACTCAATCAGCGTCGTTTAAAACGACAGGAGCGACTAAAGGTGGAGCTTTTAGCCATCAGACGGGAGCGTCCGGTGCCGGGACTAGCAAGCCCCGGATTTATGAGATGAAGAAGACTGATGATCCAGAGGCTCGAATGATCTCAGGTACACTCGATATTCTATCTCAACCTGTGTGTACCCTTTTTGATATCAAAAGGCCGCATTCATTCATTTCCGAGTCATGTTTGAGTAGACTACGTCTGGGTAGTGCTACTAGTTGTGAGCCTTATGTCATTGGCCTACCTGATGGTAGACGTATTATTGGTAATCGGGAGATTCAAATTGTCCGATTCAGCTTCATGGTCGTGTATGGCCAGCGGACCTAATCGTAGTGGATTTTCCGAGGGACGACGTCATCTTGGGTATTGATTGGATGGATCGTCATGATGCCATCATTAGTGTCCGTAAGCGTATGGTCACTATCATTTCAGACGATGGGGTTGAATGTGTGTTTCAGGGAGGTAATCCCGGCTGTTCTGGTAAGGTCATTAATTTGATGAAAGCAGTAAGGTTACTCAATCAGGGATGTCTCGGTTATTGGTGCTATATGGCCAAAACCGAGAGGTCATCAGTAATGTTAACGGATATTCCGGTAGTGAGGGAATATGCCGATGTTTTACCAGACGAGTTACCTGGTTTGCCTCCACAGAGGGCTATGGAATTCACGATTGAGTTGGAGCCTGGTACGTCCCTGATATCGAAGGCACCGTACCGGATGGCCCCGACCAAAATGCAGGAATTAAAGAACCAACTTGAGGAGTTGTTCGAGAAAGGTTATATCCGACCGAGTGCGTCCCCGTGGGGAGCACCAGTGTTGTTTGTCAAGAATAAGGATGGTTCATTCCGCTTATGTATTGATTATCGGGATTTGAACAGGGTGACAATCAAGAATAAGTATCCCTTACCCCGTATTGATGATCTCTTAGATCAACTTCAGGGAGCTTCAGTATTTTCCAAGATCGACTTAAGGTCTGGATATCATCAGTTGCGGATCCGAGAGTCGGACATCGCGAGGACGGCGTTTCGAACACGCTATGGTCATTATGAGTTTGTGGTTATGCCGTTCGGATTGACTAATGCACCTGCGGTATTCATGGAATTAATGAATCAGGTTTTCATCGACTTTTTGGATCAGTTTGTTGTTGTCTTCATCGATGACATTTTGATTTATTCTCGTGACCGAGAGGAACACGAGTTTCACCTTCATCAAGTGCTTGACGTGTTGAGACGAGAACAACTTTATGGGAAGTTCTCCAAATGTGAGTTCTGGATGTCCGAAGTGACTTTTCTCGGACATGTGATTTCATCAGATGGAGTTCGTGTTGATCCTCAGAAGACGGAGGCTATTCGAGATTGGCTACCTCCGAAGAACGTTAAGGAAATCCGAAGTTTCCTCAGTTTAGCGGGTTATTATCGGCGATTTGTGGAGGGATTTTCTAAAATCGCTCAACCCTTGACGAACCTTTTAAGGAAGGATAAGAAATACACGTGGTCCGACGCGTGTCAACGGAGTTTTGAGGAACTCAAGAGCCGGTTAATGTCAGCACCTGTACTTTCCTTTCCGCAGGGGACGGAAGGATTTGTGGTCTATAGTGATGCGTCCGGACAGGGTCTCGGATGTGTGCTCATGCAGAACGGGAAGGTTATTGCCTATGCTTCACGGCAATTGAGACCTTACGAGGTCAATTATCCGACACACGACCTGGAGCTAGCAGCCGTGGTGTTCGCTTTGAAAATTTGGCGTCATTATCTTTATGGCGTTACCTGTCAGATATTCACCGATCATAAGAGTTTAAAGTATATATTTACTCAGAAGGACTTAAATATGCGTCAGAGACGGTGGTTGGAATTAATCAAAGATTATGATATCGAGATCCTCTATCACCCGGGCAAGGCGAACGTCGTCGCCGACGCCTTGAGTCGTAAGTCCGTTCAGGAGAAGATGCTTGCCCGTTTAACAGTTCAGAAGGAGCTTCAGCAGGAATTCCTTAGACCCGAGATCGAGGTCTGGCTTCAGCGAGTTCAGGCGGCTTTGTATGTTAGAGATTTCATCGTCACTCGAGGAGGCAATCCGAGAGAATCGTGGTTCGACCCATCATTGTTGCGCATCCGAGAGGATGTGGTTCAGGGAAAGCCTCGGATTTCTCGGTCCACGAGGATGGACTTTTGAGGTTTAAGAATCGGTTGTGCGTGCGGCGAATGACGAGTTGAAAAACTCGATTTTGAAAGAAGCTCATGCTACCCTTATTCCGTTCATCCGGTCTAGCAAGATGTACAAGGACTTGAAACAAAATTACCGGTGGAGTAATATGAAGCGAGAAGTCGCGAGAATTTGTTTCGAGATGCTTAACTCACAACAAGTTAAGATTGAACATCGGCCGGCGTGGTATCTGAAACCTCTTCCTATTCCCGAATGGAAGTGGGAAGACATTTCTATGGATTTCATCACGAGTTTGCCGACGAGTCGTCGTGGCATGAATACGATCTAGGTGATCGTGGACCGTTTAACTAAATCAGCTCATTTCCTTGAGATCAAGGAGACATGGGGTCCCGAGAGACTTGCTCGACTGTTCATCAAAGAGATAGTCAGACTGCACGGTACTCCTAAAAGTATCGTTTCCGATCGTGACGGACGGTTTGTGTCTCATTTTTGGAAATCAGTTCATCGAGCTATGGGGACCCAGCTTAATCTCAGTACCACTTTTCATCCTCAGTCCGACGGACAGTCAGAGAGGACCATTCAGACATTAGAGGACATGTTGAGGGCATGCGTCCTCGATTGGAAAGACGATTGGGAAGCCCAACTACCATTGATCGAGTTCACGTATAATAATAGTTGGCATGCTTCGATCAAGATGGCACCTTACGAGGCCTTGTATGGTCGTCATTGTCGATCTCCATTGTGTTGGGACGACTTATCAGAATCAGTCGGCACCGAGCCCGATATGCTTATAGCCGCCCGTGAGAAGGTAGCTTTGATCAGGAGTTGTTTGTTAACCGCTCAGAGTCGACAGAAATCATATGCAGATAACCGTCGTCGACCATTAGAGTTCGAGACTGGTGACCATGTGTTGGTCAAGGTATCCCCGAGTCGTGGTATCTTCCGTTTTGGGAAGAGGGGAAAGTTGAGTCCGAGATTCATTGGACCGTTCGAGATTTTGGATCGAGTAGGCGGGTTAGCTTATCGATTGGACTTACCTCCGGCGTTGAGCCGAATTCATAATGTGTTTCACGTCTCTCAGTTGCGGAAGTATGTTGCCGACCCGAGTCACATACTTCAGTTCGACGAAATCGAGATCGCCGACGATCATTCATATGAGGAGCGTCCTATGCGAGTTTTAGAATGACGAATCAAATAGTTGAGGAATAAGACGATTCCTTTGGTTAAGATTCAGTGGTCTAGGCACGGAGTCGAAGAGGCTACTTGGGAAACCGAGGATAGTATGCGGGAGAGTTATCCCGAGTTGTTTGACCCTTAGTTTCGGGGACGAAACTCTTTTAAGGGGGGGTGTATGTAATACCCGGTTGTAATTCAGTAATTATCATTCAGTATTTACCATTCAGTAATTGATACTCAGTAATTTCATTCATTATTGATCATTTGTCACTCATATTCAGTCATGGTATTCATCATTCAGAGTAATTGTATCGTGTATCAATCGTCATTCATCACTAATCTGATTGGAGTTTCATGCCGTGTTTATCGTCATTGTCATTTTCGTTGCGAGCTGTGCGTGAGGGGTAGCGCACGCTACGTACTCCTTTTAGCGTACGCTAATTGGGTATAGGTAGCGCACGCTACCACTCAGCTTTAGCGCACGCTAAGGTTGCTGCCGCACCCGTAAGGTACCGACCTGCAGGTGAGTTATAAGTAGCGCACGCTACGAATGGTAAGTAGCGCGCGCTAGTGAGTTGTAGTAGCGCACGCTATATATGTGGAGTAGCGCGCGCTAGGGACGGATCAGGTTGAGTCCAGTGGCTACTGGACTGCACTGGATTAATTCATAGTGCACGCTATGAGTTATATTTAGCGTACGCAATCGATATTATAGCGCACGCTAATCATTGGTTGTAGCGCACGCTATCGAGGTCAGATCAGAGGATAGGCAGTTTCTGGATTCCAGTACTGGGCATCAGATAATTCGTTAGCGTACGCTAACAATGGGTTTTAACGCACGCTAGTAATATGGCCGTAGCGCACGCTACAAAAAGGTACGTAGCGCGCGCTACCGTGTTCGGACAGTGGGTACTGAACTACCCAAATTACTCGTTAGCGCACGCTACGCACAAGGGCTAGCGCACGCTAACCTGGACTGGCTATAAATTGGACAGTTTAGTCAGACTTCGTCATTTGTCATCTATTTCTCATTCTCTCGTCGGTTCTTGGCGATTTGGGCGATTTTGAGAGTATTCTTCAAGGTGTAATCATCAATCATCATATTCAAGTCTTTGAGTTGGATTAATCATCACTTCATCATCTCTAAAACATCGAATCAAAGGTATTAATTTCTTGGATCTAGAATTTCGGATTTTTGTGTTTTCCTTCCGATTTCTTCGTGTAAGCTTGGATTATCATTGGAATATGTTAGATATGGGTTATCTATCTTGGATAAATATATTCCTACGGATTTAATGGTTATTTTCGGAATTGTTTTCAAGAACCCTTGGGGTTGACTTCGGTTAATTGGGGATTTTCCGATTGATGTTGTTGTAATCATGAATTATGGATTCCTAATGGATTATTGATATCATTGAAGTGTTTTGTTAGTTCTAAATACTCAATTTGGTGTTGATTTCGACATATTCGGGTTTGGATATTTGCGAAGTTGTGTGGTTGGCTATGTATTCGTTGGAATGCCCTATGAGTTTGATTATCGTTGTTTGGACCTCTGGGTTAGTCGTATTTTGTTGCTTGATACGTGTATTGAACGATTGTTGGTAATGATTGTTATTCAAGGTTGTTCGAGCGACCGGTATCTTGGTTAGGACGTTGTTCGTGGACGGACATTCTTCATCGTTGTTGTGTAGGTTAATTCTTACTCGGTTAAAAGGATACTCATTCCTTTTGTTGTTGATTGCCCATAATCATAATTCATTCATCATAATATTAATCATTTTGAGACTTGTGATTGTCGAATAGTCATTTCATTTGTTGTTCTGTGTAACTGACCCCGTTGGGGGATTTTGTTTTCAGGTCACGGCAAGGCAAGGGCACGGGAAGAGCATGTTGACGGCGACGAGTCCCAGTGATACTAGTAGGGGGCCCCAGTCATTTCGTTTGTTTAAGTCATTTCAGTCATTTCAGTTATTCCGTCATTTGTATTTTTCCGCTGCAAATTCCGCTTGAGATGCTTATTTGTTCAGGGTGGTGTATTTTATCTTCATATAAAATATACTAGTATTCGGTATTGTCCTGGTGTGTTGTACTTAAACTCCTCATCGGAGTACTTGGTAATATAATGTGGTTCGGTACTACAATTATATTATTTAATTCATCATTTTCATTGCCTGGTGGGTCCCAGTCGGGGATTCACGGCACTGTAATATCCGCCTAGTTTGGGGTGTTACATATTGTTGTTGCCCAAAATATTTATCCGAAGATTAATACTGCTGGAAGACGGACAACAAACAACAATTGCGGGAGCACTTCCGAGAGAAGATAAATAATACAAGATTTGCCGGGTTTGTTAGGCCCGGGCTTGAATGCTCTCGCGAGATGTTATTAATACAAATATTCGTGGATACAAGTATTAATGAGAGAAATCTAAATACAATGAGTGTAAAAAGACTCTGTTAATCCGGCTCTTGAGCGAAGCTCGGTGTTCTTCGTCCCCGCCGATAATCTGCTGGATGAGATAGGCCGGGAGAAGTAAGACCGAATGATAGCTGTTGCCAAGAGTTGGAGATTTGCCAAGTATGGGTATTTTGCTTCTATATTGCGTGAAATCCGAAGGAAGTTGAAGAAGTGTCCAAGTGCTGGGAGCCTCGTTTATATAGGGACAGCGAGGTCTTGTCCTTAGGCGGGCGATCGCCTGCCGGTCAATATTATAATGTGCCGATCGCCTGCCGGCCAATATAATAATGTGCCGATCTCCTGGGTCACAAAGCAAAGTCCAAGGTAGTGGCTGCCAGTCCGTATAAAGTCCAATGCAGTGGCTGGCGCCAGCTGGGCGGTCCAATAAGGAGCCAGAACGTGTCCGGAGTCAGTCAACATGCGGCCCTACTGACAGCTTTCGGCGGCTTGTCGGCTGGTGGAGAGATTCTGCCAGGCTGTGGTCAAAGGCCCGTGATTCGCGGATCTTGTCTTGGCCCTTGCACGTGGTGCCAGTCTTAAGGTTCGGCCTTTGCCGACAGGATGGCCATCGGTGCTGATCGTCATGAGGCGGTCGTCTCTAGCTGATCATCCGAGGTCGCCATCGGCCAGGTGCTGAGGGTCGGCAATGGTCGGTCACCAAGAGTCGGTCGGCAGGTGCCGAGAGAGGTCGGTCACCAAGGGTCGATCGGCAGATGCCGAGAGAGGATCGCCCGCTAGGCGATCGACAGGAGTCGGTCGCCGAGTACCGAAAGGCGATCGTATCTGAGGTCGATCGCTCGGCACCCGGACTTGTCCTGGGACCTTCGGTTGGCCGATATAGCTTGTCCGCTGGGTTAAGGCTCGGTCGCCTGGTCGCTGATCGGCAGATCTGCCTTGGCCGCTCGGCAGTGATTCGGTCGCCCGACCTCCGAGGCGATCGCCGGTCGGATGGTTGTAATTCTTGACACAACAATTGCCCCCCAGCTTGCTCCTATGTTGAAGACATGGGGCGAGGTGGTTCTTGCTGGTGATCGTGTTCGGATGAGGACGGGCGATCTGAGCTGACTTAGGATTCGAACTTGGGCTATCATGGTCGATTGGCTAGCTATCTTTCGGTCTTGTACCTGCAAAAACAACATTGGCCGATCCCCCATGGAAACTTTGGTGGTTTCGCTTTGTTTGAGGAATCGTGCACAGTCGCGGAAATCGATGGACCGACTCCATGACCGTGTCTTGGTGCGCGAAGACATTGAGTGTCCCGTGACTCACTTTATTATGAGGGTCCTCTGTTAGGCTGCGCCTCGCCTCGTATTTAAACGAAGGGCGTGCGGTCTCGGTCTAGAGGAGTCCTTGCGCGGGGCAGCGTCGGATGAATCAACTCCACGCCCGCGGCTTGTTAGCTCTGCTTTCACCTCGGCCAGCCATGGAGATGGCCGACCTCGACGGTGTACGTTGAGACGGGGGTTGTGGCATGTGTCCACTGATTAATGTTGGAGAGCCCTCAGACTACGCCGGCCTCGTATTTAAACGAAGGGCGGGCGATCTCGGCCGAAAGGGACCTTGCATGGCCGGCGGCCTGTTCCATCGACTGCCAGGGCCATGGCTTTATGATGTGCGGTGGAGGCGATCTTATGCCTTAGTCCGTCATGTTATATGCTGGACTGTAGATGGCGATCGTGTCCACCGGGTTGCTGATGATGTAGCGTGATGATCGGCGATCGGGCCGGAAGGCTGGCGATCGTCGCTCGGCAGCCGATCGCTTTATTCGTGGGTCGATATCGGCGATCGGGTGGGAGTTAGACCCTTATTTAAAATGTTGGACTGTAGGCGGTGAGCGAGTCCTCCGGCTCTGCTGGATAGTAGCGATCGGGCTGGTAGACTGGAGGTCGTCGCGCGGGCGCCGATCGCTCTACTCCTAGGCCAAGAAGAAGCCTTTGCCTGGACAGGAAATCTGCGGCTCTAGCCCGGAAGGCTGCGTAGGTTGTCGGTAGGGTCTTCGTGAGATGCCTGAACATAGGCGAGAAGCCCTGAAAAACTCCTAGGACCGCGTAGAGGGCGGTCTCATCGCTTACGGGCTCGCCGTTGAGGATGATCATGTCAACCCGGTCGATGTAGTCCGAGTCGGACTCCTTTTCCCCTTGCCTGATCCGCCACATGCGATGGGGACCTTCTGGCCGAGCGGCCCTGGTGGCGAAGTATTCTGTGAAGACGTGCGCCAGCTCGTTAAAGGAGCCAATGGACCGAGGTGGCAATGAGGTGTACCACCGGTGGGCGATGTCGTCCAGCATCAGAGGGAACATCCGGCACCTGGTCGCGTCCGATGCCCCACACCCGGTCATGTAGATGTTGAACTTGTGCAGGTGTGTTTGGGGGTCCGATCCCCCTTGGTATACGGGTGTTTGAGGAGGAACGATCTTGTGCTGCACCGGGGCGAGCTCGATGTCGATCGTGAGCGGCTCGCTTGGCGCGGCGATCGTCTTCATGCCGCCTGCCCTGGATTGCAGGAGCGCCTTCACGTCGTCGATATGACGTTGCAATGCGGCAATCGCCGCGGCTCGGCTGTTTGCTGATCGGCTTTGGGAGCGGGGGCCGAGGCGATCGTGTACCGACCTCCGGACTCCACTGCTGCCGACCTCGGGAATTTGACGAGCGGGAGCCAGGCGGCTGGATCGCCTTGTGGGAGCCGGGTAGGCCGAGCTCCTGGTGAGGGACTGAAATTCCGTCATCTCGTAGCTGGGGCCGGACTGCCCCGGTCTCCAGGTCGGGTCACTGCCCAAGCGATCGAAGACAGACGTGCCCCGGCTGCCGAGCGCCTCTTCTTGCGGGCGAGAGCCTCCTGGCGCTCGCTCGGCCAGTAATGCCTTGAGCTTCCGCTTGGACTTCCGGCGGGAGACCGAGGGAGTGATAGCAGGAGGCGCATCGAGAGCACTCCGTCGTTCCTGAAGGGCGGCTATGGCCTCTTCGATCTGTTCATTGGTTCGGAACTGATCGAGCGAGAGGCTCGGGCCGCCGTCCCAGGACGGGATCGAGCGTCTCTGACCGTGGCGGCTGCCTTCCACCATCGGCTGCGGCTCGGACTGGGACGGAACGGGGGGTCTGGACGGCTGGTCAGCGGCCTTCTTCGACGCGGAGGCGGAAGACATGATTTCTGAAGGATTTCTTTGAAATGCAGTGAGTGTCACTTCAAGTATCTGCCCCGAGAACAGTGAGTGTTCTTCGGGACGGTAGGTATAAAAATTCGAGGGTTGGATGCCCTCCTTCTAGCGCCAATTTTTGTTGCCCAAAATATTTATCCGAAGATTAATACTGCTGGAAGACGGACAACAAACAACAATTGCGGGAGCACTTCCGAGAGAAGATAAATAATACAAGATTTGCCAGGTTTGTTAGGCCCGGGCTTGAATGCTCTCGCGAGATGTTATTAATACAAATATTCATGGATACAAGTATTAATGAGAGAAATCTAAATACAATGAGTGTAAAAAGACTCTGTTAATCCGGCTCTTGAGCGAAGCTCGGTGTTCTTCGTCCCCGCCGATAATCTGGATCGCCTTGTGGGAGCCGGGTAGGCCGAGCTCCTGGTGAGGGACTCAAATTCCGTCGTCTCGTAGCTGGGGCCGGACGCCCGGCCGCTGTGTCGGGTCACCGCCTGTGCGATCGAAGACAGACGTGCCCCGGCTGCCGAGCGCCTCTTCTTGCGGGCGAGAGCCTCCTGGCGCTCGCTCGGCCAGTAATGCCTTGAGCTTCCGCTTGGACTTCCGGCGGGAGACCGAGGGAGTGATAGCAGGAGGCGCGTCGAGAGCACTTCGTCGTTGCTGAAGGGAGGCTATGGCCTCTTCGATCTGTTCATTGGTTCGGAACGGATCGAGCGAGAGGCTCGGGCCGCCGTCCCGGGACGGGATCGAGCGTCTCTGACCGCGGCGGCTGCCTTCCACCATCGGATGCGGCTCGGACTGGGACGGAACGGGGGGTCTGGCCGGCTGGTCAGCGGCCTTCTTCGACGCGGAGGCGGAAGACATGATTTCTGAAGGATTTCTTTGAAGTGCAGTGAGTGTCACTTCAAGTATCTGCCCCGAGAACAGTGAGTATTCTTCGGGACGGTAGGTATAAAAATTCGATGGTTGGATCCCCTTCTTCTAGCGCCAATTGTTGTTGCCCAAAATATTTATCCGAAGATTAATACTGCTGCTAGACGGACAACAAACAACAATTGCGGGAGCACTTCCGAGAGAAGATAAATAATACAAGATTTGCCGGGTTTGTTAGGCCCGGGCTTGAATGCTCTCGCGAGATGTTATTAATACAAATATTCGTGGATACAAGTATTAATGAGAGAAATCTAAATACAATGAGTGTAAAAAGACTCTGTTAATCCGGCTCTTGAGCGAAGCTCGGTGTTCTTCGTCCCCGCCGATAATCTGCTGGATGAGATAGGCCGGGAGAAGTAAGACCGAATGATAGCTGTTGCCAAGAGTTGGAGATTTGCCAAGTATGGGTATTTTGCTTCTATATTGCGTGAAATCCGAAGGAAGTTGAAGAAGTGTCCAAGTGCTGGGAGCCTCGTTTATATAGGGACAACCGGGTCTTGTCCTTAGGCGGGCGATCGCCTGCCGGTCAATATTATAATGTGCCGATCGCCTGCCGGCCAATATAATAATGTGCCGATCTCCTGGGCTGTCGGGCTAAAGTCCAAGGTAGTGGCTGGCAGTCCGTATAAAGTCCAATGCAGTGGCTGGCGCCAGCTGGGCGGTCCAATAAGGAGCCAGAACGTGTCCGGAGTCAGTCAACATGCGGCCCTACTGACAGCTTTCGGCGGCTTGTCGGCTGGTGGAGAGATTCTGCCAGGCTGTGGTCAATGGCCCGTGATTCGCGGATCTTGTCTTGGCCCTTGCACGTGGTGCCAGTCTTAAGGTTCGGCCTTTGCCGACAGGATGGCCATCGGTGCTGATCGTCATGAGGCGGTCGTCTCTAGCTGATCATCCGAGGTCGCCATCGGCCAGGTGCTGAGGGTCGGCAATGGTCGGTCACCAAGAGTCGGTCGGCAGGTGCCGAGAGAGGTCGGTCACCAAGGGTCGATCGGCAGATGCCGAGAGAGGATCGCCCGCTAGGCGATCGCCAGGAGTCGGTCGCCGAGTACCGAGAGGCGATCGTATCTGAGGTCGATCGCTCGGCACCGGGACTTGTCCTGGGACCTTCGGTTGGCCGATATAGCTTGTCCGCTGGGTTAAGGCTCGGTCGCCTGGTCGCTGATCGGCAGATCTGCCTTGGCCGCTCGGCAGTGATTCGGTCGCCCGACCTCCGAGGCGATCGCCGGTCGGATGGTGTTAATTCTTGACACAACACATATGAATCTTTATCTTTGTATATTATTTTTCGTATATACGTTACTTGATCGATCCTGTTTGGGATTCGTATTTATTTCCGCTGCGTATTTCGTTTTATTTTCGGAATCCCAACAGTGGTATCGGAGCGAGGTCAGTGTTTCCGTATATACGATTATTTGTGCATTTTGAATGCTTTTGGATGATGATTATGATTTAGAATCATGTTTGGAATAATTGTAGATTTTAAATTGTTCGTTGTAGCATCACGTTTTTGGAAACGGGCCGAAAAACGAAGAAACGGCCGCCGGCAGCGGTGCCGGCGTAATCGCCATGGCCGCCATGTCAGCCGCCGAGCATGCTCGGCCATGATCGCCATGGCTCGGCCAGCATTTCTCGAGTTTTGGCCCGATTATCCAGACTCCTTTTTAAGTTTATAATTTTTTGTAATTATTTCACAAAATTTAAATTGGATTTTAATTTGACAAAATTAATATTTGTAATAATTTTTTGTTAAGGTAAATAAATTAAACGAAAATATTATTTTGGCGGATTACTTGAGCGAATTAAAATGACAATTATTAGTATTAATTGGATTAATACCATTAAAATTGAATAGATTAATTTTATATTGATTGGATTAATATATTAATTGATTATTTAATTTTAATGCCACTTTATATTAATTGGATTAATATAGTAGAAATTGAATAGATTAATTTATAGATTAATTAGATTAATTTATATTAAAGATTAATTGTTTAATTTCGTTGCCATTACATGTTGTATGGAATCCTTATGTGATGGTGATATAGCTCGTGGACTTAGTTTTTTGATTTGTTCGATTCGATTGGGTTGTAAAGGCCGTTTTGAGCCTATTTATATTTACTATAAAAACTTGTATAGGATGCAAATTTTCAATGATGTAATTATTATTTTGGGTATGAAGAAGACCGAAGACAACCGACCGAGAAGATGAAGAATCGAAGATTTTTTTTTTATTGGGTCATTCGCTTGGCCCAGTACTTAGGAATTAGGTCCATGAGCTATATGTTGGTAGTAACTAGGTTACTGTTTTCTGTTTTTCATTTTGAATGATTGACAAACCAACAAACGCGCGTATAATTGAATTAATGTGCAAAGTGTAACATTAATCGCGAAATTCTCCCAACTACAAACAGACTAAGTTTGAAAAAGGTTACGAGGTTTCCTACCCTCCATCAAACTCGTAGAAAATTGATACCCGAGCTGGTGTGCTATGCTTACGAGTTATCGGGGTAGTACATTTGGTAGAGGTTGAAAAATTCTTGAGTGCATTAGATGCCTTCGGTTGGTGATGAATTTCGCCCCTAGAAACCTGATAGGTTGCCGCGTGAGATTCAATAGTCAAACTGATAGACGTTGATGGTCAACAACTTAGATAGTCTGGATTGCCAAGAAACCTGATAGGTTGAGGGCATGAAGACTATGGGTAAAAGAAGATCAAATCATTCGTTAGACGGGTTGGTGTTAGACACCACTTTACAGAAATTAATTGGCAAGAAACCTGATAGGTTGCGTCTGTTAAAATTTGTAAAGAACTTGATCACCACTATGAAGTCGATCTAACCATGATTTCCGGATTATAACATGGGAGTGTATAATTCCGATAAAATTAGTGGGAGCCGAGACAAGAATTATACAAGCCCTTAAGTTCTATACTCGGTCATAATTAAACAAGTCACTAATTTAATCTTGTCTAAATCTTTGCAGAAAACGAAATTGAATCTCTCTAAAATGGCTAAAAACCCACTTGCAATACTACTTGAAAAGAATCTCCTAACTGGCCCTAACTTTGTTGGATCAAGTTGCGGAATCTGATGATTGTACTCAGTATGGAGTCTCTGGGATACGTCTTGGAGGCGAACATTCCACCGACTCCAATCCGGACTAGGGGTAATCAGGAAGACATTGACGTCCATGAAAAATGGGTCAAGGATGATGTGCTAGTCCGTGGTTTTATGATGGGCTCAATGACTAATGAGCTCAAGAGAGAGCACGAGAAAATGACTTCTGCTAGGCAGATTCTCGCACACTTGACCGAACTTTATGGAGAGCACAGTAGGACTGCTAGATATGAGATATCAAAGCAGTTGTTCAGTGCTAGGATGAAAGAAGGGGAGAAAGTGGGAGACCACGTCCTCAAGATGATCTCTATGATTGAGAGGCTCGAGGTGCTCAACTTTAATATGGATTTATCCCTTCAAATTGATCTCATCCTTCAATCTCTACCTGACTCTTTCACGCAGTTTGTAATGAATTTCAACTGTAATGAAATTACATGCACATTAGCTGGGCTAATGAATAAACTGGTGACGGCGCAGTCTAACATGAAGACTAAACCGAGAGAGGCTGCTCTTGTGATTTCTTCTGGGCCTAAGAGGTCCAAGAACAAGAAGAAAAAGACCTACGAGCAGTACAAACCCAAGAAATGGGTGCAAAAAGGAAAGGGCAAGGCCCGAAAGGTTCAAAAGGTAGGCGGTCCAAAACATACAGACAAATGCCTTGAATGCGGTGAGCTGGGCCACTGGCGAAGGACTTGTCCCAAGATTAATGGCGCATCAGGTACGGAACTTTTTGTTTTTGAAACTAATTGTTCCGCTACTGTATATTCTACTTCATGGATTCTGGATTCAGGTGCCACTTCTCACATTTGTACTATGAATCAGGATCTGGAACGAAGTAGAAAACTTGAAGCTGGGGAAATAAGGATCACTGTTGGAAGCGGACAAAGTGTCGAGGCAACCGATATTGGATCAATCCTTCTGGGTTTAGAATCTGGTTTTATTTTGACATTAGATGAAGTACTTGTTTTGCCCAAGGGGAATAAAAACATTGTATCCATTCCAGTCTTGGACAGGAAAGGATTTTGTTTCTTCATTGGCATGGCAGTTGTAAAATTTATTTTCGAAATAAATTGGTTAGAACAGCTACATTGTTGAATGGTTTATATCATCTGAACATGCAAAATAAAACAGCAGTGAACACTATAACTAGGAAACGTGGTAGGCAAAATACTAATCAAGCTCTTAAATGGCACCTTAGACTTGGTCATGTTGGTCAGACCAAGGTTCAGAAAATGGAGAAAGATGGACTTTTAAGTCCATTGGGTGTAGAACCCTATCCAACTTGTGAATCTTGCCTTAGAGGCAAAATGACTAAGTTCCCCTTCACAGGGACTTTTGAAAGGGCTGCCGATAAACTTGGATTGGTGCATACCGATGTTTGTGGTGCTTTAGAAGTAGCCCGAGATGGATATCAATATTTCATAACGTTCACAGATGATCATACTAGGTATGGGATTGTGTACTTAATGAAACATAAATCAAGCCTTTGCTAAATTCAAAGAATTTAAGGCCCTAGTTGAAAAACAAACTGGATGTCATATCAAAGCACTTCGGTCGGACCGAGGTGGCGAATATATGAGCACACAGTTTGATCAGTTCCAAAAGGAACAAGGAAAACTTTCACAATACACGCCTCCAGAACCCCACGGTTAAATGGTGTTTGAAAGAAGAAATCGGACTTTGTTGGACATGGTTCTCTCCATGTTAAATTACACCGATTTACCTATTTACTGTGGGGGTTTGCCTTACTAACATTGCCTATATCCTAAATAGATGTCCTTCCAAATCTGTTCCTATCACTCCGCATGAGATGTGGAAGGGTAAGAAACCAAGCCTTAATCACATAAGGATTTGGGGATGTCCAGCCTATGTCAAAAAGGCTAAGGTGGACAAACTGGAAGCGAGGTCCATAAAAGGTCGTTTCATTGGATACCCAGAGGACTCGATGGGTTATCTATTATACATGCCAGAAGACCATAGGGTCGTTGTGGCATTACAAGCGCACTTCCTTGAGGATGAATTCATTCAGGAGGGTGGCTCGGGTAGAAATATCTCTTTGGAAGAGCATAATGAAACTCCTAAGGAGACATCTGATCAGGGATCAAGAACCGAACCTATTGTAACACAACCTCCACTTCGAAGGTCTGATAGGGTATCTCACTTACCTGAGAGGTATGGCTATACACATGTCGAGGAACTGGGTCTCCACGACACACCTGATAGCAGTGAAAACGACCCTGTCACCAATGACCAAGCGATAGTGGATGTAGACTCTGATAAATGGCAAGAAGCAATGGAAGCTGAGATAGACTCGATGCATACCAATCAGGTCTGGACTCTAGTAGATCTTCCAACTGGCATGAGGACTATTGGAAATAAATGGATCTATAAGAGAAAGACTGATGGGGATGGCAAGGTTGATGCCTATAAGCCAGGCTTGTGGCAAAGGGTTATACCCAAAGGGAAGGAATCGATTATCATGATACCTTCTCGCCCGTAGCTATGATAAAGTCGATTCGCATGATGCTTGCCATTGCTGCCTATTATGATTATGAAATATGGCAAATGGATGTCAAAACGGCTTTTCTAAATGGATACCTCGAGGAGGAAATCTATATGGAGCGACTAAAGGTTTTGTGTCCAAAGCTAATATTCATAAAGTGTGTAAGCCGCAACGAGCCATTTATGGTGCGAAGCAAGCTTCTCGGAGTTGGAACCTTCGATTTGACGAGCGATTAAGGACTTTGACTTGAGCGAAATGAGGAGGAACCGTGTGTTTACAAAAAGATCGGTGGGAGCAACATTGCGTTCTTAGTACTATATGTAGATGATATTCTACTTATAGGAAATAACATAGCAATGCTCAAGACCTTGTGAAAGCTTGGCTTTCTAAAGCGTTCTCCATGAAAGACTTGGGAGAAGCTTCCTATATTCTAGGGATCCCTCTTTACGAGAGATAGACCGCGAAGAATGATAGGACTTTCCCAAGCCCTTTATATCGATAAATTCTGAGAAGATTCAAGATGGATGAATCTAAAGAGGGTTCCTTCCCATGCGACATGGAATTCATCTCACCACGAAAATGTGTCCTCAAAGTGAGGAAGACAAGAGAGAGATGAGTAAGGTACCCTATGCCTCGGCAGTGGGTAGCCTCATGTACGCTATGTTGTTTACGAGACCAGACTTAGCCTACGCTGTGAGTATGGTAAGTCGATTTCAAGCAAACCCGGAAGGGAACATTGGGCCGTAAAGAACATTCTTAAGTACTTAAGAAGAACTAGAGATTTAGTTCTTACTTATGGTGGTGGAGAATCAAGGTGATTGGATTCACCGATTCGATTTTCAAGGAGACAATGACGACTCTAAGTCGACATGGGTATTTATTTACTCTCAATGGAGGAGCGGTATCTTGGAGAAGCTCCAAGCAAACCGCTCTGCAGATTACACACAAGCGAGTATCAAGCTGCCTCAGAGGCTAGCAAAGAAGCATTTTGGATGCAGAAGTTTATACAAGAACTTCAAGTGGTGCCTAACGTGGAGTTGCCTATATCACTATTCTGTGATAATGATGGAGTTGTCGCCCAAGCCAAGGAGCCGAGGGCTCACCACAACAACAAGCATATAGAGAGAAAGTACCACATCGTTTGAGAGATGGTGGAAAAAGGATATGTTTCATTGGAAAGAGTAGACTCAGAAGACAATGTCTCTGACCCGCTGACTAAGCCATTATCTCAGGCCGTCTTAGAAAGACATCTGAAGAAAATGGGTATTGGATACCATGATGTGTGGCATTGAGTGCAAGTGGGAGATTGTTAGGAATATGCCCTCGAATGCCACTCAGGGGATGAGAGAGTAAGGGCATTATACTTGTAATTATGGAATAATTAATAAAAAGGCAATACGATTCATTCACTGTTTATTGTATTTCAATTGCATTCTTGACTTGGTAAACATTGAAGTGAAGTCCATGTGAATAAATTGAACATTCCATTCTCGTTATGGGATAAGAGAAAATGTACTGGAAGTGTTTAAAGTTTATTTACGTAAATTGTTCGCAAGTCAATAAACTTAAAATGGGCATTAAGTTTTAAAATGACTTGTATAACTGATGCTAGGACGTGTGCACGTCTTGATAGCATAGTTATAAGTATATTGGTGGGGCCAGTATACTCGAACACGACTCATACTCGATTCAGTCACATGGTATTCACTCTCGGAGAGTCGATGACGAATCGAAAGGTTGTGATAGTATACGTGGACCTTTGACTTGAGGGTTCAGTAGAAGATGTGCCTGTGACGTTTAGTTTGTCATTAGAGTAGTTAGACTCATTTGCTTAATTGCTGAGTCGACCTCGAAGTGCGGACTATACGGGCAGGTAGCAGTCTTTATTGTACGCCAAGAAAGGATTCTATCTCCTGTTAGTGAGCAGGCGAATGTCCTATACGGTTAATGGCAAATAAGATCATAAGTCTTTGGCCAAAGCATTCTGATATAGTCGTATTAGATACACTATAAATCAGTCGGTCTTGATTTGCATTAACACATGTATAGAGTTTAGTCAACGATGAGGTTTGACTTTACCGTGACCCGAAGACTTGACCGGGACATCTGATGAAGGGTCTATACGTATATAGTATTCACGACATAATGGTTCTGGAATAATCCCTTCATTCGTTCTCAGTCGGGGTTTACAGTGCGGCCCGCTAGGCTAGCTAAGTGCTGCCCGCACTCATTGGTTCCTCCCAATGCCGGCTGAGACGGACTTACGGAGTCGCGCATCAGGAGCGTTGACGGATAAATGTGAATTTATTATCTCTCTATTCATATTAGATATTGGATATCTAATTATGATTTATTAGATAAATCAAAATAGCGGTCTTATGAATTAAAATTAAGTTACCGGGTAATTAATTTAATTCATAAATTATATTTCTTAGAGAAATATATTTGTATTTGATATTATTAATTAATTAGATTAATTAATTAATATAAATACATTAGTGATTAAACGGAGTGTATTTAACGGATTCGTTTGACGAATGTCCGGTACATGAGCCTAGTGGCTCGGCTCGTTTCTAGGAAATTTCCTAAATGGGCCGCCCCTTCCCTACCTCACATGGTATTATTGCATGCATGTGTTTTTATGGTTGTATTGATTAAGTCATCATGTGTTGAGATGCTTGATGATTTATTATATCTACATGTGAGTTGTTTTTGTAGATATATAATCATCAATACATCAACTTAAGTGAAGACTAAGTGACAACACACACATACACACATCTTCATAACCTGCTGGACGTGAGTTTAGTGAGGAGAGAGAGAAAAAATTTTCCCTCTTCATTTTGTTCATCTTTAAGGTGAAAAGAAGTAAGAAAAATTCAGAGAGAAAAAAAAAATTCCTACAACACTTCCTAGCCGTGTTCTTCATAGAACGGAGTGTTGTAGATTTTTCCGGGCAACTTCCGACGCGTGTGAAGTAGAGGCTTCGAATTTTCGGTGCTTGGAACGAAGGGATTTCGTGTTCGGGACGGGATCGTGATCATCGTCTACACTTTACGAAGATTTATTTCAAAGGCTTCAAGGGTATGAATCTTTATCTTTGTATATTATTTTTCGTATATACGTTACTTGATCGATCCTGTTTGGGATTCGTATTTATTTCCGCTGCGTATTTCGTTTTATTTTCGGAATCCCAACAGCCTGTTCGGAGGTTAGGCGGCGGGCGGACGGTCGAGCTGCGGGCGGGCGGCGGGCGGGTGCACGGTTGAGTGGCGGTGTTCCGGCGGGTGGGTGACGGGCGGTCTAGTGTCGTCGGGCGGCTGACGGGTGGGTGGGGGAATAAAAAAAGAAGAAAAGGAAAAAGAAAGAAAAGAAGATAGTATATATATATATTTAGAGGTTTAGCCAACGACTAGATCTAAGTCGTCGGCTAAACCCCAATTTTTTTGTTTTTTTCCGGATGTCGAGGAGAACTGAGGACGATATATAATTTTAAATTCGAGGTTTAGCCGACGACTTGATCTAGGTCGTTAGCTAAAGTATTTTTAAAAAAAAACATTGTACTTTAGCCGACAACTTGATCTAGGTCGTCGGCTAAAGTATATTATTTTTTTTTTTGAAAAAGTGTTTAGCGGACGACTTAATCTAGGTCGTCGGCTAAAGTATATTATTTTTTTTTTGAAAGGGGTTAAGTCGACGACCTTGATCAAGTCGTCGGCTAAAGTATATTTTTTTTTTTTTAAAAAGTGTTTAGCCGACGACTTGATCTAGGTCGTCAGCTAAACCATTGCAAAAGTCGTCAGCAAAAGTTTAACACTTTAGCCGACGACTATGTTACATTTTAGCCGACGATCCAGATCAAGTCGTCGGCTAAAACTGTTTAGTCGATGGCAGTACGAGTCGTCGGCTAAAG
Organism: Orobanche coerulescens; assembly: GCA_033398695.1. Classification (NCBI taxonomy): domain Eukaryota; kingdom Viridiplantae; phylum Streptophyta; class Magnoliopsida; order Lamiales; family Orobanchaceae; genus Orobanche; species Orobanche coerulescens. Next base: position 121,584,419 of record CM065802.1, on the reverse strand, counting down.
TTCAAAGTTTAGCCGACGACACTTTAAAGTCGTCGGCCTTTTTTTATTGGTCGTCGGCTATAGTGTGAATTTTGGTAGTATAGCTCTATCCGTATCCTTGGAGGATAGCAAGGTGATCGTCATCCCGTTCATTTCTCCGGCGCGTGGCAAGTAGAGGAGTTGTATTTTCGACGTTGGATCATTCGATTGCTTGGAGCGTTTTGGATCATAGGGAATTCGTTTAAAGCTTGGGGAATAGCTCAAGAGAAGGAATCCATTTAATCAACGGACTACAAGGATAAGTTTCTTACATCTCTTGTGTTTTCGTTTATATATTCGAATATACGTAGCTCGATCGATCCTCGTAGGGATTCGGATCGAATTAATTTTTGTTTTACCGCTTCCGCTGGGCCTTCGTTTTAGGTACCGAATCCCAACAATGGTATCGGAGCGTAGGTCTTACAATCGTATATATATGATATTAGCATTTGGAATGCTTGATTATATGGTGAATAATTTGGAATCATTTTAGTCATAATCGTGGTATATGTTTTTCGTTCGTTCTAGTTGTATTTTTCGTAAGTTTATGTCTAAATATAAATCTTAAATTTCTGGGAAATATGATTTATATTGAAGATATGAAAGTCGAGAAATATTGATATTGGATATTCGGTCGAAATCTAGCCCCGAATCGTCGTCGGACGACTTTTTGGACAAAAGGCGTAATCTGGCCGAGGGTGACTCGACCGCGTCCTGGGTGACTCGGTCGTGTCCGGCAGTCTGCAAAGTCACTGCCAGGCAGACCCGATAGTGTCAGGCGACACAGGCCATGTCTGGCTGGCAGGCTGTCGGGACGACCCGACCGTGTCATTTGGACACGGCCGAGTCTGGCAGGATAGTCTAGGACACTACCGGCATAACCCGACCGTGTCAGGCGACACGGGCCGTGTCTGGCCGGCAGACTGTCGGCAGTGTCTCGGCCGTGGCAGGCCAGTTTCGCCCAGGCTCGATTTTTTTGTGTATTATTGAAAATTAATCTCCCGCATATCAAATCGGATTTAATATGATTAAAATGATTTATGGTATTTCATTTTATAAGGGAAATTTGATTAATTGGAATATTTATGGGTGACCGAATTATTTGAACATTTTTCATATTACCGGTTGTGTGAATCGATTGGATCGGTTCGTATTGTTGATTGGATCAATGTATCTCTACGCTTTCCATTTATATAGTATTTATTGGATGAATGCTTTTGAATGGGGATGTGGTCGTGGACTTAGCTTTGAATAGTTCGTTTTATTCGATTGGGTTGTAAAGGCCGTTTTGAGCCTATTTATTTTACTAGAAATATTTGTATCTAGGATGCAATTTTCAATAAAAAATTTATATGTAATGACGAAGACCAGAGGAAGATCCGTTTTGAGAAGACGAAGATTCAAGACGAAGACTTGTAATTAGATTATGGAGTTTTTGTTTTCTAGGAACGGTCCATGAACCACATGTGTAACGCCCCGACCTTCTAGGGTAATTAATGGGGGAAAAATAAGTAAAAGGTAAATTTGACAAAAATAATTTTCTTCAGAATATAAAAATTCTCGCCTACAAAGTCGAGTCGCTACACTGACGCAAAAATAAATATCTTTAAATAAGGTAACATTTCATAATAAATACGGAGTAAAATTTGCGGCGGAAGAGTTAATCGTAATTTATAAATTTCAAATTCAAGTTTCCCCAAATGAGTTTCAAAACAGTTTGACAAAAAGAAAACAACATTTAATAAATTCTCTTCCATATGCTCCCTCGGCTCGCTCTTTCGTCCATCCGTCTCGGTTCAACCTGCCGGATCAATAAAGGTGGGGGTGAGCTTCCTCCCGTTCGTGGAAATCTCAATGATCACAGTAATATAATATCTCATAGAAAGCTTAACATGAACAAACTGTCACATTTTTCCTCAACATGAAAGCATACTCACAATATTACGCACAGCATGAATCGAGCACGCATAACACGAATATTGAGGTTGCGCAGGTGCCCCCGCAACAACATGAAACATACACGCAATATCACATATAACATGAATCGAGCACGTATGTGAATATTGGGCTGAGCAGGTGTCCCCACACAAGATAACCTCTTACACGAATACAGGTGAGCCTGATTTACAACGTGTATCATAATTTATAAATATGAATTGAATATCACATATGCAGTCCAATTAAAGCAATTAAAGTGATAGTGAAAATTCCCACTTGAATAAATGATGATGATGATGATGATGTCTGACTTGAAATGAAGATGCTCGACTCACAGTCCTAAGCCCGTGAATCCTCGATAAAGTCTACATATAATAACGATAATAATTATAATCCTTACAATTTATAATAAATGAAAAGATATGAATATCACTATATAATACCTGAAAATAAGTTAAAATTGTTCATTAATAATAACCAAAGAGTTAACATTATTAATGACTGAAATTAAAATACTTATGCATAAATTTCAGATTAATTGGAAGTCAACATTTTAATGTTTCGGTCAAAATAGGACTAGAAGTGAATTTTAAAAGTTGACTGGGGTCAAAATCGTAAAGGTTGAGAAGCTGACAGGGTTGAAAACCGAAGTAAAAGGGAAGTCTGGGGTTAAATTGAAAGTTCCTGAAAACTGGGAGGACTAAATTGAATACTCCTAAGAATTCGGGGGTTTAAATACCCTGTGACCCGTCCTTAGCCGTCAGACTCCATTTCTCCTTCTCGTTCTTCTGCTCCCGTCTCCCTCTCTTTCCCTCTCTCTCTCTCTCCCTCTCCACAATTCTCTTCTTCTTGGCCATGAAAAAACAGTTTCCGAAACACACAGTAATTTATACACACACACAAACGCAAATCGAAGGGTACACACAAACAACTCCGAGTCGAATTGTTCTTCCGGCCCTGGTGTCGCGACGGCCCACAATAGGCGGCAGTTCCGACGAAGTGAAACGGGTAAGGCGACGGTGGTTCTGGACTCGCGACCGAAAGAGAAGTTCCGACGACGATGTGCGACTTGCCGCGGCGGCGATCCCGGCGAGTCGCGGGTGAGGTCTCCGATTCTATTCATGGGTTCGTAATAGGGGTCGGGTTTCGGGTTTATGAATATGGTTTTCCTGATTTGAGTTATGGGTTTCAAGGTTGGGTCAATAATTTCCAAAGGTGTTCGACTGAGAAGAGATGTAACATAAGAATCAAGATTAGTCCCTGTGAAATTGAATGAAGAGAGTAGGGAAGAACATGATTTTTGTTTTATAAATTTGATTCTCTATGTGTATAAGATCGTAAATTGTAGAAGAACAGAAATTATGATTTACCTGTATAAGGAGATGATGGTGATTACTGGTGAAGGTTGCTCAGACGGCTGGAAAACAGAACTGACCAAATTTTGTGTATTGTATTTTTCTCTCTTTTTTTTGATGCTGGATGGTGAACGATGGGAAGAACTGGGGTTGGGGATGGCTGGGCAGAAAAGTTGTATTCTGAGTTGTATTTTGTACTGCATATACAGTGTATTTATACTGTATTGAATTAGGGTTAGAGTATAATTTTATGGGCTTAATATTATTTTGGGTCATTACAATGTGTTTGGGCCATTGATAATAATAATAATAATAATAATGATAAAATTAATAATAACTCTAGTAATAATATTAATTACATCGATACTATTAATAATATCGAGAGTAATATAAATAATGATATAGAAATGATACTTGGTAAAAATATTAATACCGTTAATATTAATATGGTTCCTATTATAAATATTATTATTATTATTAATAAGAATATCCTTAATTATCATATTAACAAAAAAATGACTAATATTAATTGTTCTGAAATTAACTTGAGAAATTGACTCGGACTTAGAACATATGAGATACCATGAAAATGTCTGATATTATTAAATGATATTCCATGAAGTTGACTTGTACGTGTAGTGAAAGTATTGTATAACATTTACTCACTCGGTAATGAAATGAGATATAATGAAATAAAAATGCATTATTAATATTAGTAGTAGTAAATGACTACTTGAATATGATTGACAAAAATGATTCGGGCTAGGACTTGTGATACGTCGAAATAAATGTTCATGATTCTCTAAATGGAATTAACTAACATGAAATGCATTATAATATTACTATAATTAATAATATTGCATTATAAAAATGGCGGGTATTACATCCTACCCCTCTTAAAAAAAATTTCGTCCTCGAAAATAAATGATAACCTCGATTGAAGAAATTCGGATAACGAGCTTGAAGTTCTTCTTCGCGCTCCCAAGTAGCTTCATCCTTACTGTGGTTACGCCATTGGATCTTGACAAACACTTTCTCTTTGTTCCTCAATTGCCGGACTGATCGGTCGAGAATCAGTTCTGGTTGTTCTTCATAGGTAAGGTCTTTGTTCATCTCCACGGCGGTATAGTTGATGACGTGGCTGGGATCGTGCACATACTTCCTCAACAACGATACGAGGAAAACGTTGTGCGCAGCCGAAAGTTCTGGGGGTAAAGCCAAACGGTAAGCTAACTCTCCAATCCGCTCGAGAATTTCGAACGGTCCAATGTATCTCGGTCTCAACTTGCTCCTTGGACCAAAACGAACAATTCCCTTGGTAGGAGATACCTTCAGGAATACCTTGTTGCCAACACAGAATTCGAGATCCTTCCTACGCTTGTCGGCGTAGGACTTCTGACGATCCTGTGCTATCTTGATCCTCTCAAGAATCTTATCCACCATGCCAATTGTCTGTTCGATCATCTCGAGACCCAAAATCCTCCTTTCACCTACCTCATCCCAATACAGTGGTGATCGATACTTCTTACCGTATAAGGCTTCATATGGTGCCATACCGATCGTCGACTGGTAACTGTTGTTGTAAGAAATTCTACCAAAGGCAACAGTCGTTCCCAATTATTTCCCATATCTAGCACACATGCACGCAACATATCCTCAAGGATTTGGATGGTCCTCTCAGACTGACCATCAGTCTGAGGATGATAGGTCGTACAAAAATTCAACTACGTTCCCAAGGCTTTTTGCAAACTCTCCCAAAAACGCGATGTGAAACGAGTATCCCTATCGGATACTATAGAGACTGGCACTCCATGCAACTTAATAATCTCCCTGATATAAAGTTGAGCATACTGATCCATTCGAAAGTTCATTTTAACTGGGATAAAATGAGCTGACTTTGTGAGTCGGTCGACAACGACTCAAATAGCATGGTTTCCTTTTTTCCGTTCAAGGCAAACCTACCACAAAGTCCATCGTAATGTGTTCCCATTTCCATTCTAGGATATGAAGTGATTTAAGTAATTCAAAGGGGCGTTGGTGTTCTGCCTTCACTTGCTGACAAACTATACACCTTCTGACAATGTTTGCCACATCTCTTTTCAAACCATCCCACCAAAATGTCCCCTTAAGATCTTGATACATCTTTGTACTCCTAGGGTGTGCTGTATACGGGGTATTATGTGCCTCCTTTAATATCGCTTCTCTCAACTTAACAACTTTGGGCACACAAATTCTCCCTTCATAATACATCGTGCCATCATCGGACACGCTGAAACCCTTATCTTCACCTGAAAGAGTACGTTCTCTCATCTTAACTAAGAAGTCGTCCTGTCCTTGACCTTCTTTGATTTGTTCCCTCAAGGTTGGTTGTACCACCAAACTAGCCAATAATGACTCAGCTGGACTCGATGGTGTATCCACCTCAAGGTTCATCCTTGGTCGACAACAAGTCAGTTCTCCTCCTGCCTTACGGCTCAGTGCATCCGCAACTACGTTTGCTCTACCAGGGTGGTAATGAATTGTGCAATCGTAGTCTTTGACCAACTCAAGCCATCTGCACTGCCTCATATTCAATTCCTTCTGTGTGAAAATATATTTCAGACTTTTGTGGTCTGTATAAATTTCACACTTACCTCCATAAAGGTAATGTCTCCAAATCTTCAAGGCATGAACTACCGCTGCTAATTCCAAATCATGAGTAGGGTAGTTCATCTCGTGCGGTTTCAACTATCTCGAAGCATAGGCAACTACCTTGCCCTCTTGCATCAATACACATCCCAAGCCTTGCTTGGATGCATCACTGTAGATGATGAACTCTTTCGTCGGATCGGGAATCATCAAAACTGGTGCAGCAGTCAATCTTCGTTTAAGTTATTGGAAACTCTTTTCGAATTTCTCATTCCATAAGAAAGCTTCTCCCTTTCGAGTTAATTTAGTCATAGGTGCAGCAATCTTCGAAAATCCCTCGATAAATCTTCGATAATAACCGGCTAATCCCAAGAAGCTGCGAACTTCATTTGCATTACTCGGTACTTTCCAATCAGTGATTGCCTCAACTTTAATCGGGTCAACCTCAATTCCTTTAGAAGTGACCACATGTCCCAAAAATGCAACTCGGTTAAGCCAGAATTCGCACTTGTTGAATTTCGCATACAACTTCTCCTTGCGCAGTATTCCCAATACTGTTCTAAGATGCTGCTCATGTTCAACCTTGGTCTTTGAATATACAAGTATGTCATCTATGAACACAATGACAAACTTATCCAAATAAGGTTGAAATACACGGGTCATGAAGTCCATGAATACCGCTGGCGCATTAGTCAAACCAAATGGCATCACTATAAATTCATAGTGTCCATATCGAGTTCAAAATGCTGTCTTTGGGATATCATCATCCTTAATCCTCAGCTGGTGATATCCGGATCTCAAATCTATCTTCGAAAATACTCTTGATCCTCCAAGTTGATCGAATAGGTCCTCTATTCTAGGAAGTGGATATTTATTCTTTATCGTGAGTCAATTAAGTTCACGACAGTCTATGCACATCCTCAAACTTCCGTCCTTTTTCTTCACAAAGAGCACTGGCGCACCCCATGGCGAAACACTCGGTCGAATAAATCCAGAGTCGAGCAGTTCCTGGAGTTGTACTTTCAGCTCTTGCAATTCCTTAGGCGCCATCCTATAGGGAGCCTTCGATATTGGTGTCGCTCCTGGAATTAATCAATCGAAAATTCAACTATACGATTAGGTGGAACTCCGGGCAAATCTTCGGGAAAGACTTCTAGATACTCCTTGACGATAGGTACATCAGCTACCGTCTTCTCCGAAGTCGTTTTTCCCATCACATTCACCAAGAATCCTTGGCAATCATGCTTCTTCAACATCTTCACAGCTTTCATGGCTGATATCACCTTCGGGGTACTGCTGTGTCTAACTCCCTCGAATACGGTCTTGACATCAACAGACGGACATAAAGTTATTCTCCTTTCAGAGCATTCGACTACATCTCTATGCTTGTCCAACCAATCCATACTTAAAATGACATCAAAATCGCTATGTTCCACTATGTGCAAGTTGGCTAAGAAGCTATGTTCGTTAATCTCTATCTTCATATTGTTAGCTATCGAGTCTACACACACTACTCCCCCCGCAGGCATGCTAACTAACAAAGATATAGGGGCTTTACTACTTCTACAACCAATCATAGTACAAAGCTTCCTAGAGATGAATGAATGAGACGCACCCGTATCAAACAACACCAAAGCAGGAATATTTCCAAATGACAACATACCTGACATGGTTTGGGGTTCAGTCTCTCCTTCAGCCTCGGACATGATATACACTCGAGCTCTGCCTCCTGAGCCTTGACCTTGCACATTATTGTTTGGGCCTTTTCCTTTCTTCGGACATGCTGAGGCCATGTGTCCTTCCTCACGGCAATAGTAGCACCGCCTGTGACCAAGCATACATGCACCTTTATGCCCTTTGCCACAAGTAGCACATGTAGGGTTATCGGACTGTGGTTTCACCCCCGAAGATCCAGTCTTAACATTCTTCTTGCTACCACCTCCTTGCTCGTGACACTTGCACTTGTTATTTGTTGCAACTGGTGATGCCCTAGCCTTCTCCACGTCTAAACTAGCACAAATGTCCTCGACCCTTGAAACAGCTTCATTGTAGCTTAGACGACCATGACCAACCAAATGGTGACTAATCCGGTCACGAAGCCCATCCCGGAATTTCTGAGACTTCATGTCATCCATCTCGACCATGTGAGGAGCAAAACGGCACATGTGGTTAAACTTGCATTCATACTCGGTGACCGACATTCCACCTTGGGTCATATCGAGGAACTCCTTCTGCATCTTCATCTGGATCTTCTTTGGGATCCTCCTACGGGTCTTCTTCAGGATCCTCCTCTGAGTCCTCCTCGTTCGCAGAGTTGACATCCCAAATTTGCAGCTGGAATCGCCTCTTGAGCGATCCAATAAGTGTCCAGTGACGAACTAAAAATCACCAGTGACCTCTCGCTCTTCTAGCAATCTCCCGATGGCCTTTATCCAAAGCCGAAAGATGCAGCAACTCCAGTCTTCGGATAATTTCTCCATCAAGTGCTCTAGCTGGATGGTGACGGAACCTTGTTTCCCATATTTTAGCTACTTACTCAGTCTATTAATGACGTAGTGTGGCACATTTTATGGTAGACTAGGGTTGTCCCACCAGTCTTTACGCGCTAGGAGACGCGAGTCAAAAGTAGCTGGGACCTTCTTACGTGACGTCATTCTAGGTTTGGCTATTCTAACAGTTCGTACATACACAAATAATTATATGAGTAAAATGAAATGGCATATGTATGAATAATGACTGAAATTCGGTACCTCAGACGGATGACGAAGTGGCGAAGCTGAGAGCATATGATACTTTTACATTTGAGCGAGTCTACAGAAAGCTAAAACCCGCTATGATACCACTATGTAACGCCCCGACTTTCTAGGGTAATTAATGGGGAAAATAAATAAAAGGTAAATTTGACAAAAATAATTTTCTTGAGAATATAAAAATTCTCGCCTACAAAGTCGAGTCGCTACACTGACATAAAAATAAATACGTTTAAATAAGGTAACATTTCATAAAAAAATACGGAGTAAAATTTGCAGCGGAATAATAAATCATAATTTATAAATTTCAAATTCAAGTTTCCCCAAATGAGTTTCAAAACAGTTTGACAAAAACAAAACAACATTTAATAAATTCTCTTTCATATGCTCCCTCGGCTCGCTCCTTCGTCCATCCGACTCGGTTCAACCTGCGGGATCAATAAAGGTGGGGGTGAGCTTCCTTCAGCTCGTGGAAATCTCACTGATCACAATAATATACAATCTCATGGAAAGCATAACATGAATAAACTGTCACATTTTTCCTCAACATGAAAGCATACTCACAATATTATGCACAACATGAATCGAGCACGCAGAACACGAATATTGAGGTTGCGCAGGTGCCCCCGCAACAACATGAAACATATACACAATACCACATATAACATGAATCGAGCACGTATGTGAATATTGGGTTGAGCAGGTGTCCCAACACAACATGAATCTTAAGATAACCTCTTACACGAATACAGGTGAGCCTGATTTACAACGTGTATCATAATTTATAAACATGAATTGAATATCACATATGCAATCTAATTAAAGCAATTAAAGTGATAGTGAAAATTCCCTCCTGAATAAATGATGATGATGATGATGATGATGTCTGACTTGAAATGAAGATGCTCGACTCACAGTCCTAAGCCCGTAAATCCTCGATAAAGTCTACATATAAGAACGATAATAATTATAATCCTTAAAATTTATAATAAATGAAAAGATACGAATATCACTATTTAATAACTAAAAATAAGTTATAATTGTTCATTAATATTAACCGAAGAGTTAACACTATTAATGACTGAAATTAAAACACTTATTTTAATTTCAGATTAATTATTAGTATTAACTGGAAGTCAACATTTTAACGTTTCGGTGAAAATAGGACTGGAAATGAATTTTAAAAGTTGACTGGGGTCAAAATCGTAAAGGTTGTGAAGCTGACAGGGTTAAAAACCGAAGTAAAAGGGAAGTCTGGGGTTAAATTGAAAGTTCTTGAAAACTGGGAGGACTAAATTGAATACTCCTAAGAATTCGGGGGTATAAATACCCTGTGACCCGTCCTTAGCCGTCAGACTCCATTTCTCCTTCTCGTTCTTCTGCTCCCGTCTCCCTCTCTTTCCCTCTCTCTCTCCCCCTCTCCACAATTCTCTTCTTCTTGGCCATGAAAAAACAATTTCCGAAACACACACACAGTAATTTATAGACACACACAACCGCAAATCGAAGGGTACACACAAACAACTCCGAGTCGGACTGTTCTTCCAGCCCTGGTGTCGCAACAGCCCACAATAGGCGGCGGTTCCGACGAATCGAAACAGGTAAGGCGACAGTGGTCCTGGACTCGCGACCGAAAGAGAAGTTCCGACGGCGATGTGCGACTTGCCGCGGCAGCGATCCCGGCGAGTCACGGGTGAGGGCTCCAATTCTATTCATGGGTTCCTAATAGGGGTCGGGTTTCGGGTTTTTGAATATGGTTTTGAGTTATGGGTTTCAAAGTTGGGTCAGGAATTTCCAAAGGTGTTCGATTGAGAAGGTATGTAACATAAGAATCAAGATTAGTCCCTGTGAAATTGAATGAAGAGAGTAGGGAAGAACATGGTTTTTGTTTTATAAATTTGATTCTCTATGTGTATAAGATCGTAAATTGTAGAATAAAATAAATTATGATTTACATGTATAAGGAGATGATGGTGATTACTGGTGAAGGTTGCTCAGACGGCTGGAAAACAGAACTGACCAAATTTTGTGTATTGTATTTTTCTCTTTTTTTTTTTGATGCTGGATGGTGAACGACGGGAAGAACTGGGGTTGGGGACGGCTGCGCAGAAAAGTTGTATTCTGAGTTGTATTTTGTACTGCAGATAAAGTGTATTTATACTGTATTGAATTAGGGTTATGGTATAATTTTCTGGGCTTAATATTATTTTGGGTCATTAGAATGTGTTTGGGCCATTGATGATGATGATAATAATAATAATAATAATAATAATAATAATAATAATAATAAATACACTTTAGTAATAATAATAAAAATAATAATAATAATAATAATAACAATAATGATAAAATTAATAATAACAGTAGTAATAATATTAATAACATCGATACTAATAATAATATCGAGAGTAATATAAATGATGATATAGAAATGATACTTGGTAAAAATATTAATACCGTTAATATTAATATGTTATAAATATTATTATTATTATTAATAATAATACCTTTAATTATCATATTAACAAAAAAATGACTAATATTAAATGTTCTGAAATCAACTTGAGAAATTGACTCGGGTTTAGAACATATGAGATATCATGAAAATGTCTCATCTTATTAAATGATATTACATGAAGTTGACTTGTACGTGTAGTGAAAGTAATTGTACAACAATTACTCACTCGGTAATGAAATGAGATTAAATGAAATAAAATCCATTATTAATATTATTAGTAGTAAATGACTACTTGAATATAACTGACAAAAATGATTCGGGCTAGGACTTGTGATACGTCGAAATAAATATTCATGATTCTCTAAATGGAATTAAATAACATGAAATGCATTATAATATTATTATAATTAATAATATTGCATTATAAAAATGGCGGGTATTACAACAAGTTGGTAGCAACTAGGTTGTGAATGGTTGTTTCATATTGTATGAATGCCACAAACGCGCTTAAATGATTAATGTGCAAAGTGTAATGTTAATCGCTAAAATTCTCCCACGACAAATTATTAAGTTTATAAGGTTTCAAGATCTTCCTTCCCTCCATCGAGCTTTCGGGAAATTGAAATCCAAACTAGATGTGCTATGCTTCCGAGTTATCGGGGTAGTCGTTCGGGAAGGACGGATAAATTACTGGGAGCGCATTGGATGCCTTCGGTTGGAGCAAATTTTATCCCTAGAAACCTGATAGGTTGCCGGATAAGATTCAATTGTGAAATTGATTTGCGTCGATGGTATAAACTTAACTTGTTCACGAACCATAGAAACCGTATAAGTTGAGGGGAGTGAACAAGGGGAAAAAGAAGATCGTATCATCCATTAGATGGGTTGCTGTTGGACATTATTAATAGACTAGAAACCTGTTCGGTTGCCCTCTATTAAGATTTATACAGAACTCGATCGCCACTACGAAGTAGAGCGAATGATACTTCTGGATTTCACATGGGAGTGTGCTATTCCGATAAAAATAGTGGGAGCTGGGTAAGAAGAATAGAAAAGACCTTAATTCTATACTCAGATCATAATTATGACAAGTCACTAATTAATCTGTTATACTTAATGCAGACATAACTCTCAATATGACAATGAATCCACTCGCAATTCTACTCGAAAAGAACACCCTGATTGGACCTAACTTTGTGGACTGGCTCCGCAATCTGATGATTGTCCTCAGTATAGAGGCACTGGGATACGTCTTGGAGACGGACATTCCGGCACCTCCTGTGCGGATCAGAGCCAATCAGGAAGAGATTGAAAACCACGAAAAGTGGGTTAAGGATGACGTAAAAGTCCGTGCGTACATGATGGCTTCTATGTATAATGAGCTTTAGAGAGCTCATGAGAAAATGACTTCTGCTAGGCAGATTCTATCTCACTTAACCGAATTTTATGGTGAGCACGACAGAACTGCTGATATGAGATATCTAAGCAACTGTTCGGTGCAAGGATGAAGGAAGGTGAGAAGGTTGGGGAACACGTCCTCAAAATGATATCCATGATCGAGAGATTGTAGGCTATTGATTTTAAAATGGATACTACCTTATCCTACAGTCTCTCCCTGATTCCTTCTCACAGTTTGTTATGAACTTCAACTGCAATGAGATTGCATGTAATTTAGCTGGGCTAATGAACAAACTTGTGACCGCTCAGTGTCAGATGAAGACTCCGCGGATGAAGGAGTCTGCTCTTGTGATTTCTTCTGGACCTCGGAGGTCTAAGAACAAGAAGAAAAAGAACAAGAAGCAGACTGGACCACATGTCAAGGACTTCAAGGGAAAGGGCAAGGCCCCAATGGTTCCAAAGAACAAAAAGAAGAACGATGCTTGTCTCAAGTGCGGTGAGCTGGGCCACTGGGCTAGAGACTGTCCGATACTTCATGGCACTTCAGGTACAGAACTTTTAGTTTTGGAAACAAATTGTTCTGCTACTGTATTTTCTACTTCCTGGATACTGGATTCTGGTGCTAGTTCTCATATTTGCACCGTGAATCAGGATCTGGAACTAAGTAGGAAGATTGGAGCTGGAGAAGTTATGATCACAGTCGGAATAAGGCATAGTGTCGAGGCAACCGACATATGATCACTTCTTTTGGGTTTAGAATACGGCTTTGTTTTGACTTTAGAATATGTACTTGTTTTGCCCAAGGGGCACAAAAACGTTGTATCCATTCCGGTCATGGACGGAAAAGGCTTTTTATTTTTCATTGGTGATGGTTCCTGCAAAATTTATTTCAGAAATAAACTAGTGGCTACTGCTACATTGTTAAATGGATTGTATCATCTAAATCTCAGTAACAAAGTAGTTGTGAATACTATGACTAGAAAACGTGGTAGGGATGAAACCAATCAAGTTTTAAAATCGCATCTTAGACTTGGTCATGTTGGTCAGACCAAGGTTTACAAGATGGAAAAAGATGGACTTATGGGTCCATTGGGATCATATCCCTTTCCTACTTGTGAATCTTGCCTTAAAGGGAAAATGACTAAGTCCCCCTTCACAGGGACTTTTGAAAGAGCCGCTGACAAACTGGGATTAATCCATACCGACGTATGTGGTGCTTTGGAAGCAGCACGTGACAGATATCAGTATTTCATTACATTTACAGATGCTCATACTAGGTATGGTTATGTATACTTAATTAAACATAAATCCGAGGCTTTTGAGAAATTTTAGGAATTCAAGGCCCTAGTCAAAAAACAAACTGGTAATCATATCAAAGCACTTCGGTCGGACCGAGGTGGCGAGTATATGATGTTGGGATTCGGTGCCTAAAACGAAGGCCCAGCGGAAGCGGTAAAATGAAAATTAATTAGATCTGAATCCCTACGAGGATCGATCGAGCTATGTATATACGAATATATAAACGAAAAACAAGAGTTATAAGAAACTCACCCTTGAAGTCCGTTGATTAAATGGTAACCTTCTCTTGTGCTATTCCCCAAGCTTTGATTGATCTCTACGAATCCAATCCGCTCCAAGCTCTTGAACGATCCAATGCCGAAAGCACCGCATCTCTACTTGCCACGCACCGGAAAAATGACCGGAATGACAACACTCGATTAACCTCTAAGGTTACGGCTAGAATCAAGTGATGAAGCCTTTTATTATTGCACTCAAAGTGTATAATATTTATCTCTCAATGTATCTTGAATGTTCTCCAAGAAAACTCAAGAACAAGATGAATAACAAGATGAAGACAATTGAGAAAACTATTTCTCTCTCTCATTATAGACTCACGTGTGAATTGGTTTTGGTTGAGAGATGTCTTCATTTATTCTACTTCCAAATCCCACACAATCCCTTTATCCTTATTATAAGAGATATCATATCTTTTAGGTGATTAATCTTCACCCACCAAAGCATGACAAAGACTAAAGGTAAGAGATCAAAAGTGGGGCCGGCCTCTAGAAGGAATCCGACGAGTTCGGTTTGTTTCGGACTCCAGAGAGTCCAAACAGATAAACTCCGATTCCGTTCCGATGTATTTATATCGATTAATTAATCCAATTAATTAATCATATTAAATACATAATAAAATAATTATTTTCTCCAAGAAATAATTATATTCATTAATTAAATTAGTCACCCGGTAATTTATTTAATTAATTAGGCCGTAAATTAATTTATCCAATAAATCAATTTAGACATCCAATGTCCCAAATTAGATATCCAATATCTAATATTCATAATGAGAGATTAAGCTCGATTCATTCGGTTGTCAATCCTATTGCGCGACTCGGTAGGTTCGTCTCAGTCAGCAATGGGAGGAACCAAAGAGTAGTAGCACCACCTAGCCAGCCTGGCGACCTACACTGTACCCCAACTGAGAACGAATGATTGGGATCATTCAAGAACCATTCTGTCGTGAATACCAGTAAACGAATAAACCCTTCTTTCAAATGTCCCGATCAAGTTATAGGGTCACGGTCAGTCAAACCCTATCTGTACTTGACGCTCTGCATGCGTTAATGCAAATCGAGATCATTGAGCTCTCGTGTATCCAATACAACTAGCTCCAATTCTTTGGCCAAAGACTTATGATCTCATCTGCCAATAACCGCATAGGACATATAACCCGCTCATCAACGGGAGAAAGAATTCTATCTTGGTATTCAGTTGGACCTGCTACTTGCCCGTTAAGATGCACGTCGAGGTTGACCCCCACCTCCCGGTTTATTGGGTCGAACTACTCTAATGAAAATCTTAACATCACAAGCACATCCCTACTAAATCCTCAAGTCGAAGGTTCACGAATACCTATCACAACCTTTCGATTCCGTCATTGACTGTCCCTGAGTGAAATCCGTGTGATGAATCGAGGGTGAGTCGGTTTGAGTATACTAATCTAATTAGCATACCTATAACGTGTGCTCCCACTAACCATTAGTGTTCGACAGGCACTCTCTATGTCAAAGAATACGTCATACAAGTCTTCACATAAACTTAACGCCCAGTCAAGTTTCATCGACTTGCGAACGATTATGTATTTGAGCTATAAACCTTTCCGGTGCTGATCCCCTTATCCAATAAGGAGTGGAACGTTTTGCTCTCAAATACGCGGACTAGTTTCTATATATATATATTTACGAGTTAGGAATGCCAGTAACTGCTAGTAAATAAAGAAACATCCATTGCCTTATATTAATGATTTACATAATTACAAGTACAATGCCCTCACTCAACATCCTCTGAGTGGCATTCGAGGACATACTCCTAACAATCTTCCACTTGCACTCAATGCCACACACTATGGTATCTAATACCCATGTTCTCCAGATGACGCTCCAAGCTAGTCTGAGAAAGTGGCTTGGTCAGTGGATAAGCGACGTTGTCGGCCGAGTCTACTCTGTGCAGCATAATGTATCCCTTGCGAACAAATTCTCTTACGAGATGATACTTCCTCTCAATATGTTTGGAGCTGTTGTGAAACCTCGGCTCCTTGGCCTGCGCTACAGCTCCGTCGTTGTCGCATACAGTGGAACAGGCAGCTCAGCACATGGTATCACTTGAAGTTATCCCAGAAACTTCTTAATCCAGAACCCTTCCTTGGAAGCCTCTGAGGCTGCTTGATACTCAGCCTGACAGGTGGAATTAGCAGTCGCGCTTTGCTTGGTGCTACGCCAAGATACTGCTCATCCATTAAGAGTAAATATGTAGCCAGAAATAGACATCGAGTCATCCTTCAGTGCTTGGAAGTCCGAATCAGTGAATCCCACCACATCTAATTCTCCACCGCCATACATCAGAACCATATCTCTAGTCCTTCTCAAGTACTTGAGAACGTTCTTTACGGCAGTCTAATGTTCCCTACCTGGGTTTGCCTGAAACCTACTCACCACACTTACAGCATGTGCAATGTCAGGTCTCGCACACAACATAGCATACATAAAGCTACCCACGGCCGAAGCATATGGTATATTACTCATTTCCTTTCGTTGTTCCTCACTTTGAGGCCACATCTTCAAGGAGAGTTTTATTCCATGTCACATCGGTTAGAACCCTCTTTTAGAATCATCCATCTTAGATCGCTTTAAGATTTTATCTATATAGAGGGCTTGGGAAAGACCTATTGTTCTCTTTGCTCCATCCCGGTAGAGCCGAATACTAAGAATATAGGTTGCTTCTCCCAAGTCTTTCATGGAGAAATTACTCGAAAGCCAAGCTTTCAGAGAACTGAGCATTCCCACATCATTTCCTATTAGTAGAATGTCATCTACATATAGTACAGAATGCGATTTTGCTCCCACTAACCCTCTTGTATACACAAGGTTCCTCATCATTTTGTACGAAGTCAAACTCTTTGACCGCCACATCACTACGCGATGTTTGTTTCAGTCTATAAATGGAACGCTAAAGCTTGCACACTTTCTGAATATCGACTTCGGACACAAAGCCTTTAGGCTGCTCTATATAGATTTCCTCCTCGAGGAATCCATTAAGGAAAGCCATCTTTACGTCCATTTGCCATATCTCATAATCGTGGTAGGCAGCTATAGCAAGCATCATGCGAATAGACTTGATCATGGCTACGGGCGAGAAAGTATCTTGGTAATCGATCCCTTCTTTCTGGGTATAACCCTTTGCCACAAGCTTGGCCTTATAGGCGTCAACCTTGCCATCACCATCAGTCTTTCTCTTGTAGATCCACTTGTTCCCAATAGGCACTATGCCCTTGGGGCGGTCTACTAGAGTCCAGACCTGATTGACATACATCGAGTCTATCTCATCTTCTATAGATTCGTGCCATTTCGCGGAGTCTACATCCACCAATGCTTGGTCATAGGTCATTGGGTCGGTCTCTTGGCTATCACTTGGAACCTCATGAAGACACAGCTCATCCAAGTGCACAAGCCCATACCTCTCAGGTAAATGAGACACCCTACTAGACCTACAAGGTGGTTGTACTTGTGTTTCAGAAGGTTCGGTTCCAGTTTCTTGCACAGGTGTCTCCCGAGGAGTTTCATTGTATTCTTCTAAAGAAATACTTCTACCTGCTCCGCCTTCCTGAATGAACTCATCTTCCAGGAAGTGTGCTTGTAAAGCAACAACGATCTTTCGATCTTCGGGCATGTAGAATAGATATCCCATCGTCCCAGACAGGAATCCAATGAAACGTCCCTTCACGGACCTAGCTTCCAACTTCTCCACCTTAGTCTTCTTGACATAGGCGGGACATCCCCAGATCCTAATATGATTAAGACTTAGTTTCCTGCCCTCCCACATCTCATGTGGAGTTTTAGGAACGAATTTGGAAGGACATCTGTTCAAGATGTAGGCGGCAGTCAGAAGTGTATACCCCCACAAGTAAATCGGTAAATCAGTATAGCCCAGCATGGAACGGACCATGTTCAAGAGGGTTAGTGGGAGCAAGATCGTATTCTTAGTACTATATGTGGATGACGTTCTACTAATAGGAAATGATGTGGGAATGCTCAGTTCTTTGAAATCTTGGCTTTCGAGTAATTTCTCCATGAAAAACTTGGGAGAAGCAACCTATATTCTTAGAATTCGGCTCTACCGGGATAGAGCAAAGAGAACAATAGGTCTTTCCCAAGCCCTCTATATAAATAAAATCTTAAAGCGATTTAAGATGGATGATTGTAAAAGAGGGTTCCTACTGATGCGACATGGAATAAAACTCTCCTTGAAGATGTGTCCTCAAAGTGAGGAACAACGAAAGGAAATGAGTAATATACCATATGCTTCGGCCGTGGGTAGCCTTATGTATGCTATGTTGTGTACGAGACCTGACATTGCGCATGCTGTAAGTGTGGTGAGTAGGTTTCAGCAAACCCAGGTAGGGAACATTGGACTTACGTAAAGAACGTTCTCAAGTACTTGAGAAGGACTAGAGATATGGTTCTGATGTATGGCGTTGGAGAATTGTATGTGGTGGGATTCACTAATTCGGACTTCCGAGGACTAAAGGACGACTTGATGTCAACTTGTAGCTACATATTTACTCTTAATAGAGGAGCAGTATCTTGGCGTAGCGCCAAGCAAAGCGCGACTGCTGATTCCACCTGTCAGGCTGAGTATCACGCAGCCTTGGAGGCTTCCAAGGAAGGGTTCTGGATTAAGAAGTTTCTGAAAGAACTTCAAGTGATACCATGTGCTGAGCTGCCTGTTCCACTTTACTACGACAACGACGGAGCTGTAGCACAGGCCAAGGAGCCGAGGTTTCACAACAGTACCAAGCACATTGAGAGGAAGTATCATCTCGTTAGAGAATTTATTAGCAAGGGATACGTTGTGCTGCATAGAGTAGACTCAGCCGACAATATCGCTGATCCATTGACCAAGCCACTTTCTTAGACTAGATTGGAGCGTCATCTGGAGAACATGGGTATTAGATACCATAGTGTGTGGCATTGAGTGCAAGTGGGAGATTGTTAGGAGTATGCACTCGAATGCCACTCAGAGGATGTTGAGTGAGGGCATTGTACTTGTAATTATGTAAATCATTAATATAAGACAATGGATGTTTCTTTATTTACTGGTAGTTACTCGCATTCCTAACTCGTAAATATACATATAGAAACTAGTCCTTGTATTTGAGAGCAAAAGGTTCCACTCGTTATTGGATAAGGGGGTCGACACTGGAAAGGTTTATAGCTCAAATTGTAATACCCGCCATTTTTTAATGCAATATTATTAATTATAATAATATTATAATGCATTTCATGTTATTTAATTCTATTTAGAGAATCATGAACATTTATTTCGACGTATCACAAGTCCTAGCCCGAATCATTTTTGTCAGTTATATTCAAGTAGTCATTTACTACTAATAATATTAATAATGGATTTTATTTCATTTAATCTCATTTCATTACCGAGTGAGTAATTGTTGTACAATTACTTTCACTACACGTACAAGTCAACTTCATGTAATATCATTTAATAAGATGAGACATTTTCATGATATCTCATATATTCTAAACCCGAGTCAATTTCTCAAGTTAATTTCAGAACATTTAATATTAGTCATTTTTTTGTTAATATGATAATTAAAGGTATTATTATTAATCATAATAATAATATTTATAATAGGAACCATATTAATATTAACGGTATTAATATTTTTACCAGTATCATTTCTATATCATCATTTATATTACTCTCGATATTATTATTAGTATCGATGTTATTAATATTATTACTACTGTTATTATTAATTTTATCATTATTGTTATTATTATTATTATTATTATTTATTATTATTATTATTATTATCAATGGCCCAAACATGTGGTGCTGACCCAGAATAATATTAAAGCCCAAAATTATACCCTAACCCTAATCCAATACAGTATAAATATACTGTCTCTGCAGTACAAAAATACAATACACAGAATACAACTTTTCTGCCCAGCCGTCCCCAACCCCAGTTCTTCCCATCGTTCAAAAAAAAATACAATACACAACTCTTAGCCTGCCACAATTTCACGACAGAAATCCAGAGGAACAAGAAGAATACACAATACAAAAAAAAACACAAAATACACACGAGGCAACCTTTCTACAGATCGTCCCAGTAACAACTTGGAATCTGCAACTTCATCTTCCAAACTTTACTTTCCAGCAGGTATTTTCAACCCTCAAAATCTTGTACTATTATTTCATATTCATATCAGTTAATTAACAAAGATAAAAACAATCAAATACAAATCTCAAACACTAAAACTCTTAAGCATCCAACCCATCAGCCGAATTCGCAGAACCACGAACAAACTCATAATAAATTTCCACAGCCCGATTCCGGCAATCCAGGGCTGCGACCAAATCCTAATTTTATATCTATGCTTAATTTAAAGAGTCAAACCTGAATCCAGTAATCGACCTGAATCAGAAATCCTTATCCCCAAAGTCCGAGCCCAAATTAGAGACCCGATTCGGATCCATCCCCATCATTAATAATCAGTAACCCGAACAAACCTTACCCGGACGGGGGACCCGAGAGCAAATTCGGAGTCATCATCTTCGATTCACCAGAACTATTACTCGGACGGAAGCCATCGCCGCCGCGGCAAGTCGCACATCGCCGTCGGAACTTCTCTTTCGGTCGCGAGTCCAGAACCACCGTCACCAACTTCCCCTTTCCTTTTCATCTTCGCCGCCGTTCCTTCTCTGGAGCGAAACTGTTCACTCGCTTCGTGGGTGTGCACGACGTACCATGTGTGTGTGTGTGGGTGTGAGTTCTCTGATTTTGTGGTTTGTGAAATTGTGTGTGGCGGACTGTGTGTGATTTCCTTCCGGTCGATTTTTAGAGAGTGCTTGGAGAGAGAGAGTGAGAGTCAGGGAGACGGGAGGTGAAGAATGAAGGGTGTCGGCTACGGCAAGGAAGGGTGTATTTATACCCCCGAAATTTTAGGACTTTTCGTTTTAGACCCCAGATTTCTCAGGTCTTGCATTTTTACCCAAATCTGTTTATTCAGTTTTCAATTCAGCCCCAGCCAATATAATTAATCCAATTTTGACTCCAGTCTACTTTTAAAATTCACTTCCAGTCCTATTTTGATCGAAACATTAAAATATTGATTTTCAATTAATATTAATTATTAATATGAAATTATGGATAAATATCTTAATTTCGGTCATTAATAATATTAACTCTTCGATTAATATTAATAAGCAATCAAAAATTTATTTTCAGTTATTATATTGTGATATTCGTATCTTTTGATTTGTTTATTATATAAATAATAAATTGTAAGGATTATAATAATAATTATTATTATATGTAGACTTTATCGAGGATTTACGGGCTTAGGACTGTGAGTCGAGCATCTTAATTTCAAGTCAGACATCATCATTTATTCAGGTGGGAATTTTCACTATCACTTTAATTGCTTTAATTGGATTGTATATATGATATTCTATTCATGTTAAAATTTATGATGCACGTTGTAAATCAGGCTCACCTGTATTCGTGTAAGAGGTTATCTTAAGATTCATGTCGTATGGGGACACCTGCACAACCCAATATTCACATACGTGCTCGATTCATGGTATATGTGGTATTGCGTGTATGTTTCATGGTGTGTGGGGACACCTGCTCAACCCAGTATTCACATACGTGCTCGATTCACGTTATATGTGGTATTGCGTGTATGTTTCATGTTGTTGCGGGGGCACCTGCGCAACCTCAATATTCGTATTATGCGTGCTCGATTCATGATGTACGTAATATTGTGAGTATGCATTCATGTTGAGGAAAGATATGATAGTTTATTCATGTTATGTTTTCCATGAGATTGTATATTACTGTGATCAGTGTGATTTCCACGAGCTGAAGGAAGCTCACCCCCACCTTTATTGAACCCGCAGGTTAAACCGATCCGGATGGACGAAGGAGCGAGCCGAGAGGACATATGAAAAGGGACTTATTAAATATTATTTTCTTTTGTCAATTGTTTTGAAACTCATTTGGGGAAACTTGGATTTGGGAATTTATAGATTTTGATTATTCTTCTGCTGCAAATTTTACGTCGTAA
Organism: Orobanche coerulescens; assembly: GCA_033398695.1. Classification (NCBI taxonomy): domain Eukaryota; kingdom Viridiplantae; phylum Streptophyta; class Magnoliopsida; order Lamiales; family Orobanchaceae; genus Orobanche; species Orobanche coerulescens. The sequence continues at coordinate 121,562,218 of CM065802.1, read as the reverse complement.
CTATTATGAAATGTTACCTTATTTAAAGGTATTTATTTTCACGACATTTTAGCGACTCGACTTTGTAGGCGAGAATTTTTATATTCTCAAGAAAATTATTTTTCTCAAAATTTACCTTTTATTTATTCTCCAATATTTTCCCCAGAAAGTCGGGTGGTATCAGAGAGGGTTTTACCTTTCTGTAAACTCGCTAAAATGTAAAAGTATCATATGCTCTCAGCTTCGCCACTTCGTCACTCCGTCTGAGGTACCGAATTTCAGTCATTATTCATGCATATGTTATTTCATTTTACTCATATAATTATTTATGTATGTACGAACTGTTAGAATGGCCAAACCTAGAATGACTCCACGTAAGAAGGTCCCAGCTACTTTTAACTCGCGTCTCCTAGCGCGTAAGGAATGGTGGGACAACCATAGTCTACCAGAAAATACGCCACACTACATCATTAATAGACTGGGTAAGTGGAAACAAGGTTCCGTCACCCGCCAGCTAGAGCACTTTATGGAGAAATTATCCGAAGACTGGAGTTGCTGCATCTTCCGGCTTTGGAAAAAGGCCATCAAGAGATCGCTTGAAGAGCGAGAGGCTGCGGACGATTTCCAATTCGTCGCTGGACGCCTATTGGATTTATATGCTCGAGAGGAGATTCCAACTGCAAATTGGGATGCCGACTCTACGGATGAGGAAGACTCAGAGGAGGATTCCGAAGAGGACCCTGAGGAGGAATGTCAGTTACCGAGTATGAGCGCAAGTTTAACCACATGTGCCGTTTAGCTCCTCACATGGTCGAGACGGATGATATGAAGTCTCAGAAATTTCGGGATGGTCTTCGTGAACGGATTCGTCACCATTTGGCTGGTCATGGTCGGCTGAGCTACAAGGAAGCCGTTTCAAGGGCCGAGGACATTTCTGCTAGTTTAGATGCGGAGAAGGTAAGGGCACCACCAGTTGCAACAAATAACAAGTGCAAGTGGCAGGAACAAGGAGGTGGTAACAAGAAGAATGTTAAGACTGGATCTTCGGGGGTGAAACCATAGTCCGATAACCCTATATGTGCTACTTGTGGCAAAGGGCACAAAGGTGCATGTATGCTCGGTCAGAGGCGGTGCTACTATTGCCGTGAGGAAGGACACATGGCCTCAGCGTGTCCGAAGAAGGGAAAAGGCCCAAGCAATAATGTGAAAGGTCAAGGCTCAGGAGGCAGAGCTCGAATGTATAGCATGGCCGAGGCTAAAGCAGAGACGGAACCCCAAACCATGTCAGGTATATTATCAGTTGCAAATATTCCTGCTTTGGTGTTGTTTGATACAGGTGCGTCTCATTCATTCGTCTCTAGGAAGCTTTGCACTACGATTGGTTGTAGAAGTAGTAAAGCCCCTAGATCTTTGTTAGTTATCATGCCTGCGGGGGAAGTAGTGCGTGTAGACTCGATAACTATCAACGTGAAGATAGATATTAATGATCATAGCTTCTTAGCCAACTTGCATATAGTGGAACTTAGCGATTTTGATGTCATTTTGGGTATGGATTGGTTGGACAAGCATAGAGATATAGTTGAATGATCCGAAAGGAGAGTAATGTTATGTCCGGCGGTTGATGTCAAGACCGTTTTCGAGGGAGTTAGACATAGCAGTACCCCGAAGGTGATTTCAGCCATGAAAGCTGTGAAGATGTTGAAGAAGCGTGATTGCCAAGGATTCTTAGTGAATGTGATGGGGAAAACGACTTCGGAGAAGACGGTACCTGATGTATCTATCGTCAGAGAGTATCCAGACATCTTTCCCGAAGACTTGCCCGGATTTCCGCCGAATCATCAAGTTGAGTTCTCGATTGATTTAGTTCCAGGAGCGGCACCAATATCGAAGGCTCCCTATAGGATGGCGCCCAAGAAATTGCAAGCTCTGAAAGTACAACTCTAGGAACTACTCGACTCTGGATTTATCCGACCGAGTGTTTCGCCGTGGGGTGCGCCAGTGCTCTTCGTGAAGAAAAAGGACGGAGGTTTGAGGATGTGCATAGACTATCGTGAACTTAATTGACTCATGATAAAGAATAAATATCCACTTCCTAGAATAGAGGACCTATTCGATCAACTTGGAGGATCGGGAGTATTTTCGAAGATAGATTTGAGATCTGAATATCACCAGCTGAGAATTAAGGATGATGATATCCTGAAGACAGCATTTCGAACTCAATATGGACACTATGAATTTATAGTGATGCCATTTGGTTTGACTAATGCGCCAGCGGTATTCATGGACCTCATGAACCAGGTATTTCAACCTTATTTAGATAAGTTTTTTCGTTGTGTTCATATATGACATGCTTGTATATTCAAAGACCAAGGTTGAACATGAGCAGCATCTTAGAACAATATTGGGAATACTGCGCAAGTAGGAGTTGTATGCAAAGTTCAACAAGTGCGAATTCTGGCTTAACCGAGTTGCATTTTTGGGTCATGTGGTCACTTCTAAAGGAATTGAGGTTGACCCGATTAAAGTTGAGGCAGTCAATGATTGGAAAGTACCGATTAATGCGAATGAAGTTCGCAACTTCTTGGGGTTAGCCGGTTATTATCGGAGATTTGTCGAGTGATTTTCGAAGATTGCTGCACCTATGATTAAATTGACTCGAAAGGGAGAAGATTTCTTATGGAATGAGAAATGCGAAAGAAGTTTCCAAGAGCTTAAGCGGAAATTGACTGCAGCACCAGTTTTTACGATTCCCGATCCGACGAAAGAATTTGTCATCTACAGTGATGCATCCAAGCAAGGCTTGGGATGTGTTTTGATGCAAGAGGGCAAAGTAGTTGCCTATGGTTCGAGACAGTTGAAACCGCACGAGCTGAACTACCCTACTCATGATTTGGAATTAGCAGCGGTAGTTCATGCCTTGAAGATTTGGAGACATTACCTTTATAGAGGTAAGTGCGAAATTTATACAGACCACAAAAGTAAGAAATATATTTTCACACAGAAAGAATTGAATATGAGGCAACGCAGATGGCTTGAGTTGGTCAAAGACTACGATTGTACAATTCATTACCACCCCGGTAAAGCAAATATAGTCGCGGATGCACTGAGCCGTAAGGCAAGAGGAGACCTAACTTGTTTGTTGACCAATGAGGAACGCTTGGTCAAGGAATTTGCAAGGATGAACCTTGAGGTGGCTACACCATCGAGTCCAGCTGAGTCATTATTGACTAGTTTGGTGGTACAACCAACATTGGGGGAACAAATCAAAGAAGGTCAAGGACAGGATGACTTCTTAGTCAAGATGAAAGAACGTACTCTTTAAGGTGAGGATAAGGGTTTCAGCGTATCCGATGATGGCACGATGTATTATGAAGGGAGGATTTGTGTGCCTAATGTTGTTAAGTTGAGAGAAGCGATATTAAAGGAGGCACATAATACCCTATATACAGCACATCCTCGGAGTACAAAGATGTATCAAGATCTTAAGGGGACATTTTGGTGGGAAGGCTTGAAAAGAGATACGGCAGACTTTGTCAGAAGGTGTATAGTTTGTCAACAAGTGAAGGCAGAACACCAACGCCCCTTTGGATTACTTAAATCACTTCATATTCTAGAATGGAAATGGGAACACATTACAATGGACTTTGTGGTAGGTTTGCCTAGAACGGAAAGAGGAAACCACGCTATTTGGGTTGTTGTCGACCGACTCACAAAGTCAGCTCATTTCATCCTAGTCAAGATGAACTTTCGAATGGATCAGTATGCTCAACTTTACATCCGTGAGATTATTAAATTCCATGTAGTGCCAGTCTCTATAGTATCCGACAGGGATACTCGTTTCACGTCGCGTTTTTGGGAGAGTTTGCAAGAATCCTTGGGAACGCGGTTAAATTTTAGCACGACCTATCATCCTCAGACTGATGGTCAGTCCGAGAGGACCATTAAGATCCTCGAGGATATTTTGCGAGCATGTGTGTTAGACATGGGCAATAATTGTGAACGACTGTTGCCTTTGGTAGAATTTGCTTACAACAACAGTTATTAGTCGACGATCGGTATGGCGCCGTATGAAGCCTTATACGGTAGGAAGTGTCGATCACCACTTTATTGGGATGAGGTAGGTGAAAGGAGAATCTTGGGTCCCGAGATGATCGAACAGACAGTTGGTATGGTGGATAAGATTCGTGAGAGGATGAAGATAGCACATGATCGTCACAAGTCTTACGCCGACAAGCGTATGAAAGATCTCGAATTCTGTGTTGGAGACAAGGTATTCCTGAAGGTATCTCTTACCAAGAGAATTTTTCGTTTTGGTACAAGGAGTAAGTTGAGACTGGGATACATTTGACCATTCTAAATTCTCGAGCGGATTAGAGAATTAGCTTACCATTTGGCTTTACCCCCAGAACTTTCGGCTGTGCACAATGTTTTCCACGTATCACTGTTGAGGAAGTATGTGCACGATCCCAGCCACATCATCAACTATACCGCCGTGGAGATGAACAAAGATCTTACCTATGATGAACAACCAGAACTGATTCTCGACCGATCAGTCCGACAGTTGAGGAACAAAGAAAATGTGTTTGTCAAAATCCAATGGCGTAACCACAGTAAGGATGAGGCCACTTGGGAACGCGAAGAAGAACTTCAAGCTCGTTATCTGAATTTCTTCAATCGAGGTATATCATTTATTTTCGAGGACGAAAATTTTTCTAAGAGGGGTATGATGTAATACCCGCTATTTTTATAATGCAATATTATTAATTATAATAATATTATAATGCATTTCATGTTATTTAATTCCATTTAGAGAATCATGAACATTTATGTCGACGTATCACAAGTCCTAGCCCGAATCATTTTTGTCAGTTATATTCAAGTAGTCATTTACTCCTAATAATATTAATAATGGATTTTATTTCATTTAATCTCATTTCATTACCGAGTGAGTAATTGTTGTACAATTACTTTCACTACACGTACAAGTCAACTTCATGTAATATCATTTAATAAGATGAGACATTTTCATGATATCTCATATGTTCTAAACCCGAGTCAATTTCTCAAGTTAATTTCAGAACATTTAATATTAGTCATTTTTTTGTTAATATGATAATTAAAGGTATTATTAATAATAATAATAATATTTATAATAGGAATCATATTAATATTAACGGTATTAATATTTTTACCAGTATCTTTTCTATATCATCATTTATATTACTCTCGATATTATTATTAGTATCAATGTTATTAATATTATTACTACTGTTATTATTAATTTTATCATTATTGTTATTATTATTATTATTATCAATGGCCCAAATATGTGGTGCTGACCCAGAATAATATTAAAGCCCAAAATTATACCCTAACCCTAATCCAGTACAGTATAAATATACTGTCTCTGCAGTACAAAAATACAATACACAGAATACAACTTTTCTCCCCAGCCGTCCCGAACCCCAGTTCTTCCCATCGTTCAAAAAAAAAATACAATACACAACTCTTAGCCTGCCACAATTTCACGACAGAAATCCAAAGGAACAAGAAGAATACACAATACAAAAAAAAAACACAAAATACACACGAGGCAGCCTTTCTACAGATCGTCCCAGCAGCAACTTGGAATCTGCAACTTCATCTTCCAAACTTTAGTTTCCAGCAGGTATTTTCAACCCTCAAAATCTTGTACTATTATTTCATATTCGTATAAGTTAATTAACAAAGAGAAAAACAATCAAATACAAATCTCAAACACTAAAAGTCTTAAGCATCCAACCCATCAGCCGAATTCGCAGAACCACGAACAAACCCATAATAAATTTCCACAGCCCGATTCCGGCAATCCAGGGCCGCGGCCAAACCCTAATTTTCTATCTATCCTTAATTTAAAGAGTCAAACCCGAATCTAGTAATTGACCCAAATCAGAAATTCTTATCCCCATAGTCCGAGCCCAAATTAGAGACCCGATTCGGATCCATACCCATCATTAGTAATCAGTAACCCGAACAAACCTTACCTGGACGGGGGACCCGAGAGCAAATTCGGAGTCATCATCTTCGATTCGCCAGAACTATTACTCGGTCGGAAGCCATCGCTGTAATATCCGCATTTTTCTTCCCTTTGTATTTTTTCTTTTTCGGCGTATTTCCCGACAGTAGTGACCCTCGTGTATCTTTCAGTGTATCTTTTCTGTTATCTATGGATTTTATCCCCGTTATCGTCTTGCGGAACCGCCGTTTCGGGGTTGCCGTGGATCCATTCTATGTTATGATACCCGTTGGGATGTTCCGTTAGATGTTTCGTTCACCTTCCGGTGTTTTGGAACCGTTCATATTTCATACCTAGCGCACGTTACTTTTTCTGCATAGCGCGCGCTAGGGGTCCCTTAGTAGTGCACGCTACGTGCATTTAAAGCGCGTGCTAGCGAAGTAGCCACAGGAGTGGCGGTCTTTGTTTTCCGGCCTTACGGACTAGCGTATTAGCGTACGCTACATATGCTAGCGCACGCTAATGTCGAGGGCTAGCGCGCCGCGATGATGCCGTAGCGTGCGCTGGCGTGAGTGTCGATCTTGGGCGATTTACTCAACCGGTCAGGTGCCAGTTAGTGCACGCTACGCTCGTATGGTAGCGCACGCTAACGTATCAGTTAGCGCACGCTACGCTTGTATAGTAGCGCACGCTAACGTATCAGGTGGGTTCTGGGCAGTGCCACTGGACTCGACTGATGTCCGGGTAGCGCACGCTATTGGTCGATAGCGCGCGCTACCGAGAGGTTATTAGCGCACGCTACGTTTCGAGTAGCGCACACTAACGGCCAAAAGTCTGGCTTCTGGACTGGACGCTAACTATTTTGGCCTGTAATTTTTCCCCGTTAGCGCACGCTAACCTTGAGGATTAGCGCACGCTAACACTCCCTGGTTATATAAACCAGGGAGTTGACCGAGATAATCACAATTTCTCATTTCTCTCCTTCTTCCGCGGCCGAGCGACTCCAGAGGCGATTTGAGGCGATTTTCTTCTTCCAATCACTTCAGAGATTCTTTTGCTTGAATTCTTGGTGTAGATTAACATCATCAACATGAATCTTTCATCCTAATCCAAGGTAAATCTCTTAGAACCCTACTTTTCGATAAATTGGGGGTTTTTGGATTTTCTTCCGATCCGTTCCGTTTTGTTGATGGATTCATGATGAATATGATTAATCTTGTTGGTATTCTTAGTTTCCCTACGGATTCATGGTATATTTCGTGATTTTTACGGAATCGAGAGGGTTTGGTTGTGGTCCGCTCTCTTTGTTGTTTATATACGAATATACATGAATCGTAGGCGGGTTTTCGGGTGTATTCCAATTCCGTATTCATTTAGAAATGGTTGTGATTGTATTCTTCGAATCGTTAGGTTCGGTTTCATTGGTTCCTAGCGTTCGTCGGTGACTTTCCTTTCCGTTCTTCGCGTCGTCAATAATTCAAGGCAAGTATTTTTGGAAACCTTTAAGCTTAACATGAAATGGTGATGTATATTACTTGTGTGTAACTCACCTTGTGTTGGCCCGACGGGGTCAAGGAGGGAAATCTATGCTGCCGCCCTGGATTTCATGAGTTTGTATAGCTAGCCAGCGCGGGAGGGTCCTTCGAGGCCTCGTGCGGGAATTTATGATATTACTCTGTTCCCAAGGCGATGCATGTGCGTGTTTTGTTTTGTAGCATAGCCAGCGCGGGAGGGTCTTTAGAGGCCTCGTGCGGGAATCTATGATATTACTCTGTTCCCAAGGCAAATTGTTTGACTGTTTGTTTCCGGAAAAGACATGTCTGGTTTTGACTTTTGAAAATGATATTGGTGCATGTACTATGAAATGTGTAAGCGATTGGTTTGCCTTGATTACTTGTACTAGCGTAATTGCTAACCCCCTTGGGGACCCGTTTTGGGGAAATTCTTGTTATGGATTTCAAGTTATGATTATCCGGACGAGCGAGCACCAGGACAGTACGAGGATGTTGGCCAGGGTCGTTGACATGTGCATTTGGGTCTACTTATTTCCTTTGTCCATTTCGATATGGTTGTTCCCACAGTTTTAAACTTATAGATTGTACTCGCGAGTACTTAGGCTTTTTGTTTCAAACTCCGTATTGTATTGCTTTAAATTGTCACGTTGTTGGTTGATGCTTATTTTGCCGGTTGCTCCGGGCGTATCTTTATATGTCATATTATTTAATTGTGTATCCTCGCTAACCAAGATGGTTAGTCGAGTGGAGTTTTTCTATTGTAGCCTGGTAGGTCCCATGTAGGGGTCTACGGCGCTGTAACATATTCCGAATATCTCGGGGTGTTACAGAAAATGGTATCGGAGAACTAGGTTATGGATACCTAGGCTTGTCGGTTATTTGGGTCTAGTCGTGTTTGTTTTGCACATTGTCACGCCGCTGCCAGCATCCCAGTACTTCCAGTGCTCGTAAGTTTTCTTGTTCGGCTCTTTTGTTTCTTGCATTGTATTTCCACTTTTGAATCGTAGTTGCTTTTCCTCCCTTACTCATCATCGATGTACTCCTGTTATCTCTCAATATCAGTATGGACGCCGGAGGAAACCGTGGTCGTGGTCGTGGCCGTGGACGCGGTCGAGGACGTGGGGCAGCCGGTAGGGCGGCCACGTCGCACTCTTCAGGAGCCGGCAGTACCGGCGACCGTCATAGTCATGCTTCTTCTCAAGAGCGCGCCGATCTTGGTATTGCGGCTGTTATGCAGCAAATGGTTAACCAAATGGCGGCTATAGCTCAGGTGGTCCAGAACCCCAACCAGGCCCATGCTAATCGGGGCGGAGCGGATCGCTGGCTTCAGGATGTCATCAAGATGCATCCTCCTCAGTTTTCGGGAGCTTCGGACCCGATCGGCTGGGAAGGGTGGATCAAGGAGATATCCAAAGTCTTCACTGCTACCAACTGCCCCGAGGACCGTAAGGTCCCTATTGCTCAATACTTTCTCACGGGAGATGCTACAGATTGGTGGGAGGCCGTCGGTCCCAAAGATCATGTTGCTTCATGGGCCGAATTTCAAGAATTGATGGAGACCGAATATTGTCCGTGGCCGGTCAGGCAGGCCCGAGTGCATGCTTTCTATGACGCCCAACCACAGGATATTCCCGTATCCCAAGCTATTGCCGAATTTAACAAGGAGTTGGGTTATGTGAAGACCCAAGTTGTCGCTGAGAGCGACAAAATTTTCCATTTTTCCAGGAGGATGAAACTGACCATTCGGGACTACATGTCTGGACTCGTCTGCACTACCTTGAAGGATTATCAGAGTAGGGCCCTCGCTTATGATATGTCGGTGACGGCTAGTGATTTGGCTCGTGAGAGCAAGAAGCAGAAGTCGGTCGGAAATTTTTCTGGTCCCAAGAGTGGAGGCCAGCAGAAATCTCAAGCTGCAAATATTTCAACGGGCGGTTCGGCTCGTTTCTCTGGGAGCTTTCGGGGTGCTGCCGGAACCTCCGCTCGTGAGCCCACATGTTTTAACTGTGGTGCACATGGCCATAGGAGCCGACAGTGCTCTCGTCCGAAGTTTACCTGTCATACTTGTGGACAGCTAGGCCACAAGGCCCCTTTTTGTGAGCAGATCAAACAGCTTCGCGGCACCCGTTCTTCTCAACCAGTTCCGTTGGAGCCGAGTGTGAACCAGGGCTCATTTGCTCCGCCGCCCCCACCGAGTGCCGGCCGAGGTAAGGGTCGGGGTCAGCCCGCTAGGGGTGGAGCTTCCAGTGTCGGCTCCGCCCAGCCGCGTATATACGAGATGAGGAGGGCCGATGACCCAGCAGCTGCCGTGGCGACAGTGCCGTTCATATTCATTTCCATCTGTCGGTGTGCTTTTCGATTGGTGCTACGCATTCATTCATTTCTCTAGAGTGTGTACGCCGTTTGAGTCTCATTGTTTGTCACCTTGCGAGCCTTTCAGTTAAACTTCCTAGCGGTGATAGAATTGTCGGTGATCGAGAAGTCAGGCTGATGCGTGATTATTTGTGAGAGGGCTTGGCTCTCTAACCTTATTGTCGTGGGTATCGAGGGTGAGGATTTGATTCTCGGGGATGATTGGCTCGAGCGGCATGGCGCGATCATGAACTACCGCACGAGAATCATCACTATGTTAGCCGAGGACGGCACCGAACACTCTTTCGCAGGGCGAAAGAGGGGAAACCAGAAGTTCGTTATTAATGCCTTAAAGGCGATGAGTCTCCTGCGAAAGGGGTGTACTGGTTATTGGTGCTATGCCTTGAAGGCAGAGGATGGTGGAGTCAAGCTTTCGTCGATTCCAGTCGTTAATGAGTTTCCTGATGTATTTCCTGACGAGTTACCGGGATTGCCACCGGATCGTGAGGTTGAGTTTGCTATAGAGTTAGAGCCGGGCGCGGCTCCGATTTCGAAGGCGCCGTATCGTATGGCACCTTCAGAGATGGCAGAGTTGAAGAAGCAGTTGAGTGAGCTTCTTGAGTCAGGGTATGTTCGACCGAGCGCCTCGCCTTGGGGTGCACCGGTCCTGTTTGTGCGGAAGAAGGATGGTTCACTACGTTTGTGTATCGACTATCGCGAACTAAACAAAGTGACCATCAAGAACAAGTATCCTTTGACGAGGATTGATGACTTGTTCGACCAGTTGCAGGGAGCTGCGGTGTTCTCGAAGATTGATTTGAAATCGGGGTACTATCAACTTTGGGTGAGAGAGTCCGACGTGCCGAAAACAGCTTTTCGGACGAGATACGGACATTACGAGTTTGTAGTTATGCCTTTCGGGTTAACTAATGCGCCGGCGGTGTTCATGCAATTGATGAACAAAGTCTTTATCGAGTATTTGGATAAGTGTGTCGTCGTCTTCATTGACGATATTCTTATCTATTCGAGGAATGAGGAAGAGCATGCCCATCATCTGCGGATAGTGTTAGACATTTTGAGGACCGAGCAACTCTATGCGAAGTTCTCGAAATGTGAGTTCTGGCTGAAGGAAGTGATGTTTTTGGGTCACGTGATTTCAGCCGAAGGAGTCCGTGTGGATCCGCAGAAAATTGAGGCAGTGTTAAATTGGGCATCGCCCACAAATGTGAAGGAGGTCCGTAGTTTCTTGGGTTTGGCTGGCTACTACCGTAGGTTCGTCGAGGGTTTCTCAAAACTAGCTCGGCCACTTACACAGTTGCTCCATAAATCTGAGAAGTTCGTCTGGACCGATGAGAGGCAGTCGAGTTTCGAGGAGCTGAAGAAGCGTTTGACTTCAGCCCCGGTGTTGGCGTTGCCGTGTGGCAACGAGGGATTCGCCGTTTACAGCGATGCTTCGGGTCAGGGTCTTGGGTGCGTATTGATGCAGCACGGCAAGACCATTGCCTATGCGTCGAGGCAGTTGAGACCGTATGAGCTTAACTACCCTACTCATGATTTAGAGTTAGCGGTGGTTGTCTTTGCACTCAAGATTTGGCGTCACTATCTTTTCGGCTCTGCATGTCAGATTTTCACCGATCATAAAAGTCTGAAATACATATTTACTCAGCGGGAGTTGAATATGAGGCAGAGGAGGTGGTTAGAGCTGATTAAGGATTATGACCTTGAAATCCTTTATCATCTGGGCAAGGCGAACGTCGTGGCCGACGCCTTGAGTCGGAAACCGATTGCGTTGCGAACGCTTGAGGTCCTTACGCCCCAGTCTGAGCTTCGGCGGGCTCTGATCGAGTTAGATGTTGAAGTTTTGTTGCCTGGAGCTGTCGGGCAACTTTGTGCTCTAGAGATTTCGTCGTTTTTGATCGATGAAATTAAGCTGAAGCAATTAGAGGATCCGATGATTGCTCAAATCCGAGAGAACGTTCTTAAGGGAAAGTCTCCTGGGTTTGTGATTCACGAGGATGGTGTTTTGAGATTCCAGAGTCGGCTTTGTGTGCCGAACGATCCACGATTGCTGACAGTATTTTGCATGAGGCCCATTCCACACCCTATTCCGTTCATCTGGTTCGAGTAAGATGTACAAGGACACGAGGAGGAACTTCAGTGGAATGATATGAAGGAGGAGGTCGCACGGTTTGTGGCGAGATGTTTGACTTGCCAACAGGTCAAAATCGAACATCAGCGACCGGCTGGGTTATTGCAGTCACTTCCCATTCCAGAATGGAAATGGGAAGATATATCGATGGATTTTGTTACGAGTTTGCCGAGATCGAGGTCGGGCATGAATATGGTATGGGTGGTTGTTGATCGTCTGACCAAGTCGGCACATTTTTTGGGCATCAAGGACACTTGGGGCCCGGAGAAACTGGCTCGTGTGTTTATTGCGCAGATTGTGAGACTTCACGGTACTCCGAAGTCTATTGTTTCGGATCGTGATGGTCGTTTTGTATCGCACTTTTGGCAGGCGGTGCATAAGGCGTTAGGTACCCGTTTGCATTTGAGTACCTCTTTTCATCCCCAGTCAGATGGACAGTCGGAACGCACTGTCCAAAATTCGAGGACATGTTGTGTGCTTGTGCCCTCGATTGGAATAGCGACTGGGAGGAGCACTTGCCATTGATCGAATTCACGTACAACAATAGTTGGCACGCGTCGATTCGGATGGCACCGTATGAGGCACTTTATGGGCGGCGATGTCGATCGCCGATTTGTTGGAATGAGGCGTCTGATTTGGTCGGGACCGAACCGGATGTCGTTTTAGAGACGAGACGGAAGATAGAATTAATTCGAGAACGGATGTTGGCGCCGAGTCGGCGAAGTCATATGCCGATGTCCGTCGTCGACCTTTAGAATTCGAGGTGGGAGACCACGTTTTGCTGAAGGTGTCGCCGACGAGAGGAGTTTTCCGTTTCGGGAAGAAGGGGAAGTTGAGTCCGAGATTTATTGGACCCTTCGATATTCTCGAGCGAGTCGGTGGGTTAGCATACCGTTTGGCGTTACCCCCGGCCCTGAGTCATGTTCATAACGTTTTTCATGTTTCCCAGCTGAGGAAATATGTCCCGGATCCTAGTCACATCATCGACTATGGAGAGATTGATGTTGCCGAGGATATTACTTTCGAGGAGCGTCCTTTGAAGATTTTAGAGCATCGAGAGAAACGACTGAGGCATAAGACCATCCCTTTGGTCAAGGTGCAGTGGTCGAGACACGATGTCGAGGAGGCAACTTGGGAAACCGAGGAGAGCATGCGTGCTAGGTACCCTGAGTTGTTTGTTTCTTAAGTTTCGGGACGAAACTTGTTTTTAGAGGGGTAGAATGTAATATCCGCATTTTTCTTCCCTTTGTATTTTTTCTTTTTCGGCGTATTTCCCGATAGTAGTGACCCTCGTGTATCTTTCAGTGTATCTTTTCTGTTATCTATGGATTTTATCCCCGTTATCGTCTTGCGGAACCGCCGTTTCGGGGTTGCCGTGGATCCATTCTATGTTATGATACCCGTTGGGATGTTCCGTTAGATGTTTCGTTCACCTTCCGGTGTTTTGGAACCGTTCATATTTCATACCTAGCGCACGTTACTTTTTCTGCATAGCGCGCGCTAGGGGTCCCTTAGTAGTGCACGCTACGTGCATTTAAATGGCGCGCTAGCGTAGCCACAGGAGTGGCGATCTTTGTTTTCGGCCTTACGGACTAGCGTATTAGCGTACGCTACATATGCTAGCGCACGCTAATGTCGAGGGGCTAGCGCACGCTGATGATGCCCGGTAGCGTGCGCTAGCGTGAGTGTCCAGTACTGGACAGTTTACTACTGAACCCGGTCAGGTGCCAGTTAGCGCACGCTACGCTCGTATGGTAGCGCACGCTAACGTATCGGTTAGCGTACGCTACGCTTGTATAGTAGCGCACGCTAACGTATCAGGTGGGTTCTGGGCAGTGCCACTGGACTCGACTGATGTCCGGGTAGCGCACGCTATTGGTCGATAGCGCGCGCTACCGAGAGGTTATTAGCGCACGCTACGTTTCGAGTAGCGCACGCTAACGGCCAAAAGTCTGGCTTCTGGACTGGACGCTAACTATTTTGGTCTGTAATTTTTCCCCGTTAGCGCACGCTAACCTTGAGGATTAGCGCACGCTAACACTCCCTGGTTATATAAACCAGGGAGTTGACCGAGATAATCACAATTTCTCATTTCTCTCCTTCTTCCGCGGCCGAGCGACTCCAGAGGCGATTTGAGGCGATTTTCTTCTTCCAATCACTTCAGAGATTCTTTTGCTTGAATTCTTGGTGTAGATTAACGTCATCAACACGAATCTTTCATCCTAATCCAAGGTAAATCTCTTAGAACCCTACTTTTCGATAAATTGGGGGTTTTTGGATTTTCTTCCGATCCGTTCCGTTTTGTTGATGGATTCATGATGAATATGATTAATCTTGTTGGTATTCTTAGTTTCCCTACGGATTCATGGTATATTTCGTCATTTTTACGGAATCGAGAGGGTTTGGTTGTGGTCCGCCCTCGTTGTTGTTTATATACGAATATACATGAATCGTAGGCGGGTTTTCGGGTGTATTCCAATTCCGTATTCATTTAGAAATGGTTGTGATTGTATTCTTCGAATCGTTAGGTTCGGTTTCATTGGTTCCTAGCGTTCGTCGGTGACTTTCCTTTCCGTTCTTCGCGTCGTCAATAATTCAAGGCAAGTATTTTTGGAAACCTTTAAGCTTAAAATGAAATGGTGATGTATATTACTTGTGTGTAACTCACCTTGTGTTGGCCCGACGGGGTCAAGGAGGGAAATCTATGCTGCCGCCCTGGATTTCATGAGTTTGTATAGCTAGCCAGCGCGGGAGAGTCCTTCGAGGCCTCGTGCGGGAATTTATGATATTACTCTGTTCCCAAGGCGATGCATGTGCGTGTTTTGTTTTGTAGCATAGCCAGCGCGGGAGGGTCCTTAGAGGCCTCGTGCGGGAATCTATGATATTACTCTGTTCCCAAGGCAAATTGTTTGACTGTTTGTTTCCGGAAAAGACATGTCTGGTTTTGACTTTTGAAAATGATATTGGTGCATGTACTATGAAATGTGTAAGCAATTGGTTTCACTTGATTACTTGTACTAGCATAATTGCTAACCCCCTTGGGGACCCGTTTTGGGGAAATTCTTGTTATGGATTTCAGGTTATGATTATCCGGACGAGCGAGCACCAGGACAGTACGAGGATGTTGGCCAGGGTCGTTGACATGTGCATTTGGGTCTACTTATTTCCTTTGTCCATTTCGATATGGTTGTTCCCACAGTTTTAAACTTATAGATTGTACTCGCGAGTACTTAGGCTTTTTGTTTCAAACTCCGTATTGTATTGCTTTAAATTGTCACGTGGTTGGTTGATGCTTATTTTGCCGGTTGCTCCGGGCGTATCTTTATATGTCATATTATTTAATTGTGTATCCTCGCTAACCAAGATGGTTAGTCGAGTGGAGTTTTTCTATTGTAGCCTGGTAGGTCCCATGTAGGGGTCTACGGCGCTGTAACATATTCCGAATATCTCGGGGTGTTACAATCGCCGCCGCGGAAAGTCGCACATCGCCGTCGGAACTTTTCTTTCGGTCGCGAGTCCAGAACCACCGTCACCGACTTCCCCTTTCCTTTTCACCTTCGCCGCCGTTCCTTCTCTGGAGCGAAACCGTTCACTCGCTTCGTGGGTGTGCACG
The DNA here is from genome assembly GCA_033398695.1 of Orobanche coerulescens. Lineage (NCBI taxonomy): Eukaryota > Viridiplantae > Streptophyta > Magnoliopsida > Lamiales > Orobanchaceae > Orobanche > Orobanche coerulescens. The sequence continues at coordinate 121,546,616 of CM065802.1, read as the reverse complement.
ACGCTAAGGGCAAGGCTCCTCAGTCAAAAGCTCCTCAGCCGGAAGCGAACAAAAAGCCGAAGGGCAAGTGCTTCAACTGCGGTATGAAAGGACACTTCAAGAGTGACTGGCCTAAGAAAGGTACGTCTCATGCACTAGTAGTCAAAACATGTTTGGCTACCTGTTCTATCACTTTGTGGATAGTGGATTCGGGCTCCACTGATCATGTTTGTTATGACTCGCAGGGGTTCCAAGTAACCAAGGTACTTAGTGCGGATGAGATTACAATAAGCTGGGGCGACTATTCCAGGCTGAAGACTGTTGTAGTGGGAGTCGTGCAGCTAAAAGTTGATGATAGGATTTTAGTTCTTAATAATGTATTATTGGTACCCGATTTTAGATTGAATTTGATTTCATTTTTGAAATTGCGTCGTGATGGATATTCAGTTTCTTTTGAAGATAATGCAGTTATTAAAAGAAACGGTGAATATGTTTGCACGAGTACTTATAATGAAGGACTTTATATCATTAATGTTGCACCAGCTCCCTTGCATACTTATAAATCACTTAATTCTTTGACTAATCCTAATAAAAGAAAAGAGCCTTTGAGCATAAATCCAACATATTTGTGGCATTTACGATTGGGTCATATTAACCTTAGAAGGATTCAAAGATTGGTGAGTGATGGCCCATTGGATTCGCTCCAAGTTGAGTCATTTCCAACCTGCGAATCCTGTCTAGAAGGTAAAATGACTAAAAGGGCTTTTCAAAGCAAAGGAAATCCTACACAAAAGGTGTTGGAATTGGTTCATACCGATGTATGTGGACCAATGAACATCCAGGCTAAGGGTGGTTTCGAATACTTCATCACGTTTATAGATGATTATTCGAGATATACATCTATTTGATGCGACGTAAGTCTGAATCTTTTGATAAGTTCAAAGAATTCAAGGCTGAAACGGAGAAGCGTCATGGGCAGAGTATCAAGTCACTACGATCTGATCGTGGTGGCGAATACCTTAGTGGAGAGTTTTTGGATTTCTTGGCACATGAGGGGATTACTTCCCAGCTCACAGTGCCGGGTACATCACAATAAAATGGTGTTGCTGAATGAAGGAATCGTACTTTATTAGAGATGGTTAGGTCAATGATGAGTTATTCTGATTTGCCTACCTTGTTTTGGGGATACGCCTTAGAAACAGCGGCGTACATTCTGAACTTGGTACCTTCGAAATCAGTTCCAAAAACACCCACAGAACTATGGAATAGGCGCAAGCCCAGTCTAGGACATGTTCGGATTTAGGGTTCACCAGCACACGTTCTGAACAAGGAAGCTGATAAGTTGGCATCTCGTACAAAACTACGAGTGTTTGTAGGATATCCTAAGGGAACGAAGGGTGGCTTATTCTACAGTCCTAAAGACCAGAAGGTCATTGTTAGCACCAATGCCCGGTTCTTAGAGGAGGACTATGTGATAAGCCACAAGCCTATGAGTGAAGTCATTCTAGAAGAACTTAGGGGTGAGATTTCGACAATACCAATTGTGCAAACACCTAGTGTACCACGTATCGACACTATTATGGATACGCAAACCAAGGACACGCCTCATCGTAGCGGGAGGGTTGTTTGTCAACCCGAACGTTTCATCGGCGTGGGAGCGTCTTCGGGCCACTCCCCGAACCAGGATGAAATGGATCCATGTACGTACAAGCAGGCAGTTCAAGACAAGGATGCTGAATCCTGGAAAATAGCAATGGAATCCAAAACGGGATCTATGGATTCTAACCAAGTGTGGGAGCTAGTAGAACTACCCAATGGGGTAAAACCCATTGGAAGTAAGTGGTTCTACAAGCGTAAGAGAGTATCGAAAGGGAAGGTTGAAACCTTTAAAGCAAGGCTTGTGGCGAAAGGTTACACTCAGAAGGAGGGCATCGACTACGATGAGACCTTTTCGCCAGTAGCCATGCTTAAATCGATCTGCATTCTCTTAGCTATAGCTGCGCATTTGGATATGGAGATTTAGCAGATGGATGTCAAGACTGCGTTCTTGAATGGGAGTCTTGATAAGGAAATCTATATGCGCCAACCTGAAGGATTAATTGCTGAAGTAGAGGAGCACTTAGTGTGCAAGCTTAAGAGAGCCATTTATGGTCTTAAGCAAGCATCAAGGTCTTGGAACATGCGATTTGATGAGGCCATTCAATCGTATGGTTTTGAACAGTGTCCTAGTGAGGTTTGTGTATACAAAAAGTGCGATGGAAACGTGCTGGTGTTTCTTGTACTATACGTAGATGATATACTTTTAATTGGAAACAATGTGAAGGTATTATCAGACATAAGGGTATGGCTGTCTGAGCAGTTTGATATGAAGGATTTGGGAGAAGCTGGGCACATCCTTGGTATTAAGATCTTTCGAGATCGCAAGAAAATGATGTTGTGCTTATCACAGGCATCTTATATCGATACGGTGCTAAAGCGGTTTAGCATGGAGAATTCCAAGAAAGGTTTCTTACCTTACAGACATGGAATTCAGCTATCTAAGGCTATGTGTCCTAAGACACAGAAGGAGATAGATGACATGAAGCTGGTTCCTTATGCTTCGGCAGTGGGAAGCCTCATGTATGTTATGCTTTGCACTAGGCGTGATATCTGTCATGTTATAGGCATGGTGGCGAGATATCAGTCGAACCCAGGACCGGGACATTAGATTGCTGTCAAGCATATACTCAAGCACCTGAGAAGGACTAGGGAGCATATGCTTGTATATCAATCAGATACACTTTGTCCTTTGGGTTACACTGACTCGGATTTCAGTGCGGACAAAGAAAAGTCGAAATCAACTTCCGGATATGTTTTCACTTTGGGAGGTGGAGCCATCAGTTGGAGGAGTGTGAAGCAGAAATGCATAGCGGACTCTACCAGAGAAGCCGAATATGTAGCAGCCTCAGAGGCAGCTAAAGAGGCGGTATGGCTCAAATACTTCCTAAAGGATTTGGGTGTGATTCCTAATTTGCCCAGGAGTATTACACTGTATTTTGATAATACCGGTGCTGTTGCAAATTCGAAGGAACCACGAGCCCACAAAGCAAGCAAACATATCAAGCGCAAATATCATATCATTCGAGATTTTGTGAAGAGAAGGAATATTATTGTCTCCAAGATAGCATCTGAAGACAACCTAGCTTATCCTTTCACGAAAGGGTTGCCCTTAAAGTCATTTGAAGGGCATGTGGAAGGAATGAGGTTGAGATGTATGGCACCATTGCTTTGAGTATAAGTGGGAGATAGATAGACATAGTCTAGATAGTATACTTCAAAAGCATGCTTTGAGTATAAGTGGGAGATTGTTAGGGTTGTATACGTCAAAGCATACTTTATCCTTGTATTACCTAATTTCCCGGTCTTTATCTATGATAATATTTAATTCATTTATCACATGTTTTACATATTTATTCATGCTATATTGTAGATAATGTGGTGTGTAGTGTCACACAAAAGATCACATTATCGGTTCCTTATATAGTAATATTTAGTTCACAACCTATATAACATTAGACATTTATGTGAGAGGTTGTAGTATATGCTTGAGATTGGTTGGTCTTGACCATTAGCATATATTAGCGTATACGGTATACGTTGAACAGGATCGAGGTGAGATAGATTCTTCTGTACTGACTATAAGAAGAACGTACATCTTGGAAAATTATTATTTCTTAATTCTAGTGATTAATATTTAATTATATATATTTAATAATTATTGCTTTGATTTATCATGGGTGAGAGCCACAATGATTAACTCAATATGCTCGATATTTTGGGCAATATTATTATTTATATGATAATTAATATTATAGCTAGAAATTGTGTCCCGACCAGTCGAGTTGATCATGTCCCTTGAGGCACTCAAAAGTATTATTATATCAAACCCTGCAGGTGAAATTAATTTTCCGATATAATAATAAAGGTCGAGTGGTATACTCATGTATAATACATTAATTAATTAAAATTTGTTAGTAGCTTAAATTAATTAATGGACATGGAATATCTTAAATACGGGAAATAATTAATTTAAAAAGGAGCTCAATTTCGTAATTTGGGATTTTGGTAGGAAGTGCAATATTAACTTATTAGTGGACTAAGTTGATATTAATAGAGTCTTAATATTAGGAAGAGTCCTAATATGGGAAGAAGATATCTATTAAGAGTCCTTACCATATCCTCCTTAAGGTCCCTAGAGTAGCCCAAAACACCTATATACTCCCTCCGTCCCAGCTAACATGAGCATTTTGACTTTATATGGTCAATTATTTCTAAGTTTGACTAAGAATTAATCTCAAAATATAATGGTAAAATATTTAACAAAATTATATTATGAAACTTCACCATCTAAAGTTTCATAATATAATTTTGTTAAATATTTTACCATTATAGTTTGAGATTAATTTATAGTCAATCTTGAAAATTATTGACCATATAAAGTCAAAATGCTCATGTTAGCTGGGACGGAGGGAGTATATGAGACTTGGGATGGCCGATTTTTTCACCCTTTTATTGCCCAAGAAATCGATTTTTTGTGTGTGTTTTAATTGTGGATCTTGACTTATGTCTTGGATTCCACAATTTGGTTAATACAATATTTTTCTAAAATACTCAAAATATTCAAGAAAAATAGAGAGAACAAAATCGTAAGTTTCTTGAGAGGAAAGTTTTGGCCGATCCCTTTGCAGTCCAAGTAGTCCGGTAGATTGTTGCCCACACGACATTCGGACGTAGGCGGGATATACTCTAGAAGATCTTGAGGTAGAAATACAAGAAGATCGGAGAGGAACAGAAAGAGGACATAAATCGATCAAGAAGGGCTTTTCTACCACTTCGCGTCAAAGGTAAAAATTACCGACTCCCATGCGTAAATATGTTTATTTAATTGTTTATTAATCTGTTTAGTTAATTAGTTGACAAGCCTAAATAGATCCGGTTTTTGCGTTGATTAGTTTATAAAACCTTTTATTAAATTATCATCACCAACTCGCTTCCGCTGCGTTTTATATTGCAACACATACGCCATCAGCTGGCCTCACCGAAAGCCACCAAGTGTGGGCGCCCTTGCCCAGGTAGTAAGCTGCTATGGAGACGCTATTCTCTGCTGGACAGTGTACCATATCGAACAATTTCTCAAAGTGTTCAATCCAATGCACGATATCAGCAGGCTTAGAGGAACCTTCAAAAATAGGGGGTCGCTGGTGAGAGATGTCGCTGATGATCCAACTCACCGGTCCGCCATGTACAGGGGGTGGTCACGATCTTTGGTCGTAGCGACTCTGCATAGTTTCCATTAACTGACCCATTTGGGTCATCTGAGCCATTATGCCCTGCATCACAGCGTAAGGATCGACACGAGCATCCTCGCGTCAGTGTGGTGCGATTGGTCCCTATAAGGCGAATCACTGTCTGCGGAACTATGCTCTGCATTCGCACGCCTGTTGGCTCATGGTATCGGGATTCGGCGCCTTCCGCGGCCTCGTCCCCCTCTGCCACGGCCTCTCAAATTTCTTTCCATACTGAAAGAATCAATTCGTAAAGATAACCATAAGTACAGTTCTTGATACCAATCAGAATTCATGCTAAGTTAATAGCAACAAGAAATTACATATTCAAGAAAACAGTTCGTAACGAATTATCGACACTACGAGGGTTACATAGAATATCATATTGATGTTGAGTCGAACAATTTCAATCATATGATCAATCCAAAATTTTCTTCGTATCATCAATCAGATAATTCCTGCCACAAATCCTTAAAATGCCAAGATCAACAAAGAGATCCATTCTGATATCAATATCATGTCAGTAATTAAATCATGGCTCATAAAGTACGTACCACATTTGGCTCGTAGGATCAGGCGCTCACACAGGTCACACGTGACACGAAGGTCTCTTGATACTAGTTCAATACACAAAGACTCAAAAGAAAAAGAAAAATGACTTGTGTCTGATACCATCTTCTGTAACACCCCAATAAGGCGGCCATTACAGTGCCGTGGACCCTACACTGGGATCCACCAGGCGATACCCAAAAAACAGATTAAATACACAATACATGTGATACCGAACCACAAAATATAGTACTTACTCCGATTAGGAGTTTACAGTAGTATAGCCAACGACCTTATTATACACAGGATCCAAAATATAAGTATAACCCATATGGAGATGGAATATACTTTAAATAACGATACAATTGTTCATAATTAAAATAAAGCGGAAAGATAACATTACACGATACGAACATGACCGGACAACAAAAGACTTGGGCCCCCCAAACTAGTATCCTTCGAACCTTTCGCCATCACCCAGATCTTCCCGTGCCTTGCCTTTTCCTCGACCTAAAATACAACACAAGTATTTCGCCCAACACAGTGTCAGATATACATGATAAATGATTCTCAAGATATTATACAATTCACATAAATATTAGAGTTCCAAGGAAATAATCCCGACTAATGAACATACCCCACGGGCGTATGAACGGATAGTCACAAAGCATCGAACACATCCAAAGATAAATGGACTATGAACGACAAAAATAGTACGACTCAAGATGGACATCACAATACACCCAATCCGAAAATGTGTCAGTGCACATGTTCACCCCATATACGGAATCCAGGATATACGTGGGACAATGTACCTAATTAGCCTCACGAACTACGTCTCGTGTGCACAGTCCAATACGGAAACATCCACGCATGATTATATATGTGCCTGGCTAAAAATCCTACACAATAACCAATCGGAACGCAGATATGATTCCGGATATATCACGATACAACATGACAACGAATTCAATAAATTACCTATCCAATTAAGGATCAAGAACTTACCAAAAATGACAATAAGGTTAGATGATGTCAATGTTTTAAAAAGGTGACTAACTTGGGAATGCAATCCCACGATGAAAACGGAATATCATCAAGACTAATAAGAAATCACGGATCACAATTTTATAAGTGTTTCATTTACACGAAATGCATAATCATCATAATAATCCACACATCATTATAACCAAGCAAGATAACTTGCCTCAGTACGGAGACGAGAATAATCCTTCCTTGTCGAACGAATGAATGGACGACCCTCGATTCAAAATTGGTTACTCGAACAATCAACCTTGAACGAAGTATATTTTACTCAATAATACGTTCATATGATCATCTATACCGAATTTTAACGAGACAACATCCTAATTCCCATTTGAGTTGTTCAACTTTTTAAGATATTGAAGTGTTACTCCAAGAACCTTATTCATACCATTCTATTCTTACAATTGATTACAAGATGTTACGAAATATTAGCTCGATAAAGAATTGATCCATAATGTGTTAAACAATAATCTTATACCCTTTAAACTTATCAAGAACATCTCAATTGATTAAAAGTAAAAATCTGCACTTCACTCAATCACTTATGTTAGGTTAACTAGTTATAAATCCATATCATGATCATGAAGACTATCTCAAATTTAACACCATCCTTATAATCTTCTAACTAACCTGGAGATTCAAATATCATTCCTCTGAATTCACCTACCTTAGGTTCAATAAGATCATTCCATTCTTCTAATGTTCATCAAGGGTTTCTTAAAACATTTTATGGTAATTATTCCAACAAGTTATTTTTATTATAAGGAAACAAGGACTATTATTATCCCAATGGTGTTATTAGTCCAGCAAGAAGATTGTGGTTTAACTAAACATGATCATCACTATTTAAAACACCAGGAACACATCATTACAAATCCCTTAATCATCATATTCATCATTAAGTTTGTTGAAAGCTTAACTACAAACATGTTTAGCTTGATTAATTCATCACTAGGTGGAGTATACTTAATCACTAACATTATAATTACGAGATTATAGGGTTAAATCGTATAACATACCTTCAGAAATGAAGAACAATACACCAAAACCACAAGAACATAATCTAAGCTTCAGGAATGACTCCAACTTCCAATCAACAAGCTCCAAAATCAAAATGTAAAGCTCAAACACAAGTTGGAAGAAGGTAAATTTGATCTTAGGGATGCAGGGGGATGATTATATGGGTGAAAAATCGGAGCTTGGACGTGCAAAATGAAAGACACAAGTTTTCTTTTTATAACAGCACAGTTCGTTAGATACGTTATCACTAGAGCATAACGTACGTTAACAGCTTTACGTACGCTACACAAAAAGTGTTACGTACGTAAGCTAATTCTAGAGGCTACTGGACTAAAATACGAACATCATTACGTACGTTATCGCTTGGAGCATTACATACATAATGTAGGTCAACTAGGTTGCCTCCAAAAGATCAGATATTCGAATCACGCCCGACCCCACATGCCGAAAGTTGAGATCGGATACGACTAAAAGTATTACGTACATAAAAGGCACCACCTTACGTACGTAAATCCCACAATATATCATACGTTATGCTAAAGGGTTTGCGTATGTTAAGTACAGAATTACTAGCCCAAAAATGCACTTATCTATACAACGCTGAAAATTCAATCATAGTGCGAATGATAGTTTTTATTAAGTATATTATGATATATCCCAACATCAATAAACATTAAACAAATGCAAACAAGACTATAACAGTATTGAATTATCCGAATAATACAACAGTAAGCAAGAATTTTTCGTCGGATATTACATTACTTTTGGGGGTCGATTGGCTCTTATTAAGAGCACTCTCTGCACGATTCCTCTGCACCTTCTTCAGGTGTTGGACCTGCCCCAGTATGTTATCCAGGAGCTCGAGCAGATTATGGCGAGATATTTCTGGGGTACTGTCTGTTCTAAGAGGAAGACGCATTGGGTCCATTGGCAGCATATCTGTCGCCCGGTCTCCGAGAGGGTTCTCGGAATTCGGAGTCTCTCGGATATGGCGAGAGCTTTTATTTATAAGCTCTGGTGGCGTCTTCGCGTGGGCACGTCTTTGTGGGCGTAGTTTATGCTCCGCAAATACTGCTCCGCTGGCCCTTCTACACCTATGCGTACTGCTCTTAAAGCTCATACCAGTCGCCCTTGGCGCCGTCTCCTCCATGTGGGTATGAAGGATCAGGAGTTCATCTCTTGGACTCTCGGTAGTGGCAGCGAGGAGGACAGTTTTTGGGACGACACTTGGATTGGGAATAGGCCTATTTTGTCTTATTGTCATATTACTGGTAGACCCCACCTTAGGATTAATGATCTCTGGGTTTATGGGAGTCGGGACAGGGGTATACTCGAGTCCATTATAGGTGAGGAGCTAGGATTTACCTCTAAGTTCATATAGGATATTCTCGCGACTCCTATTGCCGAGGATGATTCGGATAGCATGTGCTGGAATCTCACATCTTCGGGTGCCTTCTCATTGTCGTCATCTTGGTCTCACATCAAGGTGAGGGATCAGGCTAATCTCATTTTCGGGGCTATTTCGACTACCTTACTCACTCCTATGATATCGGTGTTCATTTGGCGACTTCCACTGCGACGGATCCCGACTGATGATGTCTTACAGAGGAGGGGAGTTTCCTTGGCCTACAGATGCTCATGTTGTACCCCTACTACTACCCATACCTACCATTCCGAGACCCTTGCCCACCTTTTCTTGGAGAGTGACGTGGCTCGTGTCCTGTGGGAGTATTTTGGCGCTTGGACTCATTTATCCTTACCCCATACAGATAATATCTTTGAGCTCCTGAGTTTTTTCTCACATGGCACACACTTTAGGCACGCAGCTTTCATTATTGCTTATCTGATCATTTAAACTACGCCATATGTGCTCATATGCAATGCTTCATGATGTTGCATTATACCCCAAATTATGTTGCATTTGGCCAGAAATTGAAATATGCAACACTTTGGGGGGTTTGCATCCGCGGCCATTGCATTTGACCTCTAATGCAACGCTTTTTTGGTTTAATGCAACAGAGAGAAAAAATTTGCATTATAGACATAATGCAACACCAATACAAGATAAATGCAACAACAGATAGTATTGCATTAGATGGAGAGCTACATGCAATGTAAATGGTGGGTCCCACTTCCCACGTCAGCAGGGGCCCATTAACACGTTAGCAGAGGTCCACAACCACGGTCCACAGTCACGTCAGCAGTGGGCCCCACATGATATAATGCAACACCATTCCTGATCATTATGCAACACTAGATTGCATACATCAATACTAGGTTATATAATGCAACACCAAGAAATGATAAAGGCAACACTAATAAATGATAAATGCAACACTAATAATATAAATTTTGAAATGTGCGTTTCGTGCGTACATTCATCCAACAAAATACCAAGGCAAAAAAGAAATTACAAAAAACCAACTTTCACCCAACAAGTTTACACCAACAAAAATAAGAAATCAATCTACACAACAAAGTCTAACTCCAACAAAGTCTAACTCCAAATAACTAGATAACTATAGACAATCACATAAGTAGATTTTTATGGAATATCTCTGACTCAAAGAGTACCACCTTGGGTCATAGGACTACCATTGTCGTCTTGTCCAAATCAAGCTTTATCTTTGCTATCAACTCTTGTACATAGTCATCCGTAGGAGCACGAGCTGGAGCTGATGTCGAAGCAGTGTCCTTACCTCTCCTTCCCACAAGAAAGCTTTTCCCATGATCCTTATCTTAAGTTAGCACAACAGGAGCTTCCGCATGTTGTCCAGAACCAAGCATCTTCTTAATTTGTTCTACAAGAAATAGCTACATCAATATTTGAAATAAATCATGAAGTTTATTTAATGTGAAATAATACTTACAATTTTTTTCTAGTGAATCACTATTTGTCTTGTATTTCAGCCCTCGTTCTCGCTTACACGTTTCTAGATAGACTTTAGCATTTGATGACGAGTCAAGTTTTGGGTCACTCTTTATCTGTCATGTATAAATAACACATACCAAAATTAGCACAATAGTTTGTTTGTGCCACATACTTAAACGCAAGCAAATTGGCAATCTCAAATTACTAATATAAAATTAGCAATTAAAATTGTAGAAATTTTACTGAGCAAAAATCTCATAAGAACCATAACAACAGTTAAATGACTTTTAGATATTTTTTAAATGCACATCTATATTAAATTCCCAAAATTTTCAAGAATTAAATGTATAGATATTCAGGTATTTATATAATCGGAGCATTCCAAAAATTTAGAGTTCAAGACAGTCAAGTTAATTAAAATTTTGAGTTCAAGAAAGTTAAGTTATTTAAAATTTTTAAACTGAACTTATCAATTCAATTTATCTAAACTATAGTTAAGGTAATGAAATATACCCGAGTATACTCCCACATTTCCTTCTTCAATTGGTCAGGAACTACATGCCAATTTGCATAAGTAAGCGACACATTATCCTTTGCTAGTGTCTCCCCAAAATTACTTAGCTCAGTTAAGATTTTTGGATTATCAGAAACGGGTTGACCTAGTGCATTCAATGTAATGACTACTTTTTCATGACCACTTCTTGCATGAACCTTAGCCATTTTTGTCCGTCCTATGGGTTTTCTACGAGCCAGTACATTAAAAACCATTAAACCAGGTACCAATAAATAAAGCGAAGATTAATGTCAAACCCTACTAAATAAAAATTGAAAAGCAAATTACCTGCTTTAATAACTTCATCTGTAGTCTCTTCCAAGTTTGCGGAGAATTGCTGATGTCATCTAACATATTTATTAAATACATGCCTAAATTTTGTCACTCTCTGTCTTTTTACATTTACACCCTCAATTTGTCTAAGTACTACAAATAGACAGGCGAAAAGTTGGGTCTCGTTGTAAAATTTCAAAAAGTTGAGGGCTGTAATAGTAAAAAATTTTTATTAACATCGACAATTGAGGTAACATGTAAGTGGAATCAAAACTCAAGGGTGGGTTTTATAATTTTCATTGATATGAATAACAGTCTCCTTGCGGTTAGGAACCATATTCGCCACATGAATATGGTCCATATTGTAAATCCATATGGTAATAACCCCATGCGCATAACACTCTCTTTTAAACTACGAAATAGGAGCCATATTCTGTAGATAAATAATGCAAGGAAAGCAAAATGTTTATATATATATATATATATATATGTGTGTGTGTGTGTGTGTGTGTGTGTGTGTGATCAGCCATATATAGTATAACGAACCTTCTAATTGTTTTGGGGAAACGTCGAATTGCATCCACCATGCCTTCCCCTTTGTGGAAGGCCGCTTAATTTTCTTAAGCTTGGCAGCAAGGTAGAGAGAACCTGCTGCAATATAATATGGTTTGTATTGAAAACATAGAGTCGTACGTAGCCTAATTATTTACAGACATGATAGTGAGTTAAGGTAATCGACATAAGAAGAGATTTAATGTAATAACCCGTAATTTCGATTTCCGGTAATTTCTTTTTTTTGGCGGAAGTCCGTTTGGACGACTCTCTCATGACCGTTTTGTCATTCTGGGAATGATTAATTCTACACTTTTTGACATCCGAGTTTGTTTCGGTGTCGTTTTGTTGAGTTCCGTGTTTTTTAGCGACTTTTCCCGCACTTGAGTTTGATTCTTGTGAATCTCGGTCGAAACTGCTGTTTCGAGTTTCCCGTAAGTTCATTTAACTTTGTTATACGTGTTGCAAGCTTCGGCCTGGTGTTTCGATCATGTATCGTGTATTTCGGACGTTTTGGGCCATTTTCGTAATTTCCCAAAGTTTGGGGTAATTACTTTCCGTTGTCGAATTTCGAGCCTTCGGGTGGTCGGAATCGTGTGTTCTCTTAGTGCTCGAGTTCGTTTTTGCGAGTACTTCGTAACCGTATCTTCGATTCGTATTCAGATTCAGGTTTCGGGGTCGTTCGGGCCGTCGTTCGGGCCCAGCCGGCCTTTGGCGAGTTCTGGCCGGTAGTGCTCGGCGATTACGTCGTAAGGCGGTTACGACGTAAGGCCACGGCCGATTACGTGCGTAACGGGCGGAAGTTTTGAGGCGATGACTTCGATTCGTCGTAAGCCTTGGCGATTACGTCGTAACGGCGGCGGCTTTATATAAGGCCCTGCAGTCGGGTTTTTGGCCATTTTTCTCCTTCTTTTCTTTCTCTTCCGCGGATGTGGCCTTGGGGATTCCAAAGCCATGTTGTTGAACAACAAATTCATGAAGCTGTTGAGCTCATATCATCGATTAATCATCCGTTATCATCCTTTGATCCAGCGAATCAAGGTAATCTTCCTTAGAACCCTAAATTCTTGAATTTGGGGGTTTTTGCGTTTTTGTCCGATTCGTTCCGTATTGTTGATTAATTCATGATGGGTATGATTAATCTTGGTAGTATTCTTGTGTTTAACATCATTTAATCCATTGTTCTTCGTCGAATCGAAGTATATTTCTTGATTTCCTTCGAATCAACTTTTTGAGGGATTTGTTCTCGATCTCGTTTTCCATCTGTTTTGATGGATCGATTGTGGTTAAATGATGTTGTTAAACATATTCTATGGATTGTATATCCATATTTCAACTTGGAATTCCGTTTTCGTGTTTTGTCGGGATGAATCGTGTTCTTGGCCATTTTGGGGAAAACACTTGAACATTCGTCGTTCGTTCTTTGAATTCAACGGCTTTGAGTCATGCTATGGAATTCATTTTCATTATTGTTATTGTCCTCCGTAGTTTATTATCGCGAGTTGGCATTCGGTGGAGTCGGCAGGTTCGTAGTCGGTTCGTGCCAACCTACTCTGGTCGATTCTCCGCGTTGTGGTTGTTCAAGGCAAGTACCGTGTCCATACTATTCTTGTTTTGTGGATATGATAATTGGTGATCATCTTGGTGTGTTTGTTTATTTGTTTGAAATGAGTTTTCAAAAGATTCGGCTAGCCTCGTTAAAGGCTCACTTTCAAAACGCGTGTGTTTTGTAAATTGTGTGGGTTGTGAGTGACTACGTGAATCCTTTGGATATATTTGGTGTTGATGTTGCGCTTGATAATGCGTGTGTACGTATATTGCTTCTTTTCGTCGCGTTATGGTTGACGTGCTTGTTGTTGTTTATTCGTGTGGTCGTGGACTGACGGATGAATTATGTGAATTGGTGTATTGATTTGATAATTGTTACAACGATTGACTGTGTGCTTGATGTTTGTGACAATGTGAATACTTGTTGTGAGAGACGTCATATCCGGGAGCCTCTGAGGGCGGGGCGAGTACTCCGGCCTGGTGTACGCTGCAATGTGCGGCTCCATATGGTTGGTGAATTCCAGTGTTTAACTTGATGCGTGTTCAAGGGGCGGCTCTTACGGGAGTGACGTCGGCGCGGTGACACGTACAAGGGGCGGCCGACATAGAGGAGTGAACGCCGGTGCACAGGTGTTCAGTGGAGGCGCCTGGCAGGCTTATTCGTAACGGATATTTGAGTGTTTAGCTAAGACCCTGTTACCGAACGATTATCGTATTTCAAATTCTTTCAACTCTTTTCAAATGATGGTCTCGATATAAACCGTGATTCATGTTTTCTGAAAGTGTGTTTCAACTTGTTTTAAAGTGTTGGTATCAGGGTTAATTAACTAAGAACATTTGACGAGATCTCCGAGGGTTAATTAATCAGGGGTCTTGAGCAGTTTTTGGGCGGACGAAAGGCTGTGTCCTTGATTATACTGTGTTGTCATTTTGTGTTTTGGGTCGAGGACCCCGTGTGATGTTGAGATGTTTGATCTCATGTTGATATTATTTGGATTGGGTCGAGGACCCCGTGTGATGTTGAGATATTTGATCTCGTGTTGATATTATTTGGATTGGGTCGAGAACCCCATGGGAAATATTTGTGAAGACTCGCTTGTGTTGATTGAATGGTTTTCTTGCAAATTGCTTTCCCCCTATTGGTCGATGACCCTGTTGATTTTGGAATGAGGAAGATTTGATAATCCTAAATTGTTTCCTATTAAAACTCTCGATGGTACTTTAAACGGTTTTATAAATTGTTTTCTCTTGATTTGTGATCTTTCGGTTTTGAAGTGTTTTACCCAAACTCATGCATCGGGAAGTACTTTTCGTTACGTTTGAATCTTTGAGGATTTCCTGGTTATTGTTATTCGTGGAATGTGAATTGTATGGCTCGTATTTTTGCACTTGTACTTGCACTAGCAAAACAGTGGAGTTTTGCTAACCCCCAAGTATTCGGGGGGTGGATGTCTATTTTTGCATTCAGGTTTTGGAGCATAACATAGGGTCGGCACGAAGGATGATGAAAGATGAACGATACTAATCACACGAGGATCCGTTGATGTCGTATTGGTCTAGTCGTATTTTCTTTTCCGCTGCAGTATCTTTTTCCCGTTGTACGGGAGTTTATTGTAATTTGACCCCTGCGTGGGTATGTGTTTGGAATTGAGTTGTATGTTATTATTGGTAGACCAAATCGGTCTACTGAGTCATTTTAGCCTTAAAGGCGATGTTTAAATGTTTGATTTTAGTTATCAGCCTGGTAGATCCTCGAGGAGAGTGTCTACGGCGTGTAATATCCCTGAGTGGATTCGGGGTGTTACATAAATGGTATCGGAGCTTAGGTTGTGGAGACCTAGGCTGTCGGGTCAGTGGTGTCTATTGAGTTTTGTCTCGTCGGATTTTGTCTGAGTGAGTCGTTTCGCGACGCGTCGTCTGAGTTGGTCGGTCGTGATTAGTATCGTGGGGCTATCATCATCTTCGTGCGACCTGTGGATGTACGTCTCCCTTCTTTGCGTTGTGCCTCGTGTGACACGAGCTATTTTTATGATTTATTTGTTAAGTGATGGAATCCTCTTATGGATTTTGATTTCTTGATATGTGGTTATTTGACCCTCATATTTCGTTTATGTGTGGAGTAGTGTTGCTGGATTGTGCATGTTTGACTTTATTTCTTTTATCCGCTGCGTGAGTTCTTTTGTAATGGCTTTCGGTATTTTACCGACTGAGTTTTATTTCGAAAATCGATTTCATTAACCGAGTTTTTGATATTATGGTCTTGATTATTTTAGCGAAATTCTTATGACGGTATTTAATATTTTGTAAATGGCTTTTCTAAGTTTTTGAAACATTACCGTCATCGGCCTTTTTGGCGTTTTTGTAAATGGTTTTTAGCCTGGTGAGTTCCGGCGCGGGACCCACGGCGCTATAATGTTTCGTGTAACTACCTGAAATTTTTGGGCATTCTAGCCCATTGAACTATCCTTGAAAACCTTGAGTATCTTAGAAAATAAATTACGAGACGTACTTTTAAAATGAATCATTTTCTCATGGTACCTCCAAGGTGCCACAATATGTTTCCAAATTCTTCTACCTCGAGGACCAAAATGTTTTGAGATATTTTCAATGTTTTAGAAACACTTTTACTTAGACCCGAGGGTCGAATATTCTGAATGTTTTTACTAAGAGATAGTGTCATCATTTTTATCTAATGTGAAATGGTTCTCCAAAGTCTCGATAACGATGTTTCACGTTTGTACTTTTTTTTGAAAGGTGATACTCAAGATCAACCGGTGTTCTTCTAAATTATTTTCAAAATGAGGTTTTCGTTTTTAAAACCTATCCATTCCCGTTTGAGGGCTGGGTATATATGTATGATGTCGCATTATCCTTATGATGTTTGCTCCCGAGTATGATCGAATCGGCGGTGTGAGCGTTGAGTCATTTTCCACACATTTGTTGTGTTAGCCCCTTGTGATAGGTGGGATGTTGGTATTGAATATTGTCGCCTCGTGGTGATTTCTACGTTGTCGCGCATGTGCGAGCTGTTAGAGCTTGGTTTGGTATGGCCGTGTGCATCGGTAATCGTTCCGTTATGTGTCGGTTGTTTAATGTCTTGTTACCTTGCTCCTGTTTTTGTGAATTTCGTGGATGAGGTCGGGGGTAATACCCGTACTATTTTGACTTATGTATTTTCTCTTTCTCTAGTCTATCGATTCGCTCATGTTCGTTGATACCTTATGAACTTGTTCTGTATTTTGGTTTCATCGTCCGAACGAACTGTGATCTTGTTGTGGGTCGATCTAGTTATCGCTGTGACTTTTCGAGTTCGGTTCGATTCTTGTGAACCTTGTTCGGAAGTGACATCATTTGGTTCTATTAACTCTTCTATTCAACGTGGATCGGATTTTGAATTTCTGTATTTTCGACTCTATCGACTCGTTTATGTTCGTTGACATTTTCTGAACATTCCCTATCCCTTGCTTTTGTTGATCGAACGAGGGTGGTATTGTTTCGGAATAACTCATTTGTCGTTGTGACTTTTCAATTGCTATTCCCTTTCCTGTGGATATTATGTGAATCACATCTTGTTGTTTTCACCGGTTCAAATATTGTCTCGAGCCGAGACGTGAACCTGGGAGTTGTTGTTTGAATTTTATTATCCTTCGTGTTTCGGACATGATTGTTCGATTTTTGTTGTCTCGATCGTTTGTTTGTTCGGTTTTTGTTGATCTCGTTTCGTGATTGTTGAGCGTTCAGACTCCTTCCTAATTTCCTTATGTTCGGGAAATTAGTCTCGTTTTCGATCTTCCAACCCTTGGGCGGTGGAATTCCGTATTTCTTCAGCGATTGGCTCGCGTCTTGATTGATGTACCGTTGGGGTGATCGATCATATTGATTATCGTTCGTTGTGTTTTGTGATTGTTCGGATAATTGACTTGACTATATTATCCATTTGATGACGCTTGTCATTTGTTGGTTTTATTACATTCCTAACGGCGACGTTGCGTTGGTCGCCGTGGAGCGTGTTTTCACACCGTATATTCCTTTGCGTTGCTTGTAATGTTTTGCCGTTGGGCATGAGTTACGCGTTTCTTGTGTATCTCGTTGAGTTTTTCCTGGCGGGATATTTCTTCTCCCTACTTGTTTTAAGTTTCGGGACGAAACTTCTTTTAAGGAGGGTAGAATGTAATAACCCGTAATTTCGATTTCCGGTAATTTCTTTTTTTTTTTGGTGGAAGTCCGTTTGGACGACTCGCTCATGACCGTTTCGTCATTCTGGGAATGATTAATTCTACACTTTTTGACATCCGAGTTCGTTTCGGTGTCGTTTTGTTGAGTTCCGTGCTTTTTAGCGACTTTTCCCGCACTTGAGTTTGATTCTTGTGAATCTCGGTCCAAACTGCTGTTTCAAGTTTCCCGTAAGTTCGTTTAACTTTGTTATACGTGTTGCAAGATTCGGCCTGGTGTTTCGATCATGTATCGTGTATTTCGGACGTTTTGGGCCATTTTCGTAATTTCCCAAAGTTTGGGGTAATTACTTTCCGTTGTCGAATTTCGAGCCTTCGGGTGGTCGGAATCGTGTGTTCTCTTAGTGCTCGAGTTCGTCTTTGCGAGTACTTCGTAACCATATCTTCGATTCGTATTCAGGTTTGGGTTCGGGGTCGTTCGGGCCGTCGTTCGGGCCCAGGCCGGCACTGGCCGAGTTACGGCCGGTAGTGCTCGGCAGTTACGTATGTAAGGCCGGTTACGTACGTAAGGCCTGGCCGGTTAAGTACGTAACGGGCCGGCAGTTTTGGGGCAATTACTCGGTTACGTACGTAAGCCTTGGCCGGTTACGTACGTAACCCGGCTGGCAGGCAGCCTATATAAGGCCCTGCAGTCGGGTTTTTGGCCATTTTTCTCCTTCTTTTATTTCTCTTCCGCGGATGTGGCCTTGGGGATTCCGAAGCCATGTTGTTGAACAACAAATCCATGAAGTTGTTGAGCTCATATCATCGATTAATCATCCGTTATCATCCTTTGATCCAGCGAATCAAGGTAATCTTCCTTAGAACCCTAAATTCTTGAATTTGGGTGTTTTTGCATTTTTGTACGATTCGTTCCGTATTGTTGATTAATTCATGATGGGTATGATTAATATTGGTAGTATTCTTGTGTTTAACATCATTTAATCCATTGTTCTTCGTCGAATCGAAGTATATTTCTTGATTTCCTTCGAATCGACTTTTTGAGGGATTTGTTCTCGATCTCGTTTTCCATCCGTTTTGATGGATCGATTGTGGTTAAATGATGTTGTTAAACATATTCTATGGAATGTATATCCATATTTCAACTTGGAATTCCGTTTTTGTGTTTTATCGGGACGAATCGTGTTCTTGGCCGTTTTGGGGAAAACACTTGAACATTCGTCGTTCGTTATTTGAATTCAACGGCTTTGAGTCATGCTATGGAATTCATTTTCATTATTATTATTATTGTCCTCCGTAGTTTATTATCGCGAGTTGGCGTTCGGTGTAGTCGGCGGGTTCGTAGTCGGTTCGTGCCAACCTACTCCGGTCGATTCTCCGCGTTGTGGTTGTTCAAGGCAAGTACCGTGTCCATACTATTCTTGTTTTGTGGATATGATAATTGGTGATCATCTTGGTGTGTTTGTTTATTTGTTTGAAATGAGTTTTCAAAAGATTCGGCTAGCCTCGTTAAAGGCTCACTTTCAAAACGCGTGTATTTTGTAAATTGTGTGGGTTGTGAGTGACTACGTGAATCCTTTGGATATATTTGGTGTTGATGTTGCGCTTGATAATGCGTGTGTACGTATATTGCTTCTTTCCGTTGCGTTATGGTTGACGTGCGTGTTGTTGTTTATTCGTGTGGTCGTGGACTGACAGATGAATTATGTGAATTGGTGTATTGATTTGATAATTGTTACAACGATTGACTGTGTGCTTGATGTTTGTGACAATGTGAAGACTTGTTGTGAGAGACGTCATATCCGGGAGCCTCTGAGGGCGGGGCAAGTACTCCGGCCTGGTGTACGCTGCAATGTGCGGCTCCATATGGTTGGTGAACGCCGGTGTTTAACCTGATGCGTGTTCAAGGGGCGGCTCTTACGGGAGTGACGCCGACACGGTGACATGTACAAGGGGCGGCCGACATAGAGGAATGAACGCCGGTGCACAGGTGTTCAGTGGAGGCGCCTGGCAGGCTTATTGGTAACGGATATTTGAGTGTTTAGCTAAGACCCCGTTACCGAACGATTATCGTATTTCAAATTCTTTCAACTCGTTTCAAATGCTGGTCTCGATATAGACCGTGATTCATGTTATCTGAAAGTGTGTTTCAACTTGTTTTAAAGTGTTGGTATCAGGGTTAATTAACCAAGGACATTTGACGAGATCTATGAGGGTTAATTAATCAGGGGTCTTGAGCAGTTTTTGGGCGGACGAAAGGCTGTGTCCTTGATTATACTGTGTTGTCATTTTGTGTTTTGGGTCGAGGACCCCGTGTGATGTTGAGATGTTTGATCTCATGTTGATATTATTTGGATTGGGTTAAGGACCCCGTGTGATGTTGAGATGTTTGATCTCGTGTTGATATTATTTGGATTGGGTCGAGAACCCCGTGGGAAATATTTGTGAAGACTCGCTTGTGTTGATTGAATGGTTTTCTTGCAAATTGCTTTCCGCCTATTGGTCGAGGACCCTGTTGATTTTGGAATGAGGAGGATTTGATAATCCTAAATTGTTTCCTATTAAAACTCTCGATGGCACTTTAAACGGTTTTATAAATTGTTTTCTATTGATTTGTGATCTTTCAGTTTTGAAGTGTTTTACCCAAACTCATGCCTCGGGAAGTACTTTTCATTACGTTTGAATCTTTGAGGATTTCCTGGTTATTGTTATTCGTGGAATGTGAATTGTATGGCTCATATTTTTGCACTTGTACTTGCACTAGCAAAACAGTGGAGTTTTGCTAACCCCTGAGTATTCGGGGGTGGATGTCTATTTTTGCATTCAGGTTTTGGAGCATAACACAGGGTCGGCACGAAGGATGATGAAAGATGAACGATACTAATCACACGAGGATCCGTTGATGTCGTATTGGTCTAGTCGTATTTTCTTTTCCGCTGAAGTATCTTTTCCCCGTTGTACGGGAGTTTATTGTAATTTGACCCCTGCGTGGGTATGTGTTTGGAATTGAGTTGTATGTTATTATTGAAAGACCAAATCGGTCTACTGAGTCATTTTAGCCTTAAAGGCGATGTTTAGATGTTTGATTTTAGTTATCAGCCTGGTAGATCCTCGAGGAGAGGGTCTACGGCGTGTAATATCCCTGAGTGGATTGGGAGTGTTACATTTAAAAACATCATTCTTGTAGATATTACAAATATGAACACTCGAGCATAAACATACCAGTCATTCACGAAATTCCATGCTACTTTCACCATGTCCTTCTCTGAAATTTCCAACTTCTTAAGCTTTGCAACAAATGGCTTGTAAGGGTCTTCAATGTTGAGATCAAAAGCAATGGTAACTAAAATCAGTTGCTCCCCAAACAAGATTAATTCTTTCTGCTTATCATAAACTTCCTACACATATAGTAAGCAAATAACGAGTAAGCATCTCACGGTCTCAAAAACATAATAAGATAGTTGGGAAAAGTAATTAAAAAAGAAGCAGCATCCAGACCTTCTGTATGATCTTATGAGGAGCTAAAGGATCCCAGCTATACGTCAATTTATAAGCCACGACAATGAGATTTTTCAGCCAACCTGGTCTATCTTAGGAGGTGGCAGTAGCTGGCCACTAGTGTTCAACTTGCACCAAACAAGACTATCAATTTGCTCAAGGAAAAATTAAATCATGAACATAATTTCATAAGGAACTGTCACGCGAATATGATTTCAACATTCAGCAAACAACTTGAGCTTACCAGCATCGAGTATGTGGACATCTGACAGATAATAATTAGATGAATCTTCGCCACCAATGACAATGATTTTATTCTTCCAGTAAGAGCAGGTATGACTATCTCTCTTACTTGGAGGAGTGCCTGATGGAACTACATATTGCCATGAGAATGTCTCTGCATATAAAGGAAGGCAGTGCCTCAACACATTTCTTTTTCAAATTTACATTTTCTTTCACGCCAAGTCTTTATGGCTTCATTCGGGTTGATGGATTTAAAGTCAAGGATTTCATCTCTAATAACAGATTCATAAGCAATTTCAAATCAATGTTAGCAAAAGCTTTAACTGCCAACAAAACCATAGCACACTGTCCTTGGCGATAAATATTCACTTATCAAAAACTAAAGGTGACTTTAGGAGGCATATTACAAACTGCATACCGGTATCTAATATGTAAAGATCATCATAGTAGTTCTCTTTATTCGCAGATTTGCCACATCCACAAAATATGAACAGTCTTTTACCGATAAGTGCTGCACTATGCCCTTCTCTTGGTTCTGTCCCATCACCTCTAACACTTGGTAACACCCACGTATTAGTGGCTAGCATTACAAAATTCACACCAACAAATAGTTCATTATAACTGCATGTCTGATCAATGTACTCACAATGAAAACTAAGATGGGGAGTGAGACAAAGATAATGATAAAAATAAATAAGAAAAAAAAAGCATGACCAAGCATAAAACAATTGACATAACATATAGAGATAAACCACAATAAAAAACTGCCAAGATTGTATATGGTTTACACCCAATTACATATTACTGTTGTGTGAGGAATAACCACTAACTTAGGAGGTAAAGTATATGTAATTACTTACTACAACAGGTGACACCAAGAAGTATCATACACCTTCCCTCAATGGCTCAATCTGATCAGAAAATTTACTACCATGCAATGTAAATCAAAACAGATACCATGTAATATATCTCAATCAAATACCATGCAATGTAAAAATACCATGAAATATATCTCAAAACAAGAAATGAAAGCAAATACAAAAAAAGTACCTTAATCGAAGTGGGTGTTCACCAATTACTAATCCGAGGCTCGAAGCTACAAATCAAAGCCCTAATCGAAGTGAATGTTTAACAAATATGAACTGAAGCTACAAATCGAAGCCTAATCAAAGTGGGTGTTTATCAATTACTAATACAAACCCTAATCGAAGGTGCAAGTCGGAGCTGGAAGGGGCAAATCAGAGCTTTTTTTTGTCTAAATGAACCGTGATAAAATTTGTAATGGAGTCCAAAACTTCAAAAAACCCAAAATAAAAAGGATAGCAGAACTCAGCACATGTAATCTCTTAGGCATAGGGCATCATGAAACCAAATAAAATTACGAAAACGTAATAAAACAAAGAGGATCAATGCTTCTTGAAGCACCAACAGTCTTTCCCCTACGACCTGTAGTCTTGGTGTGCTGTCCACGCACACGAAGACCCTAATAGTGACGCAGACCGTGGTGAGTCCTAATTTTATTCAATCGCTCGAGATCATACCTGAGCTTCATGTCGAGAGCATTGGATGTCACTTGAGAATACTTGCCATCCTTATAATCCTTCCTTCTGTTCAGAAACCAGTCGGGGATTTTGACTGGCGAGGATTTGCCACAATTACCATCAAGCTGTCGATTTCAGCGGCAGAGAGTTCACCAGCCCTCTTGTTCATGTCGATGTCGGCTTTCTTACAGACTATGTTGGCGAAACGCTGTCCAATACCCTTGATAGAGGTCAGAGCGAACATGATCTTCTGTTTTCCGTCCACGTTTGTGTTCTGCACACGCAGAATGTGCTGGAACTCCTCATTTGCGACCAGCAACATGGCTAGTGTTTCAGGTCGAGCAGCGGAGAGTACTGCGTTGTTCGGCGGCTACTCTGCTGTTAGTCATTATAAAAAAATCAGAGCTGGAAGGGGCCAATCGAAGCCCTAATTGAAGTGTTTAGTGTCTGGAAGTGTTAAGTGTCTGAAACGGGACAGTGGTGGGTATGGGGGTGAGTGAGTAAAGGGGGAAAGGGGGAAAAACGGGACATAGAAGTGTACTGGGAAAAAATCTTGTTTAGGAGGGAAGTTTTGTTTTTTATTCTTTTTTTTGGTTCAAGAAGGGAAGTTCTAGATCTTTTAGGGAGGAAAAACTATAAATTACATGTATTATTATATAAAAATATATATTTATATCTATATAATTATTTGTTTAATTAATTAATATAATTTTAATAATAAAATTTTAAATTAAATTTTTTATTAAAAAATATGTATTTATTTACATAATATATTCTTAATTAATGTTAAAATCTATAATAAATTATTTATCTCATTTTGAATATGAAATAAATCAAAATTTAAAAGCTTGTGTATTTTTTAATAATATATTTAATTTTAATAATTTTATTATTATTAAGTTAAATGCAATACTTTTAATTGGTGTTGCACGTTGCAACAACATTATTCCCAAGCAACACTACATTCATGTCTAATGCAATACTTTCTTACTAGTGTTGCAGAAGATCAAAAGTGCGAGAGCTATTGCAACGCTATGGTTGCAACGCTTTATAAAAAGTATTGCATATGAGCACTTATGGCGTAGTGTTTGGTTCATATGGACGGAGAGGAATAGTGTAAAGCATAGGGCGATTACTTTTCTTGCTTCTCATGTTATTGTGCAGGTGGAGCGCCATGTTTCTTTACTAGTTGCTGCGGGGCTTATTTTTTTAGAGTTCTGGGCAGGGTGCTCACCTCCTGACCGTTTCCAGCGAGCTACTCCCTCTCCCACCCAGAATCATCGCTCTGTTCCGGTGGTTTGGCTTCGACCCGAGACCCCTTGGATCAAGCTGAACACGGATGGCTCATTCGATAGAGATACTTAGATTGCTGGTGGTGGGGGTCTGATTAGAGATCATCACGGAGAGCTACTCCTTGCTTTCCACTCCTCTTTTGAGGCCTCTTCGAGCTTTGATGCATAGATCTAGGCGCTGGCTATTGGACTGATTTTGGCTTCCCAGAGATCGAGACATGTTTGGATTGAGCTTGATGCTGCTGTTGTGGTGACCCTGCTTTCATCTGGCCGTCGGGGCTCTTGGCAGGTTCGTCACACCCTTATGCGTATCTGACACATTCTCCGAGACGTTCAGTACAGAGTCACTCACATTTTCCAGGATGGCAACAGATCGGCTGATTATCTCTCTGAGCTCGGCATGTCGTCCCTCAGTATTCAGACTTATACATATGATACTGCTCCTCTGTTTCTCCTTTCTCTTATACGGATGGACCAGCTTGGCTATACTTCTTTTCAATTTAGATAATATTTTACAGCTTGATTTATTGCTATGAGCCCGAACATTAGCCCACTTTATCTTAGTGGTGCACCTTGTATTTTATAGCGGGCTGCTGGCATTTTAGTTTCTAGGATCCAGTTTATGGCCCACTTTTGGTCATAATTCGGATGTGATGTTTTTCCTTTCGGTCCGCACATTTGCCCACGCCTTTAGTGGTGCACCTTGTATTACTTTAGCGGGCCATCGGCACTTCGTTCTTTAGATTTAGGATCCGCATTATGGCCCATTTTTGGTCATAATTCGGGACTGATTGCTTGTACTCTCGGTATTTTCTTTATCTCACAGGTTGGTGGGTCCCGCCTCAACCCCCCATCCAAATGGACGTTTTTCCTCGAAAAAAAAAACTTATGACAAAACCGCTCGCATTGCACAATAACAAAGCAAAGAGTCCAATCCATTGCTGCGATTTGCTTCTCCTTGAGAGTAATAAAATCCACGTGTCACTCGAGTGAGAAAACAAATGAAGTATTTTTCTCAAGCAAGAACAAGATGTCTTTGTAAATATTAAGAAGTCCTTGTAAACCTCTAGTGTAATCGGCATGTCTTAAAAAGCTCCATAACCCCTTCACCGAGATAGATGGGCGTAGTTTCTCAGTGACTTGGATTTTTGCTTTGTCACTTCAATGCAGTCTTGCGAAATTCTACGGTCGGGCACAATCCTTGTTGGACCATAAAGTGATATTTTTTCCTATTTATAATAAAATTGGTGTCCTCACATGTTATTAACATCAATTCCATGTTTGTTTAATTTTTTGCATTTCCTTTATCTTAATAATTGTAGGTATAATTTAATCTTAATAAAGATGGGTTTCAAATAATGTAAAACTACAATATTGTTTTAGTGGTATTCTGATAATATAGTCACAAAAAATACTAACACTAAAATGATATGGAAAATACTGACACGTTTGTGTTACTATTTTATTGACGTTATAGTGATGCTATACATTTTTTATTCTTTAGATTTAAATAGTATATAACATTCAATAATGCAGCACTACCAACCAATTTATTTTTAAAATAAACGCGACAAGGACCATCCCCAATAAAGAAATAAAATTCCTTATGGTAAATGACCAGAATTGATTCAATATTTTATGCCTTTAAGGCAAAATAAGTACATCATCCAAAGTAATAATAAAACCAAATCCAGCATAAGTGATCCGATGTCAGTAGCCTCGACATTGTGCCCACTGTCAACTATCATCATGACTTCTACATCTCCAATCTTCATACTTCATTACAGATCCCAATTCATTGTATATATGTGACACCTCGCACTAAAATCAAGTACCCAAGAAGTTTAAGAAATAGTTACATAACAATTCATTTCCAAAACTAGCAGTTCCATACCTAAAAGTGCATTTCAGGTCAAGGTTTGGACAGTGCCCCTTCTAGTGGCCTAGCTCACCACAGTTGAGGCATATATCTGTCTTCTTGGCTCCCTTACTCTTAGGAAATATTAGGGCCTTGCCCTTATCTCTCTGTTCCCCCCCTTTAGGCTTGAAATGCTTCTTGTCCTTTTTTTCTTGTTCTTAGCCCTCCAATGCCCTTAAGAAATTACAATTTCAGCTTCCTCCAGTTTGGTCTTCATCTGAGACTGTGACGTCCTGAGTTTGTTTATCAGTCCAACTCTATTACAAGCAATTTCAATGAAGTTAAAGTCATGAGATACTCAGAGAAGGAATCAGGAAGTGATTGTAGGATAAGGTCAGTCTGGAGAGAAGTACCTTAAAATCACGAGTCTCCAGTCTCTCGAACATGGATATCATTTTGAGAATGTGGTCCCCAACTTTCTCACATTCCTTCATCCGAGCACCAAACAACTGCTTCATTATATCATACCAAGCAGTTCGACTGTGCTCACCGTAGAGCTCAAAAGATGTGCCACGATCGCCCTTGAGAGGGAATTTTGTCGTGGGCCCTCTGAAGTTCATTGTTCATTGAGGCCATCATGAAACCACGAACCCTGACATAATCATTAGCATATTTTTCATGGGCATAAACATCTTTCTGATTAGCACTGGTCCCTGTAGAAGCTAGTGGTATGTCCGCCTCCAAGACGTAACCCATCGACTATATACTTAGGCATATCCTAAGATTGCGGAGCCAGTATATAAAGTCGGTCCCCTTTGATTGTTGGGTCTATGGATGTTAGTGCCTTTAGGTACCGAGATATTCCTGACAACAATTTGTTTACTGTAGGATGCTTTAGGTCCGTAGTTGCGATGTCTACATGGGGCATGTACGTAGTCGCTATAACCATGATAATTATTATGTATATAAAATTCAGGGTTATTATTATTAATCCAGTGCGAATGCCGTCTTAGAGGTGGAGCCATTTTCTTCGTCCTTACAGCTTGCCTTCTGAGTCTCCAGTTGGATTCCCAGTGCTATTGTTGATACTGTGCGGAAACTTGCTTTCGCGAGGGATAACGAGACTCCTGTATCCAATACCTAGGCGTGCTGTACTGAAAGTACTGCCATGCGGGCCTTTGATATTTGGATACAACCTTCCTTCGAGCAATTTACATGTTGATATGCTCGGGAGCATCTTTGTTGAAATACGACTTACAGGTCTGAATGGCTGGTGATTCCGCTGTCTGAAATATTACTGTGGTGGCGGAATGGCAACTTTTGCTGTTCGCGGTGCAATGGGTTCCATCACAGGACTCGAAATTTCTTCCGATACAGGAATGGGCTCCACACCCCTGACGAACATAGTACCAGTTTTCCCTTTGTTGGAAAATTAGTTGTATCCTAAGCTACTTTTATCATGAGCATGTTGCCCGGTGCTTAGAATTTCTTCTATTCTTTGGGATGATTTCTCGAAAGATTTCAGAATGGTCTCAAGTTATCCTTCTCGTTTTTCAAGACTTTTTGCTTTGGCTTGAAGCATAACAAAATCATTTGTCTTGCTTTCACTGTGCGATTTAGTCTCACTTAGTTCATGAGCAAGTTGATGATTGCTCTCCATGAGTTTTTCATAATCGACTTTGCTGTTTTCACAATCAACACACATGTTTTTGTAATTTACTTTTAGTAAGTCGTTTTCTTTTCTCAGCTCTCGGTTAGAAATTTGGAGTTGTATGTTTTCATTTTTCAAAGTCTCATGGGCCTTTTGAATGTTCTTAAACTCATTCATCATGTTTTCAAAAGTATGATATGCATTGGTAGGAATAGGTTAGGTTGAGCTTACCTCATCATCGCTGTCTTCATCTTCCGGAATGTCTTTGGCCATAAAGCACATATAGGCTTTATCTTCAAAATCATCATCAGATGAGTCACTATCAGTGACTACCTGTAGACATTCTTTGGACTTTGATGGTGTGGGGGAGGCTTCTGATTCACCAATCAGGGCCTTTAGCTTGTTTTTCAAAGCACGTCTTCTTTCATCTTTTTCCTGTTGCTCGGCTTCTGGCAACCTTTGAACTTTAGGATGAGGACATTTATTTGCATAATATCCTATTTCCTGCAATTATAACACAGGTTAGCATCACCGGAGGAAGTTTCGGTACTTACCTTGTGAACAGGCTTGGGCCTATATGGAGTCTTTCCCGACTGCTTGATGAACTTCTTGAACTTATGCATGAGGAGCGCCATTTCATCTTGTGACAGGATGTCGTCGTCGCTATCAGCATTCTTGTGAATGGGATTTGATGAGCTCGGCATGTTGTGTCTTCGATTGGATACAACGGCTAATGCTGTAGTCCTTGCGGGAGATTCTTCAGTTTTCTCTCTCCTGTATATATCATACTCAAATGCTTTGAGGTCAGAAAAGAGATCAAACGTAGATATTTCATTAAGATTGCACGACACACACATAGCTGTGGTCTTAATGTCCCATCGGGTAAGGAGAGATCTGAAAATTTTTAGGTTCTTCTCCCTTTAGGTATAAATCTTGCCTAATGCTTCAAGTTCACCAACAATGCCAGTGAATCTGAGGTCAAGTTCCTCAAGTGTTTCAGTAGGATTCATTTCAAAATATTCGAATTGCTGAGTTAATTTTTAAATCTTGTTTTCTTTTGAGAGCTCAGTTCCCTCACAAATTAACTTGAGTTTATCCCAGATATCCTTGGCTGTTTTGTTACTCTTTACCTTAGAGAACGAGCCTTTGTCAAGAGTCACAAATAGCGCATTCTTCATAATATTATCGAGATTGCGCGCTTTCTATCATCAGAAGTCCATTGTTCGCGCTCTTTCTCGAGCATCTCGGCATGAGCCTGGCCTTCAATCCTTGGGGAGAGATTTACCTTCATGATCTTTATGGGGCCATCCTATATGACAAAAATCATCTCTTCGCGCATTGCTGCAAGATGAGCCTACATCCTAATTCTCCAGTCGTCAAATTCGTTAATAGAAAACATAGGGACTTTACTGATCATTGATGTTGTAATATCCGTAATATTTCTATTTTTAGCAGTTTCCATTTTTGGTGTATGTCTATTTTTATCGACTCGCTTGTAACCGTTTCGACATTTTGAATCTATGTTGCTCTTGGAGTTTTTCCATTTGGACGAGTTTTGATGATGTTTTCACGTAATTTCATTTTATGACATGTTTTGCCGTATGAACGTTCGATTCTTGTAAAACTCGGTCGTTTTCGTTATTTCTGGGTTTGTACAAGTTCGTATGGTTGAGTTGGTCTTGTGGAGACTTTCGGTTTGTAAATCCGACGTCGTTTTGTGATTTTCGGGCACTTGGGCCATTTTTGTAATTTCCTAATAGTTTAGGGAATCTCGTTTTCGTTGTCGCATTACGGACCCTTCGGTGGTCGGAATTGTATTTTTCTTTCAGCGCTTAGCTCCGTCGTCTTATATGCTTCGCGTTCATGTTCTGGATTACGACCCCGTCGTGCATTTCGTGTTTTGTACCTCCGCGGCGTCTGCTGGCGACATGAGCGGCGATCTTGAAGCTGCTGCGTAGGTAGCGCACGCTACCTGTTGCCTTGCGTGCGCTACCAATGTGCGATTAGCGTGCGCTAACTCATTTTGTTAGCGTGCGCTAGCGATGGCGTGATAGCCCTGGACCGGTCTCGGCCCGTTAGCGTGCGCTATACATGTTAGTTAGCGTGCGCTAACTTCACATTTTTAAAGATCGAGGCGGTTTAGTTTCGACATTATTTTCATTCTTTTCCTTTCCTTCCCTTCCTACGGGCGATTTTGGCGATTCAGAGCAGATTGTGGAGAGTAACCGGTGGAGTTCCCTTCCAGTCCAATTCTGGTGTCTCGAGCATAACACACCACCATCTAAACCCATCTCCATCGTCCGAATTCAAGGTAATTTCTCAGGAACCCTAACTTTGACGGATTTGGGGGTTTTTCCGGGTTTTATTAATTGGAACCGAATTATTCCAGTATGTTAGGATATTCTTCACCGATTGTGATTGTTGAATGATTCCAAATCCATTTCCTTGATTTTAATCCGCGAATTATCGATACGGGGAGATTTTGCGTAAACCCTCGCCCGTATCAATTGATCGTCTATTGTCGTTATTAGTAATCGGGGTTTTGGGAGTATTCCTTTCGATTACTGATGTCCGTTGGGACTGAGTTATGCTAATTCTTCGTTTAGGAACCGTCGTTGTCCATTCGGATCATCCGTAGTCACTTTTCACTTCCGATCCTTCGAAGATGTCACAAAGGCAAGTACTTTACATTTGTTTACATGTTCTAGTATTTGAATTATGGCTATATGTGGTTGTTGTGGGGAGATATGTGTATGTTCACCTAGGGACGGTCCGACGGGGCCTCTAGGGATACGTATTGCCGTGTGTGTGCGTATCACAAGCGTGGTTAGCCACCCGGGGATGTCCGACGGGGCTCTGCGGGGTACGGTGGCCGTGAGTCTCGTGCAACGGTTAACTTTGAATTATGATTTGTTGGAGATAATGTGTTTTGTGTGTACATCGTAAATATTAGGAATATAAAATGTTTTCTAAAATGACTTTTGGCGCATATATTCATCCGATTAGAATGTAGTTCAAATGGATTGTACTTGCACTAGCAGTTGTCGCTAACCCCTTAAATGGGGAAATACTTTTTGTATTTCAGTGCGATCGTGGGGACAAGCGAGCACTAGATCCGTATGAGGATGATGGGCGAGCATGATCTGTCCAGAAATTTATTATTGGTGTTCTATACGCCGAATATTTTGATATCTTGTTTTGGGGATTTTGTTCTATAAAAGCTGGTTTAAGTACTAAGTACTTCTTTTTACAAAATTGTTATCTTGTGTTCTGTTTGGGAAGTGGATTAATGTTGGATTTTATTGTCGGATTGTAATCTTATTTGAATTGTCGTATTACCGATGATTGTTGTCGTTGTCGAATGTCTTGTTTGGTATGTTAGCTTTGGTGGATTCCACGGTGTGGGGTCCACGGCTGTAATATGCCCCGAATATCTTGGGGTGTTACGAATATGGTATCGAGCTTAGGTTTATGGATACCTAGTTGTCGGTCATTTGGGTCTAGTTAAGTGTCGTTTTGGGACAGTATCACCGTTATGCCATCATCTCGATGCCGGTGCTCGTAAGTTTTCCTAACTTGACTCGTTTCACCGTTCGTTCTATTCTGTCTTAGTATCTTTTGCGTTTTGCGTTTGAATTGTACTTACCCGTTGCTTCTTGAATTCCTGCGGTAGAGGACGCGGACGCGTCGCGGACGCGGTAGGGACGTGGCGCAGCTGGGGCGGCCATGTCCGATCACTCGGGAACCGATTCGGCGATGCCCTCTTTGTCGAGCAGTGTTCCCTAGTTCGGAGGTCGGCAGACTACCTGCTAGCTCCGTAATGCTCATGAGAATGTTGGAGTGGCCAACATATTACGGCCAAGTAGCGAACCGATGACGCCACGGCTCGAGCCGTTACAGTCGGCCATGCTAATGCCAACCCGGTTCCGCCTACCGGGCCGGTAATGATAAGCTACTTCGGGCGTGATTCGTATCGTCCTCCGCAGCTTGATGGTGCTTCGACCCTTCCGTTGGGAGAATTGGTTATTCGAGTTGGAGAAAGTGTTTGAGGCTACTAAGCTCCGAGGAGAGGAAAGTACCCATTGCTCGGTACTTCTCGCCAAGGAGGCGGCTGACGTGGTGGCAAGCGGTGAAACCGCGTTAGGGCGACTACGTGGGCGAGTTTCGAGATCTCGATGGAAGATGAATACCGCCCTTGGCGGTGAAAGAGGAGGATCCGAGCCTTCTTTGAGGCTAAGCCCCAAGATGTTCCGATTTCTCAAGCTATCAAGGACTACAATCAGCAGTGCATTATGTAAGAAACCAAGTCGCGATGAGCTCGATAAGATCCGCCACTTTGACATGCGGATGAAACCGAGAGTGCGCCACTACATGTCCAGTGCAGGGTGCACGACTTTGAAAGAATATCGAGAATAAAGCGATGGCTTACGAGATGTCGTTTCTGCAGAGAGGCAGTGAAGGAAAGAAGCGAAGACCTCGGTCGGTTTTCGGGAGGCAAGTCGGAGGGTATCCGAAGGCTCGGTCCGGTTTGCGAGTCTTCGGGGGTCGATCGCCATCGGTTGGTCGAGGGAACGGTTCTAGGTCTGCTCCTGCTGGTTCCGTTCGTAGTCTACATGCTTCAACCGATCGTCCGGGCCACATGATGAGTGAGTGTGATAGGCCTCCGATTGAGTGTCTTGCTTGTGGCCGTATGGGTCACCGTGCTAAGTTTTGTACGGATGCGGCTCGGGCTCCAGTTACTCGGATATCTGCTCCAGTGCAGGAGAGCCGAGTGTGAATCAGGCACCGCAGGTTCCTCGGCCGCAGCGAGTTTTGGTAGAGGTCGAGGTCGTGGTCACCTTCTAGAGGGAGCTTCTAGTGCGGGTGCATTCGCCCCGTGTGTATGAGATGAGGCGAGCCGGAGATCCCGACGCGACGGTGGCTACAGGTGCACCGTCCACATCCTTGACCATCTGTTTCCGTATTGTTCGATTAAGTGCTACGCATTCTTTTATATCTATGGATTGCGTCGGTAAATGCATGTTGATTGCCTTGTTGCTTGTGAGCCTTTTGTTGTTAAACTTCCTAGCGGGATAGCATCGTGGGGATCGTGAGGTTAGAGATTTTCCAGTAGTATCGCGGGAGGGTTTGGCTTTCTAATCGATTGCGATAGATATTAGAGATGAGGATTTGATTAAGGTGAGGATTGGCTGGACCGTCAAGGGGCGATCAAGAATTATAGAACGAGGAAGCTTACGATGTTAGCATCTGATGGTACCGAGCATTCTTTTGTGGGGCGTAAGCGGGGTAGTCAGAGATTACTGATCAGCGCTTTGAGGGCGGTGAGGCTTCTTCGGGGAGGTTGCACGGGCTATTGGTGTTACGCTTTGAGATCGGAAGAAGGGGGAGTCGAGCTCTCGTCTATTCCGGTAGTATGTGAGTTTCCTGACGTTTTTCCAGATGAGTTGCCGGGTTTGCCGCCGGGCCGAGAGGTTGAGTTTACCGTCGATTTAGAGCCGGGTGCAGCACCTATCTCTAAGACGCCATACCGTATGGCGCCTGCCGAGATGCTTGAGTTGAAGAAACAGTTGGGAGAGTTGCTGGACATGGGATATATTCGACCGAGCGCTTCGCCTTGGGGCGCACCGGTCCTATTTGTAAAGAAGAAAGACGGGTCACTTCGTTTGTGCATCGACTACCGAGAGTTGAACAAAGTGACCATCAAAAACAAGTATCCGCTACCAAGGATTCATGATTTGTTTGATCAGTTGCAAGGGGCAACTGTGTTTTCGAAGATTGATTTGAGATCGGGGTATTATTAGCTCCGAGTGAAGGATACCGATATTCCGAAGACGGCCTTTCGGACGAGATACGGTCACTACGAGTTTGTGGTTATGCCTTTTGGGCTAACCAACGCACCAGCCGTGTTCATGAAGCTTATGAACAAAGTCTTTATCGAGTACCTCGATAAGTGTGTAGTCGTTTTTATTGACGACATCCTGATTTACTCGAGGAGCGAGGAGGAGCACGCCCGTCATTTGCATATTGTGTTAGATATTTTGAGAACTCAGCATCTTTTTGCGAAGTTCTCAAAGTGCGAGTTTTGGTTACGGGAAGTCATGTTTCTCGGTCATGTGATCTCGGCCGAGGGTGTTCGTGTGGACCCACATAAGGTAGAGGCAGTGTTGGATTGGGCGCCGCCAAGAACGTGAAAGAGGTCCGTAGTTTTCGGGATTAGCCGGGTATTACCGTAGGTTCGTCGAGGGGTTCTCTAAACTTGCTCGACCTCGGCTCGGTTATTCTGAAGTCGAGAGAAGTTTGTGTGGACCGATGAGAGGAGAATAGTTTTGAGGAGTTGAAGAAGCGGTTGGCGACCGCTCCGTGTTGGCTTTACCGAGTGGTAATGATGGTTTCTCTGTTTATAGTGATGCTTCGGCCAAGGGCTCGGATGCGTACTTATGCAAAGACGGGAGGACGATTGCCTATGCTTCCGTCGGTTGAAACCGTATGAATTGAATTACCCTACGCACGATCTTGAGTTGGCCTTGATTGTGTTTGCGTTGAAAATCGGCGTCATTACTTGTATGGCTCGTCGTGTCGATTTTCACCGATCACAAGAGCACGAAGTACATCTTCACGCAGAAGGAGCTTAATATGAGACAGAGGAGATGGTTGGAACTGATTAAGGATTACGATCTTGAGATCCTCTATCATCCGGGCAAGGCTAATGTGGTAGCAGATGCCTTGAGCCGGAAATCGGTATCGCTTCGGGTGCTTGAGTTACTCACGGCCCAGTCGGGACTTCAGCGAGAGTTTATGAGGTTGAGCATTGAGATTATCTTGCCAGAGAGTTCGGGCGATTGCGTACTCTTGAGATTTCTTCGTCTCTGGTCGAGGACATTAAATCGGGGCAGTTGAAGGACCCGATGTTTATTCAGCTGCGGGAGAGTGTAGAGAAGGGGAAAGCCCCGGGATTCGTTATTCATGAGGACGGCGTGTTGAGATTCCGAGGTCGGTTGTGTGTTCCGAACGACTCGGAGGCGAGACAGAGCATTATGCGAGAGGCTCATGCGTCACCATACTCGATCCATCCGGGCTCGAGTAAGATGTATAAAGATCGAGGAAGAATTTACGGTGGAGCGATATGCGAAGGAGGTAGTTCGGTTTGTAGCTAAGTGTTTGACTTGTCGGCAAGTCAAGATTGAGCATCGGACGGTAGGATTATTGAAACCGCTTCCCGTCCCGGAATGGAAGTGGGAGGACATCTCTATGGATTTTGTCACGAGTTTACCGAGGAAGAAGACTGGTATGAATATGGTATGGGTAATTGTAGACCGACTGACTAAGTCGGCACATTTTCTGGGCATCAAGGATACTTGGGGTCCAGAAAAGTTGGCTCGTATTTTTATCACTCAGATAGTGAGGCTTCATGGTACGCCGAGGACCATTATTTCAGACAGAGATGGCCGATTTGTATCGCATTTTTGGCAGGCAGTGCATAAGGCATTGGGGACTCAGCTACGTTTGAGCACTTCGTTCCATCCCCAGACCGATGGGCAGTCCGAACGTACCATTCAGACGTTCGAGGATTTGTTGCGCGCGTGTGCGTTAGATTGGTGTTGTTACTGGGAGGATAATTTGGCCTTTTTTGTGTTTACTTTTAATAATAGGCACGCGCGTCGATTAAGATGGCACCATATGAGGCACTTTATGGCGGCGTTGTCGATCACCGATATGTTGGGATGAGCCGTCCGATTTGGTGGGCACCGAGCCGGATCTTGTGTTGGAGACGAGGGAGAAAATCGAATTGATTAGAAAGAGGATGTTGGGCGCCCAGTCGACAAAGTCTTATGCGGATGTTAGGCGTAGACCTTTGGAGTTTGAGGTGGGAGATCACGTTACGTTGAGAGTATCTCCGACGAAAGGAGTTTTCCGATTCGGGAAGAAGGGGAAACTCGGCCGAGATATATTGGACCTTTCGAGGTATTGGAGAGAGTCGGTGAGTTAGCGTACCGTTTGGCTTTACCTCCGTCGCTGAGTCATGTACATAGCGTATTTCACGTTTCCCAGTTGAGGAAGTACGTTCCGGACCCGTCCCACATTATTGACTTTGGGGACGTGGAGATCGAGAAGGATGTTACGTTTGAAGAGAGGCCCGTCAGAATTTTGGAGCGTCGTGACAAACAGTTGAGGCACAAAACCATTCCTTTGGTTAAGGTGCAATGGTCGAGGCACGGAATAGAAGAAGCGACGTGGGAGTTAGAGGAGGATATGCGTTCGAGATACCCCGAGCTTTTTGATTCTTAAGTTTCGGGACGAAA
Source organism: Orobanche coerulescens (assembly GCA_033398695.1). NCBI lineage: Eukaryota > Viridiplantae > Streptophyta > Magnoliopsida > Lamiales > Orobanchaceae > Orobanche > Orobanche coerulescens. The sequence goes on along the minus strand of CM065802.1, from coordinate 121,510,344 downwards.
CTTTATTTTAGAGGGGGAGAATGTAATATCCGTAATATTTCTATTTTTAGCAGTTTCCATTTTTGGTGTATGTCTATTTTTATCGACTCGCTTGTAACCGTTTCGACATTTTGAATCTATGTTGCTCTTGGAGTTTTTCCATTTGGACGAGTTTTGATGATGTTTTCACGTAATTTCATTTTATGACATGTTTTGCCGTATGAACGTTCGATTCTTGTAAAACTCGTTCGTTTTCGTTATTTCTGGGTTTGTACAAGTTCGTATGGTTGAGTTGGTCTTGTGGATACTTTCGGTTTGTAAATCCGACGTCGTTTTGTGATTTTCGGGCACTTGGGCCATTTTTGTAATTTCCTAATAGTTTAGGGAATCTCGTTTTCGTTGTCGCATTACGGACCCTTTGGTGGTCGGAATTGTATTTTTCTTTCAGCGCTTAGCTCCGTCGTCTTATATGCTTCGCGTTCATGTTCCCGGATTGACCTCGTCGTGCATTTCGTGTTTTGTACCTCCGGCAATCTGCCGACATGAGCGGCAATCTTGAAGCTGCTGCGTAGGTAGCGCACGCTACCCTGTTGCCTTGCGTGCGCTACCAATGTGCGATTAGCGTGCGCTAACTCATTTTTGTTAGCGTGCGCTAGCGATGGCAAAGATAGCCACTGGACCGGTCTCGGCCCGTTAGCGTGCGCTATACATGTTAGTTAGCGTGCGCTAACTTCACATTTTTAAAGATCGGGCGATTTAGTTTCGCATTATTTTCATTCTTTTCCTTTCCTTCCCTTCCTACGGGCGATTTTGGCGATTCAGAGCAGATTGTGGAGAGTAACCGGTGGAGTTCCCTTCCAGTCCAATTCTTGTGTCTCGAGCATAACACACCACCATCTAAACCCATCTCCATCGTCCGAATTCAAGGTAATTTCTCACGAACCCTAACTTTGACGGATTTGGGGGTTTTTCCGGGTTTTATTAATTGGAACCGAATTATTCCAGTATGTTAGGATATTCTTCACCGATTGTGATTGTTGAATGATTCCAAATCCAATTTCCTTGATTTTAATCCGCGAATTATCGATACGGGGAGATTTTGCCTAAAACCTCGCACGTATCAATTGATCGTCTATTGTCGTTATTAGTAATCGGGGTTTTGGGAGTATTCCTTTCGATTACTGATGTCCGTTGGGACTGAGTTATGCTAATTCTTCGTTTAGGAACCGTCGTTGTCCATTCGGATCATCCGTAGTCACTTTTCACTTCCGATCCTTCGAAGATGTCACAAAGGCAAGTACTTTACATTTGTTTACATGTTCTAGTATTTGAATTATGGCTATATGTGGTTGTTGTGGGGAGATATGTGTATGTTCACCTAGGGACGGTCCGACGGCCTCTAGGGATACGTATTGCCGTGTGTGTGCGTATCACGAATCGTGGTTAGCCACCCGAGGATGTCCGACGGGGCTCTGCGAGTACGGTGGCCGTGAGTCTCGTGCCAACGGTTAACTTTGAATTATGATTTGTTGGAGATAATGTGTTTTGTGTGTACATCGTAAATATTAGGAATATAAAATGTTTTCTAAAAAGACTATTGGCGCATATATTCATCCGATTAGAATGTAGTTCAAATGGATTGTACTTGCACTAGCGATTGTCGCTAACCCCTTAAATGGGGAAATACTTTTGTATTTAGTGCGATCGTGGGGACAAGCGAGCACTAGAGCCGTATGAGGATGATGTGCGAGCATGATACTGTCCAGAAATTTATTATTGGTGTTCTATCTGTCGAATATTTTGATATCTTGTTTTGGGGATTTTGTTCTATAAAAACTGGTTTAAGTACTCGAGTACTTCTTTTTACAAAATTGTTAATACTGTGTTCCTGTTTGGGAAGTGGATTAATGTTGGATTTTATTGTCGGATTGTAATCTTATTTGAATTGTCGTATTACCGATGATTGTTGTCGTTGTCGAATGTCTTGTTTGGTATGTTAGCCTGGTGGATTCCACAGTGTAGGGTCCACGGCGCTGTAATATGCCCTGAATGTCTTGGGGGTGTTACAAATGTATCCATATGAGAGTATAGGAAAGCAAAATACTGTTTTAAACAAAAATAAGTGATTTTGGATCTGATTCGGTTAAAAATACGACTGATTCTTTTTAGAATCAACCTCTCTGATACCACTTGTTGGCCATTAAGTATACAGAATACAGCTTGGAAAGTGTTTTAAGCAACAAGCTATACTATTTTCAAATTTGAATGCGTAGTGGAAGTCTTGTTAAAGTAAGTTGCTGTAAATATAGCAACTCGGTATGAAGTGTATACTTAAAATAATCACAGATATTAAAACAGTAAATGCAGAAGGTAAATGACACAGTAATTAAAGTGGTTCGAGGTAAACCACTCTATGTCCACTGGTCCTCCACACAGGAGTTAAAATGTTTATTATAAATACTACGTACACAACTACGTATTTATAATCAAACCTATCAATATATCATTCACACAGATTGATACAATGATCGAAGCTTTCAACCATTCACACAGATTGGTTTAGGCTTTCACTTTACTAACTTCTTCACACACAGTTCCGAAGCTTTGTCTCTTCAATGCAAGTCCGTCACACAGTTCGGGAAAAGCAAGGCTTTCTCAGTCCACACGGGGCTGATGGGTTTGTTCAATGATAGAACGATGGTTTGAAAAACAACTTGACTTTATTGAGCTTGAGCTGATGATGTGTTGTTCAAGGTTGGGCACTTGTATATTTCTTCTCTCAGAATATGCAGTATGCTTGAAGAAATATGTTTGCTCAGAATATTCGTGTAAGTGCTTCTGGTTGCTTGTTATTCTTTTTAGTTGATCTTTAAACTCTGGGGGGATGTATATAGCCTTTGAATAGATCTATTGAGAAAGATCCGTTGGGCAAAAGCCCGTGACAACTAGATAGTTGACTTGTATAGACCATGATCCGAATTTTGCGTTGTTTGAAGATCTCTGTCGGCTTCAGTATTTAAATACTTTATCCTTTCAGTATTTAAATACTTCTTTATCAAACGGGACTTGACTTTAGCAAATACCAAAGATTCCTTTTCAAACGGTCTTCAGTCTGTTTCGATGGGTATTGAAGGTCTCAATACTTTACAGCTTGAATGCTGTTTCCATTTATGTTGTAGGCTATATTGGTAGTCGCTGTATGGAATGTTGCTGTATGAAGGGACAACTTCCATACTTGGCGCTTTTAGTCTCTTGATGATGTATGATGGCATGATGATAAGTCTTCGATACAAGATCAAAAACTTTGATTAGACTTTCGATACAGCAGCTTGCTGTATGCTGGATTGGCACATTGTCAAAACACTTTATCAAAGCCTCAATACATGGATTGTTATCCCAACAGAGTGGATGGATGACATGCAAGACGAGATGAATTCGTTGCATGAGAACAATATGTACGAGTTAGTGAAGTTGTCGAAGGGCAAGAGAGCTTTGAGAAATAAATGGGTGTATAAGGTGAAGTCGGAGGAGCATAATTCACTAACCCGATACAAAGCTAGACTCGTAGTCAACGGCTTTATTCAAAAGAAACGCATTAATTTTGACGAGATTTTTTCTCCAGTTGTGAAGATAGGATCGATTCGATTAGTCCTTGGTATAATGGCTAGTCTTGACCTTGAGATTGAGCAAATGGATGTCAAGACGGCATTTCTTCATGGAGACCTCGATAAAGAGATATATATGAAGCAACCTGAAGGGTTTCAGGTTGAGGGAAAAGAAGATTATGTTTGTAGACTCCGAAAGATTCTATACGATTTGAAGCAGGCACCAAGACAATAGTATAAAAAGTTCGAGTCAGTTATGGGGGAGCAAGGCTACCGGAAGACGACCCTGGACCATTGCGTATTTTTCAAGAAATTTGCAGGTGATGATTTCATCATCCTATTACTTTATGTGGATGACATGTTGATCGTTGGCAAGAATTCCGAAAGGATTGCCAATTTGAAGAGAGAGTTCAATAGTCTTTTGCCATGAAAGACTTGGAATTACTATGATGATTATATTTAGTAAAATATTCATCAATTGTAAAATACCAGTATTTTACTACATGTGAGTTGAAATTTGTTATTTTTTAAGTTTCGGGATGAAACTTATTTTGAGAGGAAGAATATGTACTTTACTGCATGTAATTAAATAAAGAAATAATATTATTACAAGCCAATTGTGGGTTTTAATAAAAGAAAATATTTTCTAATTATTTATATTATGCTCTAGTATTTTGTCCGAAGAAATTTGGATATAAAAGTTATAGAAATATATCCATATAAAATTTAGGACTTGTCAATTTACTCGGATCTATATGAGATGCAATTTTAGTCTTGGATCATTTAAAACAATAAATAGGTACCGAAAATATTAATGGATATGTGGTTGGATATTTTTTGGAAAGTATCATGTACAAGGATCGACTTTGCGAAATGACAACGGATTTATGAGAAGTTTAAAAATTTTGAAAATTAACAGTATCAACGGTTCAAACGATGAGCCAATCGGAGTTTGAACGAAGAAGTTATGGTCAATTTAGTGGAGACTGCCAAGTTGTTGGATGCCGTCGGGTCACCGCGCGCACAGTACCGGAAGCTTCCGCGTGGGCCCATGCGTGTGACAGGGTCATGGGTGCAGAAAGTCGTCGGGCACGACGCGCGCACTTACGTCAGGCCGCTGACTCATGGGCGTGCATCACACCAACTTTGTTGACTGGGGACCTATTTTGTGGCCTATAAATACAGACCCTTCAGACTTAATTTCTTCACAGATATTACGTATCTGTATATAGAAAATCATCCTCTATAAATACCTCTCTATATTTCCGATCGGAGTCCCTTTTACGACAATAAACGATCATTTTTCGGTGAGTTAGGGCAACTTTTCCAGGCCAAGACGCCACCTATCCGACGAATTGCCCGATCGAGATTTTCGTTAATTTTTTGACGGGAAGACATCTGATTCCCCCGTTCTGAAATATTAACTCGAGGTTGGTGTTTAAACTCCGAATTAGTTATAATTTGATAATTTGTATATATTTTACAAAGATTAATGATATTCTTAAAAATGTTATAAATTCCGAAATTCCTAGAAACTTCGATTTTATTCTTAAAATATTAAATTACTTAATGTTTGGATATTCGGAAAAGATTTCAAAATTTTAAAGTTTATAACTTTTGACATTTGGAATTACTATGGTAATTATATTTAGTAAAATATTCATCAAATGTAAAATACCAGTATTTTACTACATGTGAGTTGAAATTTTATATGTTTTAAGTTTTGGGATGAATCTTATTTTGAGAGGAAGAATATGTATTTTACTGCATGTAATTAAATAAAGAAATAATATTATTACAAGCCAATTATGGGTTGTAATAAGAGAAAATATTTTCTAATTAATTATATTATGCTCACAGTATTTTGGCGAAGAAATTTGGATATAAAAGTAATAGAAATATATCCGTATAAAATTTAGGACTTGTCAATTTACTCGGATCTATATGAGATGCAATTTTAGTCTTGGATCATTTAAAATAATAAATAGGTACCGAAAATATTAATGGATATGTGGTTGGATATTTTTGGAAAGTATCACGGACAAGGATCGACTTTGAGAAATGACCACGAATTTCTGAGAAGTTCAAAAATTCTGAAAATTAACAGTATCAACGGTTCAAACGATGAGCCAATCGGAGTTTGGACGAAGAAGTTATGGTCAATTTAGTGGGGACTGCCAAGTTGCTGGCTGCCGTCGGGTCACCGCGCGCACAGTACCGGAAGCTTCCGCGTGGGCCCATGCGTGTGACAGGGTTATGGGTGCCGAAAGTCGTCGGGCATGACGTGTGAACTTACGTCAGGCCGCTGACGCATGGGCGTGCGTCACACCAACTTTGTTGATTGGGGACCTGTTTTGTGGCCTATAAATACAGACCCTTCATACTTAATTTCTTCACAGATATTACGTATCAGTATATAGAAAATCATCCTCTATAAATACCTCTCTATATTTTCGATTGGAGTCCCTTTTAGACGATAAGCGATCGTTTTCCGGTGAGTTAGGGCAACTTTTCCGAGCCAAGACCGCCACCTATCCGACGAATTGCGAGAGAGATTTTCGTTAATTTTTCGATGGGAAGGCGTCTAATTCCCCGTTCTGAAATATTAACTCGAGGTTGGTGTTTAAACTCCGAATTAGTTATAATTTGATAATTTGTATATATTTTACAAAGATTAATGATATTCTTAAAAATGTTATAAATTCCGAAATACCTAGAAACTTCGATTTTATTCTTAAAATATTAAATTATTTAATGTTTGGATATTCGGAAAAGATTTCAAAATTTAAAAGTTTATAACTTTTGACTTTTGGAATTACTATGGTAACCATATTTAGTAAAATATTCATCAAATGTAAAATACTAGTATTTTACTACGTGTGAGTTGAAATTTGTTATGTTTTAAGTTTCGGGATGAAACTTATTTTGAGAGGAAGAATATGTGAAATAGCAATATTTTTCTACATATAATTAAAAAAAAGAATAATATTATTACAATCCAGTTGTGGGTTGTAATAAGAGAAAATATTTTCTAAATAATTATATTATGCTCTGGTATTTTGGCGGAATAAATTTGGATATAAAAGTTATAGAAATATATCCCTATAAAATTTAGGACTTGTCAATTTACTCGGATCTATATGAGATGCAATTTTAGTCTTGGATCATTTAAAATAATAAATAGGTATCAAAAATATTAATGGATATGTGGTTGGATATTTTTTGGAAAGTATCATGGACAAGGATCGACTTTGAGAAATGACCACGAATTTCTGAGAAGTTCAAAAATTCTGAAAATTAACAGTATCAACGGTTCAAACGATGAGCCAATCGGAGTTTGGACGAAGAAGTTATGGTCAATTTAGTGGGACTGCCAAGTTGCTGGCTGCCGTCGGGTCACCGCGCGCACAGTACCGGAAGCTTCCGCGTGGGCCCATGCGTGTGACAGGGTCATGGGTGCCGAAAGTCGTCGGGCACGACGCTCGCACTTACGTCAGGCCGCTGACGCATGGGCATGCGTCACACCAACTTTGTTGACTAGGGACCTATTTTGTGGCCTATAAATACTGACCCTTCAGACTTAATTTCTTCACAGATATTACGTATCTGTGTATAGAAAATCATCCTCTATAAATACCTCTCTATATTTCCGATCGGAGTCCCTTTTCCGACGATAAACGATCGTTTTTCGGTGAGTTAGGGCAACTTTTCCAGGCCAAGACGCCACCTATCCGACGAATTGCCCGATCGAGATTTTCGTTAATTTTTTGACGGGAAGACATCTGATTCCCCCGTTCTGAAATATTAACTCGAGGTTGGTGTTTAAACTCCGAATTAGTTATAATTTGATAATTTGTATATATTTTACAAAGATTAATGATATTCTTAAAAATGTTATAAATTCCGAAATTCCTAGAAACTTCGATTTTATTCTTAAAATATTAAATTACTTAATGTTTGGATATTCGGAAAAGATTTCAAAATTTTAAAGTTTATAACTTTTGACATTTGGAATTACTATGGTAATTATATTTAGTAAAATATTCATCAAATGTAAAATACCAGTATTTTACTACATGTGAGTTGAAATTTTATATGTTTTAAGTTTTGGGATGAATCTTATTTTGAGAGGAAGAATATGTATTTTACTGCATGTAATTAAATAAAGAAATAATATTATTACAAGCCAATTATGGGTTGTAATAAGAGAAAATATTTTCTAATTAATTATATTATGCTCTGGTATTTTGGCCGAAGAAATTTGGATATAAAAGTAATAGAAATATATCCGTATAAAATTTAGGACTTGTCAATTTACTCGGATCTATATGAGATGCAATTTTAGTCTTGGATCATTTAAAATAATAAATAGGTACCGAAAATATTAATGGATATGTGGTTGGATATTTTTTGGAAAGTATCACGGACAAGGATCGACTTTGAGAAATGACCACGAATTTCTGAGAAGTTCAAAAATTCTGAAAATTAACAGTATCAACGGTTCAAACGATGAGCCAATCGGAGTTTGGACGAAGAAGTTATGGTCAATTTAGTGGGGACTGCCAAGTTGCTGGCTGCCGTCGGGTCACCGCGCGCACAGTACCGGAAGCTTCCGCGTGGGCCCATGCGTGTGACAGGGTTATGGGTGCCGAAAGTCGTCGGGCATGACGTGTGAACTTACGTCAGGCCGCTGACGCATGGGCGTGCGTCACACCAACTTTGTTGATTGGGGACCTGTTTTGTGGCCTATAAATACAGACCCTTCATACTTAATTTCTTCACAGATATTACGTATCAGTATATAGAAAATCATCCTCTATAAATACCTCTCTATATTTTCGATTGGAGTCCCTTTTCCGACGATAAACGATCGTTTTCCGGTGAGTTAGGGCAACTTTTCCAGGCCAAGACCGCCACCTATCCGACGAATTGCCCGAGAGAGATTTTCGTTAATTTTTCGATGGGAAGACGTCTAATTCCCGTTACGAAATATTAACTCGAGGTTGGTGTTTAAACTCCGAATTAGTTATAATTTGATAATTTGTATATATTTTACAAAGATTAATGATATTCTTAAAAATGTTATAAATTCCGAAATACCTAGAAACTTCGATTTTATTCTTAAAATATTAAATTATTTAATGTTTGGATATTCGGAAAAGATTTCAAAATTTAAAAGTTTATAACTTTTGACTTTTGGAATTACTATGGTAACCATATTTAGTAAAATATTCATCAAATGTAAAATACTAGTATTTTACTACGTGTGAGTTGAAATTTGTTATGTTTTAAGTTTCGGGATGAAACTTATTTTGAGAGGAAGAATATGTGAAATAGCAATATTTTTCTACATATAATTAAAAAAAGAATAATATTATTACAATCCAGTTGTGGGTTGTAATAAGAGAAAATATTTTCTAAATAATTATATTATGCTCTGGTATTTTGGCGGAATAAATTTGGATATAAAAGTTATAGAAATATATCCCTATAAAATTTAGGACTTGTCAATTTACTCGGATCTATATGAGATGCAATTTTAGTCTTGGATCATTTAAAATAATAAATAGGTATCAAAAATATTAATGGATATGTGGTTGGATATTTTTTGGAAAGTATCATGGACAAGGATCGACTTTGAGAAATGACCACGAATTTCTGAGAAGTTCAAAAATTCTGAAAATTAACAGTATCAACGGTTCAAACGATGAGCCAATCGGAGTTTGGACGAAGAAGTTATGGTCAATTTAGTGGGACTGCCAAGTTGCTGGCTGCCGTCGGGTCACCGCGCGCACAGTACCGGAAGCTTCCGCGTGGGCCCATGCGTGTGACAGGGTCATGGGTGCCGAAAGTCGTCGGGCACGACGCTCGCACTTACGTCAGGCCGCTGACGCATGGGCATGCGTCACACCAACTTTGTTGACTAGGGACCTATTTTGTGGCCTATAAATACAGACCCTTCAGACTTAATTTCTTCACAGATATTACGTATCTGTGTATAGAAAATCATCCTCTATAAATACCTCTCTATATTTCCGATCGGAGTCCCTTTTCCGACGATAAACGATCGTTTTTCGGTGAGTTAGGGCAACTTTTCCAGGCCAAGACGCCACCTATCCGACGAATTGCCCGATCGAGATTTTCGTTAATTTTTTGACGGGAAGACATCTGATTCCCCCGTTCTGAAATATTAACTCGAGGTTGGTGTTTAAACTCCGAATTAGTTATAATTTGATAATTTGTATATATTTTACAAAGATTAATGATATTCTTAAAAATGTTATAAATTCCGAAATTCCTAGAAACTTCGATTTTATTCTTAAAATATTAAATTACTTAATGTTTGGATATTCGGAAAAGATTTCAAAATTTTAAAGTTTATAACTTTTGACTTTTGGAATTACTATGGTAATTATATTTAGTAAAATATTCATCAAATGTAAAATACCAGTATTTTACTACATGTGAGTTGAAATTATATATGTTTTAAGTTTTGGGATGAAACTTATTTTGAGAGGAAGAATATATATTTTACTGCATGTAATTAAATAAAGAAATAATATTATTACAAGCCAATTGTGGGTTGTAATAAGAGAAAATATTTTCTAATTAATTATATTATGCTCTGGTATCTTGGCCGAAGAAATTTGGATATAAAAGTTATAGAAATATATCCGTATAAAATTTAGGACTTGTCAATTTACTCGGATCTATATGAGATGCAATTTTAGTCTTGGATCATTTAAAATAATAATTAGGTACCGAAAATATTAATGGATATGTGGTTGGATATTTTTTGGAAAATATCACGGACAAGGATCGACTTTGAGAAATGACCACGAATTTCTGAGAAGTTCAAAATTCTGAAAATTAACGGTATCAACGGTTCAAACGATGAGCGATCGGAGTTTGGGCCGAAGAAGTTATGGTCAATTTAGTGGGATCGCCAAGATTCTTTGGTCGTCGGGTCACCGCTCACACAGTACCGGAAGCTTCCGCGTGGGCCCATGCGTGTGACAGGGTCATGGGTGCAGAAAGTCGTCGGGCATGACGTGTGAACTTATGTCAGGCCGCTGACGCATGGGCGTGCGTCACACCAACTTTGTTGACTGGGGACCTGTTTTGTGGCCTATAAATACAGACCCTTCATACTTAATTTTTTCACAGATATTACGTATCAGTATATAGAAAATCATCCTCTATAAATAGCTCTCTATATTTTCGATCGAGGTCCCTTTTCCGACGTTAAACGATCGTTTTCTGGTGAGTTAGGGCAACTTTTCCACGCCAAGACCGCCACCTATCCGACGAATTGCCCGAGAGAGATTTTCGTTAATTTTTCGATGGGAAGACGTCTAATTCCCCCGTTCTGAAATATTAACTCGAGGTTGGTGTTTAAACTCCGAATTAGTTATAATTTGATAATTTGTATATATTTTACAAAGATTAATGATATTCTTAAAAATGTTATAAATTCCGAAATACCTAGAAACTTCGATTTTATTCTTAAAATATTAAATTATTTAATGTTTGGATATTCGGAAAAGATTTTAAAATTTAAAAGTTTATAACTTTTGACTTTTGGAATTACTATGGTAACCATATTTAGTAAAATATTCATCAAATGTAAAATACTAGTATTTTACTACGTGTGAGTTGAAATTTGTTATGTTTTAAGTTTCGGGATGAAACTTATTTTGAGAGGAAGAATATGTGAAATAGCAATATTTTTCTACATATAATTAAAAAAAGAATAATATTATTACAATCCAGTTGTGGGTTGTAATAAGAGAAAATATTTTCTAAATAATCATATTATGCTCTGGTATTTTGGCGGAATAAATTTGGATATAAAAGTTATAGAAATATATCCCTATAAAATTTAGGACTTGTCAATTTACTCGGATCTATATGAAATGCAATTTTAGTCTTGGATCATTTAAAATAATAAATAGGTATCGAAAATATTAATGGATATGTGGTTGGATATTTTTTGGAAAGTATCATGGACAAGGATCGACTTTGAGAAATGACCACGGATTTCTGAGAAGTTCAAAAATTCTGAAAATTAACAGTATCAACGGTTCAAACGATGAGCCAATCGGAGTTTGGACGAAGAAGTTATGGTCCATTTAGTGGGACTGCCAACTTACTGGCTGCCGTCGGGTCACTGCGCGCACAGTACCGGAAGCTTCCGCGTGGGCCCATGCGTGTGACAGGGTCATGGGTGCCGAAAGTCGTCGGGCACGACGCGAGAACTTACATCAGGCCGCTGACGCATGGGCGTGCATCACACCAACTTTGTTGACTGGGGACCTATTTTGTGGCCTATAAATACAGAACTTAATTTCTTCACAGATATTACGTATCTGTATATAGAAAATCATCCTCTATAAATACCTCTCTATATTTCCGATCGGAGTCCCTTTTCCGACGATAAACGATCGTTTTTCGGTGAGTTAGGGCAACTTTTCCAGGCCAAGACGCCACCTATCCGACGAATTGCCCGATCGAGATTTTCGTTAATTTTTTGACGGGAAGACATCTGATTCCCCCGTTCTGAAATATTAACTCGAGGTTGGTGTTTAAACTCCGAATTAGTTATAATTTGATAATTTGTATATATTTTACAAAGATTAATGATATTCTTAAAAATGTTATAAATTCCGAAATTCCTAGAAACTTCGATTTTATTCTTAAAATATTAAATTACTTAATGTTTGGATATTCGGAAAAGATTTCAAAATTTTAAAGTTTATAACTTTTGACTTTTGGAATTACTATGGTAATTATATTTAGTAAAATATTCATCAAATGTAAAATACCAGTATTTTACTACATGTGAGTTGAAATTTTATATGTTTTAAGTTTTGGGATGAAACTTATTTTGAGAGGAAGAATATGTATTTTCTTGCATGTAATTAAATAAAGAAATAATATTATTACAAGCCAATTGTGGGTTGTAATAAGAGAAAATATTTTCTAATTAATTATATTATGCTCTGGTATCTTGGCCGAAGAAATTTGGATATAAAAGTTATAGAAATATATCCGTATAAAATTTAGGACTTGTCAATTTACTCGGATCTATATGAGATGCAATTTTAGTCTTGGATCATTTAAAATAATAATTAGGTACCGAAAATATTAATGGATATGTGGTTGGATATTTTTTGGAAAATATCACGGACAAGGATCGACTTTGAGAAATGACCACGAATTTACGAGAAGTTCAAAAATTCTGAAAATTAACGGTATCAACGGTTCAAGCGATGAGCGATCGGAGTTTGGGCGAAGAAGTTATGGTCAATTTAGTGGGGCGCCAAGTTCTTTGTGCCGTCGGGTCACCGCTCACACAGTACCGGAAGCTTCCGCGTGGGCCCATGCGTGTGACAGGGTCATGGGTGCAGAAAGTCGTCGGGCATGACGTGTGAACTTATGTCAGGCCGCTGACGCATGGGCGTGCGTCACACCAACTTTGTTGGTGGGGACTGTTTGTGGCCTATAAATACAGACCCTTCATACTTAATTTTTTCACAGATATTACGTATCAGTATATAGAAAATCATCCTCTATAAATAGCTCTCTATATTTTCGATCGGGGTCCCTTTTCCGACGATAAACGATCGTTTTCTGGTGAGTTAGGGCAACTTTTCCAGGCCAAGACCGCCACCTATCCGACGAATTGCCCGAGAGAGATTTTCGTTAATTTTTCGATGGGAAGACGTCTAATTCCCCCGTTCTGAAATATTAACTCGAGGTTGGTGTTTAAACTCCGAATTAGTTATAATTTGATAATTTGTATATATTTTACAAAGATTAATGATATTCTTAAAAATGTTATAAATAACGAAATACCTAGAAACTTCGATTTTATTCTTAAAATATTAAATTATTTAATGTTTGGATATTCGGAAAAGATTTTAAAATTTAAAAGTTTATAACTTTTGACTTTTGGAATTACTATGGTAACCATATTTAGTAAAATATTCATCAAATGTAAAATACTAGTATTTTACTACGTGTGAGTTGAAATTTGTTATGTTTTAAGTTTCGGGATGAAACTTATTTTGAGAGGAAGAATATGTGAAATAGCAATATTTTTCTACATATAATTAAAAAAAGAATAATATTATTACAATCCGGTTGTGGGTTGTAATAAGAGAAAATATTTTCTAAATAATCATATTATGCTCTGGTATTTTGGCGGAATAAATTTGGATATAAAAGTTATAGAAATATATCCCTATAAAATTTAGGACTTGTCAATTTACTCGGATCTATATGAAATGCAATTTTAGTCTTGGATCATTTAAAATAATAAATAGGTATCGAAAATATTAATGGATATGTGGTTGGATATTTTTTGGAAAGTATCATGGACAAGGATCGACTTTGAGAAATGACCACGGATTTCTGAGAAGTTCAAAAATTCTGAAAATTAACAGTATCAACGGTTCAAACGATGAGCCAATCGGAGTTTGGACGAAGAAGTTATGGTCCATTTAGTGGGACCGCCAACTTCTGGCTGCCGTCGGGTCACCGCGCGCACAGTACCGGAAGCTTCCGCGTGGGCCCATGCGTGTGACAGGGTCATGGGTGCCGAAAGTCGTCGGGCACGACGCGAGAACTTACATCAGGCCGCTGACGCATGGGCGTGCATCACACCAACTTTGTTGACTGGGGACCTATTTTGTGGCCTATAAATACAGAACTTAATTTCTTCACAGATATTACGTATCTGTATATAGAAAATCATCCTCTATAAATACCTCTCTATATTTCCGATCGGAGTCCCTTTTAGACGATAAGCGATCGTTTTCGGTGAGTTAGGGCAACTTTTCCGTGCCAAGACGCCACCTATCCGACGAATTGCCCGATCGAGATTTTCGTTAATTTTTGACGGAAGACATCTGATTCCCCCGTTCTGAAATATTAACTCGAGGTTGGTGTTTAAACTCCGAATTAGTTATAATTTGATAATTTGTATATATTTTACAAAGATTAATGATATTCTTAAAAATGTTATAAATTCCGAAATTCCTAGAAACTTCGATTTTATTCTTAAAATATTAAATTACTTAATGTTTGGATATTCGGAAAAGATTTCAAAATTTTAAAGTTTATAACTTTTGACTTTTGGAATTACTATGGTAATTATATTTAGTAAAATATTCATCAAATGTAAAATACCAGTATTTTACTACATGTGAGTTGAAATTTTATATGTTTTAAGTTTTGGGATGAAACTTATTTTGAGAGGAAGAATATGTATTTTACTGCATGTAATTAAATAAAGAAATAATATTATTACAAGCCAATTGTGGGTTGTAATAAGAGAAAATATTTTCTAATTAATTATATTATGCTCTGGTATCTTGGCCGAAGAAATTTGGATATAAAAGTTATAGAAATATATCCGTATAAAATTTAGGACTTGTCAATTTACTCGGATCTATATGAGATGCAATTTTAGTCTTGGATCATTTAAAATAATAATTAGGTACCGAAAATATTAATGGATATGTGGTTGGATATTTTTTGGAAAATATCACGGACAAGGATCGACTTTGAGAAATGACCACGAATTTCTGAGAAGTTCAAAAATTCTGAAAATTAACAGTATCAACGGTTCAAACGATGAGCCAATCGGAGTTTGGACGAAGAAGTTATGGTCAATTTAGTGGGGACTGCCAAGTTGCTGGCTGCCGTCGGGTCACCGCTCACACAGTACCGGAAGCTTCCGCGTGGGCCCATGCGTGTGACAGGGTCATGGGTGCAGAAAGTCGTCGGGCATGACGTGTGAACTTATGTCAGGCCGCTGACGCATGGGCGTGCGTCACACCAACTTTGTTGACTGGGGACCTGTTTTGTGGCCTATAAATACAGACCCTTCATACTTAATTTTTTCACAGATATTACGTATCAGTATATAGAAAATCATCCTCTATAAATAGCTCTCTATATTTTCGATCGGGGTCCCTTTTCCGACGATAAACGATCGTTTTCTGGTGAGTTAGGGCAACTTTTCCAGGCCAAGACCGCCACCTATCAAGCGAATTGCGAGAGAGATTTTCGTTAATTTTTCGATGGGAAGACGTCTAATTCCCCCGTTCTGAAATATTAACTCGAGGTTGGTGTTTAAACTCCGAATTAGTTATAATTTGATAATTTGTATATATTTTACAAAGATTAATGATATTCTTAAAAATGTTATAAATAACGAAATACCTAGAAACTTCGATTTTATTCTTAAAATATTAAATTATTTAATGTTTGGATATTCGGAAAAGATTTTAAAATTTAAAAGTTTATAACTTTTGACTTTTGGAATTACTATGGTAACCATATTTAGTAAAATATTCATCAAATGTAAAATACTAGTATTTTACTACGTGTGAGTTGAAATTTGTTATGTTTTAAGTTTCGGGATGAAACTTATTTTGAGAGGAAGAATATGTGAAATAGCAATATTTTTCTACATATAATTAAAAAAAGAATAATATTATTACAATCCAGTTGTGGGTTGTAATAAGAGAAAATATTTTCTAAATAATCATATTATGCTCTGGTATTTTGGCGGAATAAATTTGGATATAAAAGTTATAGAAATATATCCCTATAAAATTTAGGACTTGTCAATTTACTCGGATCTATATGAAATGCAATTTTAGTCTTGGATCATTTAAAATAATAAATAGGTATCGAAAATATTAATGGATATGTGGTTGGATATTTTTTGGAAAGTATCATGGACAAGGATCGACTTTGAGAAATGACCACGGATTTCTGAGAAGTTCAAAAATTCTGAAAATTAACAGTATCAACGGTTCAAACGATGAGCCAATCGGAGTTTGGACGAAGAAGTTATGGTCCATTTAGTGGGACTGCCAACTTACTGGCTGCCGTCGGGTCACCGCGCGCACAGTACCGGAAGCTTCCGCGTGGGCCCATGCGTGTGACAGGGTCATGGGTGCCGAAAGTCGTCGGGCACGACGCGAGAACTTACATCAGGCCGCTGACGCATGGGCGTGCATCACACCAACTTTGTTGACTGGGGACCTATTTTGTGGCCTATAAATACAGAACTTAATTTCTTCACAGATATTACGTATCTGTATATAGAAAATCATCCTCTATAAATACCTCTCTATATTTCCGATCGGAGTCCCTTTTCCGACGATAAACGATCGTTTTTCGGTGAGTTAGGGCAACTTTTCCAGGCCAAGACGCCACCTATCCGACGAATTGCCCGATCGAGATTTTCGTTAATTTTTTGACGGGAAGACATCTGATTCCCCCGTTCTGAAATATTAACTCGAGGTTGGTGTTTAAACTCCGAATTAGTTATAATTTGATAATTTGTATATATTTTACAAAGATTAATGATATTCTTAAAAATGTTATAAATTCCGAAATTCCTAGAAACTTCGATTTTATTCTTAAAATATTAAATTACTTAATGTTTGGATATTCGGAAAAGATTTCAAAATTTTAAAGTTTATAACTTTTGACTTTTGGAATTACTATGGTAATTATATTTAGTAAAATATTCATCAAATGTAAAATACCAGTATTTTACTACATGTGAGTTGAAATTTTATATGTTTTAAGTTTTGGGATGAATCTTATTTTGAGAGGAAGAATATGTATTTTACTGCATGTAATTAAATAAAGAAATAATATTATTACAAGCCAATTGTGGGTTGTAATAAGAGAAAATATTTTCTAATTAATTATATTATGCTCTGGTATTTTGGACGAAGAAATTTGGATATAAAAGTAATAGAAATATATCCGTATAAAATTTAGGACTTTTCAATTTACTCGGATCTATATGAGATGCAATTTTAGTCTTGGATCATTTAAAATAATAATTAGGTACCGAAAATATTAATGGATATGTGGTTGGATATTTTTTGGAAAATATCACGGACAAGGATCGACTTTGAGAAATGACCACGAATTTCTGAGAAGTTCAAAAATTCTGAAAATTAACAGTATCAACGGTTCAAACGATGAGCCAATCGGAGTTTGGGCCGAAGAAGTTATGGTCAATTTAGTGGGCCGCCAAGTTCTTGCTGAGTCGGGTCACACCGCGCACACGATCTGGAAGCTTCCGCGTGGGCCCATGCGTGTGACAGGTCATGGGTGCCGAAAGTCGTCGGGCACGACGTGTGAACTTACGTCGGGCCGGCGCGCGCATGGGCGTCACACCAACTTTGTTGATTGGGGACCTGTTTTGTGGCCTATAAATACAGACCCTTCATACTTAATTTCTTCACAGATATTACGTATCAGTATATAGAAAATCATCCTCTATAAATACCTCTCTATATTTTCGATTGGAGTTCCTTTTCCGACGATAAACGATCGTTTTCCGGTGAGTTAGGGCAACTTTTCCAGGCCAAGACCGCCACCTATCCGACGAATTGCCCGAGAGAGATTTTCGTTAATTTTTCGATGGGAAGACGTCTAATTCCACCGTTAAAATATTAACTCGAGGTTGGTGTTTAAACTACGAATTAGTTATAATTTGATAATTTGTATATATTTTACAAAGATTAATGATATTCTTAAAAATGTTATAAATTCCGAAATACCTAGAAACTTCGATTTTATTCTTAAAATATTAAATTATTTAATGTTTGGATATTCGGAAAAGATTTCAAAATTTAAAAGTTTATAACTTTTGACTTTTGGAATTACTATGGTAACCATATTTAGTAAAATATTCATCAAATGTAAAATACTAGTATTTTACTACGTGTGAGTTGAAATTTGTTATGTTTTAAGTTTCGGGATGAAACTTATTTTGAGAGGAAGAATATGTGAAATAGCAATATTTTCTACATATAATTAAAAAAAGAATAATATTATTACAATCCAGTTGTGGGTTGTAATAAGAGAAAATATTTTCTAAATAATTATATTATGCTCTGGTATTTTGGCGGAATAAATTTGGATATAAAAGTTATAGAAATATATCCCTATAAAATTTAGGACTTGTCAATTTACTCGAATCTATATGAGATGCAATTTTAGTCTTGGATCATTTAAAATAATAAATAGGTATCAAAAATATTAATGGATATGTGGTTGGATATTTTTTGGAAAGTATCATGGACAAGGATCGAATTTGAGAAATGACCACGAATTTCTGAGAAGTTCAAAAATTCTGAAAATTAACAGTATCAACGGTTCAAACGATGAGCCAATCGGAGTTTGGACGAAGAAGTTATGGTCAATTTAGTGGGACTGCCAAGTTGCTGGCTGCCGTCGGGTCACCGCGCGCACAGTACCGGAAGCTTCCGCGTGGGCCCATGCGTGTGACAGGGTCATGGGTGCCGAAAGTCGTCGGGCACGACGCTCGCACTTACGTCAGGCCGCTGACGCATGGGCATGCGTCACACCAACTTTGTTGACTAGGGACCTATTTTGTGGCCTATAAATACTGACCCTTCAGACTTAATTTCTTCACAGATATTACGTATCTGTATATAGAAAATCATCCTCTATAAATACCTCTCTATATTTCCGATCGGAGTCCCTTTTCCGACGATAAACGATCGTTTTTCGGTGAGTTAGGGCAACTTTTCCAGGCCAAGACGCCACCTATCCGACGAATTGCCCGATCGAGATTTTCGTTAATTTTTTGACGGGAAGACATCTGATTCCCGTTACGAAATATTAACTCGAGGTTGGTGTTTAAACTCCGAATTAGTTATAATTTGATAATTTGTATATATTTTACAAAGATTAATGATATTCTTAAAAATGTTATAAATTCAAATTCCTAGAAACTTGATTTTATTCTTAAAATATTAAATTACTTAATGTTTGGATATTCGGAAAAGATTTCAAAATTTTAAAGTTTATAACTTTTGACTTTTGGAATTACTATGGTAATTATATTTAGTAAAATATTCATCAAATGTAAAATACCAGTATTTTACTACATGTGAGTTGAAATTTTATATGTTTTAAGTTTTGGGATGAAACTTATTTTGAGAGGAAGAATATGTATTTTCTTGCATGTAATTAAATAAAGAAATAATATTATTACAAGCCAATTGTGGGTTGTAATAAGAGAAAATATTTTCTAATTAATTATATTATGCTCTGGTATCTTGGCCGAAGAAATTTGGATATAAAAGTTATAGAAATATATCCGTATAAAATTTAGGACTTGTCAATTTACTCGGATCTATATGAGATGCAATTTTAGTCTTGGATCATTTAAAATAATAATTAGGTACCGAAAATATTAATGGATATGTGGTTGGATATTTTTTGGAAAATATCACGGACAAGGATCGACTTTGAGAAATGACCACGAATTTCTGAGAAGTTCAAAAATTCTGAAAATTAATAGTATCAACGGTTCAAACGATGAGCCAATCGGAGTTTGGACGAAGAAGTTATGGTCCATTTAGTGGGACTGCCAACTTACTGGCTGCCGTCGGGTCACCGCGCGCACAGTACCGGAAGCTTCCGCGTGGGCCCATGCGTGTGACAGGGTCATGGGTGCCGAAAGTCGTCGGGCACGACGCGAGAACTTACATCAGGCCGCTGACGCATGGGCGTGCATCACACCAACTTTGTTGACTGGGGACCTATTTTGTGGCCTATAAATACAGAACTTAATTTCTTCACAGATATTACGTATCTGTATATAGAAAATCATCCTCTATAAATACCTCTCTATATTTCCGATCGGAGTCCCTTTTCCGACGATAAACGATCGTTTTTCGGTGAGTTAGGGCAACTTTTCCAGGCCAAGACGCCACCTATCCGACGAATTGCCCGATCGAGATTTTCGTTAATTTTTTGACGGGAAGACATCTGATTCCCCCGTTCTGAAATATTAACTCGAGGTTGGTGTTTAAACTCCGAATTAGTTATAATTTGATAATTTGTATATATTTTACAAAGATTAATGATATTCTTAAAAATGTTATAAATTCCGAAATTCCTAGAAACTTCGATTTTATTCTTAAAATATTAAATTACTTAATGTTTGGATATTCGGAAAAGATTTCAAAATTTTAAAGTTTATAACTTTTGACTTTTGGAATTACTATGGTAATTATATTTAGTAAAATATTCATCAAATGTAAAATACCAGTATTTTACTACATGTGAGTTAAAATTTTATATGTTTTAAGTTTTGGGATGAATCTTATTTTGAGAGGAAGAATATGTATTTTACTGCATGTAATTAAATAAAGAAATAATATTATTACAAGCCAATTGTGGGTTGTAATAAGAGAAAATATTTTCTAATTAATTATATTATGCTCTGGTATTTTGGACGAAGAAATTTGGATATAAAAGTAATAGAAATATATCCGTATAAAATTTAGGACTTTTCAATTTACTCGGATCTATATGAGATGCAATTTTAGTCTTGGATCATTTAAAATAATAATTAGGTACCGAAAATATTAATGGATATGTGGTTGGATATTTTTTGGAAAATATCACGGACAAGGATCGACTTTGAGAAATGACCACGAATTTCTGAGAAGTTCAAAAATTCTGAAAATTAACAGTATCAACGGTTCAAACGATGAGCCAATCGGAGTTTGGACGAAGAAGTTATGGTCAATTTAGTGGGGCTGCCAAGTTGCTGGCTGCCGTCGGGTCACCGCGCACACAGTACCGGAAGCTTCCGCGTGGGCCCATGCGTGTGACAGGGTCATGGGTGCCGAAAGTCGTCGGGCACGACGTGTGAACTTACGTCAGGCCGCTGACGCATGGGCGTGCGTCACACCAACTTTGTTGATTGGGGACCTGTTTTGTGGCCTATAAATACAGACCCTTCATACTTAATTTCTTCACAGATATTACGTATCAGTATATAGAAAATCATCCTCTATAAATACCTCTCTATATTTTCGATTGGAGTCCCTTTTCCGACGATAAACGATCGTTTTCCGGTGAGTTAGGGCAACTTTTCCAGGCCAAGACCGCCACCTATCCGACGAATTGCCCGAGAGAGATTTTCGTTAATTTTTCGATGGGAAGACGTCTAATTCCCCCGTTCTGAAATATTAACTCGAGGTTGGTGTTTAAACTCCGAATTAGTTATAATTTGATAATTTGTATATATTTTACAAAGATTAATGATATTCTTAAAAATGTTATAAATTCCGAAATACCTAGAAACTTCGATTTTATTCTTAAAATATTAAATTATTTAATGTTTGGATATTCGGAAAAGATTTCAAAATTTTAAAGTTTATAACTTTTGACTTTTGGAATTACTATGGTAACCATATTTAGTAAAATATTCATCAAATGTAAAATACTAGTATTTTACTACGTGTGAGTTGAAATTTGTTATGTTTTAAGTTTCGGGATGAAACTTATTTTGAGAGGAAGAATATGTGAAATAGCAATATTTTTCTACATATAATTAAAAAAAGAATAATATTATTACAATCCAGTTGTGGGTTGTAATAAGAGAAAATATTTTCTAAATAATTATATTATGCTCTGGTATTTTGGCGGAATAAATTTGGATATAAAAGTTATAGAAATATATCCCTATCAAATTTAGGACTTGTCAATTTACTCGAATCTATATGAGATGCAATTTTAGTCTTGGATCATTTAAAATAATAAATAGGTATCAAAAATATTAATGGATATGTGGTTGGATATTTTTTGGAAAGTATCATGGACAAGGATCGAATTTGAGAAATGACCACGAATTTCTGAGAAGTTTAAAAATTCTGAAAATTAACAGTATCAACGGTTCAAACGATGAGCCAATCGGAGTTTGGACGAAGAAGTTATGGTCAATTTAGTGGGACTGCCAAGTTCTTTGTTGCCGGGTCACCGCGCGCAAGACGGAAGCTTCCGCGTGGGCCCATGCGTGTGTGTGGTCATGGGTGCCGAAAGTCGTCGGGCACGGCGCTCGCACTTACGTCGGGCCGCCGACGCATGGGCATGCGTCACACCAACTTTGTTGACTAGGGACCTATTTTGTGGCCTATAAATACGGACCCTTCGGACTTAATTTCTTCACAGATATTACGTATACGTATATAGAAAATCATCCTCTATAAATACCTCTCTATATTTCCGATCGGAGTCCCTTTTCCGACGATAAGCGATCGTTTTCGGTGAGTTAGGGCAACTTTTCCAGGCCAAGACGCCACCTATCCGACGAATTGCCCGATCGAGATTTTCGTTAATTTTTGACGGAAGACATCGATTCCCGTTACGAAATATTAACTCGAGGTTGGTGTTTAAACTCCGAATTAGTTATAATTTGATAATTTGTATATATTTTACAAAGATTAATGATATTCTTAAAATGTTATAAATTCAAATTCCTAGAAACTTCGATTTTATTCTTAAAATATTAAATTACTTAATGTTTGGATATTCGGAAAAGATTTCAAAATTTTAAAGTTTATAACTTTTGACTTTTGGAATTACTATGGTAATTATATTTAGTAAAATATTCATCAAATGTAAAATACCAGTATTTTACTACATGTGAGTTGAAATTTTATATGTTTTAAGTTTTGGGATGAAACTTATTTTGAGAGGAAGAATATGTATTTTCTTGCATGTAATTAAATAAAGAAATAATATTATTACAAGCCAATTGTGGGTTGTAATAAGAGAAAATATTTTCTAATTAATTATATTATGCTCTGGTATCTTGGCCGAAGAAATTTGGATATAAAAGTTATAGAAATATATCCGTATAAAATTTAGGACTTGTCAATTTACTCGGATCAATATGAGATGCAATTTTAGTCTTGGATCATTTAAAATAATAATTAGGTACCGAAAATATTAATGGATATGTGGTTGGATATTTTTTGGAAAATATCACGGACAAGGATCGACTTTGAGAAATGACCACGAATTTCTGAGAAGTTCAAAAATTCTGAAAATTAACAGTATCAACGGTTCAAACGATGAGCCAATCGGAGTTTGGACGAAGAAGTTATGGTCCATTTAGTGGGACTGCCAACTTACTGGCTGCCGTCGGGTCATCGCGCGCACAGTACCGGAAGCTTCCGCGTGGGCCCATGCGTGTGACAGGGTCATGGGTGCCGAAAGTCGTCGGGCACGACGCGAGAACTTACATCAGGCCGCTGACGCATGGGCGTACATCACACCAACTTTGTTGACTGGGGACCTATTTTGTGGCCTATAAATACAGAACTTAATTTCTTCACAGATATTACGTATCTGTATATAGAAAATCATCCTCTATAAATACCTCTCTATATTTCCGATCGGAGTCCCTTTTCCGACGATAAACGATCGTTTTTCGGTGAGTTAGGGCAACTTTTCCAGGCCAAGACGCCACCTATCCGACGAATTGCCCGATCGAGATTTTCGTTAATTTTTTGACGGGAAGACATCTGATTCCCCCGTTCTGAAATATTAACTCGAGGTAGGTGTTTAAACTCCGAATTAGTTATAATTTGATAATTTGTATATATTTTACAAAGATTAATGATATTCCTAAAAATGTTATAAATTCCGAAATTCCTAGAAACTTCGATTTTATTCTTAAAATATTAAATTACTTAATGTTTGGATATTCGGAAAAGATTTCAAAATTTTAAAGTTTATAACTTTTGACTTTTGGAATTACTATGGTAATTATATTTAGTAAAATATTCATCAAATGTAAAATACCAGTATTTTACTACATGTGAGTTGAAATTTTATATGTTTTAAGTTTTGGGATGAATCTTATTTTGAGAGGAAGAATATGTATTTTACTGCATGTAATTAAATAAAGAAATAATATTATTACAAGCCAATTGTGGGTTGTAATAAGAGAAAATATTTTCTAATTAATTATATTATGCTCTGGTATTTTGGACGAAGAAATTTGGATATAAAAGTAATAGAAATATATCCGTATAAAATTTAGGACTTTTCAATTTACTCGGATCTATATGAGATGCAATTTTAGTCTTGGATCATTTAAAATAATAATTAGGTACCGAAAATATTAATGGATATGTGGTTGGATATTTTTTGGAAAATATCACGGACAAGGATCGACTTTGAGAAATGACCACGAATTTCTGAGAAGTTCAAAAATTCTGAAAATTAACAGTATCAACGGTTCAAACGATGAGCCAATCGGAGTTTGGACGAAGAAGTTATGGTCAATTTAGTGGGACTGCCAAGTTGCTGGCTGCCGTCGGGTCACCGCGCGCACAGTACCGGAAGCTTCCGCGTGGGCCCATGCGTGTGACAGGGTCATGGGTGCCGAAAGTCGTCGGGCACGACGCTCGCACTTACGTCAGGCCGCTGACGCATGGGCATGCGTCACACCAACTTTGTTGACTAGGGACCTATTTTGTGGCCTATAAATACTGACCCTTCAGACTTAATTTCTTCACAGATATTACGTATCTGTATATAGAAAATCATCCTCTATAAATACCTCTCTATATTTCCGATCGGAGTCCCTTTTCCGACGATAAACGATCGTTTTTCGGTGAGTTAGGGCAACTTTTCCAGGCCAAGACGCCACCTATCCGACGAATTGCCCGATCGAGATTTTCGTTAATTTTTTGACGGGAAGACATCTGATTCCCCCGTTCTGAAATATTAACTCGAGGTTGGTGTTTAAACTCCGAATTAGTTATAATTTGATAATTTGTATATATTTTACAAAGATTAATGATATTCTTAAAAATGTTATAAATTCCGAAATTCCTAGAAACTTCGATTTTATTCTTAAAATATTAAATTACTTAATGTTTGGATATTCGGAAAAGATTTCAAAATTTTAAAGTTTATAACTTTTGACTTTTGGAATTACTATGGTAATTATATTTAGTAAAATATTCATCAAATGTAAAATACCAGTATTTTACTACATGTGAGTTGAAATTTTATATGTTTTAAGTTTTGGGATGAAACTTATTTTGAGAGGAAGAATATGTATTTTACTGCATGTAATTAAATAAAGAAATAATATTATTACAAGCCAATTGTGGGTTGTAATAAGAGAAAATATTTTCTAATTAATTATATTATGCTCTGGTATCTTGGCCGAAGAAATTTGGATATAAAAGTTATAGAAATATATCCGTATAAAATTTAGGACTTGTCAATTTACTCGGATCTATATGAGATGCAATTTTAGTCTTGGATCATTTAAAATAATAATTAGGTACCGAAAATATTAATGGATATGTGGTTGGATATTTTTTGGAAAATATCACGGACAAGGATCGACTTTGAGAAATGACCACGAATTTCTGAGAAGTTCAAAAATTCTGAAAATTAACAGTATCAACGGTTCAAACGATGAGCCAATCGGAGTTTGGACGAAGAAGTTATGGTCAATTTAGTGGGGACTGCCAAGTTGCTGGCTGCCGTCGGGTCACCGCGCGCACAGTACCGGAAGCTTCCGCGTGGGCCCATGCGTGTGACAGGGTCATGGGTGCCGAAAGTCGTCGGGCATGACGTGTGAACTTACGTCAGGCCGCTGACGCATGGGCGTGCGTCACACCAACTTTGTTGACTGGGGACCTGTTTTGTGGCCTATAAATACAGACCCTTCATACTTAATTTTTTCACAGATATTACGTATCAGTATATAGAAAATCATCCTCTATAAATACCTCCTATATTTTCGATCGGAGTCCCTTTTCCGACGATAAACGATCGTTTTCCGGTGAGTTAGGGCAACTTTTCCAGGCCAAGACCGCCACCTATCCGACGAATTGCCCGAGAGAGATTTTCGTTAATTTTTCGATGGGAAGACGTCTAATTCCCCCGTTCTGAAATATTAACTCGAGGTTGGTGTTTAAACTCCGAATTAGTTATAATTTGATAATTTGTATATATTTTACAAAGATTAATGATATTCTTAAAAATGTTATAAATTCCGAAATACCTAGAAACTTCGATTTTATTCTTAAAATATTAAATTATTTAATGTTTGGATATTCGGAAAAGATTTCAAAATTTAAAAGTTTATAACTTTTCACTTTTGGAATTACTATGGTAACCATATTTAGTAAAATATTCATCAAATGTAAAATACTAGTATTTTACTGCGTGTGAGTTGAAATTTGTTATGTTTTAAGTTTCGGGATGAAACTTATTTTGAGAAGAAGAATATGTGAAATAGCAATATTTTTCTACATATAATTAAAAAAAGAATAATATTATTACAATCCAGTTGTGGGTTGTAATAAGAGAAAATATTTTCTAAATAATCATATTATGCTCTGGTATTTTGGCGGAATAAATTTGGATATAAAAGTTATAGAAATATATCCCTATAAAATTTAGGACTTGTCAATTTACTCGGATCTATATGAAATGCAATTTTAGTCTTGGATCATTTAAAATAATAAATAGGTATCGAAAATATTAATGGAAATGTGGTTGGATATTTTTTGGAAAGTATCATGGAGAAGGATCGACTTTGAGAAATGACCACGGATTTCTGAGAAGTTCAAAAATTCTGAAAATTAACAGTATCAACGGTTCAAACGATGAGCCAATCGGAGTTTGGAGGAAGAAGTTATGGTCAATTTAGTGGGGACTGCCAACTTGCTGGCTGCCGTCGGGTCACCGCGCGCACAGTACCGGAAGCTTCCGCGTGGGCCCATGCGTGTGACAGGGTCATGGGTGCCGAAAGTCGTCGGGCACGACGCGAGAACTTACATCAGGCCGCTGACGCATGGGCGTGCATCACACCAACTTTGGTGACTGGGGACCTGTTTTGTGGCCTATAAATACAGACCCTTCAGACTTAATTTCTTCACAGATATTACGTATCAGTATATAGAAAATCATCCTCTATAAATACCTCTCTATATTTCCGATTGGAGTCCCTTTTCCGACGATAAACGATTGTTTTCCGGTGAGTTAGGGCAACTTTTCCAGGCCAAGACCGCCACCTATCCGACAAATTGCCCGAGAGAGATTTTCGTTAATTTTTCGACGGGAAGACGTCTAATTTCCCCGTTCTGAAATATTAACTCGAGGTTGGTGTTTAAACTCTGAATTAGTTATAATTTGATAATTTGTATATATTTTACAAAGATTAATGATATTCTTAAAAATGTTATAAATTCCGAAATACCTAGAAACTTCGATTTTATTCTTAAAATATTAAATTATTTAATGTTTGGATATTCGGAAAAGATTTCAAAATTTAAAAGTTTATAACTTTTGACTTTTGGAATTACTATGGTAACCATATTTAGTAAAATATTCATCAAATGTAAAATACTAGTATTTTACTACGTGTGAGTTGAAATTTGTTATGTTTTAAGTTTCGGGATGAAACTTATTTTGAGAGGAAGAATATGTGAAATAGCAATATTTTTCTACATATAATTAAAAAAAGAATAATATTATTACAATCCAGTTGTGGGTTGTAATAAGAGAAAATATTTTCTAAATAATTATATTATGCTCAGTATTTTAGCGGAATAAATTTGGATATAAAAGTTATAGAAATATATCCCTATAAAATTTAGGACTTGTCAATTTACTCGAATCTATATGAGATGCAATTTTAGTCTTGGATCATTTAAAATAATAAATAGGTATCAAAAATATTAATGGATATGTGGTTGGATATTTTTTGGAAAGTATCATGGACAAGGATCGAATTTGAGAAATGACCACGAATTTCTGAGAAGTTCAAAAATTCTGAAAATTAACAGTATCAACGGTTCAAACGATGAGCCAATCGGAGTTTGGACGAAGAAGTTATGGTCAATTTAGTGGGACTGCCAAGTTGCTGGCTGCCGTCGGGTCACCGCGCGCACAGTACCGGAAGCTTCCGCATGGGCCCATGCGTGTGACAGGGTCATGGGTGCCGAAAGTCGTCGGGCACGACGCTCGCACTTACGTCAGGCCGCTGACGCATGGGCGTGCGTCACACCAACTTTGTTGACTGGGGACCTGTTTTGTGGCCTATAAATAAAGACCCTTCATACTTAATTTCTTCACAGATATTACGTATCAGTATATAGAAAATCATCCTCTATAATACCTCTCTATATTTCCGATCGGAGTCCCTTTTCCGATGATAAACGATCGTTTTCTGGCGAGTCAGGGCAGCTTTTCCAGGCCAAGACCGCCACCTATCCGACGAATTGCCCGAGAGAGATTTTCGTTAATTTTTCGACGGGAAGACGTCTGATTCCCCCGTTCTGAAATAATAACTCGAGGTTGGTGTTCAAACTCCAAATTAGTTATAATTTTATAATTTGTATATATTTTACAAAGATTAATGATATTCCTAAAAATGCTATAAATTCCGAAATACCTAGATACATCGATTTTATTCTTAAAATATTAAATTATTTAATGTTTGGATATTCGAAAAGATTTCAAAATTTTAAGGTTTATAATTTTTGGCTTTTGGAATTTCTATGGTAATTATATTTCGTAAAATATTCATCAAATGTAAAAATACCAGTATTTTACTACCTCTAAGTTGAAATTTGTTATGTTTTAAGTTTCGGGATGAAACTAATTTTGAGAGGAAGAATATATGAAATACCAATATTTTACTGCATGTAATTAAATAAAGAAATAATATTATTACAATCCAATTGTGGGTTGTAATAAGAGAAAATATTTTTTAAATATTTGGCCGAAGAAATTTGGATATAGATGTTATAGAAATATATCCGTATAAAATTTATGACTTGTCAATCTACTCGAATCTATATGAGATGCAATATTAGTCTTGGATCATTTAAAATAATAAAGAGGTACCGAAAATATTAATGAATATGTGGTTGGACATTTTTTGGAAAGTATCATGCACAAGGATCGATTTTGAGAACTGACCACGGCTTTCTGAGAAGTTCAAAAATTCTGAAAATTAACAGTATCAACGGTTCAAACGATGATCCAATCGGAGTTCGGACGAAGAAGTTATGGTCAATTTAGTGGGGACTGCCAAGTTGCTGGCTGCCGTCGGGTCACCGCGCGCACAGTACCTGAAGCTTCCGCGTGGGCCCGCGCGTGTGACAGGTGTAATATCCGCAATTTTCGATTTCCGGTAATTTCTTTTTTTTTTCGGCGGAAGTCTGTTTTGACGACTCGCTCATGTCCGTTTCGTCATTCTGAGAATGATTAATTCTACACTTTTTGACATCCGAGTTCGTTTCGGTGTCGTTTTGTTGAGTTCCGTGCTTTTTAGCGACTTTTCCGCACTTGAGTTCGATTCTTGCGAATCTCGTCCGAAACTGTTGTTTCGAGTTTCTCGCAAGTCCGTTTAACTTTGTTAGACGTGTTGTGAACTTCGGATTGGTTATTCGATCACGTATCGTGATTTCCGGGCGTTTTGGGCCATTTTGTAATTTCTTGAAAGTTACGGGTATCCGTATCTGTAATTGTTGTCTCGACCCGTTTCTTGGTCGCGTATGACTAATTATGGTATTACGCTTTCATTTCGAGTCGTTTATGTTGTCCGCGAACTTTTCGTCGTGTTCGTTCCGTACGTTTTCGGAAATCGGGTCGTCGAGCCCTAGCGGTGGCGGATCGGCCGACGGCAGTGGATCGCCGACGATTGCAGGCACCGCCGGACGGTGCGGCAGAACCGGCGAGCGCACGCTACGGCCGGAAGGTCGCGACGCTAACCGGCAGTGTAGCGCACGCCGCCGGGTGGCTCAGCGACGCTATCGGGCACGGGCGATGGGGTTTCGAGGTTCGACTCGGTCAGATCGGCAGTAGCGCACGCTGCTGGCGGTCGTAGCGCACGCTAACCGGCAGGGGTAGCGCCCGCTGCCGGCCGTCTAGCGACGTTACTGGATAAGTTGGTTAGTCCGGTGGCTCCGGACAGTGTCAAGCGGCGCGCAGCTTCCGGCCGTAGCGCACGCTAAGGGAGTCGGGTCGGCAGTTTGGTCTGGGCAGGTTGGTTGGTGATGCCGGGTCGTGTGGGCCCTGGCCGAGGGTACTCGGCCGATACCGGCCGATAGCGCACGCTAGTCCGGGAAGGCTAGCGCACGCTAGTCTGGCCCAGTATAAATATGGCTGAGCAGTCACATTTCACTTCGTTTTTCATTTCCTTCCTTCTCCGTCCGCGAATGGCGATTCATGGGCGACGAAGCCATGTTGTTTAAAAACAAATCCATGAAGTTCTTGAGTTCATAACATCAATCAATCGTCCGTTATCATCCTTTGATCCAACGAATCAAGGTAATCTTCCTTAGAACCCTAATTTCGTGAATTTGAAGGGTTTTGCATTTTTGTCCGATTCGTTCCGTGTTGTTGATTAATTCGTGATGGGAATGATTAATCTTGGTAGTATTCTCGTGTTTAACATCATTTAATCCATTGTTCTTCGTCGAATCGAAGTATATTTCTTGATTTCCTTCGAATTGACTTTTCGGGGGATTTGTCCCCGATCTCGTTTTTCATCCGTTTTCGATGGATCGATTATGGTTAAATGATGTTGTTAAACATATTCTATGGATTGTATATCCATATTTGAACTTGGAATTCCATTTTCGGGTTTTGACGGGACGAATCGTGTTCTTGGCCGTTTTGGGGGAAATCCTTGAACCTTCGTCATTTGTTCTTTGAATTCAACGGCTTTGAGTAGTGTTATGAAATTCATTTCATTGTTGTTATTGTCCTTCGTAGTTTATGACGCGAGTTGGCGATCGGTGGAGTCGGCGGGTTCGTAGTTGGTTTGTGTCAACCTACTTCGGTCGGTTCTTCGCGTTGTTCTTATTCGAGGCAAGTACCTTGTCCATACATTTCTTGTTTTGTGGATATGATGATTGGTGATCGTCTTGGTATGTGTGTGTGTTTGTTTGAAACGGGTTTTTCAAAAGATTCGACTAGCCTCGTTAAAGGCTCACTTTCAAAACGCGTGTGTTTTGTAAATTGTGTGGGTTGTAAGTGACTATGTGAATCCTATGGATATGTTTGGTGTTGATGTTGCGCTTGATAACGCGTGTGTGCATATATTATCTCATTTTTGGTGCATTGTGATTTGACGATTATGTCGTGCTTTGTGTTGGTTGCCTTTGGTGGATTGTATGAATATCCTTGTTGTGACATGTTAATTGTGTGAATGTATTTCGCTCACCTCGGGAGGGTCCGATGGGATCACGAGGGAATTCGATGGTATAGCCACGGATTCACGAGTGCGGTTGTTTGTTTTGTGAATGTATTTGCTCACCTCGGGAGGGTTCGACGGGGCCACGGAGGGAATTCCAATGGTATAGCCACGGATTCACGAGTAAAACTTCACGAGTGCGTGTGTATGTTTGGTGAATGTATTTGCTCACCTCGGGAGGGTTCGACGGGGCCACGGAGGGAATTCCAATGGTATAGCCACGGATTCACGAGTAAAACTTCACGAATTGGTATATATATGATTTCAAAACGCATTCTACTCACCTTGGGAGGGTCCGACGGGTTACGAAGGGAATCGATGGTATAGCCACGGATTCACGAGTTGATGTTGTATTTTTGGTGACCAAGGTTTACGTATCTTGGGCGATCATATTGTATTGATGTTATGTCCGCCGAAGACACGTGACATTGGTTTTAACCTTGTATATTCCGTTGGTTTTCTAATTGCGAAAACAAAACCTTTGAATGTGACCGTTGATTTTGGAAAGATTAGGATTTGATAATCCTAAATTGTTTTCTATTAAAACTCTCGATGGCATTTTAAATGCTTTTACAAATTGTTCCCCTTAATTGTGGTCTTTCGGTTTCGAATGTTTTACCCAAACTCTTGCCTGGGAAGTACCTTCCATTACGTTTGGATCTTTGATGATTCCCGGTCATTGTTATTCGTGGAATGTGAATTGTATGGCTTGTATTTTTGCACTTTGTATTTGCACTAGCAAAACAGTGGAGTTTGCTAACCCCCAGTATTCGGGGTGGATGTCTATTTTGCATTCGGGTTTTGGAGCATGGCACAGGGTCGGCACGAAGGATGATGAAAGATGAACGATACTAATCACACGAGGATCCGTTGATGTCGTATTGGTCTAGTTGTATTTTCTTTTCCGCCGCAAAGATCTTTTCCCGTTGTACGAGAGTTTATTATATTTTGACCCCTGCGTGGGTAAGTGTTTGTAATAGAGTTGTATGTTATTGTTGAAAGACCAAATCGGTCTACTGAGTCATTTTAGCCTTAAAGGCGATGTTTAGATTTTTGATTTTAGTTATCAGCCTGGTAGATTCTCGAGGAGAGGGTCTACGGCGTGTAATATCCCTGAGTGGATTGGGGGTGTTACAGAATGGTATCGGAGCTTAGGTTGTGGAAACCTAGGCTGTCGGGTCAGTGGTGTCTATTGAGTTTTTGTCTCGTCGGATTTTATCTGACTGAGTCGTGTCGCGACGTGTCGTCTGAATTGGTTTGTTGTGATTAGTATCGTGGGGCGATCATCATCTTCGTGCGACCTGTGGCTGCAAGTCTCCCTTCTTTGTGTTGTGCCTCCTGTGACATGAGCTATTTGTTTGACTTTGTGTTAAGTGATGGAACCTTCATGTAGATTCTTGGTTTCGTGATGCGTTCGTGTGATTCTCTTATTTCGTTTGTATGAGTGTTGTCATTATTTGTCTTTTTGACTGTGATAATTGACTGTTTGCCTTCATTAAAAGACATGTATTGTCTTGACTTTGTGCGATTTGATGCATATATTATAATATGTTTAAACGAATATTGTTACATGAGTATTTTTGGGCATTCTAGCCCATTGAATTATTTTTGAAAACCTTGAGTATCTTAGAAAATTAAAATTCGGGATGTACTTTTAAAACGAATTATTTTCTTGCGGTGTTTTCAAGGTGTTTTCTAATGCCGCAATACATTTCAAAAATTTTCCGGTTGAGGACTAAAAATATTTTTGAGGTATTTTCAAACGCAGTTGCTTAGACCCAAGGGTCGAATATTTTTGAAAGTTTTTTACTAAAGGAAAGGTGTCCTCATTTTTGTTCAAACGCAAGATGATTTTCAAAGTCTCGATAAGGGTGTTTGTACTACTTTTTGTAAAATGATACTCAAGATCAACTGTTGTTTCCAAACTGTTTTCAAAAGGTGGTTCTCGTTTTTAAAACCTATCATTCCTGTTTGCGGACCGGAAATGCGTGTATGGTTTTCGAACTTTCGTTACGGTGTTAACCCCGAATTGTGATTGAATTGGTGGCGTGAGCGTCGAGCCATTCGCCACGCATATGTTTTGTTGGCCCTCTGTGAGAGGGGTGAACTGGTGTTTACTGTTTATCGCCTCGTGGTGATTTGCGTGTTGTCGCATTAGTGTGAGTTGTTAAAGCCTGGATTTTTGTGCGTTATACACATGGGTGATTGTTTCATGATGTTTGTGATTGTGTCTTGGCCGCCGTCGATGTTGTAATCGTCGAACGATGCCGTTGTTGTGATTTTTGTATGCGTTGATATGCTATGCCGAGTTGGCATCTCCGGTATGTTGTTTTGCGGTGTTAGTTCCATTGTATCTAGCATTTGTATTTTCGTATGCCGAGCCGAGGCGTTTCAACCGTGATGTGCTTGGGCATGCACGCGTAAATTGTCCTTCTCGTCAAGAACACATTTCAAGTGTGGACTCGAGGACACCAAATTCGATTTGCGAATCGGCTTCCGAGACTTTCGAGTTCGCGCTTCAAAGACAGATATCGAATCGGCTTTGAGAGGCCTTTGCAGGATGTTTCATTGATCACTGTTTTGTCGTCTCCTTGATTTTGTTGCTGTGAGTTTCGGGGACGACACTTCTTTTAGAAGAGGTCGAATATAATACCCGTATTATTTTTGGCTTCTATATTTTCTCTTTCTCCAGTCTATCGATACACTCATGTTCGTTGATACCTTCTGAACTTGTTCTGTATTTCGGTTTCATCGTTCGAATGAACTGTGATCTTGTTTTGGGTTGATCTGGTATTGCTGTGACTTTTCCGAGTTCGGTTCGATTCTTGTGAACCTTGTTCGGAAGTGACATCATTTGGTTCTACTAGTTCTTTTATTCGAAGTGGATCGGATTTTGAACTTCTGTATATTCTACTTTGTCGACTCATTTATGTTTGTTGACATTCGTGAGCTTGTCCTGCCCCTTGCTTTTGTTGATCGAACGAGTGTGGTATTGTTTCTGATTAACTAGTTTGTCGTTGTGACTTTTCAATCGCTATTCCCTTTACTGTGGATATTTTGGGAATGAATGTGTTGTATTTCTCACCAGATCATCGTGGGAGTTGTTGTTTGAATTTTACTATCCTTCGTGTTTCGGACATGATTGTTCGATTTTTGTTGTCTCGATCGTTTGTTTGTTTGTTCGGTTTTTGTCCTCGTTTCTTGATCGTTGAGCATTCAGGCTCCTTCCTAATTCCCTTAAGTTTGGGAAATTAGTCTCGTTTTTGATCTTTCAACCTTAGGCGGTGGAATTCCGTATTTGTTCAGCGTTTGGCTCGCGTTCTGATCAATGTACCGTTAGGTTGGTCAATCGTATTGATTTTTGTTCATTGTGTTTTGCGATTGTTCGGATAATTGACTTGATTGTATTATCCATTTGATGACGCTTGTCACTTGTTGGTTTTATTATATCCCTAACGGCGACGTTGTGTTGGTCGCCGTGAAGCGTGTTTACACGCCGTATACTCTTTGCGTTGTTTGTAACATTTCGCCGTTGGGCGTTAGTTACGCATTCTTGTGTATCTCGTTGAGTTTTTCCTGGCGGAATATTTCTTCTCCCTACTTGTTTTAAGTTTCGGACGAAACTTCTTTTAAGGAGGGTAGAATGTAATATCCGCAATTTTCGATTTCCTAATTTCTTTTTTCGGCGGAAGTCTGCTTTTGACGACTCGCTCATGTCCGTTTCGTCATTCCGAGAATGATTAATTCTACACTTTTGACATCCGAGTTCGTTTCGTGTCGCTTTTGTTGAGTTCCGTGCTTTTTAGCGACTTTTCCGCACTTGAGTTTGATTCTTGCGAATCTCGTCCAAACTGTTGTTTCGAGTTTCCGCAAGTCCGTTTAACTTTGTTAGACGTGTTGTGAACTTCGGATTGGTTATTCGATCACGTATCGTGATTTCCGCGTTTTGGGCCATTTTGTAATTTCTTGAAAGTTACGTATCCGTATCTGTAATTGTTGTCTCGACCGCTTTCTTGGTCGCGTATGACTAATTATGGTATTACGCTTTCATTTCGAGTCGCTTATGTTGTCCGCGAACTTTTCGCCGTGTTCGTTCCGCACGCTTTCGGAAATCGGGTCGCCGAGCCCTCGGGCGTGGACCGGCCGACGGTGGCGGGGCTAGTCGGACGATTGCGGCACCGGCCGGACGGTGCGGGCAGAACCGGCGAGCGCACGCCACGGCCGGAAGGTCGCGCACGCTAACCGGCAGTGTAGTGCACGCCGCCGGTGGCCTAGCGACGCCATCGCCCGGGCACAGCGATGGGGTTTCGAGGTTCGGACTCGGTCGGATCGGCAGTAGCGCACGCCGCTTGGCCGTAGCGCACGCTAACCGGCAGGGTAGCGACGCCGGCCGACTAGCGACGTTACTGGATAAGTTGGTTAGTCCGGTGGCTCTCGACAGCCGCTAGCGCGCAGGCTTCCGGCCGTAGCGCACGCTAGCGGGAGTCGGGTCCGATGTGTTTGGTCGGCAGGGTTGGTTGGTGATGCCGGGTCGTGTGGGCCTGGCCGATGGTACTCGCCGATCTGGCCGATAGCGCACGCTAGTCCGGGAAGGCTAGCGCACGCTAGTCTGGCCCAGTATAAATATGGCTGAGCAGTCACATTTCACTTCGTTTTTCATTTCCTTCCTTCTCCGTCCGCGAATGGCGATTCATGGGCGACGAAGCCATGTTGTTTAACAACAAATCCATGAAGTTCTTGAGTTCATAACATCAATCAATCGTCCGTTATCATCCTTTGATCCAAATAATCAAGGTAATCTTCCTTAGAACCCTAATTTCGTGAATTTGGGGGT
Source organism: Orobanche coerulescens (assembly GCA_033398695.1). NCBI lineage: Eukaryota > Viridiplantae > Streptophyta > Magnoliopsida > Lamiales > Orobanchaceae > Orobanche > Orobanche coerulescens. The sequence continues at coordinate 121,473,815 of CM065802.1, read as the reverse complement.
TTTGCATTTTTGTCCGATTCGTTCCGTGTTGTTGATTAATTCGTGATGGGAATGATTAATCTTGGTAGTATTCTCGTGTTTAACATCATTTAATCCATTGTTCTTCGTCGAATCGAAGTATATTTCTTGATTTCCTTCGAATTGACTTTTCGGGGGATTTGTCCCCGATCTCGTTTTTCATCCGTTTTCGATGGATCGATTATGGTTAAATGATGTTGTTAAACATATTCTATGGATTGTATATCCATATTTGAACTTGGAATTCCATTTTCGGGTTTTGACGGGACGAATCGTGTTCTTGGCCGTTTTGGGGGAAATCCTTGAACCTTCGTCATTTGTTCTTTGAATTCAACGGCTTTGAGTCGTGTTATGAAATTCATTTCATTGTTGTTATTGTCCTTCGTAGTTTATGACGCGAGTTGGCGATCGGTGGAGTCGGCGGGTTCGTAGTTGGTTTGTGTCAACCTACTTCGGTCGGTTCTTCGCGTTGTTCTTATTCGAGGCAAGTACCTTGTCCATACATTTCTTGTTTTGTGGATATGATGATTGGTGATCGTCTTGGTATGTGTGTGTGTTTGTTTGAAACGGGTTTTTCAAAAGATTCGACTAGCCTCGTTAAAGGCTCACTTTCAAAACGCGTGTGTTTTGTAAATTGTGTGGGTTGTAAGTGACTATGTGAATCCTATGGATATGTTTGGTGTTGATGTTGCGCTTGATAACGCGTGTGTGCATATATTATCTCATTTTTGGTGCATTGTGATTTGACGATTATGTCGTGCTTTGTGTTGGTTGCCTTTGGTAGATTGTATGAATATCCTTGTTGTGACATGTTAATTGTGTGAATGTATTTCGCTCACCTCGGGAGGGTCCGACGGGATCACGGAGGGAATTCCGATGGTATAGCCTGGATTAACGAGTGCGGTTGTTTGTTTTGTGAATGTATTTGCTCACCTCGGGAGGGTTCGACGGGCCACGGAGGGATTTCCTATGGTATAGCCATGGATTCTCGAGTAAAACTTCACGAGTGCGTGTGTATGTTTGGTGAATGTATTTGCTCACCTCGGGAGGGTTCGACGGGGCCACGGAGGGAATTCCAATGGTATAGCCCTGGATTCACGAGTAAAACTTCACGAATTGGTATATATATGATTTCAAAACGCATTCTACTCACCTTGGGAGGGTCCGACGGGTTACGAAGGGAATCCAATGGTATAGCCACGGATTCACGAGTTGATGTTGTATTTTTGGTGACCAAGGTTTACGTATCTTGGGAGATCATATTGTATTGATGTTATGTCCGCCGAAGACACGTGACATGGGTTTTAACCTTGTATATTCCGTTGGTTTTCTAATTGCGAAAACAAAACCTTTGGGTGTGACCTGTTGATTTTGGAAAGATTAGATTTGATAATCCTAAATTGTTTTCTATTAAAACTCTCGATGGCATTTTAAACTGTTTTACAAATTGTTCCCCTTAATTGTGGTCTTTCGGTTTGAATGTTTTACCCAAACACTTGCCTCGGGAAGTACCTTCCATTACGTTTGGATCTTTGATGATTCTGGTCATTGTTATTCGTGGAATGTGAATTGTATGGCTTGTATTTTTGCACTTTGTATTTGCACTAGCAAAACAAAGGAGTTTGCTAACCCAGAGTATTCGGGGGGTGGATGTCTATTTTTGCATTCAGGTTTTGGAGCATGGCACAGGGTCGGCACGAAGGATGATGAAAGATGAACGATACTAATCACACGAGGATCCGTTGATGTCGTATTGGTCTAGTTGTATTATCTTTTCCGCTGCAGTATCTTTTCCCCGTTGTACGGGAGTTTATTATATTTTGACCCCTGCGTGGGTAAGTGTTTGTAATTGAGTTGTATGTTATTGTTGAAAGACCAAATCAGTCTACCGAGTCATTTTAGCCTTAAAGGCGATGTTTAGATGTTTGATTTTAGTTATCAGCCTGGTAGATTCTCGAGGAGAGGGTCTACGGCGTGTAATATCCCTGAGTGGATTGGGGGTGTTACAACAGGGTCATGGGTGCCGAAAGTCGTCGGGCACGACGCGCGCACTTACGTCAGGCCGCTGACGCATGGGCGTGCGTCACACCAACTTTGTTGACTGGGGACCTGTTTTGTGTAACACCCCCAAAACCATCCGGGATATTACAGCGCCATGGGTCCCGCGCCGGAACCCACCAGGCTAAAAACCATTTCAAAAACGTTCAAAGATGCCAAAAGACCAATGACGGTAATATTTTAAATACTCAAATATTCTCAAAAACATAGTTCTCAAATACCGTCATTAAATACCATTTGAAAATACAAGGCGGAATGCCAAATCTCGACAGTTTAAAATGTACGTTAAGCTACCCCTTAAACGTACCGATAAAACAGCTAGGAAAAAGGGTTTAACGAAATAACCCAAGTTCGCAAAATGCCAAAAGACCATTTGAAAATACATACGAGTTGGTAAAGATACCGAAAAGCCATTTTAAAATACACACACGCAGCGGATAAAACACAGTTCAAAATACACATTTGCAGCGGAAATACAACCAGAAAAGAATACTCAATACTAAAATAAATGTCACAGCCAGTATCACCCGAGAAGCTCACCCCTTCACGACCGCTACTAGCTCGATATCCGAGTACCTAAAAATAAAGCCCACGACGGGGTCAGCTACAATACTCAACGATGATATTGATCACATCATCATAAATAATTACATACCAATGTAGTAATACTGTAAGAATACTTCCAACGTAATCTTACCGTCATAACCTTACCAATCCATGGCAATTCATAGCAATTCAATCCTTACCATAATCCGTATTTCGCATTCTCAAATGACGAAATGAACTTAACAACAATTATCTGTACTGTACTCAAACAATACCAAGTATCCTCAAAACATTATCATAACTCATAAGTACGAAGTAATCTAATCTGTGCCAAGTCCTGTCCGTCGGATTACGCAATCAAATATCAACATGTATAAGCCAATAATACACAACATATCTGTAGATCAACTACCACAAAACAATGAATACACAAGTCCTGAAACATCGACGTACAGTCCGAATGCTCATACGGTCAATAACAACGATCAACCAACATCACTGAGAATATCATCGACATGATAGCTCCAATATGACCAATAAAGGATCAACGATAACCGAGAGTACCCTCAACAAGGTAAACTCCAAACACGATCAACAAGGGACCTGTAATACCCGGATTTTCAGTATAAATTTTTCGCGTTATTTTATCTGAGATATACTGTATGGTTTGGTATCTATACAGTATGGATAAAATAAATTGAGAACCGAGACAACTATACTGGTGTGATTATCGTTTTTGACTGACAGATATATTCAGGATATGTTGTATCAGGTTAAACAGATTTGGATATCAGGTATACCGTATGAGAATATTTTTGGATTCAGTATGTGTATTCAGTATGCCGTATGTTTGTATTTTGTACGTCGAGACGTCGGACAGGAACAGTTGGATTTTTGGCTAAGTATAAAAGCCATTACGTACGTTAAGCCTTGGAGCTTACGTACGTAAAATGTGTTAGCTTACGTACGTTATATAGTGTACATAACGTACGTAACAAGAGGAATCGGACAGTGGGGCCCGTGGTCGGCAGCTTTCGGCGCAGATGTGGACAGGTGAGTCAACGGATGGAGTTACGTACGTTATACAGGGTGTGTTACGTACGTAATACGAGTATTATACTGTAGCAAGTCAACGTACGTATTACGTACGCAACGGATTAAGTGTTACGTACGTTACGGGGCGGCTGGCCGAGTCGTGGCCGAGATGACCTGGATGGCCGAGCATGGCCGGACGTGACTCGTTGGGATGGCCGAGCATGGTCGGCAGTGATTCGCATGGATGGCCGATCACGGTCGGCAGTGACTCGCAGGGATGGCTAGGACTGGCCGATTACGTACGTAAGGCAGTGGCCGGTTACGGCCGTAAGGGCCAGTTACGTACGTAAGCCAGCTGCCGGTTACGTACGTAAGGGTTCCGGCGTAGCGATGGCGAGCCGTGGCGATTCGTCACGTAAGGCAGTGGCCGGCTACGTACGTAACGGTCCGGCAGGGTCCGCCTATTTAAAGGCCTGGACCGAGTCATCTGGCCATTTTCATGTTTTCTCTTCTTTTTTTGGCGATTTCTTCATCAAAGTGGATGGATTTGAGTAATATCATCATCTAGCAACATGTTTTGGAAGTTGGAATCATGGATTAACATCATCTTCCACCCGGATCGAAGGTAAGAACACCTAAACACTTGGTTTTGGATATTTTTGAAGTTTCTTGATGTCTTGGCCGATTTGATTTGTTTTAACTCATATTATTGATGGAATCTTGTTGTATTCTTGAGATTATTCGTTGTTCTTGAAGTTTTATGGATCGGATTTGAGTATTTCTTTGAATAATCGATTGAATTGGACTATGCCTTCAAAGTGTTCGATGAAATGTCTCAATGAGTAGAACTTGGAAAATTCTACACGTTTTCGTATGAATGATGGTTGAAATGATATTGTTGTGATGATTCTTGGTAATTATGGGAATTTTGTTAAAGGAAGATAATGAATTGGTGGTCAAATGATTCGATTATTTTGTTATGATTATCGAATCGTAGTATTCTCGATGTTCTTGGTGGTTTGTTGCGATTCATGATGTTATGAGAAGTATATGTTGAAGGACATGATTATATACACCTTGAATTATGATTAAGGGTTGTTTGGATGTTAGAAAACATCGGGTTATGTTGTTTTATGGATTATGAACGTGAATTTGGATAATTCGTGTTCTTAAAGAACTCTTGAGTTACATGTTATGATTTTGGAAGGATTTCGGATAATTTTGGAATGTGATTATTCACGATAATAATCGGTAAATTGTTTTCTACGAATTTACAAGTATGAACAAGAAGGAGTTTTGTCTTCGTATTTGGAGTTGAAGTTGGAGTCAAATATGATTTCGAGTTTGATGAGAATTATTATTCATGTTTGAATTTGGAAATTCATACTTATTGAATAAGTGTTCAATTCGGATAATGGAATTATTTGAAACCCTTGGAATATGGTTATCTATGATGTTGAATTGATCGGATTGTCCGGATTGATGATGATAACCGGTAATTGGATTTTATTATGATTATACAAGGAGGAAACTTGTAATTGTTTTTAAGATTGAATTTGGAATCGGTAATGTTAGACCCTTGTTGGTTTAAATAGATTATGGATATGATATTCGGATTGTGGAATCGTATTGTGGTTTTGAATTCGTGATCGATTGATTTGGTTGTTGGATATGTGTTTAATCGGGATATTGTAGAACCGTTGTTGATCGGTTATTGATTGTTATTTGTGATCATCAAGTTATGGCTTGTATCGTGGATATGGGTTCGTATTTGTTGAGTTGTATTATTTGGTATTATGTATATGATCGAGGTTTCGTTGAACCGTTGAGTTTGTTGGTTGAGTATGTCGGTTATTGATTTTTATCAAATGTGTGTTAATCGGTTATTGCAATAGGTTGATATGTTTTGATCGTGGATTATGACCGTTGTGTTGCGGTTGAGGTCGAAGAGTTCGTATATTGCTTTGTTCGGGGCTGAAGAGCTCGTGGATGAAGGCAATGGATTTTGGTAACGACTTCGTGGTATCGGTATCGAGGCAAGTTTATACTTGTTCAGTTTATAATATTTGATGAATGGTTTCGTTTTCATTTCATTTATAATTCATATAGCAATGTTGTTAGAAAGGACTATTGTTGGTATTAATGGTTGTGTTGATCGTCTCATTGGGGGATGTTGATGGATATGGTCCTCGGCTTTTGAGGTAATCTAAGTATTTGTTCAATCATGTGGATAATTAGTATGTTGAGTTGTTGTATATGTTGAGGTTTCGTGTAGTGAGTTTCGTATCGGTTATTCGTTGAGGGATGTTGATCCCAGGACTGTTGTATTGAGATCGTAGACGTTTTGGTCATTCATTTGGGGATGGTGATCCCAGGATTGATGTTTTGGATATTGATTAGTCGTGTCGACTTTTCATTGTCAGACTATTGTTGTTCACTTCGGTGAGTCTTTTGATCCTTATTGGATATGTGTTTCTTTGAGTTTCGTTGTCATGTTGCATCGTGACATATCCAGAGTCATATCTGCGTTCGATTGGATATTTTGTAGGATTTTTAGCCGGGCACATATATAGTCATGCGTGAATATTTTTCCGTGAAAGGTGCACACGAGACGTAGTTCGTTGAGGCTAATTAGGTACATTGTCCCACGTATATCACGGATTCCGTATACGGGGTGGACATGTGCACCGACACATATTCGGATCGGGCGTACTATGATTTCCATCTTTGAGCCATATTGTTTGGTCGTTCATCCTCCATTTATGGTTGGGTATGTTCGACGGTTTGTGACTGGTTGTTCATACGCCCGAGGGGTATGTTCGACAGTCAGAGTTATTTCTTTGAGATCCATTATTGTTGATCATTTGGAGTTTACCTTGTTGATGGTATTCTCAGTTATTATTGGTCTTTTGTTGATCATTTGGAGTTTACCTTGTTGATGGTATTCTCGATTATTGTTCATCCTTTGTTGATCGTGTCGGAGTTATCATGTTGATGGTATTCTCAGTTATCGTGATCCTCTATTGGTCGTACTGGAGTTATCATGTCGATGATATTCTCAGTTGATTTATCGGTTGATCTGGTTATTGATCGTATAAGCATTCGAACTATATGTCGATATTTCAGGATTTGTTATCATTATCATGTGGTAGTTGATCTACAGATATGTTGTGTATTATTGGTTTATACATGTTGGGATTTGCTTGTGTAATCCGACGGACAGGATTTGGCACAGATTGGATTATTTCCACACTTATGAGTTATGATGATGTTTTGAGGATTGTCGGTATTTTTGGAATACAGTAGAGATGATTGTTGTTGAATTCATTTCGTCATTTGAGAATACGAAGTGTGGAATATGGTAAGGATTGGATTATTATGGATTGGTAAGGTTATAACGGTAAGATTACGTTGGTAGTATTCTTACAGTGTTATTACATTGGTATGTAATTATTTATGATGATGTGATCGGTATCATTATTGAGTATTGTGGCTGACCCCGTCGTGGGCTTTATTTTTAGGTACTCGGAGATCGAGCTAGTAGCGGTCGTGAAGGGATGAGCTTCCCGATGTGATACTGGCGGTGGCATGTTTTGAGTATTGAGTATTTATTTCCGGTCATTTATTTCCGCTGCAAATGTGTATTTTGAACTGCATTTATCCGCTGCGTGTGTATATTTCAAAATAGCTCTTTGGTATTTTTACCAACTCGTGTGTGTATTTTAAAATGGTCTTTTGGGCATTTTACGAACTTGGGTTATTTTCGTCAAACTCTTTTTCCCAAATTATTTTATCGGTACGTTTAAGTTGTGGCTTAACGTATATTTTAAACTGTTGAGATTTGGCACTTCGCCTTGTTTTTCCAAATGGTATTTTATGACGGTATTTTAAAATTATGCTTTTGAAAATATTTGAGTATTTAAAATATTACCGTCATCGGCCTTTTGGCGCTTTTGAATTGGTTTTGTAAACGGTTTTTAGCCTGGAGGGTTCGTGCAGGACCTGAATACTGTAATATCCGGATGGTTTTGGGGTGTTACGAGAAGATGGTATCGGAGCTTGGGTTTTGTGAAACCCGGGCGTGTGTGTTATGTGGCTCTCTGCAGTGCAGTAGTAGCGTGGCTTTTTGAAAATGAGTTTTCTGACTTTTGAGTCAAATCGATTTTTGGAGTTTCCAAAATTTTCGAGATTCTTTTCAAACTGCTATTTGTGATATTGGTGTGCGTTGGTTGTGTTGAGACTTCGTATGGGAGTCGTGTGCTAGTATCACGGGAGATCATCGGCTTCACGCACCTGTAAGTATATTGGTTTGGTTATTTCGCTTGTGGCGACGCTTGATTGTTTTTGTGATGAGTTGGAACATTTTGGACTTATCTGTTGTTGGCGACAGGTTGCAAGTTTCGAGGATGAAACTTATTTTCAGGGGGGTAGTATGTAATACCCGGATTTTCAGTATAAATTTTTCGCGTTATTTTATCTGAGATATACTGTATGGTTTGGTATCTATACAGTATGGATAAAATAAATTGAGAACCGAGACAGCTATACTGGTGTGATTATCGTTTTTGACTGACAGATATATTCAGGATATGTTGTATCAGGTTAAACAGATTTGGATATCAGGTATACCGTATGAGAATATTTTTGGATTCAGTATGTGTATTCAGTATGCCGTATGTTTGTATTTTGTACGTCGAGACGTCGGACAGGAACAGTTGGATTTTTGGCTAAGTATAAAAGCCATTACGTATGTTAAGCCTTGGAGCTTACGTACGTAAAATGTGTTAGCTTACGTACGTTATATAGTGTACATAACGTACGTAACAAGAGGAATCGGACAGTGGGGCCCGTGGTCGGCAGCTTTCGGCGCAGATGTGGACAGGTGTGTCAACGGATGGAGTTACGTACGTTATACAGGGTGTGTTGCGTACGTAATACGAGTATTATACTGTAGCAAGTCAATGTACGTATTACGTACGCAACGGATTAAGTGTTACGTACGTTACGGGGCGGATGGCCGAGTTGTGGCCGAGATGACCTGGATGGCCGAGCATGGCCGGACGTGACTCGTTGGGATGGCCGAGCATGGTCGGCAGTGATTCGCATGGATGGCCGATCACGGTCGGCAGTGACTCGCAGGGATGGCTAGGGCGCCGATTACGTAAGCGGTGGCGATTCTGGCCGTAAGGGCGATTACGCACGTAAGCCGGTGCCGATTACGCACGTAAGGGTTCCGGCGTAACCGGGCGGTGAGCGAGCCGTGGCGATTACGTACGTAAAGCGATGGCCGGTTACGTACGTAGCATCGGCAGTCCGCCTATTTAAAGGCCTGGACCGAGTCATCCGGCCATTTTCATGTTTTCTCTTCGTTTTTGGCGATTTCTTCATCAAAGTGGATGGATTTGAGTAATATCATCATCTAGCAACATGTTTTGGAAGTTGGAATCATGGATTAACATCATCTTCCACCGGATCGAAGGTAAGAACACCTAAACACTTGGTTTTGGATATTTTGAAGTTTCTTGATGTCTTGGCCGATTTGATTCGTTTTAACTCAGATTATTGATGGAATCTTGTTGTATTCTTGAGATTATTCGTTGTTCTTGAAGTTTTGTGGATCGGATTTGAGTATTTCTTTGAATAATCGATTGAATTGGACTATGCCTTCAAAGTGTTCGATGAAATGTCTCAATGAGTAGAACTTGGAAAATTCTACACGTTTTCGTATGAATGATGGTTGAAATGATATTGTTGTGATGATTCTTGGTAATTATGGGAATTTTGTTAAAGGAAGATAATGAATTGGTGGTCAAATGATTCGATTATTTTGTTATGATTATGGAATCGTAGTATTCTCGATGTTCTTGGTGGTTTGTTGCGATTCATGATGTTATGAGAAGTATATGTTGAAGGACATGATTATATACACCTTGAATTATGATTAAGGGTTGTTTGGATGTTAGAAAACATCGGGTTATGTTGTTTTATGGATTATGAACGTGAATTTGGATAATTCGTGTTCTTAAAGAACTCTTGAGTTACATGTTATGATTTTGGAAGGATTTCGGATAATTTTGGAATGTGATTATTCACGATAATAATCGGTAAATTGTTTTCTACGAATTTACAAGTATGAACAAGAAGGAGTTTTGTCTTCGTATTTGGAGTTGAAGTTGGAGTCAAATATGATTTCGAGTTTGATGAGAATTATTATTCATGTTTGAATTTGGAAATTCATACTTATTGAATAAGTGTTCAATTCGGATAATGGAATTATTTGAAACCCTTGGAATATGGTTATCTATGATGTTGAATTGATCGGATTGTCCGGATTGATGATGATAACCGGTAATTGGATTTTATTATGATTATACAAGGAGGAAACTTGTAATTGTTTTTAAGATTGAATTTGGAATCGGTAATGTTAGACCCTTGTTGGTTTAAATAGATTATGGATATGATATTCGGATTGTGGAATCGTATTGTGGTTTTGAATTCGTGATCGATTGATTTGGTTGTTGGATATGTGTTTAATCGGGATATTGTAGAACCGTTGTTGATCGGTTATTGATTGTTATTTGTGATCATCAAGTTACGGCTGGTATCGTGGATATGGGTTCGTATTTGTTGAGTTGGATTATTTGGTATTATGTATATGATCGAGGTTTCGTTGAACCGTTGAGTTTGTTGGTTGAGTATGTCGGTTATTGATTTTTATCAAATGTGTGTTAATCGGTTATTGCAATAGGTTGATATGTTTTGATCGTGGATTATGACCGTTGTGTTGCGGTTGAGGTCGAAGAGTTTGTATATTGCTTTGTTCGGGGCTGAAGAGCTCGTGGATGAAGGCAATGGATTTTGGTAACGACTTCGTGGTATCGGTATCGAGGCAAGTTTATACTTGTTCAGTTTATAATATTTGATGAATGGTTTCGTTTTCATTTCATTTATAATTCATATAGCAATGTTGTTAGAAAGGACTATTGTTGGTATTAATGGTTGTGTTGATCGTCTCATTGGGGGATGTTGATGGATATGGTCCTCGGCTTTTGAGGTAATCTAAGTATTTGTTCAATCATGTGGATAATTAGTATGTTGAGTTGTTGTATATGTTGAGGTTTCGTGTAGTGAGTTTCGTATCGGTTATTCGTTGAGGGATGTTGATCCCAGGGCTGTTGTATTGAGATCGTAGACGTTTTGGTCATTCATTTGGGGATGGTGATCCCGGGATTGATGTTTTGGATATTGATTAGTCGTGTCGACTTTTCATTGTCGACTATTGTTGTTCACTTCGGTGAGTCTTTTGATCCTTATTGGATATGTGTTTCTTTGAGTTTCGTTGTCATGTTGCATCGTGACATATCCGGAGTCATATCTGCGTTAGATTGGATATTGTGTAGGATTTTAGCGGGCACATATATAGTCATGCGTGAATATTTTTCCGTGAAAGGTGTGCACACGAGACGTAGTTCGTTGAGGCTAATTAGGTACATTGTCCCACGTATATCACGGATTCCGTATACGGGGTGGACATGTGCACTGACACATATTCGGATCGGGCGTACTATGATTTCCATCTTTGAGCCATATTGTTTGGTCGTTCATCCTCCATTTATGGTTGGGTATGTTCGACGGTTTGTGACTGGTTGTTCATACGCCCGAGGGGTATGTTCGGCGATCGAGTTATTTCTTTGAGATCCATTATTGTTGATCATTTGGAGTTTACCTTGTTGATGGTATTCTCAGTTATTATTGGTCTTTTGTTGATCATTTGGAGTTTACCTTGTTGATGGTATTCTCGATTATTGTTGATCCTTTGTTGATCGTGTCGGAGTTATCATGTTGATGGTATTCTCAGTTATCGTGATCCTCTATTGGTCGTATTGGAGTTATCATGTCGATGATATTCTCAGTTGATTTATCGGTTGATCTGGTTATTGATCGTATAAGCATTCGGACTATATGTCGATATTTCAGGATTTGTTATCATTATCATGTGGTAGTTGATCTACAGATATGTTGTGTATTATTGGTTTATACATGTTGAGATTTGCTTGTGTAATCCGACGGACAGGATTTGGCACAGATTGGATTATTTCCACACTTATGAGTTATGATGATGTTTTGAGGATTGTCGGTATTTTTGGAATACAGTAGAGATGATTGTTGTTGAATTCATTTCGTCATTTGAGAATACGAAGTGTGGAATATGGTAAGGATTGGATTATTATGGATTGGTAAGGTTATAACGGTAAGATTACGTTGGTAGTATTCTTACAGTGTTATTACATTGGTATGTAATTATTTATGATGATGTGATCGGTATCATTATTGAGTATTGTGGCTGACCCCGTCGTGGGCTTTATTTTTAGGTACTCGGAGATCGAGCTAGTAGCGGTCATGAAGGGATGAGCTTCCCGATGTGATACTGGCGGTGGCATGTTTTGAGTATTGAGTATTTATTTCCGGTCATTTATTTCCGCTCCAAATGTGTATTTTTGAACTGCATTTATCCGCTACGTGTGTATATTTCAAAATAGCTCTTTGGTATTTTTACTAACTCGTGTGTGTATTTTAAAATGGTCTTTTGGGCATTTTACGAACTTGGGTTATTTTCGTCAAACTCTTTTTCCCAAATTATTTTATCGGTACGTTTAAGTTGTGGCTTAACGTATATTTTAAACTGTTGAGATTTGGCACTTCGCCTTGTTTTTCCAAATGGTATTTTATGACGGTATTTCAAAATTATGCTTTTGAAAATATTTGAGTATTTAAAATATTACCGTCATCGGCCTTTTGGCGCTTTTGAATTGGTTTTGTAAACGGTTTTTAGCCTGGTGGGTTCCGGCGCGGGACCCACGGCGCTGTAATATCCCGGATGGTTTTGGGGGTGTTACAGGACCAACTATAACCGAGAATACCCTCAACAAGGTAAACTCCAAATGATCAACAAAGGACGAACAATAACCGAGAATACCCTCAAAAAGGTAAACTCCAAACACGATCAACAGAGGATCAACTATAACCGAGAATACCCTCAACAAGTTAGACTCCAAATGATCAACAAAGGACCAACTATAACCGAGAATACCCTCAACTAGATAGACTCCAAATGATCAACAATAATAGATCTCAAGAAATAACTCTGACTGTCGAACATACCCCTCGGGCGTATGAACAACCAGTCGCAAACCGTCGAACATATCCAATCATACATGTGTAATACCCGAGATTTCTGATATGTATTTGGAACTTGTAACATTGTAATTATGCACTTTGATCTGAGTATTTTCTCCGTATTTCATAATCCGATGTTGTTGAGCGTATGATTTCGTGTATGTGATTTAAAAATTGTAATTCTGCGCATGTAGCGCACGCTATCGGCTATGTGTAGCGTACGCTAACATGGATCCATAGCGCACGCTACAGAGGAACATTATCGCACGCTATGCGTGGTCAATTTGATTGAGACGTGTGGTAGGTGAGATCAGGCCGGGGATCTTGGTCGGATTGTGTCGGGATGAACCTGGACGGCTTTCGGGAAAAGCCAAGTCAACACCTTAGCGCACGCTACAGGCATGTGCATAGCGCGCGCTAAGTGCTGAGTACAGTGAAGTCAGTAGCCGTTAGCGCACGCTACGAGCAGGGACTAGCGCGCGCTAATAATCATTTCCTATAAATAGGACAGCAACCTTTTCGTATTTTCAGTCCTTTCTTTTCCCACATCCGAATTCTTATACTTAGAGTATAACTTCCTACATCCTAAACACCTCATATCAACATCCTAGCTCGTGATTGAAGATTGTAGATCATTGAGGATTGGTGTTCGAGCCTTCGACGTTGGATTGTTTCGATTTTCTCCTTGTTCTTCACTACTTTGAGGTAGGTGATTCTTCACCAATATTAGTGGTGTTCTAAAGGACGATCTGATCATGTTTTTATAGTCAGTTATTTCGTTCTAAATCGATCATCATGTGTTAGAAGGATATTTTCGACGTTTCGGCACTTATTCATCGTATGAACCCTTGAACCTTTTTAGTTTATTGGACTCTTATGCAGCTTCAAACCAATTTGTGATCAGTAGACAGATATTACCTAGTTGTTACGTTTTACACATTGGAATCATGCGTTTTGGAACGTAGGACGAACGGAACTTAGAATATTTCCTTGAAGATCAAGATGAATGATAGTGTAGTAATGATTATACGTATCTTTGAATCTCATAGTCATTTAGTACGTATAGAACTTTCACAAACCTTATTAGCATGATATGCTCGGGGATGACTTGTTTTATCACCATAGAATTCATGAGTTCATCACCATTAGATCCAGTTTTCTACCAGTAGTAATCTGCCATGCACGGATAGCGCACGCTAACATACGTTAGTTAACGTGTGCTATCGGGGATAAGTTAACGCACGCTACGTTTAGTACGTAACGTACGTTATGATATCAGCCGAGTTAGTTGACTGATCAGAGAGAACTGTCAGTCTATGGCTAGCGTACGCTAGGCTTAGACGATAGTGTACGCTAATAGGCAGGCTTAGCGCACGCTACATAGAGTACGTAGCGTACGCTAAGTGGTTCAGGCAGATTGCATATTTTGAGCTTTTGGGACGTAGATCGAATTGTTAGGCAATCGTTCGACTTGAGATGATATGTATATCATTTCTTTTGTTAAGGTTCGAGCTTGCTACGTTGATCGAAGGAGGCGGCCTTCGAGTGTGTTGAGATCATTGAAGTGTTTCGTTCTTGCCATCTTCGAGCCAAGTATCGTAATGTGTTAAAATTGGTATTTTGAGCATGTTTGTGGTTTATTCATGTTGTTGAACATGGAAATTATTTTGTTGAATTGTCATGATATTCGTTATCTAGTGTTTGTATGTTCATGTTGATGAACATAATGAGTTGGCATATGTGTATGCATGAGTTGTGTTTGTGTACATTGTACGATCTATGCTGAGGGCGCTGGATCGGATGTCCACCTTGTGTTGGTCCAACGGGATCATCTTGGGATCTAGGCTGAGGGCGCTGGATCATTGGACGGGTTATTTCCACATCGTGTTGGTCCGACGGGATCATCTTGGGATCTATGCTGAGGGCGCTGGATCATTGGAATACCCTTGCTGTGTTAATGGAATCTTGTGGATTCGCATTATCGGATTCCGGTAGCGGAAGTCCGTGTGGTGTATCTTGTTATGTATTGTTGATGCATATTTGATTCGTTTAAATGATACTTGTACTAGCATCATTTTGCTAACCCCTTTGGGGGTGGACATTTGTTTTGATGTTCAGGTAGCCGAGGAGCAGGGAAACAGCCACAGTACCGACGTGATGACGAAGGGGTTCAATGATGCTTGTTTGTTGTTGGTGATTTGTTTGATTTCAGTACTCGAGTACGCGTGTCTTATTAATATCATTTCGATATGGTTGTATTAATTACTTGTTGAACCAGTTGAATGGTTTTGTAAACTTGAATTTCCGCAGTATTGATGTCTTATATTTAAACTTCTTTTAAATTAGCCTTGTAAATCCTTACCTAAAGGGTTTACGGCGCTGTAATTATTCCGAATATCTCGGGGTGTTACAGAATATGGTATCGGAGCTAAGATTCATGGATATCTTCGCAGTCGGGTTTTAGTTGGGTCTGTTTACATTATTTGATTTATGGGTCATTCATAACATCACTGTTCAGCCAAAGTCGTCATGTGGACCGTGGTTGTAAGTCTCCTAATCTCTTATACTACCATTTTACTTAATTACTGTTTTGTGAGTATTGATGGGCTTTATTTCGAAAACTTTGTCCTGGATATTGAGGAATTGTGTTTACAGTATGTTGAGAGGAGGACGTGGACGCGGACGCGGACGGGGTAACATGAGACAGGAGGATTCCGCAACTACCCCGGAATTATCAGCTAGTCGAACCGATTCCCATTCTGGAGGGCAACAAGGATCAGCGAATGACGACGCAAATCCTAACATGCCGGGAGTGCTTCAACAGGTGGTGGCGCAGATAAACCAGTTCGCCCAGGTAGTCGACCGCATGCAGACGGCGATGGGACAGCAGCACCACGAGGATAACCGGGGAGACAGATGGCTTGCTGAGGTGGTCAAATTGCACCCGCAAAATTTGACGGATCTGCTGAGGCACTTACTTGGGATCACTGGCTTAAAGAGTTAGAGAAGATATTCGCGGGTCTTAACCGTCCCGAGGACCGGAAGGTTCCCATTACCCAGTATTTTCTGACTAGGGAGGCCTTTGATTGGTGGGAAGCTATCCGACCCGAGAATCATAATGCGGATTGGACGGAATTCAAACTAATGATGGAAGCACAGTATTGTCCTCGTCCAGTTAGAGAGGCAAAGATCCGAGAGTTTTTCTCACCACAGAGTTCGGAAGCATCTGTGACAGATGTAATCAAAATTTTTAATCATCAGCTGACTTGTGTGCGACACTTGGTCAGAACGGAGGCAGAAAAGATTTTTCATTTCGATATGCGGATGAAGCCGGAGATTCAGCAGTACATGTCCGGGTTCGAGTGTACTACGTTGCGACAGTATCAAGACAAAGCGCTGGCCTACGACATGAAAGAGGCGGCGGTGGAGAAATCAGTAGAGGCAAAGAAGCAGAAGGTGACCGACAACTTTGCAGAAAACAAGAGTGGTGGGCCCCGCAAGGGCCAGTCTTTCTTTTATTCGGCTAGGAAACCTCCACATCCTTCTAGAGGTGGAAAGAAGTTCCGGGCAACATCAGCAGTTTCGGACGCATCAAAGAAATGCTACAATTGTGGTCGAGCAGGGCATATTCGACGTGATTGCCCCGCATCTTCTGTGACTTGTTACGATTGTGGACAAGAAGGGAACCGTGCGGCCTTCTGTGGAGTTGCTACTAGATCTTTTGGTACTCGCACTCCAGCGCCAGTTCCGAAGGAGACAAGTGTAATACCCGTAATTTTGTTTCCCGGAAATTTTCTATTTTTGGCGGAAGTCCGTTTTTGACAACTTGCTTGGAACCGTTTCGTCATCCCGAGAATGATTAATTCTACACTTTTTGTCATCCGAGTTCGTTTCGGTATCGTTCTGTTGAATTCCGTGTTCTTTAGCGACTTTTCCACGTATGAGTTCGACTTTGTTAAATCACCGTAAATTCTTGGAAACTCCAAAAATTCTGAATCTCTGCAATATTATAAAGCATCGAGTTAGCTTTCCAATGGTTCAAACGGTGAGTCAATCGGAGTCCATACGAGGGAGTTATGGTCGAAATAGCTAAGTCACTCTCATTTTCCAGATTCGGCCAAAACCGCCTGTACCCGGTGCCGCGGCACACCTGGCTGAGCCGCGGCACCTTGCCGAGCCACAGGAGCGAATTTTGGGCTGTGCCGCGGCACACATATCTTGAGCCGCGGCACACATGACAGATTACCCCTATATCTGCGTTTTTTTGTGCGATTCAACCTATACTTTTCCCATTTCTTCACTTGGGCGAGAGAGGAGGTTTGAGAGGAAGATGTTTCTCCACCTATAACTTGAGTGAGTGATTTCTCTTCATCTATTTTCGATTTTTAAGCCCGGATCATCGTTCTATCGCGTGCTCTTCAAATCATAGTGCTTGGATCTTCAAGAGGTAATTTCTTCAACATCTTGGATTTCGATTTTGTATTGGGTAATGATGTTTTGGATGTTAAAATCATGGGGTATGAAGTGATATACGCATGATTATAGTCTTGTTGGAGTATTCATCGGATTATTGAAAGATTATTCAAGAACACTTTGAATTTTGTGTTGGAAATTGGGGATTTTGTTTGACTTCATCCTTTTAATCCGTAGTAATTTAGATTAGTGATGGATTGATGATGATTTAGGTGTATTCTATCATTCCCATCGTTATTCCTTGGTTGGAGTGTATTGATTCGTCGTTTTGGTTGAGTTATTAGTCGACGCCTTCAAGGTGCCCGACAAAAGGTCTAGGAGGGGGGGTTTGTGCGTTGTACGATTATTATTCATCGTACGATTGTTGATTTATCATTGATATGACTTAGGGACGGAATCATTGTGAAGAACTCAAGTCGAAACCCTTCCGTTCGTTGTCTTCTTCGTGGTTCAAGCTTCCCGGTCGAACCGTGTTCTTCGGGATTTTCGGTAACATTTATTAAGGCAAGTATACATTTATGATTGTACGTTCTCGACTTTGAAAGTATGAAATATTGATGATATGATTATTTCTAGCCACTCCGGGACGGGCCTATGGTCCTCTGAGGGTTTCGTAGCCTCTGGTGCGATTCCATGGTTGATATGAACGAACCGTTTCTACGGCATTCATATGAAATAATGTTGGCATGTAATGAACGAACCGTTTTGACGGCATTCCTACATGTAACGGCGTATGATATGAACGAACCGTTTTTACGGCATTCACATACGTCTTGAGATTTTAGTCATTCCGGAATACTAGTCTTATATTGATGAATTGACGGATATTGATGAATTGACGGATTACATTTACTTTATTGTCGAGGAGTATTATGTCTCATATTGTTATACTTGCACTAGCTATTCGACGGCTAACCCCTTTATGGGGGAAATACGTTTCATGTATTTCAGGTTCCAGGAGAGCGGACAGACGGGTATCGGGTCTGCATGAAGATGATGGGCAAGTGTGATACTGTGTTTTGTCTCCGGTTATTTTCTTGGATTCCTCCATTCAGTGTTGTTGTACTGGAATGGATTTTTAAATACTCGAGTATTGTATTTCAGTTTCCTTGTTGTTCCGGCCTGTGTTGCCGAGGTATTGATTTGTACAGTGATGTATATGTTTTCATTGGTTATGGTTTTGAATACCATTTGTATCGTCTTTTTTTCTATTGTATGTAGACCTTATCGGTCAAGTTTATAGTTCCGCGTATGTTTAGCCTTGTGGGTCCCACGGCAGGGCTCACGGCGCTGTAATATACCCTGAATAACTTGGGGGTGTTACAGAATATGGTATCAGAGCTTAGGTTTATGGATACCTAGGCTGTCGGTCTTTTGGGTCGATTGAGTCGGCATTTGCCCACAGTATCACTACTCTGCCATCGTCACAGTGCGACCGGTACTTGTAAGTCCTCTCACTCTTCTTGTATTCTTCTTAATCGTTTCGTCTATAGCTTGGTATTCTTGGAAATTGGTCACTTCGAGAATGTGCGATTCGGATTATACTTACGCATGTATGTGCCCTTCAGAATGTTGGCTGAAAGTAGGAAGAATCGTGGCCGCGGTCATGGACGTGAACTCTTCCTTGAGATTTTGTTAAGTTGCTAATTTCGATAATGGTGTGTATCGGTATTATGTTGAGATTTTGTTTAGGGGTCGCATGCTAGTATCACGGGAGATCTTCGACTTCGCGGACTTGTAAGTATGTTGTTCGAATTATTCGATAATTCTTGGTGAAATTGAATTCCCGTTGAAATGTTGTTTGTACGAGTGATTGTAAGTTTCGAGGACGAAACCTAGTTTTAAGGGGGGTAGAGTGTAATACCCCGATTTTCCGGATATACTTTTTTTTTTTCGTTTATATATTGGATATCGTGGATGGTTAATTATGCTCGAGGACGTTGTGAACGTTTGAAAATGTTATTGAATTGAGTATATGTATTGATTTTGCCGTATGCTCGTATTTGGTATGTCATGACTTTGGACAGGAATTGTTGAAATTGGCTAAGAATGGAATTATTACGTACGTTAATAAGGTGAGATTACGTACGTAAGATTGGCATGGTTACGTACGTTAAGGCTAAGGTATTACGTACGTAACGAAGGCATCGGACAGAACCGAGTCCTGGTCGGCAGGTGGGACCCTGTTTCGGCACTTTCGGCGGAGGATGTTGACAGGTGAGTCAACGTACGTGTTACGTACGTTATACAGGACGTGTTACGTACGTAACACAACCATTGTACCGTAGCAAGTCAACTGGAATATTACGTACATTTTATGGTATGGGTTACGTACGTAATGGACTGCACGGAATGAGACAGTGAGTTGGTTACGTACGTTATGGATATTGGATTACGTACGTTAAAGTTGTTACGTACGTTAAGAACGGACACTTAAGTACGTAATGAGAGTGCAATTTATATATTGAAGTGTTGCCTTTCATTTCTCTCACGATCCTTTGAGATATTTCCCTCCAAAACTCGTCCCTCTTTACTTTTAAGAGTGTTTTAAACACTTTTAACATGATTGTGAGCTTGGAATCATGGAATTAGAGCTTGGTTATGGAACTATTGTTGATTCTTGAAGTGATTTCTTGTGTTAACCATATTCTATGAGGTTTATGTTGAAGGAAGATAATGATATGCTTTGAATATGTTGTTTATGATTATGGAATCATAGAGATCTTGATGTTCTTGAGGCCATATGATGACTATGATGATTTAATGATTCTTGGAATGGAGTTCAATTATTCTTTCTTCGTGGTTCGTCCATACAAGGTAATCCTCGTATCCCTTTGATAGTGGCTCATTTTTTTTTCTTTTTGGATTACTACTTGGGAGGGAGTATGTTGGGAATCGTGTATTTTGATGTTCGTCCTATTTCAATGAAAATGCATAAATTGGACTGTAATTTTATCCGCTGCGTGAGTATTTTTGAAATGGATTTTGGTATTTTGCCAACTGAAATTTTATTTTGTAAAACCGATTCCCTAAACTTAGTTTTGGCATTTTTAACCTTGATCGTTTTGACGGTATTTGGAAAATGATTTTTTTTTGTATTTGAAAAATATTACCGTCATCAGTCTTTTTGACATTTTTGAAATGACTTGGAAAATTGTGCTTAGCCTGGTAAATCCTTGTGAGAAGGGTTTACAGCGTGTAATACTCCCGTAAGGTTTTGGGGTGAAGATTGTAGTATTCGGATATTGTTGATGTCATTTTGGATATTCGTGGTCTATGGTATACATTTCGGAAGGAAGTCCGGATAGAGGTATGTTTTGTGGTAATCGTACATAGAAGATTGTGTACGGGAAGGTATTCGGTATTGAGGTATTATATGGTATCATGTGATAATGCTATACGAGATTCATTGGAATTGTAATAAGAGATTTCGGATGTTGATATGATCATTGAGATCTTCTTCATATGGTGATAAGGGTTTTGTTGCGATTCTTGAGATTGTATGAATGACATGATGAAGAAAATGGTAACATGGAGATATATACCTCGGATATGTTGTTCTGAACGTGATTTCGGATATTTCATGTTCTTGAAGAACTCTTGAATTATACGAGGTGATAAAAAAAAATTTTTTTTTTAGAAGTGTTGATGTTTTGAAAATGAATATGGAATATTCATATCTAGAGCTAAACTATGTGTTGGAAATAATATTCGTATAGGAAATACGAATGTGATTATGAGCTTGATGAGACTATTATTCATCTATGAATTTGGAAGCCCATACGTACGGAGCAAATATTCAAATCGAATGATTGGATTGTTCGATAACCTTTTTAATATGATTATCTATTGTTTTGAACCAGTCGGATGATTCGAATTGATAACGGTCATAAGTAAATTTTAACGACGGATTTACGAGAAGGGAACCTTGTCAATTCGTGTTTAAGAATTGAGTTTGGAACATTTAGACCCTTATTATTGGTCCGAATTGGTTGCTGATATGATCATCATATTTCGACTCGTATTGTGGACAGGATTTGTAAGTGTCTGAGTTGGATTGTTCAGACTGTGATTAGCCGAGATATGGTGAAACGATTGAGTTCGTAGTTTGGTGGTATTGATATTGGTCGTCATCGAACCGGTTGATTGTCAATCCTTCGTTCTACAATAAGATATGATGTTTGATCATAGATTATGACTGTTGTGTTGCGGTTAAGGTTGAGGGGCTCGTAGATTAACTTGGTCGGGACTGAGGAACTCGTAAGATGAAATCAACTGAATTGGTAACAGTTCGATGTATTGATATCGAGGCAAGTTTTATACTTGTATTAATCAATGAGATTAATGTTATCGTGTAGGTGTACGAATGTGTGTATCATTTCGAGACTCGGCCTCTTTATGATTGTATTGATATCAGGGGATCATTGATACGACGCCCGTCGGAAAATTATAATGTTACTATTGTTTGTAAAAGGCCGGTTCGAGGCATTACGATACTTGTTGGCAAGTTGCTATCGATAGCCGGTTCGCGGTATCGATGTATCGATTATTATTGTTCGCGATTAATGTCGTTCTGAGACATCGTTGAATCTTTGTCGTCGAATTGGAACTGTTGCTATGATGTTGCATTAACCGATTGGGGACGTTTGATATATCCTTTTGTCATCTCCGTTTCGGTGGTCGGTTTAAGACACCGGGACATCTATTCTATCGTATCATTGATTATCGATTGACCGTTCTAAGGTAATCGAGGTATTGAATTGGGATTATCGAAGATAATTCCCATCCGTTGTCAAAGATATTCTCATCCGTTGTATCGTTGTTATCGATTGGCCATTCTACGGTAATCGAAGTATTGAATTGGGACTGCCGAGGAGAGTTCCCATCCGTTGGATTATTATTGCCGTGTTGGCCGACTCAAGGCAGCACACTATTATTTTTGTGAACTCGATAATTTTGTGATCGTTGAGGGTTGAGGATTTCCGAATGTTGTGTTGTGATCGTTGCTCGTGTTAATCGGTCCTTAGGGATTTTGATCCCAGGATGGTTGCTTTGAATATTGTTGGTCGTGTCGATCTTTCATTATTCGTGTGTCATCGTTCACTTGGTGAGTCGTATGATCCATATTGGATGTTTTATCCCTTGAGTTTCGTTGTCATGTTGTATCGTGGCATATCCGGAATCATGTCTGCGTGCCGATTGGTTATGTGTAGGATTTTTAGCCGGCACCCGATGGTCATGCGTGGATATTTCCGCATTGGACCGTGCACACGAGACGTAGTTCTTGAGGCTAATTAGGTACATTGTCACACGTATATTCTGGATTCCGTATACGGGGTGGACATGTGCACGGACACATTTCCGGATCGGGCGTACTGTGATGTCCCTCTTGAGCTTTATTGATTGATCGTTCGTAGTCCATGTTGTATTGGATATGTCCGACGATTTGCGACTAGTTGTTCATACGCCGAGGGGTATGTCCGACAGTCAGGTTGGTCTCTTTGAGATCTATTTTGTGATGATTTGCAGCTTTGGGCTGTTCGGCTTTCAGGCCATTGTGATGTATCGGTATTTCCGTTGGAGCCTTCGGGCATTGTGAATTCGTATCTTTTTCGGCATTGGTTTCGTTTACCTTCGGGTAATGTATTGTTGTGTTCTATATTGGTTATTCGCCGTTTGGGCGTAAGTTTCGGCTCTTGTGTATCTCGTTGAGTTTTTCCTGGCGAAATATTTCTTCTCCCTGCCTGTTTTAAGTTTCGGGACGAAACTTCTTTTAAGGAGGGTAGAATGTAATACCCGTAATTTTGTTTCCCGGAAATTTTCTATTTTTGGAGGAAGTCCGTTTTTGACAACTTGCTTGGAACCGTTTCGTCATCCCGAGAATGATTAATTCTACACTTTTTGTCATCCGAGTTCGTTTCGGTATCGTTCTGTTGAATTCCGTGTTCTTTAGCGACTTTTCCACGTATGAGTTCGACTTTGTTAAATCACCGTAAATTCTTGGAAACTCCAAAAATTCTGAATCTTTGCAATATTATAAAGCATCGAGTTAGCTTTCCAATGGTTCAAACGGTGAGTCAATCGGAGTCCATACGAGGGAGTTATGGTCGAAATAGCTAAGTCACTCTCATTTTCCAGATTCGGCCAAAACCGCCTGTACCCGGTGCCGCGGCACACCTGGGCTGAGCCGCGGCACACTGCCGAGCCCTGGGAGCGAATTTTGGGCCTGTGCCGCGGCACACATATACTGAGCCGCGGCACACATGACAGATTACCCCTATATCTGCGTTTTTTGTGCGATTCAACCTATACTTTTCCCATTTCTTCACTTGGGCGAGAGAGGAGGTTTGAGAGGAAGATGTTTCTCCACCTATCACTTGAGTGAGTGATTTCTCTTCATCTATTTTCGATTTTTAAGCCCGGATCATCGTTCTATCGCGTGCTCTTCGAATCATAGTGCTTGGATCTTCAAGAGGTAATTTCTTCAACATCTTGGATTTCGATTTTCTATTGGGTAATGATGTTTTGGATGTTAAAATCATGGGGTATGAAGTGATATACGCATGATTATGGTCTTGTTGGAGTATTCATCGGATTATTGAAAGATTATTCAAGAACACTTTGAATTTTGTGTTGGAAATTGGGGATTTTGTTTGACTTCATCCTTTTAATCCGTAGTAATTTAGATTAGTGATGGATTGATGATGATTTAGGTGTATTCTATCATTCCCATCGTTATTCCTTGGTTGGAGTGTATTGATTCGCTGCTTTGGTTGAGTTATTAGTCGACGCCTTCAAGGTGCCCGACAAAAGGTCTAGGAGGGGGTTTGTGCGTTGTACGATTATTATACATCCAACGATTGTTGATTTATCATTGATATGACTTAGGACGGAATCCTTGTGAAGAACTCAAGTCGAAACCCTTCCGCTCGTTGTCTTCTTCGTTGTTCAAGCTTCCGCCGAACCGTGTTCTTCGGGATTTTCGGTAACGTTTATTAAGGCAAGTATACATTTATGATTGGACGTTCGACTTTGAAAGTATGAAATATTGATGATATGATTATTTCTAGCCACTCCGGACGGGCCTATGGTCCTCTCGAGGGTTTCGTAGCCTGCAGTGCGATTCCATGGTTGATATGAACGAACCGTTTCTACGGCATTCATATGAAATAATGTTGGCATGTAATGAACGAACCGTTTTGACGGCATTCCTACATGTAACGGCGTATGATATGAACGAACCGTTTTTACGGCATTCACATACGTCTTGAGATTTTAGTCATTCCGGAATACTAGTCTTATATTGATGAATTGACGGATATTGATGAATTGACGGATTACATTTACTTTATTGTCGAGGAGTATTATGTCTCATATTGTTATACTTGCACTAGCTATTCGACGGCTAACCCCTTTATGGGGGAAATACGTTTCATGTATTTCAGGTTCCAGGAGAGCGGACAGACGGGTATCGGGTGGCGTGAAGATGATGGGCAAGTGTGATACTGTGTTTTGTCTCCGGTTATTTTCTTGGATTCCTCCATTCAGTGTTGTTGTACTGGAATGGATTTTTAAATACTCGAGTATTGTATTTCAGTTTCCTTGTTGTTCCGGCCTGTGTTGCCGAGGTATTGATTTGTACAGTGATGTATATGTTTTCATTGGTTATGGTTTTGAATACCATTTGTATCGTCTTTTTTTCTATTGTATGTAGACCTTATCGGTCAAGTTTATAGTTCCGCGTATGTTTAGCCTTGTGGGTCCCACGGCGGGGCTCACGGCGCTGTAATATACCCTGAATAACTTGGGGGTGTTACAACAAGTGTGAACCAGACGCAGCAGAGTGGATTTCAGCAGCAGAACGTTGGGAAGAGAGAGACATCCAGTGCTGGGTCCGTTCCTCCGCGCCTGTACGAGATGAGGAAATCTGACGATCAGAACACTGATGTTGCATCAGGTACGATTCAGATCCTTTTGCAACCAGTTAGTGTTTTATTCGATTCCGGAGCTACACATTCTTTCGTATCATTGAACTGTGTAAATCGTTTAAAAATCTCGTGCTTATTTGATTGTGAACCATATGTTGTGGGTTTGCCGAGTGGAGAGAGAATTGTGGGAACCCTAGAGGCTAGAGATTTTCCAGTGTCTATAGGAGGGAGAGATTGGCCATCGAATCTTATTTTAGTTGACATCTATGGTGACGATTTAATTCTCGGAGACGATTATGGAGCTATTCTGAATTACCGAGAGAGAGTCATTTCTATCATTGCTGATGACGGATCTGAACACTTATTCCGAGGATGGAGACCAGGAAGCTCGGGAGTATTGATCAAAGCAATGAAAGCCGTGAAATTATCAAGGTGGATGTCACGGACTTTGGTGCTATGCCATGAGGAAAGAGGAAGGAGTAGAGCTCTCGTCTATTTCAGTTGTGAATGAGTTCTCAGATGTATTTCCTGACGAACTACCTGGGTTACCCTCGCAGAGAGAAGTGGAATTCACTGTTGAATTAGATCCTGGAGCAGCTCCTATTTACAAAGCACCATACCGCATGGTGCCAACCGAGATGTATGAACTCAAGAAGCAACTGGAGGAATTGTTACAGAAGGGCTATATTCAACCTAGCGTTTCTCCTTGGGGAGCGCCCGTTCTCTTTGTCCGGAAGAAAGACGGATCCCTCCGACTGTGTATTGATTACAGGGAGCTCAACAAGATGACGATCAAGAATAAGTACCCTATACCTCGGATCGACGACTTGTTTGATCGACTGCAAGGGGCAAGGGTATTCTCGAAGATTGACTTGCGATCAGGATACCACCAGTTGAGAATTAAGGAATCGGATATACCAAAATCTTCTTTCAGATCCCGGTATGGGCATTATGAATTTGTAGTAATGCCATTTGGACTTACCAATGCTCCTGCGGTATTCATGCAATTGATGAATCGGGTATTCTTGAAATACTTGGATAAATTTGTGGTCGTCTTCATTGATGACATCTTGATATATTCGAGGGACGCAGAGGAGCATGCCGGATATTTACGTGTGGTTTTGAGCACCTTGAGGAAGGAACAACTGTATGCAAAGCTTTCAAAATGCGAGTTCTGGCTCAGGGAGATAACTTTCCTCGGGCATGTGATATCAGCTAACGGAGTTCAGGTGGACCCGAAGAAAGTCGAAGCAATCTTGGAATGGGAAGCTCCTAATAATGTGAAAGAAGTCCGGAGTTTCCTAGGACTTGCTGGATATTATCGCCGCTTTGTAGAGGGATTTTCCAAGATCTCTCGTCCGCTCACTCAGCTGTTACAGAAAACTCAAAAGTTTAAGTGGGATGAGAAATGCCAGGCTGGTTTTGATGAACTTAAGAAGAGACTGACGACAGCACCTATTTTAGCATTGCCAGATGGAACTGATGGATTCATGGTTTACAGCGACGCTTCAAATCAGGGTCTGGGATGTGTGTTGATGCAAAAGGATAAGGTAATTGCCTATGCTTCTCGGCAGTTGAAACCGTACGAAGTAAATTACCCGATTCATGATCTCGAGTTAGCAGCTGTAGTCTTTGCCTTGAAAATTTGGAGACATTATTTGTACGGCACTCATTGTCAGATATTTACCGATCATAAGAGCCTCAAGTACATTTTCAGTCAGAAAGAATTAAACATGAGGCAGAGAAGGTGGCTGGAATTGATCAAGGATTACGACTTGGAGATTCTCTATCATCCGGGGAAAGCAAACGTAGTAGCCGATGCATTGAGCCGTAAACCTGTTTCTCTTCGAGTATTAGAAGCTCTTACGTCCCAAACCAGCACTCAACGAGAACTGATCCGCGAAGGGATTGAAGTATGGGCACCAGGAATTCAAGGGCAACTATATGTGATGGAACTGACTTCATCACTAGTCGAGGAGATCAAGTCTAAGCAGTTGGACGATTCTCTGATCCTTCGATTATGTGATGAAGTAAAGAAAGGAAAAGCCCCAGGATTCGTGATACAAGATGATGGAGTTACGAGATTTGAGTCGACTTTGCGTTCCCGATGATGATGATTTGAGACGGACTATTCTCAAGGAAGCTCACACGCGCCCTATTCTATTCACCCGGCGTAGTAAGATGTATAAGGATTTAAAACAAAACTTCCGGTGGGGAAATGTGAAGAAGGACGTGAGAGTACGTTTCGAGGTGCTTGACTTGTCGGCAAGTTAAGATTGAACATCGCGACTGCCGAATGTTAAAGCCGCTTCCGATCCCTGAATGGAAGTGGG
Source organism: Orobanche coerulescens (assembly GCA_033398695.1). NCBI lineage: Eukaryota > Viridiplantae > Streptophyta > Magnoliopsida > Lamiales > Orobanchaceae > Orobanche > Orobanche coerulescens. The sequence continues at coordinate 121,446,247 of CM065802.1, read as the reverse complement.
AGGACATCTCGATGGATTTCATCACCAGTATGCCAAGGACTAGAACGGGAATGAACATGATTTGGGTTATAGTAGATCGACTAACCAAGTCGGCTCATTTCCTAGAAATTAAAGATACATGGGGACCCGAGAGATTGGCGCGAGTATTTATTGCGGAGATAGTCAGATTGCATGGGACGCCGAAGACCATTATTTCAGATCGAGATGGTCGCTTCGTGTCGCACTTCTGGAAAGCAGTTCACAGGGCTTTGGGGACTGAGCTCAACTTTAGCACGGGTTATCATCCCCAAACGGACGGTCAGTCCGAAAGGACTATTCAAACCGTAGAAGACATGCTTAGAGCTTGTGCGTTGGATTGGTCAACTGATTGGGAAGTTCACTTGCCCTTGATCGAATTCACTTACAATAATAGTTGGCATGCTTCTATTAAGATGGCACCATTTGAAGCTTTGTACGGGAGAAGATGCCGATCACCCCTGTGTTGGGATGATTCTTCGGATTTGATTGGTACGGAATCGGAATTGATAATTCAGACTCAAGAGAAGATAGCTTTGATTCGAGAAAGACTGTTGACTGCCCAGAGTCGACAAAAGACTTACGCAGACGTACGTCGTCGTCCTCTAGAGTTCGAAGTTGGGGAACATGTACTATTGAAGGTGTCTCCTACACGAGGGATTTTCCATTTTGGGAGGAGAGGTAAGCTAAGTCCGAGATATATCGGACCATTCGAGATCCTCGAGAGAGTTGGAGATTTAGCATACAGGTTGGCCTTACCGCCATCGCTGAGTAACGTTCACAATGTGTTTCACGTATCCCAACTGCGGAAGTATGTACCGGACCCCAGTCACATCATTGATTTCGATGAGATCGAGATAGCTAATGATGGCACCTTCGAAGAGAGACCAATCAAGATACTTGAGAGTCGGATCAAACAATTGAGGAATAAACCAATACACTTGGTTAAAGTACAATGGTAACGACACGGAGTCGAAGAGGCCACTTGGGAAATGGAGGACAGTATGAAGGCTAGATATCCAGAGTTGTTTTCATCTTAAGTTTCGGGACGAAACTTCTTTTTAGGGAGGAAGGATGTAATACCCGAGATTTCTGATATGTATTTGGAACTTGTAACATTGTAATTGTGCACTTTGATCTGAGTATTTTCTCCGTATTTCATAATCCGATGTTGTTGAGCGTATGATTTCGTGTATGTGATTTAAAAATTGTAATTCTGCGCATGTAGCGCACGCTATCGGCTATATGTAGCGTACGCTAACATGGATCCATAGCGCACGCTATAGAGGAACATTAGCGCACGCTATGCGTGGTCAATTTGATTGAGACGTGTGGTAGGTGAGATCAGGCCTGGGATCTTGGTCGGATTGTGTCGGGATGAACCTGGACGGCTTTCGGGAAAAGCCAAGTCAACGCCTTAGCGCACGCTACAGGCATGTGCATAGCGCGCGCTAAGTGCTGAGTACAGTGACGTCAGTAGCCGTTAGCGCACGCTACGAGCAGGGACTAGCGCGCGCTAATAACCATTTCCTATAAATAGGACAACATCCTTTTCGTATTTTCAGTCCTTTCTTTTCCCACATCCGAATTCTTATACTTAGAGTATAACTTCCTACATCCTAAACACCTCATATCAACATCCTAGCTCGTGATTGAAGATTGTAGATCATTGAGGATTGGTGTTCGAGCCTTCGACGTTGGATTGCTTCGATTTTCTCCTTGTTCTTCACTACTTTGAGGTACATGATTCTTCACCAATATTACTGGTGTTCTAAAGGACGATTTGATCATGTTTTTATAGTCATTTATTTCGTTCTAAATCTATCATCATGTGTTAGAAGGATATTTTCGACGTTTCGGCACTTATTCATCGTATGAACCCTTGAACCTTTTTAGTTTATTAGACTCTTATGCAGCTTCAAACCAATTTGTGATCAGTAGACGGATATTACCTAGTTGTTACGTTTTACACATTGGAATCATGCGTTTTGGAACGTAGGACGAACGGAACTTAGAATATTTCCTTGAAGATCAAGATGAATGATAGTGTAGTAATGATTATACGTATATTTGAATCTCATAGTCATTTAGTACGTATAGAACTTTCACAAACCTTATTAGCATGATATGCTCGGGGATGACTTGTTTTATCACCATAGAATTCACGAGTTCATCACCATTAGATCCAGTTTTCTACCAGTAGTAATCTGCCATGCACGGATAGCGCACGCTAACATACGTTAGTTAACGTGCGCTATCGGGGATAAGTTAACGCACGCTACGTTTAGTACGTAACGTACGTTATGATATCAGCCGAGTCAGTCGACTGATCAGAGAGAACTGTCAGTCTATGGATAGCGTACGCTAGGCTTAGACGATAGCGTACGCTAACAGGCAGGCTTAGCGCACGCTACATAGAGTACGTAGCGTACGCTAAGTGGTTCAGGCAGATTGCATATTTTGAGCTTTTGGGCCGTAGATCGAATTGTTAGGCAATTGTTCGACTTGAGATGATTTGTATATCATTTCTTTTGTTAAGGTTCGAGCTTGCTACGTTGATCGAAGGAGGCGGCCTTCGAGTGTGTTGAGATCATTGAAGTGTTTCGTTCTTGCCATCTTCGAGGCAAGTATCGTAATGTGTTAAAATTGGTATTTTGAGCATGTTTGTGGTTTATTCATGTTGTTGAACATGGAAATTATTTTGTTGAATTGTCATGATATTCGTTATCTAGTGTTTGTATGTTCATGTTGATGAACATAATGAGTTAGCATATGTGTATGCATGAGTTGTGTTTGTGTACATTGTACGATCTATGCTGAGGGCGCTGGATCGGATGTCCACCTCGTGTTGGTCCGACGGGATCATCTTGGGATCTAGGCTGAGGGCGCTGGATCATTGGACGAGTTATTTCCACCTCGTGTTGGTCCGACGGGATCATCTTGGGATCTATGCTGAGGGCGCTGGATCATTGGAATACCCTTGCTGTGTTAATGGAATCTTGTGGATTCGCATTATCGGATTCCGGTAGCGGAAGTCCGTGTGGTGTATCTTGTTATGTATTGTTGATGCATATTTGATTCATTTAAATGATACTTCTACTAGCATCGTTTTGCTAACCCCTTCGGGGGTGGACATTTGTTTTGATGTTCAGGTAGCCGAGGAGCAGGGAAACAGCCACAGTACCGATGTGATGACGAAGGGGTTCAGTGATGTTTGTTTGTTGTTGGTGATTTGTTTGATTTCAGTACTCGAGTACGCGTGTCTTATTAATATCATTTCGATATGGTTGTATTAATTAGTTGTTGAACCAGTTGAATGGCTTTGCAAACTTGAATTTCCGCAGTATTGATGTCTTATATTTACACTTCTTTTAAATTAGCCTTGTAAATCCTTACTTAAAGGGTTTACGGCGCTGTAATTATTCCGAATATCTCAGGGTGTTACAACATGGACTATGAACGACCCAACATTATGGCTCAAAAGATGGACGTCACAGTACGCCCGATCCGGAAATGTGTCCGTGAACAAGCCACCCCGGGTATTGATCAAATACATGTGTGGTCTTGTACCTAATTAGCCTCACGAACTACGTCTCGTGTGCACGGTTCAATGCGGAATTATCCACGCATAACCATCATGTGCCCGGCTAAAAATCCTACACAATAACCAATCGGCACGCAGATATGACTCCATATATGTCACGATGCAACATGACAACGAAACTCAAGAATTACATATCCAATAAGGATCAAAAGACTCACCGAAGTGAACAACGACAATCTGACAAAGAAAAGTCGACACGACTAATCAATATTCAAAATAACAATCCTGGGATCACAAACCCCAAGGGATAATCCATACAATTAACAATCTCAGACAACAGTTCTGGGATCAACATCCCTCGATGAGACGATCAACACAACTATTAATACCCACAATAGTCCTGGGATCAACACCCCTCAACGAACAACCAATACGAATCTCAATATATGAAGCCTCGACGTACAACATATACAACAACTCAACATAATAATTATCTCATAACTGAACATAAATTACTTCAAGGCCGAAGATAACATCCTTTGCACGAACAACATCCCTGAACGAATACACAGTTATACGAATAATCTCAAATAAGGTACCATCCATTCAATACCAATAAACCTTTATCCCGATACTTACGTCATCACGATAATTATCCTCGATATCCGATATTCTATATCCTGGACCAAAGATAACTCACGTCTTCCTTGAACACAATTTAATCATATACCTTATGATTTAATACAAACCAGAGCACGATATACAACTCATTATCCGACAACTTACATTTCTAACAACATTGCTATACGAATTATAAATGAAATAAAACGAAACCATTCATCAAGTATTATAAAATGAACAAGTATAAACTTGCCTCGATACCGATACCACGAAGCTGTTACCAGAATCCATTGCCTTCGTCTCCGAGCTCCTCAGCCCCGACCAAAAGCAACCTACGAACTCTCCAACCTTGACTGCAACACAACGACCATAATCAACGCTCAATTATCGCGACCTAATGCAATAATCAAATGACAACACATCCGATAATAATCAACAACCGGTATAACGAACCAATCAAACTCAACGGTTCAACAATACCTCGATCATTTACAAAACCGAATAATACAACTCAAACAATTACGAACTCATATCAACAATACAAGCCAAAATCCGATAAATCATAATTATCAATCAATAACCGATCAATAACCCAACAGTTCCACAATATCTCGATTAAACACAGTCTTAAACAATCCAGTTCAAACCATCACGAATTCATAATCTCAACACGAAATTACTACACTGTCTGCCTACTTAGCACGCGTTAAACGCATAACGTAGCGTGCGCTAAGTTGTTCCCGTTAGCGTGCGCTAGCCAGTAAGCTTAGCATGCGCTAATGCTGTACAGTGGCATGCATTCCAAGCATCGACTAACACCTTGCGACTACGAATCTGAATGAAAAGGAAATCTTACTCCAAGATTAACAATAACTTTCCGGATCAAAACTCATCATCATGATCCATATCTTATCATACAAACTCAATCACTACAATCAACATAATGTTTAGTTTCAATTATCTTATCCATGTTAACAATCAAACCAACATATATCCTTCCTCTTTGATGAGATATATACCAAGAACACTAAAAGTACCATGATTTCATAATCACGTTCATGACAACCATCATAATCCGATATGCTAACATGTAATTAATCACCTAAGTCATATATATCCGTATATCATCTTAACATCAAATCCGAAATGAAGGGAGACATAAATCGACATATCTCGTGAACACCATTCAAAACCATACAAAACATATCAATATCTGCATACCAACAATAACATCAACGTTACCCGGGAAGCCATCTCGAAATCATACTTATCAACTCATTAATATGATAAGTATCAACTCAAGAACACCATATTCAATCCCCAAAACGAAATCCAAAGTGAAGATTAATTACCTCTTTGAAGAAAAGGATGGATTATCAAGGTTGAATCCGTTCCCAATCATTTCCAAGCTCCAAATGTTGATAAGGACGCTCAACTCCATCATAATCTAGTATTTGGAACCTCAAGACTCTCTCTATGAACTCCATTCCAAGACTCATTAATAATTTCAAGAACAAAGCTCTGAATCCATGCTCTCCATCTTAATCTCGTTAAAGATCATCATCTCAGAGTGTTTTAGGAACTCAATTACCTCCCAAAGCTCTCTCTATCGAGTGAAAGGAAAGAAATGGACGAAATGCTTCGTAACACCCGTCTGTCCCCTTATATAGAACACATTACTAGCGCGCGCTACTGTCATAGAATAGCGTGCGTTATTGCCCTAGCGTGCGCTAACTGACTTTGTTAGCGTGTGCTATCGCTGCCCAGAGGCCATTGTCTTGCCTCGTACATGAGCTTACGTACGTAATGCCCATGCATTAGCGTACGTAACTTACACTGTTTAGCGTACGCAAGTCCTTGCATTTAGTGTGCGCTAATATCAGTTGACTTGCTACAGTCTACGTACCGCATGTGCCCCCACATGCCGATCTAACAAGGATAAGATTCCCTTTGACCGATCTACAATTAGCGTGCGCTAAGCCTCATGCTTTAGCGTGCGCTAATACTTCAGGACAACAACCGTTGACTTATCAGAACGTGCGCCGAAAGCAGCCGGGTCCACACGCTGATTGCTTCCGATCTGACTCCATTTAGCGTGCGCTACATTCTGCCTCTAGCGTGCGCTAACAATGAACGACAGCGTGCGCTATACTTGAACATTAGCGCACGCTAATCAGGCTATACTTAGCCATTTTCCAATTCTCCTCGTCCGTCTCGACATACCAAAATACGAACATACTGCATACTGAATACATGTACTGAATCCAATAACATCATCATACGATATACCCAATATCAAAAGTACGATAACCTGATACACGGTATCCTCAAAATAATTGTCGAACAACTATGACAGTTATACGAGTACAAATACAACTGTCTCAGTTCTCAATCTATTTTATCCATACTGTATAGAAACCAAGCCATCCAGTATATCTTAGATAAAATAACGCGAAAATTTCATACTGAAAATTCGGGTATTACATACTACCCCCCTTAAAATAAGTTTCGTCCTCGAAAGTTGCAACCTGCCACCAACAACAGATAAATCCAAAACTTTCCAACTCATCACAAAACAATCAAGTGTCGCCACAAGCGAATAACCAAACTAATATACTTATAGGTGCGTGAAGCCGATGATCTCCCGTGATACTAGCACACGACTCCCACACGAAGTCTCAAAACAATACCAACACACGCCAATATCACAAATAACAATTTGAAAAGATCTCAAAAATTTTGGAAACTCCAAAATCGGTTTGACTCAAAAGTCAGAAAAAATCATTTTCAAAACTCACGCTACTACCGTCCTGGTAGAGCCACATAACACACACGCCTGGGTTTCACAAAACCCAAGCTCCGATACCATCTTCTATAACACCCCCAAAACCATCCGGAATATTACAGCGCCATGGGTCCCGCGCCGGAACCCACCAGGCTAAAAACCATTTAAAAAACATTCAAATATGCCAAAAGACCAATGACGGTAATATTTTAAATACTCAAATATTTTCAAAAACATAGTTCTCAAATACCGTCAAAAAATACCATTTGAAAATACAAGGCGGAATGCCAAATCTCGACAGTTTAAAATGTACGTTAAGACACCCCTTAAACGTACCGATAAAACAGCTAGGAAAAAGGGTTTAAAGAAATAACCCAAGTTCGCAAGATGCCAAAAGACCATTTGAAAATACACACGAGTTGGTAAAGATACCGAAAAGCCATTTTAAAATAGACACACGCAGCGGATAAAACACGGTTCAATATACACATTTGCAGCGGAAATACAACCAGAAAAGAATACTCGATACTCAAATAAATGTCACAGCCAGTATCACCCGGGAAGCTCACCCCTTCACGACCGCTACTAGCTCGATCTCCGAGTACCTAAAAATAAAGCCCACGACGGGGTCAGCCACAATACTCAACGATGATATTGATCACATCATCATAAATAATTACATGCCAATGTAGTAATACTGTAAGAATACTACCAACGTAATCTTACCGTCATAATCTTACCAATCCATGGCAATTCATAACAATTCAATCCTTACCATAATCCGTATTTCACATTCTCAAATGACGAAATGAACTTAACAACAATTATCTGTACTGTACTCAAACAATACCAAGTATCCTCAAAACATTATCATAACTCACAAGTACGAAGTAATCCAACTGCCAAGTAAGTCCCGTCGGATTACGCAATCAAATATCAACATGTATAAACCAATAATACACAACATATCTGTAGACCAACTTCCACAAAACAATGAATACACAAGTCCTGAAACATCGACGTACAATCCGAATGCTCATACGGTCAATAACAACGATCAACCAACATCACTGAGAATATCATCGACATGATAGCTCCAATATGACCAACGAAGGATCAACGATAACCGAGAGTACCCTCAATAAGGTAAACTCCAAACACGATCAACAAGGGACCAACTATAACCGAGAATACCCTCAACAAGGTAAACTCCAAATGATCAACAAAGGACCAACAATAACCGAGAATACCCTCAACAAGGTAAACTCCAAACACGATCAACAAAGGATCAACTATAACCGAGAATACCCTCAACAAGGTAGACTCCAAATGATCAACAAAAGACCAACAATAACCGAGAATACCCTCAACAAGGTAGACTCCAAATGATCAACAATAATAGATCTCAAGAAATAACTCTGACTGTCGAACATACCCCTCGGGCATATGAACAACCAGTCGCAAACCGTCGAACATATCCAATCATACATGGACTATGAACGACCCAACAATATGGCTCAAAAGATGGACGTCACAGTACGCCTGATCCGGAAATGTGTCCGTGCACAAGCCACCCCGGGTATCGATCAAATACACGTGTGGTCTTGTACCTAATTAGCCTCACGAACTACGTCTCATGTGCACGGTTCAATGCGGAAATATCCACGCATAACCATCATGTGCCCGGCTAAAAATCCTACACAATAACCAATCGGCATGCAGATATGACTCCAGATATGTCACGATGCAACATGACAACGAAACTCAAGAATTACATATCCAATAAGGATCAAAAGACTCACCGAAGTGAACAATGACAATCTGACAAAGAAAAGTCGACACGACTAATCAATATTCAAAATAACAATCCTGGGATCACAAACCCAAAGGGATAATCCATACGATTAACAATCTCAGACAACAGTTCTGGGATCAACATCCCTCGATGAGACGATCAACACAACCATTAATACCCACAATAGTCCTGGGATCAACACCCCTCAACGAACAACCAATACGACTCTCAATATATGAAGCCTCGACGTACAACATATACAAAAACTCAACATAATAATTATCTCATAACTGAAAATAAATTACCTCAAGGCCGAAGGTAACATCCTTTCCACGAACAACATCCCTGAACGAATACACAGTTATACGAATAATCTCAAATAAGGTACCATCCATTCAGTACCAATAAACCTTTATCCCGATACTTACGTCATCACGATAATTATCCTCGATATCCGATATTCTATATCCTGGACCAAAGATAACTCACGTCTTCCTTGAACACAATTTAATCATATACCTTATGATTTAATACAAACCAGAGCACGATATACAATACATTATCCAACAACTTACATTTCTAACAACATTGCTATACGAATTATAAATGTAATGAAACGAAACCATTTATCAAGTATAATGAACTGAACAAGTATAAACTTGCCTCGATACCGATACCACGAAGCTGTTACCAGAATCTATTGCCTTCGTCTCCGAGCTCCTCAGCCCCGACCAAAAGCAACCTACGAACTCTCCAACCTTGACCGCAACACAACTACCATAATCAACGCTCAATTATCGCGACCTAATGCAATAATCAAATGACAACACATCCGATAATAATCAATAACCGGTATAACCAACCAATCAAACTCAACAGTTCAATAATACCTTGATCATTTACAAAACCGAATAATACAACTCAAACAATTACGAACTCATATCAACAATACAAGCCGAAATCCGATAAATCATAATTATCAATCAATAACCGATCAATAACCCAACAGTTCCACAATATCTCGATTAAACACAGTCTTAAACAATCCAGTTCAAACCATCACGAATTAATACTCTCAACACGAAAATACTACAATGTCTGCCTACTTAGCGCGCGTTAAACGCATAACATAGCGTGCGCTAAGTTGTTCCCGTTAGCGTGCGCTAGCCAGTAAGCTTAGCGTGCGCTAATGATGTACAGTGGCATGCATTCCAAGCATCGACTAACACCTTGCGACGAAGAATCTGAATGAAAAGGAAATCTTACTCCAAGATTAACAATAACTTTCCAGATCAAAACTCATCATCATGATCCATATCTTATCATACGAACTCAATCACTACAATCAACATAATGTTTAGTTTCAATTATCTTATCCATGTTAATAATCAAACCAACATATATCCTTCCTCTTTGATGAGATATATACCAAGAACACTAAAAGTACCATGATTTCATAATCACGTTCATGACAACCATCATAATCCGATATGCTAACATGTAATTAATCACCTAAGTCATATTATATATCCGTATATCATCTTAACATCAAATCCGAAATGAAGGGAGACATAAATCGACATATCTCCTGAACACCATTCAAAACCATACAAAACATATCAATATCCGCATACCAACAATAACATCAACGTTATCCGGGAAGCCATCTCGAAATCATACTTATCAACTCATTAATATGATAAGTATCAACTCAAGAACACCAATATTCAATCCCCAAAACGAAATCCAAAGTGAAGATTAATTACCTCTTTGAAGAAAAGGATGGATTATCAAGGTTGAATCCATTCCCAATCATTTCCAAGCTCCAAATGTTGATAAGGACGCTCAACTCCATCATAATCCAGTATTTGGAACGTCAAGACTCTCTCTATGAACTCCATTCCAAGACTCATTAATAATTTAAAGAACAAAGCTTTGAATCCATGCTCTCCATCTTAATCTCGTTAAAGATCATCATCTCAGAGTGTTTTAGGAACTCAATTACATCCCAAAGCTCTCTCTATCGAGTGAAAGGAAAGAAATGGACGAAATGCTTCATAACACCCGTCTGTCCCCTTATATAGAACACATTACTAGCGCGCGCTACTGTCATAAAATAGCGTGTGTTATTGCCCTAGCGTGCGATAACTGACTTTGTTAGCGTGTGCTATCGCAGCCCAGAGGCCACTGTCTTGCCTCGTACATGAGCTTACGTACGTAATGCCCATGCATTAGCGTACGTAACTTACACTGTTTAGCGTATGCAAGTCCTTGCATTTAGTGTGCGCTAATATCAGTTGACTTGCTACAATCTACGTACCGCATGTGCCCCCACATGCCGATCTAACAAGGATAAGATTTCCTTTGACCGATCTACAATTAGCATGCGCTAAGCCTCATGCTTTAGCGTGCGCTAATACTTCAGGACTACAACCGTTGACTTATCAGAACGTGCGCCGAAAGCAGCCGGGTCCACACGCAGATTCCTTCCGATCTGACTGCATTTAGCGTGCGCTACATTCTGCCTCTAGCGTGCGCTAACCATTAACGACAACGTGCGCTATACTTGAACATTAGCGCACGCTAATCAGGCTATACTTAGCCATTTTCCAATTCTCCTCGTCCGTCTCGACATACCAAAATACGAACATACTGCATACTGAATACATGTACTAAATCCAATAACATCATCATACGATATACCCAATATCAAAAGTATGATAACCTGATACACGGTATCCTCAAAATAATTGTCGAACCAACACGACAGTTATACGAGTACAAATACAGCTGTCTCAGTTCTCAATCAATTTTATCCATACTGTATAGACACCAAGCCATCCAGTATATCTTAGATAAAATAACGCGAAAAATTCATACTGAAAATTCGGGTATTACATACTACCCCCCTTAAAATAAGTTTCGTCCTCGAAACTTGCAACCTTCCACCAACAACAGATAAATCCAAAACTTTCCAACTCATCACAAAACAATCAAGTGTCGCCACAAGCGAATAACCAAACCAATATACTTACAGGTGCGTGAAGCCGACGATCTCCCGTGATACTAGCACACGACTCCCACACGAAGTCTCAAAACAATACCAACACACGCCAATATCACAAATAACAATTTGAAAAGATCTCAAAAATTTTGGAAACTCCAAAATCGGTTTGACTCAAAAGTCAAAAAAACTCATTTTCAAAAGTCACGCTACTACCATCCTGGTAGATCCACATAACACACACGCCCGGGTTTCACAAAACCCAAGCTCCGATACCATCTTCTGTAACACCCCCAAAACCATCCGGGATATTACAGCGCCATGGGTCCCGCGCCGGAACCCACCAGGCTAAAAATCATTTAAAAAACGTTCAAATATGCCAAAAGACCAATGACGGTAATATTTTAAATACTCAAATCTTTTCAAAAACATAGTTCTCAAATACCGTCATAAAATACCATTTGAAAATACAAGGCGGAATGCCAAATCTCAACAGTTTAAAATGTACGTTAAGCCACCCATTAAATGTACCGATAAAACAGCTAGGAAAAAGGGTTTAACGAAATAACCCAAGTTCGCAAGATGCCAAAAGACTATTTGAAAATACACACGAGTTGGTAAAGATACCGAAAAGCCATTTTAAAATACACACACGCAGCGGATAAAACACAGTTCAAAATACACATTTGCAGCGGAAATACAACCAGAAAAGAATACTCGATACTCAAATAAATGTCACAGCCAGTATCACCCGGGAAGCTCACCCCTTCACGACCGCTACTAGCTCGATCTCCGAGTACCTAAAAATAAAGCCCACGACGGGGTCAGCCACAATACTCAACGATGATATTGATCACATCATCATAAATAATTACATACCAATGTAGTAATACTGTAAGAATACTACCAACGTAATCTTACCGTCATAACCTTACCAATCCATGGCAATTCATAACAATTCAATCCTTACCATAATCCGTATTTCACATTCTCAAATGACGAAATGAACTTAACAACAATTATCTGTACTGTACTCAAACAATACCAAGTATCCTCAAAACATTATCATAACTCACAAGTACGACGTAATCCAATCTGTGCCAAGTCCTGTCCGTCGGATTACGCAATCAAATATCAACATTTATAAACCAATAATACACAACATATATGTAGATCAACTACCACAAAACAATGAATACACAAGTCCTGAAACATCGACGTACAGTCCGAATGCTCATACGGTCAATAACAACGATCAACCAACATCACTGAGAATATCATCGACATGATAGCTCCAATATGACCAACGAAGGATCAACGATAACCGAGAGTACCCTCAACCAAGTAAACTCCAAACACGATCAACAAGGGACCAACTATAACCGAGAATACCCTCAACAAGGTAAACTCCAAATGATCAACAAAGGACCAACAATAACCGAGAACACCCTCAACAAGGTAAACTCCAAACACGATCAACAAAGGATCAACTATAACCGAGAATACCCTCAACAAGGTAGACTCCAAATGATCAACAAAGGACCAAAAATAACCGAGAATACCCTCAACAAGGTAGTCTCCAAATGATCAACAATAATAGATCTCAAGAAATAACTCTGACTGCCGAACATACCCCTCGGGCGTATGAACAACCAGTCGCAAACCGTCGAATATATCCAATCATACATGGACTATGAACGACCCAACAATATGGCTCAAAAGATGGACGTCACAGTACGCCTGATCCGGAAATGTGTCCGTGCACAAGCCACCCCGGGTATTGATCAAATACACGTGTGGTCTTGTACCTAATTAGCCTCACGAACTACGTCTCATGTGCACGGTTCAATGCGGAAATATCCACGCATAACCATCATGTGCCCGGCTAAAAATCCTACACAATAACCAATCGGCACGCAGATATGACTTCAGATATGTCACGATGCAACATGACAATGAAACTCAAGAATTATATATCCAATAAGGATCAAAAGACTCACCGAAGTGAACAACGACAATCTAACAAAGAAAAGTTGACACGACTAATCAATATTCAAAATAACAATCATGGGATCACAAACCCCAAGGGATAATCAATACGATTAACAATCTCAGACAACAGTTCTGGGATCAACATCCCTCGATGAGACGATCAACACAACCATTAATACCCACAATAGTCCTGGGATCAACACCCCTCAACGAACAACCAATACGAATCTCAATATACGAAGCCTCGACGTACAACATATACAACAAATCAACATAATAATTATCTCATAACTGAACATAAATTACCTCAAGGTCGAAGATAACATCCTTTCCACGAACAACATCCCTGAACGAATGCACAGTTATACGAATAATCTCAAATAAGGTACCATCCATTCAATACCAATAAACCTTTATCCCGATACTTACGTCATCACGATAATTATCCTCGATATCTGATATTCTATATCCTGGACCAAAGATAACTCACGTCTTCCTTGAACACAATTTAATCATATATCTTATGATTTAGTACAAACCAGAGCACGATATACAACTCATTATCCGACAACTTACATTTCTAACAACATTGCTATACGAATTATAAATGAAATGAAACGAAACTATTCATCAAGTATAATAAACTGAACAAGTATAAACTTGCCTCGATACCGATACCACGAAGCTGTTACCAGAATCCATTGCCTTCGTCTCCGAGCTCCTCAGCCCCGACCAAAAGCAACCTACGAACTCTCCACCCTTGACCGCAACACAACGGCCATAATCAACGCTCAATTATCGCGACCAAATGCAATAATCAATTGACAACACATCCGATAATAATCAATAATCGGTATAACCAACCAATCAAACTCATCGGTTCAACAATACCTCGATCATTTACAAAACCGAATAATACAACTCAAACAATTACGAACTCATATCAACAATACAAGCCGAAATCCGATAAATCATAATTATCAATCAATAACCGATCAATAACCCAACAGTTCCACAATATCTCGATTAAACACAGTCTTAAACAATCCAGTTCAAACCATCACGAATTCATAATCTCAACATGAAATTACTACACTGTCTGCCTACTTAGCGCGCATTAAACGCATAACGTAGCGTGCGCTAAGTTGTTCCCATTAGCGTGCGCTAGCCAGTAAGCTTAGCGTGCGCTAATGCTGTACAGTGGCATGCATTCCAAGCATCGACTAACACCTTGCGACTACGAATCTGAATGAAAAGGAAATCTTACTCCAAGATTAACAATAACTTTCCAGATCAAAACTCATCATCATGATCCAGATCTTATCATACGAACTCAATCACTACAATCAACATAATTTTTAGTTTCAATTATCTTATCCATGTTAATAATCAAACCAACATATATCCTTCCTCTTTGATGAGATATATACCAAGAACACTAAAAGTACCATGATTTCATAATCACGTTCATGACAACCATCATAATCTGATATGCTAACATGTAATTAATCACCTAAGTCATATATATCCGTATATCATCTTAACATCAAATCCAAAATGAAGGGAGACATAAATCGACATATCTCCTGAACACAATTCAAAACCATACAAAACATATCAATATCCGCATACCAACAATAACATCAACGTTACCCGGGAAGCCATCTCGAAATCATACTTATCAACTCATTAATATGATAAGTATCAACTCAAGAACACCAATATTCAATCCCCAAAACGAAATCCAAAGTGAAGATTAATTACCTCTTTGAAGAAAAGGATGGATTATCAAGGTTGAATCCATTCCCAATCATTTCCAAGCTCCAAATGTTGATAAGGACGCTCAACTCCATCATAATCCAGTATTTGGAACCTCAAGACTCTCTCTATGAACTCCATTCCAAGACTCATTAATAATTTCAAGAACAAAGCTTTGAATCCATGCTCTCCATCTTAATCTCGTTAAAGATCATCATCTCAGAGTGTTTTAGGAACTCAATTACCTCCCAAAGCTCTCTCTATCGAGTGAAAGGAAAGAAATGGACGAAATGCTTCATAACACCCGTCTGTCCCCTTATATAGAACACATTACTAGCGCGCGCTACTGTCATAAAATAGCGTGTGTTATTGCCCTAGCGTGCGATAACTGACTTTGTTAGCGTGTGCTATCGCAGCCCAGAGGCCACTGTCTTGCCTCGTACATGAGCTTACGTACGTAATGCCCATGCATTAGCGTACGTAACTTACACTGTTTAGCGTACGCAAGTCCTTGCATTTAGTGTGCGCTAATATCAGTTGACTTGCTACAATCTACGTACCGCATGTGCCCCCACATGCCGATCTAACAAGGATAAGATTTCCTTTGACCGATCTACAATTAGCATGCGCTAAGCCTCATGCTTTAGCGTGCGCTAATACTTCAGGACAACAACCGTTGACTTATCAGAACGTGCGCCGAAAGCAGCCGGGTCCACACGCAGATTCCTTCCGATCTGACTGCATTTAGCGTGCGCTACATTCTGCCTCTAGCGTGCGCTAACCATGAACGACAACGTGCGCTATACTTGAACATTAGCGCACGCTAATCAGGCTATACTTAGCCATTTTCCAATTCTCCTCGTCCGTCTCGACATACCAAAATACGAACATACTGCATACTGAATACATGTACTAAATCCAATAACATCATCATACGATATACCCAATATCAAAAGTATGATAACCTGATACACGGTATCCTCAAAATAATTGTCGAACCAACACGACAGTTATACGAGTACAAATACAGCTGTCTCAGTTCTCAATCTATTTTATCCATACTGTATAGACACCAAGCCATCCAGTATATCTTAGATAAAATAACGCGAAAAATTGATACTGAAAATTCGGGTATTACATACTACCCCCCTTAAAATAACTTTCGTCTTCGAAACTTGCAACCTGCCACCAACAACAGATAAATCCAAAACTTTCCAACTCATCACAAAACAATCAAGTGTCGCCACAAGCGAATAACCAAACCAATATACTTACAGGTGCGTGAAGCCGACGATCTCCCGTGAAACTAGCACACGACTCCCACACGAAGTCTCAAAACAATACCAACACACGCCAATATCACAAATAACAATTTGAAAAGATCTAAAAAATTTTGGAAACTCCAAAATCGGTTTGACTCAAAAGTCAGAAAAAATCATTTTCAAAAGTCACGCTACTACCGTCCTGGTAGAGCCACATAACACACACGCCCGGGTTTCACAAAACCCAAGCTCCGATACCATCTTCTGTAACACCCCCAAAACCATCCGGGATATTACAGCGCCATGGGTCCCGCGCCGGAACCCACCAGGCTAAAAACCATTTAAAAAACGTTCAAATATGCCAAAAGACCAATGACGGTAATATTTTAAATACTCAAATATTTTCAAAGACATAGTTCTCAAATATCGTCATAAAATACCATTTGAAAATACAAGATGGAATGCCAAATCTCGACAGTTTAAAATGTACGTTAAGCCACCCCTTAAACGTACCGATAAAACAGCTAGGAAAAAGGGTTTAACGAAACAACCCAAGTTCGCAAGATGCCAAAAGACCATTTGAAAATACACACGAGTTGGTAAAGATACCGAAAAGCCATTTTAAAATACACACACGCAGCGGATAAAACACAGTTCAAAATACACATTTGCAAATGAAATACAACTTAAAAGAATACTCGATACTCAAATAAATGTCACAGCCAGTATCGCCCGGGAAGCTCACCCCTTCACGACCACTACTAGCTCGATCTCCGAGTACCTAAAAATAAAGCCCACGACGGGGTCAGCCACAATACTCAACGATGATATTGATCACATCATCATAAATAATTACATACCAATGTAGTAATACTGTAAGAATACTACCAACGTAATCTTACCGTCATAACCTTACCGATCCATGGCAATTCATAACAATTCAATCCTTACCATAATCCGTATTTCACATTCTCAAATGACGAAATGAACTTAACAACAATTATCTGTACTGTACTCAAACAATGCCAAGTATCCTCAAAACATTATCATAACTCACAAGTACGAAGTAATCCAATCTGTGCCAAGTCCTGTCTGTCGGATTACGCAATCAAATATCAACATGTATAAACCAATAATACACAACATATCTGTAGATCAACTACCACAAAACAATGAATACACAAGTCCTGAAACATCGACGTACAGTCCGAATGCTCATACGGTCAATAACAACGATCAACCAACATCACTGAGAATATCATCGACATGATAGCTCCAATATGACCAACGAAGGATCAACGATAACCGAGAGTACCATCAACAAGGTAAACTCCAAACACGATCAACAAGGGACCAACTATAACCGAGAATACCCTCAACAAGGTAAACTCCAAATGATCAACAAAGGACCAACAATAACCGAGAATACCCTCAACAAGGTAGACTCCAAATGATCAACAATAATAGATCTCAAGAAATAACTCTGACTATCGAACATACCCCTCGGGCGTATGAACAACCAGTCGCAAACCGTCGAACATATCCAATCATACATGGACTATGAACGACCTAACAATATGGCTCAAAAGATGGACGTCACAGTACGCCCGATCCAGAAATGTGTCTGTGCACAAGCCACCCCGGGTATCGATCAAATACACGTGTGGTCTTGTACCTAATTAGCCTCACGAACTACGTCTCGTGTGCACGGTTCAATGCGGAAATATCCACGCATAACCATCATGTGCCCGGCTAAAAGTCCTACACAATAACCAATCGGCACGCAGATATGACTCCAGATATGTCATGATGTAACATGACAACGAAACTCAAGAATTACATATCCAATAAGGATCAAAATACTCACCGAAGTGAACAACGACAAGCTGACAAAGAAAAGTCGACACGACTAATCAAGATTGAGAATAACAATCCTGGGATCACAAACCCCAAGGGATAATCCATACGATTAACAATCTCATACAACAGTTCTGGGATCAACATCCCTCGATGAGACGATCAACACAACCATTAATACCCACAATAGTCCTCGGATCAACACCCCTCAACGAACAACCAATACGAATCTCAATATACGAAGCCTCGACGTACAACATATACAACAACTCAACATAATAATTATCTCATAACTGAACATAAATTACCTCAAGGCCGAAGATAACATCCTTTCCACGAACAACATCCCTGAACGAATACACAGTTATACGAATAATCTCAAATAAGGTACCATCCATTCAATACCAATAAACCTTTATCCCGATACTTACGTCATCACGATAATTATCCTCGATATCCGATATTCTATATCTTGGACCAAAGATAACTCACGTCTTCCTTGAACACAATTTAATCATATACCTTATGATTTAATACAAACCAGAGCACGATATACAACTCATTATCCGACAACTTACATTTCTAACAACATTGCTATACGAATTTTAAATGAAATGAAACTAAACCATTCATCAAGTATTATAAACTGAACAAGTATAAACTTGCCTCGATACCGATACCACGAAGCTGTTACCAGAATCCATTGCCTTCGTCTCCAAGCTCCTCAGCCCCAACCAAAAGCAACCTACGAACTCTCCAACCCTGACCGCAACACAACGGCCATAATCAACGCTCAATTATCGCGACCTAATGCAATAATCAAATGACAACACATCCGATAATAATCAATAACCGGTATAACCAACCAATCAAACTCAACGGTTCAACAATACCTCGATCCTTTACAAAACCAAATAATACAACTCAAACAATTACGAACTTATATCAACAATACAAGCCAAAATCTGATAAATCATAATTATCAATCAATAACCGATCAATAACCCAAAAGTTCCACAATATCTCGATTAAACACAGTCTTAAACAATCCAGTTCAAACCATCACGAGTTCATAATCTCAACAGGAAAATACTACACTGTCTGCCTACTTAGCGCGCGTTAAACGCATAACGTAGCGTGCGCTAAGTTGTTCCCATTAGCGTGCGCTAGCCAGTAAGCTTAGCGTGCGCTAGCCAGTAAGCTTAGCGTGCGCTAATGATGTACAGTGGCATGCATTCCAAGCATCGACTAACACCTTGCGACTACGAATCTGAATGAAAAGGAAATCTTACTCCAAGATTAACATTAACTTTCCAGATCAAAACTCATCATCATGATCCATATCTTATCATACGAACTCAATCACTACAATCAACATAATGTTTAGTTTCAATTATCTTATCTATGTTAATAATCAAACCAACATATATCCTTCCTCTTTGAAGAGATATATACCAAGAACACTAAAAGTACCATGATTCCATAATCACGTTCATGACAACCATCATAATCCGATATGCTAACATGTAATTAATCACCTAAGTCATATATATCCGTATATCATCTTAACATCAAATCCGAAATGAAGGGAGACATAAATCGACATATCTCCTGAACACCATTCAAAACCATACAAAACATATCAATATCCGCATACCAACAATAACATCAACGTTACCCGGGAAGCCATCTCGAAATCATACTTATCAACTCATTAACATGATAAGTATCAACTCAAGAACACCAATATTCAATCCCCAAAACGAAATCCAAAGTGAAGATTAATTGCCTCTTTGAAGAAAAGGATGGATTATCAAGGTTGAATCCGTTCCCAATCATTTCCAAGCTCCAAATGTTGATAAGGACGCTCAACTCCATCATAATCCAGTATTTGGAACCTCAAGACTCTCCTTATGAAATCCATTCCAAGACTCATTAATAATTTAAAAAAAAAAGCTTTGAATCCATGCTCTCCATCTTAATCTCATTAAAGATCATCATCTCAGAGTGTTTTAGGAACTCAAGTACCTCCCAAAGCTCTCTCTATCGAGTGAAAGGAAAGAAATGGACAAAATGCTTCATAACACCCGTCTGTCCCCTTATATAGAACACATTACTAGCGCGCGCTACTGTCATAAAATAGCGTGCGTTATTGCCCTAGCCTGCGCTAACTGACTTTGTTAGCGTGCGCTATCACAGCCCATAGGCCACTGTCTTGCTTTGTACATGAGCTTACGTACGTAATGCCCATGCATTGGCATACGTAACTTACACTGTTTAGCATACGCAAGTACTTGCATTTAGCGTGCGCTAATATCAGTTGACTTGCTACCGTCTACGTACCGCATGTGCCCCCACATGCCGATCTAACAAGGATAACATTCCCTTTGACCGATCTACAATTAGCGTGCGCTAAGCCTCATGCTTTAGCGTGCGCTAATACTTCAGGACAACAACCGTTGACTTATCAGAACGTGCGCCGAAATTAGCCGGGTCCACACGCAGATTCCTTCCGATCTGACTGCATTTAGCGTGCGCTACATTCTGCCTCTAGCGTGCGCTAACCATGAACGACAGCGTGCGCTATACTTGAACATTAGCGCGCGCTAATCAGGCTATACTTAGCCATTTTCCAATTCTCCTCGTCCGTCTCGACATACCAAAATACGAACATACTGCATACTGAATACATGTACTGAATCCAATAACATCATCATACGATATACCCAATATCAAAAGTACGATAACCTGATACACGGTATACTTAAAATAATTGTCGAACCACTACGACAGTTATACGAGTACAAATATAGCTGTCTCATTTCTCAAATTATTTTATCCATACTGTATAGACACCAAGCCATCCAGTATATCTTAGATAAAATAACGCGAAAAATTCATACTGAAAATTCGGGTATAACATTTTGTGGCCTATAAATACAGACCCTTCAGACTTAATTTCTTCACAGATATTACGTATCAGTATATAGAAAATCATCCTCTCTAAATACCTTTCTGATCGGAGTCCCTTTTCCGACGATAAACGATCGTTTTCCGGTGAGTTAGGGCAACTTTTCCAGGACAAGACCGCCACCTATCCGGCGAATTGCCCGAGAGAGATTTTCATTAATTTTTCGATGGGAAGACGTCTAATTCCCCCGTTCTGAAATATTAACTCGAGGTTGGTGTTTAAACTCCGAATTAGTTATAATTTGATAATTTGTATATATTTTACAAAGATTAATGATATTCTTAAAAATGTTATAAATTCCGAAATACCTAGAAACTTCGATTTTAATCTTAAAATATTAAATTATTTAATGTTTGGATATTCGAAAAAGATTTCAAAATTTAAAAGTTTATAACTCTTGACTTTTGGAATTACTATGGTAACCATATTTAGTAAAATATTCATCAAATGTAAAATACTTGTATTTTACTACGTGTGAGTTGAAATTTGTTATGTTTTAAGTTTCAGAATGAAACTTATTTTGAGAGGAAGAATACGTGAAATACCAATATTTTTCTACATATAATTAAAAAAAGAATAATATTATTACAATCCAGTTGTGGGTTGTAATAAGAGAAAATATTTTCGAAATAATTATATTATGCTCTGGTATTTTGGCCGAATAAATTTGGATATAAAAGTTATAGAAATATATCCCTATAAAATTTAGGACTCGTCAATTTACTAGGATCTATATGAGATGCAATTTTAGTCTTGGATCATTTAAAATAATAAATAGGTACCGAAAATATTAATGGATATGTGGTTGGATATTTTTTGGAAAGTATCATGGACAAGGATCGACTTTGAGAAATGACCACGGATTTCTAAGAAGTTCAAAAATTCTGAAAATTAACAGTATCAACGGTTCAAACGATGAGCCAATCGGAGTTTGGACGAAGAAGTTATGGTCAATTTAGTGGGGACTGCCAAGTTGCTGGCTGCCGTCGGGTCACCGCGCGCACAGTACCGGAAGCTTCCGCGTGGGCCCATGCGTGTGACAGGGTCATGGGTGCCGAAAGTCGTCGGGCACGACGCGTGAACTTACGTCAGGCCGCTGACGCATAGGCGTGCGTCACACCAACTTTGTTGACTAGGGACCTGTTTTGTGGCCTATAAATACAGACCCTTCAGACTTAATTTCTTCACAGATATTACGTATCAGTATATAGAAAATCATCCTCTATAAATACCTCTCTATATTTCCGATCGGAGTCCCTTTTCCGACGATAAACGATCGTTTTCCGGTGAGTTAGGACAACTTTTCCAGGCCAAGACCGCCACCTATCCGACGAATTGCCCGAGAGAGATTTTCGTTAATTTTTCGACGGGAAGACGTCTAATTCCCCCGTTCTGAAATATTAACTCGAGGTTGGTGTTTCAACTCCGAATTAGTTATAATTTGATAATTTGTATATATTTTACAAAGATTAATGATATTCTTAAAAATGTTATAAATTCCAAAATACCTAGAAACTTCGATTTTATTCTCAAAATATTAAATTATTTAATGTTTGGATATTCGGAAAAGATTTCAAAATTTAAAAGTTTATAACTTTTGACTTTTGGAATTACTATGGTAACTATATTTAGTAAAATATTCATCAAATGTAAAATACTAGTATTTTACTACGTGTGAGTTGAAATTTGTTATGTTTTAAGTTTCGGGATGAAACTTATTTTAAGAGGAAGAATATGTGAAATACCAATATTTTACTACATATAATTAAAAAAAGAATAATATTATTACAATCCAGTTGTGGGTTGTAATAAGAGAAAATATTTTCTAAATAATTATATTATGCTCTGGTATTTTGGCCGAATAAATTTGGATATAAAAGTTATAGAAATATATTCTTATAAAATTTAGGACTTGCCAATTTACTC
This sequence comes from Orobanche coerulescens, assembly GCA_033398695.1. Lineage (NCBI taxonomy): Eukaryota > Viridiplantae > Streptophyta > Magnoliopsida > Lamiales > Orobanchaceae > Orobanche > Orobanche coerulescens. The sequence continues at coordinate 121,422,717 of CM065802.1, read as the reverse complement.
GGATCTATATGAGATGCAATTTTAGTCTTGGGTCATTTAAAATAATAAAGAGGTACCGAAAATATTAATGGATATGTGGTTGGATATTTTTTGGAAAGTATCATGCACAAGGATCGACTTTGAGAAATGACCACAGATTTCTGAGAAGTTCAAAAATTCTGAAAATTAAGAGTATCAACGGTTCAAACGATGAGCCAATCGGAGTTCGGACGAAGAAGTTAGGGTCAATTTAGTGGGGACTGCCAAGTTGCTGGATGCCGTCTGGTCACCGCGCACACAGTATCGGAAGCTACCGCGTGGGCCCGCGCGTGTGACAGGGTCATAGGTGCCAAAAGTCGTCGGGCACGACGCGCGCACTTACGTCAGGCCGCTGACGCATGGACGTGCGTCACACCAACTTTGTTGATTGGGGACCTGTTTTGTGGCCTATAAATACAGACCCTTCATACTTAATTTCTTCACAGATATTACGTATCAGTATATAGAAAATCATCCGCTATAATTCCTCTCTATATTTCCAATCGGAGTCCCTTTTCCGACGATAAACGATCGTTTTCTAGCGACTCAGGGCAGCTTTTCCACGCCAAGACCGCCACCTATCCGACGAATTGTTCAAGAGAGATTTTCGTTAATTTTTCGAAGGGAAGACGTCTGATTCCCCCGTTCTGAAATAATAACTCGAGGATGGTGTTCAAACTCCAAATTTGTTATAATTTTATATTTTGTATATATTTTACAAAGATTAATGATATTCTTAAAAATGTTATAAATTCCGAAATACCTAGAAACATCGATTTTATTCTTAAAATATTAAATTATTTAATGTTTGGATATTAGGAAAGATTTCAAAATTTTAAAGTTTATAACTTTTGGCTTTTGGAATTACTATGGTAATTATATTTAGTAAAATATTCATCAAATGTAAAAATACCAGTATTTTACTACCTCTAAGTTGAAATTTGTTATGTTTTAAATTTCGGGATGAAACTAATTTTGAGAGGAAGAATATATGAAATACCAATATTTTACTGCATGTAATTAAATAAAGAAATAATATTATTACAATCCAATTATGGGTTGTAATAAGAGAAAATATTTTTTAAATAATTATATTATGCTCTGGTATTTTGGCCGAAGAAATTTGGATATAGAAGTTATAGAAATATATCCGTATAAAATTTAGGACTTGTCAATTTACTCGAATCTATATGAGATGCAATTTTAGTCTTGGATCATTAAAAATAATAAAGAGGTACCGAAAATATTAATGAATATGTGGTCGGATATTTTTTGGAAAGTATCATGCACAAGGATCGACTTTAAGAAATGACCACGGATTTCTGAGAAGTTCAAAAATTCTGAAAATTAACAGTATCAACGGTTCAAACGATGAGCCAATCGGAGTTCGGACGAAAAAGTTATGGTCAATTTAGTGGGGACTGCCAAGTTGCTGGCTGCCGTCGGGTCACCGCGCGCACAGTACCGGAAGCTTCCGCATGGGCCCGCGTGTGTGATAGGGTCATGGGTGCCGAAAGTCGTCGGGCACGACGCGCGCACTTACGTCAGGCCGCTGACGCATGGGCGTGCGTCACACCAACTTTGTGGAATGGGGACCTATTTTGTGGCCTATAAATACAGACCCTTCAGACTTAATTTCTTCACTGATATTACGTATCAGTATATAGAAAATCATCCTCTATAATACCTCTCTATATTCCCGATCGGAGTCCCTTTTCCGACGATAAACGATCGTTTTCTGGCGAGTCAGGACAGCTTTTCCAGGCCAAGACCGCCACCTATCCGACGAATTGCCCGAGAGAGATTTTTGTTAATTTTTCGACGGGAAGATGTCTGATTCCCCCATTCTGAAATAATAACTCGAGGTTGGTGTTCAAACTCCAAATTAGTTATAATTTTATAATTTGTATATATTTTACAAAGATTAATGATATTATTAAAAATGTTATAAATTCTGAAATACCTAGAAACATCGATTTTATTCTTAAAATATTAAATTATTTAATGTTTGGATATTCGGAAAAGATTTCAAAATTTTAAAGTTTATAACTTTTGAATTTTGGAAATACTATGGTAATTATATTTAGTAAAATATTCATCAAATGTAAAATACCAATATTTTACTACCTCTAAGTTGAAATTTGTTATGTTTTAAGTTTCGGGATGAAACTAATTTTGAGAGGAAGAATATGTGAAATACCAATATTTTACTGCATGTAAATAAATAAAGAAATAATATTATTACAATCCAATTGTGGATTGTAATACGAGAAAATATTTTTTAAATAATTATATTATGCTCTGGTATTTTGGCCGAAGAAATTTGGATATATAAGTTATAGAAATATATCCGTATAAAATTTAGGACTTGTCAATTTACTCGAATCTATATGAGATGCAATTTTAGTCTTGGATCATTTAAAATAAAAAAGAGGTACCGAAAATATTAATGAATGTGGTTGGACATTTTTTGGAAAGTATCATGCACAAGGATCGACTTTGAGAAATGACCACGGCTTTCTGAGAAGTTCAAAAATTCTGAAAATAATAGTATTATAGATAATTGAGTTAGGTTTCCAGCGGTTCAAACAATGAGCCAATCGGAGTTCGGATGAATAAGTTATGGTCAATTTAGTGGGACTGCCAAGTTGCTGGCCGCCGTCGGGTCACCACGCGCATAGTACCGGAAGCTTCCGCGTGGCCCGTGCGTGTGACAGAGTCATGGGTGCTGAAAGTCGTCGGGCATGACGCGCGCACTTACGTCAGGCCGCTGATGTCATATCCGCACCTTTTATTTTTAGTAATTTCTATTTTTAGTGTATTCTTATTTCGGACGACTCCCTTGTTATTGTTTTGGAATTTTGAAACTATTTCGTTCTGTATCCATGACCATCCGGACGAGTTTCAGAGTTGTTTTCATGAGATTTTACTTGTTGTGTAACTTTTCCGCATTGATGCTCGATTCTCGTAAACCTCGTTCTTTACCGACCTTTCCTTACTTCTTCAAGTTCCTTTAATGATTCTGTATATGTTACAACTTTTTGTGTGGTCGTTCAGGCCTCGAGTTTAAACTTCCTAATGTTTGGGCCATTTTTGTAAATTCTTATTACTTTGAGGGTTGTTGTTAATACTCGTTTATTCTGACCTTCGGGTGGTCGGAGGCATGTGACGGTTGTTATGCTTAACTCGTCAGTAGGGAACTTTAGTATATCCGGTGGACTAATCTGTAACACCCCTAGAGTCATCCAGGAATATTACAGCGCCGTGGGCCCCGAGACAGAACCCACAAGGCTAAAAGACAGTTTCGTAAATATTTGCAAACGCCCAAGAGGCTAACGACGGTACTATTTTTTAAAAACATTCGAAGAATTAATAAAATCCGTTTATCAAAACCGTCATAAAAATCTCATTTGAAACCACAAGGCCCGAAATGCCAAAATTCAACAGTTTAAAAACATACGTTAAGCTATCGCTTACACGTACCGACAAAATAGTTTAGAAAACAATTTTCCAAAGTAACTTAAGTTAACGGACAACGAAAGGTCATTCAAGAATACTCACGCAGCGGAAAGGACAAACAATTAACATTACTCTAGCAGCGGAATACAGCATAAGATCAGAATACTCGATTCACAAACACATGCCATAGCCAGTATCCTCCGGGAAGCTCATCTCTTCACTACCACTACAAGCTTGATAACCAAAGAACCTAAAAAGAAAGCCCACGACGGGGTCATCCATAATATCCAACAATGATAACAATCCCATCGCGTCAATAATTACATACCAATGAAAATACCAAGTAAGAATACGACCAATGTAATCTTACCACCGTAACTTTACCAAACTCGTAATAATTCTCATCAAAATAATCATTATCACAATACACATCTCGCAATCTCGATTAATCAATAAACTCAAACATAACATCCATATGGTACCTCAAGGAATACCCAAGATTCTCAAAACATCATCATAACTTCCGATACGAAAATATACCAGCTCTGACCAATCCGATCCAACAAATATCAACACGATAATCGATTGTTCATCCAAAGACAAATTCCAAAGGACATACGGAACATACCTCAAGATATGTAATGCCATTGCAATCATGTCAGACTAATCCGAGATTAGATCAATTCCACGTACGGACATAGTCCTAACACAAGACCTACAAATGGATACTCGTACGACAACGCCAATATGCTCACATCAATAACAACAATGTGTACTTATGGAAATCCGATGATCCAGCGCACACAGCATAGATCCCAAGATGATCCTGAAAGACCAACACGAGGTGGATAACCTATAATATAAATATGGACAACAACAGCATATGGTAATCCAACGATCCAGCGCACATAGCTATAGATACTCATGATGATCCCATCGGACCAACGCATGGTGGAAATACCTGTCCAGCGTTCCAGTGCACACAGCATAAATACCCAAGATGATCCCGTCGGACCAACACGAGGTGGACATACGACAACAATGCACAAATGCATATTAACAACATTACACAAATGCATGACAACAACAATACACAATGTATCACAAAATTGACACAAAATGACAAAAATGATTAGAGTACTTGCCCCAAGTCCTTCGAGAGCAATCTCGATGTCTAAACCATCACCAACCATTATTCTCAATACTCGACGGTCCAAAATGTCACGGACTGTAGATAATCATATCTTCGTCTTTATCACAATGCATCTTCAATACCCAAGTATACCAATAACAAAAGTAAATCATATACATTATGATGTAAATTCCCAAAATCTAAAAATAACTTACAATCCCGAATCTCCTGTGTTCACAATTATAATCATTGCTATACGAATTATAAACGAATGAAATGGAAACCATTCATTAAATATTATAAAATGAGCAAGTAATATACTTGCCTCGATACCGACACGACGATGATGAAGCCATTACCAATCCCATTGCCTTCGTCTACGAGCTCCTCGGCCCTGACCAAAGCACTTCACGAACATTCTCGAACACGACCGCAACACACTTTTCTAGTCGACGATTATAACCAGCGATCAATGATCACAACCTATTGAAGTAATCAATTAACACACATTCTATAATAATCAATTCCCGATATAACCAATCAATCAAACTTAACGGCTCAACAATTCCTCGATCATATACAAAACCAAATAGTATAACTCAAACCACCACAAACTCATATCCACCATACGAACCGAAATCTGATAATTAACAATCAATAAAACCGATCAACAAACTCAACGATTTCACAATAACTCGATTAACCACAAGTCCGAACAATCCAACTCAAACAATTACGAATTCACAACCACAATACGATTACGGATACGAAGGTAAAGGAAATCATATTCGATGATCAATCACAATCTTTCCGGATTCCAAATTGTTTATCATGATTCATATTTCATCAAGAACATACGAATTCTACCACTACAATCAACATGACCTAACGAATGTTCGATCTTCATATCTAAGAATACCGATAATTCAACATACGACCATCTTGCTATGTTCTATTTATCAAGAGTTCCTCAAGAACACTAAGTGATTCGAAATCATGTTCATAGTCATCAAAACAACATAATTCGATATCGCTTGACATGTAGATAATCATCCAACTCATAATCCAAGTCATGTATCATCATATTCTTCAATATACACTTCTTATAACATTAAGAATAATATCAATACCACTATAATCATCATCCTACGAATCAAATATGGGTAACAATACCAAGAATCCGAAATCAAGGTGTAGAGTTCAACAACATACCTCAAGAACATGAACAACACCATCAAACACATCAACGATCAACCATATATTCATATCAAGTCTCAAATACATGTTTCCAAGTTTATATCCAAGAGAGAAGAGGTTTATCTTCACTACCATACTCAGAGGGACGAATTTTGGAGGAAGGAATGGTTTTGTTCTCGTGAAGAAATAAGAATCTGATCCTTAATTTATAATCCGCAGCGCACATTACATACGTTACCAATCCACATTAACGTACGTAATGCTCCGTAAGTATGCTATAGGTCCTTCATAGCATACGTAACATCATTCCAGAACTCACTGTCTCAGTTTGTATCTTGCATAATGTACGTAACACTTGTTCCATAGCGTACGTAATACGTAGGTTGACTTGCTACAATATATGCTGATATTACGTACGTAACATGCTCTCATAGCGTACGTAATACCTAGTTGACTTATCTTTTGGCACGCCATCCGATACCTGGGCTCCACATGGCAGGTATTGATTCTTCTGTCTGATTCTCTTCATAACATACGTTATGTGCTCTACGTAACGTACGTTACGTCTGTGTCTTAACGTATGTAAGTACCTATGCTTAGCGTAAGCTACACTTGTATTATGACAAGTTCTCTGATCAGACGACTGTCTCTCACCTGATGCTATAATGTACATAATGCCTTATACACTGTAACACCCGTAATTTCGATTTTTGATAATTTTTTTTTCCGCGGAAGTCTGTTTTGGCGAATCGCTCGTGACCGTTTCGTCATTCTGAGAATGATTAATTCTATACTTTTTGTCATACGAGTTCGTTTCGGTGTTGTTTTGTTGAGTTCCGTGCTTTTTAGCGACTTTTCCGCACTTGAGTTCGATTCTTGCGAATCTCGTTCGAAACTGTTGTTTCGAGTTTCCCGTAAGTCCGTTTAACTTTGTTATACGTGTTGTGAACTTCGGTTTGGTTATTCGATCACATATCGTGATTTTCGGGCGTTTTAGGCCATTTTGTAATTTACCCAAAGTTATGGGTATCCGTATCTGTATTTGTTGTCTCAACCCTTTTCTTGGTCGCGTATGATTAATTATTGCATTATGTTTCCATTTCTGGTCATTGATGTTGTCCGCAAACTTTTCGTCGTGTTCGTTCCGTACGTTTTTTGAAATCGAGTCGTCGAGCCCTGGTGGTCGGGCACTGACCGGACGGTTGCGGGACTGGCCGGACGATTGCGGGTTCTGGCTGGATTATTGTGGGCACTAGCCGGACGGGTGCGGCAGGAACCGGCGTAGCGCACGCTACGGCCGGAAGGTAGCGCACGCTACGTCCGGGAGGTAGCGCACACTACGGCCGGTTGGCTGCGCGCGCTAGCGGGCCGAGGCAGTAGGGCAGTGGGGTACTGGACTCGGGTGGATCGGCAGGTAGCGCACGCTACTGCTGGACACTGCGTACGCTACGACCTGCAGGTAGTGCATGCTACGGCCGGAAGGCTACGCGCGCTACCTGGCCGAGCAGTGTCTCTGGATTGCGGCCTGGGCCGATAGCGTATGCTAGCTCGGCAGCCTAGCGCACGCTAGGTTGCACCTGTATAAATGTGACAGAGCAGTCACATTTCCTCTCGTTTTTCATTTCCTCCCTTTCTCTTCCACGGCTGGAGACTTGGAGATCTTGGAGCTATGATGTTTGTCAACAAATCCATGGAGTTCTTGAGTTCATATCATCGATTAATCATCCGTTATCATCCTTTAATCCAGCGAATCAAGGTAATCTCTTCTTAGAACCCTAAATTCTTGAATTTAGGGGTTTTTGCGTTTTTGTCCGATCCGTTCCGTATTGTTGATTAATTCATGATGGGTATGATTAATCTTGGTAGTTTTTTGTGTTTAACATCATTTAATCCATTGTTCTTCAGCGAATCGAAGTGTATTTCTTGATTTCCTTCGAATCGACTTTTTGGGGGATTTGTTCTCGATCTCGTTTTCCATCCGTTTTTGTTGGATCGGTTATGGTTAAATGATGTTGTTAAACATATTCTAAGGATTGTATATCCATATTTCGACTTGGAATTCCGTTTTCGTGTTTTGTCGGGACGAATCATGTTCTTGGCCGTTTTGGGGAAAACACTTGAACTTTCGTCATTCGTTCTTTGAATTCAACGGCCTTGAGTCGTGTTATGGAATTCATTTCATTGTTGTTATTGTCCTTCGTAGTTTATGAATGCGAGTTGGCGATCGGTGGAGTCGGCGGGTTCGTAGTCGGTTCGTGTCAACCTACTTCGGTTGAGTCTCCGCGTTGTTCTTATTCGAGGCAAGTATCTTGCCCATACATTACGTGTTTTGTGAACATATTAGTTGGTAATTTACCATATGTGATTTATGAATGTCTATAATTAACTTTCAAAGGAATTGATATGCTTTTCAATACTTCCTTAAAAGATGACTCGTATGATTTCGTTGTTAAATATGCTTATCTAAGTATGTGTGGGGTATCATTTTGTGTGATTATGACGTTGTAGATTTATAGCTTAACCTTTCCTTTAGATATGTATGGAACATATACCTATTGATGATCTTGTGTCATTGTGTCGTTCGGCGTGGTTGGATAGGTATTTTCCCTAGTTACTATGTTATTGGTACTAGCTGCATCGTTGAAATTCTAGCATGAATCATATCGTTACTTGGTCGTGAGTATATGTTGGATGAACTGGCCATTCTAGTAAGGTACCTCGACTATGTATATACTGTGATTGACCTTCGAGGCTTGTGGTTTGCAACTGTGATTTTGGAACGTGTGTGTGTGTTGTTCCTTCCACCCGGAGCGTTCGACGGGACGTCTGAGGGTCAATACTAAGGGGTACGGCCACGGAAGTGGACTTGGGTGCGTGTGTGGTTGAACTTCCACCGGGAGTGTCCGACGGGATGTCTGGGGGTCGATACTAAGGGGTACGGCCGTGGAAGTGGTTTCCCACCCGGAGCGTTCGACGGGGCATCTGGGGGCCGATACTAAGGGGTACGGTCGCGGGTTACCGGGTGTAGTTTTCATCTTGAGGATAACGTTGATGTTTTCGTTAATTGTGATATTGTCCGGAGTGTCACAATGCTTTGTGCTCGGGGTCGAGAGACATTATATATCGAGTCTTGGTGCTTGGCTAGAATGGCATAGGAATAATGTGTTATGTGTAATGTGTCCTTCTAAGTGAATTGAAGTGGATGATCGGGTCGTGGACCCTGTGCTTTGTGACCGGAATGGTTGGGTCATGGAACCCGTGTTTTGTTAACGGATTTGCATTTTGGAAAATGAACTTTGGGGCTGTGACCCTAAATGGGTTTCAAGGAATTAAGAACTTTTCAATTTCTAATGTTTTCAAAACACCCGAGGTTTGGAAATGTTTTCAATGTGCTTACTGGCTTCGTTTCTACTTTCAAGACTTGAACTATTTTTAACTAAAAATTTCTCGGGAAGTCTTTCGTTGTATTCTCGGAATGTGTTGTGTATGGCTCGTTTTTGCACTTTATACTTGCACTAGAGAAACAGTGGAGTTTTGATAACCCCCGAGTAATCGAGGGGTGGATATCTGTATTGTGTCCAGGTACATGCAGGTTTTCGGGAGCAAGTCATAGGATCGGTACGAGGGATGATCGAAGACGAATGATACTAATCACACGAAGGCCAGTTTTGGGTTAAGTTAGTCGAAGTCCATTGTATTGTCTTTTCCGCTGTCTTATTGTTCGTTGTTGCAAGTATTTTACCCTTGCGTGGGTATGAGTCTGGATGAGTTTATGTATTTTGATTTGTAAGTCAGTGACGAAGGACCAAATCGGTCTATTGGTTCGTTATTTTGATTCATCGGTATGTAATGTAATGTGTTGTTTTGATGTCTAGCCTGGTGGATCCTCACGGAGAGGGTCTGCGGCGTGTAATATTCCCGGTTCAATCTGGGAGTGTTACATACACAACGTACGTTATACTTACCAACTTAACGTACGTAAGCACTTCAGCTAGCGTAGTAATGACTTCTGCACTTAGTCAATTCCAACTGTTCCTGTCCGTCGTCTCGACATACCGAATACATTTACACGTCATACTGAATATACATCATTGTTCCAATAACAATCTCATACGATAAACCTGATATTAAAATTAAGATAATCTGATACATGATATCCTCAAATACAATTGTCGACCAAGTACAACGATTATATCAATACAGATGTCTCAGTTCTTCACTTATTTTATCCATACTGTACAGATTCCACATTGTACAACATAAATCGGATAAAATAACATTAAACAACAGTAGTAGAAATTCCGAATATTACATACTACACCACTTAAAATAAGTTTCGTCCTCGAAACTTGCAATCTGTCATATGTTCAACCAAAATATCCCGAAACCATCACGACAACAATCAATCATCATCATTAATGAATAACCAAAACAGTATACTTACAAATGCTCCAAGTCAATGATTTCCTGTGATACTAGCAAAGGACTCCACTATAAAGCCTCAATATGCTTACAATCACAATTCCATGAGTCTCAACAAAATATATCATCTTCGGATGAAATAATATATCCGTGTCAAATATTGTCTGCCTAATCGCACAATCAAGTCCCAATTCTGATACAATCAATAATATACAATACACTTGAGAGACAACCGCTTAAAACAATGGCAACCAATCCCGAAACATCGATACAAAATTCTAAAGCTCTTACCATCATTAACAATGATCAACCAACAAATTAACCGAGAATATCATTGACATGATAAACTCCAATATGACCAACGAAAGGTCGAAACACAACCGAGAATATCATCCACATGATAAACTCTATATTACCAACGAACGATCAACGAAAATCGAGAATACCTTCACATGATAAGTTCCAACACGATCAACATAGAACCACAGAGACGGATATACGGACAATTAAAATACTCAAAACGTTACACCAATCACATGCAGCGGATCTCGAAGAAACACACCCGACTGGTGAACATACCCCTCGGCATACGAACAACCAATCACAAACCGACGAACATACCCAATCATACTGGAGTGGGAATGACCAATCAAAATTCAAAACAACTATCCTGGGGTTACCATTCCCAAATCTACACTTACAAATAAATCATTCAAAAAAATCACTATGGTAAAATCGCGCTACTACCACACCAATAGAGCCACATAGCACATATGTCCCGGTTTCACAAAATCGAAAGTTCCAAAATTACATTTTGCACGAATCTACAACACGCAGCATATTTCTCTTATCTGACCATCTAATCGATCATCCCTGGATAACCAAACTACCATACTAAAGTTCGAATCTCCTTTCATTGCACCATTGATGTGTCATCCAGTTCGTGAGTCACATTCATAAATTCACCATGATATGCACTATGCACTAAATGCGTATGTATATCAATCACATTTTCAAAATCAGTTTGAAATCATATAGTATTGTCAAGAAGACAAATTTTCGAAAGTTCTTTCAAGAATTTCAAAACTAAAAACATAAAATTTTCGTAAGACCACGAAATCAATTTTCGAAAAATTAAATCGGTTTAGTAAAGTACTCTTGTATCATGGAATTATGCAAATGATTGACCCCACCCATACTCCTGTATACCAGTTCAGCTTGTCACCAAATCCACTGACTTTCCATCGGAAAACCACATGATAGAGTCCAAAATCTCAATATATATAGACTCTGATAAAAACTCCTTTTCCACATATGACTCGCAACGTCGACCATTAACCCTTCCTGGATCACCTCAACCATGCTATGACAAAACATTAAATAATCGACAAATCAAACACAACGAAAGACTACCCGAGAAGTTTCATTTGGACAAATAAATCAAAACCCCGAAAGGTAGTAATAAAATAGATAAATGATTGGTAAAGTGTTTTACGAATCTCGAGAGTTCTTTTGAAAACAGAAAAGCCTTTTAGAAACACTAGGGTCTCAGCCCAATCCTGTTCCACATTACAAGAAGTTTATAAAGTAGAAAATCCTTTTTGGACCCCAAGTCCTGAGTTATAAAACTATTTCAAAATCGATTGGGTCTCGGCCCAAAATCATTTTTTCGTAAAACATCCGTAAAACATTCATTTTGAAAAGTATCATTTTCAAATGCTCAAAAACAGTTCATATATCTCAAAATGAATTAACATGACTACATGTTCTTCTCAACCATCCACAACATTCCCCGAAATACATAACTCCGTTTTCCCAGTTTCACCGACATATCGGTTTTTCAAAATCATAGCTTCTTAAGATCACTGGTTCTGTCCCAACTATTATGTTTTGCTATATTATAACTTAACTGATAATATTCTTCCGAATCTCAGAGCACATCAATATTATAACTGCAAATAACCTCAATGCAATTCAAAATCCAAATACTTACAGATTTTGAAGTCGACGATTGCCCGTGATACTGGCACATGTCTCAACTCTAGAAAATACTCGACACAGATATTTTCAAAACACACATTTTGCAAACTCAGTTCAACTCGAGAACACAGCACATCTCTATCCGAGGAAACACATTAATACCATTTGTAAAGTTTACAACAACCCCAGTACTACACTGGTAAATCACATAACGCACAAGCCCGAGTGAACAACAAAACCCAGGGCTCTAGAATTCGTCAATCGACAAATCGAATGAAGCGACAAAAGCATGACTCGACTCGACCCGACTGCCTAGGTTTTCTCAACCTAAGCTCCGATACCATATTCTGTAACACCCCAGAGTCATCCAGGAATATTATAGCGCCATGGGCCCCGAGACGGAACCCACAAGGCTAAAAGATAGTTTCGTAAACATTTACAAACGCCCAAGAGGCTAACGACGGTACTATCTTTTAAAAACAATCAAAGACTTAATAAAATCCATCATAAAAATCTCATTTGAAACCGCAAGGCCAGAAATGCCAAAACTCAACATTTTTAAAACATTCGTTAAGCTATCGCATACATGTTCCGACAAAATAGTTTAGAAAACAATTTTCCATAGTAACTTAAGTTAACGGACAATGAAAGGTCATTCAAGAATACTCGCGCAGCGGAAAGGACAAACAATTAAAATTACTCTAGCAGCGGAATACAGCATAAGATCAGAATACTCAATTCACAAACACATGCCATATCCAGTATCCTCCTCTTCACGACCTCTACAAGATTGATAACCAAAGAACCTAAAAAGAAAGCCCACGACGGAGTCAGCCATAATATCCAACAATGATAACAATCCAATCACATCAATAATTACATACCAATGAAAATACTAAGTGAAAATACGACTAATGTAATCTTACCGCCGTAACTTTACCAAACTCATAATAATTCTCATCAAAATAATCATTATGACAATGTACATCTCGTAATCTCGATTAATAAATAAACTTAAACATAACATCCATACAGTGCCTCAAGCAATACCCAAGAATCTCAATACATCATCATAACTCGCGATACGGAAATCTACCAGCTCTGACCAATACGATCCAACAAATATCAACACGATAATCGATTGTTCATCCAAAGACAAATTCGAAAGGACATACGGAACATACCTCAAGATATGTAATGCCACGACAATCATGTCAGTCTAATCCGAGATTAGATCAATACCACATACGGGCATGGTCCTAACACAAGACCTACAAATTCATACTCGTGTGACAATGCGAATATGCTCACCTCAATAACAGCAATGTATACTTATGGAAATCCGATGATCCGGCGCACACATCATAGATCCCAAGATGATCATGAAAGACCAACATGAGGTGCTTAACCCATAATATACATATGTTATGAGTATACTCTCGAATGCCACTCAGAGGATGTTGAGTGAGGGCATTGTGCTTGTAATTATGTAGATTATTATTATAAGGCATATCGTTGTTTCTTTATTTACTGGTAGTTTACTAGCATTCTTAACTCGTAAATATACATATAGAAACTAGTTAATGTATTTGAGAGCAAAACGTTCAACTCCTTATTGGATAAGGGAGTTGGCACTGGAAAGTTTTATAGCTCAAATATTTAATCGTTCGCAAGTCGATGAAACTTGACTGGGCGTTAAGTTTATGTGAAGACTTGTATGATGTGTTCTTTGACATGGAGAGTGCCTGTCGAACACTAATGGTTAGTGGGAGTACACATTATAGGTATGCTAATTGGATTAGTATACTCGAATTGACTCACCCTCGATTCGTCACACAGATTTCACTCTGGGACAGTCAATGACGGAATTGAAAGGTTGTGATAGGTATTCGTGAACCTTCGACTTGTGGATTCAGTAGGGATGTGCTTTTGACGTCAATATTTTCATTAGAGTAGTTCGACTCTATAAACCGGAAGGTGGGGGTCAACTTCGACGTGCATCTTGATGGGCAAGTAGCAGGTCCTAGTGAATACCAAGATAGAATTCTTTCTCCTATTAGTGAACGGGTTATATGCCCTATGCGGTTATTAGCAGATGAGATCATAAGTATTTGGCCAAAGCATTGGAGCTTGTTGTATTAGATACACGAGAGCTCGATAATCTCGATTTGTGTTAACTCATGCATAGCGTCAAGTACAGATAGGGTTTGAGTGACCGTGATCCTATAACTTGATCGGGATATTTGAAAGAAGGGTTTATACATATACTGGTATTCACGACAGAATGGTTCTTGAATGATCCCAAATTATTCGTTCTCAGTTGGGGTACAGTGTAGGCCACCAGGCTGGCTAGGTGGTGCTACTACTCTTTGGTTCCTCGCATTGCTGACTGAGACGGACCTACCGAGTCGCGCAATAGGATTGACGACAGAATGAATCGAGCTTATTCTCTCATTTTGAATATTAGATATTGGATATCTAATTTATTGGGACATTGGATGTCTAAATTGATTTATTGAATAAATTAATTTACGGCCTAATGAATTAAATAAATTATTGGGTGACTAATTTAATTCATGAATATAGTTATTTCTTGGAGAAATTAATCATATTATTATGTATTTGATATGATTAATTAATTGGATTAATTAATTGATATAAATACATCGGAACGAAATTGAAGTTTATCTATTTGGACTCATGGGAGTCCGGAACGAACCGATCTTGTCCGATTTCTTTATTATGCCCCCCCCCCCCCCCCCATTTCCACCAACCTTCATCTTGTTTTGTTTCCATTTTTAATGGAAGATAATGACATGGTGGGGCTTCATTATCATGTGCATGAGTTGTACATGTGGGTGTAATTTGAATAAGAGAGGAAGACTTCTGATCACTCTCACTCCATTCATTTGCTATGTGAGAGAGAGTGAAAGAGAGAGAGAGAATACATTTCTCTAGTTCTTCTTCTTCTTCTTCTTCAATTTTGTTCTCGATTTTTCTTGGAGGAAAATTGAAAAATTAATTGAGAGCGTGTGATTTATACACTTGGAGTGTTATAACCACAATCGAAAGCTTCAGCATCCTAGCTCTAGCCATATCCTTGGAGGATAGCAAGGTGATCGTCATTCCGTTCGTTTCTCCAGCGCGTGGCAAGTAGAGACGCGGTGTTTTCAGCGTTGGATCCAAGAGCTTGGAGCGAATTGGATTGTAGGGAATTCAATTAAAGCTTGGGGAATAGCTCAAGAGAAGGGTACCATTTAATCAACGACTACAAGGGTATGCTTCTTGTATCTTTTGTGCTGCATTTTCTATATTCGTATATACTTAGCTCGACCGATCCTTGTAGGGATTCGGATCGAATTAATTTTCGTTTTACCGCTTCCGCAGGGCCTTCGTTTTAGCACCGAATCCCAATAGTGGTATCGGAGCATAGGTCTTTCAATCGTATATACGATATTTAGCATTTGGAATGCTTGATTGGATGGTGTATGATTTGGAATCATAATCGTATTAATCGTTGATTTTCTATTGTTCATCTAAAAATTAATTTTTAATGATTTTATGTTACAACATAAATCTCTTTTATTTTGAAAAAATTATTTAATGTGTAATATAAAGATTAGAAAAATATTATTTTTGAAATCGGGGCGAAAAATGAGCCGAAAATGAAAACAGACCCGGCAGCTTGGAGCTGGTCGGGCGCTGCCTCGCGGTCCCAGGCAGCGGATCGCGATCTGGCCCTGTGACCGGACACACTCGGCAGTCTATGCCGGCAATGGTCCCGGTCCCTGCCGGCCCTGCTCGGCAGCCTGCTGGGCAACTTGCTGGGTAGTGCTCCGGCTGTGTTTTTCGACTCCGTTTTTATATTTCGTTCGATAATTAATTTCCAACAAATTAAATTGGATTTAATTTGACTAAGATTTAATTATGGTAATTTTATTCATAGGGGAATTAATTTAATGAAATATTTTCTCGTCCGGAACAAGTAAAAATTAACGGTTCTTTGAATTAATTGGATTAATTCGTTTTGGATGGATTTATTTATATTGATTAGATCAATATTCAGATTCATTATGAATGCCATTTATTTAATGTGTTTGATGCATTATTTTGAATGGGGATGTGGTTCATGGACATAGTTTTGAATCATTCGGTTTTTATTCGATTGGGTTGTAAAAGCCGTTTTGAGCCTATTTATTTTACTAGAAATATTTGTATCTAGGATGCAATTTTCAATGTAAAATTTATATGTAATGACGAAGACCGGAGGAAGATCCGTTTCGTAAAGACGAAGACTTGTAATTATATTACGGAGTTTTTGTTTCTAGGAACGGTCCATGAACCACATATTGGTAGCAACTAGGTTGTGAATGGTTGTTCATATTGTATGAATGCTACAAACACGCGTAAATGAATTAATGTGCAAATTGTAACATTAATCGCGAAAATTCTCCCACGACAAATTATTAAGTTTATAAGGTTTCAAGGTTTTCCTTCCCTCCATGGAGCTTTCGGGAAATTGAAATTCAAACCGGATGTGCTATGCTTCCGAGTTATCGGGGTAGTCGTTCGGGGAGGACGGATAAATTACCGGGAGTGCATTGGATGCCTTTTCGGTTGGAGCAAATTTTATCCCTAGAAACCTGATAGGTTGGCGAATAAGATTCAATTGTGAAACTAATTTGCGTCGATGGTATAAACTTAATGTAATATCCGGATTAATTATTGAGTATTTCATTTGTAATTAAACCCTGTATTATTCGGATTTGTGATATCGATAATCAAAGTGTGATCTTTCTCGTATTCGTATCCATATGCATGATTATATCAATATATAAATCTTCACATGCAATTACGTAATAACGTACGCTAAGAGGTGAGCATAGCGTACGCTATGTGCCAAGGTTAGCGCACGCTATGAATGAAGCATAGCGTACGTAAGGCAGCCAATAATTGAGCAAGGCAGCTAGCACATGAGCCAGCTGGTGGTGGGCTCGGCCAGATTCTAACAGCGTGAACCTGGACAGTTTTTAAGTCAACGGATGTTAACGTACGCTGAGGTATGTATATAGCGTGCACTAATTTGTATTGATTACGTATGTAACTTGATGGTGCGGCGTATGAAAGCGGGTATAGAACAAGACAGTAAGCTTTCATTGGATGATAACGTACGCTAAGGAGAACATATAGCGTACGCTAAGTGAATAACGTACGCTATGCACAAGAGCTAACATACGTTAAGGTCAGAAAATTATAAATGGGATAGCACCCCATTTTATTTCATTCGTTTCCTTCACTTGTTAATCACCTCCCTTCATTCCCAGAGAATTCCCAGCCACCTAAAACACCGATAGACCATTTATACTTGATCATTGGAGATTGGATATCACTTATACTTGATCATTGAAGTTGAGAAACATCTTGGATTGGCACACAAGCAACCGGAGTTGGACTCTACCTATTGTCTCGGTGTTTTCTTCATTTTAAGGTATGTTAATGCTATCTCCAACCTTGGATTCATGTTCTTAAGGATGTTATGATCATACTACCGAGAATATTAGGTTCCATAGATGGTTTATTCAACCAAACATCATGTTTAGGAAGTTGGAGTGATTATGCTTAAGTTACCATTGTTGAGATCATGTTAGTTGGAATATTGTTACGTCAAATAATAAGAGTAGTGTCCTGAGATTAATAATCCATATTGAATGGTGCTTCCATAATGATCGTGGACTTGGTATTGATATCACCTTTGCTAAACGGAATTAGATAAAGGATCACCGAAGGTTGTGTCATTTGTTACAAGTTAGATTGGTTAATTAATCTTCATGATGAAGTTGAAAGTGATGATGATATTGGTAATAAGCATATCAACCTTAGATCACCCGAACTTCATATGGGAAATTGTAATCAAGACTGAGTATGACGTTGTGATGTTATGTGAATCCTTGAATTAAAAGATGTCTATAAACCGTAAGATCATTCGAGTTGCTTGAGTAATGTATGTGTGGAGTATAATGTATGTTAAACACTGAGAATTACGTACGTTATATCATCAGACAAGTCAGTCATCTGATCGGAAAAGAGAAACTGTCAAATGCATGCTTAGCGTGCTCTAGGCATTGTAGCTTACGTACGCTAACGAGCAGACGTAACGTACGCTACATTGGGTATGTAACGTATGTTATGCAGATCAGGCATGATACGTGTTGTTGAACTTTCTGCCATAGTTTAGAATGATAGATGTTCGTTCGTTAGTTATTCGACGTAAGATGAACTCTATATTATTTCTTTTGTTTAATGTCCGAGTTCTACTAAGTGATTGATCGAAGTTGCGACCTTCGAGTGTATTGATACCAGACGAAGTATTATTCTTGTCGTCAATCGAGGCAAGTACTTTAATTTTAATTGTGCGTATTATTGTCGACTATGTTGTTGTTGTATTGTTGCGTACTTGTTAATTGTCCACCATGCGTTGGTCCGATGTGATCATCATGGGAATCTATAGCTATGTGCGCTGGATCGCTGGACAAGTATTTCCACCATGCGTTGGTTTGGATGGGTTTATCCACCTCGTGTTGATCTGACGGGATCATCTTGGGATCTAGGCAGTGAACGCTGGATCATCGGATTACCCATGTGTTGTTGTTGTGCATATGTATATTATGTGTTTGCCATAAGGATACATTGTTGTTATTGATGTGAGTATATTGACGTTGTCATATGAGTATGCATTTGTAGGTATTGTGTTAGGACCGTGTCTGTATGTTGGGTTGATCTGATCTTGGATTAGACTGACGTGATTTTGTCGTGACATTTCATATCTTGAGGTATGTTCCGTATTTCCTTTGGTATTTGTCTTTGATGGACAATCGATTATCGTGTTGAGATGTGATGATGTTACCCGATGGATTGGGTTGGACAAAGTTAGTGAATTTCGTAACAGTGAGTTATGATAATGTTTTGAGAACCTTGGGCATTGTTGAGATATAGTACAGATATTTCGGTATTAGCTTATTGTATTGTTAAGGATACGAATCGTGGATTTTCGTACAGTTATGGCGGTAAGATTACATCGGTAGTATTCTTACTTAGTATCTCATTGGGATGTAATTATTTACGTGATGTGATGGTTATCATTGTTGGCTATTATGGCTGACCCCATCGTGGGCTTTCTTTTTAGGTTCTTGAAGCAAGCACCCCGAGCATGGTATGATCGTTTCAGTTAATTTTTAATTACAAATGATTATAAAAGAGGCAAAGTCGATAATACCTTGTTTGTGAAAATATTGAATGATGATATAAATCTATGTTGATGACATTGTATTTGGAGCTACTAATGAATCTTTGTGCCAAGATTTCTCTAATCTTATGAAAGGAGAGTTCGAGATGAGTATGATGGGAGAATTAACATTCTTCCTCGGGCTTCAAATCAAGCAATGCGAAGATGGAATCTTTATCCATCAAACGAAGTACTTAAACGACCTTCTTAAGAAATTCAAAATGGAAAGTAGCAAGGTGATATCTACTCCAATGTCTTCATCATTAAAGCTCGAAAAAGATGAAAATGGCAAATCCGTAGATCAAAAATTATATCGAGGTATGATCGGATCTTTGTTATATTTGACTGCATCTAGGCCAGACATAATTTTTGCTACATCTTTATGTGCTCGATTCCAAGCTAATCCCAAGGAATCACATTTAACTGCTTGCAAACGCATTTTTCGTTACTTGAAAGGAACTATTGGACTAGGTCTATGGTATCCCTCTTGCTTAGATTTTAATTTAATTGCATATAGTGATGCCGATTTCGGCGGATGCAAAATTGACAAAAAGAGTACTAGTGGTACTTGTCATTTTATTGGATCATGCTTAATATCTTGGGGAAGTAAAAAGCAAACCAGTTTAGCATTGTCTACAGCTGAGGCCGAATATGTCGCTGCAGGGAGCGCCTGTGCTCAGGTGTTATGGATTAAAAATCAACTCCGCGACTACGACACATATTTTGAAAATACCCCTATTCTATGTGATAATACCAGTGCAATAAATCTGAGTAAAAATCCTATGTTGCATAGTAGAACTAAACATAGACATAAGACATCATTTTCTATGCGATCATGTTCAGAAAAAGGATATCTGTTTAATTTTTGTCGCGACGAAGGATCAACTTGCTGATATCTTTACAAAACCTCTTCCCGAAGAATCGTTTAATTCTATTCGTTTACAACTTGGTATGGGACATACAGACAATTTTTGAAATAAGCTTTCTACTCAAGATATCAATATCCTTGATTCGCTTCATTCGCTAGCGCGCACTAGCTTCACTCTCTTAACGCGCGCTAACAACTGATTTCGATAGCGTACGCTAACCTCACTACCTTGCGTACGCTAATTAAAAATCTTTCGTATTCCAAATTAGCTGCTGGACAGTCCAGTAAGCTTTTCATTTTTACCTAACGTACGCTAACTCTATGTTCCTAGCGTACGCTAACTAAAAACTTAGTTGACTATATATAGTCCGTACGACCCAGTAACGCTTTCACCCTTTTCTAACGCACGCAATCGCAAGAACACATTTCTCAGAGAAACCCTAGCCGCAAATCCGAATCTTCAAACTTCCGTTTTCTCCCTCAGATCTTCAACTTCTCTACCGATCGATGTCAAGCAAGAATGGAAAAACCATGGAAAAAACATACAAAAACCTAAAACGACCTCTCAACGCACAATACAATGCGACTCGATTCATCTCATCCACCGTATCGAGGGTATTGTTTGAAATCCTTCCACAAGAGCATATTACGGATTGTTATTTCTTCAACTTTCCGAGTCTGGAATGGGTAAATGTTCTTATCACTGATTTCTTTTCTTCGATTGGAATTGCCCCCGATTCGTAAAATGTAAAGACCCTATTTTTCCTGAACTTGTCCGTGAATTCTATGCCAATCTTCATGTGGCTGACAGTGAAGGGTCATCATCCTTAGCCTTAGGATGTTTAGTTGGAGGAACGCCAGTGAAAGTTTCCTCGGATATTTTAACGCAGATTTTTGGTTTACCATCCGACGGGTTTCTGTGTACTGGAAAAATGATTGCAGAAGATACTGGAGTAAGTGAAATTGATGTCAAAGAGTTCCTCAGTTCAACAGCTGTTATTGACATAACCGACGAATTCTTCGAGAACAATGACTTTGGGATCAACATCCGACTACTTTTAGTGGCGCTCACAAAGTGTATAATGCCGAAGGTGAACACTCAACATAAATTAGTGGGAGTCGACAAACACGTTGTGTACCGCGTGCTAAATGATGATAAAGTGAATTTTGCTGATATCGTCACTAGTTGAATGAAAGTGAAGGGTGATCTTTTTCGGACGAAGAACTATGCGTCTCGCTCCCGCAAGGCTGGAATGCCTTATGGTTCCATTCTCACGGCCATATTCAGATTTCATCACGTGGATTTGACGAAAGACAAGGCTGTCCCAGTCTCTCTCGGCTCGGCCTATTTGTTAAAAGCCATGCATTATGTCTGAACGTCCAATCGAGGCTGGATTCTATTCCCATATCTTCGCGACGACGACCAAGTGGAAAAAGGGTCGCGCATGCCTACACCAGAGGAGAGAATCACTCGTCGAGGACCACATACCCTTCAGGAGATGCAAACCGGGGAGTTCGTGAGGAAGCCTACTTCGAAAGGGAAGCGACCGATGCGAGATGCAGTCACGGAGGAAGAGGAAAGCGACCTTTGCACTCGGATGCGGAGCATCGAGACTTCTCAACTTGAAATTCGAGAGGATGTTCGGTCTCGACGCACGGAAGTCGGGTCTCTTCGTTCAGAAGTCGGGGAAGTTCGTGGGCTGATCTCCGATTTCATTCGTTACACACATCCGTCATTCCCATTCCCATCCTCCTCTTCTGATGCAGCACCCTAGAAACTAGGAAATTGATGCTTGTTTGTAGAAGCTTATAATTCGAATGGTCTTTATGTTTCATGTCTTGAAAATTTTATGTATTGCATTGGACTTTGTTTTAATGAAAATTGCATTTCGCTTCATTTGGTATTTGCTGTATTATTGTCTATGTGATTTCGTTCATGATATTTGTTAAGAAGGTAACAATTCAGGGGGAGTTCTTTTTTGTTAATGTCAAAAAGGGGGAGAATACTTCAAAAAAACGAAACGCACTAACATATCGAACAAGTTACCTTGATTCGAATCATCTAAAATGTTTTTGCAGGTATAAAATTAAATGTTTTGACATCATCAAAAAGGGGGAGATTGTTGACTCAAAAAGGATTTTGATGATAATTTCATTCAAAACATTTAATTAAATCAATCTCAGCACGTTACTACATTGAAGGAACAAAACGATGTTAGCGCACGCTACCTATACCAGCGTAGCGCATGCTATCGAGGATTGTATGCCTAGTCAGTCAGCTGTAGTCCAGTGAAGTCACCTGATGGATAGCGCACGCAAGTCTTTCAACATTAGCGCACGCTAAAATACTACACTTAGCGCATGCTACTCAATCATTATTAACGCACGCTATCACATCATTCAATCAGAGGACAGAAAGGTATGGAAAGAAAATGGAAACGGGCTTGCGCAAGCTATGAACAAATATTTACGTACGCTAACACAAGGACCTAGCGCACGTTATCCCTCATTACTTTGCGCACGCTACCGGATATCATGGTCAGTAGTCCAGTAGCTACTGGACTCAAAATGAAAAGGACTTTACATACGCTAGACAGGGTAACGTACGTTACTGAAGAAATTATTTAGCGCACGCTACAATATAAACATTAGCGCACGCTAAAACAGTCAAAAAGCTTACCATTGGAATTTCTACCGTTGGAAGGCAAGTGTCAATGAAGATCCGTGAAATCTGGAAAAGTTGGAATTAATTAATACTAGCGCACACTATGAATGTTTGCTAGCGCACGCTAAGCTCAAATCTAGCCGTTGGATAAAGAGACGTTGGGGAGACAAACCAACATATTCAAAGTCAAGATTGAAGACCTGTTGACCAGACGATAACGCACGCTACGAGTACATGACTAGCGCACGCTAGCCATACATTTTTACCGTTGGAATAGTCTTGTGACCGTTCAGGAAAGTTAAGTCAGAATCGACAGCGCACGCTAGAAGAATTTATTAGCGCACGCTAATAATACGATTTTCAGCATTTGAAGAATGACTCTCACCTATAAATACCCATGGGACTTGGGTATCAAAAACACACAACTTCAAGCATACAAGCATACAAGCATACAAGCATTCTTGAGCTCAAATTGCTACTAATTATTATATTATAAGTTGTGAGAAGGAAAGATACAAGAGTGATTTTCTTTGTAATATCTATTATACTTTGTATTCTTTCATTTGATTGTAAGTGATGCATCACTTACACTTGAGCGTAAAAGAAACGAATCAAGAGTCACTAATCCGGTGTTATTAGGATCTTTGATCCGGCATTGTTAGGATTATACTCCCATATTCGTATAGTGAGGATTATCTAGTTCCTATAGAACACTAGATAAACAAAAGTTTATATTGAGAGAGAGGTTGAGCTTGGACCGATAGAAGACAAGCGGTTGTAGCGGTTGCGAACTCGGACCGATCGAAGACGAGTCAAGATTGTGGTTGTTCTTGAGCCAATAGAAAAAGCAAGTCGGAGAGAGGATGTAGGCAAGTTGCCGAACCTCTATAAATCTTTGAGTCTTTAAATTCCGCACTATTTTTTCATTTATTCGCAAGAAATTTCGTTATTCCGCATTACCACTATTCAACCCCCTTCTAGTGGTAAATTTATCTCTTCATATTATAAACAGTGCAAGTAATAACTTGCCTCGATACCAATGAAGCCGTTACCAATTCCATTGCCTTTGTCTACGAACTCCTCAGCCCCGACCAAAGCAATCTACGAACATTCTCGAATACGACCGCAAAGCATGGTTCTAATCACCGATCAATAATCTCAACCTATTACAATAATCGATAAACAACAAGTTCGATAATAGTCAACAATCGATATAACCAATTCACAAACCCAACAGCTCAAAAATATCTCTATTAACCACTAGTCCGAACAATCCAACTCAATCCATTACGAAATCACAACCATAATACAATTATGTACACTGTCTGTTGACATAGTGCACGTTAATCACTTAACGTAGCATGCACTAAGTCTCTTCTGTATAATTTTTGTATGCTCTCCTATGTAATATTCAATTTCTAAACAGCACTGTAATCTATATCATCCATAAAATCTTATTTTACCTCAAAATATTACAGCTCGTGATCTTCAGTTACTACTTAGATTACGATTCATATTGAAATATTTGCTAAGTATAAATTTTGCTAAGTCTAATGTTGTACGAACTTGTCTGCAAACAGTTCATAGATTAAGATGTATTTGAGTAATATTTCTTGCTGTAAGATTGCGCATACGAGCCAATCATAATTTAATCTGTAATATACTTAGTTTTGTAGGATTTAAAGTTATACAACTTGCTACGCAGATCAAATTTTAGTCTAAGTCTTGAAGATCAGATCATTCGACAGAAGACTTGAAGACACCCTCGTGTTTTTAAAGGGTTTTGTCATTATCAAAATGAGGGAAATTGTTGGGAAAAATAATACCACAAGTGTTATGATAAATGCACCCTACAGGCATATGCAGCATTCAAGGATTTTGAAGTCAACCAAATGGATGTGAAAAATGCCTTTCTAAATGGAATTCTAGAAGAAGAAGTCTATGTGGAGCAACCCCCTGGATTTATCAAAGGAAACAAAGTCTACAAGCTTTTGAAAGCTCTATATGGACTCAAGCAGGCACCAAGAGCATGGTATGAAACACTCTCTGTGTTTCTAGAGAAAAACGGATTCAGCAAAGGCAAAGTGGACAAGACTCTATTCAGAATAGAGCATGAAGACCACATATTATTAGTACAAATATATGTGGATGACATCATATTTGGCTCAACCAACCCAGAGCTATGTGAGAAATTCTAAAATCTCATGTAAGGAGAATTTGAGATAAGCATGATGGGATAGCTTAATTTCTTTATAGGGTTGCAAGTCAAGCAGATGAATAATGGAATTTTCATCAATGAAGCTAAATACACAAGAGACTTAATCAAGAGATTTGGAATGGAATCATCCAAACCAGCAAGAATACCTATGAGGAAAAGCACACACCTAGATGCAGATGAAGGAGGCATATCAGTGGATCCAACCCACTATAGAGGACTTATTGGATCACTCCTTTATCTGACTCCAAGCAGACCAGACATATCTTATGCCATGGGAGTATGTGCTAGATTTCAATCCAAGCCAAAGCAGTCTCACCGGGATACAGCTAAAAGGATTATCAAATACCTTAAGTCCACAGCTAATGTTGGGCTATGGTATCCTAAAGATGACAACTTAGAGATATCAGGATACTCAGATGCAGACTTCGCAGAATGCAAAATTAATTAGGAAAAGTACCAGTGGAACGTGCCAATTCCTAGGAACCAGGCTGATATCTTGGTTTAGCAAGAAGCATGTATCTAACTCAATATCAAAAACAGAGCCAGAATACCTAGTTGCAGGTAGCTGTTGTGCCCATATTCTATGGATCAGACAACAGCTAAGGGACTACAACATCATTGCAAATGAAGTCCCAATGTGGTGTGATAACAACAGTGCAATTGCTATAACCAACAATCCAGTATTGCACTCAAGGACGAAGCACAATGATGTCAAACATCATTTCATCAGAGACCATGTGCTTAACCAAAGAGTTAGAGTGGAAAGAGTCAGCACTGAATACCAAATCGCTGACATATTCACCAAACCTTTGCCAGAAGAAAGGTTTTTGTAGCTGAGCAGGGAACTAGGATCACTAGATTGGGAATCTAGTACAGATGAGAAAGCTACCTGAAGCAGATCAGACGAGAAGACGAAGGACAGACGAAGTAACCTAGCTGATCGAAACCACAGGCGATACAACTCACCTGATGCATGTTAGGAATACTTGTTAGATTTTGATGATGTCATCTTTATATTCAAATGTATGTTTTAAATTATTTGGCAAAATGTAAGGAAGAACCAAATGAGTATCTTCCATAGGCCAAATTATGATAAGTTAGATACTTGGCAAAATGTAAAGAAGATCCAAATGAGTATCTTTTATAGGCCACTTAAGTTAGGCTTAAAAATCGGCTAAGTACATATCAGTCGAGCCTTGGTCAATTCACCTGTTAAGATAAGGTTGACCACAGACGAGTCATATCAGGCAACCTTTCAGAGAACTTCTGGTCAAATAATTTTATCAGCAAAGTTGGACCAGACTGCAGTCAAGAAGGGAATTCAAGTCATCTGTAGTATGACCATCAGATGAGTCAAGTTCAAATCAGCTCATAAGACTACAGACAAGTCGGCACATTAGAGAAGTCAACACCAGAGAAAGGACAGCCCAGTAATTAGCCAAGTACTCCATTCCACGTCAGCATGCATTGAATAGTCAAGATTTATGGAAAGTGACATGCGGGCGATTAGAGACAGATTGGAGAGATTCCCGGAAAGGAAATAATTTAAATAAATCATCCAGACCACCACTGAAGACTTTAATCTTATTATATTCAAAAGATTCGGCACTATCACATGGAAGTCTTCACAACGGTCGGAATTGGATTAAAATATGGGAATCCAGCCTTGCAACGTTCAGAAAAATAAACAAAGAAGTCTATTTCTCCAACGGACGGATTTGTTAAAAGATCTGTAACGGATATGAAGAAATGCGACATCTATACATATATGAAGATTTGAAGTTGAGCAGTACGACGTGAACAACACTTACAAGCAATCAAATCAAACAAAGCAATCAAAACGAACAATAGCATCGTGAAAGAGCAAGTGTTCTAAAGATCTTACTTGAAGAAGCTCTTAGTTGGAGAAGACAATCACTCGTGTCTTTAAAATCTGAGTTCGGGGTACTTCACTGGTTGAAGTTGAGAGATTATAAAGGCATCCAAGGATCATATATCAAGAGGTTCAAGGCAGTCAAAGGGAGTTGCAACGGCAAGGAATTCCACTGGTTGGAAGCTGTTGTAATTAGTTGAATCACTATAATATTTATCACTGGTGGAAAATTATAGGGAATTCATCTCCAACTGGTTTGGAGAAAAGTGGATTAGTAGAGGATTACCCCACCTCTGAGACCACTATAATTGCCTGCGTGTTTTACTGCTTTCATTATCATACTTACCTGCTGCACATATACTTAATTGTTCCATTGACTATTTCTGTATTCGTCATCAGCTGATTTCCGCACTTAAATAGATGACTCTAAGTCATCTACTATCAGCTGAAAAACTCATCCTTTGTGAAAAAGAGTTTCAATAAGTCTATTCACCCCCAGACTTATTCCTGGACGACTTGTGACTTGCAAGTGGTATCGGAGCGGTTGGTTCAATATTTCAAGAACCAGATCCATATATCGAGGATATATTTTAAGCTCATTTTAGAAATGGAACACATGCATTCTAGATTAGCTGTTTTTTCAGTTGACGAGTATGATCTTTGGAAGATAAGGATGCAGGCACACTTATCTTCAATCCATGACGACATGTGGTGCATCATAGAGGACGGTCCATTCATCTTCGAGAAGGACAACACTCCTGAGGAGATTACAGCCGGGAAGCCAGAGAAGATCCCAAAGAAAAGGACGGAGCTGACCATTGAAGAAAGAAAGATGGCCAACTTTGACAACCGGCCAGATACGTGTTGTACCAAACTCTTGACAAATCAACAATGGTCAAGATTAAGAACTGCAAAAACGCCAAAGAAATCTGGGACAAATTAGCCTTTAATGTGTGAGGGAACCGAGCTGATAAAAGAAAACAAGTTGTCAATTGCTACCCAAAAATTTGTCAACTTCAAAATGAAGAATGGCGAATCCATAGACCAAGTGGACACAAAGTT
The DNA here is from genome assembly GCA_033398695.1 of Orobanche coerulescens. Taxonomy (NCBI): domain Eukaryota; kingdom Viridiplantae; phylum Streptophyta; class Magnoliopsida; order Lamiales; family Orobanchaceae; genus Orobanche; species Orobanche coerulescens. Next base: position 121,394,541 of record CM065802.1, on the reverse strand, counting down.
CACTGAAATCATTAATGAGATTAACTCCCGGGGAAAATCATATAGGAACAGGGAGATGGCGCTGAAGGTCTTAAGATCTCTCAATCCTGAATGGAGCATGAAGGCAGTGGCCATGAGAGAATCCAAGGATCTTAACAAAATAAAGATCCAAGAGCTTTTCTCTGATCTAAAGGCTTATACGTTTGAACTTCCAAGTTCATCATCTACCGAGCCTGCAGAGAAGGGAATAGCCTTTGCAGCCGAGCCCCCTGCCAAAAGCTTATCTGAAGTCAAACCTCCAAATCCACTTGATTTTGAGGAAGAAACGGCGTTCATAATGCAAAAGTTCAGCAACTTCAGAAAGAACTACTCCAAATACAAAAAGAATTATAAGGAGAACCCGAGGAGAAATCAAAAAGCTGGAAGCTGGAAGCTGGAGTGTTATAATTGCCACAAGACAGGACACATCCAAATTGATTGTCCTGACCTCAAGAAGGACGAGAGCAAGAAGGAGGTGAGCAGAAAAGAAGATCGAAGGAAGGCCCTCATCGGAGAAGATCAAGAGCGAGTAGAATCAAGCAGCGGATTCTTCTCTGATGATGATGAAGGATATGATTGTCTGATTGCCAAACTAGCTGATGAAGAAGTAACATCTAAACCCTCAGTTTCAAATAATAACAGCTCAGACATGTCACAAGACATGGACTTACACGAGTCTGTAAATCAGCATCTCAAAGATTTTGAGAGATTAAAATCAGCACACTAAACTGTATCAGCCAAGATGACCCAGCTGCAATATGAGAATGGGCAGCTGAAAAATGACTTTGAAAAACTCAGCCTAGAATTTAATAAAATCGAAGCTGATCTTGAAAAACAGGCCGCAGACAACTCTACAAACCTGGCTGATAATACCACAGTTTAGATAAAACGACTAACTGTTTTGAATAGTGAAAAATTAGCTGCACTTGCTCATGTCAAAGCTGAGTTTGCAAAACTGACTCAGCTAAGTAAAACACAGGCGAAGGAAATAACCTCCCTGAAGGCATCTCTAACCCTGGACAAACTGTGTACAAATAAAAGTCCATTATATTCCAGATCAGGCCTTGGATATGACCCACACACTCCCTGTAGTTCTAAAACCACTTTCATCAAGGGAGAAACAATTGTCTCGACTGCTGAGCAAATATACAAACCTATGTTTCAAAATAGGCAGCAACCAAGTCACAGGTCTAGGCTGCAGCCAAGTTATACAAGGCAGCTACCTAGAAATGAGACTAGGCAATGGCCAAGACAGAAGCAGCAGCCCAGACAAAATGCCTACTATTATCAAAGACTCCTCAAAAACAGATTTCAAAATGGGAGGGGCAAATGGAAACCTCAAGGTTATCCTAATTTTCAAAACGAACAGGTGTGGAGATCTCAAAGATTTAATAAATGGTCTCAGCCAAGATTTAGGCATGGCCCACACCGTCAGTTTTATGAGGCATATCCGGTACATAATCCCAATAGAGGATATAGGCCAGACAATACACACCTTTTAGGGGTAATAATAATAACAACTTACACAATCCCAGGAGAAACATGTTCTCCAGGAAACCAACTAACCCCCGAGGACCCACACAGATTTGGGTACCTAAATCTCTGGTTGTCTGATTGCAGAAAAGGTGGAAGGACTACTACCACATCTCCACAAATTCAAACATTGGAGGTGAAGAATGGTTAATAGATTCCGGATGCTCAAGGCACATGACCGGGAACAAGAAGGTGCTGACAAAATATACCAAAGAAAGAGGTCCAGACGTAACCTTTAGAGATAGCTCTAGAGGCCAGACTAAAGGTTTTGGAGAGCTGCACCGAGGAAACATCACCATATCCAAAGTTCACTATGTCAAAGGACTCAAGTATAATCTTTTGAGCATAAGTCAGTTTTGTGATGAGAAGAATCTAGTAGTCTTCACCATTTGGAAATGCATGGTGATAGATATTCTATCCGGAGAAGTGAAGCTACAAGGATTCAGAAGAAGGAATGTCTATATGATAGATTGGAATATAGGAACTCCTAATACCTATTTTCTATCTAAGACAATAGCTAAGAATGGATGGTTGTGGCACAAGAGACTATGTCACCTGAATTTCAAAGCCATCAGCAAGATTAGTTCTCAGAAGCTGGTCAGAGTACTTCCAGAAGAAGTATTCATGAAGGAAGCTCTCTGTGATGCATGTCAGAAAGGAAATCAAACTAGAGCATCATTCAAGCCAGTTCAACCTACCACTCTTACAACAAGGATCTTAGATCTACTTCATATGGATATATTTGGTCCCATCAAGCCAAGGACCTTAAGTGGCATAAAGCATGCTCTAGTAGTAGTGGATGACTACTCAAGATACACATGGGTTGTTTTTCTCTATAAAAAGAGTGAAACACTAACCAAGTTACCTGAGCTGCTAAGGAGAATCCAGAATGAGAAATCCCTCTCAATCATCAAGATCAGATCAGATAGAGGAGGAGAATTTCTCAACAAGGCAATCACTGATTACAGCGATCAGAATGGGATCCAGCATGAAGTCTATGCAGCCAGGACCCCTCAGCAGAATGGTGTTGCTGAAAGAAAAAACAGAACCTTGAAGGAAGTTGCTAGGTCCATGATTGCAGAAGCAGACCTGCCCAAAAGGTTCTGAGCTGAAGTTGTCAACGCAGCATGCCACACTCAGAACAGGAGTATGATAGTAGGGAGACATGGGAAAACTCCCTATGAGGTTTGGAATGGCATAACACCAATTGTTGCATATTTTCTTATTTTTGGTTGTAAGTGTTTCATCCACAACAACAGTAAAACCCAACTAAATGCCTTTGATGCTAAAACTGATGATGGTCTATTTATGGGATATTCACAAAGAAGCAAGGCATATAGAGTTTTTAATAAAGAACCTTAGTTGTGGAGGAAACACCTCACGTTGTATTTGATGAAACTACTACTGAGTACAGGAAAAGGGTGGAGCTTATAAAGAATAAGCTCAAATCTGCAACCCTAGAAGAAGTCATTGTCTATGACACAGGAATGGTGGACTCACCTGCAGATCAGCCTGAAGACCCATCTGTAGCTGATGAAGACCCAACTGCAGATCAGACAGGACCACCAAACTTACCTGATCCGATTCTTTGATAAAAACCAATCAGGCGATAAAGACTCATCTACGCACTGCACTGCATCCCAACCTGCAGATGACAAGACGGTAGCTAATCCAGTTGTAGACCAAGGAGATGCAGAGAGAGAGAAAAAATCCACTAAAGCAAATCTACAGGGGGAACAGACCCTGAAGAAGAAGACATTCCTAAGTGGCTCAAAGATCATCCTATCCAACAGATCGTTGGGAAGCTAACTGATGGAGTCAAGACAAGACAGTCTACTCTACCTGTAGGAATGGCAATGTTTTCATGCTTTATGTCTCAAATAGAACCCAAGACAACAGAGCAATCCCTGGAAGACTACTCTTGGATCAATGCAATGCAAGAAGAGCTCAATCAGATGGAGATAAACAATGTTTGGGAACTAACAGACAGACCAGATCATAAGAAGGTTATTGGCACCGAATGGGTGTACAAGAACAAATGCGATGAAGATGGAGCTGTTGTTAGGAATAAAGCCAGACTTGTTGCTAAAGGCTATGCACAATGCGAAGGGATAGATTTTGATGAAACTTATGCACCAGTTGCACGATTAGAAGCCATCAGACTATTCCTTGCATATGCAGCATTCAAAGATTTCATAGTCTACCAGATGGATGTAAAGAGTGCTTTTCTGAATGGAATTCTAGAAGAAGAAGTCTATGTGGATCAACCCCCTAGATTTGTCAAATGAGACAAAGTCTACAAGCTTTTTAAGGCTCTATATGGACTCAAGCAGGCACCAAGAGCATGGTATGAAACATTATCCGTGTTTCTTGAGAAGAATGGATTCAGCAAAGGCAATGTGGACAAAACCCTATTCAGAGTGGAGCATGAAGACCACATATTATTAGTCCAAATATATGTGGATGATATCATATTCGGCTCAACCAATCCAGAGCTATGTGAGAAATTCTCAAATCTCGTGCAAGGAGAATTTGAGATGAGTATGATGGGCAAGCTTAATTTCTTTCTAGGATTGCAATTTAAGCAGGTGGAAAATGGAATTTTCATCAATCAAGCCAAATACACCAGAGATCTAATCAAGATATTTGGAATGGAATCAGCCAAGACAACAAGAATACCTATGAGCACAAGTACACATCTTGAAGCAGATTAAGAATGAATATCTGTGGACTCAACCCACTACAGAGGACTCATTGGATCACTTCTTTATCTGACTGCAAGCAGGCCAGACATTTCATATGCTGTAGGAGTATGTGCTAGAGTCCAGTCTAAACCCAAGCAGTCACACCTAGAAGCAGCTAAGAGAATCATCAAATATCTCAAGTCGACCATTAATGTTGGTTTATGGTACCCTAAAGATGACAACTTTGAGCTATCAGGATATTCAGATGCAGATTTCGCAGGATGCAAGATTAATAGGAAAAGCACTAGTGGAACGTGCCAATTCCTAGGAACCAGACTGATATCCTGGTTTAGAAAGAAGCAGATATCTAACTCTATCTCAACAACAAAGTCAAAGTATCTAGCTGCAAGTAGCTATTTTGCCCAGATTTTGTGGATCAGACAACAGCTAAGGGATTACAATATAATTGCAAATGAAGTCCCAATTTGGTGCGACAAAAATAGTGCAATTGCAATCACCAACAATCCGGTATTACACTCAAGAACGAAGCACATTGATGTTAAGCATCACTTCATTCGAGATCACGTGCTTAATAAGAGAGTCAGAGTTGAAAGAGTCAGCACAGAATATCAAATTGCTGACATTTTCACCAAACATTTACCACAAGAAAGGTTTTTGGAGCTGAGCAGGGAACTTGGACTACTAGATTGGGAATCTAGTACAGATGAGAAAGCTACCTGAAGACCAGATCAGACGAGTTACCTGATCAGACCAGATGAAAAGACAAAGGACGGACTAAGCTGACCACACGCATCAGAACCTACCTGGTGCAGACAAGGAGAGTCACCTGATGCAGAGCAGTCAAACAGTCAACGGTCAACCAGCTAAGTTTTCTAATTTTGACCGACTACTGAATAATTTATTATTTATTTACACATGGCAATCCCATGTTCACGATTACACGAGGACAAGCTAGCACGCTTACACGTTCACACGACCCCACTAATTCGAAATTTGAACTGACTAAAATTAAAATAATATTAAAATCCAAACGTCGCTTCAATTTCTTTTTAAATACGAAAAAGGCGTTTCACTTTATTTTCTTCATGCCTACGAACCCTAATTTTTACAGAGCAAAAACCCATTTCGAATTTTCATACATTCAGAAGAAATCTTTCTTGCAGAAATGGAAGCATACTTCAACGGAGTTAACCTTAAGGCAGTGAAGGACTAGATCATCTTCTCACTGGTCGTCGATTTCGAAGTGTAGGTCACAAGTCGTCCAGGAATAAGTCTAGAGGGGGGGGGGGTGAATATACTTATTGAAACTCTTAAACTCTTTTTCTCAAAGACTGAGTTTCTTCAGCTGATAGGTAAACAAATGACTTGGAGTCGTTTTTTCTTAATACGTGCGGAAGTCAGGTGATGACGAATATAAAACAACTAATGAAACACTTAACAATGAATGCAGCAGTTAAAGTAAGATGCTATAAAACAGTAAAGTACGCAGGCAATTATAGTGGTCTCAGAGGTGGGGTAATCCTCTACTAATCCACTTTTCTCCAAACCAGTTGGAGATGAATTCACTATAATTTTGAACCAGTGATAAATATTACAGTGATTCAGCCAAACTACAACAGCTTCCAACCAGTGGAAATCCGTGCCGTTGTAACACACTTGACTGCCTTGCACCTCTTGATCCCCGATCCTTGGATGCCTTTACAGTCTTGAACTTCAACCAGTGAAGTACCCCGAACTCATGATTTAAGACACGAGTTTTTGTCTTCTCCAACTAAGAGCTTCTTCAAGTATGAACTTTTTATAACCGCTCTTTTCACGATGCTGTATTTCGCTTTTAAATTGCTCGAATGCTTTGATTGCTTGAAAGTATGTTCGCACCGGTAGTTGCTTAGCTTCAAATCTTTGGATATATATAGGTGTTGATCCATGAGCATTTCTTCATAGCCATTGCAAATCTGTAACAAATCAGTCCGTTGGAGGGAGACTTCTTTGTTTATTATTTTCTGAACGTTGCAAGGCTGGATTCCCATATTATAATCTATCTTCCGACCGTTGTGAAGACTTCTGCATGTGATGCGCCGAACCTTTTTAATATAATACGATTAAAGTCTTCAAGGTGGGTATGGATGAATTATTTAATTCATATATTTTGCGGGAATCTCTCCAATTTGTCTCTTCACGTTGCATGTGACTTTCCGTAATATTTGAATTTTCAACGCATGCTGACGTGGACTTGGAGTACTTGGCTGATCTTGACTAGGCTGATGTGCAGTTAACTTCCCTGCAGTCTGGACCTCTCTGATGTTCACTGTTTAGGACTTGTCTGATCAGATGACTTGTCTGAGGTATCTTGACTGCAGTCTGGTCAAACATCACTGATGATTTTTGTTGACCAGAACAACTCTGACTTGACTCGGCTGTTCCTCTCTGATGAACTCAGCTGATCTTTAGTACTTAGCCGGTTTTCAGCCTAACTTATTTTTGGCCTATAGAAGATACTCATTTGGTTCTTCGTTACATTTTGCCAAGTTTTACACTTAACATATTTGGCCTATGGAAGATACTCATTTGGTTCTTCCTTACATTTTTGCCAAGTAATAAACATTTGAATTTATAGTAATGACATCATCAAAATCTAACAAGTATTCCTAACACGAAAGACTTCTCGAGTCAAATCTGGACAACAACGACGTGCTACATCTCATCAGATCGATGAAGGCAAATAGGATCTACCCATTTCTGGATATCAGCCCCAAACATCTTTTCAAGGAGGCTGTTATTACTTTTACAGAGAGGCCCGAGTGCTCGAATCAGGCATAAGGAGCTCTATTTGTGGAATCCAAGTGGATATTATTCCAGAATCGGTCGGGAAAATCTTCGGGATGAAATCCCACGGCGTGACTGTCGAAGCCCTAAAGCAGAATGCAGCCGACACATGGCTGAAAATCAAGGTTGTCGACCAGCCGGAAAAGTTAAAGCTAACCACCAAAAGGAGCGAATTGAAGAAGGAATACCGCTATGCATTGGATATAACCAACAAAATAGTGATGGGGATGGTAGGCAGCTACGACCAATTATTGTTAGCCAAGTTCATGGTGTTGGGAGCACTTATTCAAGACGAACGAATTGACTGGACTGATTACATCTTCAGGCAATTGGTGCGTGAGGTGAACAAAGCCGAGTGGCTAGTTGAATAAAAGAGATTCAAATCAAAGCTGGCATTCAGAATGCATCTTAGTTGGATGTTGGAGCAGCTTGGTGTGGCGAAGGGAAACACTGACTCCTTCCACATCAACAAGAGATTTGGTCATTTAGAGGAAGAGACCCTGAGGAGGCTAGGAGGTGAGAGGAAAGCAGCTCAGATTCTAAAGGAGATGTCTGAAGAGCGAACTCCCTACAGATATCCTTTGAGCTCAGACGAGTCCGACCAAGCTGCTGCTGCAGACCAGTCTGAGACAGAGTCAGACAACACCCCCATTGCCATCTGTTTCAAAAAAAGGGGACCAACCCCTGGTGAGCCATCCTTGATTCACTCCTCACCAGAACCATCACCCAAAATACCCAGGCGATTGTTTGATGAGGAGGAGCAACCAGATCAGTTTACTACCCCTAAACCTATTCACATGGAGCATCAGCCTGCTCCCTCTAGCCTGGATACCCAAATGGTTCCTGTTCTAACCCCTCATTTTGCATCTAAGGAAGAAGAAGCAGGTTTGATTATCCTGATTCCTGAAGCAAACTATTCTTTCAACCTTCTTCAAAATAATGTCTTCAACCTGTCTATAGAGCAACTTTTACTTATCAAATATCATGCTCTAAAACATTCTTTTATTGAAATTTTTGAGGAATGGAAATCCCTTAAATCTGTTCCATTCACTCAACTTCAAGCTTTCATTAAAGGGAGTTGCTGGGAGTATCCCCAGGCTACAGAGGATCTGCTCACACATTTTTGCAATAAGTCAGATCTGATTTTACTACTTCAGGAAGGCTAGTTCATGTCCAATTTTAAAACAAATATGGACCATCTCCTCCATCTTATAATGGCAAGCGTTTTTGATGGTACCCTGAATGAAGATAGAGAGGTAGTTGAAAAAGAAATAAGAATCGAAGAAGTAGTGGAGGAAGAAGAAAAGGAAGATGAAAAAGAAGAAACCATTGTAATACAAGAAGAAGAGGAGAGACAGGAGGAAGGAGAAAAAGAAAAAGAAGAAGAAATCATTTTAGTTGAAAAACAGTCTGGAGAAGAAGTAATCGAAAAAACTGAGGAGTTGGTGGATGAAGGAGAAGAAGAAGGCGAGGAAGATGATAAGAAGGAAGAAGAAGAAAAAGATGATGATGATGAGGAAAAAGATAATAAAAAGGATGATGATGAAGATGATGATGATGATGATGATGATAAAAAGGGTGATGAGAGAGAAAAGAGAGAGGATGAAGAGAAGGATGAAGAGAAGGAAGATGAGAAAGATGAAGAGAAGGAAAAGGATAAGGAAGAAAAGGAAGAGGAAAGAGAAAGAGGCTGAAGAAAAAAGAAGGCCAAGACGAAGCCAGGTCAGATAAGGCTGGGGCTCCTGCCCGCTACCCTAGCCTTGATGACAGCCTAGCTGAAGAGGATGACAGGTCGGGAACACCTGAGCAGACCTCACCTGATCAGCCGCCTGTAGATAGGAGTCTGCAGACAGGTAGGTCTACTGCAAACCTACCTGCAGGCACAGAGAGCGTCGGTGAGCACTCACCTCAGTCATCACCAATCTCCCCTGTGATGACTAAGCTGATCAGAAGTATAGTCAGAGAATCCTTATAAGAGCTGCTTGTCGCCAGAATCACACCTGACCTACAGTTGCAGGCACAGAGAGCGTCGGTGAGCACTCACCTCAGTCATCACCAATCTCCCCTGTGATGACTGAGCTGATCAGAAGCATAGTCAGAGAATCCTTAGAAGAGCTGCTTCCCGCCAGAATCACACCAGATCTACAGTCAATAAATGCAAAGATTGATACCCTACTGCAGAGGAATGCTCCTCAACCTCCTCCCAACAATTCCAGAATGCCGCTTGGCATGACTGACTGGATGCAAAGAGTAGAGCAGCAGTTGACCATATTGGTTGATGCTCGCAAAAAGGGGGAAGGGAGGCAGGGGGAATAGGGCGAAGAAAGAGAAGTTCAGGTTCAAGAACTGAGAACAAAGAAGAGGCAAGATGTCCAATTACTTGAAGCTGGGACATCAACTTCAAAGAGGAAGGAAGAAGCTGACCAAGAGTAGACTGATGATCAGCCTGCAGCCAAGAAAAAGAGGACCAAACTTGGGTACGAGCCTACACTAGAATGGGATGGAAGAGTTGTGGTTTCTGCAAAGTTCATTAAAGATTTTTATATCTGGGAGTTACTCCAGGATAAAAATTGCTCCCCACAACAGACTTTTATTAACTTTATGGAATCAACACATCCAAAGCTCTGGGCCGTCCTACTAAAACATGCAAAGGGATGGAATGCATACCCCATGATTCCTCCCTTCAGACCTAAAGATCCGCCCACTTTACCAAACAATGAATTGGATAAGTTAGCACTGCAAAGGAAGATAAAGAAGCTCTGTGACAAGCATAAGTTCTCTTCCCAAGAAGAACAAGATTTTGCTGCACTCGTTGTCAGGAGGAAATACGGCCTAGCACCTATCAAGAAAAGTCCAATCGGTGCTAAACTCTTTAGGCCTGCCATCCAAACTATCCGCAGAGGCAGAGGCAGATAGCATTTATTTGTACTTGTATTGTTCTGTAATTTTTGATTCTGAAATACCTATAAATTTTCTGTATTTATTTGATCCAAAGCTGATATACTTGTAAACAAAATAGAAATTTATTATAAACAGTCATTTGAACGACAACCTCTAGTTGTCTAAACAACAAGACTGGTTTTAGTTTGAGTCTTGCACTTATGTGCAGACCTGTTCATTTGAATAACTGCTTAAGTTTTGCCATCACCAAAATAGGGGGAATTTGTTAGGAATACTTGTTAGATTTTGATGATGTCCTCTTTATATTCAAATGTATGTTTTAAATTACTTGGCAAAAAAGTAAGGAAGAACCAAATGAGTATCTTCCATAGGCTAAATTATGTTAAGTTTGATACTTGGCAAAATGTAAAGAAGAACCAAATGAGTATCTTCTATAGGCCACATAAGTTAGGCTTAAAAATCGGCTAAGTACATATCAGTCGAGTCTTGGTCAATTCACCTGTTCAGATAAGGTTGGCCACAGATGAGTCATATCAGGCAACCCATCAGAGAAGTTCTGGTCAAACAATTTTATCACCAAGGTTGGACCAGACTGCAGTAAAAAAGGGAAGTCAAGTCATATGTAGTCTGACCATCAGATCAGTCCAATTCAAATCAGGTCAGAAGACTACAGACAAGTCGGCATATCAAAGAAGTCGACACTAGAGAAGGTTGACTGCACATCAGACTAGTTGACCACAGAAAGGACAGCCCCGTAATCAACCAAGTACTCCAGTCCACGTCAGCATGCGTTGAATAGTCAAGATTAACGGAAAGTCACATGTGGGCGATTAGAGATAGATTGGAGAGGTTCCCGGAAAGGAAATGATTTAAATAAATAATACAGACCCACCACTGAAGACTTTAATCTTATTATATTCAAAAGATTCGGTGGTATCACATGGAAGTCTTCACAACGGTCAGAATTGGATTAAAACATGGGAATCCAGCCTTGCAACGTTTAGAAAAATAAACAAAGAAGTCTATTTCTCCAAAGGACGGATTTGTTAAAAGATTTGCAATGGCTATGAAGAAATGCTCAAGGATCGACATCTATATATATATATATATATGAAGATTTGAAGTTGAGTAGTACGATGCGAACAACACTTACAAGCAATCAAAGCAAACAAAGCAATCAAAGCAAACAATAGCATCGTGAAAGAGCAAGCGTTCTAAAGTTCTTACATGAAGAAGCTCTTAGTTGGAGAAGACAATCACTCGTGTCTTTAAAATATGAGTTCGGGGTACTTCACTGGTTGAAGTTGAGAGACTGTAAAGGAATCCAAGGATCATAGATCAAGAGGTGCAAGGCAGTCAAAGGGAGTTGCAACGGCAAGAAATTCCACTGGTTGGAAGCTGTTGTAATTAGTTGAATCACTATAATATTTATCACTGGTTGAGAATTATAGTGAATTCATCTCGAACTGGTTTGGAGAAAAGTGGATTAGTAGAGGATTACCCCACCTCTGAGACCACTATAATTGCCTGCGTGTTTTACTACTTTCATTATCATACTTACCTGCTGCATACATACTTAACTGTTCCATTGAATATTTCTGTATTCGTCATCAGCTGATTTCCACACTTACATAGACGACTCTAAGTCATCTACTATTAGCTGAGAAACTCATCCTTTGTGGAAAAGAGTTTCAATAAGTCTATTCACCCCCCTCTAGACTTATTCCTGGACGACTTGTGACCTATAATTTAGAGCAGTCAACGAGTCAAACAGTTGAACAACTAAGTTTTCTATCCATGACCGACTCTTGAATATTATACTATTATTTATTTACACGTGGCAACTACGCGTTCACACGACCTCCACTATATCCAATTAAAAACTCAACCGTCATATTTTTAAAACTGGACCGACACTAATTTAAATTAATATTAAATTCAAAACGTCTCTTCATTTCTTTATTTAAGGCAGCAGGCATCATTTCACAACTTTACCGTCTCCAAGCTTTCGAAAACCTAATTTTTCAAGAAGCAGAAAATCCCTTGAATACCCTATACACTCAGTGAAAAACTTAATATTTTGCAGAAATGGAGGCCACCCAATATTACGAAGGCGACAATCTCAAGCTTGTCAAGGACCAGATCATTTTTAGTCTGGTAGTCGATTTTGAAGGATTTCTCGAGGCAAATCTGCAGAATGATGTGCATTACGTCATCAGGATGATGAAGAAAAATGGGATTTACCCCTATCTGGATATCAAACCCAAATTCTTATACAAGGAAGCAGTTATCTGTTTCTTCAAAGAAGCTGAGGTCACCGAAGATGGAATCGCATGTTCGATTTTCGGGGAAGAGGTGAAGATTACTTCCCAGACTGTTGCGGACGCGTTCAAGATGAAAGCTCGAGGCATTGCGGTGGAAGCCCTCAAACAGAGCTCAGTGGAAACATGGTATGGAATTAAGCTACCTGAGCAGCCGACAAAAGTTAAACTTACGGTGAAGAGAGGAGATTTGAAAAAGGAGTGCAGATATGTCTTGGACATTACGAATAAAATCGTAATGGGGATGGCAGGCAGCTATGACCAGTTATCATCTACTAAATATATGGTGCTCGGAGCACTTATCCAAATTGAGAGGATTAACTGGCCTGATTACATTTACAGGCAGATAGTCCAAGAAGTCAACAAGGCCAATTGGATTCAAGAGGAAAAGAAATTTAAGACAAAGCTGGCCTACGGAACCTAGATCAGTTGGATCCTGGAGTTCCTTGGTAAAGCGAAAGCATCTACAGACCCCTTCCATGCGAACAAAAGGCTTGGTCACTTGGACCAAGAAACGCTGAAGAAGTTGGGCGTAGAAAGGAAAGCCGCACAGTTGTTGAAAGAGATGACCAGTAGACCCCCTCCTTACAAAGCTCCCTCAAGCTCAGAGGAAGTCCGCTCTGATGCTCCAGATCAGCCAGCCCAAGACATACCTGCAGAAGAGACCACATCTACCCGACCTGCAGAGCTTGAATCATCTGCAGATCATTCAGACTCCGACAACACACCGATAGCTCTGAGATTCAAAAGGAAATCAACTGCAGAGGAGGTAGTGCACATATTATCATCATCATCTGAGTCTTCTCCCAAGAGGCCTAGACGAATGGACTTTGAAGAGGCAGAGTAGACACCTTACTCACCTGCACCTGCCCCTATCCCAAATGAAGAGGAACATACTGTTCATCCACGCCTGAAGGCTGAAATCGTTCCTCTGCTGACTCTTCCCAGCATGACAGAAAAGGAAGAAGCAGACTTAACCATCAACATTCCTAAAGCTGATTACACATACAATCTGCTAGAAAACAATCCCCTGGAGCTATCCATTGATTAGTTACATATGGTAAAATACCACTCACTCAAAGTTTCTTTTGTAAATGTTTTGGAAGAATGGAAGACTTTAAAATCATTTCCATTCACTCAATTACAATCCTTTGTTGAGATGAGTAGCTAGGACTTTCCCAAGGCTACAGAGCAAGCTCTCTTGCATTTTTGCCATGAGAATGATGTGATTTTAATGCTCCAGGAGAACTGGTTCATGTCTAACTTCAAAACCAACATGGACCAGTTCATCCTTAGTGTAATGGAAGAAGTTTTAGCTGGGATTGTAGATGAGGATGAAGAAGAAGGTGAAAAGGTTATGGAAATAAGAATTGAAGAAATTGTGGAGGAAGAGAAGCTAGAAGGAGAAGAAGAAAAAATATTAGTCGAAAAAGAATCTGAGGAAGATGAAGTGGAAAAATTAGAGTAGTTGGAAGAAGATGAAGAAGGAGAAGAAGTTGAAGAGGAAGAAAAAAAAGTAAGATGAGAAGGAAGAAGAAAAAGAAAAAGAAGATGAGAAGGAAGATGAGAAGGAACCTGAGAAAGAAAAAGATGATCATGATGATGAAGGAAAAGGAGAAAATAAGGAGAATGCCAGAGATGGAGATGATGCCGGAGATGCAGAGGAGCCCGGGGCACCTGATCAAGCCCCTAGCTCAGATCATTTGGAAAATGCGGATGACAGATCGGGGACCCCTGATCAAACCACATGTGATCAGCCTCCTGCAGACAGGTCGATCGCCAAGCGACCTGCAGGCGCTGAAAGCTCAAGAGACCATTCCCCACAGGCAATACCTATCTCATCTGAGATAGCTGACCTGATCAAACAACTACTCAAAGAGACTGTTGGCCATATCGTATCAACAGAGATCAAACCTGACCTCAAAATCATCAATGATAAAATAGACACTCTACTACAGAGCAATGTTCCTCCTCCTCCTCCTACAAATTCCAGAATGCCACTTGGCATGTTTGATTGGATGTCCCGAGTTGATCAGCAGTTAGCCATATTGGTTGATGCTGGCAAAAAAGGGGAAGATAAAGGAAAGGAAGCAAGAGGTCAGGGGGAAGAAGATGCTGCTGAGGTAGTCAGAAGGGAGTTAAGGACCAAGAAGAGAAGTGACCTCCCTCTCATTAAAGCTGGGACGTCTAACCTGAAGAGGAAAGCATTGGCTGCTCCTGCTCCTATTGATGACCAACCTGCAGCCAAGAAGAAGAGAACCACGCTTGGGGATGAGCCAAGATTTGAATGGGAAGGCAAAGAGCTTTGGCATGTTGATGAACGCTTACCTGCTGAAGCAGGGCCAATGTGGGGAGATGCAAGGAAGCAGTTCATTGACAAGTATTATATCTGGGAGTTACTCCAGGATAAATACTGCTCCCCACAGCAGATGTTTATCAGCTTCATGGAAGAAACATGGCCAACTCTCTGGTCTATTTTAATAAAACATGCAAAAGAATGGGATGCCTACCCCATGATTCCCCCATTCAGAGCTGAAGAACCTCCTACTCGGATGGACGATGAGATGGATGAGCTAGCTCTGCAGAGTGAGATCAGGAAATTCTGTGTGAAAAATAACTTATCATCTGCAAAGGAGCAAGAGTTTGCATCTATGGTAATCACAAGGAAGTATGTACTAGCTCCTGTCTATCAGAGACCCATTGGAGCAAAGTTGCTCAGAGCTCCTAAGCAAACTGTCCAGAGAGGAAGAGGCAGAGGCAGATAGGACATTTTATTGTACTTGTATTTTTTTGTAACTTTTGCTTTCTGCTTGTAATTTTATATACTTGTTTGATCATTCAGGCTATGTAATTGTAATCAACTCAGAAAATTATATAACAGTCATTTGAATGGCAACCACCAGTTGTCTCAAAGCAAGACTGAATTTTGATTTGTGTCTTGCACTTAATCATGTGCAGACCTGTTCTACATTTGAATATCTTGCTTAAAGTTTTGCCATAATCAAAATCGGGGGAATTTGTTAGGAATACTTATTAGATTTTGATGATGTCATCCCTGTATTTGTTTATTCAAATGTATGTTTTTAAGTACTTGGCAAAATGAAAAGAAGAACCAAATGAGTATCTTTTATAGGCCAAATTAAGTATAGTTGAATACTTGGCAAAATGTAAAGAAGAACCAAATGAGTATCTTCTATAGGCCAAATTGAGTATAGTTGAATACTTGGCAAAATGTAAAGAAGAACCAAATGAGTATTTTCTATAGGCCATGTAAGTTAGGCTTAAAAATTGGCTAAGTATAAATCTCAGATAAATTCATATCAGATAAGTCCTGGTCAACTCAACTGATCAGAGAAGGTTGACTACAGACGACTTATCATCAGACAACGTTCGGAAGAAAGAGATTTATCAGAGAAGTTCTAGTCAAAATATTTATCAGAGAAATTTGACCACACTGCAGTCAAGTGATCAGATGGAGTCAAGTCATATGAAGTTTGACCATCAGATCAGGTAAGTTCATAAGGTCAGAAGAGATCATATCAGAGAAGATCTGCCAGGACAAAGAACTTCATCTCAGAGAAGTTACATCAGAGAAGTCCGACATCAGAGAAGGTTGACTGCATATCAGACATATTGATCAAAGAGATCAGATAAGTTCTGTCAAAGTAATCAGCCAAGTAAACTAGTCCATGTCAGCATGCGTTGAAAAGTCAATAATCACAGAAAGTCACATGCGGGCAATAAGGGACAGACTGGAGAGATTCCCGGAAAGCAAATGAATTAAATATTCATCCATACCCACCACTGAAGACTTTAATCATATTATAATCTAAAGTTTCGGTGCCTCAATGTGAAAGTCTTCACAACAGTCGGAAGTGGATTAAAATAAGGGAATCCAGCCTTGCAACATTCAGAAAGAAAAACAAAGAAGTCTATTTCTCCAACGAACGGATTTGTTACAGGAAGTGCAACGGCTATGAAGGAAGCTCAAGGATCTACATCGATAAATACCTAAAGATTTGAATTGAACAGTACGATGCGAACAACACTCTCAAGCAATTAAAGCAATCAAAGCAATCAAGTAAACAAATAGCATCGTGAAGAGCAAGAGTTCAAAAGTTCTTACTTGAAGAAGATCTTAGTTGGAGAAGACAACCACTCGTGTCTTAAAACCTGAGTTCGGGGTACTTCACTGGTTCAAGTGTGCGTGAATGATAGGCATCCAAGGATTTAAAGATCAAGAAGTGCTAGGCAGTCGGAAGGAGTTGCAACGACAGAATTTCCACTGGTTGGAAGTTGTTGTAGCTAAGTAGAATCACTGTAATATTTATCACTGGTTGAGAATTATAGTGGATTCATCTCCAACTGGTTTGGAGAAAAGTGGATTAGTAGGGGATTACCCCACCTCTGAGACCACTATAAACTGCCTGCGTGTTTTACTGTTTTAGCATCATACTTACCTACTGCATACATACTTAACTGTTCCATTGTTTAGTTATCTGTATTTGTCATCAGTTGACTTCCGCATACCTGTCTACAGATGACTCCAAATCATCTGTACCTATCAGTTGAGAAACTCACCCTTTGTGGAAAATAGTTTCAATAAGTCTATTCACCCCCCTCTAGACTTATTCCTAGACGACTTGTGACCTACAGAATTGTCCCAACGGGTAGAACTAGGATGAATTCCTACGTTTCCGCAATATTGAGGTTGTTTGTATATCGTTATTGTGTTAGGAGTGGATTTGTGAAGATTATTTGGACCGAAACCTTACCTTTCGCCATTTCCTTCACGTCATTTTATTCAAGGCAAGTACATGTATTACATTTCGTTATGTGGTTTACGGTTTTGATGTGATCATGAATTGTGATACCGTGTGTGTGTGGATGTTCTTCCACCCATGGATGGTCCGACGGGGCCTCTGGGGGCCAATACTAATGGGTACGGCCACGGAAGTGGTTTCCCACCCAGGGACGGTCCGACGAGCCTCTGGGGGTCGATACTAATGGGTATGGCCGTGGGTTACCAAGTATGGATAATGTTGTGATGAAATGAATTGATGAAATGTGTTGATATGCTGTTTTGACGTAAATGTGAAATTCCGGAATATTGTTTTCAAATATTTCCCAAATGAATAACTGTGTTGGATCGTATTCGTATGTATAATGTAGTGTAATTGTGTACTTACACTAGATATTCGAATGCTAACCCCTTAAATGGGGGAAATGCGTTTTATGCATTTCATATACCAAGCGAGTTGAGGAGCCGGCACGGGACACGCATGTAAAAGATGGTCCAGCATGATGATGAGGCTCGAGTCGGTGTCATCTCTTTTACCATATTTATTCCGTTATTGTTAAAGAATGTCGTCGAAGTCCCCTGCGTGTGCATTGAATACTTTTCGCTCTTTGTTTTGTTGGTATTGAAATAAAATGTTTTAGCCGAGGCCATGGCCCTGCTTGTTATGACAAATGTGTTTTGTGGGATTCTTTGGTGAGTTTGGTGTCTTGTGTTAGGCTGGTAGACCTTGTGAAGGTTCTACGGCATGTAACGTCTCTTATGAGATTTGGGGTGTTACATTTATGGTATCGGAGCTTAGATTATGAATGCGTAGGCTGTTGGTTAATTTTAGGTCTGTCAGTTGTGTCGTTAGAGTCAGTCGTTGAGCCTAATATCATCGTGCTACCATCTCTTCGTGCGACCCATAGCTGTAAGTCTCCTCGAACTCTTATATTTTTGTAGTTCATTTCCCTTGTGTATATTGGAATTATGAAATGTGGTACCGGCCATGTAAACTGTGAATTTCTCTAATCTTGTTCTTTTCAATTCTTTTCTTTAGTATGTCGAGAGTTCGCAGCATACCATCTAGGGGACGCGGCCGAGGTCGTGGTCGTGGTGCTAATAGTGAGGAAGTTACGCTTTCTCAGTCCTCTGCAGATTAGGCCTCTCATTCAGTGCCGAATACTCTACCTCTGAGTTCTGACGGGCAGCAGAATTTTCAGTCAGTCAGGATCAGCTGTCGGGTATTAATGCCGACATTAGAGCTACTTTTTTACTTCAGTAGTTGGTAGCTCAGCTTGCCCAGATAGCTCAGGGTGGACGTCAGAATCCGCCCTTGACTCGAGAAGATGAAGCTAGTAAATAGCTTCAAAAAGACACAAAAATGCACCCCCCCTTCGCTTCGCTGGTTCTACTGACTCCCTGGGTTGGGAGAATTGGTTTTTTCAGATGAGTAGGACGTTCGATGCCGTGGCTTGTCCTGACGACAGGAGGGTACCTATTGCTCAGTACCTCCTGGATAAGGAGGCTGCGGAGTGGTGGGAAGATGTGATGCCCAGGGAACGTTTAGCTACCGAAGAGGAGTTTAAGACCGCTATGGAAGCGGAGTACTACCCACCTACGGTTTGAGAGCGTAGGATTGTAGAGTTCTTTACTGCTACGCCTCAGGATGTACCGATCTCTCAGGCCATCATCACCTATAACCAGCAGTTGGGGTATGTGAAAGATCAAGTGAGGACCGAGGCTGATAAGATTCGCTAGTTTAATATGCACATGAAGCCTCATATCAGATAGAGCATGGCACCACTCATGTGTGCCACACCTAAAGAGTACCAGATCATGACCTAGCGATTGATATGGCAGTCCCGGAGTCAGAGTTGGGTTCCTAGGCAAAGAAACAGAAGACTGCTGGCAGTTTCTCAGCCGGAAAGGGTGCTCGATTTTTGAAGTCTCAGTCTGCTCCTGCATCTGGGAAGAGATCGTTCCCTCAGTCCAGAGGTTTCTAGAGTAACAATCCAGTTCAGTCCTCAGTCCCTGGTGGCAGAGTATGCTTTAATTGCAATCGTCCCGAGCATGTGGTAAAAGATTGTCCTTATCCTTTAGTTACTTGCTTCACATGTGGGCAGAGTGGACATCGGGCAGCCAACTGTGAGAGGGATACCAGAGCATCCAGAGCTCGGACTTCCACCTCAGTGCATAAGGAAAACAGTGTTGACCAGAGGACGCCAGTCACACAGACCCCTTAGAGTACAGGCCGTGGTAGGGGCCGGGGCCAGCCGGACCGCCGAGCAGTATCTAGTTCGGGCTCAGTACACCCTATTTTGTATCAGATGAAACGTGCTGAGAGGACAGACGTCCCGGTGGCATAAGGTACCACTCAGATCCATTCTCATCCAGTTTCGGTGCTTTTTGATTTGGGTGCTACTCACTCTTTTATTGCTTCGGATTGTATTTGTCGTATCGGTATTGACCGCTTGTTCGAGTGTGAACCGTTGTAGTGGGTATGCCTAGTGGGGATCGTATGGTTGGGAACCGGGAAGTGAGAGATTGCCGAGTAAGGATCAGGAGCTGGGATTGGCGCTCGAACCTCATCATTATAGACCTTAATGGTGAGGATTTGATCATCGGGGATGATTGGTTGGATAGACACGGTGCCATCATGAACTATCGGACTCGTACTATCTCGATAGTGGCTGAAGATGGCATAGAGCATACTCTCGTCGATTGTAAGCTGGGTAGATCGGGAAATGTGATTAGTGCCTTGAAGGCGATGAAACTTCTGAACCAAGGTTGTGTAGGCTACTGGTGTTACACCTTGAAAGCAAAAGATGGTGGAATTAACATGTCATCGATTCCAGTTGTGAATGAGTATCCTGACATATTTCTGGACGACTTGCCAGGATTACCACCACAGCAGGAAGTTGAGTTCCCTATTGATTTAGAGCCGAGCGCGGCTCCTGTTTCTCGAGCGCCGTACCGTATGGCACCGTCAGAGATGTTAGAGTTGATGAAGTAGTTGGGGGATTTGTTAGATAAAGGGTATATTCGACCGAGCGCATCACCTTGGGGTGCGCCTGTGCTTTTTGTTAAGAAGAAGGATGATTCGCTTCGTTTATGCAGCGACTATCGAGAATTAAACAAGTTGACCATTAAAAAAAAGTACCCTTTGTCCCGGATCGAAGACTTGTTTGATCAGCTTCAGGGCGCGACAGTCTTTTCGAATATTGATTTACGATCGGGCTACGACCTATTGAGGATATGGGATAGTGATATACCAAAAGCTGCTTTTCGGATGAGATATGGCCATTACAAGTTTGTGGTTATGCCTTTTGGGCTAACCAATGCCACAGCAGTGTTCATGCAGTTGATGAACAAAGTTTTTATTGAGTATCTAGACAAATTCGTAGTCGTCTTTATCGACGACATTCTTATCTATTCCCGGAGTTAGGAGGAGCATGCTTTACATCTTCGGATTGTGTTAGACATTTTGAGACCTGAACAGTTGTACGCAAAGTTCTCTAATTATGAGTTTTGGCTCAAGCAAGTGATATTCCTCGGGCACGTGATTTCAGCGGAGGGAGTTCAGGTAGATCCGAAGAAGATAGAGGTAGTGATGGCATGGGAACCGTCTAAAAATCTGAAGGAAGTGAGGAGTTTTCTGGGACTTGCAGGCTATTATCATAGATTTTTTGAAGGATTTTCTAAGATCGCTAGACCACACACTCAGTTACTCCAGAAGACTCGGAAGTTCGAGTGGAACGTAGATAGATAGAATATCTTTGATGAGTTGAAGAGATGGTTGACTACCGCGCCAGTTTTAGCTTTGCCTCAGGGGAACGAGGATTTTGTGGTGTATGGTGATGCTTCGGGCCTTGGGGTCGGATGTGTTTTGATGCAGAGAGATAGGGTTATTGCTTATGCGTCCCGTCAGTTGAAACCTTACGAAGTAAATTACCCTACGCATGATTTAGAGTTAGTTGTGGTCATCTTCGCTTTAAAAATTTGGAGGCATTATCTCTATGGGTCGTCGTGTAAATTTTTTACACGGATCACAAGAGTCTGAAATATATCTTCAGTCAGAAAGAATTGAACATGAGACAACATAGGGGGTTGGAGCTAATTAAAGATTACGATCTCGAGATTCTTTATCATCTGGGCAAGGCCAATGTTGTGGCAGACGCGTTGATTCGTAAGCCGATGGCGCTACAGCTGTTAGAGGTACTTACGCCCCAAAGCAGGATGCAGCAGGATTTGATTTGTGAGGTTTGGGTTCAGAGAGTTCAGGTTCGGTTATGTGCGTTAGAAACCACTTCGTCTTTGGTTGATGATATCAAGGCGAGACAGTATGATGATCCGTTTTTAGTCCAGTTGAGAGAGGACGTGAAAAAGGGGAAAGAATTTGGATTTGTGGTTCAGGATGATGGAATTTTGAGATTTCACGGCAGGTTATGTGTACCGAGTGATGTTGAGTTGAGACAAAAGATCTTAAGTGAAGCTCATACTACCCCTTATTCCATACATCCTGGTACGAGCAAAATGTACAAGGATGTAAGGAGTAACTACTCGTGGAGCAATTTGAAGACGGACGTTAGCGAGTTTGTCGCGAAGTGTTTGACCTGTCAGCAAGTTAAGATTGAGCATCAGTGACCCGCGGGGTTGTTACGACCACTTCCCATTCCGGAGTGTAAGTGGGAGGACATTTCTATTGATTTTGTTACCACTATGCCTTGGACTCAGACTGAAATGAATATGATTTGGGTTATTGTCGATCGACTAACTAAATCAGCTCATTTTCTGGGTATTAAGGATACTTGGGGACCGGAGCGACTAGCCCGAGTGTTTATTGCAGAGATTGTGAGGTTGCATGGGACTCCTAAGAGTATCATTATTGATCGAGATGGTCGGTTTATATCACATTTTTGGCAGGCTGTTCATCGAGCTTTGGGGACTGAGTTTAGACTCAGCACCTCCTACCACCCTCAGATAGACGGACAGTCAGAGCGGACGATACAGATGCTGGAAGATATGTTGAGAGCATGTGCTTTAGACTGGAAAGATGATTGGGAGTCGCACTTGCCATTGATTGAGTTCACGTACAACAATAGTTGGCACGCCTCGATCAAAATGGCACCATTTGAGGCATTGTATGAAAGGAGGTGCAGATCGCTGTTGTGTTGGGATGATGCATCCGAGTTGACTGGCACTGAACTATATATGGTAGTTGAGACGAGAGAGAAGATTGCTTCGATTCGTGATAGGTTGTTAACGGCCCAGAGTCGGTAGAAGTGTTATGGTGACACGCGTCGCCGACCGTTGGAGTTTGAGGTGGGGTACCATGTTTTACTTAAGGTGTCTCCGACACAAGGAGTTTACCGCTTCGACCGGAAGGGTAAACTTAGTCCGAGATATATTGGAACGTTCGAGATTTTAGAGAGAGTTGGAGAGCTTGCATATCGGTTAGGATTGCCTCCGTCCTTGAGTCACGTGCATAACGTGTTTCATGTTTCCCAGCTAAAGAAGTATGTACCGGACCCTAGCCATATTATTGATTTTGGAGAGATTGAGTTGGGTCCCGACATTACCTTTGAAGATAGACCGATTCAGATTTGGAGCATCGTGTGAAATAGCTTAGGCACAAAACCATTCCTTTGGTTAAAGTGCAATGGTCGAG
Organism: Orobanche coerulescens; assembly: GCA_033398695.1. NCBI lineage: Eukaryota > Viridiplantae > Streptophyta > Magnoliopsida > Lamiales > Orobanchaceae > Orobanche > Orobanche coerulescens. Next base: position 121,371,786 of record CM065802.1, on the reverse strand, counting down.
ACATGGGTCCGGGAAAGCCACATGGGAAACGGAAGAGAATATGAAGTCGAGATACCCTGAGTTATTTGCTTTGTAAGTTTCGGGACGAAACTTATTTTTAGGGGGAGAGAATGTAATATCCGCACCTTCTATTTTTAGTAATTTCTATTTTTAGTGTATTCTTATTTTGGACAACTCGCTTGTTATTCTTTTCGAATTCTGAAACTATTTTGTTCTGTATCCATGACCATCCGGACAAGTTTTGGAGTTGTTTTGATGAGATTTTACTTGTTGTGAAACTTTTCCGCATTGAGGCTCGATTCTCGTAAACCTCATTCTTTACTGATGTTTCATTACTTATTCAAGTTCCTTTAATGATTCTGGATATGTTACAACTTTATGGTCGTTCAGGCCTCGAGTTTAAATTTCTGAATGTTTGGGCCATTTTTGTAAGTTCTTATTACTTTGAGGGTTGTTGTTAATACTCCTTTATTCCGACCTTCGGGTGGTCGGAGGCATGTGAGGGTTGTTATGCTTAACTTATTAGGAAACTTTAGTATATCTGGTGGACTTATCCTTGTATTTTCATCTCTGGTGATTGTCGAGCCGTTATTTCTCAGAATGCAGGGCTGACCAATTTTCTGGGCTATGTTACGACCGTAAGGTCGCATGTATTACGGCCGTAAGTCTCTATGTATTATGGACGTAATGCCACCTTCGTAACGGCCGTAATGATAGTGTGTAATTGGTCCAGTGGGTTCTGGTGTTGGGATTTGGTGCCTAAAACGAAGGCCCAGCGGAAGCGGTAAAACGAAAATTAATTCGATCCGAATCCCTACGAGGATCGATCGAGCTATGTATATACGAATATATAAACGAAAATACAAGAGATGTAAGAAACTCACCCTTGTAGTCCGTTGATTAAATGGATTCCTTCTCTTGAGCTATTCCCCAAGCTTTAATTGTATATCCCTACGATCCAATGTGCTCCAAGCCCTTGGATGATCCAACATCGAAAATACAACGCCTCTACTTGCCACGCGCCATAGAAACGAACGGGATGACGATCACATGATTAACCTCTAAAGTTACGGCTAGAATCAAGTGATGGAACCTTTTTTTGTGATTATGACACTCTAAGTGTATAACTCACTTTCTCTCTTTTGATTTCCTTGATTTTTCTCCAAGAACCACCAAGAACAAGATGAAGATGAAAATGAAGAGTATATGAGAAAACAATTTTCTCTCTCTTGAACTCTCTCTCTCTCTCCCCCGTAGGAATGCACAAGGGTGTGTTCTTTGAGAGATGTCAAGTCTTCACAATATATTCTTCATCTCACAATATAAAATTCCCCACCAAACAAAGATCATGATACTTGTCCTCTTGACAAAATGATATTCCAAACATCATGATGTAGACAAGAGGACTCACATGGAGGTGAGTTCGGGGGTGGCCATCTAGAAGGGAATTGAAGAGTTTGGTTCGTTTCGGACTCCCGTGAGTCCAAACACATAAACTCCGATTCCGTTCCGATGTATTTATAACAAATAATTAATCTAATTAATTAATTATATCAAATACATAATAACATAATAAATTTTCCAAGATATAATTATATTTATGAATTAAATTAATCACCCAGTAATTTATTTAATTCATTAGGCCGCAAATCAATTTATCCAATAAATCAATTTAGACATCTAATGTCCCAATAAATTAGATATCCAATATCTAATATTCATAATGAGAGAATAAGCGGGATTCATTCCGTCGTCAATCCTATTGCGCGACTCGGTAGGTCCGTCTCAGTCAGCAATGGGAGGAACCAAAGAGTTGTAGCACCACCTAGCCAGCCTGACGACCTACACTGTACCCCAACTGAGAACGAATGATTGGGATAATTCAAGAACCATTCTGTCGTGAATACCAGTATACATATAAACCCTTCTTTCAAATGTCCCGATCAAGTTATAGGGTCACGGTCAGTCAATGCAAATCGAGATCATCGAGCTCTCGTGTATCCAATACAACTAGCTCCAATGCTTTGGCCAAAGACTTATGATCTCATCTGCCAATAACCGCATAGGACATATAACCTGCTCACTAACAGGAGAAAGAATTCTATATTGGTATTCAGTAGGACCTGCTACTTGCCCGTCAAGATGCACGTCGAGGTTGACCCCCGCCTCCCGGTATACAAGGTCGAACTACTCTAATGAAAATCTTGACGTCACAAGCATATCCCTACTAAATCCTCAAGTCGAAGGTTCACGAATACCTATCACAACCTTTCGATTCCGTCATTGATTGTCCCAGAGTGAAATCTGTGTGACGAATCGAGGGTGAATCAGTTCGAGTATACTAATCCAATTAGAATACCTATAACATGTGCTCCTACTAACCATTAATGTTCGACAGGCACTCTCCAAGTCAAAGAACACCTCATATAAGTCTTCACATAAACTTAACGCCCAGTCAAGTTTCAATAAGGACTAGTTTTTTTTTTTAAAGAAAAAAAACGTCCAGTGTGGACGGGAGGTTGAGGCGGGACCCACCAACCTGTAGATAAGAAGAAATCAAGAAATACAAAGTGTCAGCCCCGAATTATGACCAAAAATGGGCCATAATTCGGGTACAAACATCGAGGAAATCTACGGCCCGCTAAAGAAATACAAAGTGCACCACAAACCGTGGGCTAATGTGCGGACCCGTAGACTAAAATAACTCAACTCCGAATTATGACCGAAAATGGGCCATAATTCGGAACCTAAAATCTAAAGTGCCTACGGTCCGCTCTATCAATACAAGGTGCACCACTAAAATTGTGGGCTAATGTGCGGACCAATAGGCAAGCAAGCAATCAACAAAATAAAAAACCTATCTAAATCTAAAAGACGGATAACCAAGCTGATCCATCCGTATAAGGGAGAGAAGAAATGGAGGATCAGTATCGTAAGTATAAGTCTGAATACCGAGGGAAGACATGCCAAGCTCATAAAGATAGTCGGCCGGCCTGTTGCCCTCCCGGAAAATGTGAGTGACTCTGAACTGAATATCTCTGAGAATATATCGGATACGCATAAGAGTGTGACGAACCTACCAAGAGCCCCGATGGCCAGATGATAGCAGGGTCACCACAGCAGCAGCATCAAGATCAATCCAAACATGTCCCGATCTCTGGGAAGCTAGAATCAATCCAATCGCCAATGCCTGAACCTCAGCATCAAAACTCGAAGAGGCCTGAAAAGAGAAATGGAAAGCAAGAAGGAGTTCTCCGTGGTGATCTCTAATCAGACCTCCCCCACCCGCAATCTGTGTGTCTCTATCGAACGAACCATCCGTGTTTAGCTTGATCCAAGGGGTCTCGGGTCGAAGCCAAACCACCGGGACGGGGCGACGAGTCTGAGCGGGTAATGATGTAGCTCGCTGGAAACGATCAGGCGGCGAGCAACCAGCCCATAACTCAGATGAAATAAGCCCCGCATAAGCCAATAAAGCAACATGGCGCTCCACCTGCACAATAACATGAGACACAAGAAAAGTAACCGCCCTATGCTTTGCAATATTCCTTATGTCCAGATGAACCAAAGTATCAGACAAGGAATAATGAAAGTCGCGTGCCTAAAGTGTGTGTCGTGTGCGAAAAAACTCAAGAGCTCAAAGATATTCTGAGTATGGGGTAGGGATAAATGAGTCCATGCACCAAAATACTCCCACACGTCATGAGCCACATCACTCTCCAAGAAAAGGTGGGCAATGGTCTCAGTATGGTAGGTCTGTGTAAGGGTATGCGAGCAGCAAAGACATCTAGAAGCCAGTGAAATGCCCCTCCTCTGTAGAATGTCATCAGTCGGTATCCGTCGCATGAGAAGTCGCCAAATAAACACCGAAGTGGTTGGTGTAAGTAAAGCAATTCAAATGGCTCCGTAAACAAGATTAGCCTGACCCCTCACCCCAATGTGAGACCAAGCCGATGACAAAGAGAACGCACCCGAAGAGGTAAGAGTCCAGCACATACTATCTGAATCCTCCTCGGCGATGGGAATTGCGGAGATCTCCTGGATAAACTGAAAGGTAAATCCTAGCTCCTCTCCAACAATAGACTCCAATCTACCCATGTCCCACGTCCCATCAACCCATATCTCATGAATCCTAAGATGGGGTCTACTAGTAACCTGATGAAAAGAAGAAATATGCCTATCCCCAATCCAAGTATCGTCCCAAAAGATGACCTCCCCGCAGCCACGACCAAGAGTCGAGCGGATGAACTCCTGAGCCTCAATAACCACTCGGAGAAGACTATGCCAAGGGTGGCTGGCACGAGCTTTAAGAGCGGTATGCATAGGCGTATAGAGGCCAGCAAAGCAGTTTCTGCAGAGCATAAACTGTGCCCACAGAGACGTGCCCGCGTGAAGGCGCCACCAGAGCTTATAACTAAAAGATCTCACCATATCCGAAAGGCTTCAAATCCCGAGGCATCCCTCAGAGACCAGACGACAAATCTGCTGCCAACGGACCCAGTGCGTCTTCCTCTTCGGACCAACAGCACCCCAGAAGTATCTCGCAATGATCTGCTCGAGCTCTTGGATAATGTACTGAGGAGGGTCCAACACCTGAAGCAGGTGTAGAGGAATCGTGCAGAGAGTGCTCTTAATAAGAGCTAAGCGTCCCCCAAAAGAAAGGTGGCGATGGGACCAACCAGAGATCCTATCCAACATCCGTTGCTTCACCACAACAAAGAGGTCTCGTCTCATAAAGCCTTTGTAAAGGGGCACACCAAGATAGGTGATGGGTAGATCGCCCTGGCGAAAACCAGTAAGATCTTGAACTCTCTAATGCCAACGAGGCACATGCTTCGGAGCAAGAATAAAAGTGCTTTTTTTGGATACTAACCATTTGGCCCGAAGCCATAGAGTAGTGATCCAGGAGACGCATAAGATCAACGAGACCATCATCCACAGCCCGTGTGAATATAATGATGTCATCGGCGTAGGATAGGTGTGAGACGGGGAAAGGCCGTCCATCTGTCCTATACCTCATCAAAGGATGATCTCGAATGAATTGGTCTAAGCAGCGCGATAAATAATCAGCGGCAAGCACGAAGAGCGACGGGGAGATAGGGTCGCCCTGACGCAAACCCCGACTAGAGGCAAAATAGTCGGACGGACTACCATTCACCAAAATGGAGAACGTTCAACTCTCGACGTAATGACGGATGAACAAAATCCATCTCGGGAATCCCATCCTCACCAGGACCTCACATAAAAACTGCCAGTGAACCCTATCATATGCCTTAGCCATATCAAGCTTCAGCGCAAGGTTTGGGACACTATGAATGTTCGCGACGTGGAGGTCGTGAATAAGTTCTTGGGACAGAAGGATAGTTTCTATATGTATATTTGAGCTATAAACCTTTCCAGTGCCGACCCCCTTATCCAATAAGGAGTAGAACGTTTTGCTCTCAAATACACGGACTAGTTTCTATATGTATGTTTACGAGTTAGGAATGCCAGTAACTACCTGTAAATAAAGAAACATCCATTGCCTTATATAAATGATTTACATAATTACAAGTACAATGCCCTCACTCAACATCCTCTGAGTGGTATTCGAGGGCATACTCCTAACAATCTACCACTTGCACTCAATGCCACACACTATGGTATCTAATATCCATGTTCTCCAGATGACGCTCTAAGCTAATCTGAGAAAGTGGCTTGGTCAGTAGATGAGCGACGTAGTCGGCTGACTCTACTCTATGAAGCACAATGTATCTCTTTGCGAACAAATTCTCTTACGAGATGATACTCTCTCTCAATATGTTTGGTATTGTTGTGAAACCTCAGCTCCTAGGCCTGTGCTACCGCTCTATTGTTATCGTATAAAAAACGAAAATAGGCAACGCAGCTCATGGTGTCACGTGAAGTTTACCCAGTAACTTCTTAATCCTTCCTTTGGAGACCTTCGATGTCGCTTTATACTCAGCCTAACAGGTGGAACCAGCAGTCGCGCTATACTTGGAACTATGTCAAGATACTCCTCCTCCATTAAGAGTAAATGTAGCCAGAAGTAGACATAGAATCGCTTTTTTGTCCTTAGAAGTCCAATATAGTGAATCCCATTACATTCAGTTCTCTACCGCCATATTTAAGAACCAGGTCTCTAGTCATTCAAAAGTACTTGAGAACGTTCTTTTACAGCAGTCTAATATTCCCTAACTGGGTTAGCCCGAAACCTACTTACCACGCTCCCAGCATGGGCAATGTCAGGTCTCGTACACAATAAAGTATATATAAGGCTACCCAAATTCTGAAGCATATGGTATATTACTCATTTCCTTTCAGTGTTCCTCACTATGAGGACACATCTTCAAGGTGAGTTTTATTCCATGTCGCATCGATAAGAACCCTTTTCTAGAATAATCTATCTTAAATCGCTTTAAGATTTTATCTATATAGAGGGCTAGGGAAAAACTTATCATTCTCTTTGATCTATCCCAGTAGAGTCGAATCGCAAGAATATAGGTTTAGTCTCCCAAGTCTTTCATAGAGAAATTACTCGAAAGTCAAGCTTTCATAGAACTGAGAATTCCCACATCATTTCCTATTAGTAGAATGTTATCTACATATAGTACTAAGAATGCGATCTTGCTCCCACTAACCCTCTTGTATACACAAGGTTCCTCTTCATTTTGCACGAAGTCAAACTCTTTAACTGCCTCGTCAAAATGAAGGTCCCAACTACATGAAGAGTGCTACAGTCTATTTCATGGAGTCTACATCCACCATTGCTAGGTCATTGGTCGCGGGTCGGTCTCTTGTTTATCACTGGAACCTCGTGGAAAACCAGTTCCTCCAAGTGTACAAAACTATACCTCGTAATTGAGACACCCTATTAGACCTACGAGGTGGTTGTACTTGTGTTTCAGAAGGTTCGGTTCCAATTTCTTGCACAGGTGTCTCCTGAGGAGTTTCATTGTATTCTTCCAAAAAAATACTTCTACCTGCTCCGCCTTCCTGAATGAACTCATCTTCCAGGAAGTGTGCATGCAAAGCAACAATGATCTTTCGATCTTTGGTCATGTAGAATAGATAACCCATCATCCCAGATGGGAATCCAATGAAAACATTCCTTCACGGACCTCGCGTCCAACTTGTCCACCTTAGTCTTCTTGACATAGGCGGGACATATCCAAATCCTAATGTGATTAAGACTTGGTTTCCTACCCTCCCACATCTCATGTGGAGTTTTAGGAATGGATTTGGAAGGATATGTATTTAAGGTATAAGCGGAAGTCAGGAGTGTATACCACACAGGTAAATCGGTAAGTCAGTATAGCCCAGCATCGAACGGACCATGTCCAACAAGGTCCAGTTCCTTCTTTCTGACACACCATTTAACTGAGGCGTACCTGTAGGTGTTAGTTGTCATACTATTCCATGTTCCTTTAGGAACTCGTCAAACTCCGCACTCATATACTCGCCACCACGGTCCCACCGAAGTGCTTTGATATGATTTCCAGTTTGCTTCTCGACTAGGGCCTTAAATTTCTGGAATTTCTCAAAGGCCTCGGATTTATGTTTCATTAAGTATACATAACCATACCTAGTAAGATCATCTGTAAGCGTAATGAAGTACTGATATCCGTTATGTGCTGCTTCCGAAGCACCACATACGTCGGTATGGATTAATCCCAATTTATCAGCGGCTCTTTCAAAAGTCCCTGTGAAGGGGGACTTAGTCATTTTGCCTTTAAGGCAAGATTCACAAGTAGGAAAGGATCCGATCCCAATGGACCCATAAGTCCATCTTTTTCCATTTTGTAAACCTTGGTCTGACCAACATGACCAAGTCTAAGATGCCATTTAAAAACTTGATTGGTTTCATCCCTACCACATTTTCTAGTCATAGTTTTCACAACTACTTTGTTGCTGATATTTAGATGATACAATCTATTTAACAATGTAGCAGTACCCACTAGTTTATTTCTAAAATAAATTTTGCAGGAACCATCACCAATGAAAAATGAAAAGCCTTTTTGGTCCATGACCGGAATGGATACAATGTTTTTGTGCCCCTTGGGCAAAACAATTACATCTTCTAAAGTCAAAATAAAGCCGGATTCTAAACCCAAAAGAAGTGATCCTATGTCGGTCGCCTCGACACTATACCCGCTTCCGACTATGATCATAACTTCTCCAGCTCAAAGCTTCCTACTTTGTTCCAGATCCTGATTCACGGTAGAAATATGAGAACTAGCACAAGAATCCAGTATCCAGGAAGTAGAAAATACAGTAGCAGAATAATTTATTTCCAAAACTAAAAGTTCTGTACCTGAAGTGCCATGAAGAATCGGACAGTCTCTTGCCCAGTGGCCTAACTCACCGCACTTGAGACAAGCGTCCTTCTTCTTGCTCTTCGGAACCATCGGGGCCTTGCCTTTTCCCTTGAAGTCCTTGACTTGTGGTCCCGTCTGCTTCTTGGTCTTTTTCTTCTTGTTCTTAGACCTCCGAGGTCCAGAAGAAATCACAAGGGCAGGCTCCTTCATCCGCGGAGTCTTCATCTGAGACTGAGCGGTAACCAGTTTGTTCATTATCCCAGCAAAGTTACATGCAATCTCATTGCAGTTGAAGTTCATAACTGTAATACCCCCAAATCCTATTGGGTTATTACAGTTCCGTGGACCCCACCCCAGGAGATCCACCAGGCGAAAACGACTAAAATACATCAAATTAACCAACAAGGAAAAATCCCAGTCCCTACTATGATATCCGACACAATATCCCGATAAGGAATTTCAATGACTATGATGGGCCTATATGGCCAAAATAAAAACACAACAACATCCACGAGCATCTGCTCGGAGGATACATAATGATAATGACTGACAAACTGAGAACACTCCAACTGACTGACCAACATGAACAACTCGGACTAGTATCGCTTGAATGCCTCATCGCCATCGTCATGCCCCTGTGTCTCAACTCTCTCCTCGCAAGCACCTAAAACATGAAAACATGTTCCGCCCCCAAGGGGTCAGTCATCCAGATAATGAACATCAAATACATGTATAACATGATATGCATCCAAAGGCAGAATGAAACGGTACAATGATAATAATAATACGAGATGCTCACAAACCAAGGTAAGAATCGAGCATTCGTGAAACCACTATGTCCACAGCATACTATTAATTCCTGTTCAACAGGTTAGAACATAAGTGCCCAACGGCAAATCATACGTATAGAACATCACAATGAATTACACGAAGATGAACCAAACCAGAACAGAATTAAATATGAATCACAATGCGCGAAGGCTCCAACGAAAATACCAAGACATCACAAAGGCATGAAATTCGTTCAGCCGAAGCTGCCGAATATCACAATCATCACAATGGCCCGAAGCTAAACCAGCCCGAAGATGTATTAATGAGGGCCGAAGCCACGGCACGAAGCCGTATCACAATGAGGGCCAAAGCCACGGTACGAAGCCGTATCACAATGAGGGCCGAAGCCACGGCATGAAGCCGTATCACAATGAGGGCCGAAGCCACGACATGAAGCCGTATCACAATGAAACCATCCAATGGTCGTGACCTACTGAACTGTAGGTGTTGGAAAACCAACCGCAAAGGTTCAAACCCCAAACTTACACATAATGAGATCACCTAGTGACCGTGACCTGCTGAATTGTAGGTGCTGGGAAACCACCCGCAAAGGTTCAAGCCCCAGACTTACCCATAATGAACATTAGCTGACACTAGCCTCCAAAACACAATTAATCATAAACGGCAACGATCCACAGATTACCGAATTCACAAGAATGATAGTGTGCTACCTTGAGTCGGCTAACACGACGATAGTGAATCATGGATGGGCACCGTCCTTGACAGTCCCAATTCAATACCTCGATTACCTTAGAATGACTAATCAATACCAACGAACAACAAATGGGAACTATCCTCGACAGTCCCAATTCAATAACTCGATTGCATTAGAATGGCCAACCGATAACAATGATGCAGCGGATGATTCAATACCTCGATTGCCTTAGAACGACCAACCGATAACAATGATACAACAAATGCCCCGGCACCTTTAAACGGTTACCGACAACGACGATGAGAAAAGAACACGCCATTGCCTTCAATCGACCAATACAACATCAATGATAAAACACCAACATCAATAGCAATGATTACAACAATGTCTTAGATCGACGTCAATATCAACAACAACAATCGATACATCGATACCGCGAACCGGCTATCGACAATAATATTAACAATGAGTATCCCAATGCCTTGAACCGGACGTTAATGAACAATAATATACATTTGGCATAATTGCCGAAAAATATCGTATCGAACGATCCCTTAATATCAATGAACTCATGAAGAGACTACGTCTCGGAATGATACAACACATTCATACACATATATGATAACATTAATCTCATTGATTAGTACAACTATAAAACTTGCCTCAAACCGAAGGCGAGAAAGTCCTTCCGTGATCAACGTCCTTGATGGAATTATCGGTCGCTCGAACAACCTTGAATAACATAATTACCAACGATTCGCTTAATATTGTAACAACCCCATTCATAGATGGGACATTACACGCCGTAGAACCCCCGTGAGGTCTACCAGGCTAACTCGCGACACATGAACCACAATGATAACCAAAAGATGCACCCAAAAAGTAAATAAGGTCGTGGCCTCGGCCAAAACATTTTAACGGAGTACATGAGACATAAGTTAAATACCAAATTATTGCCCACGCAGGGGACTTAAGCCATGTTTAAAAATAAACGGTCTACTCCAGTACTCAACAGATGCAATGGCAAAACAGAGAAATACAGACTCGAGCCACATCATCATGCCAACCCATCCTTTGCATGCGCATCCCGTGCCAGCTCCTCAGCTCGACCAGTACCTGAAATGCATAAGACGCATTTCCCCCATTTAAGGGGTTAGCATTCGAATAGCTAGTGCAAGTACATAATTACACAACATTATATACATACACGATTCAACGCAAATAAATCGTTAGGAAAAATCATTTTGAAAATCAATATTCCGGAATATCACATCAACGCCAAAACAGTATATCAACAAGTTTTCCACATCACAATTATACACGCTTGGTAACTCGCGACCGTACCCATTAGTATCGGTCCCCAGAGGTCCCGTTGGACCGTCCCCAGGTGAGAAACCACTTCCGCGGCCGTACCCATTAGTATCGGCCCCCAGAGGTCCCGTCGAACCGTCCCCAGGTGGAAGGACATCAACACACGCACCCCAGTCCATTTCCATGGCCGTACCCATTAGTATCGGCCCCCAGAGGCCACACGCCATCCCCAGGTGGAAGAGAACAATCACATTCGTTCAATAACACCATTTACATCATTCGCATCAAAATCATACGCACATAACAGAATGTAATACATGTACTTGCCTGATTTATACTACGTGAAGGAAAACGGCGAACGGAAAGGTTTTGGCCCGAACAACCTTCACAAATCCGATCCGAACACAATAACGATGGACAACAATCTTAAAACTACGCAAATGATGGAATACATCCTAGTTCTACCCGCTGAAACCCTTAGTCGAACATAACTTGGGTATCGTCGACTATAAGTGACGAACAATGGAGAACTTGGAGTTTAAAACCACAAATCATCAATAAAATGAAGGATTACAAGTACACGATCGAAGTCTAGCGATAACCCAGTAATAATTCGGACTAAAAGAGTCAAATCTCAAGAAATCCCCAAAATTCCCCCAAAATCTCAAAACAAAGGTTTTGGGAATATTTACCTTGATTCGGATGGTGGAAAGTGATTAGGAACTTGAAGAATTCACGCAAGGAATGCACGGTGGTAGTGAATGATGATCTACAGTCGGAATCGGCCCTAACCCCCGCCTAGAATCGCTCAAAGCCGAGAAGGATAAGAAATGAAGGAAAAATGACGAAGTTGACTGCTGCTGTCCTATTTATATTTAACAGACTTAGCGCACGCTACGCACAAGCATTAGCGTGCGCTAGCGGGGCATGGCAGAACAGTCTACCTAACATCCTCCCGTTAGCGTACGCAAGCTAACATGGTTAGCGTGCGCTAATACAAGGGATTAGCGTGCGTTAACGCTAATTAGCGTCTGTTGCACAGTCGATGCATCGAACCCATGCCCTGCATCTTGAAATCGTTAGCGCACGCTACGAACACCAGGTTAGCGTATGCTAACCACACAATGATAGCGCACGTAAGTAAATCCTGAGTAGCGTGCGCTACTCGAGCGGCGATTACGCGATGCTGCTGCGCCAGCAGTATAAAAGTGCCGAAAAACGAAGCAAGACCAGAATCCAGAATCATAAACACGTAATAATCAAGATGACAAAGTGAGCGTTGAAAGAGAATATAATCTCGATCACTAGAGAGTTTGAAACGAAGCAAATAAAGCGAAATTCCCCAAACTTAATAAAATTACAAAAACGGCCCAAGTGCCCGAAAAAACGCGATACAACGTCGGATTAACAAACCGAAAGTTCCAACACGACCAACTCAACCATACAAACTTATACGAATCGAGAAACAACAAAAACGAACAAGTTTTACGAGAATCGAACGCACATGCGGCAAGATATAATTCAAAATGAAATTATGCAAAAACAACCTCCAAACTCGACCAGACGGAAAAACTCCAAGAACAAAATAGATTCAGAATTCCAAAACAGTGCTAAGCGAGTTGTCTGAAACGAACATACACCAAAAATAGAAATTACCGAAAATAGAAAACACGGATATTACATTATCTCCCCCTAAAAATAAGTTTCGTCCCGAAACTTACAACGCGAACAGCTCGGGGTATCTCGACTGCATACTCTCCTCCGTCTCCCATGTGGCTTCCTCGGACCCATGTCTCGACCATTGGACTTTAACCAGAGGGATGGTTTTACGACGAAGTTGCTTCACCCGACGCTCTAAAATCTGAATCGGCCTCTCCTCGATGGTAATGTCGGGTCCCAATTCGATCTCTCCAAAATCGATAATATGGCTAGGGTCCGATACGTACCTCCTAAGCTAGGAAACATGAAATACGTTATGAACGTGGCTCAAGGACGGCGGTAAGCCTAGCCGATAGGCAAGCTCTCCCACTCTCTCTAAAATCTCAAACGGCCCAATAATCCTCGGACTAAGTTTACCCTTCCGGCCGAAGCGGTAAACTCCCCGTGTCGGCGACACCTTAAGCAAAACATGATCTCCCACCTCAAACTCCAACGGCCGGCGACGCATGTCGGCATAAGACTTCTGCCGACTCTGGGCCGTTAACAATCTATCACGAATCAGAGTAATCTTCTCTCTCGTCTCAACTACCATATCGGGCTCGCTACCAATCAGCTCGGACGCATCGTCCCAACACAACGGAGATCTACACCTCCTCCCATACAACGCCTCAAATGGCGCCATTTTGATCGAGGCGTGCCAACTATTTTTGTACGTGAACTCGATCAACGGCAAATGCGACTCCCAATCATCCTTCCATTCTAGGGCACAGGCTCTCAACATATCCTCTAATGTCTGGATCGTCCGCACTGACTGCCCGTCAGTCTGAGGGTGATAAGATGTACTGAGTCTCAACTCAGTCCCCAAAGCTCGATGAACAGCCTGCCGAAAATGTGACACAAACCGGCCATCACGATCCGAAACAATACTCTTAGGAGTCCCATGCAATCTCACGACCTCTGCAATAAATACTCGTGCCAGTCTCTCCGGGCCCCAAGTCTCCTTAATACCCAGAAAATGAGCTGATTTGGTCAGTCGATCGACAATAACCCAAATCAGCTCATTCCATTCCGAGTACTAGGCATATTAGTAATGAAATCCATAGAAATATCCTCCCATTTCCACTCTGGGATAGGAAGTGGTCGCAAAAACCCCGCGGGTCGCTGATGCTCGATCGTAACCTGCTGACAGGTCAAACACCTCGACACAAATTCGCTAACGTCTGTCTTCAAATTACTCCACCAGTAGTTGCTCCTCACATCCTTGTACATTTTATTCGTACCAGGATGTATGGAGTAAGGTGTGGTATGAGCTTCACTCAAGATCTTCTGTCTCAGCTCAATATCATTCGGTACACATAGTCTGCCGCGAAATCTCAGAACGCCATCATCCTGAACCACAAATCCAGGGGCTTTCCCCTGCCTCACATCCTCCCTTAACTGGACCAAACACGGATCATCATACTGTTTCGCCTTGATATCATCAGTCAAGGACGAAGTGATCTCTAATGCACATAACTGGCCCTGAACTCTCTGAACCCAAACCTCAATATTCTGACAAATAAGATCTCGCTGGATCCTACTCTGTGGTGTAAGTACCTCTAACATCTGTAACGTTATCGGCTTATGGCTCAACGCATCAGCCACTACGTTAGCCTTACCCGGATGGTAAAGTATCTCGAGGTCATAATCTTTAATTAGCTCCAACCACCTACGCTGTCTCATATTTAACTCCTTATGACTGAAGATATACTTCAAACTCTTGTGATCTGTAAAAATCTTACACGACAACCCATAGAGATAATGTCTCCAGATCTTTAAGGCAAAAACGACCGCAGCTAACTCCAAATCGTGCGTGGGGTAATTCACCTCATAAGGTTTCAACTGGCGGGACGCATACGCAATCACTCTGTCTCTCTGCATCAAAACACATCCTAGACCAAGGCCCGAAGCATCACTGTACACTACTAAATCCTCGTTCCCCTGAGGCAACGCTAACACGGGTGCGGTAGTCAAACATCTCTTTAACTCGTCAAAACTGTCCTGCCTGTCTGCAGTCCACTCGAACTTCTGAGTTTTCTGGAGCAACTGAGTGAGTGGTCTAGCGATCTTAGAAAATCCCTCAACGAATCTACGGTAATAGCCGGCAAGACCCAGAAAACTCCTCACCTCCTTCACATTCTTAAGCGGCTCCCAAGCCATCACTGCCTCTATCTTCTGCGGATCTACCCGAACTCCCTCTACTGAAATCACATGCCCGAGGAACGTCACTTCCTCGAGCTAAAACTCACACTTAGAGAACTTTACGTACAACTGCTCAGCCCTCAAAGTGTCTAATACAATCCGGAGATGTAAGGCGTGCTCCTCCCGACTCCGTGAATAGATAAGAATATCGTCGATAAAAACGACTACGAATTTGTCCAGATACTCAATAAAAACTTTGTTCATCAACTACATGAACACTGCTGGGGCATTGGTTAGCCCGAAAGGCATAACCACAAACTCGTAATGGCCATATCTCGTCCGAAAGGCAGCTTTCGGAATATCGACGTCCCGAATCCTCAACTGGTAGTAGCCCGATCGCAAATCAATCTTCGAAAAGACTGTCGCCCCCTGAAGCTGATCAAACAAATCGTCAATCCTGGGCAAAGGGTATTTATTTTTGATGGTTAGCTTGTTTAATTCTCGATAGTCGATGCATAAACGAAGCGATTCATCCTTCTTCTTAACAAAAAGTACAGGCGCACCCCAAGGCGATGCGCTCGGTCGAATATACCCTTTATCTAACAACTCTCCCAACTGATTCTTCAACTCTAGCATCTCCGACGGTGCCATACGGTACGGTGCTCGAGAAATAGGGGCCGCATTCGGCTCAAGATCAATAGGAAACTCCACCTCTCGATGTGGTGGTAATCCCGGCAAGTCATCCGGAAATACATCGGGATACTCGCTAACAACTGGAATCGACGATATGTCAACCCCACCATCTTCCGCCTGCAGAGCGAAACACCAGTAGCCGACACAACCCTGGTTCAAAAGTTTCATCGCCTTCAAGGCGCTAATCACACACCCCGATCTACCCGGCTTACAGCCGACGAGAGTATGCTCGGTGCCGTCCTCAGCAACTATCGTGATGGTACGAGTCCGATAGTTCATAATAGCACCATGACAATCCAACCAATCGTCCCCGAGGATCAAATCCTCACCCTTAAGGTCTATAACAATGAGATTCGAGGGCTAATCCCGGCTCCCGATCCTCACTGGGCAATCCCTAACTTCCCGGTCCCCAACCATACGATCCCTGCTGGGCGTACCCACTACAAACGGCTCACACTCAAACAAGCAGTCAAAACCAATACGACTCACACAATCCGAAGCTATAAAGGAATGGGTCGCACCCGAATCAAAAAGCACTGAAACTGGATGAGAAATGATCTGAGTGGTACCTGACGCCACCGCAATGTCTGCCTCCTCCGTGCGCCTCATCTGATATAATCGGGGATGGACTGAGCCCGAACTCGACGCTGCGCGGCGATCTGGCTGACTCCGACCTCTACCACGACTCGAACCCTGCGGAACATGAGTAGCTGGTGAGCTGTGATCCTCGATCGGCGGTGGTAGTCGTAAATCTAGCGGCCCTGGTGGCCCTCTCACAATGAGCCGCTCGATGCCGGCCTGTCCGCAAGTAAAGCAAGCAACTAACGGAAGTGGGCAATCCTTCACAACGTGCTCGGCCGACTGCAATTAAAACAAACTCTCCCGCCAGTGCAATAGATCTGAGCAGTTACCACGAGATCCACCGGCTGATGAAACGGCCTCTTCCCAGGTGTAGGAGCAGAACGAGACCTCGAAAACTGGCCACCTTTTCCGGCCGAAAACCCACCAGTAGTCTTCTGCTTCTTAGCTTCAGAAACCGACTCTGATTCCAGGACAGCCATCTCGATCGCCAGAGCGCGATCCTGGTATTCCTTCAAAGTGGCACACATGAGCGGCGCCATACTCTGTCTAATATGCGGCTTCATGCGCATATTGAAGTAACGGATTTTATCAGCCTCCGTTCTCACTTGATCTCTCACGAAACCCAACTGCTAATTGTAAGAAATGATGGCCTGTGAAATAGGCACATCCTGAGGTGTAGTGGTGAAGAACTCCACAATTCTGCGCTCCTTGACTGGCGGCGGACAATATTCTGCTTCCATAGTGTTAGGCGTATTTTTATACGCTTATTTATCATTATTTTGTAGTATTTTGGAGAGTGAAATCGTCTAAATGAGCTTTTAATGCCTTAATTTTGTATGATTGACAGGAAATTGAAGTCCGGAAGCTAAAACGAGGCAAAATGGGCGAAAACGGCAAATCTGGACTCTGAGCCGCGGCACAAGGAAGCTGAGCCGCGGCACAGGAAGACACCAGCCGAGCGCAGAGTGAACTGTACTCTGTGCCGCGGCACAGCCCAGGTGAGCCGCGGCACAGAAGAATTAATTAACGCCCAGGCATTCAGCTGAAGGCGATGTGCCGCGGCACAGGTTTAGTGAGCCGCGGCACACTTGGCGGTTTTTGTATGCCCGCGCGGATTTTGAGCTGTTTCGAAGCCAGTTTTCGACCGACTAATACGGACGCGATTTGGAGGATATGTGAGCTATAAATAGGGTTTAAGACCCTAATTAAATAATCTTGGAATCTTTGGATCTTTAACCTTTGAGAGCTTAAGCTTGGAGACGGCAGAAGAAGAGGGAAGCAGAAGACTTCAAGGGCAGAAGGCGGAAGCTGAAGAACGGAGGAATCCGAGCTTCATCTGCGTTTGAATTTTATGCTTTCGTTTATTTATTCTGTATTTTCAGTTTTTAGTATGTCAGGCTAAAGCCCTAATCTAGGGTTTTGATGAAACCTTTGTTTTGACGAATTGATTGAGATTATCCAATTTATTACCTTTTTATTGAGTTTTCCCAATTATGTTTAATGCTTGCAATTATCTGGCCAATAGTTGTATTGATTTAATCATTCACTTCGAATCGGGAGAGGAGATTTGGTGAGGACCGTTTTATTCTGTGAGATAGGAATATACTCATAGGAACTACGTGGCCTTTAGGAGATTTCATGCTCTTTGCCTATCGACGAATTAATTCACCTAGGGATAGAGTGCGTTATTCGCCCTTAGATAAATCTATTGACCTCGGGAGAGGCGGTAGAATATATTAGAAATCTCCGCCTTCAATAAATTGGGAAAATTATTTATTACGGATAATCGAGAGTAAATTCGGATAAACTAAGGTGGATTCAGAACCCTAGACTTATTCATCATTTGATTTCTTTTATCCAAGATATTGTTTTCTACTGCTTAGTCTTTTAGTAATTCTTTTAGTTATTAATCGCAAAACCCAAATTCGATTGTTCAGATAAAATTGGAATACGAAAACATCGGTAGTTAGAGATTCAATCCTCGTGGGAACGATACTCTACTTATCACTTTATTACTTGTAAACGATGACGTGCACTTGCGTGTAGGAAATATCGCAACAAGTTTTTGGGGATTTACTTTCAGTTTCTACATTCATTGCTATACTTTATTTTCTTGCTGTACTTTATTTCGTTGCACTTTTCATTACTTTGCGTAAAATTTCTTTAGATAGCCTTGCTTGTCTTAGTTTTCTTTATTCGTGAATTTTTCGTGCTTCTATTTGTGTGATACTGATGTTACGACACTGTTTTTCTCTCTGAAGAAGCGGTCGAGTTTTAGTCGAGTTGTAGTCAGTTATTTCTGCTTAGTATTCAATTAGGTCCGAAATTTTTCGTGATTGTAGAGGTCTTGGCAGATAAGAGACGATACATACTTGTTTTTAAATCACCGTCAATACGTTTGGTTACATTTTCCGGATAGTGAGTCGTACTGTTTCTTTAGTCGTGTTGGCACTTAGATTGAGTTTAGAGTCGGTCAGTTTTTTCCAAAAGTCGAGATAATGTGTTCTATGAAGGGAAGTCTAGTAACCGGGGGTATTCGCGTGACCCGTTGTTTACTCTCGCGTAAAATGACGACCCTAATTAGACTAGTGATTGAGATATTTCACATGTGCCAATGATAGGGAGCCTAGTAACCGGGGGTATTCACGTGACCCGCTGTTTACTCTCGCGTAAAACGGCAACCTTGATTCGGACATGCGGAAATTATGTATTCGAGTTGTTTCTCCGCTGTAGACGGGAACTTAGTAACTAGAAGCATCCATGTGCCCCATGAGTGTCTTTTACGTCAAACGGTTTTCCAATACATGAGAATGGAGTTTCCACCCTAGGATTATCCCGGTGAAACATCCCGAGATCCTAACCTAGTGGTCAACTCGAATCAAATTCTTGAGCATATATATATAAGGGGATACGGCAACCTTGATTCGGACATGCGGAAATTATGTGTTCGAGTTGTTTCTCCGATGTAGACGGGAACTTAGTAACTAGAAGCATCCATGTGCCCCATGAGTGTCTTTTACATCAAACAGTTTTCCAATACATGAGAATGGAGTTTCCACCCTAGGATTATCCCGATGAAACATCCCGAGATCCTAACCTAGTGGTCAACTCGAATCAAATTCTTGAGCATATATATAAGGGGATACTGTCCGAGGTTTATTTGTTATGAAACTCGTGAAAATTGTGCCTTTAGACTGTGGAACGGGACAAACTAGCTTGTTTATTTTAGCCTTTCATATTGACGGTCGATTTGACTCACGTTTTGTTAATCTTTGAGCTGGATTTTCTTCATGAACGAGTGATTAGGACTGAATTTGATTACTTTGCGGAATCATTATTCTGAGTGCAGCTCGCTTTTATGACACTCGTATTATTTAGAGAGAATTACAGGATAGTATTGATTAGGTTGAACACTATGAGTTGCACGATGATTCACGACATTCTTTTATTGAATTTAATTCTTTTTGCTTGAGGACAAGCAAAGGCTTAAGTTTGGGGGTATTTGTTAGGCGTATTTTTATACACTTATTTATCATTATTTTGTAGTATTTTGGAGAGTGAAATCGTCTAAATGAGCTTTTAATGCCTTAATTTTGTATGATTGATAGGAAATTGAAGTCCGAAACCTAAAACGAGGCAAAACGGGCGAAAACGGCAAATCTAGACTCTGAGCCGCGGCACAAGGAAGGCCGAGCGCACAGAAGACACCACTGGCCGGCGCAGAGTGAATCAGACTGTGCCGCGGCACGGCCAGTGAGCCGCGGCACGTAAGAATTAATTAACGCCTGTGCATTGGTGAAGGCGATGTGCCGCGGCACAGGTTTAGTGAGCCGCGGCACACTTGGCGGTTTTTGTATGCCCGCGCGGATTTTGAGCTGTTTCGAAGCCAGTTTTCGACCGACTAATACGGACGCGATTTGGAGGATATGTGAGCTATAAATAGGGTTTAAGACCCTAATTAAATAATCGTGGAATCTTTGGATCTTTAACCTTTGAGAGCTTAAGCTTGGAGACGGCAGAAGAAGAGGGAAGCAGAAGACTTCAAGGGCAGAAGGCGGAAGCTGAAGAATGGAGGAATCCGAGCTTCATCTGCATTTGAATTTTATGCTTTCGTTTATTTATTCTGTATTTTCAGTTTTTAGTATGTCAGGCTAAAGCCCTAATCTAGGGTTTTGATGAAACCTTTGTTTTGACGAATTGATTGAGATTA
Organism: Orobanche coerulescens; assembly: GCA_033398695.1. Taxonomy (NCBI): domain Eukaryota; kingdom Viridiplantae; phylum Streptophyta; class Magnoliopsida; order Lamiales; family Orobanchaceae; genus Orobanche; species Orobanche coerulescens. The sequence goes on along the minus strand of CM065802.1, from coordinate 121,351,346 downwards.
TCCAATTTATTACCTTTTTATTGAGTTTTCCCAATTATGTTTAATGCTTGCAATTATCTGGCCAATAGTTGTATTGATTTAATCATTCACATCGAATCGGGAGAGGAGATTTGGTGAGGAACTATTGGTGAGGACCGTTTTATTCTGTGAGATAGGAATATACTCATAGGAACTACGTGGCCTTTAGGAGATTTCATGCTTTTTGCCTATCGACGAATTAATTCACCTAGGGATACAGTGCGTTATTCGCCCTTAGATAAATCTATTGACCTCGGGAGAGGCGGTAGAATATATTAGCAATCTCCGCCTTCAATAAATTGGTAAAATTATTTATTACGGATAATCGAGAGTAAATTCGGATAAACTAAGGTGGATTCAGAACCCTAGACTTATTCATCATTTGATTTCTTTTATCCAAGATATTGTTTTCTACTGCTTAGTCTTTTAGTAATTCTTTTAGTTATTAATCGCAAAACCCAAATTCGATTGTTCAGATAAAATTGGAATACGAAAACATCGGTAGTAAGAGATTCAATCCTCGTGGGAACGATACTCTACTTATCACTTTATTACTTGTAAACGATGACGTGCACTTGCGTGTAGGAAATATCGCAACAAGTTTTTGGCGCCGTTGCCGGGGATTGAAATTTTCTAATATCGATTTAAGTATTTCCAGTCTTAATTTGAACGTTTTATTTTTATTTTTGTGTATTTAATTTCGTTTATTTGTTTTTCCTTTCAGGACCTTTCGTGTAGTGCATGAGAAAACTCGGTAACGAAGGCCTACTACCTTTGGATACCGAGCTCGAGCGCACTCTAAGAAGGAACAAAAAGGAGAAAAGAGAGTTGCAGACGACGGTCAACATGGCTGAGAATATCGAAGTCCAAGGAGGAGATAACCAAGTGCGGCAAGTTCAACCGGAACTCGCTCTTCGAGATTATGCCATGCCGCAGGTCAACGCTAATTTTTCGGGAATTCGGCGTCCCACTATCCAAGCTAATAATTTTGAGATCAAGCCCGCCATTATTCAGATGGTGCAGGCGAGCCCATTCTGTGGACTGCCGAAGGACGACCCGAATGCCCATATTGCTTCTTTCCTTGAGATATGCGACACATTCAAGACTAATGGTGTCACCGACGATGCCATCCGATTGAGGCTTTTCCCTTTCTCTTTGAGGGATAAAGCAAAGTTTTGGTTAAATTCCTTACCGCCAGGGTCGATTGCAACATGGGAGAGGTTAGCGCAAGCCTTCCTTGCCAAATTTTTCCCACCAGCTAAGACGGCAAGGTTGAGAAACGAAATAACCACCTTTTGTTAGTACGATATGGAATCGCTCCCCGAGGCGTGGGAGCGATATAAAGAATTGCTACGAAGATGCCCTCATCACGGCATTCCTGATTGGCTTCAGCTTCATACGTTCTATAATGGTTGGAGTGCTTCTACACGCACTCTCGTGGATGCGTCCTCTCGTGGGACCTTCATGGGAAAATCTATGGCCGAGGCACACGTGCTTTTGGAAGATATGGCCGAAAACGCATACCTATGGCCATCAGAAAGATTGACATCGAAGAGAGTCATGGAAGTTTCAAGCAATGACCCGATTTCCACTTTGTCAGCTCAAGTCGCTGCTTTGACACAACAGCTCCAGGCATTTTCGCACGCACCAGCCCCCGTTACCATAGAGACATGTAATTGGTGTAACGGATCACACCCGAGCGCGGAGTGTCAAGTTGGAAACCCGTTCGAGCAACATCAGATAGAGCAGGCTCAATTTGTGGGAAGTGGGAATCGGCCGAATAACCCGTACTCCAATACTTATAATCCGGGGTGGCGCAATCATCCTAACTTTTCATGGAGAAACGGACAGAACTCACACCAGCCCCCGTTCGCCCAAAATCAACAGCAGCCCCCTTCCGCTCCCAAAGTGTCTCTCGAGGAAGCACTTGCAAAATTGGCGGCAAATACGAGTCAATTTATGACCCGTACGGAAGCTACATTACAAAATCATTCTGCTTCCATTCGAACTTGGAGGTCCAAGTGGCCAAATTGCTAATGTGTTGACTTTCGTCGGAGGGAGCATTGCCGAGTACAATAGAGACAAATCCTAGAGAGAGTCTAAACGCAATTAGCTTGAGAAGCGGGAGAGAGGTCTTTGGATCGGCTGAGCGGGGTAAAGAGAAGAAGGAAATTGAGGAAGAGAAGGATTTAAAGCCAGAGGAGTCGAAGGATTTGAAGCCGGATAACTCGAAGACATGTGTGTCCCCCATCCCGTTTCCGCAGAGACTACAGCAAAGAAGGGCGGACAAACAATTTTCTAAGTTCCTTGATGTGTTCAAAAAGCTTCACATAAATATTCCGTTCGCCGACGCATTGGAACAGATGCCGAGTTATGTCAAGTTCATGAAAGAGATATTATTGAAGAAGAGAAAGCTTGAGGAGTTTGAAACGGTTGCCTTGACAGAGGAGTGCAGTGCAATTCTTCAAAAGAAGCTCCCACCTAAATTGAAAGATCCGGGAAGCTTCAACATACCGTGCACCATGGGGAATCTTTCATTTAATAAGGCACTATGCGATCTTGGTGCGAGTATCAACCTCATGCCTCTATCGATTTTCAAAAAGCTGAATATTGGGGAAGCCAATCCAAAAACAGTCTCCTTACAATTGGCGGATCGATCGATAAAGTATCCGAGGGGATTAATCGAGGATGTTTTAGTTAAAGTTGATAAGTTCATCTTTCCGGCCGATTTCATCGTACTCGACATGGAGGAAGATGAAAATATTCCAATCATCTTGGGACGACCATTTCTAGCGACGGGCCGAACCCTTATAGACGTGGAAAAGGGGGAGTTAACTCTGAGGGTCCAAGACGAGCAAGTTACTTTTCAAGTATTCAAATCGTTCCCATGTCCCGGAAGTGCTGATAAAGGGTCACAAATTGAAAGTGTGGATGTTGTTGAAAGAGGAAAGCACCGAAAAAATCGTCGTTGGAAAAATTCAGATTTTGTGTTAAATGGTCCAAGTCTTAAGAAGAATGTAGACCGAGTGGCGTTCCTCGAGCATGAGGAAAAATCTGCTGCAGTCTTGAATGCGTTTGTGAAGGAGGAGAGTGAGCCGCAAGCTGCGGACAATTAGTCATGGAGAAACCGGGTGTTTCGGGAAGTTATTCACGTCGAAACCTTTTCGCAAACAACATTTGATGACCGAACCGAAAGTCGAACCTGATGACCAATGGTCATAATTTTAACAAAAATATGAACGGTTCGATGAACGGGCGAAACCAAATGGAGTTTGCGAAAAGAACTAATGTTTTCCAATAGGTCCTATGAAGACTATAAACTTAGCGCTTCTCGGGAGGCAACCCGAGTTCGTAGTTGTAGATTTTTTGCATTTCTTTATTTTTCTTGTATTCGTGATTCTTATTTTTCATCATTTTTGTGCTTCAATTTGCTTCTGCCTCTTGTTTTTAACGTCTTCTTCTCAAAATTCTGTGCAGGAAAGTCCCAGGGAAGAAACTGAAGTATGAGCCGCGGCACAGGTATTGTGAGCCGCGGCACACATCAATCGCAAGGGGAGGCCAAACCAACTGTACCCTGTGCCGCGGCACGGCTTAAATGAGCCGCGGAACACTTGAGCACTGAGCCGCGGCACACGAAACTTGAGCCGCGGCACACGACAAAACGAGAACACAGGCAAAAGGACTGTACTTTGTGCCGCGGCTCACTATATCTGTGCCGCGGCACACTATGCGGAATCCGAAAGGCCAGGTAGCATATAACACGCATTCGGCCGGCATTACCAGGTACACCTTCCTTCTCCTTCTTCTTCCCTCCCAAGCGCCCGCCCGGCCAGCCACACCATCCTCCTCACCGGACGATGCCGGCACCAGCTCCTGAGCAGACTGGAGGGGAGTACTTGACCTTTTACGTTTATTGCATATCATTTTTGTCCATTGAGGTCAATGTACGTCCTATGTTTGGGGGGGGATTTACTTTCAGTTTCTACATTCATTGCTGTACTTTATTTTCTTGTTGTACTTTATTTCGTTGCACTTTTCATTACTTTGCGTAAAATTTTTTTAGATAGCCTTGCTTGTCTTAGTTTTCTTTATTCGTGAATTTTTCGTGCTTCTATTTGTGTGATACTGATGTTACGACACTGTTTTTCTCTCTGAAGAAGCGGTCGAGTTTTAGTCGAGTTGTAGTCAGTTATTTCTGCTTAGTATTCAATTAGGTCCGAAATTTTTCGTGATTGTAGAGGTCTTCGCAGATAAGAGACGATACATACTTGTTTTTAAATCACCGTCAATACGTTTGGTTACATTTTCCGGATAGTGAGTCGTACTGTTTCTTTAGTCATGTTGGCACTTAGATTGAGTTTAGAGTCGGTCAGTTTTTCCCAAAAGTCGAGATAATGTGTTCTATGAAGGGAAGTCTAGTAACCGGGGGTATTCGCGTGACCCGCTGTTTACTCTCGCGTAAAATGACGACCCTGATTAGACTAGTGATTGAGATATTTCACATGTGCCAATGATAGGGAGCCTAGTAACCGGGGGTATTCGTGTGACCTGCTATTTACTCTCGCGTAAAACGGCAACCTTGATTCGGACATGCGGAAATTATGTATTCGAGTTGTTTCTCCGCTGTAGACGGGAACTTAGTAACTAGAAGAATCCATGTGCCCCATGAGTGTCTTTTACGTCAAACGGTTTTCCAATACATGAGAATGGAGTTTCCACCCTAGGATTATCCCGGTGAAACATCCCGAGATCCTAACCTAGTGGTCAACTCGAATCAAATTCTTGAGCATATATATATAAGGGGATACGACAACCTTGATTCGGACATGCGGAAATTATGTATTCGAGTTGTTTCTCCGCTGTAGACGGGAACTTAGTAACTAGAAGCATCCATGTGCCCCATGAGTGTCTTTTACGTCAAACGGTTTTCCAATACATGAGAATGGAGTTTCCACCCTAGGATTATCCCGATGAAACATCCCGAGATCCTAACCTAGTGGTCAACTCGAATCAAATTCTTGAGCATATATATATAAGGGGATACTGTCCGAGGTTTATTTGTTATGAAACTCGTGAAAATTGTGCCTTTAGACTGTGGAACGGGACAAACTAGCTTGTTTATTTTAGACTTTCATATTGACGGTCGATTTAACTCACGTTTTGTTAATCTTTGAGCAGGATTTTCTTCATGAACGAGTGATTAGGACTGAATTTGATTACTTTGCGGAATCATTATTCTGAGTGCAGCTCGCTTTTATGACACTCGTATTATTTAGAGAGAATTACAGGATAGTATTGATTAGGTTGAACACTATGAGTTGACGATGATTCACGACATTCTTTTATTGAATTTAATTCTTTTTGCTTGAGGACAAGCAAAGGCTTAAGTTTGGGGGTATTTGTTAGGCGTATTTTTATACGCTTATTTATCATTATTTTGTAGTATTTTGGAGAGTGAAATCGTCTAAATGAGCTTTTAATGCCTTAATTTTGTATGATTGACAGGAAATTGAAGTCCGGAAGCTAAAACGAGGCAAAACGGGCGAAAACGGCAAATCTGACTCGAGCCGCAGCACAAGGAAGCCGAGCCGCGCACAGAAGACACCAATGAGCGCAGAGTGAATCAGACTCCGTGCCGCGGCACAGCCTGTGTGAGCCGCGTACGTAAGAATTAATTAACGCCCAGGCATTCAGCTGAAGGCGATGTGCCGCGGCACAGGTTTAGTGAGCCGCGGCACACTTGGCGGTTTTTGTATGCCCGCGCGGATTTTGAGCTGTTTCGAAGCCAGTTTTCGACCGACTAATACGGACGCGATTTGGAGGATATGTGAGCTATAAATAGGGTTTAAGACCCTAATTAAATAATCCTGGAATCTTTGGATCTTTAACCTTTGAGAGCTTAAGCTTGGAGATGGCAGAAGAAGAGGGAAGCAGAAGACTTCAAGGGCAGAAGGCGGATGCTGAAGAACGGAGAAATCCGAGCTTCATCTGCGTTTCAATTTTATGCTTTCGTTTATTTATTCTGTATTTTCAGTTTTTAGTATGTCAGGCTAAAGCCCTAATCTAGGGTTTTGATGAAACCTTTGTTTTGACGAATTGATTGAGATTATCCAATTTATTACCTTTTTATTGAGTTTTCCCAATTATGTTTAATGCTTGCAATTATCTGGCCAATAGTTTTATTGATTTAATCATTCACTTCGAATCGGGAGAGGAGATTTGGTGAGGAACTATTGGTGAGGACCGTTTTATTCTGTGAGATAGGAATATACTCATAGGAACTACGTGGCCTTTAGGAGATTTCATGCTTTTTGCCTATCGACGAATTAATTCACCTAGGGATAGAGTGCGTTATTCGCCCTTAGATAAATCTATTGACCTCGGGAGAGGCGGTAGAATATATTAGCAATCTCCGCCTTCAATAAATTGGGAAAATTATTTATTACGGATAATCGAGAGTAAATTCGGATAAACTAAGGTAGATTCAGAACCCTAGACTTATTCATCATTTGATTTCTTTTATCCAAGATATTGTTTTCTAGTGCTTAGTCTTTTAGTAATTCTTTTAGTTATTAATCGCAAAACCCAAATTCGATTGTTCAGATAAAATTGGAATACGAAAACATCGGTAGTTAGAGATTCAATCCTCGTGGGAACGATACTCTACTTATCACTTTATTACTTGTAAACGATGACGTGAACTTGCGTGTAGGAAATATCGCAACACATAGCAGCCCTGAACTCATCCCAAGTGGCCCGACGGTCTCTGGGCGCAACGGCCTCCCACCATTCCGCAGCTTCCTTATCCAGGAGGTACTGGGCAATATGTACCCTCCTGTCTTCAGGACAAGCTACGGCATCAAAAGTCCTGGACAACTGAAAGAGCTAATTCTCCCAACCGAGGGAGTCAGAAGATCCGGAGAAACGAGGAGGGTGCATCTTAGTCACCGTCTGAAGCCACTTACTAGCCTCCTCCTCCGGTGTCGGGGGCAGATTCTGACGTCCACCCTGAGCTATCTGAGTAAGTTGGGCTACCAATCACAAGTACGGCAAGAAGAGCCCCGGCGTCGGCATTATTACCCGACGGCACTGAGTGAGAGGCTGAGTCCGCAGAGGACTGGGAAAGTGAGCCCTCCTCATTATCAGCACCACGACCACGGCCTCGGCCGCGTCCCCTAGCCGGTCTACCATGACCTCTCAACATACTGAAGGAAAATAAGAAAAGAACAAGATTAGAAAGATTCACAATTCACAAAGTTGGTAACACAAGTCACGATTCCGAACAGCGCAAGAAAACGAATTACAAAAATATAAGAGTTCGAGGAGACTTACAGCCACGGGTCGCACGAAAAGACGGTAGCATGATGATATTAGGCTCAACGACTGACTCTAATGATGCAACTGACAGACCCAAATTTCACCGACAGCCTAGGTATTCAAAACCTAAGCTCTGATACCATAATTGTAACATCCCCATTCATAGATGGGACATTACACGCCGTAGAACCCCCGTGAGGTTACCAGGCTAACTCGCGACACATGAACCACAATGATAACCCAAAAGATGCACCCAAAAAGTAAATAAGGCCGTGGCCTCGGCCAAAACATTTTAACGGAGTACATGAGACATAAGTTAAATACCAAATTATTGCTCACGCAGGGGACTTAAGCCATGTTTAAAAATAAACGGTCTACTCCAGTACTCAACAGATGCAATGGCAAAACAGAGAAATACAGACTCGAGCCACATCATCATGCCAACCCATCCTTTGCATGCGCATCCCGTGCCAGCTCCTCAGCTCGACCAGTACCTGAAATGCATAAGACGCATTTTTCCCATTTAAGGGGTTAGCATTCGAATAGCTAGTGCAAGTACATAATTACACAACATTATATACATACAAGATTCAACGCAAATAAATCGTTAGGAAAAATCATTTTGAAAATCAATATTCCGGAATATCACATCAACGCCAAAACAGTATATCAACAAGTTTTCCACATCACAATTATACACGCTTGGTAACTCGCGACCGTACCCATTAGTATCGGTCCCCAGAGGTCCCATCGGACCGTCCCCAGGTGAGAAACCACTTCCGCGGCCGTACCCATTAGTATCGGCCCCCAGAGGTCCCGTCGAACCGTCCCCAGGTGGAAAGACATCAACACACGCACCCCAGTCCATTTCCATGGCCGTACCCATTAGAATCGGCCCCCAGAGGCCACACGCCATCCCCAGGTGGAAGAGAACAATCACATTCGTTCAATAACACCATTTACATCATTAGCATCAAAATCATACGCACATAACGGAATGTAATACATGTACTTGCCTGATTAATACTACGTGAAGGAAAACGGAGAACGGAAAGGTTTTGGCCCGAACAACCTTCACAAATCCGATCCTAACACAATAACGATGGACAACAATCTTAAAACTACGCAAATGATGGAATACATTCTAGTTCTACCCGCTGAAACCCTTAGTCGAACATAACTTGGGTATCGTCGACTATAAGTGACGAACAATGGAGAACTTGGAGTTTAAAACCACAAATCATCAATAAAATGAAGGATTACAAGTACACGATCGAAGTCTAGCGATAACCCAGTAATAATTCGGACTAAAAGAGTCAAATCCCAAGAAATCCCCAAAATTCCCCCAAAATCTCAAAACAAGGGTTTTGGGAATATTTACCTTGATTCGGATGGTGGAAAGTGATTAGGAACTTGAAGAATTCACGCAAGGAATGCACGGTGGTAGTGAATGATGATCTACAGTCGGAATCGGCCCTAACCCCCGCCTGGAATCGCTCAAAGCCGAGAAGGATAGGAAATGAAGGAAAAATGACGAAGTTGACTGCTGCTGTCCTATTTATATTTAACAAACTTAGCGCACGCTACGCACAAGCATTAGCGTGCGCTAGCGGGGCATGGCAGAACAGTCTGCCTACTGTCCTCCCGTTAGCGTACGCAAGCTAACATGGTTAGCGTGCGCTAATACTAGGGATTAGCGTGCGTTAACGCTAATTAGCGTCTGGCCGCTCGGTCCAAGCATCAAGCATCGAACCCACTGCCCTAGATCACGAAATCGTTAGCGCACGCTACGAACCTGTGTTAGCGACGCTAACCACACAATGATAGCGCACGCAAGTAAATCCCGAGTAGCGTGTGCTACTCAAGCCAGCTTCGATGCAAGACACACGCCAACAGCGCAAAAGTGCCGAAAAACGAAGCAAGACCAGAATCCAGAATCATAAACACGTAATAATCAAGATGACAAAGTGAGCGTTGAAAGAGAATATAATCTCGATCACTAGAGAGTTTGAAACGAAGCAAATAAAGCGAAATTCCCCAAACTTATGAAAATTACCAAAACGGCCCAAGTGCCCGAAAAATCGCGATACAACGTCGGATTAACAAACCGAAAGTTCCAACACGACCAACTCAACCATACAAACTTATACGAATCGAGAAACAACAAAAACGAACAAGTTTTACGAGAATCGAACGCACTTGCGGCAAGATATAATTCAAAATGAAATTATGCAAAAACAACCTCGAAACTCGACTAGACGGAAAAACTCCAAGAACAAAATAGATTCAGAATTCCAAAACAGTGCTAAGCGAGTTGTCTGAAATGAACATACACCAAAAATAGAAATTACCGAAAATAGAAAACACGGATATTACAAATATACATATCCACATATAATCAAAATCAACTCAAAAG